>CM056054.1:90567083-91804583 GCA_029574335.1 Rana kukunoris
AAAGGGAAAACCTTTTGCCCCATCACGTGGGAAATAGTAACCACAGATGCCAGCCTAACAGGTTGGGGGGCAATCTTAGGAAAACGGACCCAGCAGGGACAGTGGTCAGAGGCAGAAAGTCTGCTTCCCATCAATGTCCTAGAGATCAGGCTGCTCGGTGGCCCTGGTCGCCTGGACTCTCCCCCTGCAGGGTCTGCCAGTAAGGATACAGTCCGACAATGCCACGGCGGTGGCATACATAAACCACCAGGGGGGCACAAGGAGCCTAGCGGCTCAAAGGGAAGTAAACCTGATTTTTTCATGGGCCAAAGCCCATGTACCCTGCATCTCAGCAGTGTTCATCCCAGGGATAGACAATTCTCAAGCAGATTTTTTGAGTCGTCAACAGTTACTCCCGGGAGAGTGGTCTCTTCACCCCCAGGTATTCCAAGAGATTTGCCAAAGATTCAGAGTTCCCGATGTGGACATCATGGCAACAAGATTCAACAAGAAATTGGACAGATTCGTATCCCGAGCCAGGAACCCCTCGGCTACGGGACCGATGCGTTGGTTTGCCCCTGGCACCAGTTTTCTCTCCTGTATGCGTTCCCTCCACTACAGATGATTCCCCGCCTTCTACGAAGGATCAGGGTGGAGCGCAGGCCGGTGATCCTGGTGGCCCCAGCCTGGCCCAGAAGGGCTTGGTACGCACTCATCGTGAGGATGTCAGTAGGGGCACCGTGGCCACTCCCCCTGCGCCCAGATCTGCTGTCTCAGGGCCCGATCTACCACCCTGCTTCACAGCAGCTAAATTTGATGGCTTGGCGGCTGAATCCCTAATTCTTAAGGGCAGAGGCCTCTCAGCCCAAGTCATATCTACGTTAATTCAGGCTAGAAAGCCAGTCTCTAGAAATATCTATTACAGAGTCTGGAGGACCTATGTGGAGTGGTGTGAGTCTCAAGGAGGGCATCCTCGCAAGTTTTTTATTGACAGGATCTTGCGATTCCTCCAGGTTGGCGTTGACAAGGGGTTGGCTCTTAGTACTCTAAAGGGGCAGGTGTCTGCCTTATCGATATGGTTTCAAAGGCCTTTGGCCACGCATTCGCTTGTAAAAACCTTTTTGCAGGGGGTCTTGCATGTGAATCCCCCTATTAGAGCTCCCCTCTGCCCCTGGAATTTAAATCTGGTCTTGTCAGCTTTACAAAAGCAGCCGTTTGAACCTCTGACAGAAATCCCTCTTGTGCTGCTAACCCGAAAGTTGGTTTTCTTGGTGGCTATGGCTTCGGCCAGAAGGGTCTCCGAGCTGGCAGCCTTGTCTTGCAGGGAACCGTACCTGATTCTGCATAAGGACAGAGTGGTTCTGCGGCCTCAGCCTTCTTTCCTGCCTAAGGTCATATCCAGTTTTCACGTGAATCAGGACCTAGTCCTACCATCCTTCTTTCCTACTCCCCAGTCCAGAGAGGAAAGATTGCTTCATACTTTGGACGTGGTCCGAGCCATGAGGGTTTATCTCAAGGCTACAGAAAAGATTCGGAAAACAGATGTGCTTTTCGTTCTTCCGGATGGCCCCAAAAAGGGTCAGCCGGCTGCCAAGTCTTCCTTGGCTAGGTGGATTAAGCAGCTGATTTTTCAGGCCTATGGTCTGAAGCGCGTTCCACCTCCCTTATCAGTTAAGGCCCATTCTACGAGGGCCATGAGTGCCTCTTGGGCGGCACACCATCAGATCTCTATGGCACAGGTTTGCAAAGCGGCAACCTGGTCTTCCGTACATACGTTTACTAAATTTTATAAGTTGGACGTCACAAAAGCTACGGACGCAGCATTTGGGCAGGCGGTCCTACG
Organism: Rana kukunoris; assembly: GCA_029574335.1. NCBI lineage: Eukaryota > Metazoa > Chordata > Amphibia > Anura > Ranidae > Rana > Rana kukunoris. Next base: position 90,568,906 of record CM056054.1, read on the forward strand.
GGCAGCAGTATAGAATCCTCTGGCCCGGATTACGCCCCTTTTTTTCTGTTGGTGGAGCCATTTTTTACCTCCTGATATATTTTCTGTTTGGCTAATTTTGGCCTTACGGTCTCCCTCCCCTCATGGAGCATTGCTTTGGGACATCCCATATGTAATGGCTATGCGCTCTGTGTCCCGTGATGTACGATAAAGAAAGAAGGATTTTTAATAACAGCTTACCTGTAAAATCCTTTTCTTGAAGTACATCACGGGACACAGAGCTCCCACCCCTCTTTTGGGGAACATTGTGTAACCTCGGAGAAATTGCTTGCTACAAAACTAAAGCACTCTCAGTGGGAGGGGGTTATATAGGGAGGAACTTCCTGTGAAGTTGATTACACCAGTGTCCACACCTGAAGGTACCCATATAACCCATATGTAATGGCTATGCGCTCTGTGTCCCGTGATGTACTTCAAGAAAAGGATTTTACAGGTAAGCTGTTATTAAAAATCCTTCTTTTGCATGCTGCAGAGGTGCGCAGGCCATTTTCCACCATTCAGTCCTTGCCAAGCAGCGATTGAAGTGCATTAAGGCAGACCTTGGCCTACCCAAAAACAGCCTAGTTCAGGCTGTATCAACATGTTGGTATTCAACACTTCACATGCTGCAAAGAATGCTGGAACAGAAGCAAGCTCTGAGCATCCATTCAGGCGAACATCTAGGATATAGTTGTCCTACTGCTGATCAGTGGGACATTGTAGCCAATGTCACTGAGACCCTCGTCCCCATAGAGGAAGTGACATTACGACTCATCTGTCATCCCATATGTGAGTGTGCTGAAGATGCTTCTTCAAGAGAATGAAAGGTCAAGTTTGGAAGAGCAGGATGCTGCAAAAACAGACAAAGGTCAAAAAAGACAAGTAGAAGAGAATCTTCATCGTAGTGGAATTGATGCCATGTTCAGCGTGTTATTAGGGCCTCATGCAAAGGATTCTTCTGAATGTGCATCAATAATCAGCTTGGGTGATCTCTATTTTGAAGGAACCAGTAATTGACAGAAGTGGTGATCCTCTTCAGTGCTGCAAAGAAAATGAGGCACGCTACAAAAGACTTGCCTCTCATGCTAGAAGATACAGTTGTGCTCATAAGTGTACATACCCTGGCAGAATTTATGAATTCCTCGCCATTTTTCAGAGAATATGAATTATAAGACAAAAACTTCTCTTATACTTATGGTTAGTGTTTGGCTGAAGCCATTTATTATCAATCAACTGTTTACACTTTTTAAATCATAATGGCATCCAGGGTGGATTTGATTGAAATCACTAGTAAAAAAGCTTAATTTAAATCGACTCTCTGCGGTCTAAAGACATTTCCTTGGACTTCATGGCTTGGTTTGTGCACTGTTCACTGCGGGACCTTTTTATATAGACAGGTGCGTGCCTTTCCAAATCATGTCCAATCAACTGAATTTACCACAGGGGTGGACTCCCGTTGAGTTGTAGAAACATCTCAAGGATGATCAGTGGAAACTGGATTCACATTGGCTCAATTTTGAGTGTCATGGCGTGGCTGTGAATACTCTTGTAAATCTGCTATATATTTTATAAAAATGTATTTGCTAAGATTTCAAACAAACTTCTTTCATGTTGTCATTATGGGGTAATGTTTGTAGAATTTTGAGAAAAGTAATGAATTTATTCCATTTTAGGTCAACAAAATGTGAAAAAAGTGGAAAGCGCTGTGAATCCTTTCCGGGTTGCACTGTATTATTTGAGCTGAAACTTAGCATGCCAGAAGGAATGGTGTTTGAAAATGAAATTTCTGAGACCAATCATTGCTGCCTGATATCAGAATTCTCAACCACAGTTTTTCTGCTCCAGATAAAGTAACCTCAAAGCAGTGGCTCAGGATGCGCTTTCAATCCCATGTGTTTTTTTTCCTCTAATGCCCCATACACATGATCAGATTTTTCGTCGGAAAAACCTTGGATGTTTATTTAGACGGAATTCCACTCAAGCTTGGCTTCCATACACACGGTCACACAAAAGTTCTCTGAACTTTTGTCCGACAAGAACGCGGTGACATACAACAATACGACGAGCCAAGAAAATGAATGCTTCCGAGCATGCTTTTAAGTTGTTTCCGAGCATGCGTCGGAATTTTGCGTGTCGGAATTGCTACAGATGATTGGATTTTCCGATAGGATTTTTTTCTGTCAGAAAATTTGAGAATGAGCGCTCAATCTTTTGTTGGCGGAAATTCCGACATGAAATAAAACAGAATTTTTTTTTGCGCTACCACGCAAATAAATAATAATTCCTCAAAACTAATTAGTGAACAAGATTAAGTGAAAATAATATAAATTAATATTGTGATGGATCAAAGTGTCCTGATCCCTTGCAGGAGATAATGAAAAGTTTGTTCAGAACACCAACAAAAAAAGAGAGTGCATTTGGATATCTATTTGCTTTTAAGACTGGAGGGATAAGTTGGAGCTTAATACAGCACGAGCAGAGTTTCCTTACCACCTGAGAATTCCTTTGATGGTCATCTATGGTCGGTTGAGTGTGTCTCATTATGCTTATATGATCTCTATATCGTGAGATCCACCAATCTGGTAAGCGGCGATGATTGCCTTTATATTCTGATGAACAAACAGATTAATCTACAGTTAAGCTGTTTTTTCTCTGTATTGAATGTTGCCAGCACACACGGTCATTTGAAACAGTGTTTGACCTCATTGATTTTTCACCTGATCAACATATCTATGTGATTGGCATATGCACGTTTATTTGTGGACTCTTTGATCCATCACAATAATATTAATTTATATAATTTTTTTAGGTCACGGGTTGTGCTGAGGTATATATGGTAATTTAGTTAGTTTGCTTTATCTGTAAGGCCGCGTACACATGAGGAGACATATCCGATGAAAATGGTCCAACAGACTGATTTCATCGGATATGTCTCCTGGAGATTTTAGTCTGATGTGTGTGTGTGTGTGTGTACACACGATCAAACCAAAATCCCTGCGGACAGACAGTGCGGTGAAGTTGACGCCGCCACGTCACCAAACCAGGAAGTAAAATACTTCCACGCATGCGTCGAATCCATTCGGCGCATGCAGGAGATTTCGGTCCGCTGGTTAGGTGTACTAACCAGCTGACATATCCGACAGACGGGTTTCCAGCTGACAGATTTTAAAGCATGCTTTAAAACTTTTGTCTGCTGGAAACCTGTCTGCTAGCCCGTACACACGATCAAATCTGTCCTTTGAAACTGGTCTGCGGACCAGTTTCAGCAGATATGTTTGATCGTGTGTACGCGGCCTAAGACACTGGTGCACCCTCTTGGATTTATTCATCTTATGCATTCCTGCAGGTATTTATGTTTACCACACTCATTATTTCACCCTCTACACTGTCATATTGGTTTCACTGTTTGGCTCCCTTCTTTTACGGTAACACCAGTTGCACTTTGCACCATTTTCCCATATAAGCCTGCAGGTAGTCATGGTTTCTTATTCACCCCTCATTTTCACACTGTTACCGTGGCTTCAAATTTGCCTCAGTTTTCTAAGAGAAACACCTCTCTTTAATAAGCGCTTTCACTACATCTTGGGATTCTCTTCCAGTTTATCAATTGTGTAATCAGTCTTTTATTAATTTATCAACTTCCACAGATACCTCTGGGAATTATCTACATAATGAACCACCTATATTATTAAATATACCCATCACAGCTGATAACTGGATACCCTACCTTTATGCCTATTATTGGTTGCTGTTGCCATGCCGTGCCCCAGGTGATACCATCTCAGCTCCCAGGTTTGACGTTTTCTATATGTGCCCTCCATCATTGATACCATCGACAATCGTATTCATAAACTGCAGATAGGTGAGACTGTTTGGGACCTCCCTGTCCCCTCCTTCTTCTGTGTGTTTTTATCCCCCTTTTCTATCATTCTGGCATTTGTATTCTATTATAGATACCCCCCAAACCTTGCATCTGCTCCTGACGAGGGGTAATGTAAACCACAAAACGCGTAGAGATTTCCTATGATGCCATGTCACAATGCCCATGGTCTACATATGTACTATACTTTAGTTTATTTTAATGAACCAATCCACTATTGCTATCTCATTTATATGCTACCATTACAATTTCGGTCTACATACCCAAGGTCCACTACTATTTCCAATATGTTGAGACAACTTTGTATTGTTATGTACTGTCTAGACTTTATACATTGAGATCTACTACTATAATATTTTACCTCTATGTATAATATGCTGAAACAACTGTCTACAATCATGAACTGTCTAGACTATTTATTGAGACCTATGAATATATCATCTTCTCTTTTTACTGCTTTTATATGTATGCCTTTTATGTGTAGCACTGACCCCCGCAGGAGCTGCTGATTAAATTTTGGGCCTGCACTCTAACTACAACCCCAATGATAAGGCTCAGTCCCCTTTACACAGCTGTGGTGCAATACAATACAATACTGTACAATGTGATACCAGATACCTGTTTGTAACTTCAGGATCCACGAGCGGCACCTAGAGTGAATAAAGCAATACGCCACAACCCTGGTATGCTTAAACAGTAGTATTCTTTTACTGTTGATAATTGGCAAGTAAAGAAACACCAGTACATAAACTGTGCTATCCTCCTAACATGGGATGAGAGCACAATTAAAATTAAATCTATACAGCAATCAAATGGCAAACAGTATACCTGCAGGTATATGAATAAGAAAATAAAACTAAGCCTAGGAGCTCCCCCTACTTTGTAAGGTAACCGTGAGATCTCACAAAAAAAACAAAACAGTCAGTTCTTGATCTTCTTTCTTCGCTAGCTAATAATGTTTCCCAAGTAATTTGTAATCCAAACAAAACGAGTAAACTTCCTGAAAAAGAAATGTCTCCGCAATGAGTGGGTTAACTGCCTTGGCCTTCTGGAGAGCGTCCCGAACAACTAGGCCTTCAACCTTCCTAAAGGCAACCCCTCCGCTTCTTCTTGGAAGTATGTAGTGAGGCCTGTGTGTTAGTCTAATGGCGTGTGAGGCATGACAAACTGTGGGCCGTAACCCACTCACCTAATTGGACACAGGCTCCGTACAGTCTCGCGACCTCCTCCCGTGGCTCCGTCTGCTGGATCAAACACCAGGCCAACTCTGCTGGGGGACTCCCGTCCTCCGATGCTCAATGGAAATGTCCGTGGGCCTTGCTGTTCGGTCCCGTCTCCTCACAGATCCTCTCCGGCTGCCCATGCGGTTCCAAAAGGGACCTAAGATGGCTGCTCCCACTCCTTATATAGCAAATCCCAGCATGCACTGCGCAAGAAATTGTTCCTGGGTCTTTGATCAACTTCCTATTTACAAAGGTCAAATCTGAGAACCAATAGTCTTTCTTCAATATTTATCAGATAGTGGAACCCTTCTTGCATTAACAACAATTGGCCACTAGATGGCTCCAAACACTCAACAATCTCAATGTCCATGAATGCCATTTAGGGAATGCAATATACACATTTATGTACTATATATATATACATCAGCGCTACACACTCCCCCTACTTTGTCTCTTTTGGTCCCCCAAAGAGGTCCAAATTGCTAATCCTATCTTGCATTCTAGTTTCTATACGTTCACACAAAAACGGACAGAGGAGCTTCCCACCAATTGTCATACAGTGGGAAGCTATCCTGTGCACCCACAGCTGATACTACCATGTCTGGTACAGATGTGTCAAGGGGTGAGCTGGGGCTGTCCCTTACTAAATCAAGAGTAGAGGGACTAGGCAGTTCAAAGTTTCTTCTGCTCACAAACTGTGAGGCTTCAGAGCATTCGCCCAATGTGTCATAAGTCAGTCTGCGTGGTGGGCGAATGTCTCTCTTTGCTCTGGGCACTTTTGGAGTGTCCATTCCTTCTGGGCCAAGGTCATCATTCCGTTCAATGCTTAAGGGTGGGGAATGAATGGAAGCACTGGGCTCTCCTACAGAGTGAGTGGTCGGCACAAATTCCGGGGCCTCTGCCCTAAGAGTTCCATTATCATCCTCCTCTACCTCCGAAAGGACATCAGCATCTGTTTCTGAATCTTCAGGAAGCCACAGCCAGCTCATCTCCACTCCCTCATCCTCATCTATAGAAGGTGCAGGTTGGGACCTGGTTATTGGTCTACACACATCAGTGGGTGTAGATTCCTTCTCTGTGCTTGTCCTGACTGCCTCAGTGAGAGGTAAGAGGTGATTCCGGTGCCATGTTTTTACCGGCCCAGTTTTTCCTTCTGGCTTGATCTCATACACTGGGAGCCCTGGAAGTTTCCTGCACACAACAAATGGCTGTGATTTCCAGCGATCAGCCAACTTGTGTTTGCCTGGAATGCCTAAGTTCCTCAACAAGACCCGGTCACCTGGCTGAAGATCCTGGACTCTCACTTTCAGGTCAAAGTTCCTCTTGTTCCTCTCCCCCCTGGAATCCGAGGTGGCGTGAGCCTGCTCGTAAGCTGTCTTCAGGCTCCGCCGTAGTCTGTCCACATACCCTTTATGGGAGGCCTCGGAGGTGTGGTCCAAGGAGGAACCAAACGCCAGGTCCACTGGCAATCTTGCTTCACGGCCAAACATCAGTCGGTACGGGGAATATCCAGTGGCATCACTTTTGGTACTATTATAGGCATGGACTAATGCAGCAATGTGTTTACTCCAGTGAGGTTTTTGCTCGGCAGTCAAGGTCCCCAACATGTTCAAGAGAGTCCTGTTGAACCTTTCCGGTTGGGGGTCCCCTTGTGGGTGGTAAGGAGTAGTCCTGGACTTTTGTATGCCTAACAGATCCAACAGCCTTTTGATTAGTCTGCTCTCAAAGTCCCTTCCTTGGTCTGAATGTATGCGTTGAGGCAGGCCATAGTGTACGAAGAACTTTTCCACGAGAGTCTTTGCTACTGTGGTTGCTTGCTGATCCCTAGTAGGGAAAGCTTGAGCATAACGGGTGAAGTGATCTGTCACCACTAAGATGTCACCTTGCCCACTCAGATCGGATTCCAGACAAAGAAAGTCTATGCAAACCAGGTCCATTGGGCCCTGACTCTCTAAATGGCCCATTGGGGCAGCCCTCTGGGGCAATGTCTTCCGTTGGATGCATCTGAGGCAGGAGTGACAGTAGCTCTCCACTTCTTTTCTCATGTGAGGCCAGTAGAACCTATCTCTTACTAGTTGGAGAGTTCTCTCGGCTCCCAAGTGTCCATGGTGATCATGTAAAGCAATCAGTACCGTCTCTCTGTGTTTTTCAGGCAAGAGTAACTGCCACCTTGCTTCTGGATCATCAGAGGGGCCCCTTCGGTAGACCACCCCTTGCTGCAGCTGCAAATGATCCCATTCTCTCAATAACACCTGGGCTTCCCTCTCAGGACTCTTCCGCAGTACATCAGGCTGTCGACATTCCAATGCTTCAAGCACCAGCCCACACAGTGGATCTCCCTGCTGATCTCTCCTGAGATCCTTCCTGGATAACTTGGGTAGGCCCTCCTGTGTGACCTGGGAGACGTTACAGTAGCACCTGGGTACTGCCGCTGAGGATACTCCTACTTCTTCAGCTCTGGCTCCACCTCTCTGGTACTGACTTGTGCCCTCCCATAGGGCCCTCACTCTTCTGGAGTAAGCTGGGTCCATTCTTCCAAGGGGTCATGGGGTCTTCTTGACAGGGCATCCGCATCTCGGTTACCAACTCCTGGTCTGTACTTCAGGCTGAAGGTAAAGGCTGAGAGAGCAGCTAACCACCTGTGACCGGTGGCATCCAGCTTTGCAGTGGTGAGTAGATATGTGAGGGGGTTGTTGTCCGTCTTGACCACAAATTCAGCCCCGTAAAGGTAGTCCTTCAACTTGTCCACCACTGCCCATTTTAAAGCCAGAAATTCAAGCTTGTGAGTTGGATAGTTTCTTTCAGCAGGGGTCAGACTTCTACTCACATAGGCAACTGGCCGTAAGTGCTCTTCATGCTCCTGGTAAAGCACTCCCCCCAGCCCGTCGCGGCTGGCATCCACATGTAACTCATATGGTTTGGCAGGGTCTGCATAGGCCAACACTGGGGCAGTAGTAAGACTCCACTTCAGCCTCCTGCAGGCCTCTTCACATTCTGGAGTCCACTGATCCTGGATGGACTCTTTCTTCCTTCTAGACCCCTCTTTAGGCTTTTTCGGCTGACCCGCACTTTCACCAGCTTCTTCCTGCTTCTTTAAGAGTTCAGTGAGTGGGTGGGCTATTTTTGCGAATCCCTCTACGAATCTTCGGTAGTATGAGCAGAAACCCAAGAATGACCTGAGCTCAGTTACGTTGGTGGGCCTGGGCCAGGAAGTGACAGCTTCTAGTTTCTTGGGATCAGTTGCCACTCCTTCTTCAGACACAATGTGTCCCAGGTAACTCACCGAGGGTTGGTAGAACTGGCACTTCTCCATAGAGAGTTTCAGGCCTTCATCATGAAGTCTCTTCAAGACCTTCTCAAGGCGTTCTTCATGTTCCTCCAACGTCCTCCCAAAGACTATGACATCATCCAGGTATACCAGAACTTCAAGGAGATTCATGTCACCCACTGTCTTCTCCATCAACCTCTGGAAAGTTGCTGGGGCCCCAGTCAGGCCTTGCGGCATCCGGTTGAACTCAAAGAACCCAACTGGGGTGATGAAAGCGGTTTTTTCCTTGTCTTCAGGGCACATAGGAATCTGGTAATACCCACTCTTCAGGTCCAGTACGCTGAACCACTTTGCTCCTGACAGACTCTGTAAGGCATCCTCAATTCGGGGTGTGGTGTACTGGTCTGGGATGGTCCTGCGATTCAGGGTCCTGTAGTCAATGCACAGGCGTAGGGACCCATTCTTCTTCCTGACCACTACTATAGGGGAGGCGTAGGGACTCCTGGACTCTCGGATAATGCCCGTCCTCTTAAGTTCAGCCAATTGTTCCCTCAAGTCTTCCAGATCTCCTAGGGGGATCCGCCGGACCCTTTCCCGAAATGGCTTGTCTTCCTCCAGACGAATTCGATGGGTGGCACTCTTTGCCAATCCTACGTCAAATTCACTTTTCGAGAAGGCTGCTCTCCATCTCAGCAGTTGGGCTTTGGCCCTTTCCCGCCATGCAGGAGTAAGAGGCGTATTTTTTGGGCTGAACTCTTCTTCAGGGATTTCTGGGGCTGACCCTCCTTTCAAACCTCCTGGTTCGACTGGAACAGCCGGACTGACCTGTCCCAACAGTAGCCTGGCTGGCACTCTCACTGGCACTGTCGCTGTGTTGCGGACACTGACTGGAACTTTGCCGTGAGTTCTCTCCAATACTCTGGTGGGCAACACTTCAGTGATGAGTTCTAGTCCGTTTCTCCCCTCTTTGCGGTTTTCCAGGACAATGAAAGGGCCTGGTTTCTTCCAGCTCAATTTGACCGAGGCTTTTAGGCAGATTACTTCACCCGGCTGGACTATTTTCTCTCCTTTGTTCAGCAGCCAGATTTTTCCCACTCCCTCTTCAGGAGCCTTCTCCTCCTGTATAAGGTCTCGGTATGTCTGAGCCAACATGGGATGTATTTCAGTGGGGCGGGTATCCTTCTTAATTACCAGCGGTGCAAGTAGTCTCCTCACTAAGTCAGTGTTTGTCCCAATGATAAGAGAGCTCTTGTCAGCTCCTGGAGGACGAGGACACACTATGGCCAATGTGTCAAAGGTCTCCGTCTCTCCCACTGTACTTGGGTCGAAGGTGAGTCTGACTGGCAGGTAACCATCATATGGAAAGTTCTGAGTGCCCAAACCCCATATCTCCAACTCCTCCAATTTCCGTAGTGGCAGGTGCTTGAGATGCTTGTCATAGAAGTCCCTGTATAATAAGGTTACTTGGGCTCCAGTATCCAGCAGGGCTTTTGTGTAGATCCCTTCCACTTGGATGGGGACAATTGGGGAAGGTCCCACCAGCTTGGGAGGAAATCCACTGGTAGCTGTACCCTTAGCCTGCTTTGTGGCTCGGACTTTGGCCTTTGAGGGCCTCTTTTTCTTCTGCCCCGCCTTGTTGGTGGCTCCAGTGGGCCGTGGCACGTGAGTCGGTGTGGAGTTCGCTACTGCACCCGGGCGCCCAGTTGACTCCTTCACTGGGGCCCTCTGAAGTTTCCCTCCGACTGATGTGGGTTTTCCTCGGGTAGTGGGCTGGGGCACACTCGCCTGAAATGTCCCATCCCTCCGCATTTGAAACAGACTCTTTGTGTTTGTTTCGGAGGGCTGGTAATGGTGGTAGCTTTTGGGACCTTCCTTGGCATAACTCCTTCTGCCTTTAGTTTTACCAGCTCAGTCATCATCATGGCCATCATCTCCAGTATCTCCTTCTGGGTCTGCATAAGCCTCTCCAGCTCCGTCTGACTCGCGGGTGGGTGGTGTACAGATGAAAACCGTGATCCCTGGTCAACGGTTGCCGCCAGCACATTCAACTCCTGGGTGTCTGGGGGGACACCTACCTGCTGTATTTTAGCACTTGTGGTGTTTGAAGCTTGAAGCTTTCTCTGTTTCTGGTCTCTCTCAATCTCCATCTTATCCACTTCGTTCACTTTTTCAAGAAGGACCTCGTCTGGAGTTAAGGGATCTTCCAAGTACTGCTTCAAGTGGAGCTTGACATAGTCGCTCCTCAGCCCCGTGGTCACAGATCTCCGGAATTTCTTCTGTACCAGCTCAGCTCCAAATTGTTCCCCGCTCCCTCTCTCTCCTGAGGTAAACAGCAGGCGGTCCTTGAGTTCAATGGCCCGAAACAGAAAGTTCTGAGGAGTCTCTTTACTGTCCTGTGCAATATTTATCAGTTGGTGGAATAGCTCTGTGGCATCTTCCTCCTCATAGTAACTTTTTAGAATCCTCTTAAGCTGGTTCAAAGTCAAATCACTCTTTCTCTCTAACATGCCCCTAACACTTGAGCCTGGGCTGATGGCGTGGATCACAGCCTCTCTGATTTCCGATTCCAGATATCCTTTTTGTAGCCCCAGCTCTATTTGGTGTAGGAGGCCGGTGTAAGACAGTTTGCCCTTCTGTCCCTTTTCTCCTATCTGGCCATCAATGCGGAAATCCTTCCTAATAGTTACTTCTTGCAGATAGCCCCTGCTGCGTCTTCTTGGCTCCCTCCTTGGGTTTGGTGTCATCTGGCCAGCTCTCTTGTCTTCTGAGCCGACGCGCAGTCCATCCATGCGATCTGCTATGATGCTGGATGTCTCCTGAAACTTTTCCTGTATTTCACGGTATTGTCGCTGTAACTCAGCCAGTTGTTGTTCCGCCTGCCGCTGGGCGGCGGCTCCTGCGTTCCTGTCTAGGGGTTCTAACTGCTTTTTGCAGGGGTGTGTCAGGTGAAACACTGTCTTCTCGGACAATTTTATGGTGGCACCGTGGAAATTTTCAGGAACACCCCGTCCCCACTCTATCAGGGCATAGGTGCAATCAGTCCCAAAGTCTGGTTTCACTGCAACCACGTAGGCCTTTCTGTCTGGAGACAATGTCTGTACCACCTCTTTGATTTGCTTCTTCTCCCAGTAGCTCCCTGGGAGTTCAATGGCCACGCTTGCTTCTGAGCGTGTCCCTTCTGCTTCGCACCAACGGACTACTGTGATGGGGTCCATGGTGACCTCAAGGGGGGGGGTGGGTTTCTTGTAGAGTGACAGGATCCCGGTCCGAGCCCCCACGTGTAGCACTGACCCCCGCAGGAGCTGCTGATTAAATTTTGGGCCTGCACTCTAACTACAACCCCAATGATAAGGCTCAGTCCCCTTTACACAGCTGTGGTGCAATACAATACAATACTGTACAATGTGATACCAGATACCTGTTTGTAACTTCAGGATCCACGAGCGGCACCTAGAGTGAATAAAGCAATACGCCACAACCCTGGTATGCTTAAACAGTAGTATTCTTTTACTGTTGATAATTGGCAAGTAAAGAAACACCAGTACATAAACTGTGCTATCCTCCTAACATGGGATGAGAGCACAATTAAAATTAAATCTATACAGCAATCAAATGGCAAACAGTATACCTGCAGGTATATGAATAAGAAAATAAAACTAAGCCTAGGAGCTCCCCCTACTTTGTAAGGTAACCGTGAGATCTCACAAAAAAAACAAAACAGTCAGTTCTTGATCTTCTTTCTTCGCTAGCTAATAATGTTTCCCAAGTAATTTGTAATCCAAACAAAACGAGTAAACTTCCTGAAAAAGAAATGTCTCCGCAATGAGTGGGTTAACTGCCTTGGCCTTCTGGAGAGCGTCCCGAACAACTAGGCCTTCAACCTTCCTAAAGGCAACCCCTCCGCTTCTTCTTGGAAGTATGTAGTGAGGCCTGTGTGTTAGTCTAATGGCGTGTGAGGCATGACAAACTGTGGGCCGTAACCCACTCACCTAATTGGACACAGGCTCCGTACAGTCTCGCGACCTCCTCCCGTGGCTCCGTCTGCTGGATCAAACACCAGGCCAACTCTGCTGGGGGACTCCCGTCCTCCGATGCTCAATGGAAATGTCCGTGGGCCTTGCTGTTCGGTCCCGTCTCCTCACAGATCCTCTCCGGCTGCCCATGCGGTTCCAAAAGGGACCTAAGATGGCTGCTCCCACTCCTTATATAGCAAATCCCAGCATGCACTGCGCAAGAAATTGTTCCTGGGTCTTTGATCAACTTCCTATTTACAAAGGTCAAATCTGAGAACCAATAGTCTTTCTTCAATATTTATCAGATAGTGGAACCCTTCTTGCATTAACAACAATTGGCCACTAGATGGCTCCAAACACTCAACAATCTCAATGTCCATGAATGCCATTTAGGGAATGCAATATACACATTTATGTACTATATATATATACATCAGCGCTACATATGTAATAAATATGATGTTTACATTGATTGGTTCATTACTCAGTTATGCGCTTCCCACAACTTAGTTTTCTTGTTCAATATGTGCGGGGGGAAAACAAATTCAGAATCACTGTGCATAAGGCATCTATATCAAATCCCACAAGTGAGCTGGACACAGAAGGACTCGCAATAAGTGTAGTAGGCGGATTTAATATCTGCCTTTGCTAGTAAAGCGCCTTGCCCAAGACGGCGAATAACCTGAACTGCATCCTCAAAGGTGAAATAAGAAATCGACGAGAGAGAAGAGTCTATATTGTCATTTAACCACTTGCTTACTGGGCACATATTTTTTTTTCTCAGTTTAGGCCGATATATATTTTTCTTCATATTTTGGGGGGAAACAAATCGCAATAAGCGTATAGTGATTGGTTTGCGCAAAAGTTATAGCGGCTACAAAATAGGGGATAGAGAGGGGGCGTGGCCTGCGGCGGACCAGGATGGATGCCTGAACCCTGAGCTCCGATCCACGGCCCGGACGATCGCAACTTTCAGCAACCGATCCTCCCTGCTTCTCACCCTTTGGTACAGGGAAGGACCAAGGACACCGCGGGGCATGCCTGGACAACGGCAGAATCCCCCTATACCGCGCCGCCTCACGGATTACTATCCGACCACCGCAGCGATGCAGGGAATCCAAGATGGTGCCGGCTCCAGCCTCGGAGGACACGCAGGCACAGACAGCGCGCCTGTTGTTGAAAGCAGCCCTCCGCTCTCCTCATCAGGACACCCTGACAACACCATCAGGGAATCCATGGACACTATCCCTCCTCCGGTGCGCTCTACAGACACCTCACAGCAAGATAGAGGTAAGAGACTGGCTACCTCGCCTACTAAAGAACCTTTGGCTAAAAAGCAATCCTGGTCAGCTGTAGTGGCAGGGACGTGCAATAACCAACATGCACCCTCCCTTGCTGCTGTCCCTGCTTCAGATAATGCTGTTACTGAAGTCATGCTAAAATCCATGCTGCTTACACTACAGCAAGATTTACAAAGAGATCTGCAATTCTCTATGTCCCAAATCCATGATAGAATTGACTGTCTGGAAGAACGAGCAGATGCTCTGGAGGATAACCTGCAGGATTATTCTAAAGCACACAATGAAGTAGTGGAAATGCAGGAACATCAAACTGAGGAACTCCGCCGTATTAAATTGAAACTTGCCGATTTGGAAGATCGCTCAAGGCGCCAAAATATTAAATTTAGAGGCATCCCAGAATCGATCAAGCCAAATGAACTTACGCCATATTTACAACAGCTTGCCACTTCGCTGCTCCCGCGCATTAACGTCCGTGAGGCATTAATTGACCGGGCACACAGAATAGCGAAACCGTCACATCTCCCAGATGATATCCCCAGAGATGTCTTGGCTCGGTTTCATTATTTTCATGTCAAGGAGCAACTTCTCTATGCGGCTAGATCTACAAAGCCCCTCCCGGCTCCATATACCAATGTCAAGCTATTCACTGACCTATCCCCTGCCACGATGGAATTTCGAAGAGCTTTCGCACCGGTTACATCTATTCTTCAACAGAAAAAAATAACGTATAAGTGGGGCTTCCCGACTAAATTGTTGGTCACTCATCAACAACAGATTGTTCCCATTCTTACCCCGAAAGACGGGTATAAGAAACTGACCAATTGGGGCCTGCTGCCGATCTCTTCTGGTGACACGGGACAGAGGAGTCCCCCTCGCGCACCCTCTGGGGCTGGAAATCTGACGTCTCATATCGTTGAGAAACACTGACTTATGCCCTGCCTCAGTCCTCTCTCTACCTCAGTCCGGCCGGGATGAGGCCTGTTCACTTTTTTTTTCTCTCTTCTTCTATACCCCCCAGTTTTAAGTGTGCTAAGCACATAGTTTCTTATACTGTTTGCCTTTAAGGTTTGACGTAAGCATTGCGTTTTGTTGACACAGCAAGATTTTTTATTTTCTTCCTTTTTTTTTTATTATTTTGTTTTATATATTTTGTTGTTCTGTTATATATATTGTGTACCTCGGATACTGGATATTTGCACATATTTCACAAATTATTCCACTGTATCTCTGTGCTATTTAGCCTTGTTGATAGGTATAGTCTCTTTCTCTCTACTAGTATTACCCGAGTCATCTTATCATCATGGCCCTCACACTCACCTCCCTGAATGTTAAAGGCCTGAACTCACCTTTTAAGCGAAATCTACTTTGGAAAGAAGCTTTACCGCAACATGCTGATATTCTTTGTGTACAGGAGACCCACTTCTCTAATACGAACCAACCCCTATGTAAGCATAAAAAGTACCCGCATTGCTTTTTTGCCAGCGCCCCGAAAAAAAAGAGAGGGGTGATGATTGCTGTAAGCGCTGCAGTAGACTTTTCATTAACCCACAGTGTTTCAGATGACGATGGCAGGTATCTGATCCTCTCTGCTACAATTAATAACCGTCCCCTTACTATTGTCAACATTTACGCCCCCAATACGGCTCAGAAAAAATTCTATGTTAATCTATTTGCTAAACTTGCCCCCTACAGATCCTCATCTCTGATCCTATGTGGGGATTTCAATGATGTACCTGACCCCTCTCTTGACTCCTTCAACATTGCGAGAGGTAGACCCCCAGCATTATCTGCCCTACTCCTTAGAGAGGATCTATATGACGTGTGGCGCTGCCTGCATGGCACAGAAAAAGATTATAGCTTTTTTTTTCTCCTCCCCATCAGCCCTACTCCCGAATAGATCTATTTGTTACTGACAAGCACCTACTACAGTCCATCACTGAGGCCCAAATAGGAACGATCTCCTGGTCGGACCATGCGCCACTCACAATTAAACACTCATTCCCCTCCCAAGTCCCTAACCATACGATTTGGAGACTAAATACCTCCCTCCTTAACAACCCTGCCTTTGAAACCCAGATACGGTCAGAGATTGAAGATTACTTCCGATATAATGTTGACTCTGTGGCTGATCATGCTATTACATGGAATGCTCACAAAGCTTGCCTGCGGGGTTTATTTATTAAGCTTGGAGCCCGTTCTAAAAACATTCACTCTTCTACCACTGAATCCCTCCTAAAACAAATCCGCACCCTAGAGACTGAAAACAAGAAATCTCCTTCCCACGACGTCTATCTAAAACTGAAACACCTTAGATCTCAACTTAGTGATCATCTCAGGAAATTTTTTTACTATTATATCAAACGCCTTAATCTGCGTACCTACACGGCAGCTAATAAACCTGGCGCCTATATGGCTAAACAATTTAAAAAGCAACTCGCCAATAAAAAGATTCCGTTTCTCACTAACTCCCAAGGGAAGCGACTTAATAACCCCCTAGACATTGCCAATGAATTTAGTAGTTTTTATGCCAAGCTTTATAATCTCGCTGATAGTGAGCAACTCCCTCCCCCAACTAAAGAATGTATCTCCGATTTCTTGTCTTCCATTTCCTTGCCCTCCATCTCCTCGGAACAACTCGCTTTTCTTGCAGAACCTTTTCTCTACTACTGAGATACATGATCTCCTTAAAAAACTTCCCCTTCATAAAGCCCCGGGACCTGATGGACTCCCTACCGAGTATTACAAGCGCTTTCCTGAATTGTTGCTCCCCACCTTTGTAACATGTACAATCAATTTGTATCTACAGGTACTATTCCGAAGGAATCTCTTGATGCTTTGGTGGTTACCATTCCCAAGCCAGGCAAAGCAACAGACAACCCCGCCAATTACCGCCCAATATCTCTCCTAAACACAGACACCAAGATTTACGCTAAGCTCCTAGCACAGCGCCTCGCGAATGTCATCCCGTCGATCATTCACCCAGACCAAGTAGGTTTTGTGCCGGGGCGTCAGGCCTCAGATGGTACCAGGAGATTTATAGACCTGATACAGTGGGTGGAAAACAGTCAAACGCCTTCTCTTCCTATCTCTGGATGCAGAGAAGGCGTTTGATAGAGTTTATTGGCCTTATATGGAAGCGGTTCTCAGTAAGTTTGGCATCTCAGGAACCTTCTTATCTGCTGTGTTGGGCTTATACTTTCATCCATCGGCACCCGTCTGGACTTCGGGTGTTATTTCCGATCCGTTTAATATCACTAATGGCACCAGGCAGGTGTGCCCATTGTCCCCCCTAATTTTTGCTATGATAATGGAACCATTGGCACAGGTCATTAGGTCCAGCACGTTAATATCTGGCATTAAAATTGGAGATGTTGATCATAAAATCGGTCTTTATGCCGATGATGTCATTATTGCCCTAACCAACCCCCTAATCTCCCTCCCCGAGGTTCAGCGTATTTTAGAGTCTTTTAGTTTAATTTCCCTCTATAAATTGAACCATAGCAAATCCCTTATGCTTAATTTAGGTTTAGACCAAGCGCAGACCCATTATATCTCGAAAAATGTTCCCTTTGCGTGGGCCCCTAACTCTTTTCTTCCCTACCTTGGGATACAACTAACATTCCCAAGCCGTATCTTACTTAGGACAAATTTGGAAAACCTCACGGGCAAGCTTTTGAGGCTCACAAAAGATATGACCCATGTTCCCGCCTCCTGGGCTGGAAGAATTGCTCAGGCGAAAATGTTTCTGCTTCCCCATATTTTATATCTGTTCCGAACTATCCCTCTCCCGATACTACAAACGCAACTGAGAAAAATTCAAGGGATTGTTAACTCCTTCATTTGGCAACAAAAAAGACCCAGAGTAAAGAAAACTGTGCTCCTGACCCCGGTCCAACACGGCGGAATGGGTGCCCCAGACATTCTAGCCTACTATCGTGCAACAATCCTAGACCAACTCAAAACTTGGTGGTCGGACCAACACCCCACAACATGGCGGCAAATAGAAGCTACTGCACTCCGTGCAAATCCTAAACATGTCCTCGCGGCTTCTTGGCTTAATTTCAAACCACAGCGTAACTCCCTGGGCACTATCGCAGCCTCTCTAAGAGTCTGGTCCGCTGTTTCGCAAATTCATTCGGGTATATCGGCAGACACACTTTCATTGCTGCCCATTGAAGCAGTTGCTCTGTTGGCTCCTGATCTCCCCATCGGGAACTGGATTAAACTAGGAGTTGTCAACATAGGTGTTCTCTTTTCATCCGGGGGTATACACCCCTTCTCCTATCTACAACAGAAATATGGCTTGTCCTCCAAATCGTTCTTTATTTACCTCCGAATAAGGTCTCTTCTCTCCACAATTCATCGCTCATCTACAGATTCTTTCTCCCTGTCTCTACTCAAAGCTTTATTCCAAGGATCCCAAAGTTAAAGGTATTTCCCTCCTTTACAAGATGATTACTAAGCCAAGTCTAGAGCTACTCTCCCCTTCTATTCAATATTGGTCCTCCTATATCCCTCAATCACCCCCACCTGATGTCTGGGTGAAGGCCCTCTTGACTCCACTGCGCCTATCTCATTGCATTAATCATTGGGAATCCCTTTAGAAACTTTTTTATAAATGGTACTTCACCCCGGATAGGCTGGCGAAAATTTACCCGTCCACCTCCCCCAAATGCTGGAGAGGATGTGGCGACATTGGTTCCCTATCCCATATCTGGTGGGATTGCCCGCTTCTCAAAATATTCTGGGCAGAGGTTGAGAAACTAATTTTTTCATTGTGCTGCATATCCCTCCCAATGTCCCCTTTGGATCTCCTGTTGGGTCTATCAATCCCCTCCTGGCCTAGGCATTTGCGGACACTGGTCACGCACATTTTAATAGCAGCCAGGTTGGCGATTGCTAGAAAATGGAAATCGACTCAATCTCCTCTCTTAAAGGATGTCATCGGTTTACTTAACTCCCATTTCCTGATGGAGCCAACCTATCTACCAATAACTTTTACCTGTCTTGGGATAAGTGGCTTACTGATCCTAGAAGTGCCCCCCTGTGTTAGCTGGCTCTCCCTTAGTGGACTCCTAGACCTTATGTGGATCCCCTTTTTTCTTTTTCTCTTTTTTTTTTCTCTCTTTTTTTTTTTTTTTTTTTTATTATACACACTGTTGATATGTTTTACAGTTGTATGTTGACCACATATATCTCGCTAAATGTTCAGTATTGATCCTTATGGTACTACTCTCCCCGTCCAGTATTGATCCTTATGGTACTACTCTCCCCGTCCTGTTTCCTACTCTAGTTTTGTTTATATACAGTGCAATCATCTACTGGTTTAATTGCTGAAGTTTTTCGATACTAATCTACAAGTACATGACACTGTGACTGTTTTCCTTGATTTGGATGTAGAGCCAGGGTATGCCCAATTGGCTATGTTTTGTACACACTCCTATCTTTTCCTTTTGGAAATCAATAAATACTTAAATTTAAAAAAAAATAGGGGATAGAATTCTGACTTTTTTTAAATTATTTTTATACTTGTAATGGCGGCGATCTGCAATTTTTGTCAGTACTACGATATTATGGCAGACACATCGGACAATTTTGACAAATTTTTGGGACCATTCACATTTATACAGCGAACAGTGCTATAAATATGCACTGATTACTGTATAAATGTGACTGGCAAGGAAGGGGTTAACACTAGGGGGCAAGGAAGGGGTTAAATGTGTTCCCTACTAGTGATTCTAACTGTGGGCGGAGGGACTGATCTGTGTCCCTATGTACAAGGGACACAGCATCGGTCTCCTCTCCCTGACAGGACGTGGAGCTCTGCGTTTACAACTGGAAAAGACAAGTGGTGTATTAACCTGAAAGAATTGGGTTTGTTTTTGGGAATGATGCCCAAAGGGGAAATCCGGAAATTAACAAAAGGTGGGCAAACAAAGGGGCCAGCCACCTGCCCTTCCTTAATTTCTTTCATGAGCTTCTCCCGAGCAATATCTGAAAATCTATCCACGACTTCAAATTCTTCACCGGCTGGCAGCCGATGCCAGAAAAAATGGTAAAGGAAAACCATCCGTAAAACCCTCAGTTAGGAGACTGGCCCTCCTTTTGTCTGGGTATATTGATAGCCAAGGAAGCATATTTTACAGCCTCACTGGAGTGCAGGCCTTTGGAAAAAATATCCTTCTGTGAGCCAGTAGGACTTGACTTCTTGAAGCACCTAGTCAAGGGGTGAGAGCCAGAACAAAAAGAGCATTCATGCTTAAAACAGCAAGTACCACCCCATTTACACTGACTCTCGTTAAAAGCATAGCAAAAACCCCTCTGGTAGGGGAATTGGAGGCCAGACACCGAAGGAAATTGCTTAGCCGTGAAAGACTTCTGCGGTTCAACCAAAGGCCCACGTCCTTCATGCCGCACTGCAAGCTAGGGTAAACTGCCAGCTTCTGGCGAAAGGATTTGTCATAGACGAACCAACCCAGGCCATCAAAATTCTTGTAAGCCTCAAGGAAGATTTCTACATGCTGAAAAAGGCTGCTACAGCGGTCAGGGATTTTTTCCCCCATGATGCTAGAAAAAATGCAAAAAGCCTGAAGCCAATTAAAAAATTACCTAGCAATAGGCCTACGTCGATCATCATCAGCTTTATCATCCGACTTCTTGTCAGCACGCAAAGAATCCTTAGAAGAAGGAAGTAAGGATAACAAATCAAATAATCCCCCCCCCCTCAAATTTTTTCTTTTACAGCATTAGGTACATGGAAGCCAAGGGGGGACCAAGCACAGGGCAAAACTTCCCGACAAGATGTCCCAGAAACACATCAGCTGACAGATAATGATCAAGTAAGCCGTGTGTGACAGGTGCTCTTCCTGTAACAGACACTGGTACATTATGCGACCATACATTATCAGGTGAAATAATAGAGGGAGCAGTAGCAGAATGCTGAGACACTACTGCCTCAGCAAACTTAGAGAAAGAGAAAACCAAAGAATTAAGCAAAGGAAAGAACCCATAGAATCAATAGAAGGTAAACCCACTGGCAGCGAAGACACAGCAGGGGTAAATTACCTTGTATGGCTGGTGAAGCTAGCAATTCGGCCTGTAGAGGGTGCCTGGACTGCCGCTCAGTTGGTTGCTCAGCAACAGGTTCAGGCTCGCGAGAAAGACACGGCTGGACGAGGCAGAGCTATTCGCCTCCCACGACTCCCCTTGCGGGCGGACCTTCTAGGAGATGAGGAGAGAGCTTGCTTGCTTCAGCCTGCCTGCCGAAGTTGGGACTCCTCCTCTTCGGGTGCCAAGAGAGCCGGCTGTTCTGCCGTGTGGCTGCGCCTGGTTCTGATGGCGGATAGAGTGCAATCATCATGGCGGTGGTAATCCGAACGACTGCTGGCGGCTCCCGGGACTCAGTCGTGACCTCTCCTCCTTCTTCTACCTGACGGTCGTCCTCCGCATTCCTAATGGCAAGGCATCGGCGAATCCAGGCTTCACCTCAGCACGCTCCAGGATTTCGATTAGCAACGTCTTCATGGCGGGTCCGCAGGACCAGAAGTCCAGTACCCAGCTGTAATGATATGTATGCTTTATGTTATAAATCTAGTTCAATTGTTATACTCAGTTCCTTATCATGTTAGGAAACGGTTAACAGTTTTGGTCATGTGATCTGGGCCTGGGGATCTGTGGTTAGTTCTAAGATAGAGGCTACTGAATAAAGACCAAGCTCATGTTCAAGCTCATGCTGTCTGCCTATCCTTCATCCTAAATCTTTATGTGGTACCAGAAGTGTGGTACCATAAGTGTGGAACAGAAGAGTCGTGGCAGCAAACTACAACACAAAGAACATTCCATCCCTGGATTTGGAATCGTGGAATGTATCTGAAAACTGGTCACAGTGGAGGGAGCTGATAGAGCTTTTGTTTGCAGGACCAGATGCAGACAGATGGTCTGATCAGCAGAAAGCAGCTCACTTTTTGATTTGTGTGGGACAAAGGAACGTGATGTGTGCCGAGCATGGCAAGCAAGTGGAAAGATCACTGCAGAGGACAAAAAGAAAACAGAGGTACTGTTTGCAAAGTTTGAGGCATACTGCAACCCAAGGAGAAACTCCACAGTGCAAAGGAAACTGTTTTATGAGAGGAAGCAGTGTGGAGGTGAGTCTCTGGATGAATGGGTGACACAGCTGCGCTTGCTTGCCAAAGACTGCTTTCTATGATGCTGGAGATATGATAAAAGACTGCATTCTGATAGGCAGCAAGTTTAAGGAAGTTTAGGAAAAGCTGCTGCAGGAAGAAGACTTAAATCTTGAGCAAGCCATAAGGATTGCCAGAGCATATGAAATGTCAAGAAAAGACATGCAGGTACTGGAAGGAACACAGCTCCAGATTAATGCTATAGATAATCACAGCAGCAGATATATGCAAGAAAGAACACACACAGGAGTAAAGGACACCTATGGCCCTGGGACAAGTAACACACAAGCAGCGTGTGGATATTGTGGAAACATGCACCACAAAAATAGTGTCTGTCGGGCAAGGGGGCAGATATGCAATAGATGTAAGAAAAGGGGACATTTTGCCAGGGTGTGTAATCTGTCTTCACAAACTGGAACATGACAAAAACCTTACTGCTTTGCTCAATCGGTGTCGTGAGAAGAATCTCACACTCAATCCAAACAAAATGCAAATTGGGGTAGAAGTAGTTACATATTTTGGATACTTACTAACCAAAAAAGATTACAGCAGTTCTTAACATGAAAGCCCGAACCTCCAGAAAGGAGCTGGAGACATCACTAGGTATTTTCAACTATCTATCCAAATTCTCTCAGGGCCTTGCTCAACAGATAGCATCCTTCTGTAGCAGGGTACGTATCGGTGCTGTTTGGTGTTGGGATGCAAACATGGAAAAGACTTTCGACAAAGTGAAAAAACTGATCACTAAACATCCAGGGCCAATACTGAAATATGTTGATGTAAACTGTGACACTGTACTTCAAGTGGATGCATCCCAGTTTGGGTTAGGTGCTGTATTGATTTAACAAGGACGTCCTGTGGCATATGCTTCACAAGCACTGACCCATCGCAAGCCAAATATGCCCAAAACTGGCTATTGTGAATGGATGTGAGAAATTTCACCAGTACATATATGGTCGCCCGGTAGTTGTGGAAACAGACCACAAGCCATT
Source organism: Rana kukunoris (assembly GCA_029574335.1). Taxonomy (NCBI): domain Eukaryota; kingdom Metazoa; phylum Chordata; class Amphibia; order Anura; family Ranidae; genus Rana; species Rana kukunoris. The sequence continues at coordinate 90,591,784 of CM056054.1, forward strand.
GGAGTACATCCTACAGAAATCACTAGCTTCTACACCTCCACATCTGCAGCGGATGGTTATGAAATTACAGCAGTATGATCTCACAATAAAGTATAAACCTGGAAAGGAAATTACACAATTCGAATTGTCAAAGAAGCCAATGCACCAAAATCATATATAATTGAGACCAAGTGTGGACAGAAACTGAGACGAAACAGGCGTCATCTTCGTCCAGACACTGCTGCGGATACATCATTAGAGGAACCGCGTGACAATGGAGATAAAGAACAAGCCCATGACGGCACATAAGTCCTAAACTCAGATATTGAGTCTGAGGACACAAAGGGCAGCATAAACGTACCGGCATGTGATAACACTGGGAGTGACTCTCAACTGGACACCAATCCTATGGATGATGAGCCAGGGGTTACTTTCCCTCGCTATGGTCGAGCTATTAAAACAAAGATATGGAGGGACTTTGTCTCATATTAAATGCTTCATACTTGAGAGGGAAGATGTAATGATGTGTAATGTAGTATGTTATTCAAGTTCAATTGTTGTTATACTCAGTTCCTTATCATGTTAGGAAACCGTTAACAGTTTTGGTCATGTGATCTGGGGGTGGGGCTACTGAATAAAGTAGCAGATCACATGACAAAGACTGTCTGCCTATCTTTCATGCTAAATCTTTACACCAGTGAGCAGCCAGAAGCAGTGTTCTCTGCAGCCTTAAATTGGGTCCAGGTGAGTTCCAGAACTTTCTACTGGTCACCTGCTTCACCTGGGCCAGTCAGGAAAACCTTGTCCAGGTACCTGCAACAAACTTAAAAGGGCAGCGCTCCATATATACAATATAAGTAAATGCACACACATATTTTTTTTTTTTTTAAACATATTCCTCTGGAAAAAGATAAGGATATAGGGGAAGGGGGTGGCTGCAAACCCATATGCATGGGCACAAATAAACTGCTCCCTGTTATGCCATTTGGCGCTTGAAATGCCTCTAAACTCAGCTTTTGAACCCATTTTCTTTTGCATTCCAAAAAAACTACTCTAAACTCAACTGCCTAGAAATGACTGTAAATGACCCTGTGTAAATGACTGACAAGATAAAATAGAGGAGAGTTCAGGAGCAGTTGAAAAAAATACCCAACTGCTACTAAACATCTGTTTAACAGCAACACCTTTTTGTACAATGGTTAATAAGAGCAGTCTTCAAGACTGTTCCATCTAAACTCCTATTTCCCAGATGGGACTAAAAGTATCTTTGGTACGGCAAATCTTGGAGGGTGATCCTTTCTCTCCTAATCATATGGCATCTTACATTGAAAGTGGCTTTTTTTTATTAGTAATTATGTCAGTTTAAAGAGTTAAAATGAAGAGTTCTGTCATGTACAGGCAGCAGGATACAGGGTAAAAGGTACAGGGCAGGAGCAAGATAAGGTTATTGACAACAAGGTCTGGCAGCAGCAAAACACTGAAGCAAAAGGCACTAAAAGGGGAGGACCATAATATCCTCCCAGCAACAGGTGGAGACTGATTACTGGAGACTACTGGCTGCTGGGAAACACCCGCTGTTTGACACTGGAACTGCAGCCTCTTGCTCTGGGAAGCACAATGCCACCAGCAGGTGATTCAGATCCTGCCAAAAATCTGCCCGAGAACTGACATTACTGTAACAGTCAGAAGTTATATTGCATCAGGGCTCAAAATAACCAGGAGCCAGGTCACATTAGTGTCTAGAATTAGTGACCCTGCGCCAGGGCTAGTGTGCAGACTTAGATGCTGCGCCTGCTGGTAATTGAGGCTGTGACTTGCTGCAGCGGGATGCTCTGTTGGCTGAGGGCATTCCCCTTACATTACTTACACTGTCAGGGGAACTGACTCCCTCTTCCGGTGGCCGGGGCTGCAACAAGTAGTCAATGACGGCCCTAAGAGCAGGGAACAGGGAGTGTGGGGCAGCTGGTTGAAATGGCTTCAGTTCCATTTACACACCCCCTCCCCCACAAAGATGGAAACTGTTTTCCATTAATTTTAATTTTTTTTTTCATTCTCTTCAGTTTAGCACTTTCTCCCTGCCATGCCACAACCAAACAGCCAAAGGCCCCTTTCACACAGGCTGTCCGATCAGGTCCGCCTGTCCGTTTTTCAGGTGGACCTGATCAGACCCTCCAGTCTCCTCCTATGGAATCCGGATATCAGTGGAAACATGTCCACTGACACCCGTCTCAATCCGATCCGGTCCACCAAAAACAGATTTATGGTGGTCCTAATTTTCATCTGCCTAGCAGATCGGATTGCTTCTGTTGGAAACGGGCAGGTAGTCCGTTTCCATCTGATTGTCCAACTCTCTTCTATTGGGCAGTGTTCCTGTTTGTTCTGTATGGAGTGGCACATCTCCCCCCCAGCATTTGTGACCATAGTAATATGTGAAGATGGTTGTTGGGGCTTTGTCAGGATGGCCAGTAGGTGGCCTGTATTTTCCCCCTTCTCAAAATGTCTTTGCTGCAGAAAGAACCGCTTGTTTTCAGCAAGCTGCAACAACAGGTCCTTAAGCATGGTCTGGGAGGCTAACCATCTCCTTTTATTATCATCAGATAGATCCGCTACATATTCTGCCTCAGAGCGGTGGGCATCTGCTAGAACTTGAGTTTCCCATTTCTTACTGTTAGATTTGATGTCATTAATAGTTCTAATGAGTTGGCCACGCATATATGCCTTCGCAGCATCCCAAACAATCTGTAGGTCTGTAGATCCTATATTATCTCGAAAGAAATTAGTGAGGGGTAGGGGGAGCGGGTCAGAGTCTGGCAAGAGAGACAACCAGAATGGGTTAAGCTTCCATAGGGTATTTCCCCTTCCCACCCCCAGACCTAAGTCCACCGTGAATGGAGAGTGATCAGATGTGTGTCTCGGGTGGTATTGGGAGGATCTCACCATGGGCAACAGAGGGCCATTTCCCAGACCTAAATCAATCCTTGACAGACCCCCCACCGAGGCCGACTGACAAGAAAAGACCTTTGCATCAGGGTTATGCATTCTCCAAATATCTGTTAAACCGAGCTCAGCAACCAATTGAGCAAAAAAGCGTGAGACCCCCCAAAATAGCACTGAGCTGGTCTTTCTCATATTCCAGGAAATTATTAAAGTCACCGAGAACCAGCACAGGAATACCAGGAAGACAAGATACAAACTCGGCGAACAGTTTTATAACGCTGCACGAGAACGGTGGCGGAATATACACTCCTGCCAGAACACACTTTACCCCTGATAGAGAACAATACAGGAAAATGTACCTTCCATCGGGGTCTATCTTAACATTTATATACGTGTATTGGGTACCCCGCCGAATCAGGATACTCACTTCTCGTGAGTACACTGTATGAGTGGAGTGGTATTGGTGGCAGAACTGCCTGGGAGCTATTTTTGGAGTGGACCCCGGTGAGAGATGGGTCTCCTGTAAACAAATCACTTCTGCATCCACCCTCTTAATGGTACGCATCACTTCCAGGCGTTTCACCGGGGTACCCAGGCCACGAACATTCCATGAGAGACATCTCGTTACCTTAGACATTCTATAAACATACAGTATATAAGCAGGATAATAATGTATCAACACACACTGGTGATGGGAGCATAGGTAGGAATAGCAGATAGACCAGACATTAAGTGTCAGGGCTAGGAGGATCAAATATTTCATGGTATCTGGACAAACAAAGGTCACGGGTCAGGCCTGTAACTACACAAGCATGAAGGTCATGGGCCAGGGTAAACAAAAGTCAATGCAACATAAAGGGCGACAGACATGGAACAAGTCACGGTAGAATCTTCTTTCAAATAAAGCAAATGCAAGGTGGCCAACATGGCCTGGGCAACTTCAGACAATGGAACTATGCAGGGCTCGATACGACCCTTCTGGGGGCAACAGTGGAAGCACACCATAGTGTCTTAAAGCTCCTCAACAGCCAACTTTTAGCACACAGCAATCAAAGTAAACAAACATCCCGCCTTGCAGCAGGCAACACGGAAGGTGTAAAAATGATCCATCATGCATGATCAATGCACCCTCTCAGTCTGTGGGGCGTCTGCCCCTAGCTTCCCGAATCGACTGCTCCTCCCGAACAAGCCACTGTGCAGCCGTATTAGGGGAATCAAAGAATTGCACTGAGCCAAACACTTCCACTTGCAATCGGGCAGGGTACAACATGGCATATTTCACTTCAAGGCCTCTCAAGCGTCGTTGACATCCAGGAACTTGCCCCTCTTCTGCAGTTCAGCTGAGAAGTCTGGGAACAGGGAAACTTTGGCATTGTCTATTTTTAGGGCAGACGGATTAATTCTAGCATTGTATAGAATGGCATCCTTGTCCCGATAGTGCAGGAGTTTAAATAGAAAAGGCCTCGGTAGTGCACCTGGTTGTGGGGGCCTTGATGGCACCCTGTGGGCACGTTCAACCGAGAACGTAGCGGAGAATGCTTCTCTCCCAAATGCAGCGACCAGCCACTTCTCTATGAACTCAACAGGATTCTTCCCCTCCATTTTTTCAGGTAGGCCTATGGCCCTCACATTGTTTCTCCTCATCCTGTTCTCCAATTCTTTTAAACGAGAAGAATGCTGGTCAATTATATTATTATTGTAGGAGAGATCCCTCTACATAGGCCCCAGGTTGTCTTCAATGGTGCTCACCCTCTCCTTTTAAAGCGGAGGTCCTCTCCCTCATCTTTTGGGCGTCCTGTCTGAGGAAGGAGATCTCAGACTTCATCCCCTTTACTTCTGTAGTGAGGGCTGCGATAGACATGTTACAAGAGGTCACAGCAGCAAATATGTCCGGCAGGGTGGGCTCCCCCTCCACTACAGGACTCACTGGGGCTTGGGGCCTAGTAGATTCGGGGTTTGGAGTACTCGCTGTGTCCCACATTAAGCCAGCCTGTACCGAGTCCTCCAGGGGCACTGTATCATCCGCTTCGGATCCCCCGCCAGGCGAGTCCTCCGGATTACTGTAGGAGGCCACTGGTTCTTTCGTCGGTGGTTTAGAGAACAGCTTTTCCGCTGCCCCTCGCTGCTTCTCCTTGGCAGTGCGGCCTGCATACGCGCCATTTTGGGACATGTGGTCCGCAGGTTTGTTCACCAATTGGCGCTTAACGGACGACATCGTAGGGCAATAGTGTCAGAAAAGGTATGTACGTGATCCCGGCATCGTGAGGGGCACACCGGTATACTTTGGAACAGCAAACGATATCTTCCACAGGAGTTTAACTAGGATTCCCGGCGGAGTTCACTTCAGCTGCGTCCGGCTACATCCGCTGCCTGGCCACGCCCCCTGTTTGTTCTGTATAGTGGAGCAGACATGGACCTGTCTTCCGCCTGCTCAGCGGAGATTCCCCACCTTGCTGCTCTGTCCTTCCTTAGTAAGCTGCTGCCCATCACACCAAGCCTAGTACACACAGGCTGAAGGCCAGGCAACATCGGCCAGTTCAATTAAAACTGTCTGTTCAGCTGGCTTCTGTTGGGCGAGCATGCTGGAAAACCAGCAGCCTACCGGCTCCCAATCGGCACTCCCAGCCAATGCCTGAGAGCGCTGACCACTGTCTTCTGCTAGGGGGGGCCGTCCCCCTGTCAGAACACAATAGCTCAGTGGGGGGAGATCGCTGTACTAACATTGTATTGTTAGCTCAGCAGCTCCGACCTAATCTGTTCGTGGCAGGATAAACAAGTGCACTAGGCTTTACATGCATATGGTGGCCAGGTGACGGACAGGCTGTAATGCTGCCTTCCTCCGTGGTCCTATGGTCCACATGTCTTCTGCTGCATTGCGTAACCCCCCCCCCCCCATGCATGCCTCCGCCATGTATCTTGGGGCTCCGCTTTCCTATCTGCAGCCCCAGGACTGGCATAAAGTGTACCACAGGGTAGAGGGGAGTGTGTCCGCTCTCCTCCCATCCCCATCTTGTTCCTGACCCAGAAGTGGTGTGTATGATGCCGCGTCTGGGCTCCTATTGACTGGTTTTCCCCAGGCCAGCATGGCCGGGAAAGAATGTAATGCAGTGTGATCCGCACTGCATTACATTCAGTGGAGCACAGGGTAGACATGCACATATACGCACATGAAACACGTTGATTGTAATACACGTTGCATATCGCCGCACACAAACTGGCTTATAACTTTTTTTTAGATACAGTGCAGAAAATAAGTATTTGAACACCCTGCTATTTTGCAAGTTCTCCCACTTGGAAATCATGGAGGGGTCTGAAATTGTTATCGTAGGTGCATGTCCACTGTGAGAGACATAATCCAAAAAAAAAAATCCAGAAATCACAATGTATGATTTTTTAAACTATTTATTTGTATGATACAGCTGCAATATATATATATATATATATATATATATATATATATATATATATATATATATATATATATATATATATATATATATATATATATATATATATATATATGTGTGTGTGTGTGTGTGTGTATGTGTGTATGTATGTATGTATGTATATATATATATATATATATTTTTTTTTGGCTGTGAAAAAATTAGGTGAACTGACAAGCTTACTGATTGTCATATTTGTATTCAGTGTTTGTCCAGTGATTGCTGTACTATAAAGTTAGGAATTATCTGTCTCAAAAGATCTGTTTTTGAATAATAATTTGTTCATCTATGGAATGACAATCAGGTTCTACACTCTGTTTTCTGACTGCCAAACTGCACTTAACTACAAACAGTTGAGACTGCATCTTCTACCCAGAGACCTCCAAAATGATCATTGTATTATGCTGTCTTCTGCCATAATGATCTGGATAAAGGATTCATCACTCAGGATGTTTTGCCAAATGCTGACTTTACTGGTATCCTACCTTGGTGCTACCATGCTCAGTGGTTTGGGATTAAAGGTTATCAGTGACATTGGGAAAGAAAATGTAACTACTGCTTTAAAGAGAAGCTCCAGTCTCCCCCCAAAAAAATGTTCAAGTCAGAAGCTACAAATACTGTAGCTGCTGACTTTTAATATAAAAACCTGTCCAGGGACCCAGGAGATGTTCGCACCAGAGCCAATTCAATCGGATTCTGGTGCAGGCGCATGCATCCTAGGGAAGGGAAACCTTTAGGCTTCACAGGCGGTTTTCTACTGCATATGTGCGAGTCGTGCTGTGCTTTGTAAATGGTCCCACATGTCTTCCCAGACCTGTGTAGTGAAGGAGAAGGGACAGAGATCTAACCCGGATGTTGGTGCAGGTACCTGTCAAGACCAGGAACCACTCTACTGCCACTATTGGCACTTTTTGGGGGAGAGGATGCAAACAAGTTGAACTTCCCCATTTAGGTGAATTTCCGCTTTAAGTAAACCAACACACATTTGTTCTGCAAGTGACACATTTTGAGATGATAGATCTGGTCATGGCTGAGGTTATCCATCTTTACAATAATGCCTGTCTAACAATTCTGCTACAAATCCTCACTTTTGGTTGCACTTGTACCATTCTTCTCTCATCCTTTGACCATTGTTTGATTTTCTGATAAGCAGTTCACATTAGGTTTTCAGTTCTTCCCAAAAAATGTTATAAAACTTTTTTGGGTCACTAAAGTAGTTTTAAAGTTAAGTTTTTTTGTTTTTTTTTCCACTGCCTGTTCCCTCTCCCATCGCTAAACACTTATCTTAGTCCTCCATGGATCCAGAGCTGTGCCTGTCTGCAACCTTGCTCTTTTCTTGCTTTCACAGGATACATAGAGATCAGCAGGAGCTGTTGTCTCCTGCTGCTGTCGGTCAAACCCCATGAGCAGGGAGCGCTCAGAGAAGTAGGATAGCAGGGGGACAGAAAAAGAGGATGTAAGGGTCCACTCTGTGCAATATTCTTGCACAGAGTAGGTAAGTAATAACATCTGTTCTTCTTTTTCAATAAAAAAAAAAAGGAAAGAGAATATTGTAATATCACTTACAGGAAATGACAAGATTCCTCGGTATTCTGATGCTTGTGTCCTGTAAATTAGTGAGCATAGCCCCTATTTCTTGGGTGACAGAGCTGTGGGCTGCAAGCATCTCAGTGGATCGGCTCCAGGCATACCTAAGACACCTACTTAGCATCAGGTTGTGCAGTAAGTTAATATCATATGTATTTTAAGACTAATAACACAAAAGTGCACGTTTTTACTAGTACCTCTGCTTTACAGCAACCTACAAACAGGGACTATATATCCCCGTAAGTGGGCTTCAGGTGCAGGCAAGAGGCACTAAGAAGTCACCGCTTAAGTGTCCTGGTCGTTTCGGGTTCGGACCGTTCTTTACAAACTGGGTGCGAATGCTATACAATTGCCCCTCAGGCAGGATTAGGACTAATGGTTGCCTTTCTGATACATTCCAGTTAGGCAGGGGTATGAGGCAGGGATGTCCTCTCTCCCCGGGCTTATTTGGCCTGGCGATGGAACCCCTTGCCATACTGTTGAGAGCGGATGAGAGAGTCAGGGGACTGTGGATAGGCCCGGTGGAGGAGAAGTTGTCTCTGTATGCGGATGATACTCTCCTCTACATGGCGCATGCCTCGTCCTCATTGCAGGTGGCCTTGGACCTGATTGACCGGTTTGGTCGATATTCGGGCATACACATCAATTGGGATAAATCTGTCCTATTCCCGCTTCATCCCTCTTTTTTGTGACCCTCAACTCACATGCCGCTTCGCTGGGTGAATTAGTTAAAATATCTGGGTATTAGGGTTAGTGCTGGGGCGGGTGAGTATTTTAGCAAGAAGGTTCAACCACTTGTGTCCCAATTGCCGACTAAATGCATGGCGATCACTCCCCCTAACACCGGTGGGTAGGGTCAATCTGCTGAAAATGGTCTACCTTCCAAAGTTCCTATATTTTTTTCGCAATACCCCTTCGCATATACCTAGGTCGTTCTTTAAACGGTTGGAGAGTGTGCTGTTGTCTTTTGTGTGGGCTGGGCGACCTCCCCGAGTGGCGAGGCAAATCCTCTACCTCCCTTTATCTGGGGTGGAGGCTAGCACTTCCGAATTTCCTGATCTACTACTGGGCAGCAGTGCTAGTTACGGTCAGGTGGTGGTTCTCCCAGCCTAGGCAGAACCCAGCAGTCACGCTGGAGGCGGCTATTCTGGGCTCCTACGCGGCCCTGAGTAATTTGCCATTCCGGAGTCTCAAAGCAAATCCCTCTATGATGACCCTCATGCGGAACACAGTTAAGGTCTGGCAGGAGGCTCGACTTGTTTATAGGAAGCCTGCCCATGTCTCCCCGCATACGCCCCTGTGGAGCAATCCCATGTTACCCCATCTGAACAGCATCCCGGACCCCTCGCTCTGGGCTAAGAAGGGTATTATCAAGCTGAATCAGATAGTTCAGGAGGGCAGGCTCATGCCCTTTCGGGAGTTGCGCCGTGTACATGCCTTGCCGATCTCTTTTCAATTTAGATACTGGCAGCTTGCGCATGCATTTAGAGCCCAATTCCCTGACCCTCTGACCTTGGAATCAGACTCTATTGAACGTCTCCTGGCCTCCAGTGTAATGACGCGCCCTCTATCGTCCTTAAACTTGCGTCTAACGGTGGTGCACGACGCCAAGCTTACTGGGTCCTGGGAGAAGTGGAAGACTGATATACCTTCCCTGGATGAGGAGGGTTGGGAGGATTGTATTTTTTCATATATCCCCTCTTTGATCGCGAAGGACAGATTTATACAATTTAAATTCCTCCACAGAGCTTATTATACCCCACAGAGGCTGGCTCGTATCTATCCGTTGAGGGACCCTAATTGCCAGAGGTGTAAAGTAGAACTGGGAACAGTAGCTTCCAGACTGGCTGATGTGAGTGGGACGGCTATCCCGGTTGACCCGACAATCCTGTTACTTAGCCATCTAGAGGACGTCATGGGGGATAGATACTGTAAACTGCGACTGACCTTTGCACTTTTTTATGCCAGACGGGAGATACTGTTGACATGGAAGTCGGAGGATCCTCCCACTTGTGCCTCTTGGCAACGCACTGTAAATTCGGTCCTATCCCTTTATCAGCTGACCTATGAAAATAGACAATGCCCGGACAAGTTTGACAAGATCTGGTCCAGTTGGATGGGAACTCGGGTTGCCCTCGACCCCCCCTTCTCCTGATTGAGGAGGGGTGCCTACGGCGGCCCCATGGGTCGGGACAGTCGTTGCCCGAGGTCCCCCCCCCTTTCCCTACTACACTCCTGTACTCCTTATGTTTTAAAGTTTGGGTGGGTTGGCTGTGTGGGATTTGCTGGGATTCACTAGTTTGTCATCCTCTCTGAGCGAGACTGTGCCTTGGGTCATACCCTTGGCCGTGTGGCTATTCACGCTCCTGATACTGGATTTGTACATCAATGTATTTAATGTAGTTCACCTGTAATGCAATGCTGATTTGTCAAATAAACTTTTCCCTGTTAAAAAAAAAAAAAGGGTCCTGATCGTACCTGCAAATACTATCCCCCTGCAAGACTGGAAGCAGCTTTACAGGATAAGTCACTGCCCTTGTCAGGCTTTCAGCCTCTCCCAACATTGCAGTCCTGCATAGGTCTTTAATCACTTAAGACCCGGACCAAAATGCAGGTAAAGGACCTTGCCTCTTTTTGCGATTCGGCACTGCGTCGTTTTAACTGACAATTGCGCGGTCGTGCGACGTGGCTCCCAAACAAAATTGGCGTCCTTTTTTCCCCACAAATAGAGCTTTCTTTTGGTGGTATTTATCACCTCTGCGGTTTTTATTTTTTGCGCTATAAACAAAAATAGAGCGACAATTTTGAGAAAAATGCAATATTTTTTACTTTTTGCTATAATAAATATCCTCCAAAAATATATAAAAAAAAAATTTTTCCCTCAGTTTAGGCCGATACGTATTCTTCTACATATTTTTGGTAAAAAAAATCGCAATAAGCGTTTATCGGTTAGTTTTCGCAAAATTTATAGCGTTTACAAAATAAGGGATAGTTTTATTGCATTTTTATTAATTATTTTTTTTTACTACTATTAGCGGCGATCAACAATTTTTTTCGTGACTGCGACATTATGGCAGACACTTCGGACAATTTTGACACATTTTTGGGACAATTGTCATTTTCACAGCAAAAAAATGCATTTAAATTGCTTTGTTTACTGTGAAAATGACAGTTGCAGTTTGGGTGTTAACCACAAGGGGGCGCTGTGACTTTGAGTGTTCCCTGTGTGTGTTTACAACTGTAGGGGGGTGTGGCTGTAGGTGTGACATCATCGATCACGTCCCCCTATAACAGGGATGACATGATCGATGCTGCGGCCACAGTGAAGCATGGGGAAGCCGTGTTTACACACGGCTCTCCCCGTTCTTCAGCTCCAGGGACGGATCGCCGCACTAGAGCGGCGATCGGGTCCGCGAGTCCCGCGGTCCTGGAGCTTCGGACCGGGTCACGGGAGCGTGCCCGTGACCCACGGCTGGGTACTAAAACCAACGTATATATACGTTGATGTGCCCAGCTGTGCCATTCTGCCGACGTAAATGTGCAGGAGGCGATCCTTAAGTGGTTAAGACGTTTTTTGTTTGCATTTGAAGTGTGGTGTACAGGAGAAGTCAGCTGCTTAATCGCAGCATCCTCATAAGAGGGCAGAAATTGGGGTAGTTCCCTTCCCCAAATCCTCAATCAAGAGGATCTACGATCTCATGTTGAAAGATCACCATTAAAGAACGGGGAACGGGTTTCACTGACGAGGCGGAGGTATCGGAGACCTCACAGGCTCTGGAGTTGTAGCTGCAATCTTTCACAGAGATTCATGCTGCGTATAACTTACCTTCAGCCTAGCAGCTAAGACTCTGTTTACTACTTGTTTTTTTCTTAAATTCCAATAGTTTTCTTGCACTTTTCCAGTCTGCCCATCTCTATAAAGAGATGATGAACCTTTACAAGGTCCTCATGCAGGTGCTAGCCAAACGCACAACTGCTGAGATGCAAGGTTCTGTGCACATTGTTGCTTTACATAAACAGTAACACATAAGTGCGGGAACGCAGTCAGCAAAGGATAACTTCCTTTTTATCAGTCCATATTTGCATAAGTTACTTGAAATGTACAAAATGCATGTGGCAGAACATGTTTTTTTTTTCTGTTTGTAGGGAACCTACATGGTCACATGAGGATGCTTGGTCGCTAAGTGCTTATTTGCCTAGAAATTGCTTAATTGCCTAAAAAGCGCATTATTGCCAGTTTGCATAATGATACAGGATCGCACAAGAGTGCTTGATCTCACAAGAGTCCTGGTTTACCCAAGGATACTTGCACCCGCAGAAAAGCTTGTTTTGTTGCAAGAAATGCCTAAATCACATAAGTATGCTTGGTTGCATAACGTTGCGGGACCACAGAAAGCTGTTGATCACACAAAAAGTCCTTGATTGCCCAAAGGTTCTTGGTCAAGCAGAGAGGCTTGTTTTTTACAAAATGCCTTTTACAAAAATATAAATAATAATAAATAAAATGCTTAATTGCATAAAGATGCTGGATCACACAGGGGTGCTGGATCTCACAAGAGTTCTTGATTGCTCAAGGATTCTTAGTCATGCGAAGAAGCTAACATATTCAGAAATGCTTAAAATCGCATAAAGATGCTTAATTGCATAAGGATTTTGTATCGCACACGGGTGCTTGATCACACGAGTGTCCTTGGACTCACGAGGGTACTTGTCCTCACAGTGGTGCTTATAATGCATAAAATGTTTGATTCCATAAAAGATGCTGAATCGCATAAGGTTGCATGATTACCTAGATTTGCATGCTTGCATGACAAGGCATGTTAATTTACCCTCCTTAATTATACAGGATTCCTTATGGTCACATAGGAATACGTGTCTGCTTGTACACATGTGTATTCCTGAATTGCACATTCAGAGACGCATTCTAGCTTGCAAGTTGCCCGTTCCATAGCACTTGTGCTATAGGTACACGTGTATGCAGTGCACACTTTTTTTATGTTTTCTTTCCTAAAACACATGATAGAGCATGTCATGCTTCTATGAACACACGTTTCTTCTGAGGCATATGGCATTAACTCTTGTCCGCATACACATATAGGCCGGATTCACAGAGCACTTACGCCGACGTATAACAAGTTACGCCGACGTAAGTGCAAATGTGCGCCGTCGTATCTGTGCGCCAGACCCACAAACAGAGACTCGCCTAAAACCAAGCTACACCCCGCCAACTTAACTTGCTTGCGCCGGCGTAGGGTGGGCGTACATTTAGGCTGGGTGCATGGTGCCGCTCCCATTGATTAGCCATTCAAACAGGCTATGTGCGGTGCGCGTAAGTTGTACGTCCGGCTTAAAGTTATTCCCCATAAAGGAGGTGTAACTCAGCAACTGACATGCTCAGGTCTGCACCAGGGAACACAAGCCAACGTATTTTACGTTTGGCGTGTGTCTGGCTGGGCGTAGGTTACGTTAACGGCATACACAGTGATCCGAAGTATCTTAGGCAGTTGTTCCGACGTGGTTGTGAGCATGCTGGTCTGCGCCTTCGAAAATATGCTACGCTGGCGCATCTTGGTGAGCAATGGCTTGCTGAATGCAGTGCTTGCCTTTCTGATGATGGTGTATTGTATATTCCCATGTATGGTTTTACAAGGTCTCTGGAGTCATTTTCTAGGCAGGAGCATTATTTTCTGATTTGATTAATAGATTGATAGATTGATAGATTGATTGATATATATATATATAAATATATCAATCAATCAAATACAGACCAAACGTTTGGACACACCTTCTCCAGTAGAGTCACACTGGAGGCATCAAAACTATGAATTAACACATAACAAAAAAGTGTGAAACAACTGAAAATATGTAATATTCTAGGTTCTTCAAAGTAGCCACCTTTTGCTTTGATTACTGCTTTGCACACTCTTGGCATTCTCTTGATAAGCTTCAAGCGGTAGTCACCTGAAATGGTCTTCCAACAGTCTTGAAGGAGTTCCCAGAGATGCTTAGCACTTGTTGGCCCTTTTGCCTTCACTCTGTGGTCCAGCTCACCCCAAACCATCTCAATTGGGTTCAGGTCCGGTGACTGTGGAGGCCAGGTCATCTGGCGCAGCACCCCATCACTCTCCTTCTTGGTCAAATAGTCCTTACACAGCCTGGAGGTGTGTTTGGGGTCATTGTCATGTTGAAAAATGATGGTCCAACTAAACGCAAACCGGATGGAATAGCATGCCGCTGCAGGATGCTGTGGTAGCCATGCTGGTTCAGTATGCCTTCAATTTTGAATAAATCCCCAACAGTGTCACCAGCAAAGCACAATTACACCTCCTCCTCCATGCTTCATGGTGGGAACCAGACATGTAGAGTCCATCCGTTCACCTTTTCTGCGTCGTACAAAGACACGGTGTTTGGAACCAAAGGTCTCAAATTTGGACTCATCAGACTAAAGCACAGATTTCCACTGGTCTAATGTCCGTTCCTTGTGTTCTTTAGCCCAAACAAGTCTCTTCTGCTTGTTGCCTTTCTTTAGCAGTGGTTTCCTAGCAAATATTCTACCATGAAGGCCCGATTCACACAGTCTCCTCTTAACAGTTGTTCTAGAGATGTGGCTACTTTGAAAAACCTAGAATATGACATATATTTTCAGTTGTTTCACACTTTTTTGTTATGTATATAATTCCACATGTGTTATCTCATAGTTTTGATGCCTTCAGTGTGACTCTACAATTTTCATAGTCATAAAAATAAAGAAAACTCTTGGAACGAGAAGGTGTGTCCAAACTTTTGGTCTGTACTGTATATCAATCAATATCTATATCTCAATCAATCGGAGTTTACTGTATAGCTTGGCTTGTATTTGCCTATTGAGATGATAATTCCTTCATGTACTGTTGAAAAGTTTAAAGTTTGCTAGACACAAAGCAGCATGGCTTATACTGTGGGCTGATCATGTCAGACTAATTTGTAAGCAGGTTGGAACAGTTAATGGGTGCTGTCCCAGCTGGGAGGGTTGGAGTTAATGCTATCCCCACTCTTTTTTGTAGGTTTTTCTTGTCTGGGTCCAGCCCACTTGCCTGTGTGATTATAAATGGGGAAGTGGTTTAGTAACTTCAGACCAGGCATGGACAAAGTTTCAAAGAGGTGTATTGCAAGTAACCAACACATACAGTTAGGGATATATATTTAAACACAGACACAATTTTAGATATTTACAGGTATTTGCAAACAAATATTGAAGCTATAGTGTAGTTAATATGGGCTAAAAGTGTACACTCTCAGGTTTGGTAAAATGTACATCCAAAGCGGAGGAAGGGTTTAGAAATTACAGCTCTTAATAACCCCCCCCCTTTTTTTCAGGGACCAAAAGTAATTGGCCAATTGAATCAAAAGCTGTTTAATATCAAAGATTGGACTTTGCCAAAAAACATAAAAAAAAAAAAAAGTAGACCAGTTCTGGAAAAGCATTCTTTGGACGGATGAAACTAAGATTGATCTGTACCAGAATGACGGTGTGGAGAAGGATTGGAACAGCTCATGATCCAAAGCACACAACGTCATCTGTAAAACATGGTGGAGGCAGTGTGTTGGCATGGGCATGCTGTCACGTACCTGGACGGAGGCTGAAGTGACAAGGTCAGCCTCTCTTGTTTCTCCGGCCCTGGTCCTGCTGAGAGTGGAGACGGGAGAAACCAAGGCCCCGGAGGGACACGAGTGCCTGCGTATGAAGCTCTGCAAGCCAGAAGCAGATGATGCGATTCTTGAAAGGCAGCAGGTCACAGGCACGGAGTTGCAGATACCCGGGAAGCAGAGTAGAGTCAAGCAGGAGACAGGAGCGTAGTCACATGGATAGCCGGGTTCAGTAATAGACAGGCAGCAAGGTGCAAATTCATCAGGCAGGAGCAAGGTCAGAGTAGGGAGCCGAGTTCAGGAACCGATAATCAGAAGTGTAGCGAAATCCAGTAGCACGGTCAGGGAAAGCCAAGGTTCAGTAACAGGTGACGGGCAGGTAAACACACCGGAACATCTGAGATCCATCAGCACTAGACTGGGATCAGTGGGTTCCTTAAATAGGCCATCTGGCGACAAGGGAACGCGTGGACGCGCTCCCGAAGATGCGCGCTCCTCCACGCATTGGCACATCTGCGCTGACCGTAATCTTACATTTCCCCCTCCCTAACGGCAGCCTCCGGATGCCCCTCAGAGGCTTCTTTTTCGCATAACGCTAAAAAAAGGCACAAACTTTTTGTGGGGCGTGTTTGGCCCCTCTTGGTTTTACAATCCAGAATAGCTTCGACTTCATACTCCTCGTTGTTTTCGACGAGTAGTGGACAAGCGGTTTACGGATCACGATTGGAAAATGGGTTAGACACTGTTGGTTTTAGTAGGGAGATGTGGAATACCGGATGGATTTTCAGATTTTTAGGTAGTATTAACTCAAAGGCCACAGGGTTAATTTTCCTTTTAACTGGAAAACGCCCTAAATATTTTGGGCCAAGGTTCTTGGGGGGACAACTTGGCTTTAAATTTGCAGTAGACAACCAGACCTTGTCTCCTGGTTTCAGATTTAAGTTACCCCTCTTCCTTTTGTCAAAGAACTTCTTGTTGCTCGCCTGGGCTTTAGAGATGGTATCCTGGAGTAATTATTGTTTTACAACTTCTTTGATAAATGTGGAGGCCATCTCAGCGGCAGAAGGGGTGCCTTTTAGGGGAACAAAGTGTGCCATTTTGGTCAGACGGTCCACCACAACAAATATAGAAGTGAAATTCTCAGACGGGGGAAGTTCCACAATGAAATCCATAGATCTCATGCTCCAAGGTTTCTTTTGGCACAGGAGGACTTTCAAGTAGGCCCCAAGTCTTGGCTCGATTGGTTTGTCACACAGGATCTTACATATTTGTTACAGTCCTGTGTCAGGTCGGGCCACCAAAAAGAACAGGAATTTAAGTCTATAGACTTCTGAATACCGAAATGGCCTGCCAGGGGGTGATCATAACACCGTTTGAGAACAGGGACTCTGAACTGTTCTGGGACAAATATCTGTTCATTGTGATAGTAGAGCCCATCCTTAAACTGGAGGGATAAATCTTGAGAAGGGGGGTGCGCCGTCACATCTGCCTTTATTTGGGACATCAGGTCTGACTGAAGGAGGAAGTTCTTGGCTGGCAGGATGGTGTCTGTCTCTGAGGGTTAAACTGGATCATGGAACATGCGCAACAGCGCGTCTGGTTTGCCATTTTTAGAACCAGAATGCCCATCTTGCCTGCCGGGGTTTTAGTCTTTTGGCTGTTCTCAAATATTCCAAGTTCTTGTGGTCAGTGAAGATGAGGATAGGGTGAGCGGCTCCTTCCAACAAGTAACGCCATTCCTCAAGTGCAGCTTTAATGGCTAACAATTCCCGATCTCCAACATGGTAGTTCCCTTTCAGAAGGATTCAATTTTTTTGGAAAAAAAGGCTACGGGATGCAATAAAGATTTAGGACCTGGTCGCTAAGATAAGATAGCCCCTACGGCGCTTTTGGAGGCGTCTACCTCCAAAACATAGGCAGGGACGGATCGGGATGCTTCAGTATGGGAGTCGAAGTAAACCGAGTCTTTAATTGTTCAAAGGATACTTGTGCTTTAGGGGTCCATCGGAAAGGAACATGCTGTTTGGTTAGTTGGGTAATAGGTGAGATTATGCCAGAAAAGTTTTTAATACATTTTCTATAAAAATTGGCAAATTCCATGAAACCTTTGTACCGCTTTCCTGTCTGTAGGAGCCAGCCATTCCAGGACTGCAGCGACCTTCTGGGGATCCATGGAAATGCCATCAGCGGAAATAACAAGTCCAAGAAACTGTATGGTCCACTTTTCGAAGTCACACTTCTCAGTCTTGGCATAGAGGTGATGTTCACGAAGTCTACTCAAGACCTTCTTCACACGGGTGCGATGTAATTCAACCATCTCAGAGAATATCATTGAGGTAGACTATGATAAACAGATCAAGAAAGTCCCGAAAAACTGCATTTACAAAGTGCTGGAAGGTGGCGGGGGCATTGCAGAGCCCGAAGCGTGTTCTAAAAGCTGTTTTCCATTCATGTCCCTCTTTGATCCAGACTAAATTGTAAGCACCCCTCGGATCAAGTTTGGAAAATATCTGTGCTCCCTGCAACCTCATTCAGGGATCCGAGGAAGTGGGTATTGGTTCTTGACAGTGATATTATTAAGATCCCGGTAGTAATACAGGGATTTAGAGAGTGATCTTTTTTTCCTACGAAATAAATACCAGCCCCTGCAGGTGAGGAGGAATGCAGAATAAATCCCTTCTCCAGACTTTCATCTATATATTTGCGCAGGGCTTCTAGTTCAGGTTTCCGAGAGCGGATAGATTCGACCGAAAGGAATATCGGATCCGAGTAAAAGTTTGATGGGACAGACATAGGTCCTGTGTGGGGGCAAGGTATCTGCACTTTTCTTGTTGAACACATCCAAGAATTCATGGTAGGCAACGGGCACCAGTTTTGCAGTTTTTCAGGGTCCGGACATAGGTTACAAGTCCTTTCCGGTAAACATTGTACCTGACAATAGTCGTATGAGAAGGAAACCTTTCCGGTAACCCAGTCTATATGGGGGTTATAGGCTTTTAGCCATGGTATGCTCCAGGATGATGGGGAACATGGGTGAGGCAATCGCATCCAAACTGAGAAGTTCCCGGCCTGGATTCACATACATCGGCGCATATTTATGCCACCATAGCGTATCTACTTTACGCTACGCCGGTGCAACGCAGAGAGGCAAGCATGAAATTCACAAAGCAAATGCTCCCAACATTGTGCCGGTGTAACGTAAATTCGACGGCGTAAGCCGGCCTAAGTCCAAGTAGATGAAAGTGGGCGTGATACATGTAAATGAAGCGTGACCCCATGCAAATGATGGTTCAAGCTTCAGACAAGTGCTTAAAACGAACTGCGCATGCGTCGTGCCTTGGACGCATCCCAGTATGCATGCTCACAATCACGTCGAAACAACTGCCTAAGATACGTCAAAACACTGCCTACGACGTGAACGTAACCTACGCCCAGCCCTATTCACGTACAACGTAAACTACGTAAAATTTGACAGCAATCGTTCCCTGGTCCATACCTTTGCCTCCAATATGGAGTTGTGCCTCCAATATGGGGAATAACTTTACGACGGATGTACGATTTATGCAAACCGCGTATATTATGCACCGGGCACAAGTACGTTCGTGAATCGGGGTATCTCCCTCATTTGCATATTTGCATCGAAAATCAATGGGAGCGACACATGCGTCCAGTATAATTATGCGCCCACTATACGTCGGCGTAGGAAAGTTACGTTGGGCGGCTGAAGCCTATTTTTAGACGTATCTAGCTTTTGTGGGTTGGCGCATAGATACGACGGCGCACATTTGTACTTACGTCGGCGTATCTGGAGATACGTCGGCGTAAGTGCCTTGTGAATCCGGGCAATTCCAGATGCCCTTAGAAAGTTCGGCAGGGGATAGGTACAGTCTCCTGAGTTACTGGTCCAGACTTGAGACCAGAGCCATCTAGATGGATGGCAAACCCCTGCCTTTTGGTGCATAGGGGTAGTTGGTGTAAGCTAGCGAATGCTGAATCCATGAATCAACTGCAAGCTTCGGAGTCTATATTAGCGTATACAAGGATAGTCTTTTCTGATAACTGGAGCTGATGCTCCCTTCCAGGGAGCTGCATCATGTGGGGCAGCAGGAAAGCCGGTTCTGGAATGTTTCACAGGACAAGTCTGTATGAAGTGGCCAGTTTTTTCCCAGTAAAAGCAAAGTCTGTTATGTTGTGGCCGGAGGCATTCCGAAGAAGACAGAGGTGGTCTGGGTTAGCTTTCATATGGAAGTTGATGGCGCTCCTTATTCTTAATGGCCATTTTCAGAGACACGGCAGAAATTGAAGAAATAGTACTTGAAAATGCAGGTGGCTTGGTGTTGGTTCTCTACAATCACCTTTCTTGTAGCCATCGGTCAATCTGAATAACAAGGTTGATCAGATCTTCCAGGGAAGTGAGTATCCCCACAGGGGCAAGTTCATCTTTTAATGTATCAGAAAGTCCAAAACGAAATTGATGATGGAGAGCAGCCCTATTCCACTGAGTATCCATTCTCAGAACACGAAAGTCTGACACAATCTTCGACAGATTGATGAACCCCACTTTGGTGTCTTTGAAAGAGAAAGTTTGGGGTAACAAGGAAAAATACAGTTCACAGGCGTTTCGGAAGGTACAAAACTGTTTGTGATCTCCGGAAAAACGCTCAGGCAATGGCACTCTGGGTTCAGAAGGAGTGGCGGTCACACAGAGCAGACTGAAGTCCGTTTGAACTGAAGAACTCACAACAGCAGGAGAGGTGGCAGGCTGGTTCAGAAGCTGACCTTCCATCCATTTCAGATTGGTTTGAAGACTCTGTACTGTATGGAAATGTGCAGAGAAGGCATGGCAAATGTCCTCGAAAGAAGATGCCTCACTTTCAGACTCCATTGCTGGCTGACGGATACTGTCACATACCTGGATGGAGTCTGACGTGACAAGGTCAGCCTTTCTTGTATCTCTTGCCCTGTCCCGCTGAGAGTGGAGATAGGAGAAACCAAGGGCCCGGAGGAGTGCCTGCAGATGAAGCTCTGGAAGTCTGAAGCAGATGAAGCGATTCTTGGAAGGCAGTAAGTCACACGGATAGCCGGGTTCAGGAACAGACTGGCAGCAAGGTGCAAAGTCATAAGGCAGAAGCAAGGTTAGAGTAGGGTGCCCAGTTCAGGAACCGAAAATCAGAAATGTAGCGAAATCCAGTAGCAGGGTCAGGAAAAGCCAAGTTTCAGTAACAGGTGACAGGCAGGTGAACACAGGATACAGGTACCGTCAGCATTAGACTGGGATAAGGGCGCCCCTTGAATAGGCCATTTGGCACCAAGGGGACGCGCTCCAGCTGACGTGCACGCTCCTTTGTGCGCTCCTTAGCAAGCTCCAGGCGCAAGCAGATACGCAGACAGTTCTCTGAGGCCCCATACACACGATCGGACATATCCGATGAAAACGGTCCGCGGACCATTTCCATCGGATATGTCCGATCGGGAGTTTGATCCGATGGCGTGTACACACCATCGGATCAAATTCCCCGCCGCCGGACGGCGCGGTGACGTGGCGGTGACGCGGCGGTGACGTTGACGCTGCCGCGTCACCGCCACGTCACCGCACCAGGAAGTTAAACACTTCCGCGCATGCGCCGAATCCATTCGGCAGCGGCGCGGCGGCGGTGGGGGACGACATGTCTGCTGGTAAGTGTACTAACCAGCAGACATGTCGGGGCGGACAGATCCCCACCGGATAGATTTCAAAGCTTGCTTTGAAATCTGTCGGGTGGACAAATCTGTCCGCTAGCCCATACACACGAGCGGAGATGTCTGCTGAAACGGTCCATCGGACCGTTTTCAGCGGACATATCCCCTCGTGTGTACGCGGCCTTACACATGCATGGCTTCCAGTGGCACTGGGTCATTGGTGTTTATTGATGATGTATGACCAAAAATAAAAAATAAGAAAGAAACAGACTGCTGCACACTCTAAAGTGTTAACTACATATTTTATTAAAGCTATAAGCTATATCAAAAACATATATAAGACAAAAACTGGTCCTCTATAAATAGGTGGACCTACCCAGATCATTCCCCATGAAAAGAACCCCACTAACGGCATGTACTGGTAACTAAACAAACTTGATTCCCCCTGCAGGAGGACCAAAGTATATGAATGGCACACTCACCCTCCACAAAACACAGACACCCCCCCCCCCCTCCTAGATGAAGAGCCTAATTGCTAACTAAATGTACCCCTGATGGTTCCCACACAGGACAGTGATTCCCTAATTCCCTAATAACAGGTGATAAATGTCCACCGTCTATGTGTGGAAACGCAGCACTGAAAAGACTCCTGGAAATAAATATACAAACCACGTGGTAAAAAGATATGGTACACCACTCCACTCAGATGGATGGCATATAACAAGCAAGTTTATTAACACAAATACCAGAGGGACAAGGAACCTGATGGGTAGATTAAAAGTCCTTCCATAGAAATCACCATGTCAAACAGGTGTAACCTCCATATGGGCCTGATCTCATTGATTCTTAGAATTTTTTGGGAGACATAAAGGAGATGGCAAAGCGCTGTAGATGTTCACAATATTATTCACCAGAAATGTGATTAGTAAAGTCGCAATGATGTGGCCACAGTTAAACGGATTCCCATATCATACAGGTATAGTCTATTCAATCAAAGTAATTGTGATGTAGAAAACTGTGTCCATAGAGCTGTTCACTATATCACTAGCAGCTGTTACTCATAGAAGATCTGAATCAATCCATAAGATATATATCCACAGTTTTGGGTAGGCAGCTTGTAAACAGACAAGTAGCGTGATGGTTATTATAAGGAACAGTGATTGCAGTAGTATTCCAAAGCAATGCAACACACAGGTTTACTCATTGTTAGCTGTCACGAATAGCTCAGAATCGCAGCTATTCCATCCAATGTAAATGTGTGTAAAAATATTGCGCAAACCCTATTGTGGAAAATAGGCAGCCAACACAACAAAGCAAAATTTAGGCATTCCCACCGCAATACATCTCATTCCAATCCAAAAATGAAAGACTGATTGAAAGTTCACAGCACAGAAAAATGCAAGCACAATAACTCCACTACCTCAATGAAGTAGATAGGGGTATAAAGCAAAAATGTGCAAGAAATTGGGAGTGGACCCAGCGTACCCGACCGGTTTCGTCCCATAAAGACTTCTACTGGGGTAATAGCCTCATTCCATTCAATGTGTTATAAGTTGCTCAAAGGGATTGCAGCCAATCCATCCATCTGTGTATATCCACAACACTGAGTGCACTGCTCATTGCTAGAGTAGATGTAGTAAATGTCCGGTGAAATAACAATTAGTGCTGATATCCGGTGAAAACAACGGTTGATGCCAATGTCTGGTGTAACAATGGCTGATGCCAATGTCCAAACAGGATATATAATAGTCTCCAATCCAAACAGTTAAATCAGCTCCATGCGAAGGGTGGTGATTGTCTTCAGTGTAGACAATTCATGTCTCCATATGATGTCCTCCAATAAGCTGCATAACGGATCAAAGTGTAGATATCACTGAGCTAAATCGGGTAATGAAGCTCAACATGTATTAGGGGGGGGGGGGGTGCTGATCCCCAAGAGTTTACATGTTTCGTTCCATGTGCCTCAGAACTTCATCAGAACTGGGGAACAGTTTACCAGCACTCCTTAAAAATGGGGCTACAACCTTAATTACTCTAATAAAACTCAGGTGCTACCGACCTATTTGCTTATTAACCATTTCATGTGGATTACCTAGTTCTCAAATCTTTTTTAAAAAAAAGGGTTGTCGTTGTGCTGCCCTGCACAAACAAAACATCTCCCTAATGGAGTACAAAAAAGTCATGCATTTAGACAACCCATATCATACATGCCTTTCAATCATTGGCATGTCAGATCAAATATACAAACTAGGATCCATTGGTGGTCAGATAATTCCCCATATCAGATCTACAATATAGTTGGTCCATACACCATCCAATCTCCATTCGATGGACCCGATGTAGGGAATCAAACATTAGTAAATATTGGGTATGGTTCTATATATAGTTATTATCCCATAGACCGCACACAATTATCGTATACTTATGATAGAGGATTTTTTATTTATTTTTTCTTTAAAAGAGGCATGAAGGGAGAGAAGAAAAGAAATGGGCAGGCTGTTTATTATATAGCGCACTGAACAGTATATGTGACACACAACACAGTATACAAATAATTAACCACTTCAATACAGTGCACTCAAACCCCCTTCTTACCCAGACCAATTTTCAGCTTTCGGTGCTCTCACACTTTGAATGACAATTACTCAGTCATGCAACACTGTACCCAAATAAAAATTGCGTCCTTTTTTTCACACAAATAGAGCTTTCTTTTGGTGGTATAAAGAAAAGTACCAGAATATATCCTGAGATAGAAACTGATCCTAGCACTCAATGGACAGGTGCTCTAATTTAATAGGTTAAAAGAATATATATGCAGAAAAAGCAGCTATTATAAAAGAAAAGAATATGTGAAAAAGTATGTCTCTGTGAGGCATTAACAGCGCTATATGATTTTACATCAATTGAACTCAAAAGCTCAAACTCTGCTTGTATGAGGTGCAAACATCAACCAGGACATCTAATCCTTAAAATGATAGCTATCCTCAAATAATAAGAACAATATTAAAAACTGCTATTACACATGAAATACAGGTTAGTGAAATGTATATATGGCATAATATTCCACTGGTGATAACACGTGGGTGTTTGAACAAAACACAGTCTATAACATTCCTTAGGGTGAACAGGTCTTGAAGTTGATTGTGCAAAAAAAACAAAACCAGGATTTTCTTCACTTGTAGTCCCCCTCAAGGTTTTGTACTCACCAGATTGACATGGTGTTAAATGCCTTCAGGTGTTTTAAATCTCCCTTCCATGATGTTCAGATCCGCTCAGCAGCAATGTTTTTCTCCTCCCAATGGATGTGGATGGGATTAGGTGCGTGTGTGCAGCATGAGTGGTCATATGAAAATAAACATAGAGGGAGAGGACATAGTGTAATTCTGTCTTTATTGTATAAAAATACCCCCGCTCAAAAGATATGCTTACAAGAATAAAACAGTAGTGTGCTCAACGGTTTACAAAGTTACTGCTCACTCAGATAGCCTAGCGTCTCCGCTCCGTCTCTAGCTGATGTGTCCCGGGTGTAACTTGCTCCGTCTGTACGATACGTCGTGTAGCCACGCCCTGACACATTTCATGATTGGTTTCACGTCTTCAGAGGGCGTGGCTACACGTCACGACAGATCGTATTTATAGGTGGATGCTGATCACTCAGCTCCTCCCTTCTCCCATTGTCAGCCGCTTGCAGGGGACGGTAATACACTCCCTCCTGCCTGCGTAATATTCCAAAAGGACAGTTTCTGCGGATCAGACGCAATTGCACCAATGATACAGATTATCAGAACCAGGCTAGTGTGATTAGAGAGAGATTCACGGAAAAGGGTTATAAGATACCAGAACTAAACTCGCTCATTGAAACAATAGGTATCTCCACACAAGAACAATTATTGGAACCAAGAATACGTCCTGTGAACAATCAACATGAATGGGGGTTTATCTCAGAATACAATGAGCAATATAAGGACATTGAAATTATAATTAAAAAACATTGGGGTATATTATTAATGGATAAAGTTTTGAACCAACAGTTACCATGAATTCCCCCATTCATTTATATAAAATGCCCCTCTTTTGGAGATCAGATAGTGAAAAGAGTCCTGGACCCCCCAAAGAAACTTAAAATGTTCTGGGAGAGATCTGGATTTACGGCTTGCAGAAGATGCAAAGCATGCCGTCAGGTCTCTACTCATCTGAGAGGCCTCACTCATTTTACCTCAACAGCCAATGGTAAGCATTTTACCATCAAAGAATCTATAACGTGCATGTCGACCCATGTGGTCTACGCACTTGAATGTCCCTGTGGGCTAATGTATATAGGACGGACAAAGAGAAAACTATCTAAAAGAGTAGGAGAACACATATACAACATCACCACTGGATATGAGGACCATAGCGTCTCTCTACATTTTTTACAAAAGCATGATAAAAATCCTATAGGACTTAAGTTCTGGGGGATAGACAAAATAGATCCGAACTGGAGAGGAAGTAACCGGGTAAGAGAAATATCCAAAAGAGAAACTGAATGGATTTTTCTTACCAATACCCTAAGTCCGAAAGGCCTTAACATTGACTTAGATTTAAATTGCTTTATAAGCAATCATTAATAGTATGTACACTATAGACCATATGGGGAGGCTGTACCTATATACATATAATCTCTTCAATCTATGAACATACCTAATTCAGCAAGTATAAGGCTGCATTATAGCGCTACCTTATATATATTGACTTATGAGGGGATCAGCTAAGGACACCTTTTATCCTATTTTATTTATTTTTTATTATTGTTATTATTATTTTGTATGTTACATTTAATTTATTTATTTTTTTATTCATCAGTACACTATTGACTATCTACCTATCCCTGTTGAATATAAAGGATGAAGGCAGAACAAAAGTCATATATATAGTAGATTGAAGTCCAATCTGAGTATTGGTCTTTTTAGGCCATTTTATTAGTATAACATGGACATTATAAGAAAAACATGGTATATTGTTGTGGCTGAATTTTTAGTTAAATTTAAGGATATACATATGTTTTGACAGTCAGAATCATGGTATAGTGACTATGTTACAATTACCTTGGGATGTGGTAATAATCACACATTGTTGATGGAATTTTTTAGGATGTAATCCCTAGTTAGGGACAAGCAGTATAAGCGTTATTACCCCCAATAATTTATAGCTGGGTACGAGCATTGTTAGTATTATTATTCCAACATATTAAGATACTGCTGCTGTCAGTCTGAATCAAAGTCCTCCATACATGTCAGCAGTGAGGTTATCTGAGCTGTGCATGCAATGAGCCTTGCGCGCTGACAATAACAAACTTCTTGACATAATATCAAACAGTTTCAGAAAGTAGAGTAACACACTGGGCATACACAGTGTCTTGCGCTACGACAAAATGGAGGACGACTAGAGCTATATTCAGCAGCAGATCTGGACTACGGAGAAGGGGCGATTCGCACACTCTGTATCCTATTGGCAGCAGGGCGGGATTCCAGGCAGGAGGGAGTGTATTACCGTCCCCTGCAAGCGGCTGACAATGGGAGAAGGGAGGAGCTGAGTGATCAGCATCCACCTATAAATACGATCTGTCGTGACGTGTAGCCACGCCCTCTGAAGACGTGAAACCAATCACTAAACGCGTCAGGGCGTGGCTACACGACGTATCGTACAGACGGAGCAAGTTACACCCGGGACACATCAGCTAGAGACGGAGCGGAGACGCTAGGCTATCTGGGTGAGCAGTAACTTTGTAAACCGTTGAGCACACTACTGTTTTTTCTTTATCGTACATCACGGGACACAGAGCGCATAGCCATTACACTTGGGTTATATGGGTACCTTCAGGTGTGGACACTGGTGTAATCAATTTCACAGGAAGTTTCCTCCCTATATAACCCCCTCCCACTGGGAGTGCTTCAGTTTTTTCGCCAGTGTCTTAGGTGTTGGTCACGTCTAGCTGTCCCTCGGAGGTCTCGGGACCCAGGATAGCTAGCCGGATCCGTCCGAAGTGCTTCAAAGCCAAGGTGTACGGTACCCGGGCCCTGCTGGAGTGGGGTTTTGCCTATAATGCCTCTCCTAGGAGGGCTGGATTCTGGGCTCCAGTGCCTTAGTCTCTCCCAAGAACTAAACGCTACTGATGCCAGGATGCTATATAGGTCCAGGGGTGTGGGTTCCTTAACACAGGACCCCAGTCCCTGAAGGTCCAAGACAATACCCACGGAGATGGGGGAAGGCTGGGCCTCTTGCATTTTGCAATACCCTGCGGCATGGAGCAGGTAAGAGGGAACCTGCGGGACTTGGTTCGACAGTAGGTATCCCCCTGGGGGTTCTGGGTCGGCTAATGGTATGCTTATGCATCAGCCACTATCTCCACTATGTCTTTTGAGGCAGGATGGGATGTACTAATGTTTACCCAGATAACATGTAGGTATATGTATGCTTTTAAAGATATGTATTTTGCTACTCCCCCCAGACTTGCCTGTTAGCATGATACTGCAGCCCCACGTGTTATAGGGAGGAAATGCTGACAAAACTCCTGTTTCCTAGGAAGCCTATGGGGACAGCTTCCTCTATGTGTGCACTACAATAAAGATTAGTGTCTTGCCTGGTGTCTGTCGGGTTGCTAGCGCTGGTCCAGGCTTCTCCTCTGCTCTCTGCTTCCTCCATGTTGGTTTCAGCTTGGGGGGGGCAGGGGCGCGCGTGTGCGCCGCCTTTTACAGCGTCAGCGTGCGTGGGGGGGGCGGGCCAGCAGCGTCAGGTCTCAAATAAAGCAGCAAAGCATTTCCTGGCTGGTCATTCCCTCCTGAGAGCAGAGGAGGCTGAGGACACAGAGCGCGCAGCTGAGCCACTTCTGGCTAACAGTGACACCCAGTGGTGGTTTGTGGATCTTCAGGTCTGGACTTAGTCCACACTGACAAGAAAACAAAAAAAAAAAAAGTTTTTTCTTAAAGGGACTCAGCCTTAGATCTGGCAGTATCTGAGTCGGTGCAACCTTGGGCTCCAGCTAACGGGCATTGGTGTGGCAATACTCACAGGACTTTCCTCGGTATTGCCGCCTTCTCAGGCGTATGAAAATTTAGAAAAATTTTACCATAGCCTGTTCTTATTAATGGTTCACTTCTAGCTACAACAGTTGGGTGTTGGCTTTAGGGGTGTCTCAAGGTTGTGCAATGGCTCCCAAGGGATCAGGACCAGCTAAGGCTGCAAAAGGTACCAAAAAACTAAAGGGGTCTCCATCGGGGTCAGAGGATTTGGGCCAGTCTCCAGCGGTCCCACCCTCACCAGATAGACCACCGAACAGCATGTTGCAGGAGCCATTGAGGGTGCTAGGGGCAGAGGCGGCCCCCAATCAACCCATTCCCGTTTATGTTACGGAAGAAATGCTAGCGATCACCCTGGGTGGGCTAGAGAAAAGGTTAACTGCTTTAATTGCCCGCTCTTTGCCGGGTGGCAAACGGGCTAGATCCCCATCACCTAGAGCGGTGTGTTCAGATGCAGAGGTCCTCTCTTCGGAGGAATTGGACCCACAGGGGGATCAAGCGGACCTGAGTCCCGACGGTTCAGACATTGAAGGTTCCACTATAGATGAAATTTTTTCAGCTTCTCAAGCAGAGAGTCTGTGGATCCAGTCTCTGACGGATATGGTTCGCACTGCTTTTAAACTTCCAGTGTCAGAACAATTGGCCCCCGCGGTATCCTCTTTAGGTTCCTTGAAGGCACCGTTGAGTGGTGCGTCTTTTCCGGTTCACCCCCTTCTGGAGAGCGTGATTTTTCAGGATTGGGCTCGACCTGATAGGATTTTTATCCCTCCTAAAAGGTTCACCATTCTCTATCCTATGGAAGAAGAATTTGCAAAGAAATGGGCACTCCCTACCGTGGACGCAGCCATTTCCTGCGTAAATAAATCCCTGACCTGTCCGACCTGTCCAGATGTTTAAAGATCCAGTCGACAAAAAATTGGAGACCCTACTGAAGGCTTCTTTTACCACAGTAGGTGCCGTGGTTCAGCCAGCGGTGGCAGCCATTGGCGT
The DNA here is from genome assembly GCA_029574335.1 of Rana kukunoris. Lineage (NCBI taxonomy): Eukaryota > Metazoa > Chordata > Amphibia > Anura > Ranidae > Rana > Rana kukunoris. The sequence goes on from CM056054.1 coordinate 90,621,083, forward strand.
TTGTCAGGCTTTAAAGGATCAGACTAAACAGATATTAAGGGACATACCGGCTCAGCAAGCTCGTGAATGGGCTGACCTCCCAAGGGCTCTCTGCTTTGCAGTAGATGCTATTAAGGACTCCATTCAACAGGCGTCCCGTTTATCTCTGCTGTTGGTTCATATGCGTCGCCTTTTGTGGCTGAAAAACTGGTCAGCAGAGGCACCCTGCAAAAAGCTTTTAGCAGGATTTCCCTTTCATGGTGGGAGACTATTCGGTGAAGACCTAGATAAATATATCCAGACCATATCAAGTGGTAAAAGTTCTTTCTTGCCTGTCAAGAAAAGATCGCGTGGGCCCGCGTTTAAGCGACAGGCCTTCGCAGGCTCGGCCCCTTCAACTTCCCGTCAGTATCGACGGCCTCCCGGGCGTTCAGCATTTAATAGCCGCCCACAAGGACAAGCCACGGCAGGCAAGAGACCATGGTCTCGCAAGCCGGTTAAACCAGTCATCAAGTCAGATTCATGAAGGGGCACCCCCACTCTCTTGGGTGGGGGGAAGGCTTCGGTTTTTCTCCGAAGTGTGGAAGGCCAGAATTCCCGACTCTTGGGTACTGTCCGTGGTAGCCACGGGCTACAAGCTAGAGTTTCGGGAAGTCCCCCCTCCTCATTTTCAGGGGTCAAGTCATCCAAGCGACCCATTAAAGAGGGCCTCTCTTGTAAAAGCATTGGATCGTCTCTTGCTCCAAGGAGTAATTGTAGAAGTACCAACCCAGGAATGGGGTCTGGGATTCTACTCCAACCTTTTCATAATACCAAAGCCCAATGGCGATGTCAGGCCTATCTTAGACCTCAAACGCCTAAATCGCTTTCTAAAGATTTAGACCTTTCGTATGGAGTCCATACGTTCGGTGGCAGCCAGCCTACATCAAGACGACTTTCTAGCATCTATAGACATATCTGCACATGCCGATCTACCCGGCACATCACAAGTTTCTTCGTTTTATGATAAATCACCGTCATTACCAGTTCGTAGCCCTCCCTTTCGGGTTGGCAACAGCTCCGCGGGTATTCACAAAGGTGTTGGCCCCGGTGCTAGCCGTCCTAAGGACAGAAGGCATTTTGGTCCTGGCATACCTGGACGATCTTCTGGTTATCGACAGCTCAGCTTCCAGCCTCAATCATGCAGTAGTTCGCACAGTTCAGCATCTAGAGGAATTCGGGTGGATTGTGAACCAAGAAAAATCGATATTGAAACCCACAAAGCAGTTGGAATATCTAGGCCTTCGGCTAGATACAGACTGCCAGAGGATATTTTTACCTCAAGCAAAGGTCAGACCAATAACTCAAGCAGTTCAAGTGATCTTAGGCAAGAAGAGGCCGACTATTCGCCTATGTATGCGACTGCTGGGGAAGATGGTGGCCGCCTTCGAGGCAGTGCCCTACGCCCATATCCATACCAGATATCTTCAGGCAGCCATTCTCTCTGCTTGGAACAAGTCCATTCAGGCGTTAGATCGTCCATTAGTGCTCTCCCCAGGAGTCCGGCGTAGCCTGTTTTGGTGGCTGGTCCCTCAAAATTTGTCAAAGGGGAAATCCTTTTGCCCCATCACGTGGAAGATAGTAGCCACGGATGCCAGCCTGTCAGGTTGGGGGGCAGTTCTAGAAGGACAGACCCAGCAAGGGCAGTGGTCGGAGGCAGAAAGACTGCTTCCCATCAATATCCTAGAGATCAGAGCTGCTCGGCTAGCCCTGATCGCCTGGACTCTCCCCCTTCAGGGTCTGCCAGTAAGGATACAGTCCGACAATGCCACTGCGGTGGCATACATAAACCACCAGGGGGGCACGAGGAGCCTAGCAGCCCAAAGGGAAGTAAACCTGATTTTCTCATGGGCCGAAGCCCATGTACCCTGCATCTCGGCGGTGTTCATCCCAGGGATAGACAATTCTCAAGCAGATTTTTTGAGTCGTCAACAGTTGCTCCCGGGGGAGTGGTCTCTTCACCCCCAGGTATTCCAAGAGATTTGCCAAAGATTCGGAGTCCCAGATGTGGACATTATGGCAACGAGATCCAACAAAAAGTTGGACAAATTCATATCCCGAGCCAGGGATCCCTCGGCCTACGGGACCGATGCATTGGTTTGCCCTTGGCACCAGTTTTCTCTCCTGTATGCATTCCCTCCACTGCAGATGATTCCCCGCCTTCTACGGAGGATCAGGGTGGAGCGCAGGCCTGTGATCCTGGTGGCCCCAGCCTGGCCCAGGAGGGCTTGGTACGCACTCATCGTGAAAATGTCAGTCGGGGCGCCGTGGCCGCTCCCCCTGCGCCCAGATCTGCTGTCTCAGGGCCCAATCTGCCACCCTGCTTCACAGCAGCTAAATTTGACGGCTTGGCGGCTGAATCCCTAATTCTTAAGGGCAGAGGCCTCTCAGCTCAGGTCATATCTACGTTGATTAAGGCTAGGAAACCGGTCTCCAGAAATATTTATTACAGAGTCTGGAGAACCTATGTGGAGTGGTGCGAGTCTCAAAAATGGCATCCTCGAAAGTTTTTTATTGACAGGATCTTGCGATTCCTCCAGGTTGGCGTTGACAAAGGGTTGGCTCTTAGTACTCTAAAGGGGCAGGTGTCGGCTTTATCGATATGGTTTCAAAGACCCTTGGCCACCCATTCGCTTATGAAAACCTTCTTGCAGGGGGTCTTGCATGTGAATCCCCCTATTAGAGCTCCCCTCTGCCCCTGGAATTTAAATCTGGTCTTGTCAGCTTTACAAAGGCAGCCGTTTGAACCTCTGACAGAAATCCCTCTTGTGCTACTAACCCGAAAGTTGGTTTTCTTGGTGGCTATGGCTTCGGCCAGAAGGGTTTCCGAGCTGGCAGCCTTGTCATGCAGGGAGCCATACCTTATTCTGCATAAGGACAGAGTGGTTCTGCGGCCTCAACCTTCTTTCCTTCCTAGGGTCATATCCAGTTTTCACTTGAATCAGGACCTAGTCCTACCATCCTTCTTTCCTACTCCCCAGTCCAGAGAGGAAAGACTGCTTCATACTTTGGACGTGGTTCGAGCCATGAGGGTCTATCTCAAGGCTACAGAGAAGATTCGGAAAACAGATGTGCTTTTTGTTCTTCCGGATGGCCCCAAGAAGGGTCAGCCGGCTGCCAAGTCTTCCTTGGCTAGGTGGATTAAGCAGCTGATTTTTCAGGCCTATGGTCTGAAGCGCGTTCCACCTCCCTTATCAGTTAAAGCCCATTCTACGAGAGCCATGAGTGCCTCCTGGGCGGCACACCATCAGATCTCTATGGCACAGGTTTGCAAGGCGGCAACCTGGTCTTCCGTACATACGTTTACTACATTTTATAAGTTAGACGTTGCAAAGGGTACGGACGCAGCATTTGGGCAGGCGGTCCTACGGGCAGCAGTATAGAATCCTCTGGTCCGGGTCACGCCCCCTTTTTTTCTGTTGGTGGAGTTACTTTACTTCCTGATAAATTTTTGTTTGGCTATTCTTGGCCTTACGGTCTCCCTCCCTTCATAGAGCATTGCTTTAGGACATCCCAAGTGTAATGGCTATGCGCTCTGTGTCCCGTGATGTACGATAAAGAAAAAAGGATTTTTAATAAACAGCTTACCTGTAAAATCCTTTTCTTGAAGTACATCACGGGACACAGAGCTCCCACCCCTCTTTTGGGGAACATTGTGTAACCTCGGAGGAATTGCTTGCTACAAAACTGAAGCACTCCCAGTGGGAGGGGGTTATATAGGGAGGAAACTTCCTGTGAAATTGATTACACCAGTGTCCACACCTGAAGGTACCCATATAACCCAAGTGTAATGGCTATGCGCTCTGTGTCCCGTGATGTACTTCAAGAAAAGGATTTTACAGGTAAGCTGTTTATTAAAAATCCTTTTATTCTTGTAAGCATATCTTTTAAGCGGGGGTATTTTTATACAATAAAGACAGAATTACACTATGTCCTCTCCCTCTATGTTTATTTTCATATGACCACTCATGCTGCACACACGCACCTAATCCCATCCACATCCATTGGGAGGAGAAAAACATTGCTGCTGAGCTGATCTGAACATCATGGAAGGGAGATTTAAAACACCTGAAGGCATTTAACACCATGTCAATCTGGTGAGTACAAAACCTTGAGGGGGACTACAAGTGAAGGAAATCCTGGTTTTGTTTTTTTTGCACAATCAACTTCAAGACCTGTTCACCCTAAGGAATGTTATAGACTGTGTTTTGTTCAAACACCCACGTGTTATCACCAGTGGAATATTATGCCATATATACATTTCACTAACCTGTATTTCATGTGTAATAGCAGTTTTTAATATTGTTCTTATTATTTGAGGATAGCTTTCTTTTGGTGGTATTTAATCACTCGTGGGTTTTTTATTTTTTGCGCTATAAATAAAAAAAGACGGTAGATTTTGTGAAAAAATTGCCTTTTTCTTTGTTTCTGTCATAAAATTTTGAAAATTAGTATTTTTTCTTCATAAACGGGTGACAGGGCAGGTCACTGGTGGGTGATGGGTGACAGGGCAGGTCACTGGTGGGTGACGATGACAGGGTACGGTCACTGGTGGGTGGCGGTTGCACCGCTGATGGCAGTCTATTTATGTGACAGGTGCACTTTATGGGTGACTGGTGAGAATTGGGGGGGGGGGGCAAAGGGACAGATGTGGTGGTTGTGCAGACACTACAGTAACACAGAACTGTAACTCACTCCTTCTAGCTCTTCTCTCCTCACACTGGAAATGATGTGTGAGGGGAGAAGAGCTGGTAACAGTTAGTTACAGCTCTTTGTTTACACTAGTGATCAGAGCTGATCACGTGGTACACAGCTCTGACCAATGGCTGTGTACCATTGTCGGTGACGAGCAGTGTTCCCGGGAACACGCTGCCACCGACGGGCACGCACGGCGCGAACACGCGCCGTGCACTATGAGGGTGTTGCCATGCGTGATCAGCCGTGACTTCATCACGGCCGATCACGTGGTTAACAGCGCATCCGCGCCGCTGTTCACCCCTGTCTCCGTGACACGCCGCTACCGACAGTATAGGGATGCGCGCACGCGATCGCGCGCATTCCCTATTCAAATGACTGCACGTCATATGACGTGCAGTCAGGATATTGGAGTCCTCCGCGCGCCGTCATGTGACGGTGGGCGGTGGACAAGTCGTTAAATTAGTCGAATGTGATGGCATGGAATATTGCACTAAAAACACAAATGCATGTCGCACACTGTGTTTTAATTATTTGCATACTGTGTTGTGTGTCACATATACTGTTCAGTGTGCTATATATTGCACAGCCTGCCCATTTCTTTTCTTCTCTCCCTTCCTGCCTCTTTTTTAAAAATGATTTATTTTTTTCTCTATAAGTATACGATAATTGTGTGCGGTCTATGGGCCAGATTCTCAGAGGCGTTACGACGGAGTATCTCAGATACCCCGTCGTATCGCCTTTTTTTTTGTCTCGTATCTATGCGAGTGATGCTTAGCATCACTTTTGCATAGATACGCTTCTACATCCGACAAGTGTAATACAATTACACTTTCGGATCGTAGGTGTAATGACAACTCCGGCCACTAGGTGGCCTTTACGTTGTTTTTTCATTTGCATATGCAAATGAAGTAGTACGCCGATTCTCGATCGCTTTTACGCCGCCCCGTCGTCGCGTACGTCGTTTACGAACTCGTAAGGTTACCCCAGCTTCTATGTGGAGTAACCTTACGAGGTCCCGTCGGATGCCGTCGTGTCCCGTCGGACGCCATGTTAAGTATGGCGTCAGGTCAGCGTCGGCTTTTTCCGTCGCTTACGTCGTTTTACTAACTCGTTCGCGAATAGGGACTTGCGTAAATGACGCTCACGTCGTTTTGACGTCGGTTTCAACGACGCTTCCCGACGTGAGCTGGAGCATGCGCACTGGGCTTTTTCCCCGGCCGGCGCATGCGCAGTTCGTGCGACGCGGGGGCGCGCTTAATTTAAATACAAGCCGCCCCATTTGAATTGCGCGGGTTTACGCTTGGCGATTTACGAGACGCCAACGCAAACTATGGAGCAAGTGCTTAGAGAATAAAGCACTTGCTCTAGTACGCAGCGGCGGCGTAGTGTAAATGGCCGCCGCAAATATATGAGAATCTGGCCCTATATTTACTAATATTTATCTATATCTAATATTTATCTATATTTACTAATGTTTGATTCCCTACATTGGGTCCATCGAATGGAGATTGGATGGTGTATGGACCAACCATATTGTAGATCTGATATGGGGAATTATCTGACCACCAATGGATCCTAGTTTGGATCTTTGATCTAATGACACGCCAATGATTGAAAGGCATGCATGATATGGGTTGTCTAAATGCATGACTTTTTTGTACTCCATTAGGGAGATGTTTTATGTTTGTGCATGGCAGCACACGACAACACTGTTTTTTTTTTAAAAGGTTTAAGCACTAGGTAATCCACATGAAATGGTTATTAAGCAAATAGGTCGGTAGCACCTGAGTTTTATTAGAGTAATTAAGGGTAGGTTGTGGCCCCATTTTTAAAGGAGTGCTGGTAAACTGTTCCCCAGTTCTAACCAAGTTCTGAGACACATGAAACGAAACATGTAAACTCTTGGGGATCAGCACCACTCATACATGTTGAACTTTGCTACCCCCTTTAGCTCAGTGATCTCTACACTTTGAGCCATATGCAGATTACTGGAGGACATCATATGGAGACATGAATTGTCTACACTGAAGACAATCGCCACCCTCTGCATGGAGCTGCTTTAACTGTTTGGATTGGAGACTGGAGATTATTATATGTCCTGTTTGGACATTGGCATCAGCCATTGTTACACAAGACATTGGCATCAACTGTTTTCACCGCATATCAGCACTAATTTATTATTTCACCGGACATTTACTACATCTACTCTAGTAATGAGCAGTGCACTCAGTGTTGTGGATATACACATATGGATGGATTGGCTGCAATCCCTTTGAGCAACTTGTGACAACACATTGGATGGAATAGCTGCGATTCTGAGCTATTTGTGACAGCTAACAGTGAGTAAACCTGTGTGTTACATTGCTTTGGAATACTATTGCAATTACTGTTCCTTATAACCATCACGCTACTTGTCTGTTTACAAGCTGCCTACCCAAAACTGTGGATATACATCTTATGGATTGATTCAGATCTTCTATGAGTAACAGCTGCTAGTGATATAGTGAACAGCTCTATGGACACAGTTTTCTACATCACAATTACTTTGATTGATTGAACTTTGATTGAATAGACTACACCTGTATGATATGGGAATCCGTTTAACTGTGGCCACATCATTGCGACTTTACTAATCACATTTCTGGTGAATAATATTGTGAACATCTACAGCGCTTTGCCATCTCCTTTATGTCTCCCAAATAATTCTAAGAATCAATGAGATCAGGCCCATATGGAGGTTATGGTGTGTGGGAACCATCAGGGGTACATTTAGTTAGCAATTAGGCTCTTTGTCTGGGGGGGGGGGGGGGTGTGTGTCTGTGTTTTGTGGAGGGTGGGTGTGCCATTCATATACCTTGGTCCTCCTGCGGGGGAATCAAGTTTGTTTAGTTACCAGTACATGCCGTTATTGGGGTTCTTTTAATGAGAATGATCTGGGTAGGTCCACCTATTTATAGGGGACCAGTTTTTATGTCTTATATATGTTTTTGATATAGCTTATAGCTTCAATAAAATCTGTAGTTAACTCTTTAGGGTGTCCAGCAGTCTGTTTCTTTCTTATTTTTTTTATTTTTGGTCATACTTTATATCAGATTGCACCCCCCCCCCCACCCAGAAAATATCGGTGAGTACTGCAGCTTTTACAATTAGATGGGAATCCCATATTCTCTTTTTTTTTTATTGATGATGTGACAGAAGCAACCGGATGAATTATGCAGTGTATATATACTGTCAGATTCAGCCAAATTCAGCAAAGTTGATTGGACGGCGCTTTACAGTACAGATAGACAGTGATCCAAAACACATTACAAAAGCAACCCAGCTTTTGAAGGAAAAGAAGTGGAATATTTTGCAATGGCCGAGTCAGTCACCTGATCGCAACCCAATTGAGCATGCATTTTATTTGCTGAAGGTAAAACTAAAAGCAGAAAGACCCACAAACAAAGAACAATTGAAGACAGCTGCTTTAGACCCTGGCAAAGCATCAGAAAGGAGAAAACCCAGTCTTTGGTAATGTCCATGGGTTCCAGACTTTAGGCAGTCATTGCCAGTAAAGGATTTTCAACAAATTATTAAAAATTATAATTTATTTATGATTATATTCATTTGTCCAATTACATTTGAGCTCCTGAAAATGTGGGGGACTGTGTTTAAAAATGGTTGCAGTAGCCAGAGCATCCGCTCATCCAGGGCCTCACTGCTGCATATTTACATTCTTGGAGGTTCCATGGCTGTGAATACCTGAGATGAGCAAGTGCTCATACACATAAGGGTATAGAATAGGATCTAAGAGTCCCGTCTTTTGCTTGGTGTTCACCATTTAAAGTATTTATGGGTGATCCTGGATCATATTATGGTTCATTTAGACCAGGGATCTCCAAACTACGGCCCTCCAGCTTTTGCAGAACTACACTTCCCATGAGGCATTGTAAAAATCTGCCATTCGCAAACATTACTAGGCATGATGGGAATTGTAGTTCCTGAACAGCTAGAGGGCCATAGTTTGGAGACCCTTGATTTAGACCAACAATTATAGTTGCCATTGTCATAGTTGTTTTGCTTGTTATAAGTTATGGTCTGGCTGTTATGTGCTGCTGCACTTGCCTACTGCGGGTGTCATTTGTAAAGGCGGAGGATATCTGACCTGCAGACTTGCACATTTTGATGCATGCTCTGCAGTGAAAGACCTTGCCCAGTGGAAGAATAGACTGGTCGCTAATGCTGCCCAGGTTTCATGACTACTCCAGAGCCTGTACAGTGAGCTGCCTTATTAACCTGGGCCAGGGTCTAGTAGGAAACGGATACCTCATTTATTTTAGGAGTTAATCGGTAGGCACCCTCCTACCCCCACCAGAGGCAGACTCCCCTCGATACTTGGCGGACCCTTTACTGTGGGGATAGAGATTATACTTTCTTCTCCCCCCGCCTAATCGCTATTCGAGATTAGACTATTCATTCTACAAGCAGATCTCTCCTACCTCCATAGTGGCACTATAGAAAACATGGTACTGTTGGATCATCATCCGATAGCCATGACTTTGCGGTTCCCAGATAGTCACCTCTACTAAAATCCGGAGAATGGATGCAGCCCACTGTCGAATCCCAGTGATCTAGAATCTACTAGACAGGAGATTGGTGACTTTTTACGTCAAATGACACCCCAGATGTCTCCTATATGACACAGTGGGAGGCGCACAAATATGTCCATAAGAAATCACTTGCTTTCCATAGCAGCTCAGAAGAAAAAAAAGCCAAACTCTAGTAGTGGATTTTTCCGATTCATAAGCTGGAAGACCAACACAAACGTGTATGAGCTCTTAATATAGCACAGGAATTGGAGGAAACACGCTTGCTCTTATTAGAAGAACTCTTTAAAAGGTTGTGTAGCCAGAATATCTTATCCCAAAAATTGTTCTTTGAACAAGGGAAAAAACTAGGTAGGCTTCTGGCTAGGTATATTGGGTGTGTGACCCACTCTAAAAATGAGCATATTGCCCAACAGTTTTAAAACTTCTATAGTAGACTGTATGATCTAAAGTCCAGTGAATCTGGTTCAGCATTAGTGAGTAATCATGCTGAGCTGATACCATGAATTATTGCGACAATATCATCCCCCTGCTTTATCTGTAGAAGACTCAAAGGCTCTAGAAGCCCCTCTGAAGGAAGAAGAATGGAAATTGGCTCTGAAGACTCTGAAACCAGGTAAATGCCGAGGCCCAGAATGTCTTCTGGCACAATATTATAAAGTGTTCTCCGACTCTCTGGTCTCTGGCTTTCTGAAGGCCTTTAATTTCCTGTCTACTGTGCCCTGCACCTCAGAGAGCCCCCTTGAGGCATTCATTTCTAAAGAAGGGAAAGAACCTACCAGTGTTGCCAACTACTGTCCAACTTATCTTCTTAATGTGGACGTCAAGCTGTTCTCCAAGATCTTGGCAGAGAAGCCGGGGACAACACTATTAACCACTTAGGGACCGCTTCCTGCACATATACGTCATCAGAATGGCACGGCTGGGCACAAGCACACGGTCCGAAGCTCCGTGACCGCGGGACCAGATCGCTACTGGAGACCCGCGATCGGTCCCCGGAGCTGAAGAACGGGGAGAGCTGTGTGTAAACACAGCTTCCCTGTTCTTTACTGTGGCGCTGTGTTTGATCATGTGTTCCCTTTTATAGGGAAACACAATCAATGACATCACACCTACAGCCACACCCCCTACAGTTAGAAACAAAAATGAGGTCACACTTAAACCCATTCAGCGCCCCCTTGTGGTTAACTCCCAAAGTGCAATTGTCATTTTCACGGTAAAGAATGCATTTTTAATGCATTTTTTGCTGTGAAAATGACAATGGTCCCTAAAATGTGTCAAAACTGTCCGAAGTGTCCACCATTATGTCGCAGTCACAAAAAAAAATCGCTGATCGCCGCCATTAGTAGTAAAAAAAAAAAGAATAAAAATGCAGTAAAACTATCCCCTATTTTTGTAAACGCTATAAATCTTGCGCAAACCAATCGATAAACGCTTATTGCGATTTTTTTTTTTTTTTTTTTTTACCAAAAATAGGTAGAAGAATACGTATCTAAACTGAGGGAAAAAAAAAATTTTTTATATATTTTTGGGGGATATTTATTTTAGCAAAAAGTAAAAAATATTGAATTTTTTTCAAAATTGTCGCTCCTATTTTTGTTTATAGAGCAAAAAATAAAAACTACAGAGGTGATCAAATACCCCCTGCTTTACACTCTCAAGCTAGAAACCCTTCTCCACTGCTTTTAAGCCCACCCCGATATTAAGGGCATACATGTACACAATCGGGATTACAAGATTGCAGCTTTTGCAGACGATGTTCTGCTCTTCCTTTCTTCTTATTTGAAGTCCCTCCCTAACCTTATCAAAGTCCTCGGTCACTTTAAACGCTTGTCAAATTTGAAGATCTACTGCATGTCTTTTGCACTGAATATCTCACTCCCAAGCAATTCCAGACAAGCTTCCCCTGTCAATGAAACCAGATGCCATCTCTTATTTACAGTGCCTTGCAAAAGTATTCAACCCTATCTTTGATGTTGTTTTGCCTCACAACCTGGAAGTTACATGGATTGTTTGAGGATTTGCATCATTTCATTTATAGAACATGCCAACAACTTTGAAGATGTGGTGTGTGTGTGTGTTTTTTATTTTATTTTATAATTATTATTGTGAAGCAAACAACAAATAGGACAAAATAACAGAAAAAGTCAATGTGCACAACTATTCACCCCCTTAAAGCGGAGGTTCACCCTAAATTTGGACTTTATCTCAATCAAACTGCTAGGCATTAACAGTAACTAATACGTTTGTTTTTTTTTTGTTTTTTTCTTCATCCTTACCCCTTTTCTGCTTCAGTTTATGCCCTGTCAATCACAATCCACCGCGGGGAGTGGGCATGTATGTGTATTCTCCCCCGACAGCGTTATGTCTCCTGGGAGTCAGTCCTGACAATCCCAGGAGACGCGCTGTGCTCAAATCGCGCAAGATCTCGCCGGTCACGTGACTCGCAACGGCTGGCGTCATAATGACCCGCCCCGTTGTGACGAGTTACAACATGTTTCCTCACGCTTGCCGAGTCACGTGACTGGCGAGATCTTGCGCGATTTGAGCACAGCGCGTCTCCTGGGATTGTCAGGACTGACTCCCAGGAGACATAACGCTGTCGGGGGAGAATACACATTGATTGGGCACAGCGATTGGCACACGCGATTGGGCACAGCGTGTACATCCCCGGAAGTATACAGTGGTGGGCTTCAGGAGTGCCCACACACAAGATGGAAACGTCCATCTCTCCGTTTTATAAAACATAATTTTTCTGAAAATCGGGACAATCGTGGCAGCAAAGACAGGACTGGTGAGTGTAACATTAGGTATATTAACAGAGCCCGAATCACCATAAAAATAAAATAAAAAATTCCCGCAGAACTACCGCTTTAAAGTCAATACTTTGTAGAGCCACCTTTTGCAGCTATCACAGCTCTAATGCTTGCCACATCTTTCCACTGGGACTTTTGTCCATTCCTCCTGACCACAGATTTTCTATTGGATTTGGGCTTTGACTAGGTCATTCCAACACAATTACATGTGTCCCATTAAACCACTCAAGTGTTGTTTTAGCAGTGTGTTTGGGGTCATTGTTTTGCTGGAAGGTGAACTTCCATCCTAGCCTCGAATCACACACAGAGTGGTACAGGATTTGCTCAAGAATATCCTTGTATTTAGCACCATCCATTTTTCCCTCAACTCTGACCAGTTTCCCAGTCCCGACTGCTGAAAAACATCCCCACAGCATGATGCTGCCACCACCATGTTTCACTGTGGGGATAGTGTTCTTTGGGTGATGTGTTGGGTTTGCGCCAGACATAGTGTTTTCTTTGATGGCCAAAAAGTAAAATTGTTGTCTCCTCAGACCAGCGCACCTTCCTCCATACATTTTGGGAGTCTCTCACATGTTTTTTCACAAACTCAAAATGTGTCATTTTGTTTTTTGCTGAAGGTTATGTCTTTCTTCTAGCCACGCTGCCATAAAGTCCAATTCTATTGAGCGTACGGCTTATTGTCATCCTATGTACAGATGCCTCTACTGCGGGACTCTGCAGCTCTTTCAGGATTACCTTTTGGACTCTGTGCTGTCTCTCTGATTAATGCCCTCCTTGCCCGGTCCGTGAGTTTTGGTGTGCGGCTGTCTCGCAGAACAGGGAAATGCCTTGTTTACATCTCTCCATTCTGCCTCTCAGTGACACGATCACGGGCCGCCGGCGAACATCGAGTTTGGGGGCCTACGGGCACGGTCACGCCTGCCGCACGGCTTCTTAAAGGGGACATACAGGTACGTCCATTCTGCTGACTTATATCGGCGCGCAGCGGTCAGCAAGTGGTTAAGGTAAAAAATGTACAGTTTTGAACCACTACAAATACTGTAGCTGCTGACTTTTAATACAATAGCACTTACCAGTGCTATCTTCACCTGACTTGTTCTTTGCCAGTCTTTTGGTCCCCAGCATTGCAGTGATCACTATGGGCAGACAGCTGTAACTTCCCACTGCACAGGCGTGGGCCACACTGTGCTATGTGAATGGTCCTGGAGCCTTCTGGGACCTGTGAGGTGCCCCAGATGTTTTTGGGCAAAGAGGAGGGTGAACTTCCACTTGAATAACCTAGGTACCTGCCCGACCCCCCCCCCCCCTCCAAAAAAAGGAGGGGGTGGTGGTGGAAGGAAGCAGAAAAGCTGAACTTCCGCTTTTAGAATTTTTGAGTTAAGCACATGGGTAGCTTCTCTGAATAGAAATGTAATCTGTTCTAGTAAAGATATCATGCAGAGCTCAGTAGTGAATGTAGTAGCCCCCATTGATTAGGTGAAGCTCTCTCCATGTATCTATCAAATTCTAGGCAAATAAAAGCCTCTCAAAGCATTGCGAGCCAGGGTTGCATGATGTAGGTTTGTAAGAAGATGCATCTAATGTTATGGGAAGTACAACTTTAAAATTGTCAAAGAGAAAAATCATCCTTTTCTTGTGGCTGTGCAGTAAAATTTAAAGGTGGGACGAAAAGGGTATGTTTGAGGTGTTGGGGCCTGCTTTGTTAGAATAATGACTTCTGTGCCTTGTAGGAGGCCTTGAAGAATGGAGTAATGACCCCAAGGATCTACAATTTTCATATAACATTGGAATGTCAATACTTTTTCTTCATGTTGTACCTCTTTTTCTTTAAACCAATGCAGAGCATCTATTTTTATCTGTTTTTTATTTTTTGTGCGCGGATACAACTTTATACTGAAATGTAACAATTTTATGTCGCATGTAGAGCCGGTTCACACAGGGGCGACTTCAGGTCGCCCCTAGGCATCTCACGTCGTGCTGCATGAAGAAATTAATGTAAGTGAATTAAACCCTATAAATGTACACTACTGCAGTCGCTCCAACTTGAAAAAAGTTTCCTGTACTACTTCAAACCGACTTGTAGGCGACTTGTACCCATTGATTTCAAAAGAAGTTGCCTCCAAGTGAGGCAACTTTACAGGAAGTCGTGAACCTGTTCTAAGGCAAGCCCCTACCTCCCACAGGGGAACTCCACGCCAAATTTTAAATAAAAAAACAGCGTGGGTTCCTGCCTTCAGGGGCATAACAGGCCCTTAGGTCTGGTATGGATTTCATCTCTCCATTCTGCCTCTCCGTGACACGATCGCTGTCCCCCCAAATCCATACCAGACCCTAATCTGAGCACGCAGACCGGGCCGGTCAGAAAAGGGGTGGGGACGAGCAAGTGACCCCCCCTCCTGAGCCGTACCAGGCGGCATGCCCTTAACATGAGGGAGTGGGTGCTTTGGGGCAGGGGGGCGCCCTGCAGTCCCCCACCACCCCAAAGCACCTTGCCCCCATGTTGATGGGGACAAGGGCCTCTTCCCGACAACCCTGGCCATTGGTTGTTGGGGTCTGCGGGCGGGGGGCTTATCGGAAACTGATAGCCCCCTTAAGGGGGCCCCCAGATCCTGATCCCCCCACCCTATGTGAATGAGTATGGGGTACATCGTACCCCTACCCATTCACCTGGTGGAAGAAAAATGTCAATAAAAAAACACTACACAGGTTTTAAAGTAGTTTATTAGGTAGCTCCGGGTGTCTTCTTCCGACTTCGGGGGTCTTTCAACTTCTCCCTTCTGCCGGGCACCACCGCTGTCTTCTTTCAGCTCTTTTACCAGTGGGGGCCGGTTCTTCTCCCTTCTTCCGACTTTGGGGGGTCTTCTTCCGACTTCGGGGAGTCTTCCGATTTCTCCGATCTCTTCTGCCGCTCTGCGGTTCTTTTTCCCTTCTGCCAGGCACCACCGATGTCTTCTTTCAGCTCTTTTACCAGTGGGGGCCCGGTCTTCTGTGTCGCCGCCTTCTTTTCTTCGATGTTGACTCGATGCTCCCTCCCGCTGTAATGCAGAGTTTGCGGTGCGTGGCAAATTATATAGGCGTCTTATGATGTCACAGTCCCAGCATGCTCCAGGTGGTGATGACATAATTACCCAGCCCCCTTATGTCGTCACCACCTGGAGCATGCAGATTGTACATTTTTGCAAAAAGCTTTAATAAATATTACCTGATTCAAAAAAGAATGGAATACAATGGAAATGGGATGGTAAAGAAAGAAAATGGAAAGAAAGCTATGTTAATTGTATGTTAGTGCAAATGAAAAAAGTATCACAGACAGTACTCAATTTTACTAAAAAAAAAAACCCGGAAAATTAAATACCTACCTTTCTGTAATTTTCCTTTCCTGGTGCCTATCCATGGCAGCATACATATGCTGCCTTCATGGCAGCATACATATGGTTGGTGGCTCCGCCCTCATCCAACCCACAGGACCAATTATAACTCTTTAAAAGAGAGCGACAGCCTCCCCTCTGACATTCTTGTAACTAGACTCAAACAATTAAGGATTTTAAGAAAGGGAGGGCGTATGCTGCCATGGATAGGCACCAGGAAAGGAAAATTACAGAAAGGTAGGTATTTAAGTTTCCGTTTTCCTGGTGCCTTCATGGCAGCATACATATGGTAAATAACTCGCTTACAGGGAGGGTTGCTCCAAAAAGTATTTTAATCTCTATCCAAGAGAAAACAGATGAACAGACTTTTCCCCCCTACATCACTATGAGTAAGAGTAGACCCCACTAGGTCATGAATGCGGCGTAGAATGACCGGTTGCCCAGCGGCAGGGCGCTTGGAAGAATCTAGTGTTGCTGTAGTCCAGGAAGCCGCCATTCCCCGCACAAGTATTCTTTGACTTTGGAGCGGAGGACCACTAGCCCGGTATGTTGTCTGGATAAGATGAATCATCCAACTTGATGAAGTTGTCCTCGGTGTCCACAGCTTTCTCCCCTTTTTGTTTTTCAAGGTAAGCTGGTAGCATGCCTGCCAGATCCAAAGATGCCTGAGGAAGTCTTCTTCTAACTGGTTTGGCCAGTCAGGAGTTGTTGGAACATACTGAAAGATTTGGGACTACCAATTCTTAGATAAATTGGCTCGTAGAGGGAGCTCTGGACTTGAACTGGCAAGACTGCCAGATGATTAACTTGTTTAAATAAATTGAAACATCGGAGTCCTAAATACCGAGGCTTGGATTTTGAGGGCCTTTGGACGGATGAGACGGTGCTTAGAAGTATGGAAAAATGAAAAGGAAAATTGCTTTGAGAGTATCGTCTTACAGAGAAGATTCTTGTGTATGTGCAAGGAAAGACTGCGAGTATACTGAATAGCAGAGGCACATCCCCCTTTAGACGTGGTCACTCTGGGGAAAAAAGGAATGATTGCCCTGGAGGCATGTTCTATTTGTGAATTCAGGTTCCATCTGCTGTCTTCCAGGGCTGAAAGAGGCTTTTCTTCCTGTCAAAAGGTGCTACTGGAGGAAGACTTTTCTGGGTAAAAGTGCCATTTATCTTGTGGGAGCAACTGAACTTTCTTAGTTTTTTTTCCCCCTGCTCCATTCCTGATGATTAAATCCAGGGACTTCCGAAAGCGAATGGGAGTGAACTCTTTCGGATATGCGAATGTGCGCAACTAGAATCGGCAGAAGGACCGAACGGGGCCCGCTCGCCTGGCAGCCTGTATCAAGATTTCCTAGACCAACCGAGGATTTGTAGTTGGGGAGGTGAACCAATTCTCTGCTAGGCGCTGGCACTTAACCAGGTAGGAGGGTGTACACCCATATTACCCTTGAGATTGGGAAATTGTGTGAAGGAACTGGGAGCCTTCAGTGTAAAAACAAACATGTACCAAAAGGAAAGACAGCCCCTTGGGAAGGCAAGCTGAACCAAGAGCTGAGTATTGGAGCTGGTATTTTCCTTCCTAGGTGATCAGCCAAATGATTTATTCCCTTCCCTTTTTTTTTTTAAACATCAACTGCTTGAGGCTGGTGAGATCCTCTTGGCCTTGAGCCATATCAGGAATGTTTTTAAAGAATGACGATCTGCCTATGTGCGTGTGTTCGTCCTTTGGGACTGGACTCAGGTTAAGGTCGACCTGATGTTCATCTGTGTGGGAATGGACTCGTCCCTCAGAGGTAATGTGTGTATACATATATATATGTATGTGTATATATATATATATATATATGTATGTGTATATATATATATATATATACATATATATGTATGTGTGTGTGTGTATATATATATATATATGTATGTGTGTGTGTGTATATATATATATATATGTATGTGTGTGTGTGTATATATATATATATATGTATGTGTGTGTGTGTATATATATATATATATATATGTGTATGTGTGTATATATATATATATATGTGTGTGTGTGTGTGTGTATGTATGTATATATATATATATATATATATATATATATATATATATATATATGTGTGTGTATACATATACACATCCATGCCTATGCACAGGCAAGGCTGAGATCCATGAGGTATCAAGGATACCCTACCTAAGTATATACGTATACACATGCACCTTCACATCCATGTACATACCCATATGTACAGAAAACGTCCTCACCCATTATATGCACATGAAAATATATATTCCATATAAATATGCACAAAACATGATCCACTTTTACATTTACCTTGGACTGGATCCATAATATGGGGAAAAAAGGGAGGAAGACAGTAGAATGTAATCTTCCCTCAACCTAGGATGTGTTACAGTGAAGAGCTGTTTAAACATAATAAGGGAAAACATCTTCATTTATATACCGACTACTTCTGGGTATACCAAGATGGCCGCATTGGCCTCCGGAGGCTACCACGCATGCGCACGGTGACGTCATATCCCTGCAACATGACAGAAAGGGATAAATCAAATGCAGAGGGCGCGCGCGAATCGCCGCAGATGCTCTCCAGCTGTGGAGGCGGGAGGGGGCCCCCCCGCCGTGGGAGATCGCATGCCTGTCTGTGAGAGCCATAAACTCTGCCATACCGCGTTATAGCCCAGTAGTCTGCCAGCTAGGACGGCAGCAATGCGCCTGGAAGACAGAGAAAGAGGTGAGGGATAGGTGGGTCTAGAATGTAATCTCCCTCATAGCAAACCGGCACATTTTCTTTATCGTACATCACGGGACAGAGCGGCAATCCATTACTATGTGGGTTATAGAGTACCTTTAGGTGTGGACACTGGTGTAATTAACTACACAGGAAGTTCCCTCCCTATATAACCCCTCCCATACTGGGAGCTCCTCAGTTTTTTCATCAGTGTCTGAGGTGTTGGTCACGAATGAACATGTGCTCTTAGGAGCTCCACTGGAGGGAACCATGGATGTAAAAAACCTCCATAAATCCGGATCCGTCCAAGGTGCTTCATAGCCAAAGTGGACGGTACCCGGGCCTCGGTACGAAGAACGAGGTTTAGCCTATAATGCTCTCTGCGGAGGGCTGGATCCTGGGTTCCAGAACTTTGTGCCTTCCAAGGACCAAATGTTTTTTCTGCTGCCAGGATGCTATATAGGTCCAGGGGATTTGGTGTTCCTGCCATGGACCCCGGTCCCTGAAGGTCTAAGACATGGGTCTTCAAACTATGGCCCTCCAGTTGTTCAGGAACTACAATTCCTATCATGCCTTGCCATGTCTGTAAATGTCTGAGTTTTACAATGCCTCATGGGATGTGTAGTTCCGCAACAGCTGGAGGGCCGTAGTTTGAGGATCCCTGGTCTAAGACAATACCCACGGTGAAGGGGGAAGATTGGGCCTCTTGCTTAGCAATACCCTGCAGCGTGGAGAAGGTAAGAGGAGGGCCTACGGGACTTGGTTCGACAGTAGGTCCTCCGTGGGGGACTTTGGGTCTCGCCTATATTATGCTTCTATGCATGGGCAATGTAAACCACTATGTCTTCTGAGACAGGATGGCTCAGGGCACCCATATACCTCCCCTAGCCGGCATGCAGCCTGGCCCACCATGTCTGTTAGACAGGATGGCTGCAGTACCTATATATCTCCCCTTGAAGGGGCCGGTACATAAAAAAAAAATGCCCTTAATCCTATACAAAGGATTGTCTTCCGTGAGTAGCTGCAAGTCTTATGTGTGTTTCCACTACTATGGGCAGTAAAAGACATGCCTGATGTTTTTGCTTACCCTGCTTTCCAAAAACGGAAGCTTAAGTGTTAGCTGATCTATTGTGTGTCCCACTTCCTCCGCTTCAGGCTCTACCATGTTGCACGTGCTCACCGGCTCAGTACAGTCGCAGAGAAGGTTCTTCAAAGGGCCCGGACGTCAAAGCTCTGTAAAGCTAGGGGGACACAAACGTAAGCACCTTGTGTGAGTTGGATACAGATTCATCTAAGACGCCTACTCGCATCTAGCTGTGCAGATTGGCAGGCATTGTTGTCAGACTAAGTTCAGCTGTTGATGCACCTGGGTTAAGTGCCTCTGCTTTTAGCTTAGGACTTGGTCTACCTATTGTATAAGGTCAGGGGTAGGATTTTAAAGAGGGATCGCCAACTGAACCTGGTGGACCCTTATTCTCCTCTGTAGAGACTTAAACAGCTCATAGATTGAGCCATCAGACCTGTCAGGCAATGCAGCCTCCCCCACATTGCAGTCACTCTGCATGTGTTTGTTTTTTGCATCACATTTGTTGTTCTACAAGAGGTTAACTGCTAGGTTCGCAGCATCCTCACAAGAAGCAAAAAAAAAGGGTGTGCCCCTTTTTCCTGCTTTAATCCTGAAACAAAGGGATTAGAAGGCCTGGGGATAAAGCTTCACTGCAGCCTAACAAGGAGAAGCTATCAAAAGCCCTACAGGTTCTGATTGCACCTGCAGTATTTTTAGAGATTCATGCTGCATATATCTTCCCTCTGTCTAGTCGGCCAAAGCCTCTATCTTCTCCTTGGAGTGTAAAGAGAGGTTTTCCTATAGGTGGCTAGTAAGACCTTCATATAGTCCTCAGCCTGGTGTCGGCTTCAGGCTAACCAAATGCATCAGAGGGATGCACAGTTGCGGGCACACATTGCTAACGTCTCTTAATTGAGGAAACGCACATCTGCAGAGGATAATTTCCTCTTTACCAGTCCGCATGTTGCATAAGATACATAAGTTTGGAATGCATGTGGAATAAAAACAAGTAACAGAGCAGATTCTATTGTGGATCGCATAAGCATACATGTTTCTGTCGGTATGGTGCTGCATGTTTGTATGTATAAAAATACTGTATCACACGTGGTTACCTGATCACCCAAATCCTGGATTACCCAAGGATATTTGGTCACACAGAAGGACTTGTTTCCACAAAAGAGCCTAAGGTCGCATAAAAGATGCTTGTATGCATAAAAATGCTGAATCGCACATGATTACCTGATCACCCAAGTCCTTGTTTTCCCCAAGGATGTTTGGTTACACAGAAGAGGTTTGTTTCCACAGAAATGCCTAAAATCGCATAAAGTTGCTTGGATGCAAAAAAGATGCTGGATCACACATGGTTACCTGGTCATCAGCGTCCTGGATTACCCAAGGATGTTTGGTCACACAAATAGGCTTGTTTCCACAAAAGTACCTAAAGTCGCATAAAGATGCTTGTATGCATAACAATTCTGAATCGCATAAAGGATGCTTGTATGCATAAAAAGGTTGACTCACACAGGATTACCTGATCACCCAAGTCCTTGATTCCCCAAGGATATTTGGTCACGCAAAGAGGCTTGTTCCAACAGAAATGCCTAGAATCGCATAAAGAGGCCTGAAGGCATAAAAATGCTGAATCACACATGATTACACGATGACCAAAGTCCTGGATTACTCAAGGCCTAAAAGGATCGCTTAAAGATGCTTGAATGCAAAAAAGAAGCTGGATCACACATGGTTGTTGGATCAACAGAGTCCTGGATTACCCAGGGATACTTGATCACATAGAGAGGCTTGTTTCACAGAAATGCCTAAAGTCGCATTAAGATGCTTGGGTGCATAAGGATGCTGGAACACACAGGGGTGCTTGGTCACACAAGGGTTCTTGTCCGCACAGTAGTGCTTAAAATGCATAAGATGTTGATCGCATGGAAGATGCTGAATCGCATGCATGGTTACTTTAAAGTTGCACATGGTGGCTTAATTATGCAATACAGGATGCCTTGTGTTTGCATAGAGATACGTGTCTGCATGGGTTCATGTTGCACATTGTTGCATAACACGTTTATATCGCATGCTTGCTTGCAAAGATGCTTGTTCCAGAGCACACATGCTAAATGCATGTTTGGCGTGAGACATATTTATATGATTTCATGCTTCCATGAACACACCCTGCCATGTACACACGCCTTCATTGAGGCATATGGCTTTAACACTTGCCACATATACATATGGGGAGCCAGTTGCATATGTGTTTATTTACTTGGGACTGCAGAGATTATCTCCAGTTGGTGGTCTTGCCCTTTTGGGTTAGCCTCCGTGCCTGGGTTGTCAGGGTGCTAGGGCCTGCCTCTAGCAGGTCTGTAGGCCCAGGGTATAGCAGTAATGGCATACCGAAGCAGACTCCTGCTAATAGACCAGTCAGCAGCATGGCTGGACCTAAGAGTGTCCATCATGGTCAAGTATCTGGACCTCCTAGGTTAGGATTCCAGTCTAAAGATACATTCTTTATTTGACAAGAGGCTGGGTGTGTTTTGCACAAGGAGAGTCCTTTTGGCCTCAGACAAGACCATCGCTATGAGAAAGCTGGTCTATGTGGTTACGGCAAGGAACAGTTCCTTACTTTTGGCCTTTTGCTTAAGGCACTAGGGAAGATGCTGGCTTCATTCAAGACAGTTCCCTATACTAACTTTTATTCAGGACTGGTGTAAACAGTATTGTATCAGCCTAGAAAGAGTGGATCTTGACCTAGCATTATCCAAGGAACCCGGTCCCAGAGATATGCTGGAATTCCTCTTGGTGGTTCTTAACTAAAGGGTTGACAGGTCAGGAAGAGGCCTTGGCCTAAGGGAAGTAGTCAAGCTCCAAGGGGGCCGTGTCTGTCAGCTAGAGCTACCGATGGAGCATCTGGCTTAGGGCCCTGAACGTTCAGGTGGCTGGTTGGTTCGGTCAGAGTTCAATCAGACTATACCATATTAAGTGATTTACTTAATTTACCAAGGAGGAGCTTGTGCCTTGCCTATTGACATTTCTTTATCGTACATCACGGGACACAGAGCGCATAGCCATTACACTTGGGTTATATGGGTACCTTCAGGTGTGGACACTGGTGTAATCAATTTCACAGGAAGTTTCCTCCCTATATAACCCCCTCCCACTGGGAGTGCTTCAGTTTTTTCGCCAGTGTCTTAGGTGTTGGTCACGTCTAGCTGTCCCTCGGAGGTCTCGGGACCCAGGATAGCTAGCCGGATCCGTCCGAAGTGCTTCAAAGCCAAGGTGTACGGTACCCGGGCCCTGCTGGAGTGGGGTTTTGCCTATAATGCCTCTCCTTGGAGGGCTGGATTCTGGGCTCCAGTGCCTTAGTCTCTTCCAAGAACTAAACGCTACTGATGCCAGGATGCTATATAGGTCCAGGGGTGTGGGTTCCTTAACACAGGACCCCGGTCCCTGAAGGTCCAAGACAATACCCACGGAGATGGGGGAAGGCTGGGCCTCTTGCATTTTGCAATACCCTGCGGCGTGGAGCAGGTAAGAGGGAACCTGCGGGACTTGGTTCGACAGTAGGTATCCCCCTGGGGGTTCTGGGTTGGCTAATGGTATGCTTGTGCATCAGCCACTATCTCCACTATGTCTTTTGAGGCAGGATGGGATGTACTAATGTTTACCCAGATAACATGTAGATATATATATGCTTTTAAAGATATGTATTTTTCTACTCCCCCCAGATTTGCCTGTTAGCATGATACTGCAGCCCCACGTGTATAGGGAGGAAGTGCTGACAAAACTCCTGTTTCCTAGGAAGCCTATGGGGACAGCTTCCTCTGTGTGCACTACAAAGATTAGTGGCTTACCGGGTGTCTGTTGGGTTACTAGCGCTGGTCCAGACTTCTCCTCTGCTCTCTGCTTCCTCCATGTTGGTTTGAGCGTGGGGGGGGGCGGGGGCGTGCGCGCCGCCTTTTACATTTTTTTCTTAAAGGGACTCAGCCTTAGATCTGGCAGTATCTGAGTCGGTGCAACCTTGGACTCCAGCTAACGGGCATTGGTGTGGCAATACTCACAGGACTTTCCTCGGTATTGCCGCCTTCTCAGGCGTATGAAAATTTAGATTTTTTTTTACCATAGCCTGTCCTTATTAATGTTTCACTTCTAGCTACAACAGTTGGGTGTTGGCTGTAGGGGTGTCTCAAGGTTGTGCAATGGCTCCCAAGGGATCAGGACCAGCTAAGGCTGCAAAAGGTGCCAAAAAAGTAAAGGGGTCTCCATCGGGGTCAGAGGATTTGGGCCAGGCTCCAGTGGTCCCACCCTCACCAGATAGACCACCGAACAGCATCGTGCAGGAGCCATTGAGGGTGCTAGGGGCAGAGGCGGCCCCCAATCAACCCATTCCCGTTTATGTTACGGAAGAAATGATAGAATCCACCCTGGGTGGGCTAGAGAAAAGGTTAACTGCTTTAATTGCCCGCTCTTTGCCGGGTGGCAAACGGGCTAGATCCCCGTCACCTAGAACGGTGTGTTCGGATGCAGAGGTCCTCTCTTCGGAGGAATTGGACCCACAGGGGGATCAAGCGGACCTGAGTCCTGACGGGTCAGACATTGAAGATTCCACTATAGATGAAATTTTTTCGGCTTCTCAAGCAGAGAGTCTGTGGATCCAGTCTCTGACGGATATGGTTCGCACTGCTTTTAAACTTCCAGTGTCAGAACAATTAGCCCCCGCGGTATCCTCTTTAGGTTCCTTGAAGGCACCATTGAGTGGTGCGTCTTTCCCGGTTCACCCCCTTCTGGAGAGCGTGATTTTTCAGGATTGGGCTCGACCTGATAGGATTTTTATCCCTCCTAAAAGGTTCACCATTCTCTATCCTATGGAAGAAGAATTTGCAAGGAAATGGGCACTCCCTACCGTGGACGCAGCCATTTCCTGCGTAAATAAATCCCTGACCTGTCCGGTGGAAAATGTCCAGGTGTTTAAAGATCCAGTCGACAAAAAATTGGAGACCCTACTGAAGGCTTCTTTTACCACAGTAGGTGTCGTGGTTCAGCCAGCAGTGGCAGCCATTGGCGTTTGTCAGGCTTTAAAGGATCAGACTAAACAAATATTAAGGGACATACCGGCTCAGCAAGCTCGTGAATTGGCTGGCCTCCCAAGAGCTCTCTGCTTTGCAGTAGATGCTATTAAGGACTCCGTTCAACAGGCGTCCCGTTTATCTCTGCTGTTGGTTCATATGCGTCGCCTTTTGTGGCTAAAAAACTGGTCAGCAGAGGCACCCTGCAAAAAGCTTTTAGCAGGATTTCCCTTTCATGGTGGGAGACTATTCGGTGAAGACCTAGATAAATATATCCAGACCATATCAAGTGGTAAAAGTTCTTTCTTGCCTATCAAGAAAAGATCGCGTGGGCCCGCATTTAAGCGACAGGCCTTCGCAGGCTCGGCCCCTTCAACTTCCCGTCAGTATCGACGGCCTCCCGGGCGTTCAGCATTTAATAGCCGCCCACAAGGACAAGCCACGACAGGCAAGAGGCCATGGTCTCGCAAGCCGGTTAAACCAGTCCTCAAGTCAGATTCATGAAGGGGCGCCCCCACTCTCTTGGGTGGGGGGAAGGCTTCGGTTTTTCTCCGAAGTGGGGAAGGCCAGAATTCCCGACTCTTGGGTAAGATCCGTGGTAACCACGGGCTACAAGCTAGAGTTTCGGGAAGTCCCCCCTCCTCATTTTCAGGGGTCAAGTCTTCCAAGCGACCCATTAAAGAGGGCCTCTCTTGTAAAAGCATTGGATCGTCTCTTGCTCCAAGGAGTAATTGTAGAAGTACCAACCCAGGAATGGGGTCTGGGATTCTACTCCAACCTTTTCATAATACCAAAGCCCAATGGCGTCGTCAGGCCTATCTTAGACCTCAAACGCCTAAATCGCTTTCTAAACATTCAGACCTTTCGTATGGAGTCCATACGTTCGGTGGCAGCCAGCCTACATCAAGGCGACTTTCTAGCATCTATAGACATAAAAGATGCGTATCTGCACGTGCCGATCTACCCGGCACATCACAGGTTTCTTCGTTTTATGATAGATCCACCGCCATTACCAGTTCGTAGCCCTCCCTTTCGGGTTGGCAACAGCTCCGCGGGTATTCACAAAGGTGTTAGCCCCGGTGCTAGCCGTCCTAAGGACAGAAGGCATTTTAGTCTTGGCATACTTGGACGATCTTCTGGTTATCGAAAGCTCAGCTTCCAACCTCAATCAGGCAGTAGGTCGCACAGTTCAGCATCTAGAGGAATTCGGGTGGATTGTAAACCTAGAAAAATCGGTATTGAAACCCACAAAGCAGTTGGAATATCTAGGCCTTCGGCTAGATACAGATTGCCAGAGGATAATTTTACCTCAAGCAAAGATCAGATCAATAGCTCAAGCAGTTCAAGTGATCTTAGGCAAGAAGAGGCCGACTATTCGCCTATGTATGCGACTGCTGGGGAAGATGGTGGCCGCCTTCGAGGCTGTACCCTACGCCCAGATCCATACCAGATATCTTCAGGCAGCCATTCTCTCTGCTTGGAACAAGTCCATTCAGGCGTTAGATCGTCCGTTAGTGCTCTCCCCGAAGGTCCGGCGCAGCCTGTCTTGGTGGCTGGTCTCTCAAAATTTGTCAAAAGGGAAATCCTTTTGCCCCATCACGTGGAAGATAGTATCCACGGATGCCAGCCTGTCAGGTTGGGGGGGGGCAGTTCTAGAAGAACAGACCCAGCAAGGGCAGTGGTCGGAGGCAGAAAAACTGCTTCCCATCAATATCTTGGAGATCAGAGCTGCTCGGCTGGCCCTGATCGCCTGGACTCTCCCCCTTCAGGGTCTGCCAGTAAGGATACAGTCCGACAACGCCACTGCGGTGGCATACATAAACCACCAGGGGGGCACGAAGAGCCCAGCAGCCCAAAGAGAAGTAAACCTGATTTTCTCATGGGCCGAAGCCCATGTACCCTGCATCTCGGCGGTGTTCATCCCAGGGATAGACAATTCTCAAGCAGATTTTTTGAGTCATCAACAGTTGCTCCCGGGGGAGTGGTCTCTTCACCCCCAGGTATTCCAAGAGATTTGCCAAAGATTCGGAGTCCCAGATGTGGACATTATGGCAACGAGATCCAACAAAAAGTTGGACAAATTCATATCCCGAGCCAGGGATCCCTCGGCCTACGGGACCGATGCCTTGGTTTGCCCTTGGCACCAGTTTCTCTTCTGTATGCGTTCCCTCCACTGCAGATGATTCCCCGCCTTCTACGGAGGATCCGGGTGGAGCGCAGGCCTGTGATCCTGGTGGCCCCAGCCTGGCCCAGGAGGGCTTGGTACGCACTCATCGTGAAGATGTCAGTCGGGGCGCCGTGGCCGCTCCCCCTGCGCCCAGATCTGCTGTCTCAGGGCCCAATCTGCCATCCTGCTTCACAGCAGCTAAATTTGACGGCTTGGCGGCTGAATCTGTAATTCTTAAGGGCAGAGGCCTCTCAGATCAGGTCATATCTACGTTGATTCAGGCTAGGAAACCGGTCTCCAGAAATATTTATTACAGAGTCTGGAGAACCTATGTGGAGTGGTGCGAGTCTCAAAAATGGCATCCTCGAAAGTTTTTTATTGACAGGATCTTGCGATTCCTCCAGGTTGGCGTTGACAAAGGATTGGCTCTTAGTACTCTAAAGGGGCAGGTGTCGGCTTTATCGATATGGTTTCAAAGACCCTTGGCCACCCATTCGCTTATGAAAACCTTCTTGCATGTGAATCCCCCTATTAGAGCTCCCCTCTGCCCCTGGAATTTAAATCTGGTCTTGTCAGCTTTACAAAGGCAGCCGTCTGAACCTCTGACAGAAATCCCTCTTGTGCTACTAACCCGAAAGTTGGTTTTCTTGGTGGCTATGGCTTTAGCCAGAAGGGTTTCCGAGCTGGCAGCCTTGTCATGCAGGGAGCCATACCTTATTCTGCATAAGGACAGAGTGGTTCTGCGGCCTCAACCTTATTTCCTTCCTAAGGTCATATCCAGTTTTCACTTGAATCAGGACCTAGTCCTACCATCCTTCTTTCCTACTCCCCAGTCCAGAGAGGAAAGACGGCTTCATACTTTGGACGTGGTTCGAGCCATGAGGGTCTATCTCAAGGCTAGCAGAGAAGATTCGGAAAACAGATGTGCTTTTTGTTCTTCCGGATGGCCCCAAGAAGGGTCAGCCGGCTGCCAAGTCTTCCTTGGCTAGGTGGATTAAGCAGCTGATTTTTCAGGCCTATGGTCTGAAGCGCGTTCCACCTCCCTTATCAGTTAAAGCCCATTCTACGAGGGCCATGAGTGCCTCCTGGGCGGCACACCATCAGATCTCTATGGCACAGGTTTGCAAGGCGGCAACCTGGTCTTCCGTACATACGTTTACTAAATTTTATAAGTTGGACGTTGCAAAGGGTACGGACGCAGCTTTTGGGCAGGCGGTCCTACGGGCAGCAGTATAGAATCCTCTGGCCCGGTTCACGCCCCCTTGTTTTTCTGTTGGTGGAGCTATTTTTTCTTTAGGACATCCCAAGTGTAATGGCTATGCGCTCTGTGTCCCGTGATGTACGATAAAGAAAAAAGGATTTTTAATAAACAGCTTACCTGTAAAATCCTTTTCTTGAAGTACATCACGGGACACAGAGCTCCCACCCCTCTTTTGGGGAACATTGTGTAACCTCGGGAGAATTGCTTGCTACAAAACTGAAGCACTCCCAGTGGGAGGGGGTTATATAGGGAGGAAACTTCCTGTGAAATTGATTACACCAGTGTCCACACCTGAAGGTACCCATATAACCCAAGTGTAATGGCTATGCGCTCTGTGTCCCGTGATGTACTTCAAGAAAAGGATTTTACAGGTAAGCTGTTTATTAAAAATCCTTTTTTTTCATTTCATGAAATGCAGAATTGGCAGGCGATTCGCTGGAGCCGTCAACAAGTGTCTCCGGGAGAATGACCTCTACACCCCGACTGTTTTCCTGACCAAGGGCCACAGAAATAGTACCCTGTACATAAGATGTATTGGCGTCCAGGCTCAACAAGAAATTGAACTGCTTGGGGTCAAGGACAAGGGATCCACCCGCATGCGGGGCAGATGTGTTAGTAATCTGGTGGGACCAGTGGTCACTGGTTGTGTCTCTCCCCCCAGTGCCGCGGCGTTTGTGGCTTCTATGCAACATTAGAGGAGGACGGAAGCTGGCCTGATTACTCCGGCATAGCCCTGACGACCTTTTCTGTGCAGGGACAGTAGGGGTGGTAGTAGAGGACCCACGGTCCCTTACATCTTGTCCAGGCCTACTTCGAAGGGGGTATTACATCCTGTCTTGCAACAGGTGAATTAATGGTCTGGCTATTTTAGCCCACATTCTTCAGGATTGGGGCTTTTAGAATTGGCGGCACTTCCTTGATTCATACAGGAAGGCTGGCCTCCAGGACCAGATATCCTAGGATCTGGAAAGCCCATGTTCCTGGTGTGAAACCAGATGGTGGCATCCTTGGCAGTTTGTCAAAGATAAAATTCCTGCATTTGGAAAGGAGACGGAGCTAACCTTAAGTTACATCAAGGATCCGATCTCGGCCTTGCTTCCAAAAGGTCGCTTGCTTCACACTCTTTGTTCCGAGCCATTATACAAGGGGTGACGTGCATAAGTCCACCAGTTTAGTCGTCC
Organism: Rana kukunoris; assembly: GCA_029574335.1. Taxonomy (NCBI): domain Eukaryota; kingdom Metazoa; phylum Chordata; class Amphibia; order Anura; family Ranidae; genus Rana; species Rana kukunoris. The sequence goes on from CM056054.1 coordinate 90,650,060, forward strand.
CCTGTGCTCGGAGGATTGGCTCTAGTTTTGTCGGCTTACAGGGTCCGCTCCGTGGGCCGATGCACCATATTTCCCTTCAGCCTTTAACAAGGGAATTGGTGTTCTTGGTTGTGGTAGCCTCCAAGAGAGTTTCAGTATTGGCAACTTCTTGGTATAAAACCATACTTACTTATTCTTACAAGTAGGGTGATGTTAATCCTCACCCAGCCTTATTTACTAGAAGGATCTAATGGGTTAATTACCCCCATCCCTTGCAATTGTATATAGAGAAAGGAACAGGCAGGACTTTAAATGAAGCATGTGCGGGAAAGGTTTGTAATAAATTGGGGGAAAATATCTGGAATACGTCTAAATATTTTTATTGCTTTCACATAATGCACCGTACATGACTATATTGCACTATTGAAGAAAATAGATATACATATGTAATTAACAGATTGGTTGGGGGGAAGGTTTATATAGGCAGTAACCCAAGTGTATACAGACAAAAAGGTACAACAAACTGTACTGCAGTGCGTAGTCCATTGCCGACACAGGCATTTGGTTCCCCACACGCTACCGACCTCATGCAGCACACTCGGAGCTCTCAGGTTATCCTCTTCTCCCCTCCCTCTTATTCATACCTTGTACTTTCACCCCACCTTAATATTCTCTCTTTACCAGTCCCAGCTCCATGTCCTCCTTTTTTTTTTTTTCTCCTTTTCTCCTTTTTTTTTTTTTTCCCTTCTCCCCTCTATCTCTTTTCCACACCCTCATATCCCTCCTATACATAACCTTTCCTTTTTCCCATCCCTCCCCTTGCAGCCATCAACATTCACTGATCCCAGTACATACATCACATCTTGCCTCATGCCTGTGCCACCTGGGTGTGTCCTGTTTGGGGGCCCTGTGTTCCCCAGTTTCCAGCCACAGCCCCCGCCAGGGGCTGCCCCAACCCTAGGGGACCGTCAGGAGCTTCACCCCAGTGCCAGCCGCATTTGGCCACCTGGTGAGTACCATCTGGGACCTTGACATGTTCTCGGCCCCCAAAATGTTGAATGCCCTGGTATAACCAGTTATGTGCTTATGTCATTACAGATAAATGCAATGCATGCCTGCTCCTGACGAGCGACCAATAGTCGCGAAACGCGTAGAGCTATCTACCTCATGCATCTATGTATATTTACGGAAGTACTACACAATGTATCATCTTCATATGAGCTGTCTATGCCATGTTTTAATTACTGCAGTACAGTTTGTTGTACCTTTTTGTCTGTATACACTTGGGTTACTGCCTATATAAACCTTCCCCCCAACCAATCTGTGAATTACATATGTATATCTATTTTCTTCAATAGTGCAATATAGTCATGTATAGTCATTATGTGAAAGCAATAAAATATTTAGACGTATTCCAGATTTATTATTATTTATTTCCACCCAATTTATTGCAAACCATTCCCGCACATGCTTCATTTAAAGTCCTGCCTGTTCCTTTCTCTATATACAATTGCAAGGGATGGGGGTAATTAACCCATTACCTCATTTAAAGTCCCAAAAAAACTCTCTCCCTCTTCCTCATATAGAAGGGGGAGAGTGTTCATTTAACACTCATTTAAATCTAGATATTCTTACCTTCCCCTTTTTCAAAACCTTGTTTTCGGAAAGGAAAGGTTATTGCTTTCTCTCAGTAGAGATGAGAGCAGTTAAATATCTATCTGAAGGTTCAGATATAGAAAGCTGAAGTTTTTATTGTGCTGCCAGAAGACCATAGATGTGGGCAGGCAGTGTTCAGTTCAGCTATTAAAATGGTTACACTCTCTCTCCTTGGAGTAGAAGGGTCAAGGCCTATCTGAAGCGACTGCTCGGATACGAAAAACTGATGTTGTTGTTGCGCTACCAGGAGACCCCAGGAAAGGGCAGGCAGCGTCTAAAATCAACTGTTTTCAAGGTTGATTCATCAGGGTATTATTCAGGCTTGTGGTTCAGAGAGTGGGACTCCCCCTGTGTCTTGGTGGGGGTGCTCCGTACCAGGGTAGTAAGCGATTTATGCGCAATGCTTTACCAAGCCTTTATGTCGCAGATTTTCAGGGCCGCAACTTGGCGTCTGTGCTTAGGTTCACTGATTCTTGTCAGTTGTACATAGTTGGGCAAAAGGATGCAGCTTTTTGGCGCAGTATGCTTCAGGCAGCATTATAGATCCTCACGTCTGATGGCGGCCTGCGTTGTTTGTGTCTCCCTCCCCTCAGTAAGCATTGCTTTCGGACATCCCACATAGTAATGGATTGCCGCTCTGTGTCCCGTGATGTACGATAAAGAAAATAGGATTTTTTATGACAGCTTACCTGTAAAATCCTTTTCTTGGAGTACATCACGGGACACAGAGCTCCCGCCCCTCTTGTTTGGGGATATTGGGACACTTATTGCTTTGCTACAAAAACTGAGGCGCTCCCAGTATGGGAGGGGTTATATAGGGAGGGAACTTCCTGTGTAGTTAATTACACCAGTGTCCACACCTAAAGGTACTCTATAACCCACATAGTAATGGATTGCCGCTGTGTGTCCCGTGATGTACTCCAAGAAAAGGATTTTACAGGTAAGCTGTCATAAAAAATCCTATTTTTTAAAATAGTTGAACAAGACTTGCCCTGTAAGCAGCTGTAGAAGGCCTAATAGCCCCCTGCCCCCAACACGCCACAATCATCAGCAGTGAAAAATAGCACTGCAAAACTTGTAATAAGTCGCATTTTACCTTGAAGCAGTGTTTTCAGTCACAGATGGAGGAAAATACCTGAACTCCAGACCCAGAAAAGATCCACAGAAAAATGGGCTCCCAAACATTTTTGGCGTGTTTAAGCAGCCTAAGATATGGGACTTCATCTACAGGGGAGCATGAACCTGTAATGGCTGGCCAACGCAGTGGAAGAGTAAGGGCTGAATCCAGGTGATCCTAGATCCTGCAAGTTTGAGGGCAGAAAAAAGAATGTCAGAGGGGAGGCTGTCGCTCTCTTTTAAAGAGTTATAATTGGTCCTGTGGGTTGGATGAGGGCGGAGCCACCAACCATATGTATGCTGCCATGAAGGCACCATATGTATGCTGCCATGAAGGCACCATATGTATGCTGCCATGAAGGCACCATATGTATGCTGCCATGAAGTCACCAGGAAAAATGTCTATGATAAAAAGCAAGAAATTGATGTTTACATAGAACTTTAAAAAAGAACTCCAGCTTTTCCTCCCCAAAACAGATGCATTGTGCATGTAAATGAAATACAACCCTGCTGTCAGATTGTGTGTAACTTACCTACTTTAGCTGTATAAAGCAGGTTTCTGTGTCAGTGATGTCACACCTTCTCCTGGCTGAATTTCAAAGTTCTCTAACTTCATGTTTCCTTCCTTTACCAGTCGTAATATTGCATGTCCCATGATCCTTTGTGCCTCTGTAGTTTCAGGGCAGGCTATGGGATTTGGTTGTAGCAGTCCTGGGAGTTTATGTGGGTGGGTCCCTAGGACCCACCCATTTACTGTGGGTGTTTCTGGGCCTTCATGTGGGTGATAAAAAGAGAGTATTGGAATTCTGCTCTCACCAATTACACTCCATTCCTCTCTGCAGTGAACAGAGTGCTGTATAGCAGAAAATGTAACATCACAAACCATCTGTTGGACAAGAAATGGGCTATTCCAGCTATAAAGGTCACACATATATAAGACTGATCACATGATTATGTTTGTTTCTGCTTGGATCACATTCTTTTTAGAGAGACCGCATACTGTCTTTGTTGAAGGCATGATTTGTAATGTATATAGTGTTTGCACACACAACAAACGCACACATTGTCAAAATTTTGGTTGTTGTAAAGTGTAAGTGTAGTCACCACGCTAAAATTATTGTGTGCAGAAATGCACACTCCTTCTACACAAAGTGTGAATGGGGCCTTAGATGCTAAGGATCACTACTATACTAGAAGCATTGCAGTCTTAGGGCTTGTTTAAATGAATGGTGTAAAAATGCAGCACAACCACAAGGTTTTACTGTCCCCCAACTGCTTCCCCTTTAGCTGAAGTGGCTGGGGGTGAACAGATGCCACAACTGCGATACTCTGCTTCATGGCTGTGGTGGGAACTATACCTGCTATTGTACTTGGTGGGCACTACTGCCTGCCAGACAACCAATTCTAGGGAATGGAGCCACACTGCAATTGCACAAAATGTGTGTATTTGCAGTGCAGTACTGCAGAATACAAATATTTATGGAATTATAAAGCTGAACTGCATAATGTGTAACGCTGAATCTTGCTTTTAGTGATTTCAATTTTGTTGTTTTAGCCATCCTATTAACCCAGGAATTAAAACATGCCGACCTGGGAGAGTGGACAGAAATGGAAGTGATTACCTTTACAAAGGATACAGTCTTATCTGATGTCCATGTACGCACCCAACAAAAGCGGCATCTCATGGTCAGACTGAACAGAGTTGGGCAGCCAGGTAAATAAATAACCTTTAACAAAATTTTCATTTATTTCAGTTTCAACACAAATCTTTTTTTTTATGCCTGCCTTGTAGACCCCTTTCATATCTGCTTTTAAAAATGTATGCTGCTTTTTTTTATTTATTTTTTAACCCCTGTCACTATGTCTGCTCCAAGCATCCAATGTTCAATAAAAATAATGCAAGAAAAAAATGGGTAGTGGCGCTGCTAAATAATATGAAATTTAATACATTAGTCCATCAATAAGTCCTTGAAGTGGATACTCGGTATATGTGGAGGGGGAGAGATGTAGAGGGGTGACCTGTATTGATTACTTTAGCAGTCCAAAAAACCTTGGCAGCCTTTAAGGGGGAGTTGAAAGCAGACTCCAGATATGCAAATGAGAAGAGAAACACATGCAACTCTAGGTTAGAACTGTAAAAGTTTTAATGAGATACAGGTGCATTATCCACTTACATGGTGGTTAAGGAAGTAAGGCAAGGAGTGCACCCTAAGTTCCATCTACCAGTGTGCATACTCCGAAACGCCACTGCAACCCACCAGTGACGTCATCACGCCCATTGCCGCGGTCCAGGCCTCACTATCGGCCCGATCCAAGCCTCGGTTTCATCGCTGTGGTCCCAGAGATCCTGCTGGCTAGGATTTCTCCCCAACAGGCAGAAAAATCTGCTGTTCAGAGCACTGCTCTGCAGTGAACGCCACGCTAGTGTGGATGGACTTGTTCCTTACTTCCTTAACATCCATGTAAGTGGATAATGAACCTGTATCTCATTAAAATGTTTACAGTTGCAACTTAGATGCGTCTGTGTTTCTCTTCCCAATAAAAATGATGCTCCTGTTTTTCTGTGCCAGTAAGGGAAATTTATTTTATGTATCTGTTTTGATAGTCATTATCACCGACCCCTGTCACTACCTCTGCTAGAGGGTACTTAATCTTTGAATACCATTTGGTAAATGGTCGCGGACTACAATGATCTATGGGGTTTTACCACCCCCATACTAAAAATGTGAACAAGCTCTTACTGCTCCCAATAACCCTGCTCTCACAGTGATGCACTGCGGTTTTCCCACACTTTGGGTGCAGCACAGTGTATCTGCAGCTTCCCTGTGTGGGTTAGCTGCACTGAGCCTTAGACATCTGTAACATTTTGCAGGTGTGGTGCGCTTTCAGGAAGCGCACTAAACCCCCAGGATATAATACAAGTCTATGGCTTAGTGCAGCTAACTTACAGGAAAGCTGCAGGTGCACTGTGCTGCACCTGTGGATTAGTGTGGAAGCAGCCTTATCTTTTTTTATTAGTGCTGATCTGCCAATTGCAAAAGTGATGGATAATGGACTGACCTTTTTCCTCTTCCGGCTTCTGCTGGTATTGCTCTGCAGGCTGCTACAGAGGAACCATCTGCTTGCCTTTGGCCACCTGCTTCCTCCGCTACTGGCACTGACTCCGTGTACTCTGATGCTCTGGGTTGGCTTGCTGATCCTCTATTGCAGAGTATGGGCATGCGCTTCCCTGGTTTTGGGTTGCAGGACATCAAAAGGCACCACAGGCCACTGGTTGACCACCCCTGATTTACACAGATGTCATTAATACAGGTGTCCCCGTTTGAAAGATTGACCCTCACTTCATTCTCTGGTAACAACTGTAACCACTTCAATTCCCGGGAAAGTTCACCCCTTCCTGCCCAGGCCAATTTTCAGCTTTCAATGCTGTCACACTTTGAATGACAATTGTGCGATCATGCAACACTGTACCCAAATGTTTTTTTGAGACCGATGGAGCTTTCTTTTGGTGGTATTTAATCCCCACTGGGTTTTCTATACTTTTTCTAAGTTTCTGTTTGTGACGGATCTCGGATACCCCATGTGGGCATCTCCGCCAGACCTGTGTCTCCTGTTCTTCAAACGCACCTGCAGACTCGCCATAACCAGCCCTTAACCCCTCAATCACGAGATAAGTCACACAGGTGTTGAGGGTTAAACATGCAGAGCATAAACTCTTTATTAAGTACCAAACATACACTTTTAAACACAGTTAGGGACACTCCCCTGTCATAGAGGGGATAGGGGACAAGAAAAAAACCAATGGGAACTCAACACGTGTACATTAAAACAGAAACTACAGTTGAAACATAAAGGAATTATCATAAGCAGGTAGCCCCTCCTTACACATACCCTGCGGAGAGATGTCTCCAATCCAGACCAATTGTCTACGTGCCATGACCCAACACAATTAAACACAGCAACAAAATTGGTGAGATGGGGGGAGAAGGGATGTAGCATTACATTATCTCAATGCCAGCTTGTCCCCATGTCTCTGTCTCTTCTGGGCCATAGTCTGTGTACAGGAGGCCAGCCCACAGTCCCTTCCAAAACACGCAGTGACAGTGGGTTCTGTCACACGGTTATAACATTTTGCAAATAAGTAATTTTCCTTCTTCACTGATGTGTGCTGATGAGGCTGCACTATTACGGGGCTCAAACCCATAATAAAAAAACAATGTTTGAGAGAAATAGGCCTTTTGTGTACATAGAAAAAGACGTAGATCTTTGTGTTCAGCTCATGATAAATGGGGGCAAACACAAAATTGTTGCGTTTATAATTTGGCTCAGTGTAATTATGACCCCAATGAGGAAAACAGAGCAAAGACAAAAATATATGGTGGTTTCATTGTGAATGGCTTTTTCCCGGGATCTGTGATCACAAAGGGTTCCTGATGCGTGCCCCAAGGGGCGTATGGGAGATGGGGTTTGTGTCTGTGACAATGGTTTGTGTCTGTGACAATGGCTACCAAACCATAGGAAATTATTCTCCCTTGCTGGGGTACAGACAAACAGGAGTATTCTATTTATTGAATATTGCATGCTTGGATCATGCAGACCTTCAGCAGAGGTAGTGAGTCTCTGTAGATTATTTAAACGTGCTTGGGATAAACAAGTCTATCCTCATAATGACTGACAAATTACAATGACCCATGCTTAAATTCAAGTCAAAATGTATGTTTTAAAACAGAATTGAGTAGTGTGCTTCTTATCACAAATCAGGTGGTTTGTGGTTGAACTGGATGGACTTGTGTCTCTTTTCAACCTGACTAACTATGTAAGAGAAGATTATATCTTTGTATTTGCTACAGTCATTTTGTAGCGGATGCAGAATGTCCTACTTTTAGACTAAGGGCTTTTTCACACGGGCGGACCGTATGTCCGCTTTTCATCCATCCGTGTACGGATTAAAAAGGGACATACATTGGTCCCTATGAGATTGCGGGTGTCAGCAGATGAACATCCTCAGATTCTGCAGACGGAGGAAAGCACTATTTTTCCACCTGTCTGCGGATCGGGTGAACATAGACAGGGCGGTCCCTGCACAGTGTGTGTGGACCACCCTGTCATCCAACGGCTCAGCAGAGCGATTCCCGCTAAACAAGCAGAGATTCACGGTGCGGATTATAACTGATCCACCCTGTGTGAAAGAGCCCTTATTCTATCTCTTATTTTTATTGCTATAATTTATTTATAACTCTCTGCTGGAAAATCACAGTGGTTTGGAGTGTGAAAGACAGTTTTATTTTTGCCAATAATGGTGGAACTATAAATATTCAATATTGAACATCCAAGCCAATATCTTTACTTAATGTAAATATGTACATTTGTTTAAACCATCCTAGCACATGAAACAGCATATGCACACCAACAACGCAATGGCCTGTTTGTTCTATGAATAGCTTTGCTTCCTTCAGTGATGGTTTGTTTCCAAAACCGACCCAGAGGTATGCTTTGGAAGGATTAATAATTTGTAGTTCTGTACTGCAGTATTTTTTAATACGGTGGGCCTTTGAGATTAACCTCCTTGCTGTTATTTAGCTGTGAAGCTCTTTACACTCAGAACTACGGGTGAAGTTGTGAACCCTCTGTGGTCCATGTAATGTTTGTTAGTTGACCTAGTGGGGAGGCAAGCAACAACACACATGTGCTTTTGCTGAAGTGGCTTACACACATTTCCAGCTGGAGTTTCTCTTCAGTAGAAGTGGAATTCTAGGTTAATTGCTGAATTCATGCATAACTCAGATTTCCATGATTTTTGGACATAATGGCATGTCGTTCCTAAAACCTTAAAGTATATGTAAACCCCCACTCTTTCTTTTAACTCCCGCTAGCTGCAGAGGAAAGGATTAATGGCACCCGTTTTGTCGCACTGCCAAAGCACTTTGCAGGCACTTCTGCAGCACTGCTCATTCATTTCAATGGGCAGGGGCGGTGGGGGAGCGGTGTATACACCGCTCCCCCACCGCCCCAAAGATGCTGCTTGCAAGACTTTTTTTTTCCTGTCCTGTAAGCGCACCGTCCCAGTGTGAAAGCATTCCGGCTTTCACACTGGGGTGGCTTGAGAGGTGCTTTACAGGCAATATTTGTAGAGCTAAAACGCCTGAAAAGTATCCCAGTGTGAAAGGAGTCTAATCAAATAAATAAAAATTTCTTTCTCGTACATCACGGGACACAGAGCGGCATATTCATTACTATGTGGGTTATATGGAGTACCTTCAGGTGTGGACACTGGCAATCTCAAACAGGAAGTCCCCTCCCTATATAACCCCCTCCCCTAGAGGGAGTCCCTCAGTTTTTTCGCCAGTGTCTTAGGTGTTGGTCACGGAATAGCTTTGCTCCACATCCTTGGGATTAAGGGCGGGCTAACCGGATCTGTCCAAGGAGCCTCAGTGCCAAAGTGGACAGTACCCGGGCCCCAAGCCGTGGGGTTTTGCCTATAATGCTCCTCTTTGGAGGGCTGGACCCTGGGCCCAGGACTTGGAGTTTGTAAAAACCATAAGTTCCTGTTTGCCAGGGTGCTATATAGGTCCAGGACAGTGGGTACCTTCATAGGACCCCAGGGCCTGAAGGTCTACTACGCTACCCACGGAGATGGGAGAAGATTGGATCAGTTTGCTGGACAAACATCCTGCAGCATGGAGCAGGTAAGGGGGAGCCTGCGGGACTTGGTTCGACAGCAGGCTCTCCGGGGTAACCTAAAAGGGGGGATAGCCTAAGTATGCTCTGCATGGGCAACCTTGTTCACTATGTCTAAGAGAGACAGGATGACACCCTTTCTCCCCCATCACTAGGTTCCCCTGTCTAAGAATGTGTTGCTAGCTAAACCTGCTGTTTTCTTCCTAGGGCTAGTAAGGATCCCTAGGGGCCTTTGGAGAGTCCTACCTGGCCGGGGGTTTGAATCTGCCGCCTGTTTCTGCATTCCTGGATCTCCAGCAGCGCGGCTCCTCCATGTTCCTCCTGTTTCCGGCATACGCGCGCGCGCACGTCTTATAGACGTTTTTCGCGCCGTTCAGACAGGAGGGCGGGGGGGGGCGTGCCTGCGGCGTCATACAGGAGGCGCGCCTTTGTGCTGTTATAGACAGCAGGCATTGTCAGTGCTCAGTCTGAGGCTGATTTTCAGAAGGAGAGGACGCAGAGCGGCAGAACAGTGACTCCCGGTGGCGGAAGAGGGGTAGTACATGCTGGACTTTGTTCCAATGCCTTTTTTGTTAAGCCAAAAAATTCCCCTTTTTGCAGCAGGTTGGAGGCTGGCAAACTAAGTTTGGGGTCACTGTATGTTGTAAAAAGAAAATATATAATATATTAAAAAAAAAAAAAAAAAAAGAACATACGGGATCCCATCAGTTTTTGGGCATTAGTGATCTATTGTCCCCTAAACTCTGGTTTTGTACTCCTGGCCACTACAGTCTGTTGTGTGGGCGGAGTCCCTCGATTTTGTATTATGGCTTCCAAAGGTTCGGGGTCAAAGGGTACAAAAAAGACCAAAAAACAAAAGGGTTCCCTTTCTGATTCTGATGATATGCCGATACTTTCCCCGCAACTTATTAACATAAAAGGCGCCTTGGATGAGCCATTAGGGGGATCTGGTGCGGAGGCTGGCCCAGATCAGCCCAGCCCTGTGTTTATCACAGAGGAGATGCTAGCCGTATCCCTAGGGGGGCTAGAAGAGAGAATAGCAGCATTGATCGCTAGAGCTATTCCTGGTAAGAAACGGGTTAGATCCCCATCACCAAGAGGTGTATCCTCAGATGCTGAGATTCTCTCTCCGGAGGAATTGGAATCACAGGAGGATCAACTAGACCTGAACCAAGAGGGTTCAGGGATTGAGGGGTCTGCCTCGGAGGAACCATTTTCAGACTCCCAGACAGAAAGACTGTGGGTACAGTCTTTGACGGACATGGTCCGCTCGGCATTTAGTTTACCATTGCCAGAGCCTCAGGTTCCTCCGGTATCCTCTCTGGGCTCTTTGAAAGCTCCGTTAAGCAACGCAGTTTTTCCGGTCCATCCTCTTTTAGAGGAATTGATCTTTCGGGATTGGGTACGGCCGGACAGGATTTTTCTGCCACCGAAAAGATTTGCGGTCATTTACCCCATGGAGGAAAAATTCTCCAAGAGGTGGAGGCTCCCAGTAGTGGATGCAGCCATCTCATGTGTGAATAAATCACTAACTTGCCCGGTGGAAAACATACATATGTTTAAAGATCCGGTTGATAAAAGATTAGAGACACTTTTAAAAGCATCCTTTGCTACGGCAGGAGCAGTGGTGCAGCCAGCGGTGGCTGCGATTGGTGTTTGTCAGGCGTTAAAAGACCAGACAAAGGAAATGTTAAAGGACATGCCTACCCAACAAGCAGAAGAGTTTTCTGACATTCCCAGAGCTCTGTGTTTTGCTGTAGATGCTATAAAAGATTCCATCCAGCAGGCCTCTCGTTTATCACTATTTTTGGTGCACATGAGAAGGCTCTTATGGTTGAAGAACTGGGCGGCGGAGCCCCCATGCAAAAAGCTTCTGGCAGGGTTTCCCTTCCATGGAGGACGACTCTTCGGAGAGGATCTGGATAAATATATTCAGACTATTTCAAATGGCAAGAGTACCCTTTTACCGGTCAAAAAGACATTCCGGGCTCCTACATTTAAAAGGCAGCTCTTTCCTGTCTCGGGGCCCTCAAATTCCAGGCAGTATCGACGGCCGCCTGCACGATCCAACGTTAACAGTAGATCGCAGGGACAGGCCCCTGGGGGTAAGAGGCCGTGGTATCGCAAGCCGTCAAAAACAGCCCCTAAGTCTGCCTTATGAAGGGGCGCCCCCACTCTCGCGGGTGGGGGGAAGGCTTCGTTTCTTCTCAGAAGTTTGGGAAGCCAAGATCCCCGACAAATGGGTCCGGGCATCGGTAACCACAGGTTACAGACTGGAGTTTCTAAGGTATCCTCCGCCTCATTTTCAAGAATCAAGGCTACCAACGGATCCAGCAAGGAAGGCCTCAATGCTGGCAGCTTTGGATCACCTGCTTTGCCAGGACGTAGTTATAGAAGTGCCAGCCCAAGAGCAAGGGCTAGGTTTCTATTCCAATCTCTTTGTCATACCAAAGCCCAACGGCGATGTCAGGCCAATCTTGGACCTAAAGAGGTTAAACGGTTACCTAAGGGTTCGTTCCTTCCGGATGGAATCCATCCGGTCAGCAGCCGCCGCGCTTCAGAAGGACGATTTTCTGGCCTCCATAGACATAAAGGATGCTTACCTTCATGTACCAATCTTTCAGTTGCATCAAAGATTTTTACGCTTCGCGGTGGGGCAGCGACACTTCCAATTCAGGGCGCTCCCCTTCGGGCTGGCCACGGCCCCCCGGGTATTCACGAAGATCCTAGCCCCAGTTCTGGCCAATTTAAGGATCCAGGGGGTCACAGTCCTAGCATACTTGGACGACCTTTTAATCATAGATCACTCACGGCCGGGTCTGCAAAAGGCAGTAAACCTCATGGTTCGGTACCTCGAAGAATTCGGCTGGGTCCTAAACCGGGGAAAGTCAGCGTTCCAGCCTACAAAGCAGTTGGAATACCTCGGCATGAGGTTAGACACAGAACAGCAAAAGGTGTTCCTGCCCCTGGTAAAGATCGAAGCTATCAAGGGGTTGGTTCAGTTGGTTCTAAACAAGAAAAAACCAACTATTCGCCTGTGTATGCGAGTACTAGGCAAGCTAGTGGCCACGTTCGAGGCAGTACCATACGCTCAGATCCACACTCGCGTCCTACAGGCAGCCATTCTAGCAGCCTGGGGCAAGAGGGCACATGCCTTAGAGTCCCCTTTGACGCTATCATCAAGGGTCCGACAAAGCCTGGCCTGGTGGTTGAACCCTCAGAACCTTCTAAAGGGAAAATCCTTCAGCCCTATTGTCTGGAAGGTAGTTACCACAGACGCCAGCCTGGCAGGCTGGGGGGCGGTCTTCGAGGGGTTCTCTCGCCAGGGAACTTGGGTGAAAGCGGAGAGGCAGCTCCCCATCAATATCTTGGAGATCAGAGCTGCTCGCCTAGCCCTTCTGGCATGGACCTCCAGATTAAAGGGGTTCCCGGTGAGAATCCAGTCAGACAATGCCACGGCGGTGGCATACATAAACCACCAAGGGGGAACCAGGAGTCAGGCCGCTCAGAGGGAGGTGAGCTTGATTTTTCAGTGGGCAGAGGTTCATGTACCCTGCATTTCGGCGATATTCATTCCCGGAGTGGACAACCTGCAGGCAGACTTCTTAAGTCGCCAGAGTCTGTTGCCAGGGGAGTGGTCTCTGCATCCCCAGGTCTTTCAGACAATCTGCCAGAGGTGGGGAATGCCGGACGTAGATATAATGGCATCCAGGTTCAACAAGAAACTAGACAGGTTCGTGTCTCGAGCGAGGGATCCGATGGCCTGCGGAACCGATGCGTTGGTTTGCCCTTGGCATCAATTCAAACTTCTATATGCATTCCCTCCACTACAGTTACTCCCTCGCCTGTTGCGCAAGATCAGAGTGGAGCACAAGCCAGTCATTCTAGTAGCTCCGGCTTGGCCCCGGAGGACTTGGTACTCACTAGTCCTGAAGATGGCAGTGGGAGACCCTTGGACTCTTCCTCTACAACCAGACCTACTCTCACAAGGCCCGATCCTCCACCCTACATTACAGCGTCTAAATTTGACGGCCTGGAGGCTCAATCCCTGATTCTCAGGGGTAGAGGTCGGTCTAGGCAGGTAATCCCTACCCTGATTAGGGCTAGAAAGCCGGTCTCCAGGGTGATTTATTACAGGGTGTGGAGGAACTATGTAGGCTGGTGTGAATCCAAAAGATGGAATTCCCGCAAATATACTATTGATAGGGTGTTAAGTTTTCTCCAGCTAGGAGTGGATAAAGGCCTGGCACTAAGCACAATCAAGGGACAGATCTCAGCTCTGTCAGTGTGGTTTCAGAGGCCGCTGGCCACCCACTCGCTGGTAAAGACCTTCTTACAGGGGGTCTTGCGTATTAATCCTCCTGTCAAGTCACCAATTTGTCCATGGGACTTAAATCTTGTCCTGTCCACTTTACAGAAACAACCCTTTGAGCCGTTGGCTGAGATTCCTTTAGTCTTACTGACAAGAAAGTTGGTTTTCTTGGTCGCCATAGTTTCGGCCAGGAGAGTGTCAGAATTAGCAGCCTTATCGTGTAAGGAACCATATCTCGTTCTACATAAGGACAGGGCAGTTCTCCGGCCCCATCCTTCCTTTCTACCAAAGGTTATATCCAAATTTCACTTAAACCAGGATTTGGTACTTCCATCCTTCTTTCCAAAACCTACATCTAGAAAGGAGGGGTTGCTGCATACCTTGGATATTGTCCGGGCCATGAAGGCCTATCTTAAAGCTACAGAAAAGATCCGGAAGACAGATGTATTATTCGTTCTACCAGATGGCCCCAAGAAGGGGCAGGCAGCGGCAAAATCCACCATCTCGAGATGGATTAGACAATTAATCATTCAAGCCTACGGTTTGAAGAGGTTACCTCCTCCGTTGTCGGTAAAGGCCCATTCTACCAGGGCCATGGGCGCCTCTTGGGCAGCACACCATCAGATCTCTATGGCTCAGATATGCAAGGCGGCAACGTGGTCATCAGTCCACACGTTTACAAGGTTTTATCAACTAGACGTGAGAAGGAATGCGGATTCTGCCTTTGGACAGGCAGTACTACAGGCTGCAGTTTGAAATCCTCGGGATCAGAAGCCCCCTGGGTTAAAAAAAAAAAAAAAAAAAGTTTTTTTCTTGACTAAGTTGGAATTATTATTATTATTTGAGTTTACCTCTAAATTGAATCCTTCTTTGGAAGATGTCTCCCTCCCCTCATTAAAGCATTGCTTTCGGACATCCCACATAGTAATGAATATGCCGCTCTGTGTCCCGTGATGTACGAGAAAGAAAAAGGGATTTTTAAATACAGCTTACCTGTAAAATCCTTTTCTTGGAGTACATCACGGGACACAGAGCTCCCACCCCTCTTTTGGGTGACCATTTTGGGAGGCATACTGCTTGCTACAAAACTGAGGGACTCCCTCTAGGGGAGGGGGTTATATAGGGAGGGGACTTCCTGTTTGAGATTGCCAGTGTCCACACCTGAAGGTACTCCATATAACCCACATAGTAATGAATATGCCGCTCTGTGTCCCGTGATGTACTCCAAGAAAAGGATTTTACAGGTAAGCTGTATTTAAAAATCCCTTTTTTTTTTTTGTATATGCTGCAGTGAGTTTCTATATGGAGCCCTGTTTTTGACTTGTTTTGACCTGTTTTTGAGGCTTCAGAAACCCCACCCATATATAGGGTGAGCTGGCTACCTACTTATTCATTGCATCTTATGTATATTGATGTATATTCTTTTTTTGAGTGCACATATCAGGAATATAAATGTTGGGTTTACATAGGTGTCTCTCCGCTCTCTTTGCATTCAGGGCCGAAACTAGAGGGAGAGCAGGGGGGACATGCCCCGGGTGATGCATCTAGGGTTCCATCACCCCCACTGAGAAGCGCTGCTTCAAGGGTGTAGCTTCTGCCCGATCAAGTATAACTGACAGGCAGCGCCCACTGCATAGTTTACCAAATAGGAGGAAGACTGCCCGCCAGCGCTATAGAAAGGCATTCCAGAGTGACGCTTCAACATGGGAGATCCTTTGTGAAACTCAGTTATTTATTAGGACAAGAAGAGGGATTTGTGTGCAGAAGGCCCTGTACTAGGAAGTTAGAGTTGGTATGGCAAAAAGATTGGGGGAGGCCTGCATAGAAGGTCATGGATTGAGGAGGGTTTTAAAGAAGCTCTGGACTGAGGTAAAGGGGTAAAAACAAGGTCCTGGACTGGGGGGGGGGGGATGCAGTGGAGGCCTTGGGCTGATGGGGGAAGCAGAGGAGACACTGGACTGAGGGGGGATGCAGAGGAGGCCCTAGGATGGGGGTTGCGAAGGAGGCCCTGGGCTTGGGGGGTGGTGCAGAGGAGGCCCTGAGATGCAGAGGGTGCAGAGGAGGCTCTGGACTGAGGAGGGGTGGGGTGCAGCAGAGGCCCTGGACTAGGGAAATGCAGAGGAGGCACTGGAAGGGGGGGGGGGTGCAGAGGAGGCCCTGGACTAGAAAAGGGTTGGTGTGGCAAAGACCCTGGATTAAGAGAGGAGGCCCTGGACTGGGAGGTGCAGAGGAGGCCCTGGACTAGCAGGGGAGTGCAGAGGAAGCCTTGATCTAGGGGATCCAGAGGAGGCCCTGGAGTAGGAGGGGAGTACACAACAGGCCCTGGACAGGGAGAAAAAGCCTGTATCTAAAGTCTGAGCTATGGAGGGTGATTTTACAACATAAAAAGGGACATTTATCAATTGTCACAAGTAATGCCAAACAGGAGCAGAGAGGCAAATCGTGTGATAGATTTATTGCTTTTTTGGCTGTACTTCTGTAGTGCAGATTGTGTTGTACTCATGTGACCCTCTGTGACAAGTTTTCTGTTGACTGCGGGCTGTTGGCTGAGCTCACAGAGCCGGTACAGGCTATAAAAAGATCGCAACCATATGGTAGGGATCTGCTTACATGCCTGGACCAGCACCCAGCTCAGTCTGAGCCGGCTTACTTCCATCCCCTCCACAACCCAGTGTTTCAGTGAGTGCAGGGGGTGGCAGAGCAGAGAGCCAAAGACTGACAGTCACCAGATCTCTGCTCAGGGAGCACTGAGAACTGAGTGATCGGCAGTGTTTGGGGATTTAGGGGACAGATGCAACATCCACCTACATAAGTATGATTAAAATAAAAATTCCCATACCCGACATCTCCTCTTTCTCTCCCTGTGGCCCACTGTACTGTCTGTTACATGCTCGCTTGCGGCACAGTCGTGAAAACATATGGACATTTAAGCCCCTATGTTACCACATACCATTTTTCTTGGGGGGGGTGCAAATTTTTTTATCAGCCCTGGGTACCAGATGTGCTAGCTATGCCACTGTTTGCATGTATGCAAACTGTTTATCCTTCCATAGAATTATTTATTCTGTTTAGTCAGTCTTGAAATGTATACAGTTCCCCTACAGACACATGCCACCTATGTCATCTGCATTGCTCTTGAACAATAAACTAAAAGTTTAATGATGCCTAAAATCTACATTTTAATCGGGCTGTACTCATTTTTTGTGTCTCCTGAAGTTTTTCAGACACATTTTAAGATCCTTTGGCAAAACAATAATCTGAAATCTGCAAGTGAAGATTGTGTAATTAATACGGACAATGAAGACCCAGAAAATCGATGTAAAGAAGAATTACTGGTTTTCAAAGCTCCAACATTATGTGATATACAAACCGTGGAAAGCTTTCTTGATGAAGATGGAGACCTTGAAGTCCAGAGAAAGCCACAGTCTTCGGACAAGGATAATGCCAAGAATTATGCTCGAGATATGGTGTGCCCAACTATTCTGACCATTGGTAGTGAAGGTCAAATTGAGGAGGAAAAATTTGTAAATAATAAAGATGTAATTAAAATAGGTAAGTAACGCAATTGCAAATGTGAAACTATGACTTTTTACTAGTTTTGTCTAACTTTGAAGTTTATTTATAACATCGCTCAGTTCTACAATATAATACAATACAAGGTATTTTTTATTTGTTGTAAAGGTTTTAAAGTTAACCCATGCTTCGATATAATAAATGCAGGGAATTTCATCAATTTGCATAAAGTTCAATTTAAAGTCCACCTATGCAGAATCTTCTAATAACCTTTCCTTCACCCCTTTGTTGTTCCACTTGTCTCCAGGAGTAGAAGTCATGTTTAAGAGCCAAATAGATCTCGTTTGAAGCTTATACAGGGATCCACACTCTGACCTTTTGCTTTGTGTGAACTGTGTCAATTGTTTCTGTCAACAGGTGTGAAAAGTACACTTGTTGAGAGTATGTTTCAGGTTAGTAATTTTTAAATGAATAAAACAAGATCCTAGCGTAAGTTGGGGATTGGGGAGAAGAGTAACCCAGGAACCTGAATAAACTGTATGGCTGGAAATAGTGACACCCCTCCTACAACAGGGATAGAGGACATCCGAAAAGTGGTAGGGGTAATGAGTATGGGGATACTGGCAATGCCTACCACTCTAATTATTCAGATGGGTCTTCCAGAGCATAGCGAGATGATAGATTAGGATACGGCAGAGGTGGTTACTGACAAGGTACACCTGTACATACCCATAACCCTTATGCTCCCCTTCGTGATGATGGTCCCTATGACACACATCATGATTCTTATCCATACAGTATATGAATCGGGAGGAAGAAGAGCACTCTAGGACCCCCTACAAATATAACCACAACTATCCTGGCCAGTCCCAATACCAGGGTTTTCACAGGCCTACCCCCAACCCCCCCAGAAGCCCAAAACCAAACGAGGCTCCAGAGGGGGGTGGTGCCTCCAAAGGAAAAAGAGAACATAGTAGGTGCATGGATACAGTCACTTTATCAGATGAAGAAAAGCACACTTTACAAAGGCCTCAAATTGGTTCCCCCTAGAAAGCTTAACAGATTTAATACTTTTATTGATGTGCAGAAGTATATAAGGAAACTCAACATCAAAACTTTCTAATCCATCCCTTTTTAATCCACCAGGCAACACAGTCCCCTCTATTAATGTTTTCCATAATCTAGTGCTCAAAGATCTAGAGAAACTACCGAACAAAAGATTTCATCAGGACCCAGCCGTTGAGGTGGGACTAAAATCTCTTTGTGAGAAGAAAAATCTCATCATCCGCCGCACTAACAAAGGGGGTGGGATAGTTGTGCTGGATAAAGACACATACATTATGGAAATTAATAGATTCCTGGATGACTGCACCACTTATAGTCAGTTGCCTGGAGACCCAACTTTGAACTATAAGAAGGCTTTGATCGAGATTGTGAATGAAGGTTTTGCCTTGAATATTCTGAACAAAAACAAAAATGATTACATGATTCCATTGGCACCACACATTCCAATTATTTATCAATTGTCTAAGGTGCACAGGGACCCTATCAATCCTCCTGGTCACCTGATTGTCAGCAGGATCGACTCGGTAACCTTGAGGATTGGTAGGTACATTAATCAGTATCTCCAGCCTCTGGTCAAACTTGTCCCGTCATATCTAAAAGACGCTAGAGATATGATCAGATTGCTGGAGAATGTGCAATACCACGATGAACTTCTTTTGGTCACAGTGGACGTTTTCGCTCTTTACACCTGCATTCAACATAATTTGGGTATCATGTCAGTAGAACTGTTTTTGATTAGGAACTCGGCTCTCCCTCCCATTCACAGGAACTTCATAATGGAGTTGTTGAGATTTGCCACAGAGCTTAATTATTTTTGATTTCAGGGCACCTTTTTTTACTCACGTATGCCCCCAGTTTGGCCAATTTGTTCATGGCCCAGTGGGAGGAGGATGTTGTCTATGCCCTTGGGAGACCTAAACTGGTCCTATGGGCCAGGTATATAGACAACATCCTCCTCATTTGGAGGGGTGACAGAGCTTATTTGGACTCCTTTATGACCATTCTGAATGATAACGATAGAGGCATCATATTAAATTATGAGGCCAGGCCAACTACCATCCATTTCTTGGACTTGGAAATTACAGCCACCAACAACCATTTAGAACTTAAGACTTTTTTCAAGCCTACATATAGGAATGGCCACCACCATCAGTGGCTTCAATCTGTCCCCAGGGGCCAGTTCCTCCACCTTAGGAGGAACTGCACCAATGATGGCAATTTATGGATAAGTGTTACAGGCCCTCAGATTTGGATGCTGACATTGGTGCAGTTTCTTTGGTGGATAGAGATTCTCTTTTGGTTGACAAACCCAAAGTCACCAGGGATGATAAATTCAAATGGGCCTTTTTTTACTTCTTTCTCTATCCAGCAGAAAGAGATCAAAAAAATTCTCAACAGACATTGGAAAATACTTTTTAGTGATAAAATTCTGGGGCCATCCCTCCCAGAACAGGCAGGAATTATTTTTAGAGGTGCATTATCTATATAGGGTGACGGTGCTCCCAATACCAGTGATCCCCCCAAGACCATCTCATTCTTTCCAGAATGCAGTTACTTCCCATGCAGAAAGTGTAATGCCTTGGTAGACGTAAGACAGATACTTTCATGTCCACAGTCACCATGCATGTATATTCTATAAAACATTTCACTACTTGTGTGACTAAGTTTATAGTTTACCTCATTACGTGCCCATGTAAAAAACAGTATGTAGGACGTACAATTAGGAATTTCTCCATCAGGGTGAATGAGCATTTGGCCAAAATTAAAAAGGGATGCATCAAACATACTGTACCCCACCACTATTTGGAGCACCATGGGAGAGACCCCACTGGTACCCAGTTGCAGATCATTGATAGATTTGTTCCCCATTGGAGGGGGGATTTATGTTTACGGGGCGTGTCACGGCTTGAGACTTACTGGAGACATGAGCTCAAATGCTACTCACCCTATGGTATTAACGTAGATTGGGACATAAATTGTTTCATCAACCAGGTGTGAGTGGCATGAATTATTCCTGTATTCTGCACCATGAGACTGCTACTACATTTCCCAGTATCATCATTCATTTTATATACTTTTTCTATATCTGCACATTCAATCCTCACATCTTCCATTTATCACCTGCGTCTTTGCATGCATCCAGTTATCCATACATCGGTGTATATGTATATCATAGCATTATGCAAACTACATCATTCCATGACCGCCTCCTGCACCTTTACCAGTGTTTGTACACTTCCCCATGTACCTTTTTGGCTATATGGGAGATTTCATTACACTGGCTGGCATTCGGTGTGACCATGTATTGCATAAATGAATTATGGTTTTCATAGAGTTGACACTGTGTGTGGATTTGACATTTATATTTTTGGTGTTAATTCCAGAATGTATATCAAGAGTTTTATTGTTGATATTTGGGTGAATACTGGTCATTAGATTTGTTGAGACTATCATCCAGTTGCACCATGACTTGTCCAGTGAGGATGGCGACGTTTGGACATCCCTTTATGTTAAATTTTGTGTTGTGATGCCCCATTCCTGTTGCTATTCACTCGGGCTCACATTACACTTAACGCTAGGATTATGTGCCTCTGTGGTTAGGGATTGGTCCGCATTGCTTCCAGACCTCTGCCTCTCCAGCCACTGTTCCCATTGGCCGCGGGTCCTGTCATTCATTCATTCATTCTACAGGACCAGTGTACATGTGACCTTGTTGATGCCCCTCCCGGTGAGAGGAGCGTGGGCTCATATGACGCACGCGGCTGGCATGTGACTCTTACAGTGGGGAGTGGCTAGAATAGCACTCACGCTATCTGTTCTTCTCATCCCTGTGTTCTCATTGGCTCATGGCCGGTGAGCATGTGATCAAGATTGTGGCAGTATCCTCGCAAAAAAAAAAGGGGGTGTGCCCCTTTTTCCTGCTTTAATCCTGAAATAAAGGGATTATAAGCCTGGGGATGAAGCTTCACTGTCAGAGGACAGGAGCCAGGAGCTGCAGCCTAGCAAGAAGAAGCTATCAAAACCCCTACAGGTTCTGATTGCACTTGCAAGAGATTCATGCTGCATATATCTTCCCTTGGTCTAGTTGGGTCCTTAGCCTGGTGTCGGCTTCAGGCTAACCAAATGCATCGGAGGGATGCACAATTGCGGGCTCACATTGCTAATGTCTCTTAATTGAGGAAACGCACATCTGCAGAGGATGATTTCCTCTTTACCAGTCCGCAGGTTGCATAATGGTATGCATGTGGGATAAATCTATTGTGGATCGCATAAGCATACATGTTTCTGTCTGTATGGTGCTGCATGTTTGTATAAAAATACTGTATCACACGTGGTTACCTGTTCAAACAAATCCTGGATTACCCAAGGATATTTGGTCACACAGAAGGGCTTGTCTCCACAAAGATGCTTAAGGTCGCATAAAAGATGCTTGTATGCATAAAAATGCTGAATCGCATAAAGATGTTTTGTGGGCATAAAGATGCTGAATCACACATGATTACCTGATCACCCAAGTCCTTGTTTCCCCAAGGATGTTTGGTTACACAAAAGAGGTTTGCTTCCACAGAAATGCCTAAAATCGCATAAAGGTTGCTTGTATGCAAAAAAGATGCTGGATCACACATTGTTACTTGGTCATCAGCGTCCTGGATTACCCAAGGATGTTTGGTCACATAAATAGGCTTGTTTCCACAAAAGTACCTATAGTCGCAAAAAGTTGCTTGTAGGCATAAAGATGCTGAATCACATAAAGGATGCTTGTATGCATAAAGATGTTGAATGACACAGGATTACCTGATCACCCAAGTCCTTGATTCCCCAAGGATATTTGGTCACGCAAGGAGGCTTGTTCCCACAGAAATGCCTAGAATCGCATAAAGAGGCCTGAAGGCATAGAAATGCTGAATCACACATGATTACCCGATCACCCAAGTCCTGGGTTACTCAAGGCCTAAAAGGATCGCTTAAAGATGATTAAATGCAAAAGGAAGCTGGATCACACATGGTTGTTGGATCAACAGAGTCCTGGATTACCAGGAATACTTGATCACATAGAGAGGCTTGTTTTCACAGAAATGCCTAAAGACGCATTAAGATGCTTGGGTGCATAAGAAGGCTGTAACACACAGGGGTGCCTGGTCACACAAGAGTCCTTGGTCTCACAAGGGTTCTGGTCCGCACAGTAGTGCTTAAAATGCATAAGATGTTGATCGCATGGAAGATGCTGAATCGCATGCATGGTTACTTTAAAGTTGCACATGGCGGCTTAGTTATGCCTATGCCTTGTGTTTGCATAGAGATACGTGTCTGCATGGATTTAATGTTGCACGTTGTTGCATGACACGTTTATAGTGCATGCTGGCTTGCAAAGATGCTCGTTCCAGAACAGTACACACATGCTATATGCATGTTGGGTGTGAGACATAGTTATATGATTTCATGTTTCCATGAACACACGCTGCCATCTACACATGCCTCCATTGAGGCATATGACTTTAATTCTTGCCACATACACATATTGGGAGCCAGTTGAATATGTGTATTTACTTGGGGCTGCAGAGGTTGTCTGCGTTTCGCAGGGGAACAGCACTTTCTCCAGTTGGTGGTCTTGCCCTTTTTGGGTTGGCCTCCGTGCCTGGGTTGTTGGGGTGCTGGGGCCCGCCTCTAGCAGGTCTGTAGACCTAGGGTATAGCAGTAATGGCATACCAAAGCAGACTCCTGCTGATGGAACAGTCAGCAGCATGGCTGGACCTAAGGGTGTCCAGCATGATCAAGTATCTGGATCTCCTAGGTTAGGATTCCAGTCTAAATATACATTCTTTATTTTGACAAGAGGCTGGGTATGTTTTGCACAAGGAGAGGCCTTTTGGCCTCAGACAAGACCATCGCTATGAGGAAGATGGTCTATGTGGTTACGGCAAGGAACAGTTTATTACTTTTTGGCATTCGGCTTAAGGCACTAGGGAAGATGCTGGCTTCATTCAAGACAGTTCCCTATACTAACTTTTATTCAGGGCTGTTATAAACAACAGTATGGTGTCGACCTAAAAGGAGTGGATCTTGACCTAGCATTATCCAAAGAACCCGGTCCCAGAGATATGCTGGAATTCCTCTTGGTGGTTCTTAACTAAAAGGTTTGCCAGGTCAGGAAGAGACCATGGCCCAGGGGAAGTAGTCAAGCTCCAAGAGAGCCGTATCTGTCAGCTAGAGCTACCGAGGGAGCATCTGGCTTAGGGGCCTGAACGTTCAGGTGGCTGGTTGGTTCAGTCAGAGTTCAATCAGATTATACCATATTAAGCGATATACTTAATTTACCAAGGAGGAGCTTGTGCCTTGCCTATTGACATTCGTCATTTCATGAGATGCAGAATTGACATGCGATTCGCTGGAACCGTCAACAAGTGCCTCCGGGAGAATGACCTCTACACCCCGACTGTTTTCCTGACCAAGGGCCACAGTAGTAGTACCCTGTACATAAGATGTATTGGCGTCCAGGCTCAACAAGAAATTGAACAGCTTGGGGTCAAGGACAAAGGATCCACCCGCATGCGGGGCAGAGGTGTTAGTAACCTAGTGGGACCAGTGGTCACTGTTTGTGTCTCTCCACCCCAGTGCCGCGGCGTTTGTGGCTTCTATGCAACATTAGAGGAGGACAGAAGCTGGCCTGGTTACTCCGGCATAGCCCTGACGACCTTTTCTGTGCAGGGACAGTAGGGGTGGTAGTAGAGGACCCACGGTCCCATACATCTTGTCCAGGCCTACTTCGAAGGGGGTATTACATCATGTCTTGCAACAGGTGAATTAATGGTCTGGCTATTTTAGCCCACATTCTTCAGGATTGGGGCTTTTAGAATCGGCGGCACTTCCTTGATTCATACAGGAAAGCTGGCCTCCAGGACCAGATATCCTAGGATCTGGAAGGCCCATGTTCCTGGTATAAAAACAGATGGCGGCATCCTTGGAAATTTGTCAAAGATAAAATTCCTGCCTTCCTGCATTTGGAAAGGAGACGAAGCTAACCTTAAAGCGGAGGTTCACCCTAAATATAAGCCCTCCCATGTGATCCAGCATACTGGCGTCAGCGCCAGTATGCTGTTTTTTTTTTTTTTTAAATCCATGTACTTACTGTCTTATGCAGAATTTTATTTTTTTTACCCCGCGGTGGACGGCGCCAGTATAGCGCGTCACATCTTACGAAAGTACCCGAAAAGGACTCGGGTAATCTCGGCGAAAATGCGGCGCCTGCGCACAGACCTAGGAGCTGACTGCGCAGGCGCCGTATTTCTCCGAGTCCTACGGCTATGGCGCGTCACGCCCTCCGAAAAACGCCGAAATAGGACTCGGAGAAATACGGCGCCTGCGCAGTCAGCTCCTAGGTCTGTGCGCAGGCGCCGCATTTTCGCCGAGATTACCCGAGTCCTTTTCGGGTACTTTCGTAAGATGTGACGCGCTATACTGGCGCCGTCCACCGCGGGGTAAAAAGAATAAAATTCTGCATAATACAGTAAGTACATGGATTTAAAAAAAAAAAACAGCATACTGGCGCTGACGCCAGTATGCTGGATCACATGGGAGGGCTTATATTTAGGGTGAACCTCCGCTTTAAGTTACATCAAGGATCCGATCTCGGCCTTGCTTCCAAAGGTCGCTTGCTTCACACTCTTTGTTCCAAGCCATTATACAAGGGGTGACGTGCATAAGTCCACCAGTTAGTCGCCCTTGTGCTCGGAGGATTGGCTCTAGTTTTGTCAGCTTACAGGGTCAGCTCCGTGGGCCGATGCACCATATTTCCCTTCAGCCTTTAACAAGGGAATGGGTGTTCTTGGTTGTGACAGCATCCAAGAGAGTTTCAGTATTGGCAACTTATTGGTATAAAACCATACTTAATTATTCTTACAATTAGGGTGATGTTAATCCTCACCCAGCCTTATTTACTAGAAGGATCTAGTGTTCATTTGAATCTAGATATTCTTACCTTCCCTTTTTTCAAAACCTTGTTTTCGGAAGGAAAGTTTATTGCTTTCTCTCAGTAGAGATGAGAGCAGTTAAATATCTATCTGAAGGTTCAGATATAGAATGCTGACATTTTTTATTGTGCTGCCAGAAGACCATAGATGTGGGCAGGCAGTGTTCAGTTCAGCTATTAAAATGGTTACACACTCTCTTTCCTTGGAGTAGAAGGGTCAAGGCCTATCTGAAGCGGCTGCTTGGATACGGAAAGCTGATGTTGTTGTTGCGCTACCAGGAGGCCCCAGGAAGGGGCAGGCAGCGTCTAAAAATAGGATTTTTTATGACAGCTTACCTGTAAAATCCTTTTCTTGGAGTACATCACGGGACACAGAGCTCCCGCACCTCTTGTTTGGGGATATTGGGACAGTTATTGCTTTGCTACAAAAACTGAGGAGCTCCCAGTATGGGAGGGGTTATATAGGGAGGGAACTTCCTGTGTAGTTAATTACACCAGTGTCCACACCTAAAGGTACTCTATAACCCACATAGTAATGGATTGCCGCTCTGTGTCCCGTGATGTACTCCAAGAAAAGGATTTTACAGGTAAGCTGTATTAAAAAATCCTATTTTTGTCTCCCCATTGAAAAAGGTCAGGGGTAGGAATATAAAAACGAATCGCCACCTGAACCTGGTGGCCCCTTATTCTCCCCTGTAGAGCCTTATACAGCTCACAGGTTGAGCCTTCAGACCTGTCAGGCAATGCAGCGTCCCCCAACATTGCAGCCACTGTGTTTTGTTTTTTTTGCATCGCATTTGTTGGTCTACAAGAGGTTAACTGCTATGTTCGCAGCATCCTCACAAGAAGCAAAAAAAACAAAAACTGGGTGTGTCCCTTTTTACTGCTTTAATCCTTAAACAAAGGGATTAGAAGAGCTGGGGATGGAGGTTCACTGTCAGAGGACAGGAGACAGGAGCTGCAGCCTAACGAGGAGAAGCTATCAAAGCCGTACAGGTTCTGATTGCACCTGCAGTCTTTTCAGAGATTCATGCTGCATATAACTTCCCTCTGCCGAGTCGGCCAAAAGCCTCTATCTTCTCCTTGGGGTTAAAGAGAGGTTTTCCTATAGGTGGCTAGTAAGACCTCCATATGATCCTCAGCCTGGTGTCGGCTTCAGGCTAACCAAATGCACATCTGAGGGATGCACAGTTACTGGTACACATTGCTAATGTCTCTTAATGGAGGAAACGCACATCTGCAGAGGATGACTTTCTCTTTACCAGTCCGCATGTTGCATAAGATACATGAGTTTGGAATGTTCATAATGCATGTGGGATAAAAGCAAGTAACAGAGCATGTTTTATTGTTGGTCGCATAAAGATACAGTTTCTGTCTGTATGGTGTTGCATGTTTATTACAGTTGCCTAGAAATGCTTGAGTGCATAAAGATGCTAGTTACCTGATCACTCAAGTCCTGGATTACCCAAGAATATTTGGTCACACAGAGAGGCTTGTTTCCACAGAAAGGCCTAAAATCACATAAAGACGTTGGTATGCATAAAAATGCTGGACCACACATGGTTACCTGATCACCCAAATCCTTGATTACCCAAGGATTTGGACAGAAGAGGTTTGTTTCCACAGAAATGCCTAAAATCGCATAAAGTTGCTTGTATGCATAAAAAATGCTGGAATCACACGATTACCTGATCACCCAAGTTCTTGCTTACCCAAGGATATTTGGTCACACAGAGAGGCTTGTTTTCACAGAAGTGCCTAAGGTCGCATAAATATGCTT
Organism: Rana kukunoris; assembly: GCA_029574335.1. Classification (NCBI taxonomy): domain Eukaryota; kingdom Metazoa; phylum Chordata; class Amphibia; order Anura; family Ranidae; genus Rana; species Rana kukunoris. Next base: position 90,677,126 of record CM056054.1, read on the forward strand.
GTATGCATAAAAATGCTGGAATCACACATGATTACCTGATCACCCAAGTCCTTGATTACTCGAGGATATTTTGGTCACACAGAAAAGCTTGTTTCTACAAGAATGCCTAAAGATCGCTTAAAGATGCTTGAAGGCAAAAAGAAGCTGGATTGCACATGTTTGTTGGATCAACAGAGTCCTTGATTACTCAGGGATACTTGATCACATAGAGAGGCTTGTTTCACAGAGATGCCTAAAGTCGCATTACGATGCTTAAGTGCATAAGGATGCTGGATCGCACAGGGGTGCTTGATCACACAAGAGTCTTTGGTCACACAAGGGTTCTTGTCCGCACAGTAGTGCTTAAAATGCATAAGATGTTGATCGCATGGGAGATGCTGAATCGCATAAGGATGCATGATTACTTTAAAGTTGCACATGGCAGCTTAATTAACCACTTCCCGCCCGGTCAATGACAAATTTACGGCCGGGAAGTGGTTACAAATGTGTGACTGGCCGTTTAGGAATGGCTTTTTGATGCCCAGCGCGTGTCCGCTGGTGCGCGCAGCGCGGCGATCGGGGACGGCGTGTGTCCCTCGAACACAGCGCTTCCCCGATCACGGTAAACAGCCAATTTCATTGGCTGTTTACCACGTGATCGGCTGTGTCAAAGACACAGCTGATCACATGTCATAACAGATTCGGCGGCGCGCTCCGTGCGCGCCCGCCAGAGGCTTGCAGAGCGGGGATCGTTTTAGGCGCGTGTCCCTTGGACACAGCGCTTCCCCAATCAGGGTAAACAGCCAATGAAATTGTCTGTTTACCATGTGACCGGCTGTGTCCAATCACAGCCGGTCACAAGTGTAAACAAACCAGGCAGTTACTATCTGATCCCTGCTCTCTCCTCACACACCGATTTGTGAGGAGAGAGCAGGGATCAGTAAGTGAGATCAGTGTAGTCTGTCTGTATATACACTGTATACAACACACCCACCCTACCCCCCCCCCACCAATAAAGAGGACCTGTCACACAGCCCTGTAAATCAGCCCATCTGTAAATCAGCCCATCTGTAAATCAGCCCATCTCTAACACCGCCACCCGTACCGCCATCGGTACCGCCGCCACCCGTACCGCCACCACCCATACCACCATCAGTACCGCCACCACCTGTACCGCCATCGGTACCGCTGCCACCCGTACCGTCATCGGTACCGCCGCCACCCGTACCGCCACCACCACCCATACCGCAATCGGTACCACCTGTACCGCCATCACCCGTACCGCCATCGGTACCACCACCACCCGTACCACCATCGGTACCGCCGCTACCCGTACCGCCATCGGTACCACCGCCACCCGTACCGCCACCACCCATACCACCATCGGTACCGCCACCACCTGTACCGCCATCGGTACCGCTGCCACCCGTACCGTCATCGGTACCGCCACCACCACCACCTGTACCGCCATCACCCGTACCGCCATCGGTACCACCACCACCCGTACCACCATCGGTACCACCACCACCCGTACCGCCACCGGTACCACCACCACCCGTACCGCCATCGGTACCACCACCACCGGTACCACCACCTGTACCACTGCCATAGGTGCCATCAGTACCGCCACACAGGATACTAGTACTGCCATCAGTACCACTGCCATCGGTACCACCACCCATACCGCCATCGGTATCACCACCCATACCGCCATCGGTACCACCACCACCGTACCACCACCGCCATCGGTACCACCACCACCGGTACCACCACCACACATTCCTGACACTAATACCTTCATCGGTACCACCACATAGGCCGCCACCACTACCACCAGCAGTACTATTACGCAGGCCCACCAATAAGTACTGACATACTGCCATAATGTCCCAAAAGCTTTTCACACTCGAGGAGGCATATGTCATTATGTCCACCATGTCGGATGATGAGCACAGCGAGAAGCCCCCATTATCCGATTCTGATTCGGAATATGAGCCAGTGGAGGATAGTGGCTCAGAGTCCGAGTCCCCGGAGGAAACCGTCCCTCCCAAAAGAATGCGATTGGGACCAAGATCAGGACCAAGATCAGGAGATATGCCCAGCACCAGCAGCGCCATACGCCAGGAAGAGGAGCCCAGTACTAGTAATGGAAATCCACGCCCAACCCGAAGAATCCTGCCCCAGTCCTACCTTCCCGATGCCCTGGCAAACCCCTTATGGTTGCCTGCTAACTCAGGATCCGCTATCATCCCCCCTTTCACCGCACAGCCAGGTGTGCAGCCCAACACTACGAATTTTTCTCAATTTGATTATTTTTGTTTATTTTTCCCAGAAGATTTTATGCAGAATATAGTGGATCAAACCAATCTATATGCATCCCAATATATTGCCGCCAACCCCAATTCTTCCTACGCCCGCATGTTCCACTGGCGGCGTCTAACATTGGAAGAATTTAAAAAATGTTTGGGTCTTATGTTCAATATGGGGCTTACAAAGAAGAACGAAGTCCATTCATATTGGTCTACACGCCCCATCCAACACATGCCTATATTTTCCTCTGTCATGTCTAGGACAAGATACGACATGATAATGCGTTTTATCCACTTTAATGACAATTCACAGTGCCCTCCCCAAAATCATCCCCACTACGACAAATTATACAAAATACGCCCCCTAATCGATGCCTTTTCCCAGCGATTTGCAGAAGTTTTGATCCCAGACCAAAACATTTGTGTTGACGAGTCCCTTATACATTTCACTGGCCGACTGCACTTCAAGCAGTACATCCCAAACAAGAGAGCCAGGTATGGGTTAAAATTAAATAAATTATGTGATCGAGCCACTGGATATGTGTTCACATTCAGGATCTATGAAGGCAAAGACTCCCAGCTCCAGCCCCGTGATTGCCCAACATATCTTGGAACCAGTGGAAAAATTGTCTGGGAGTTGGCATACCCCCTGTTCGGAAAAGGCTACCATTTATATGTTGATAATTATTATACCAGCCTGCCCCTTTTTCGTCACCTTTACAGCAAGCAAACCCTGGCCTGCAGTACCTTCAAAAAAAACGGAAGGGATTCCCACAAAATTTGTTGACCAAAAACTTGAAATCTGGAGAGTCGTCATTCATGAGGAACGAGGAGGTGTTGGCCATGAAGTGGAGGGACAAGAAAGATGTCCACATCCTCTCTACCATCCACAATGACACCATGGTGGAGATCCAAAAAAGAGGCAGACATATTGCCAAGCCTGAATGTGTTAACGATTACAATTTGTACATGGGGGGGGGGGGGTGGATTTAAATGACCAGATGCTAGAGCCCTACTTATCAACAAGAAAGTCCTATTTTTGGCACAAGAAGGTTGCGTTTCATCTGTTTCACATGGCCCTTTTTAATTCGTTTGTATGCTACCAAAAAGACAATCCGCCAACTGAAAGCCCACAAATCTCCTACCTCAAGTATATCGAAGATATCATTGAAGCCCTCATTTATCAACAAGATCCCGTCCCAGGAAGCATTCGCTCTGATTGTGTGAGTCGTCTTCACGAGCGACACTTTCCCTTTAGCGTCCCCCCCTCAGAATCTGGAAGAAGACGCCAAAAAAAATGCCGTGTATGCAGCAAAGCAGGAGTAAGAAGAGACACCACCTGTTACTGTCCAGATTGTCCCTCCCAACCTGGCCTGTGCATGGGACAGTGCTTCAAAAAGTATCATACATCCATCCAATATTAGTTCCCCTTATTAACAGACTGCCATTTCCCCATTTGCCTGCTACCATGTTAATTAACTGACCCTGGCCTGTTTACCGACGATGTCTTTGCTTGCCGATTCAAACTACGTTTCTGACCTCCATGTGTACCAACCTCAGCCTGTTTACCGACGATGCCTCTGCCTGCCGATTTAAACCACATTTCTGACTTCCATGTGCACCGACCTTGGCCTGTTAATCTACCATGTTTTTGCCTGCCACTTGGACTGATCTTTTGGCCATTTACTTTTAGTACACAGGGGTCTCACATATGTGAGGGGCTTCAGAAAAGCGTTCTGAGTAGAGAAAACCAGTATTTCGTTTTCTGTTCTCCCAGAACAGGGTCTGGTTGCCCAGAGGCTTCAAAGCGATTTGGGTGGGAGAAGCCTCTACCCCTGTCCCCCTGGCCCTAAGCTTGATGGTCCTTCCTGCTGCCTGGACCAATACTTTGGCTGTGCTGACCATATTACTGCCTGTATTGACCCATGACATTATGGACCATGTTTCTTCCTGCTGCTTGGACCAATACTTTGGCTGTGTTGATCATATATCTGCCTGCTACCTCTACTGACTTTTCACAATATTTCTGCTAAGACACCTCTGCCTGCTACCTGGACCTGTGCTTTGGCTGTGCTTTGGCTGTGCTCTGGCTGTGCTGACAGTATCTCTGCCTGTACGAACTATGGACAGTATTCCTGCCTGCTGCCTGAATGATTGCTTTTGTTGTCGCTGACCTCATCCCTGCCTGCTGCCTGGACCGATGCTCTCCTCTGTGGACCACTGCACTACTAAAACAAACAGGTAATCTTTTGTTATTTGGTATGTGTATGCTATGTGTTAGATATATGAAGGGCCTTCAAAAATGTGATCGGTTTTAGAAAATGATATGTGCAATTTATGCTTGAAGAACGCCTGAAAGTGCTACTTCAATGTTAGGCCTCTGTATGTGGCCAGGCTGTGTAAAAGTCCCACACATTTGGTATCGCCATACTCAGGAGGAGTAGCAGAATGTATTTTGGGGTGTAGTTGCAATTATGCATATGCTGTGTGAGTGAAATAACCTGTTAATATGACCGGTTTATGTAAAAAAAAAAAAAAAATCTTAATTTTCCTAAGAATTGTGGGTAAAAAATACAACTTCAAAAAACTCACCATGCCTCTTAATAAATACCTTGGACTGTCTACTTTCCAAAAAGGGGTAATGTGGGGGGTATTTGTACTTTCCTGGCTTGTTATTGTCTCAAGAAATGAGATTGGCCTTCAGTACATTAGGTGTGATCAGATGTGATAAATTTTCAGTGATTGGCACCATAGTTTGTAGACTCTATAACTTTCACAAAGACCAAATAATATACACTAATTTGGGTTATTTTTACAAAAGATATGTAGCAGTATTAATTTTGGCACAAATTTATGAAGAAAAATCACTTATTTGCAAAATTTCACAATATAAACTAAAAAAAGTGCGTTTTTTTTTCAAATTTTCACTGTTTTTTTGCTTATAGCGCAAAAAATAAAAAACCCAGTGGCGATTAAATACCACCAAAAGAAAGCTCTATTTGTGAGAATAAAAGGATACAAATTTGGTTTGGATACAGTGTAGCATGACTGAATAATTGTCATTCAAAGTGTGAGAGCTCTGAAAGTTGAAAATTGGTCTGGGCGGGAAGGTGCATAAGTGCCTAGTATGGAAGTGGTTAAGCTATACAGAATTCCTTGTGCTTGCATAGAAATGTGTCTGCATGGGTTCATGTTGCACATTGTTGCATAACACGTTTATAGCGCATGCTTGCTTTCAAGATGCTTGTTCCAGAGCAAAACATATTTATCTGAATTCATGCTTCCAGGAACACACACTGCCATGTACACACACTTTCATTAAGGCATATGGCTTTAACACTTGCCACATACACATATGGGGAGCCAGTTGCATATGTGTTTACTTGGGACTGCAGAGGTTGTCTGCGTTTCGCAGGGGAACCGCACTATCTCCAGTTGGTGGTCTTGCCCTTTTGGGTTAGCCTCCGTGCCTGGGTTGTCAGGGTGCTAGGGCCCGCTTCTAGCAGGTCTGTAGGCCCAGGGTATAGCAGTAACGGCATACCGAAGCAAACTCCTGCTGATGGGTCAGTCAGTAGCATGGCTGGACCTAAGGGTGTCCAGCATGGTCAAGTATCTGGAACTCCTGGGTTGGGATTCCAGTCTAAAGATCCATTCTTTCATTTGACAAGAAGCTGGGTATGTTTGGCACAGTCCAAAAAGGAGAGTTTTTTGGCCTCAGACAAGACCATCGCTATAAGAAAACTGGTCTATGGGGTCACGGCAAGGAACAGTTGCATACTTTTGGCCTTTTGCTCAAGAAAATGCTGGCTTCATTCAAGACAGTTCCCTATACTAACCTTTATTCAGGGCTGTTATAAACAGTATTTTGTCGGCCTAGAAAGAGTGGATGTTGACCTAGCATTATCCAAAGAACCTGGTCCCAGAGATATGCTAGAATTCCTCTTGGTGGTCCCTAACTAAAAGGTTTGCCAGGTCGGGAAGAGACCAGGGCCCAGGGGAAGTAGCCAAGCTCCAAGTGCCTTATCTGTCAGCTAGAGATACCGATTGAGCATCTGGCTTAGTGGCCTGAACGTTCAGGTGGCAGGTTGGTTCTGTCACAGTACAATCAGACTATGCCATACTAGGGATTTACTTAATTTGACTAGGAGGAGCTTGGGCCTTGCCTATTGACATTCGTCATTTCATGAAATGCAGAACTGGCAGGCGATTCGCTGGAGCCGCCAACAAGTGTCTCCGGGAGGATGACCTTTACACCCTGACTGTTTCCCTAACCAAATTCCACAGAATTGGTACCCTGTACATAAGATGTATTGGCGTCCAGGCTCAACAAGAAATTGAATAGCTTAGGGTCAAGGACAAAGGATCCACCCGCATGTGGGGCAGATGTGTTAGTAATCCCGGGGGACCAGCTGGTTGTGTCTCCCCCCCCCCCCAGTGCCGCGACTTGTATCTTCTATGCAACATTAGAGGAGAAGGGAAGATGGCCTGATTACTCTGGCATAACCCTGGTGACCTCTCTGTGCAGGAACAGCAAGGGTGGTAGTAGAGGACCCACTACTACCTGCCCCCCAGTTGATGGTGCTGGCTTACATGTGATTTTCTAAACAGAAGTGTGATTTTTAAACACAAGTGGGAAGAGTTAAAAAACAGGAGTTGAAAACAGGAGTTAAGACAGGAGTCTTCTAAACTGTAAGTAACATCTTAAACTTCCTACAAGTAATTATATTGTAACTGGGAAATGTGTGCTAGCAGGGTTGAAGGTTTTGCTCAGTGCACAGTGTCACATGTATACAACATTGGTGCAACAGCTGCAGAATGGATACCACTGTGACAGATGTGAGCAGGTTGCCCTTCTGGAAGCTCGCATTAGAGATCTGGAGGAGCAAGTTGCAACACTGGGCAGAAAGGACAACCTTGAAAGGGGTCCTCTGCTTGCTGAGCAGGTGGTCAGTAGGGTTAATGTCGAGGGTGGAGGGGCAAGTCAGGATTATCAGATAGGAAGATGGGTTAATGTAGTTAGAGGGAGTGGAAGGGGCTTGCAGACAAGGAAGGCCAATCCTGTATTTGTGCATCAAAACAAATTTGCCAAGTTGGGTGAAGATGTGGAGGTGGCTAACACAGAGGTGGCAGCACTAGATGTTACTGCTACCCCTAACAGCCGGGAGAGCAACCCATCTAGTAGAAGTGGTGAGGGGAGTGCAGGTAGGCCTAGACAGTTGGTGGTAATAGGGGATTCTATAATCAGAAGGACTGATGGAATAATTTGTCGCCAGGATGGCCTCAACCGAATGGTTTGCTGTCTCCCTGGTGCCAGGGTTCGGCATGTGGTGGACCGGGTGGATAAATTACTGGGAGGGGCTGGGCATGACCCAGCTGTCTTGGTCCATGTTGGAACCAATGACAGTATACATGGAAGGTGGAGGCTCCTTAAGAATCAATTTAAAGAACTAGGCTGCAAGATGAAGGGAAGAACCTCCAAGGTGATATTCTCTGAAATATTGCCTGTGCCATGCGCAACACATCAAAGGTAGGGGGAGATTAGAGAGCTGAATGCCTGGCTAAAGACCTGGTGTAGGAAGGAGGGATTTGGGTTTCTAGAGCACTGGGATGACTTTTCATTGGGGTGCAACCTATATGCTAAAGATGGTTTGCACTTGAATGCAAGGGGGTCTGCTGTGCTGGGGGAGAGGTTTAGGAGAATGCTAGAGGAGTATTTAAACTAGACTTGAGGGGGGAGGGTGAACTAGAATTACATCGGGCACACAGGTCAGTTAGGGGTCAGACATTAATGGAGAGTGGAATGGGGATAGATGGAGGTGGGGTTATGGCAGGTGACAAGAAAGTTCCCATGTTGCAAACAGCCATTGGAAATTATAGTGCCATTTGCACTACTAAAAATTATATGAAAAACACCAGCGAAAAATGTAACAATACATTTAAGTGTTTGTTCACCAATGCCAGAAGCCTTCCAAGCAAAACAGGTGAGTTGGAAGCTCTGGTGCATGAGGAGAGCTATGATGTAATCGGTATTGCTGAAACTTGGCTTCAATCCTCACATGACTGGGCTATTAATATTCCTGGCTATGCTCTCTTTCGGAAAGACAGGGTAAAAAGGAAATGTGGAGGCGTCTGTCTCTATGTGAGAAGTGACCTCAAAGCAAGCGTGAACGAGGACCTGGCTGATGGAGAGTGTGATGAAGTTGAAGCATTATGGGTGGAACTGCATACAGATGTGCGTAGTTCAAAGTTAATCATTGGAGTTTGTTATAGACCACCCAATGTAAATGAGGAGGTGGAGACTCAGCTCCTTGCACAGATGGAAATGGCTGCAAGGGCTGGGACGGTGATAATAATGGGGGATTTTAACTACCCAGAATTTGACTGGAATAATGGAATTTCTGGGACAGTTAAAGGACAAAAATTTAAAAACCTATTGCAGGACAATTTTATGGTCCAGTTTATTGAGGCCCCAACTAGGAATGATGCTCTGTTGGACTTGGTAATCTCAAACCATGCAGAGCTTATTACTAATGTTCAGATAAAGGAACACCTGGGTAGCAGTGATCATAACATGATTTCATTTAATATTAACTATAAGCAAGAAATACATACAGGAAAGATAAAAACACTTAATTTCAAGAGAGCAAATTTTCAAAGCATGAGGACTGCTCTCCAGGGCTTGGACTGGGAGGGAATATTGGCACAGATGAACACAGAACAGAAATGGGAATTCTTCAAAAAGACTCTTTGGAACCTCACTGCAAAGTATATTCCCATGGGCAATAAGTTTAAAAGGCTAAAGATAAAACCTATGTGGCTCACGGTCAACGTTAAAAAAGCTATAAACAATAAGAAAATAGCTTTTAAAAAATATAAAAATGAAGGAACACTAGTGTTGTTTAAATGTTACAAAGAATATAATAGAATATGTAAACAGGAAATCAAGGATGCAAAAATTCAAAATGAACGACGGATTGCAAAAGATAGTAGGACAAACCCCAAAAAATTATTTAAATATATTAATAGTAAAAAGGTCAAGTCTGAGCATGTAGGCCCTTTACAAAATAATCTAGAGTGGGTGACTGAGGACATAGAGAAGGCAAATTTATTAAATGCTTTCTTCAGCTCTGTGTATACAATGGAGTATGGGGGAGCTCATGTCGATATAGGGGGTGGGAGTGACACAGCCCCAAATCCACAATGGCTCAAAAGTGATATGGTCCAGAAATATTTAGACAGAATAAAGGTGGATAAAGCACCTGGACCAGATGGCATCCACCCACGGATCCTAAAAGAATTGAGCTCTGAAATTTCAAAGCCACTGTATCTAATATTTAGGGACTCCTTAATGACAGGAATAGTACCACTGGATTGGCGTAGAGCCAATGTGGTGCCTATATTTAAAAAGGGAACAAAGTCTTTACCAAGTAACTATAGACCTGTTAGTTTAACTTCTATAGTTGGGAAGATACTGTAACGTTTAATAAAAGACCACATGGATGAGTTCTTGCTGGAAACAAACTATTTAAAGCGAAGGTTCACCATAATTTTTGAGTTCATGGCAATTAAACAGTATTGCATTGAAAAGAACAACTACGTTTTTTTTTTTTTTTCTTTAGCCTTACCACTTTTCTTCAAGGCTTTCTGCCCTGTCAATCACCTTCCACCGCGGAGGAATGGGTGTGTGTTTTGATTTTCCCCGACGGCGCTATGTCTCCTGTGACTCAGTCCTCACAATCCCAGGAGACGCGCTCTGCTGTGTTAGCGCGAGATTTCGGCGGTGAAAAAATCTTCCGACCTATGCAGAAATCGGACCCGCGTCACTTCCGGTGCTCGTACGTCAGAGCACGGGTCCACGGCGCATGCGCAGATGCTTTTTCGGTCCGTGAAACTCATAGACTCGGGTGGGCGGGCGGAGGTGGAGAAGTATTCTAAATGACATTTCCAGCACCGCCTCCAGCCCCGTCCCTAAAGCAGGTCCGTGAAAAACATAGACTCGGGTAGGCGGGCGGAGGCGGAGCAACATTCTAAATGACATTATCGCCAGCACCGCCTCCAGCCCTGTCCCTAACAGACACTAGCCTGCTGCTGAGAGTGGAGGAGGGGAGGACATTGTATATAGAGTGTGGGGGACTCAGTGTATACATTGTATCCTCTATGGGAGGAGCTGCACCATCAGCCAATCACATTCTATCTTTAGATTCATTATGTCTTCTCCAGTCTTTTTAATAAATCTTCCCCCCAATATACCACACATTGTAGGGATCACCCCCCACCACCATCCTCCCAGCTATAGGGATTACCCCCCCACCACCATCCTCCCAGCTATAGGGATTACCCCCCCCACCACCATCCTCCCAGCTATAGGGATCACCCCCCCCCACCACCATCCTCCCAGCTATCAGCTAACACCCGGTCCCCCCCCCAGGGGGAGGTTTGTTTGGGATTAGTGAAGTGATAGCCGGGGATGCGCCTGACTGCATTTGATGGGCAGAAGTGGCTGCATAAGACGGTCACAAGTGGCTGCATAAGACGGTCACAAGTGGCTGCATATGACGGTCACAAGTGGCTGCATATGACGGTCACAAGTGGCTGCATATGACGGGCACAAGTGGCTGCATATGACAGGCACAAGTGGCTGCATAAGACGGGCACAAGTGGCTGCATAAGACGGGCACAAGTGGCTGCATAAGACGGGCACAAGTGGCTGCATAAGACGGGCACAAGTGGCTGCATATGACGGTCACAAGTGGCTGCATATGACGGGCACAAGTGGCTGCATATGACAGGCACAAGTGGCTGCATAAGACGGGCACAAGTGGCTGCATAAGACGGGCACAAGTGGCTGCATAAGACGGGCACAAGTGGCTGCATAAGACGGTCACAAGTGGCTGCATAAGACGGTCACAAGTGGCTGCATAAGACGGTCACAAGTGGCTGCATATGACGGTCACAAGTGGCTGCATATGACGGTCACAAGTGGCTGCATATGACGGTCACAAGTGGCTGCATATGACAGGCACAAGTGGCTGCATAAGACGGGCACAAGTGGCTGCATAAGACGGGCACAAGTGGCTGCATAAGACGGGCACAAGTGGCTGCATAAGACGGGCACAAGTGGCTGCATAAGACGGGCACAAGTGGCTGCATAAGACGGGCACAAGTGGCTGCATAAGACGGGCACAAGTGGCTGCATATGGCGGGCACACTGGCTGCATATGGCGGGCACACTGGCTGGGTATGACGGGCACAGTGAGGCTGCAATTGCTCCCCCGAATGGGAGGGCTGATCCCTATAGCTGGGAGGATGGTGGTGGGGGGTTGATCCCTATAGCTGGGAGGATGGTGGTGGGGGGTTGATCCCTATAGCTGGGAGGATGGTGGTGGGAGGTGATCCCTATAGCTGGGAGGATGGTGTGGGGGGTGGGTAATCCCTATAGCTGGGAGGATGGTGGTGGGGGGGTGATACCTATAGCTGGGAGGATGGTGGTGGGGGGGGTGATCCCTATAGCTGGGAGGATGGTGGTGTGTGGGGGGGTGATCCCTATAGCTGGGAGGATGGTGGTGGGGGCTGATCCCTATAGCTGGGAGGTTGGTGGTGGGGGCTGATCCCTATAGCTGGGAGGATGGTGGTGGTGGGGGGGGGGTAATCCCTATAGCTGGGAGTGACTTCCAAAGCGGGTCACACATGCGCTCCGCCCTCCCGTGACCTGGCACCCACCATTCTGGGATGCCATGATGATGGTGTACAAGTCTCCAGTGTGAGGGCTATAGGTAAACTCGCACTCAGCTTCTTTGGCCCAATTGGAGGAAAAGCAGCAGAGGCGATCCAGACCCCAGCACTTGACAGAGATCAAAGACCAGTGGTGGACCCTGCATGGTTGCATGGTGGGCCCACAATGCATGGACACCGCCCCCGTCACCTCTTCCGCCCTCCCTATTTATGTGCCCGGCCCATTTCAGGACGCCGGACACATGAAATACTATGGCGGGGATAGGCGGGGTGTGTATTTTGAAGCACGTGATTAGAGCCAGAGGCTATTTTCACACTAAAGTTCCTCCTTGCCAATCAGCAGGCAGGTCAGTAAAACCTGAGGAGCCGAGCGGACACAGGAGCCACAGCCACCGCTACAGAAGAGGGGGAGGAAGTGTCGTCATTCGAAAAGTGTCGCCACACCCGGTCCCCCCCCCAGGGGGAGGTTTGTTTGGGATTAGTGAAGTGATAGCCGGGGATGCGCCTGACTGCATTTGATGGGCAGAAGTGGCTGTTTATGACGGGCACAAGTGGCTGCAAATAGTGGGCAACACTGACTGCGTACGACGGGCACAAGTGGCTGCGTACGACGGGCACAAGTGGCTACGTATGACGGGCACAAGTGGCTGCTTAAGACGGGCACAAGTGGCTGCATAAGACGGTCACAAGTGGCTGCATAAGACGGTCACAAGTGGCTGCATAAGACGGTCACAAGTGGCTGCATAAGACGGTCACAAGTGGCTGCATATGACGGTCACAAGTGGCTGCATATGACGGTCACAAGTGGCTGCATATGACGGTCACAAGTGGCTGCATATGACAGGCACAAGTGGCTGCATAAGACGGGCACAAGTGGCTGCATAAGACGGGCACAAGTGGCTGCATAAGACGGGCACAAGTGGCTGCATAAGACAGGCACAAGTGGCTGCATATGACGGTCACAAGTGGCTGCATATGACGGGCACAAGTGGCTGCATAAGACGGGCACAAGTGGCTGCATAAGACGGGCACAAGTGGCTGCATAAGACGGTCACAAGTGGCTGCATAAGACGGTCACAAGTGGCTGCATAAGACGGTCACAAGTGGCTGCATATGACGGTCACAAGTGGCTGCATATGACGGTCACAAGTGGCTGCATATGACGGGCACAAGTGGCTGCATATGACAGGCACAAGTGGCTGCATAAGACGGTCACAAGTGGCTGCATAAGACGGGCACAAGTGGCTGCATAAGACGGGCACAAGTGGCTGCATAAGACGGGCACAAGTGGCTGCATAAGACGGGCACAAGTGGCTGCATAAGACGGGCACAAGTGGCTGCATAAGACGGGCACAAGTGGCTGCATATGGCGGGCACACTGGCTGCATATGGCGGGCACACTGGCTGGGTATGACGGGCACAGTGAGGCTGCAATTGCTCCCCCGAATGGGAGGGCTGATCCCTATAGCTGGGAGGATGGTGGTGGGGGGTTGATCCCTATAGCTGGGAGGATGGTGGTGGGGGGTTGATCCCTATAGCTGGGAGGATGGTGGTGGGGGGTGATCCCTATAGCTGGGAGGATGGTGTGGGGGGTGGGTAATCCCTATAGCTGGGAGGATGGTGGTGGGGGGGTGATACCTATAGCTGGGAGGATGGTGGTGGGGGGGGTGATCCCTATAGCTGGGAGGATGGTGGTGTGTGGGGGGGTGATCCCTATAGCTGGGAGGATGGTGGTGGGGGCTGATCCCTATAGCTGGGAGGATGGTGGTGGGGGCTGATCCCTATAGCTGGGAGGATGGTGGTGGTGGGGGGGGGGGGTAATCCCTATAGCTGGGAGGATGGTGGTGGGGGGGTGATCCTTATAGCTGGGAGGATGGTGTTGTGGGGGGGGGTGATCCCTATAGCTGGGAGGATGGTAGTGGGGGGGGGGTGATCCCCTATAGCTGGGAGGATGGTGGTGGGGGGGTGATCCCTATAGCTGGGAGGATGGTGGTGTGTGTGGGGAGGTGATCCCTATAGTTGGCAGGATGGTGTTGTCGGGGGGTGATCCCTATAGTTGGGAGGATGGTGGTGTGGGGGGGTAATCACTATAGCTGGGAGGATGGTGGTAGGGGGGGTGTGATCCCTATAGCTGGGAGGATGATGGTGGGGGGGTGATCCCTATAGCTGGGAGGATGGTGGTGGGGGGGTGATCCCTATAGCTGGGAGGATGGTGGTGGTGGGGGGGGGGGGGTAATCCCTATAGCTGGGAGGATGGTGGTGGGGGGGTGATCCTTCTAGCTGGGAGGATGGTAGTGTGGGGGGTGATCCCTATAGCTGGGAGGATGGTGTGGGGGGTGATCCCTCTAGCTGGGAGGATGGTGGTGTAGGGAGGGTGATCCCTATAGCTGGGAGGATGGTGGTGTGGGGGGTGATCCCTATAGCTGGGAGGATGGTGGTAGGGGGGTGTGATCCCTATAGCTGGGAGGATGGTGGTGGTGGGGGGTGATCCCTATAGCTGGGAGGATGGTGGTGGTGGGGGGTGATCCCTATAGCTGGGAGGATGGTGGTGTGGGGGGTGATCCCTATAGCTGGGAGGATGGTGGTGGTGGGGGATGATCCCTATAGCTGGGAGGATGGTGGTGGGGGGTGGGTAATCCCCTATAGCTGGGAGGATGGTGGTGGGGGGTGTGTAATCCCCTATAGCTGGGAGGATGGTGGTCTGGGGGGTGATCCCTATAGCTGGGAGGATGGTGGTTTGGGGGGGGGGTGATCCCTATAGCTGGGAGGATGGTGGTGGGGGGTGGGTAATCCCTATAGCTGGGAGGATGGTGGTTTGGGGGGGGGGTGATCCCTATAGCTGGGAGGATGGTGGTGGGGGGTGGGTAATCCCTATAGCTGGGAGGATGGTGGTGGGGGGGTGATCCCTATAGCTGGGAGGGTGGTGGGGGGTTGATCCCTATAGCTGGGAGGATGGTGGTAGGGGGTTGATCCCTACAATGTGTGGTATATTGGGGGAAAGATTTATTAAAAAGACTGGAGAAGACCGAATGAATCTAAAGATAGAATGTGATTGGCTGATGGTGCAGCTCCTCCCATAGAGGATACAATGTATACACTGAGTCCCCCACACTCTATATACAATGTCCTCCCCTCCTCCACTCTCAGCAGCAGGCTAGTGTCTGTTAGGGACAGGGCTGGAGGCGATAATGTCATTCAGAATGTTGCTCCTCCGCCCGCCCACCCGAGTCTGTTTTTCATGGACCTGCTTTAGGGACGGGGCTGGAGGCGGTGCTGGAGATAATGTCATTTAGAATACTTCTCCGCCTCCGCCCGCCCACCCGAGTCTGAGTTTCACGGACCGAAAAAGCGTCTGCGCATGCGCCGTGGACCCGCGATCAGCTGTGCTCTGATGTACGAGCACCGGAAGTGACGCGGGTCCGATTTTTGCATAGGTCCGAGGATGCCATGTGCGGGATAGAGCGGTGAATGCTGGGACAGCATTCACCGTATCCCGGATTTCTAGACAGGTGGGCTTCAGGAGTGCCCACACTAAAGATGGAAACGTCCATCGCTGTATTTTATAAAACATTGTTTTGGATAAAATGGGGACAAATGTGGCTGCAAGAACGGAGAGGTGAGTGTAAGTATATACAAACAGCGCACAAATGACAGGAAAAAAAAAACGTTTTTTCCGCAGAACCGCCGCTTTAAGCAGCAGACAGCATGGATTCATGAAAGACAGAAGTTGTCAGACAAACCTGATTTCCTTTTATGAAGAGGTAAGTAAAACCCTGGACAGAGGTGTGGCAGTGGACGTGGTATACTTGGATTTTGCAAAAGCGTTCGATACAGTTCCCCACACACGGCTCATGTGTAAGGTAAGGTCTACAGGATTAGATATATCAGTTTGTAAATGGATAGAAAACTGGCTGAAAGAAAGGATTCGGAGAGTTGTGGTTAATGATTCTTACTCTGAATGGTCCAAGGTTATCAGCGGTGTACCCCAAGGTTCAGTGTTGGGTCCCTTACTTTTCAATATATTTATAAATGATATTGGGTCTGAGATCCAAAGTAACATTTCTGTCTTTGCAGATGACACCAAGCTATGTAGTGGAATAACGTCCTTGCAGGATGTCTCCAATTTACAAGCCGACCTCAATGCTCTGTCTAATTGGGCGACTATGTGGCAGATGAGGTTTAATGTTGATAAATGTAAAGTTATGCACTTGGGGGCTAAGAATATGCATGCATCATACATGCTAGGGGGAGTTCAACTGGGGGGATCTGTAGTGGAGAAGGATCTGGGGGTTTTAGTTGATCATAAGCTCAATAATGGCATGCAATGCCAAGCTGCGGTTTCCAAAGCCAGCAAAGTCCTTTCTTGTATTAAGAGAGGTATGGACTCCAGAGATATAATTTTGCCCCTGTACAAATCATTTGTAAGACCTCATCTGGAATATGCAGTCCAGTTTTGGGCACCAGTTCTCAAAAAGGATATCGGAGAACTGGAGAAAGTGCAGAGAAGGGCAACTAAACTGATAAGAGGCATGGAGGAGCTCAGCTATGAGGAAAGATTAGAAAAACTGAATTTATTCACTCTTGAGAAGAGGAGAATAAGGGGGGATATGATCAACATGTACAAATATATAAGAGGTCCATATAGTGAACTTGGTGTTGAGTTATTCACTTTAAGGTCAACACTGAGGACAAGGGGGCACTCCTTACGTCTGGAGGAAAAGAGATTTCACCTCCAAATAAGGAAAGGTTTCTTCACAGTAAGAGCTGTGAAAATGTGGAACAGATTCCCTCCAGAGGTGGTTCTGGCCAGCTCAGTAGATTGCTTTAAGAAGGGCCTGGATTCTTTCCTAAATGCACATAATATAACTGAGTACTAAGTTTTGTAGGTAAAGTTGATCCGGGGTAAATCCGATTGCCTCTCGGGGGATCAGGAATGAATTTTTTCCCCTCCGGTAGCAAATTGGATCATGCTCTGCTGTTTTTTTTTGCCTTCCTCTGGATCAACTGTGGGTATGGAGTTGGGTGTATGGGATGTACTGTGTTTTATTTTGTTTGTTTATTTTTTTTATGGTTGAACTGGATGGACTTGTGTCTTTTTTCAACCTGACTAACTATGTAACTATGTAACCCACGGTCCCTTACATCTTGTGCAGGCCTACTTCACAGGAGGTATTACATCCTGTCTTGCAACAGGTGAAGTAATGGTCTGGCTATTATAGCCCACATTCTCGAGGATCGGGGCTTTCAGAATCAGCGGCAATTCCCTTGATTCATACAGGGGAGCTGGCATTCAGGACCAGATATCCTAGGATCTGGAAGGCCCATGTTCCTGGTGTGAAACCGGATGGTGGCATCCCTGGAAGTTTGTCAAAGGTAAAACTCCTGCCTTTCTACATTTGGAAGGAGACAGAGCTTACCTTAAGTTACATCAAGGATCCGTTCTCGGCCTTGCTTCCAAAGGTCGCTTGCTTCACTCTCTTTGGTCCGGGCTGTTATACAAGGGTTGACATGCATAAGTCCACCAGTTTGGTCGCCCTTGTGCTTGGAGGATTGGCTCTAGTTTTGTCGGCTTACAGGGTCAGCTCCTTTGGCCGATGCACTATATTTCCCTTCATCCTTTAACAAGGGAATTGGTGTTCTTGCTTGTGGTAGCCTCCAAGAGAGTTTTAGTATTGACAACTTCTTGGTATAAAACCATACTTAATTATTCTGACACCTAGGGTGATGTTAATCCTCACCCAGCCTTATTTACTAGAAGGATCTAGGATTCAGTTGAATCATGATATTCTTACCTTCCTTGTTTCGCGGAAGGAAAAGTTATTGCTTTCTCTCAATTAAGATGAGAGCAGTTAAATATGAAGGTTCAGATATAGAAAGCTGACGTTTTTATTGTGCTGCCAGAAGACCCTAGATGTGGGAAGGCAGTGTTCCGTTCAGCGATTAAAATGGTTACACTCTCTCTCGTTGGAGTAAAAAGGGTCAAGGCCTATCTGAAGCGGCTGCTCAGATACGGAAAACTGATGTTGTTGTGCTACCAGGAGGCCCCAGGAAAGGGCAGACAGCGCCTAAATCAACTGTTTTTAAGGTTGATTCATCAGGTTATTATTCAGGCTTGTGGTTTAGAGTAGGATCCCCCCTGTTTTTCTTGTGGGGGTGCTACCTACCAGGATGGTAAGCGCTTTATGCGCAATACACTACCAAGCCTTTATGACGCAGATTTTCAAGGCCGCGACTTGGTTGCCTGGGCTTTAGGTTCTCTAATTCCTATCAGGTGAACGTAAGACGGCAAGAGGATGCAGATTTTTTGAAGCAGTATGCTGCAGGCAGCATTATAGGTCCTCACGTCTGATGGCGGTCTACGTTGTTGGTGTTTCCCTCCCCTCAGTAAGTATTGCTTTGGGGCATCCCACATAGTAATGACTATGCCGCTCTGTGTCCCGTGATGTACGATAAAGACAATAGGATTTTTTATAAAAGCTTACCTGTAAAATCCTTTTCTTGGAGTACATCACGGGACACAGAGCTCCCGCCCCTCTTGTTTGGGGATTTTGGGACACTTATTGCTTTGCTACAAAAACTGAGGTACTTCCAGTAGGGGAGGGGTTATATAGGGAGGAAACTTCCGGTTTAATTGATTACACCAGTGTCCATCACCTGAAGGTAGACTCTATAACCCACATAGTAATGACTATGCCGC
Organism: Rana kukunoris; assembly: GCA_029574335.1. Taxonomy (NCBI): domain Eukaryota; kingdom Metazoa; phylum Chordata; class Amphibia; order Anura; family Ranidae; genus Rana; species Rana kukunoris. The sequence continues at coordinate 90,695,843 of CM056054.1, forward strand.
TCTGTGTCCCATGATGTACTGCAAGAAAAGGATTTTACAGGTAAGCTGTTATAAAATATCCTATTTTTCCTCATCTGTACCGACAAAGACACATGGGGTACGGGAAACTCCAGCCAAATGGATCAGATTCAAAGTCTTAACCGTATTGTCCTTAGCTTCACGCATCTGCACAAATCCCACCTGATCTTTATGGACAAGCCCAGGTATGCGTTGCTGTATCCGTCCTGCCAAGATCTTCGCAAAGAGCTTCAGATCTTCGTTCAATAGTGAAATTGGTCTATAACTCCCACAAGGGGAGGGATCCTTCCCTTCCTTAGGTATGACTGCTATTACCGCCTTCAAAGTTTCAGTGTGAAAGGAGCATGTATCCCCTAGACCGTTAAACAATCTAACCATAAAGGGGCCCAATACTGGAAGGAGGAGTCTGTAATACTGAGTAGTGAACCCATCCGGTCCCGGTGATTTCCCTCCTTTCCCTTTTCTTTCTCGTACATCACGGGACACAGAGCGGCATATTCATTACTATATGGGTTATATGGAGTACCTTCAGGTGTGGACACTGGCAATCTCAAACAGGAAGTCCCCTCCCTATATAACCCCCTCCCCTAGAGGGAGTCCCTCAGTTTTTTCGCCAGTGTCTTAGGTGTTGGTCACGGAATAGCTTTGCTCCACATCCTTGGGATTAAGGGCGGGCTAACCGGATCTGTCCAAGGAGCCTCAGTGCCAAAGTGGACAGTACCCGGGCCCCAAACCGTGGGGTTTTGCCTATAATGCTCCTCTTTGGAGGGCTGGACCCTGGGCCCAGGACTTGGAGTTCATAAAGACCATAAGTTCCTGTTTGCCAGGGTGCTATATAGGTCCAGGACAGTGGGTACCTTCATAGGACCCCAGGGCCTGAAGGTCTACTACGCTACCCACGGAGATGGGAGAAGATTGGATCGTTTTGCTGGACAAACATCCTGCAGCATGGAGCAGGTAAGAGGGGAGCCTGCGGGACTTGGTTCGACAGCAGGCTCTCCGGGGTAACCTAAAAGGGGGGTAGCCTAAGTATGCTCTGCATTGGCAACCTTGCTCACTATGTCTGAGAAAGACAGGATGATCCCATTTCCCCCATCACTAGGTTCCCCTGTCTAAGAATGGTGTTGCTAGCTACCTGCTGCTTTCTTCCTAGGACTGGTAAGGATCCCTATGGGGCCTTTTGGAGAGTCCTACCTGGCCGGGGGTTTGAATCTGCCGCCTGATACTGCAGTCCTGGGTCTCCAGCAGCGCGGCTCCTCCATGTTCCTCCTGCTCCGGCATACGCGCGCGCACGTCTTATAGACGTTTTTCGCGCCGTTCGGAGAGGAGGGCGGGGGGGGGGGCGTGCCTGCAGCGTCATACAGGGGCGCGCCTTGTGCCGTTATAGATCAGCAGGCATTGTCAGTGCTCAGTCTGAGGCTGATCTCAAAGGGAGAGGACGCAGAGCGGCAGAACAGTGACTCCCGGTGGCGGAAGAGGGGGTAGTACATGCTGGACTTTGTTCCAATGCCTTTTTGTTAAGCCAAGAAATTCCCCTTTTTGCAGCAGGTTGGAGGCTGGCAAACTAAGTTTGGGGTCACTGTATGTTTGAAAAAAAAAAAAAAAAAAAAAAAAGAAAGAGACTTATATATATTTAAAAAAAAAAAAAAAAAAAAAACATACGGGGCCCCATCAGTTTTTGGGCATTAGTGATCTATTGTCCCCTAAGCTCTAGTTTTGTACTCCTGGCCACTACAGTCTGTTGTTGTTGGCGGAGTCCCTCGATTTTGTATTATGGCTTCCAAAGGTTCGGGGTCAAAGGGTACAAAAAAGACCAAAAAACAAAGGGGTTCCCCCTCTGATTCTGATGATATGCCGATACTTTCCCCGCAACTTATTCCCATAAAGGTCGCCTTGGATGAGCCATTAGGGGGGTCTGGTGCGGAGGCTGGCCCAGATCAGCCCAGCCCTGTGTTTATCACAGAGGAGATGCTAGCTGTATCCCTAGGGGGGCTAGAAGAGAGAATAGCAGCATTGATCGCTAGAGCTATTCCTGGCAAGAAACGGGTTAGATCCCCATCACCAAGAGGTGTATCCTCAGATGCTGAAATTCTCTCTCCGGAGGAATTGGAATCGCAGGAGGATCAACTAGACCTGAACCAAGAGGGTTCAGGGATTGAGGGATCTACCTCTGAGGAACCATTTTCAGACTCCCAGACAGAGAGACTGTGGGTGCAGTCTTTGACGGACATGGTCCGCTCGGCATTTAGTTTACCATTGCCAGAGCCTCAGGTTCCTCCGGTATCCTCTCTGGGCTCTTTGAAAGCTCCGTTAAGCAACGCAGTTTTTCCGGTCCATCCTCTCTTGGAGGAATTGATCTTTCGAGATTGGGTACGGCCGGACAGGATTTTTCTGCCACCGAAGAGATTTGCGGTCATTTACCCCATGGAGGAAAAATTCTCCAAGAGGTGGAGGCTCCCAGTGGTGGATGCAGCCATCTCATGTGTGAATAAATCACTAACTTGCCCGGTGGAAAACATACATATGTTTAAAGATCCGGTTGATAAACGGTTAGAGACACTTTTAAAAGCATCCTTTGCTACGGCAGGAGCAGTGGTACAGCCAGCTGTGGCTGCAATTGGAGTTTGTCAGGCGTTAAAGGACCAGACAAAAGAAATGTTAAAGGACATGCCTACCCAACAAGCAGAAGAGTTTTCTGACATTCCCAGAGCTCTGTGTTTTGCTGTAGATGCTATAAAGGATTCCATCCAGCAGGCCTCTCGTTTATCACTATTTTTGGTGCACATGAGAAGGCTCTTATGGTTGAAGAACTGGGCGGCGGAGCCCCCATGCAAAAAGCTTCTGGCAGGGTTTCCCTTCCATGGAGGACGACTCTTCGGGGAGGATCTGGATAAATACATTCAGACTATTTCAAGTGGCAAAAGTACCCTTTTACCGGTCAAAAAGACATTCCGGGGTCCTACATTTAAAAGGCAGCTCTTTCCTGTCTCAGGGCCCTCAAATTCCAGGCAGTATCGACGGCCGCCTGCACGATCCAACGTTAACAGTAGATCGCAGGGACAGGCCCCTGGGGGTAAGAGGCCATGGTATCGCAAGCCGACAAATACAGCCCCTAAGTCTGCCTTATGAAGGGGCGCCCCCACTCTCGCGGGTGGGGGGAAGGCTTCGTTTCTTCTCAGAAGTTTGGGAAGCCAAGATCCCCGACAAATGGGTCCGGGCGTCTGTAACCGCAGGCTACAGACTGGAGTTTCTAAACTTTCCTCCGCCTCATTTTCAAGAGTCAAGGCTACCAAAGGATCCAGCAAGGAAGGCCTCAATGCTGGCAGCTTTGGATCACCTGCTTTGCCAGGACGTAATAATAGAGGTGCCAGCCCAAGAGCAAGGGCTAGGTTTCTATTCCAATCTCTTTGTCATACCAAAGCCCAACGGCGATGTCAGGCCAATCTTGGACCTAAAGAGGTTAAACGGTTACCTAAGGGTTCGTTCCTTCCGGATGGAATCCATCCGGTCAGCAGCCGCCGCGCTTCAGAGGGACGATTTTCTGGCTTCCATAGACATAAAGGATGCTTACCTTCATGTACCAATCTTTCAGTCGCATCAAAGATTTTTACGCTTCGCGATGGGGCAGCGACACTTCCAATTCAGGGCGCTCCCCTTCGGGCTGGCCACGGCCCCCCGGGTATTCACGAAGATCCTAGCCCCAGTTCTGGCCAATTTAAGGATCCAAGGGGTCACAGTCCTAGCGTACTTGGACGACCTTTTAATCATAGATCACTCACGGCCGTGTCTGCAACAGGCAGTAAACCTCACGGTTCAGTACCTCGAAGGATTCGGCTGGGTCCTAAACCGGGAAAAGTCAGCGTTCCAGCCTACAAAGCAGTTGGAATACCTCGGCATGAGGTTAGACACAGAACAGCAAAGGGTGTTCCTGCCCCTTGTAAAGATCGAGGCTATCAAGGGGTTGGTTCAATTGGTTCTAAGCAAGAAAAAAGCAACTATTCGCCTGTGTATGCGATTACTAGGCAAGCTAGTGGCCACGTTCGAGGCAGTACCATACGCTCAGATCCACACTCGCGTCCTACAGGCAGCCATTCTAGCAGCCTGGGGCAAGAGAGCACATGCCTTGGAGTCCCCTTTGACGCTATCATCAAGGGTCCGACAAAGCCTGGCCTGGTGGTTGAACCCTCAGAATCTTCTAAAGGGAAGATCCTTCAGCCCTGTTGTCTGGAAGGTAGTTACCACAGACGCCAGCCTGGCAGGCTGGGGGGCGGTCTTCGAGGGGTTCTCTCGCCAGGGAACTTGGGTGAAAACAGAGAGGCAGCTCCCCATCAATATCTTGGAGATCAGAGCTGCTCGCCTAGCCCTTCTGGCATGGACCTCCAGATTACAGGGGTTCCCGGTGAGAATCCAGTCAGACAATGCCACAGCGGTGGCATACATAAACCACCAAGGGGGAACCAGGAGTCAGGCCGCTCAGAGGGAGGTGAGCTTGATTTTTCAGTGGGCAGAGGTTCATGTACCCTGCATTTCGGCGATATTCATTCCCGGAGTGGACAACCTGCAGGCAGACTTCTTAAGTCGCCAGATTCTGTCGCCAGGGGAGTGGTCTCTGCATCCCCAGGTCTTTCAGACAATCTGCCAGAGGTGGGGAATGCCAGACGTAGATATAATGGCATCCAGGTTCAACAAGAAACTAGACAGGTTCGTGTCTCGAGCGAGGGACCCTATGGCCTGCGGAACCGATGCGTTGGTTTGCCCTTGGCATCAATTCAAACTTCTATATGCATTCCCTCCGCTACAGTTACTTCCTCGCCTGTTGCGCAGGATCAGAGTGGAGCACAAGCCGGTCATTCTAGTAGCTCCAGCTTGGCCCCGGAGGACATGGTACTCACTAGTCCTGAAGATGGCAGTGTAAGACCCTTGGACTCTTCCTCTACGACCAGACCTACTCTCACAAGGCCCGATCCTCCACCCTACATTACAACGTCTAAATTTGACGGCCTGGAGGCTGAATCCCTGATTCTCAGGGGTAGAGGTCTGTCTAGGCAGGTAATTCCTACCCTGATTAGGGCTAGAAAGCCGGCCTCCAGGGTGATTTATTACAGGGTGTGGAGGAACTACGTAGGCTGGTGTGAATCCAAAAGATGGAATTCCCGCAAATATACCATTGATAGGGTTTTAAGTTTTCTCCAGCTAGGAGTGGATAAAGGCCTGGCATTAAGCACAATCAAGGGACAGATTTCAGCTCTGTCAGTGTGGTTTCAGAGGCCGCTGGCCACCCACTCGCTGGTAAAGACCTTCATACAGGGGGTCTTGCGTATTAATCCTCCTGTCAAGTCACCAATTTGTCCATGGGACTTAAATCTTGTCCTGTCCACTCTACAGAAACAACCCTTTGAGCCGTTGGCTGAGATTCCTTTAGTTTTACTGACAAGAAAGTTGGTTTTCTTGGTCGCCATAGTTTCGGCCAGGAGAGTGTCAGAATTAGCAGCCTTATCGTGTAAGGAACCATATCTCGTTCTACATAAGGACAGGGCAGTTCTCCGGCCCCATCCTTCCTTTCTACCAAAGGTTATATCCAATTTTCACTTGAACCAGGATTTGGTACTTCCATCCTTCTTTCCGAAACCCACATCTAGAAAGGAGGGGTTGCTGCATACCTTGGATATTGTCCGGGCCATGAAGGCCTATCTTAAAGCTACAGAAAAGATCCGGAAAACAGATGTGTTGTTCGTTCTACCAGATGGCCCCAAGAAGGGGCAGGCAGCTGCAAAATCCACCATCTCGAGATGGATTAGACAATTAATCATTCAAGCCTACGGTTTGAAGAGGTTACCTCCTCCTTTGTCGGTAAAGGCCCATTCTACCAGGGCCATGGGCGCCTCCTGGGCAGCACACCATCAGATCTCTATGGCTCAGATATGCAAGGCGGCGACGTGGTCATCAGTCCACACGTTTACAAAGTTTTATCAACTAGATGTGAGAAGGAATGCAGATTCTGCCTTTGGACATGCAGTACTACAGGCTGCAGTTTAAGATCCTCGGGATCAGGGGCACCCTTGGTTGTAAAAAAAAAAAAAAAAAAAAAAAAAGTTTTTTCTTGACTAAGTTGGAATTATTATTATTATTTGAGTATACCTCTAAATTGAATCCTTCTTTGGAAGATGTCTCCCTCCCCTCATTAAAGCATTGCTTTTGGACATCCCATATAGTAATGAATATGCCGCTCTGTGTCCCGTGATGTACGAGAAAGAAAAAGGGATTTTTAAATACAGCTTACCTGTAAAATCCTTTTCTTGGAGTACATCACGGGACACAGAGCTCCCACCCCTCTTTTGGGTGAACATTTTGGGAGGCATACTGCTTGCTACAAAACTGAGGGACTCCCTCTAGGGGAGGGGGTTATATAGGGAGGGGACTTCCTGTTTGAGATTGCCAGTGTCCACACCTGAAGGTACTCCATATAACCCATATAGTAATGAATATGCCGCTCTGTGTCTCGTGATGTACTCCAAGAAAAGGATTTTACAGGTAAGTTGTATTTAAAAATCCCTTTTTTTCACTGCCTCCTGTAGCTCTTCTAAGGTTATAAGTTTTTCCATCGCTTTGCTCATCTCTGATGTAAGGGTCGGGATACCTGATGTTGCTATATAGTTTTCCATTGCCTCGTGAAGTTGAGGGCTTGTTTGCAAATTATATAGAGTGCTATAAAAGTCACTAAATCTTTGTGCAATCTCTCGAGGAAGAATAAGTTCTTCCCTAGACATGTGCAGACTGGAATATTTTGTTTTGTTTTTTCGTTTTCGTCTGGAAAATAAATTTATTTAGTTACTCCCGAAAATCGTTTTGATTTCTTTCGTTTTCGTCGGGAAAGTTTTCGTCGGAAAACGACGATTTTCGATGACTTTGTGAAATTGAATGACCGAAATTCGACAAAGCATCGAAAATCGTCGTTCTGAATACAGTGAATAGGTAGGAATTTCCTACCTATTCACTGTATTCAGAACAACGATTTTCGGTGACTTTGTGAAATTGAACAACGGAAATTCGACAAAGCATCGAAAATCGTCGGATCTGAACGAAAACGAAAATAAAGCATTTTTTATGTCGGATCTTTCGGTTTTCGTTTCTTGCGCTTTCGTTTTCGTTCGGTAAAACGATAACGAAAATACCCGATTTTCGGACGAAAATGCATTCTAACGAAAACGAATGCACATGTCTATTCTTCCCCTCCTGTCCTCTTAATCATAGGAAAAAGGTCTTTACTTGTTGTTCTCTCAACGAATTCGCCAATTGCTTCCCGCATTTGTTACCGTATTCATAATCCTGCCTTCTGCCAATCTGTATCGCCCTTTTTGCTCTATATAGGTGTAGTTCAGTGATTTGTCTACGAGCCGCCATTAGATCTCTTTCTACCTCTGAGTTAGGTCTCTGTTTATGTCTTCTTTCTAAATTTGTGATCTCTGTTGTAAGGTGTAACGGAATGGCCCGTGACAGACTGAGATATTCCTATGTCTAGGGTCACCTCATGTCCACTAGGGCCATAGGGTGACAAAGAATCATAATTCATTCATTACAGAAGATGGGACATTAATAATAATTCATGTTTGCAGGATGTCAAAAGCTGTTGGCTATTCAATCTGGGAACACATGCTTTTGAAAGGTGTTAATTCAGGTCTACAAGACCAGAGTGACTCATACCTGTGTATAATAGGCTATTGAAATGTCTTGAGACATGTCTTGAGGTGTTGGCTATTCACTGTGAAAGACGCATGCTTTTGAAAAGGTGTTGATTGCACCCACTCTCACAAGACTCTGCCATTGTGTGATAAAGCTGTCTAGATAACTTATTCAACTAGATGTCTGTGTTATGTTAAAGGTTAATTGAACTCTATTGAAGATGCAGTGCAGACAAGTCTACATGGTTAGCTTACCTGAATGCCTTTTAGAGTGAAATTGAAGCCCCCCCATGGTGTGAAGGGGGGTGGAGACTACATTGTCCTGTGACTAACTGCATTATGCTTGAGACTGTATAAGAAGCTGAGAAAATACCAATAAATTGTCATATCTTTGAAGCAAGTGCAGAGCTTGAGTCTCGTCTTGTTTATGGGAATGGATATGGATCGTGTATGCAAGATTGTCAGAGTGTGTCAGATAAGCTTGTCGTGGTTGGATGGAAGGTCGTAAGCGGTGGTTTACATTTGGTGGCACAGCAGTGGGATGATTCCATCATCAGGACAGCTACAAGGGCACATGACAATGGAGACGGTGTATGAACGGATGAAGCTCTCTTCCCTCATGGACTTACTGGAGAGACGGGGCAGACCGGCCAGCAACCGTAAGAAAAGGGACATTATCGCAGAACTGGTCGAAATGGATAGATCTAAAAGGCCCGCTGTAACGGACAGGACACCCGAGGAAGAAAGTTTTGATCGGGCTGTTAACCTAAGACTGGCATATTATGGTCCTAACCCTCCACCGGAGATCAGGGACCGAGTTATTGCGGCTCTGAATGCCACCTTGCTACAGAGAAGAAGTGCTGCAGCAGCTGAAGTCACAGCAGCACCAACTAAAGAGAGAGGAGAGGTGCAGATACCAGTCTCCATGGAAGAGGAATTCCAAAGAAGGTTACAAGAGATGCGGATACAGCATAGAGGACCAGTATCAGAGGAGGTCCTGTTGGGATGGTCGGATGTGATTCGGTGCCAACTCTGGAAGGAAGCACTAGCTCTGGAGCAGCAACACCAAGGAAAGGTCCTGCCGTCCATCTATGCAAGGTACTGGCCGCAGTATGACGTACGATTACTGTTGGGGAAACAACCGAAGCAGGAGTGGACAGCCGAGTTGAGCAGGCTGATCCGGGCAGAGATGCAGCTGGATGAAAGCTACAGAGCCCTCCAGTGGTATGTAGCCCAAGAGTGCCCGTGGCCAGCAGATGACCGCCCCACAGAAGGCCATGACTATGATGGCCTGGGATTATTGTATTGGAGGATGATCGGGAGTGGCGCTTGGAGGACATAATGGAGCACAGAGAGGAGAAATTGAATATCTCGGGAGGCCACTGGTCACAGGAAGATTTAGAATTTCTGGCCATTCAAGAATGGGAGCTGGAGGTCGCCTACAAACAGCTGCTAGACTCGGCTCAGCAGCAGGGTGGGGCTCCCATTGCCTGGAACTATGAGGAAAGTTCAGATGACAACTGTGAACTCCTGGCTAATGAATCGGCAGTGGAAAAAATGGAGATTGCCATCCCTAAAGCCGAAGCGGATGGTGTGGAGTTCCAGAGAGCCGGGGCGGTTGGCCCCTCCCTCCAGCAACAAGCTGAGGTGGTAAAGCTTTTACCCCCAGCTGAATCACTGGCAACAGAGCAGGGTGCCCCAGGCCTCTGCTCCCAACTAGCAGAAGAGGGGGACCCTGTGGTAGTGGATGGGACTGTGGTCTCCACTCACAGCAACCCAGCAGAAGAGCTGGCAACAGAGCAGAGTGTCATAGGCCTCTGCTCCTCACTAACAGAGAGGGGGACCCTGTGGTAGTGGATGGGACTGTGGTCTCCACTGGCACAACCCCAGAAAATGGTACAGGACTGGGACAGGAGGATGTCGGCTTTTCTTTGCAAGCACCGGGGGGTTTTCACCAAGCACCAGTGGATGGGACTTCAGTCTCCACTGGTATACCCCAGGAAGGGGGGGCAGTTGGCCCAGACCCCCAACAGCATGATGGACTGAGCCCAGCCACCCTGCCTTCTCCCCAGTGGCAGGCGTGTTCTCTGAGAGAGGCAGAGGTTGGCGGGGTGAGTAATGCTCAGTTTGGAGCCATTTATTTGGGGTACAGTATGGAGACCAGCATTGGAGGACTGGAACTACTGACGGACTTCGGAGTCAATTCGTTTGGGGTTACCACCTGTGTCCGTCTCCCACCGAAAGGGGAGAGATGTAACGGCATGGCCCGTGACAGACTGAGATATTCCTATGTCTAGGGTCACCTTATGTCCACTAGGGCCATAGGGTGACAAAGAATCATAATTCATTCATTACAGAAGATGGGACATTAATAATAATTCATGTTTGCAGGATGTCTTCAAATATCAAAAGCTGTTGGCTATTCAATCTGGGCACAATTGCTTTTGAAATGTGTTAATTCAGGTCTACAAGACCAGAGTGACTCATACCTCTGTATAATAGGCTATTGAAATGTCTTGAGACATGTCTTGAGGTGTTGGCTATTCACTGTGAAAGACGCATGCTTTTGAAAAGGTGTTGATTGCACCCACTCTCACAAGACTCTGCCATTGTGTGATAAAGCTGTCTAGATAACTTATTCAACTAGATGTCTGTGTTATGTTAAAGGTTAATTGAACTCTATTGAAGATGCGGTGCCGACAAGTCTACATGGTTAGCTTACCTGAATGCCTTTTAGAGTGAAATTGAAGCCCCCCCATGGTGTGAAGGGGGGTGGAGACTACATTGTCCTGTGACTAACTGCATTATGCTTGAGACTTTATAAGAAGCTGAGAAAATACCAATAAATTGTCATATCTTTGAAGCAAGTGCAGAGCTTGAGTCTCGTCTTGTTTATGGGAATGGATATGGATCGTGTATGCAAGATTGTCAGAGTGTGTCAGATAAGCTTGTCGTGGTTGGATGGAAAGTCGTAAGCGGTGGTGACCGTTACATAAGGGTTGTTATTTTTTGTTCTCTTTCCCTCTTTATCCTTGCCCTGTGCTTCATCAGAACTCCCCTAATCACTGCTGTGTGGGCCTCCCATACTACCCCCAGGTTACCCTCTGGGGTGTCATTAGTCTCAAAATACCACTTAAACTCCCTCCGCACATATTCCAACACCACCTCTTCCTGTAACAAACTCTTGTTCAATCTCCAGGCTCCCGCTCCCTCAGTTTATATTCCAAAAGGATTGGGGCATGGTCGGACCAGCTGATTTCCCCTATTCCGACCTCTTTAACTGCTAGTTGCACCTTCTCGGGTGGTTTTCAGGTGTTTTTCACCCCTCCGCGCCGGCCTGGAAGCAATCTCGGCAGCCGCGATTAGGAAAGGCCGCGGCTTCAACCGCGGCCTAGCGGCGCGCCGCTCCTCGCCATCCCAAGCTCTCCCAATCTCCTAAAAACAGCCCAGATACCCCCCCTAGGCCCTAGAAAGTAGCTGCTACCCTCACTTGATCCCTCCTGGCCCTACAGCAGCACCGATCCACCCAATTCTGGGAGTTCACCAGCCTGGATCTTGCTGCTGGTTTCAGTGGCCATCTCTACTACACCCAGCCCCAAGCCCCCCCTTGGTGAACACCATAATACTTGATCCAGGGTTCGTCCGATCGCCTCTTGAGGGGTCAGGAAGGAATTTTTTCCCCTGCCACTGCATATTGGCGTAGCATGATCAGGGTTTTTTTGCCTTCCTCTGGACCAAGTCAGGATAGAGGATTCGGCTAATCCTTGACTATCCTTCCATTCCCCCCCCCCCCCCGGTGCTTGGCGGCCATGATGAATCTGCAATACTCAGCAGAGACCATCTGGGGTTTGAGGCGATTTGCCGCAATATTACCAGCCATCACCAAAAAAGCCCTGCAAGCTGAGCGACTCTTTAGAACCGATCGACGATCGGCTATCAAGAGTCGCAGCCGCTTGCCACAACCGAAGCACATATCATGTGCTTTGATTAACACTAGATCGGCAGTAAAACACTGACTGGAAATCCATGACTTCATCCTGCAATACGACTTAGACTGCCTCTTTATAACAGAGAGCTGGCTCACAGCTGACTGCAACACCATTCTAGGAGAACTGGTGCCAGAAAATTATCGTATTATTACGGAAAACAGAATAGGGCAAAGAGGAGGAGGACTGGCGGTGATCCATAAGATTCATTTGGCGATCACAAAACCAGTCTTTCAAAACCCTCTTCCATTCATGGAAACCCTTACTCTACAACTGCAAGCAAACTCCCAGGAGACCGTCAGGATTCTACTCTGCTATAGGCCACCCGGCCCAAAATCGCAGCTTCTTCCATTATTGACGGACTTTATCTCCACCTATACCCTTAACAGCAAACACCTTTTGCTGCTCGGGGATTTCAACCTCTGGGCCAACTCCTCACAAGACCCCGTGGCCGATGCCTGCATTGACCACCTGGAAGGTCTAGGGCTACAACAACTAGTATGTGGGCCCACACATGCTTCAGGTCATACACTTGATCTAATTTTCAGACAAAATCTGGAAATAAAAATCTTGGAAAATGAACCGTTGCCATGGTCAGATCACCATGCCATCAAATTCATTCTTTCCAACTTCCCCCCCTTAACAAAAACATCAAATCCAGTGACTACACACTGGACTAGATGTTAGAAGAAGCTCCACTCAGAATTCTTCAAAGCCGCGTTAAGGAAAAAAATAAAAACAACTCAGCCGCATCAATCGGCTGAGGAAACAATGGATTCCATTAACACAGCCCTATTACAGTCAGCCGACTTAATAGCGCCGAAACGAAAGACCCAGATCCGGAAAAAAAACTCCAGCTGGTTCAACAACCAACTGGCGTTACTGAAGCAAGAGCGTAGAAGGGCGGAAGCCGCCTGGAAGAGAAGCCCATTAGATGAGAACCTCTCTATCTATAAGGCAATAACTAAGAAATATCACAAAGAAACCTTCAAGGCCAAGAAAAATTATTTTTCTGAGGCCATCAACAGCGCCCCGAATCGCCCCCGTGAACTCTTCAAGCTGGTCACTGCGACCATGAATCCAGGATGTCTTGAAGCCCCCAATTCGGACTCACAAGAATTTTGCGATGAATTATCGGATTACTTCATTAATAAAATCGAGGGAATCCGGCAAAGCATTCAGCAGAACAATTCCCCCCGTAGCCCCCCCTGTAATCATTTACACAACACCTGTAGTAATTCACCCCAACCAGGTAAGTTTACGCTGGAACCTATCACTATCCAAGCCACAAAACATATCATCGGTACTCTGCGTAACAGCACTGCGCCAAATGATATCATCCCCACCAAACTGTTGAAGGAGTGCGCCGACATCCTGGCACCTCCTATCACACAGCTCATTAACCAATCTTTCATGGAGGGCATAGTGCCCTCCCAGTTGAAGGAGGGTATAATTAGACCCATCTTGAAGAAATCTACCCTGGACCCCAAGGATCCACTCCACCGCCGCCCTATAACAAGCTTAAACACTTTTTCCAAGATTATGGAGAAAGCAGTGGTGCAACAGCTGCAACAGCATCTAGACACCCACAACCTACTCGACCCATTTCAATCAGGTTTCCGCCCTGGACACGGGACAGAAACAGCATTGCTCAAGATATGGGACGACGCTCTCGAGGCCGCAGACGAAGGAGAATCTTGTCTTCTGGTTCTGTTAGACCTGAGCGCAGCTTTCGACACAGTAGACCATAAGCTTTTATTGACACGGCTAGCTGAAGTAGCCAGAGTCGCAGAAGGCGATTTATCTTGGTTCTCCTCCTTTTTGGAAAACAGATCGCAAATAGTGAAGTTAGGACCTTTCTTTTCGGAAAAACGCACGGTATCATACGGAGTCCCTCAGGGATCCCCACTGTTGCCGGTGTTATTCAACATTTATCTTCGTCCTCTTTTTGAGATCATCAGCAGTCAAAAACTGCTCTATCATTCATATGCAGATGACACGCAACTGTATTTCCGCATTTGCAATAAAAAGGATCACCACCTCAATCTAGAGACATGTCTCTCTTTGATAGAGGACTGGATGACAAAGAGTTATCTCAAACTCAACGGAGCGAAAACAGAACTCCTTCTGTTTCACGCCAAACGTAAGAATCTACCTGCAACAACTTGGACACCCCCGCCCATTCTGGGCAAAATCATCACCCCTAGCGCCAAAGTCAAAAGCCTCGGGGTCACTTTTGACTCCTACATGACTATGGACGCACAAATAGGGTCAGTAGTCAGCGGATCTCACCATCTGCTGCGCCTACTACGCAGGCTTACCCCTTTTATCCCCAAAGAAGACATAGCGGACGTGGTGGGAGCAGTTGTTAACTCCAGATTGGACTATGCAAATGCCCTTTACCTCGGACTCCCAAAGTACCAAATCGCTCGTCTACAAGTCGTTCAAAATACGGCCGCCAGACTTGTGACTGGGAAAAAACCCTGGGAATCAATCTCACCATCACTGAGAGCCCTTCACTGGTTACCAGTAAAAGACAGAATTACTTTTAAAGCACTCTGTCTAACGCATAGATGTATCCATGGGAATGCCCCCCATTATCTATGCGAAAAAATAAAAGCCCATAACCCCAATCGCGTGCTGCGATCCACTGATCAAAATCTCCTGCAGATACCGAAAGCCGGATACAAATCCAAAGGAGATAGAAGATTTGCGGTCCAAGGTCCCAGACTATGGAACGCTTTGCCAACCAGTATTCGGTTGGAGGAGAACTACTTGGCATTCAGGAGAAAGATCAAGACTCATCTCTTTTGATACCAAAGGAGACGGGAACAACAAGCGCCCAGAGGCGATTCAGTTCGCATGTGCTGCGCTATACAAGTTTTTCATTCATTCATTCATTCATATAATTATTATTTTTTAAGTTTATATGTTATGTATTTGATATGTAAGTTGTTTATTGCACTGCAGTATGGTTTCCAGGCACAAGATGGAGGCAGGTCCCGGTGCGCTGTTCTGATGTGAATATGTTTACACAATTAAAGCTCTGTTAGTCTTAGACTAGTATCTGCATTGACAGTTTACTGTTCTAATATTAAATACATTTTTAAATACTGATATTAGTTTCACTTCATCGGTATTGATTAACCTTTTTTGCGCATGTATTAAATGTTTATTTTAAGATTTTATTGTGAATATTATTATTTTTTATTATTATACAGAATTTAAATAGAGCCAACAGTTTACGCAGCGCTTTACAATATAAAATTATTATTTATATTGTAAATATAATTTTCCCCCATTTTTAAGATGGAGCCGATATGATGCGTTTTGTTTCTAGCCTAGGCTTCCTGTGTGTGGATTGCACAGGAGACGCCTATTTCCTGTGGTATGGGAGATATTTCTCCTTCCTTTACTTGGTTTGGCATGCAATTATCTGGTCACTGGTCATGTGTATGTATAAGGTGCAATGGCGGACGCAAACCACGCCCCCTGATGACGTCATAAATGAAACACATAAGGAAGAGCTAGGACTTGTGATGACATTGCACACTGGGACACAGCAGCCATTTTGTTGGTTGGAAACGATCTGCAGATTTAAATCAATGCCTACAATTTTCTTGTATCATGTTCAATATTTTACCACTTTTAAAAAACCTCTTTTGGAACATACTTCATTTTGACATGCACTTTTGTTCCTTCCTGTATGGATGTAAGTGACTGACAGACCTGGGGTATTGGATATCCAATAAGAGTATTATGAGACATCCTTCTAAGACGCCACTCCAGCTGACTGTTTAGAACAGACCTGATTGACCTCTGTAATGGTGGTCCATGCATAGCGGTAAGAGGCAGTGTGAACCAGTGTTGGTGGAGGCTCTCCTTTGGATACACTTCGGTCCAATCCATTATTGTCTTGGTTCTTTTATAGAGACTATGGGCCCGATTTCAGATACATTTGATGTATCTGTCCGGCGGCGTAGCATATGCTGTTTACACTGCGCCGCCGCAAATATTATGGGCAAGTGCCTTATTCAGAAAGCACTTGCTCCATAATATGCGGCGGTGTAGCGTAAAGTGCCCGGCGTAAGGCCACGCAATTTAACTTTGTGATGTGGGGGCGTGATTCATGTAAATAAATCATGACCCCACGCAATTGACGTTTTTTTTGGACGGCGCAATGCGCGAAATCACATCGCTATTTGTCAATGTAAACTACGTGAACTTAACTAACGTCGAGCCCCATTCCCGAATGATTTACGCAAACGACGTAACCGACGTACAATTCAACGCTGTGCCGACGTCCATACTTAACATTGGCTACGCCTCCTATAGCAGGGGTAACCTTATGCCGCTATAACGCTTACGCAAACGACGTAAACTACGACGGCCGGCCGCAAGTACGTTCGGGAATCGCCGTAAATCCCTCATTTACATATTCGACACGTAAAACGACGGAAGCGCCACCTAGCGCCCAGCGTAAAAACTGCAACTAATATACGACGCTGACGTAAATACTTTCTGAATCGGGCCCTATATATATTACCATTACAAGACTGTCAATTTGTTTTTAAGCACTGCACTTTTTGTAGTTTTTGTAGTTTTGTTATTACTGTCTATGTTGTTCCAGCATTTCCGTGCTAGCTGCTGTTCCTCATACTATTCTTTGTCACTGTAACTCATTTTTTTAGCGCAGCTGGTTTTGGTTTTTATATTATACTTTTCATACATACGGCAATTGCACTTATGAGATCGCAGAAAGATGAAAGCCACCTCTTCAATCACCAAGTTGTTTTCTGATGTTTACATGTAATCTCTCCACCAGC
Source organism: Rana kukunoris (assembly GCA_029574335.1). Classification (NCBI taxonomy): domain Eukaryota; kingdom Metazoa; phylum Chordata; class Amphibia; order Anura; family Ranidae; genus Rana; species Rana kukunoris. The sequence goes on from CM056054.1 coordinate 90,712,352, forward strand.
GAGCATACAAAAGAAAGAGACCATACACAGTATGATATTGTAGTATTTTATTTTTACAAAGCCATTATACTCACATTTTAAATTGCACAAAAATGCTGGGTTCACATATATGCAAATTGGATGCTTGTTTAACCGCATACAATTCACATTACATGTGAATGTGACCGGCTTTCAATGGAGGCGGTTCACACATATTCAGGGCGGCTGCGGTGTGGTTTGAAAAAGAGTCCTGTGCATTTTTTGGTCAGGTTCAGGTGCAAATTCAGGGAAAAATTTGCCTCTGAATCGCACCGGAAATGGTAAACAGAAATGCTTCGGACTGCACACTGCAGCTGGACATGTGTGAACCCAGCCTAAAGCATCCAAAACACTCTCAGCGGGTCACAGCAGTGATTAGTGAGTGCTCCTCTGTGTCTCACACACACCCAGCCACACTGAGAGAAGACATTGCCCGATGCACACAAAGCCTGACTCGGCCTAATGCATATTGTCAGTTTGATGATTTCTTCCAGAGTGTCAGACTGAAAAAAGGCATTAAGGGCTATTTATAAGGCTGCTTCTTTGGTTCGTTGTATTCACAAAAGCATGGTGGAGGTTGTAATTTATTAATAAATGTGCATATTTCTCTAGTCATCTTCGAGAGTGGCACACCTAAGAGATAAGAAGCTACTCCCCACAGGAAACACAATCAATTGACAACTGTTTTAAGTCCCCACCATACACCTTGATCCTCAGTTTTTATTGTGTTTCTCCCTATACAGAAAATATATTTTTCTTTTCTGACCAGGTGATCGAGGGACAAATGATAACTCTGTGAGGTAGGTATAGGCAGGCCTGGGGCTGAAATATCCTGCAGGCTCAGTCCTTCTCACAGGTGGCTCATAAAACTGTATTAGCAATCCGGTCACAGAGGTGTGAACTGCCACGGTTATACACCACTCAACAGTCTCTGCCTCTCGGGCTCCTTCTGTCTTCCTCCTAAGTGGAGGGCGGTAGTGTGACCCAGGAAAGGGGAAGCACTGGAGGTGATGCCTACCCACGTGATGGCTGAAGAGAGAGCTCAGAGGCACCAGTTCCCCACTGTGGGACTAATTGTGCATAAGAGTGAGTGTCTGCCTAAACCACCTTAGATGATAAATAGGAGGGTAAGGCATTGCCCCCCCCCCCCCAGTGTATATACTGCTTGTGCAGTTCAGAATACAGCCTAACTTGGCACCTCCCTATGAGGGACAGCAGTTGGAGGGGCAATTCTGGCTGCTATCCTTTTTGTGTGTAGCCTATAAGGATGGAAAAGTGAGCCAGTGGGTGTGGCAAAGGTGAAGATGACAACAGTGAGTACTCCCCTTTGCCTTGGGAATTTAGCAGCAAAATCCCTAATAACAGCCAGGTGGTTTCTGGGCATTTGAGATAATCTCCCTTGGGGTCTGGAAACAAATCGCGCAGAATCTTCTGCTAAACCACCATCCACGCAACAGTAGGTTGCCAGCCTCTCTATATAAGCCCTATTGTAGTACATTAATAGGGATGACTATAGTGAAGAGGGGAGACCTGGTAGATACAAAGAGTTTCTTAGGCCGCGTACACACGATCAAATCTGTCTGCTGGAAACGGTCTGCCAGACCGTTTTAGCAGACAGATTCGATCATGTGTACGGGCAAACAGACGGATTTGGCCAGCCGGCAGATTTGAAAGCATGCTTTCAAATCTGGTGGCTGGGAACCCGTCCGCATGACATGTCTGCTGGTTAGTATGCTAACCAGCAGACATATCTGCTCGCACACCCGTCGAATGGTTTCGACGCATGCGCGGAAGTGTTTTACTTCCTGGTGTGGTGACGTGGTGGCGTCAACGTCACCGCCACGTCACTGACACGTCAGCACGCTGTCTGCCGGCGGGGATTTTGGTTTGATCGTGTGTACACGATCAAACCAATACATCCCAGCAGACAGATTTGTTCAAATCGGTCTGTCCGACCGATTTGAACAAATCTATTTGCTTGTGTGTACGGGCCTTAGAGGCCATGTATACCACTGAACAAGTTCTTAAAGGATGTTGGATGTGCAGTGGTTTGCAGGAATTTGGAAGTAAGCTCCCCTGGTCAGCAGGGCTCACCAGGTAATCTGAGCCTATTAGCCCAGCTGCCAGAAATCTTTCAAGTACTGTAGCTCCAAGATGGGTTCTTAAAAGCTGACCTCCTAACTTTTAACTGTATGGTGCGGCCCATGGGATTGCTTGCTATGTGTAATGTTTCATAAGCCCCAACTTACCACTCCACCTTTACACTGCAGTTATTTTCGCGGTGCAGGAGGTAATCAAAACCTTTTGTTGGTTTGGACTACAGTCCACCCAGTGGCAGAACTAGAAGCATAAATCATATCCTACAACCTTTAAATGGAGTGTTTTTTTTTTTTTTATTCAAACCGATAGTTTTTGAAGTTTTTGAAGTGAACACAGCAGTGAATGTTGGTTGTCCTTCTGGTTTGTGTTGCTGCACAGCAGAAATACACATTGAGCCTGGGCCAGGGTTAGTACAGAAACTGTCTTTGGAAATCAGTGCGGCACCACAAAGTCGGCATTGTGTCAATTTGGACGGTGCTTTTGCCGGAAATGGCCGCCGATTTAGGCATGCAGTTTGACATGTTGAGTCGCATGCCAAATCGTTTCCGTTTGAACCTAGCCTTGGGTTTGTGGTATCTCTGCTCAGAATTGTTCACTTTTGTGTATGTCTAATGCGCAACAGTATAAGATTGTGTCTTTTATGCCCTATATTTACTGCCTTGTTGGCTGCATATCAGAAAAAAAACACAACAGTGAGGTTGGCTGTTCTTTCTGGTTTTGTTTTGCTTTTCAACAGAGATGCACATTAAGGGTGGTGGCACCTCTGCTCAGAATTGTTATGTTGCTACACATCAGGACATACACAAAAATTAAAGATTGTTTGTTTGTGTCCTTTATGTCCTATATTTACTGCCTTATCGTCTGCATATCAGAAAAACACAGCAGTGAGGACTTTTTTTTTCTTCTGTCTCTCGTTGGGGATACACAGCAGGGGATAGTTGGCTGCGCTCCAGGGAGACACTTTCGCTTATGCGACATGGAAATTGCAGGTTTTTTCCTACAACTTGAAACGGTACAGATGTAATCTTGAGACTTCGGGTTGCACTAAGGTCAAACCAGAGTGGTGCAGGGACTACTATTGAGGCGCTGTGACCTGGAGTTGCACAGACATGAATGGTACTCATTGGAAGTCATGGTGTATGACTTGTCATGCGTCTTGCAGTACCAAGTTGCAAGGCGGGTGTCGTGGGTGTGGCGGGGGGCCTTAAGCTTATCTGTCCCTTCTGGTTGATGTTTTGCTGCTCATTGATTATTGCCTTTTTTTGCAGCACACCAGAAAGATCACAGCTGTGAAAGCTGTCTTTTTTTTCTGTTTTATGTTGCTGCTCAACATTTAAGCTTGTTTGTGCCTTCTATTTTATGTTGCCTTGCCTTACTGAACTTCAGAAAAACAATATGCTGCAGGTTGCTTGAGTCCTTTCCCAGTTTGCCTCTATCTGGCTGCATTTCAGAACTGCATAACATTTAAAGAGTATCATTTTATTTTACCCTGCGGCACATCAGAAATGCACAACATGGGAGTTGGTGTCTTTGTCGTGTTTTATATTTACATTTTGGCCGCACATCAGAAAACGGTGAAGACGTTTTTTTTTTTTTTCCCAGGTCATATCTCTTATAAAGCTTAGCTTGTTATACTTCAAAGATATATATCATTTCAAGTTCAGATTGGGGTCTTTTCCGTTCATATTTGATATGTCGTTTAGCTAGCCATACTCGGATACACAACATTGTTGTCTATGCTTGTGTCTCTTCTGTCTAATTCTATTTATTGTGCTGTGCACCCAATCTATGACCTTTTACATTTGTGATATTAATACATGTTTTAACTTTTTATTTCAGTCCTTCCTTTCCATGGAAGGGCAAGCAGTTCTGGCTGCAGATGTCAGAAAGCCTCAGCCCTTTACATTCAGGGATGCCAAAATAATTTCCTGGGGTTGAAGGCCAGTAGGGTTATAGGACACTGGAGGAAAGCTATAAAAAATCACCCTGTTTAGAAAGAACTTAGGAAGTTCTGGTCAGAGGAGTATTATGGCCTGAAGATGAAGTATAAGAACCTATCACCTGACCGGTATAACCGACCAAAAAGAACACGGCTAGGTAAATGGCCTTCATATCACCCTCCTAGCAGAACTAAAGGTAGCAATATGAGTGTTCTACTCCTGCTATGGGTTTCCTTTTTTTTTTTTTTCTTACATCTATTCTATGTGAGCTACTGACATCTATAAACCTTTCCAACCCTCTCAGAAGTGCCCCTATTCTGTTAAAAACAAGAGAAATACCTGTTCTACAGACTTTCATACAGCATCATCCAGACAATGCTGTGAATATAGAGTCTGGATACACCCCCTTCCTTGTCGTTTTGCCTGACTAATGTCCGCTCTCCTCCCTCTGCTCATTTCTGTGACTTCACAGAGCATAGCTGCTCCCCCCTCCCTTCTCACTTCTCTCTCCTCTCCTAGGGGAGGGGGGACAGAGGCAGGGGGTGTGTCGGTGAAGATGTTCACACCCCCTGAAACTTTTCAAACTGAAAATGGACCGTTTTTGCCAGCTGAAGGAAAGATCATGTGCACATGCTGTAAAAACTGAAAGAGGTAGGAAAAAAAGGCTAGCTGATATGTGACAAATCTGATATGTACTAATTATTTAACCCATACACCTTTCTTAAAGCGCCCCTGCCCATTAAAATCAATGCTGTTATCGCACTGAGCAGCGCTAGGCGTCAGCGGTAATGTGGCACTATTTTTACAGCTTTGCCAGCGGTTTTAACCCTTTTTTGGTCGCTAGCGGGGGTTAAAATTGCCCCGCTAGCGGCTGAAAAGTGCCGCTAAAAATTTACCGCCGACGCACGGCGCTGCTCAGTGTGAAAGCCTTAGTCTTGAGAAGGCTTCCCTTAAGTCTTCAAGGGGAAGGGTTGGGACTTAAAACAGCTGCCAATTAATTGTTTCCGGTGGGGTGGAGCCTCTCACCTCTCAGGTGTGCCGACCTGGAAGATTTACAGTTACTGGTAAGTGTAATGTAATTTTTTTACAGGTACCTGCACACATTGCCTACAGCCCTGTTGTCCGTACTTCTATATGGGCTGTCACTTTCAGAGTTGTAGGCAGTAAGCACTACATGTTTGTCTGCCGCGGTGGAAGATGTCAGTTTATTCATTCACAGTGAACTTATTTTTTAAAAGCTTAAGTTCACCTTTTAATAAATAATAATGAATGCACATACCTTTTTCTGGTCCAATTTTTTTTTTTCAAAATGGGAGCTTGCAAAGTATTGCTCCTACTCCTGAACACAATGTCCACAGCTCTGTTACACATACCTCTGTAGGGGCTTTCCTTTGAAAAGCTGTAGGCAGTTAAATGAACCCCTGACATGTTGATCAGCACTCCTACAGCTCATTAAGGCTGGGTTCGGCCATGGCTCACAGCAGGTTTCCGGTGTGCCCCTGTTCTTCGTTTCAGGGACAAATCTGGCAGCAATTGCGGGAAACCCTCATCCAATTCACATTGGTGTGAACGCAGCCTCAAGTACAATTCTGTCTACTGCATTGGTGGACTGGACTTTACATTCAGTATGTAGTTTTTACATTCAGTTTCCTGTGAAGAAATGACTGTGTGTGGCCTTTAAGAAAGGTTAGAGAGTGTTAAGTTTTTAATATGGTCTTTGTCCCCATGAGGGCATTTATAATTCTGTTAGCCCTAATGATTATTAATACAAAACAAAGTGATGGGAAATCCAAAATATTATGCTGCGTACACACGACCATTTTTCATGACGAGAACAATGGACATTAAAAACAATTGTATGTAGGCTCCAGAGCATTTTTCTGAAGGTGAAAAATGGCCATTAAAAATATAGAACATGCTCTATTTTTTTCCTCGTCTTTTACGTTGTCTTTTTTCACGTTGTGGAAAACGGGCGTGTGTATGCATTACCAACAGGAAAAAAACGCGCAGAAGCAAATTATGAGACGAGAGCACTTGTTCTGGTAAAACTAGCGTTTGTAATAGAGATAGCACATTTGTCACGCTGTAACAGGCTGAAAAGCAGGAAGGCTGAAAAGCGTGGTTCGTCTCTCACCAAACTTTTACTAACACGCGGTAACACGAAATCAGCAAAAGCAGTCCGTTTTTTTTTCTTGATCGTGTGTATGTAAGGCAGGCTTGACAAGAATCACGTCGAGAAAGACGTTGTTTTTTTTTCCATGGCATGAAAAACGGTCGTGTGTACGCGGCATTAGAGTTGTCCCTAGGACAAAAAATAAGGGGCAGATCTTCCACTAGGGTTGCCTATTCCTGGGACAACTGTCTAAGAGCAGAATTTCTCTAACTTTCTGATGTGTTAGGCGGCGTACACACGTACGAGAACCTCGACGGGCGGAACACATCGTTCCGCCCGTCGAGGTTCTCGCCCGGCCGTCGAAATCGGCGACCCGCCCGTCGGGAATGGCAACCAGCCATTCATCCAGGCGGGCCGTCGAGCAAATAGAGAGCCTGCTCTCTATTTGCTCGACGGGATTCCAGACGGGCGGGGCGAGCCAGGAGCGTACACACGGCCGACGTTCTCGCTGGAATGCAGCTCCCAGCGAGGTTCTCGCTGGTTTCTAGCGAGAACCTCGGTCTGACAAAGCGTTAATCTTGACAACATGGGAAATAGTCTTCCTTAGGCAGAAAGTGTTAACAACATCAAAGCTGAAAAGCTCCGCCCAGGGTGCGGTCCTACTGACTATTTCCCCTCAGCCTGCACCAAGCAGTTCAGTTCTTAGCAAGCAGTACAAACCTAAAAAAAGAGGGGTGGGTGCTGTGTCCATCCATGAACTCGGAGAAAAGGATTTTACGGTGAGTATAAAATCCTATTTTCTCTTTCGTTCATTGACGGACACAGCCTTAATCTTGACAACATGGGACGTCCCAAAGCAGTGTCAAAATGAGGGGTGGGAACAGCATAAAATTAAACTTCACCCCAAAACAAAACAGAGCTCCTCAACTGAGGATTGTTAAATCTAAACAGCCGCCTGCAAAACTTTGCGGCCAAAGATGCACTCACATCAACTTGTAAAGTTTAGTGAAAGTGTGAGCGGGCGACTAGGTCGCCGCCTTACACACCTGGGAGACAGACACTTGATGTCAGCCCAAGAGGCACCATTGCCCTGGTCAAATGCATTGTGACAGGGAGGCACCTGACTCTTTATGGTGTAAGCCTGATCAGGATCTGTCAGATCCTACTCAAAAGGGCGGCCGATGAGACGGCTGGGCCCTTCTTGGGACCAGCCACCGAAACAAACAGTGAGTCTGAACTCGGGAACGGAGCAGTAACAGACAAGTATATTCTCGGAGCTCGGACAAAGTCCAAGGAATGCCACGTCGTCTCCTTAGGATTCGACGATGAAAACACAAGGATGGCAGTACAATGTCTTCCTTGAGATGGAAGGTCAAAATGACCTTAGGAAGAAAAGGCTGTGGACACAGCACCACTTTATTCTTGTGGAAGATCAGAAAGGGAGCCTTTCATGACAAGCCTGCCAGCTCAGAACCCGTCTTAACTGACATAACAGCCAGCAAAAGGACAACTTTCTAAGAAAGTGTCAACAAGGGAACCTCCTTAATGTTCTCAAACGGTGGTTTCTGAGGCACCTAGAGGTCATGCCATTAGGGCCGTTGACTGTAAAGCAGGATGACCTATGGGACCTTGCGACAGCAGGTCCTCTCGTAATGATAAACGCCAAGGAAGTCTGCTACTCAAATCCCCACAGAGGTAGTGGAGAACCCCCTGTACAAATGTTCTCACTAGAGAGTGAGCTGCCAGGGGTCGTTGAAAAAACGACAGCCAGGGCAGATATCTGCCCCCTAATTGTACTTAAAGCTAATTTTTGTTCCGCCCCACGCTGTAAGAACAGCATGACTCTGGGAACCAAATAAGCATGCGGATGTCACCTCATTTCCTCAGGAATGGATATGTAGATCTTCCAAGTGCGATGGTAAATCTTCCTGGAAGGCGATTTCCGAGCACTCCTCATGGTAGAGATCAGAGTTTGACAGGTCCGGTCTCTTAGCACCTGGCTCTCAATAGCCCTGCCATTAAGCCAATGACTGTAAAACAGGATGGCATATGGGACCTTGAGACCGTAGGTCCTTTCCTAGGGACACCAAGGGACCTCTGCTACTAGACCCACTAGGACGGCGTAACAAAGGACGCCAAGGCCAATCCGGAGCAATTGGGATCATTGGAATCCCCTCTCTGTGAAGCATATGAGGTAGGAGCTTTAGAGGAGGGAAGGCATAGGTTAGCCGGTACTGACTCCACAGTGCCACTAACGCATCTGTCATGTCTGCCAATGGGTCTCTTGACCTGGCCACAAACCTCATTACCTTCTGATTGAGTCGAGACGCCAGGAGATCTACGTCTGGCGTGCGCCATCTTGGGAAAAGGAGCTGAAACACATCCGGGTGCAGAGACCATTCTCCTTGGTCCAGCATCTGGCGACTCGGTAGTCCACCTGCCAGTTTTCCGCGCCCGGAATGTATACGGTCGACAGGGCCAGTACGCTCCTTTCTGCCCACCTTAGGGTGTGAGCGACCTCTGAAGCTGCAGTGTCGCTGTCCGACTGGATGCCCTTGTAGCCTCTGAGACCATGTGGAGAGGCACAGCCTGATCGCCCAAAGTTCCAGGACATTGATCGGCAAGTGGGAATCCTCTGGAGACCAGTGACCCTGGGTTGACTAAACCCCCCAGACTCCACCCAACCCGTAAGGCTGGCGTTCGTGATGACTATCCAGTGAGAGGGAAGGAATGACTTCCCGGACAGAAGTGCCGATGAGGTCAGCCACCAAACAAGGGAGGTCCTGACCAGGTGGCTCACCCCAATTTTGATTATCCAGGGATGATGGGCGCTTGTCCCATCTGGACATAGAATTTTCTTCTGTAGCACCGCATGTGAGATTGGGCATATGGTACCGCCTCAAAGGAAGCCACCATGAGGCCCAGGACTTGCATGCTAAAACGGAGTGACGACCATTTCTGGGATGTCAACTGCCGCACCGCAGTCCGAAGGGTCTGCACTTTTCCACAGGGAAACAAACCTTTGCCTCTGAGGAGTCCAGAATCAACCCCAGATATACTAGGTGTTGAGTCGGTACCATTACTGACTTCTGAATGTTTAGTACCCAACCAAAGTGTCAGAGGGTTTGACAGGTTATAGACACGCTCACCTCTAATTCTGAGGTTGAAGCGGCCCTCAGAAGAAGAGTCGTCCAAGTAGCCCATGATAACGATGCCACGTTATCTTAGTAGGGCGAGAATTGGGGCAAGCACCTTGGTGAACACCCTTGGTGTCGATGCCAGGCCGAAGGGGAGAGCCACAAATTGATAGTGGTCTTCCCCATCCGCAAATCGCAGAAGTCTCTGATGCTTTGTGCATATGGGGACATGTAAATAGGCATCCCTGATGTCCAAGGATGCCAGAAAGTCCCCCAGCTGGAGGGCAGTGATGACAGAGCAAACCGATTCCATCCGGCATCTTTGTACCTTCACAAAGCAATTGAGGGCCCTGAGGTCCAGAATTGGGCGAACACCCTCCTTCTTTGGTACTATGAACATATTGGAGTAAAACCCCTGAAACGATCCTGTACTGGGACAGGAATAACCACCCCACGTTTCAGCAGGTCTTGAACTGCCTCAAATAGGGCTTCCCGACGAGTCGGTTGTCCAAAGAGTCTGAAAAAAACAACAAAAACACTGTCGCTAAAGATGGTAGTATAAGTAAGAATGATAGATGGTAAATAGTTCACGAAGTTGCCAATATCTCCTAGGAGAGTGTAAATAAGAGTCCAGAGCCACAGGAAAAAAATGGTACCCGGAAGTACTAATTAAACACAGAAACAGCACTAAGACCAGCGCTCATGGCTCTCAAACATATATAAACTAGATACCAGAGAGTCTAAAAAAAAAAGGTTCAGGGTTTTGAAGAGCACGCCCCTGATCCCCTTGTTTGCCCTTATGCCCCTCCCTTTTTTTCTATTCAAACATTGTGGGTGCCCCATTTCCTTGACTTTAAAAAAGCACACAGAGCGTGAGACGCGTTGGCAAGGCTACCCCCCTCTCTCATCTATTTTAGATCTTATTTCATGATCCGGTCCACGAGGATTTTATTCAGCATTTTTTTACTGATCCCCGTTTAATGTCAGCTTATGTATACTAAGAATTGGATGGTCATTTCCATTCTTTTCCACCAGAGCGCAGCAGTATATCTATGCTCCAAGTGGAGGCATTGCATCTACGGCACTGTCCATCCATAGCGCTGCCTGTTCCCCCAGACAGCAGCTGGCGTCGCAGACGTGTGACGTCATCCCCCTCAGAGGAACAAAGGCAGCGTGTGTGTGTCTCTTTTCCAGCCGCGCTACAGTCTCGCCCAGCGCTGCCTGCATTTGAGGGTTCCTTCACCCTCCCCTTCACCAACAACTGTTGTCAACTAAGGAACAGAAGCCCTAAGCCGCGCTACAGTCCCGGCCAGATTGGTCGGCGGACCAAATCTTTAACCAAAGTAGACAGCGTAACGCCACTGCCTGACCTGAAGCTCTGGCCAGCAGAAGAATAGTGTCCAAGGCTGATTCACAAATGAATTTTAGGCCTTGTACTAGTCAGCTAGGGCTACCTCGTTCCAGGAAGCCTGATGTGCTTCTTTGCCCATTCAGTGAGTGTCTGAAACAACAAGGCCCCAACTATGGTTGGGCGTACCGCCGAACCCACTACCGTGCACAGGTTGCGGGTGATCGCCTCAGCCTTCTTGTCTGCAGGGTCTTTGAAGGCGGGAGCCCCCTTGTTTAATCTGGACAGAGGAGGGTTCACTATCGGGGGCAAGGTCCATCTTTTCAAGACACTTTTCAAGAGGGTAACTCACCGCTAGATTTTTAGTGTCACGGTCCCTACTGTGCCAGGCAGACGGCGAGGCGTGGTCGTGCCCCAAGTGGCTCTGGGTGGTATTGAACCTGGGACCTCTCTGTTGCTGCTTTGGTTCTTTACTTCTGAGCCACTCCTCAGTTTGGTATTCTGTCTGCTTTCCAGCTAAGGCGGTTCTGAATGATGTGCTGATCTCCTTGCAATGTGCACCTGTCTCTCCTGGTCCAGCTGAGGCAGGTTACTCAATCAACTAGGGTATAAAACACTGCCTCACTCTGAGAGATTTGTCAGTTCATTGTGATTGTCCTGTCATTGCCAAAGGTGCCTGTGTTCCTGTGCTTTATTTCATCTACAAGACTGACTCCGGCTTCTGACCCTGGCTATGTTTATCGTGTATCCTGAATTCTGGAATCCCTGACCACGGCTTAACTTTGACCATCCTTTGGCAAATCCCTGTCAAGCCCCCGTGCACAGACTCGCAGCCCAAGTAGCTTCTTACTTTCTTACCGTGGGCTGTGTGTATTTGTTTTTTTATTTTATTTATTTTTTATTTATTTTTTACAAACTTTTATTAAAGAAATAAATGACGGTACAAATCAATATGATTAAGGCATATAGAAAATATAAAGGTTTAGGCATATGAAGATTCAGTACAAATACACACATCAGCATATCATTTTAAAGGTTCAAATAATAATTTCTATTAACAGAGAGGATAAAGGCTGTGGTAACAGTGACAAAGGCAGAGTTCAAAACGCATCACCTAGAATATGATCAGTCGAATGAGCATATAACTCTGCAATATGGACTCCAGCCAAGGTAAGCCCTTACATTTAGGGACTGAAAAAACCTTCTGTGGTTTATCCCACTCCTTGTATAAAAGTTTGTCTAAATAAGACACACAAGGAGACACTTTAGCAGTGTGGGTTGCCTTACGGAACCCAAAAGGGACCGGCGTGTCTGCTGCTTCTGCAGACCCCCTCTATTTTTTGAGTATCTCGCACTGCGGTGATAAGGTCACTTAGTAGAGCCCTATTGCGTGCTGATCTGGGTCCGAGGTCATCCTCAGTGTCTGGGCGATCTTGGTCTGCATCCTCAGATACCTCATAGCCAGGGTCATGAGCGCTAGCTGGATCCGGCTCTGCATCTGAGTTGTCCCCAGAAGATGGTAGGGGGCACTTTCTAGCCCCTGTTCTCCCACGCACTGCTTCCACCTTGGCCACAAAGGCATATAGGATTGCCGACATAGTGTCCACACTGATACATCGGGTGCAGGGGCATCAATTGCCAGCTCAGGTGTCTCGGGGGGGGGGGGGGGGGGGGCGTCTGCTTCTGACGCCATGCTGTCCACACACCTGACACAGGGACTCCCAAACAAGTAACCCACCACTCCTGGCTGCAGCAGAGACAAGGGGTTCCCCCCCAAAGGACTCACCACCCAGGAACCGTAGTAGATGGTTTAGATAGCAGAGCTGCTTCCTGCAGAGTGTGTCTGTCAATTTGTGCTCTCCAAAGCTGGGATCGAAGGCTGTTTGTGGGGCTGCTATTTTTGTCAATCTTTCAGACTACTCAGTCAGCAGCGTGTATCTGTTCATGTGCTGTCTTTAAATGGTCTGATCCATGGTACAATGGCTGCCGATCTGACACTAGAGGCCAACAGGGCAGAAAACCACAGTGCAGCAGAGTAATGCAGCAGTCAGTACACATCAGCAAAAATCACCAGGAAAATGGCCGCGGAGCGTCGCTAGAGGCCAATACAGATGCGGCTACAATAATATGGCCGCCAGTGCAAGTAAAGAAAATACAGCATGGTCACACCAAACATGGATGCCGACAGTATGGAGCAGGACACACGGGTAAGCGGAATCTTTTATGCAGCTTTGTACATTGTGCAAGTAAAGAAATACAGCATGGACACACCAAACATGGCCACCAACAGCATGGAACAGGACAGGTAAGCAGAATCTCTTATGCAGCTTTATACACTGATTTAGTGACTTATGGTTCCCCAAGTGAAGCTCCCCAGCGGAACCCCTGCCCAGCAGCTAGCTAAGAGAGTCTAAGGAGGAGGGAGGGGAGAAGGGGGAGAAAGGGGATAAGGCCCTTTACTCACCTCTCCAGGGATGCCCAGCTCTGTTTTACTGCCGAAGCAGGGGATTACTACTTACCCTTCCTGGTGGTTGTGCTGGAAGCATTCTAGACAGACTATCTCCCGCATTATAACGGAGGTGACTGTCGGCCCGGCTGCTGCGACTCGGGCCTATAGACCGGTCATATGCGTGCCCTGGAGCGTCTAGCGGGCCACCCGTAGAGCACCGGGCATGTCGTGGACGATTCAGTGCGTAGCTATGGTTGGCACACTCTAGATTGCCGAAACTGGTCAGTCGGCAGTTGATCACAGGAAAAAAATAATTTAAAATTAAAAGCAAAATCCAAAGTAGATTTGAAATAAAGCCTTCAGGCATATGGGCCCGAAGAGAGCCATGTCTTCCCCTCAACTAGACAGAAAAAAACTGAACTGCTTAGTGCAGGCTGAGGGGATATTGTCAGTAGGGCCGCACCCTGGGCGGGGCTGTTCAGCTTTTAAGTTAACACTTTTTGCCTAGTCACTCCTAAAGGAAGGCTATTTCCCACGTTGTCAAGATTAAGGCTGTGTCCGTCAATGAACGAAAGAGAAAAATGGGTGTTAATCCTTCACCACTCTATATATATATATAAATAATGTTTTGGCTGTACCTACATTTTAAGGTAACTCCAGGAATCTCAGTAAACTTGTTTACAGTGGTTTAAAAACAAAGATGATGACCTAAATGGACTTAAAACACAGAAGAAAAAGTAAATTGCTTATATTGTAGCTGGGATAATGAGTGGTAACAAGGGTTATGTCTTTGTTCATGTGCCTCATGTATGTGTGACTGGAGAAATTGATCCCGAGAAAATACCTGTGGAAGATGTAAACATGCACGCTAGCGTTTTAACTGTTTTAAATGCTAGTGACGGGTTCCTTTTTTAAAAGATAAATTCACCTTTGGGACCATGTTACATGTTGGGTGAAACATGTAACATGCTCCTGCATTGGCTCTGCTATCTGAGCCCTATGTGTGAAAGCACTGCGGGGAGAAGTTCCCCATACCAGCTGTCACTGTTTCAAAAGAGTGTGGCCATGCGAGGATCTTTCCACACGGCCCTGTCATTTATTCAGAGTTCTGTGAATGAATGAACTACAAGTACCAAAATCCTTTGCGGCTTGTAGTTCTCAACAAACTACCAGGGTGCTGTTGAGTGCTATAGTAGTTCATTGATTCTTCCTGTTAGTGTGAAACTGCCTGGGTGTAAGATGTACAGGCAGAAAGCTCACACTGACAGTTTTTTTGGAGACCTGTATGGCCGTGTACACACGGCAGAGAACCTCGACGGGCAGAACACATCGTTCCGCCCGTCGAGGTTCTCTGCCGGCCGTCGAAATCGGCGACCCGCCCGTCGGGAATGGCAACCAGCCATTCATCCAGGCGGGCCGTCGAGCAAATAGAGAGCGTGCTCTCTATTTCTGCTCGACGGGCTTCCCGACGGGAAGCTCGCCGAGAGCGTACACACGGCCGAGGTCCTCGCTGGAATGGAGCTTCAAGCGAGGTTCTCGCTGGTTTCCAGCGAGAACCTCGGTCGTGTGTACGCCGCCTATGACATCGGCGATCTGCTGATCCCTGGCGCAATGCTTTCCATGCTTCTGAAAAAAGAATATAGTAAATGCACATTTTTTTGCAAATGTATAGGCGGGGTTGTTATTGAATGTCTCGGTTTGGGTAGTTAATCTAATTTCATGTATGCTAAATGTCTTCTTTTTTTTCTTTCTATTATAGAACAAAATCTTACAGCGCACACATGCAAAAATTACATTTAACTCCTGCAAGGCTATTTAAAACACCTGAACATTTAAAAAAAAAAAAATGGGGATTTAGTCACACTATATGGCTATATGGTTCTTAAGCCCACTTACTGCATCAAAGTACCCCATTATCAATGGGTGCTACGCTATTCATAGAAAGAAAGATCTTGTTTCTCTGAACCATGGGAGAAATACACTCCTCTATATGGGAGAACTAAAACGACTCCTATAACACAGGTGGATACTATAATAATAGGAAATGATGGGGGAGTGGGGTGCTCCAGCCCAAAGGGATTTGGTCAGAATCCATACAACAGACAAATGAAGATTTGGGGGACACATCATAAAAGATGCATTAAAGATGGTGCAGACATTTTTTCTATTGTAGGGGCAGGGTTTCTAAATTTCTAGCCTCCAAGCTATATGAACTGTTCACTTGCCAAATTCTGTTTAATAGGATGCAGTCACTTTTCTGCTCTAATTGCAGTTACCTGATTTGTCAGCCATATTGTGAAATAAGAGTTTGTATAGCGTTTTGGTAACAGACTCTAGAATCGCCACCTTTCTGCCTTGCTTTTTATGGTGAAGTCTGCCCTCTCTTCTCCTTTACTGCACAAGGGGCCTAAAATATCTCGCTTACCCTATTCTTTAGTAGGGTCCTACCTCATTAGTGCAGATGCATATCACACAAAGCCGACGAGTATTTAAAAGAGCATGTTCCAAAAAGTGTAAATCGGCATTTACTTTTTTTTTTATGTGGAATATTTTATTTATATAGATGATGATGATGATGATGATGATGATGATGATGATGATGATAATAATATCTTACTTTTATGAGGCACAGAGGCATGATTTATCAACAGGGTTAGCATCGCCTCCTGTCTCCATGCAGCAAAATATATAAAGTTGGATATGATATAGAATTGGCCTCTAAAGGATACATGTAATGTAAGGTTAGTTAAAAGTACCATCATCCAGGGTTCTAAATTGGTTTGGGAACCAAATTCCAATCTTTATTCAATAAAGTTGGATATGTTGGCCTTAAAGTGTAAATACTAACAATGAACTTATGTTATTTATTCCCTTTTATCTGCTAGACATGCCACTGAAAGTGTGAAAGAACTGAAAATATGTCATATTCTAGGTTCTTCAAAGTAGCCACTTGTTGCTTTGATTACTGCTTTGCACACTCTTGGCATTCTCTTGATGAGCTTCAAGAGGTAGTCACCTGGAATGGTCTTCCAACAGTCTTGAAGGAGTTCCCAGAGATGCTTAGCACTTGTTGGCCCTTTTGCCTTCACTCTGCGGTCCAGCTCACCCCAAACCATCTCGATTGGGTTCAGGTCCGGTGACTGTGGAGGGCCAGGTCATCTGGCGCAGCACCCCATCACTCCTTCTTGGTCAAATAGCCCTTACACAGCCTGGAGGTGTGTTTGGGGTCATTGTCCTGTGAAAAATAAATGATGGTCCAACTAAACGCAAACCGGATGGAATAGCATGCCGCTGCAAGATGCTGTGGTAGCCATGCTGGTTCAGTATGCCTTCAATTTTGAATACATCCCCAACAGTGTCACCAGCAAAGCACCCCCACACCATCACACCTCCTCCTCCATGCTTCACGGTGGGAACCAGGCATGTAGAGTCCATCCGTTCACCTTTTCTGCGTCGCACAAAGACACGGTGGTTGGAACCAAAGATCTCAAGTTTGGACTCATCAGACCAAAGCACAGATTTCCACTGGTCTAATGTCCATTCCTTGTGTTCTTTAGCCCAAACAAGTCTCTTCTGCTTGTTGCCTTTCTTTAGCAGTGGTTTCCTAGCAGATATTCTACCATGAAGGCCTGATTCACACAGTCTCCTCTTAACAGTTGTTCTAGAGATGTGTCTGCTGCAAAAAGTGGCTACTTTGAAGAACCTAGAATATGACATATATTTTCAGTTGTTTCACACTTTTTTGTTATGTATATAATTCCACATGCGTTAATTCATAGTTTTGATGCCTTCAGTGTGACTCTACAATTTTCATAGTCATGAAAATAAAGAAAACTCTTGGAATAAGGGGTGTCCAAACTTTTGGTCTGTACTGTGTATGTATGTATGTATATATATATATATATATATATATATATATATATATATATATATATATAATATAGTGCAGAAAATAAGTATTTGAACACCCTGCTATTTTGCAAGTTCTCCCACTTGGAAATCATTGAGGGGTCTGAAATTGTCATCGTAGGTGCATGTCCACTGTGAGAGACATAAAAAAAAAAAAAATCCAGAAATCACAATTTATGAATTTTTAACTATTTATTTGTATGATACAGCTGCAAATAAGTATTTGAACACCTGTCTATCAGCTAGAATTCTGACCCTCAAAGACCTGTTAGTCTGCCTTTAAAATGTCCACCTCCACTCCATTTATTATCCTAAATTAGATGCACCTGTTTGAGGTCATTAGCTGCATAAAGACACCTGTCCACCACTCACTGTCAGTCAGTGAGTGAGGTAGGAGGATTAGCAGCAGGAGTTCAAGCGGCGCTCGTTCCTAGGAGTAGGAACGGGTGAGTCATAGCTCCAGGCAGGCGTAGCAGGTAGTCAGACAGGCAGGGTTCTTCCTAGCTCAGCCCTCCCCTTGCTCCAGCTCCAGCCTGCTTCTGCACCTTGCCTCCCCTCCAGCTTCCAGCTTCCAGTTCTAGCCTCTCTCCAGCATTTCTCCCCTCCTTTGGAAGGTAAGCGCTACCTGTCTCCCTGGCACTGTGGGCGGCCGTCCTTCTCAGGACAAGCCGCAGCACTCGATCCCAGGAGGCAGACAAGGGCCCCCTCCCCCGCCACCACCTTGCGGTTATTTCCGCCGTTCCGGGGCTCATTCGGGAGCACCGCGCCAGGCCGTTCTGAATCGCGGGGCCGCGGTCTAGGAAAGACCGCGGCTTCACTCGCGGCCTAACGGCGCGCCGCTCCCCACGTTTTCAGGGTCCTCACCCTGCTCCCAGGCAAACCTCCCCCTTATCCTGGTAGGACAGTTACCCTGCCCTGTTGCCCACCCTTCACCCATTCAGCCCAGATCATTCAGCTCCCCCTGTCAGCCCTCATCCCTGAACAGGCAGCCACCAGGCCAGCAACAAGTTTCTCCCTCTCAGCCCTAGCCCCCTCGTCGTCCCAACTCACAGTAGCTTGATCCAGGGGTCAACCGATCGCCTCTTACAGGGGTCAGGAAGGAATTTTTTCCCTACCGGAGCATATTGGCCGAGCTCTGAAAGGTTTTTTGCCTTCCTCTGGACCAAGCCAGGAGAGAGGAGCCAGTAATTTCCTCTCCCCACTGCCCCAAACCCCCCCCCCTCCCCGGTGTAGTGGCGATCATGGTAAGTCGGCAATATTCTGCCGATACCATTTGGAGTTTGAGGCAATGCGCCGCAATACTTCCAGCCATCACCAAAAAGGCCCTAAGAACTGAGCGACTATTGAGAATCGATCATAGATCGACGGTCAGACATTTCAGCCATTTACCCCAACCCAAGCACATATCATGTGCTCTGATCAACACAAGATCGGCAGTAAAACACCGACTAGAAATCCGCGACTTTATTCAACAAAAGGATCTAGACTGCCTTTTTATTACAGAGAGCTGGCTCACAGCCGACTGTAACACCATTCTAGGTGAATTGGTGCCAGAAAATTACCGTATTATAACGGAAAACAGAATAGGGCAAAGAGGAGGCGGCCTGGCGGTGATCCACAAGACTCATCTTACGATCACCAAACCAGTCCGCCAAAACCCTCTTCCATTCATGGAAACCCTTACTCTGCAACTGCAAGCAAACACAAAGGAGACCATCCACATTCTGCTCTGCTATAGGCCGCCAGGCCCAAAATCGCAGCTGCTATCATCATGGACAGATTTTTTTTCCACTTATACCCTTAACAGCAAACATCTTTTGCTGCTCGGGGATTTCAATCTCTGGGCCAACTCCTCACTAGACCCCATTGCCGACGCCTGTATTGACCACCTGGAAGGATTAGGATTGCAGCAACTAGTATGTGGGCCCACACATACTTCAGGTCACACACTTGATCTTATTTTCAGACAAACTCTGGAAATAAAGATTTGGGAAAATGAAAAGTTGCCATGGACAGACCACCATGCAATTATATTCAGTATTTCCACCATCCCCCCCGCAACAAAAACATCAAATCCAGTGACAACACACTGGACTAGATGTCAGAAGAAGCTCCACTCGGAACTCTTCAAAACGACTTTAATGGAAAAAAATAGAAACAACTCAGCCGCATCAAACGGCCGTTGAAACTCTGGAAGCCATTAACTCGGCTATGCTACAGTCAGCTGACTTGGTAGCGCCGAAACGAAGTACCCGCATCCGGAAAAACAACCGCAGTTGGTTTAACAACCAGCTGTCGTTACTGAAGCAAGAACGCAGAAGGGCAGAATCTGCCTGGAAAAGATGTTCCTCAGACCTAAACCTATCCATCTACAAGGCAGCGACAAGAAAATACCACAAAGGAATTTTCCAAGCCAAGAAAAATTATTTTTCGGAGGCTATCAACGGTGCCATTAACCGTCCCCGCGAACTCTTCAAGATGGTCACCCAGACCATGGATCCAGAATGCATCAAAGCCCCCAGTTCGGATACACAAGAATTTTGCAATGAACTATCGGATTACTTCATTAATAAAATCGAGGCAATCCGTGAAAGCATTCAGCAAAACAATTCCCCCCTCAGCCCCCCCTGCAGCCTCTCACACAGCACCCATAGTAATTCTCCTATATCAGGTAAGTTTACCCTAGAACCCATCTCCATCGAGACCACTAAGAATGTCATTTGTACTCTGCGAAATAGCACAGCGCCGAATGACATTATCCCCACAAAACTGCTGAAGGAATGCGCCGACATCCTGGCTCCTCCCATCACGCAGTTTATCAACCAGTCTTTTCTGGAGGGCAAAGTGCCCACACAGTTGAAAGAGGGTATAATCCAACCCATCCTGAAGAAACCCTCCCTGGACCCCAAGAACCCACTCCACCGCCGTCCCATAACAACCCTCAACGTACTTTCCAAGATAATGGAGAAAGTAGTGGTACAACAGCTGCAACAGCATCTAGATACCTACAAGCTACTTGACCCATTACAATCAGGCTTCCGCCCCGGACACGGGACGGAAACAGCATTGCTGAAAGTATGGGACGATGTTCTCAAGGCCGCAGACGAAGGAGAATCTTGTCTTCTAGTTCTGTTGGACCTAAGTGCAGCTTTTGACACTGTAGACCACAAACTGTTACTGACTCGGCTTGCTGAAGTAGCCAGAGTCGCAGAAGGCGATTTATCTTGGTTCTCCTCTTTTCTGGAAAACCGATCGCAAACAGTAAAGTTAGGACCTTTTACGTCAGAAAAACGCACAGTAACATGCGGAGTCCCTCAAGGATCGCCTCTGTCACCAGTGCTGTTTAACATCTATCTTCGTCCTCTTTTTGAGATTATCAGCAGCAAAAAACTGCTCTATCACTCATACGCAGACGACACACAATTGTATTTCCGCATCTGCAATAGACAGGATCACCATCTCAATCTAGAGACTTGCCTCTTCTTGATAGAGGATTGGATGACAAAGAGTCATCTTAAACTCAATGGAGCGAAAACAGAACTTCTCCTGTTTCACGCCAAGCGTAGGAATCAACCTTCAACAGCGTGGACCCCCTCGCCCATTCTGGGCAAGTTCATCACCCCTAGCGCCAAAGTCAAAAGCCTAGGGGTCATTTTTGACTCCTTTATGACAATGGACGCACAAATAGGGTCAGTAGTCAGTGGATCTCACCATCTACTACGCCTACTACGCAGACTCACTCCGTTCATCCCTAAAGAAGATTTAGCGGTCGTGGTAGGAGCTATTGTTAACTCCAGACTGGATTATGCAAATGCCCTTTACCTCGGCCTCCCCAAGTACCAAATCGCTCGTCTGCAAGTCGTTCAGAATACGGCCGCCAGACTTGTGACTGGGAAAAAACCCTGGGAATCCATCTCACCTTCACTGAGAGCCCTTCATTGGCTGCCAGTCAAAGACAGAATTGCTTTCAAAGCTCTCTGTCTTACGCATAGATGTGTCCATGGGAATGCCCCCCTTTATTTATGCGAAATAATAAAAACGCATAATCCCAATCGCGCTCTGCGATCCACGAATCAGAACCTGCTCCAGGTTCCGAAAGCCAACTTCAAGTCCAAAGGAGAAAGAAGATTCGCGGTCCAAGGTCCAAGACTATGGAACGCTTTACCAACCAGCATTCGGTTGGAGGAGAACCACCTAGCATTTAGGAAAAAGGTCAAGACTTTTCTCTTTTGATATCAAAGGAGACAGGAACAACAAGCGCCCAGAGGCGATTCAGTTCGCATGTGCCGCGCTATACAAGTTTTCATTCATTCATTCATTCATTCATACAATCAGTAAGAATCCAACTACTAACATGGCCAAGACCAAAGAGCTGTCCAAAGACACTAGAGACAAAATTGTACACCTCCACAAGGCTGGAAAGGGCTACGGGGAAAATGCCAAGCCGCTTGGTGAAAAAAGGTCCACTGTTGGAGCAATCATTAGAAAATGGAAGAAGCTAAACATGACTGTCAATCTCCCTCGGACTGGGGCTCCATGCAAAATCTCACCTCGTGGGGTCTCAATGATCCTAAGAAAGGTGAGAAATCAGCCCAGGACTACACGGGAGGAGCTGGTCAATGACCTGAAAAGAGCTGGGACCACCGTTTCCAAGGTTACTGTTGGTAATACACTAAGACGTCATGGTTTGAAATCATGCATGGCACGGAAGGTTCCCCTGCTTAAACCAGCACATGCCAAGGCCCGTCTTAAGTTTGCCAATGACCATTTGGATGATCCAGAGGAGCCATGGGAGAAAGTCATGTGGTCAGATGAGACCAAAATAGAACTTTTTGGTCATAATTCCACTAACCGTGTTTGGAGGAAGAAGAATGATGAGTACCATCCCAAGAACACCATCCCTACTGTGAAGCATGGGGGTGGTAGCATCATGCTTTGGGGGTGTTTTTCTGCACATGGGACAGGGCGACTGCACTGTATTAAGGAGAGGATGACCGGGGCCATGTATTGCGAGATTTTGGGCAACAACCTCCTTCCCTCAGTTAGAGCTTTGAAGATGGGTCGAGGCTGGGTCTTCCAACATGACAATGACCCGAAGCACACAGCCAGGATAACCAAGGAGTGGCTCTGTAAGAAGCATATCAAGGTTCTGGCGTGGCCTAGCCAGTCTCCAGACCTAAACCCAATAGAGAATCTTTGGAGGGAGCTCAAAATCTGTGTTTCTCAGCGACAGCCCAGAAACCTGACTGATCTAGAGAAGATCTGTGTGGAGGAGTGGGCCAAAATCCCTCCTCCAGTGTGTGCAAACCTGGTGAAAAACTACAAGAAACGTTTGACCTCTGTAATTGCAAACAAAGGCTACTGTACCAAATATTAACATTGATTTTCTCAGGTGTTCAAATACTTATTTGCAGCTGTATCATACAAATAGTTTAAAAAAATCATACATTGTGATTTCTGGAATTTTTTTTTTGATTATGTCTCTCACAGTGGACATGCACCTACGATGACAATTTCAGACCCCTCCATGATTTCCAAGTGGGAGAACTTGCAAAATAGCAGGGTGTTCAAATACTTATTTTCTGCACTGTATATATATATATATATATATATATATATATATATATATATATATATATATAATTATATAATGTTTAGTAGGGGTGCAACGGATCATAACAATCACGGATCGGATCGATCCTCGGATCAGGAGTCACGTATCGGATCATTTTCGGATCAGCAAAAAATAAAAATCTTGTTGTTACACCAACCTAATCACTATCCACCCTGGTGTACAGACATGCTCCCCAGGTGTTGGTGTAGCTCCTACCTGCAGGTGCAGAGCTCACCGATGCTGTCTCCACATGTCTGCAGGCAGTTCCGAGTTTGTAGTGAGCGCGCTGAGGCGGGGAGGCGTGTCACGCTGTGCTCTGACAAGCACACAGGGGTGGAGCAAGATGGCCGCCGCTCCAGAGCTAGGCCTAAGCCGGGGACTTTCCTACGGCCGAGGCTCCAGAGCGCTCCGCAAATCGCGTTGTGTGCCGATCCAAACAGGGTGGCTTGTTCGGATCACGGATCGGTGACGATCCGTTGCACCCCCTAATGTTTAGACACAATGACAAATGTTGATTTTTATTTTTTTTGCATTGCAGAACATACTATGGCAACACCATTAGAAGATGTTGGGAAACAGGTAAGCAATAAAGAATGTTCTTGTTTATTTACGATATGTGATCCTAGCTAAACATAAAGCAGAATTCTAGCTTATCCCATCCTGATTTTAAATAAAATGAAAGAAATAAAACTATCATGCTGTAGTATACTTTATATACAGTAGTATATTGCTAGCACATTATGCCTTTACTTTGTAGGGAAGAAGAAAGGAAGAACAACCAACCAGGGTTTGCCTCCTCTTTAACAGATATATGTTTTAGAAAAATGTATTTCCTGAGGGACTCTAGGCAGACTACCTGTGGGTTAACCCCGCCGCCTCTCCAATGCTATAGGACCCCACTCCCATAATTTGAGCACACAGCTAGAGACGGCGTTCCTTTTTCTTTATCGTACATCACGGAGCACAGAGCCTTTACATAGTTGGTTGTATAGTTCACCAGAGGTGATTGGACACTGGCACACCCAATGAAGACAAGTTTCCCTTTATATAACCCCTCCCATAAGGGAAGTACCTCAGTTTTTTTTCACCAGTGTCTAAGGTGATGGTCCCGTCTAAGGATGTGCTAAGAGGAAGCTCTGCTAAAATATCCCTCCGAGGGTCAAAGAGCTACACTACGGATCCATCCAAGAAGCTTACTAAGTTATGCTAAAAATGGATGGTACCCAGGCGTCACGGAAGACCGAGGCTGTTGGCTGTAATGTCTCTCCTTTGAGGACTGGGCTCTGGGATACAGTACTTTCGCTATAAAAAAAAAATGGTAAATGGTAAATTTTATTGTACATATTATCAGTATCATACATTGACATATTACAGTACACCTTTTTGTACTGTATATTTCACTTACATCAGCAAACAAACGCAGGATTATGCGATTTCAGCAAGTATCTGGCATCAAACTACACATCCAAAAACCGTTAACCATAAACAGAAACACTAATGGAGAACTATCACCCGTCTCTTATGTCACCTCCGGTGTGCAATCTAATTTAACAACCCCTCGCTCGACTCGACAACATACCTCTACCCACAAATCTGGTCACATCTTATCTGTTGTCCATTACTTCACTGCCTCTTCTCCCGATGCCCTCTCCACCCATCTGGCCCACACTTTATCAAACTTTTTAGGACACCCTCTGGCTATGTAGGTTAGTTTTTACATTGGTAAGGCCCTGTTCACTAGGTCCACCCAACCTTGCAGAGATGGGGGTGCTGAATTCCACCATTTAAGGGCCAGCGCCTTCTTAGCGTAACAGAACAGTACTCTGAGCAAAGTCTTCTGTGAAGTCGATATTTCCTCCTCTTCCAGGTCTCCTAAGAGACATCTGGCCGGGGAGTAAATATTTGGAAGCTCCAGGGTGTCCTCCAGAAATTTTAGTATTGCCCTCCAGAAGCTCTTCACCCAGGGACATAGCCACACCATATGGAAGAAGTCATCCTCCGCTGCGTGGCAGCGAGGGCAGTCCGATGATTCCCTTCTACCCATTTTATGTAATCGCTTGGGAGTATAATATATTCTATGGAGATAGTTAAACTGAGTCAACTTGTCTCTGGCTAAGATCATTGAGGGCACCAGTGTATGCAGAGCCTCTGACCAAGTGTCCTCCACAAGGGACGTTATATCAGCCTGCCACTGTGCCAACACCCTCCCCATTCTAGGAGAAGAAGATGTTAACAGCATGAAATAGTATTTGGAAATCAGCTGTGAATGATCCCCAGCGGTTATTACCTTTTCCATACTGGAGGGGGAGAGCGCCACCACCCCCCTGCCGTACTGAGCATTTACTGCATGACGTAGCTGGAGATAACGAAAAAATAACTTATTGGGGATTCCATATTCAGACTTCAAATCTATGAAGGTCCTAAAGACCCCATCCCTTAACAGTTGATGAGCGTACTTAACCCCATATGCTGCCCAGCATGACCCATCCGGCATATCTTGCGAAGTTGGGGATTATGCCACAAAGGGGCATTGGGGGAGGTCGCCAGATCAGTCCCGCCCACCTTGGCGTTACAGGTATGGAATATTTTGTACAACAATTTCAATAATCTTGCTCCCAGCTCCGGATAGGGTCCATTTCTATAAAGGACATTAATCAGTCCCTCCATATGAATGAACCTGGTCCGCCTGGGTTTCTACAGATGCAATGTTCAGGTTAGGGAAACCCCACCAGTGTACATGTGTCAGTTGGTCAGCCATGTAATAGCATTGCAGGTTCGGTAGGGCCAGTCCGCCCGCTCGCACAGGCAAGTAAAGTGTCCAAAGCCACTCTAGCGGGCCTAGGGCCCCAGAGAAACGCCAAGAGCATTGTATTAATGCTCGTGAACCACTTCTTGGGGATGTAAACCGGTGCATGCCAAAACAGATAGAGAAACTCGGGCAAGTAGATCATTTTAAACATGTTAATTCGGCCAAGGAGACCCAGTGGCAGCTTAGCCTCAAGTTTGTAAGCTGTCCCTCAATCTCGTCTTCAGGGGCGTTATGTGGTTAATTTAAGTATGGATCGGCAACTGGACATCAACCCCCAGAAAACGAAATCTAGAGACTATCCTCAGGGGGGCTCCCGGGGGCAGTCTCGGTACATAAGTAGGATCAAAGAGAAAGATAATAGATTTATTCCAATTCACTTTGAAGCCTGAGAACCGGCCAAATTCTGAAATTCCATCTAGAGTGTTGGATAATGAGCCCTTCGCTTCAGCCAGATATAGAAGCATGTCATCAGCATAGGGATTGTGCAGTCAATGAGCTGGAGGAAAAAACATCCCTCTAACACCCACATCCACTCTCAGCAGAGCCGCCAGCGGCTCTATAGCCAGGGCAAACAGCAGTGGCGACAATGGGCACCCCTGCTGAGTGCCTCTCGATATGCTGAATGAGTCTGTGATGGTATTGTTAACCCTGAGCCTGGCCCGTGGTTCCGAACCCATCTTATAAATCTTGGACCGAACCCCAGCCGCCCAAGGACTGCCACCAGATATGGCCATTCAATAGAATCAAACGCTTTATGCGTATCCAGAGACAACACCACCCGAGTATCCGGCGTGGGACCCTCAGTTTGTAGTATAGTAAGAGTCGGCGCAGGTTTATAGCTGTCGACCATTCAGGTATAAAACCTGTTTGATCCTGATGAATAACTGAGGCAATCACCTTATTCAGTCGTTTGGCCAGTAATTTAGTTGGAATTTTGGCATCCACATTAATTAAGGATATTGGTCGATAGGATTCGCAAAGATCAAGATCCTTGTGCGGCTTAGGGATCAGCACTATAAGTGCCTCTCTCAGAGATTTAGGGAGCACCCCTCCCTGATAGGCATCCATATACATTTTGAGCAGCTGGGGAGCCAGACTTTCCGCATATGTGGTGTACCATTCTGCTGGAAACCCGTCCATACCTGGGGTCTCATTCAGGTTCAAAGAATGCATGGCCGACACCACCTCCTCCACTGTGAGGGGAAGGTCCAACTCTCCCGCCACCTCTTCCGAAAGTTCCAGGAGGGGTATTGAAGCCAGATATTCTCGAACTGCTTCCCTTTTATAATTGACTCGTGATGTATAGAGATCAGAGTAAAAGTCTACAAAGGCCTTAGCTATGTCCGTTTGTGATGTGCAGAGTTGCATCTGTGCATTATATATACAAGGGATAGAGGTTGGTACCTGGTGCGAGTGGGCCAAATAAGCTAGCAACTTACTGTTTTTGTCCCCAAATTCAAACACGCTGAGCTTGGTAAAGTAATTTTTTTCTTCGTTTTTTTCACCAGAACTAAATCCAGTTGGCGCATATTTTCTCTCCATATTATATGGGTATCAGGGTTAGGATTTCTGATGTAGTCGACTTCAGCCTCAGCAGCTACCTGTTGCGCTTCCCTAACCTTCCATTCTCTATCAGATTGGTACTGTTTAATCTCAGCCTTGACAACCCCTCTAAGCGTGGCCTTAAACGTCTCCCAAGTGATTCCTACTGGTACCTCCCCGCTGTTGTCCAACCAGAAAGTGTTAATGGACCTGGCAGTGGATCTTTCAAAACATTCCTCCTTGAGCCACAAGGGGCTCAGCCTCCATAAAGCATAGCCTTGGGGGTCTCTCCATATCAATAGTAATAAGCAAGGGGGAGTGGTCTGAGACGGCCCTTGGCAGATATTGGACTCCATCACCCTTGGGAGAAGTTCCCTAGATACAAAGCACATATCTAACCTAGAGAGGGTGTTAATAGTGCAGGAGAAGCAAGAGTATGCCTTGGTATCTGGGTGCCTCCACCTCCAAGCCTCCTCCAAATCATATTGTCCTTATCCGGAGATAGTACTGCATTCATGTCCCCAGCCAATATAATGGGTCCCTCTGCCACCTGAACCACCTCTGCCATCATCACATCCCACACCCCTACTGTAAATGGGGGCAGCATATAGACCACCACAAAGCTATATGTCTGGTTAAATAATAATCAGCACCAGGGCCACAAACCTACCCAAGGGGTCCAGTTTCACAGATTTGGTTGTGAACAGTAGGGATTTACAGACGAGAACCAAAACCCCCCTGGCATAAGTAGAGTATGTGGAGTGGAATGCTCTACTGACAAGGGCCCTATGGAGCGCCAGCGTCCTGGAACCCACCAGATGCGACTCCTGGAGGAATATGATATGTGGCCTACGCTTTAGGACATATTTGAATACCAGGGCTTAATCTTAGAATTAAGCCCTTGCACATTCCAGGACAGTAGATTAAGGGTCTGCATCAAGGTGTCCACAAAGTAATGGACCCACGGGGTCACTCACAGTAGGATGAGGCGACAGCGGAGGACCCCCCTAGGTGGAGCAGCATCAGCATACACAATATGACAACATTATAGACAGTTCTAGGGCATACATACACACAAGCACATTGCAGGGCAATCACATTCAATTGAGGACCAGGGCCTCTAGACCTCAGAGACTTGTAAGAAAGCTGAAAACATTTGAATTAAAGAACAGCAAAAGAAAAACAGACAAAAAACACAAGAACTGTCCCAGATCCAGAACAACGGATCCTAACCCCTGTTCCCCCCCACCCTGCCTGCAGCCCCGAACATCCCACAGGCTTTACCCCAAAACAGCAAACAAAAAATGTCTCCCTAAAGGGGGGTATGCTCCCTGCACCAGCCAGGCAGGAAAACTTAGGGTTGAGTACGTGAGTTCACTTAGAGCATAAACATGACCGTAATAGTCATATGACCTTCAGCAATGTTCCTCAAAAATGCATTGTGCAGCAAAGTTGTAGGATCTCTCAAACTATATAGAGACCGAAAGAGAGGCAACCTTTAAGTAGGAACCCATATCCCTAAAGGTTGGCACAACATACACGCCGTGATGAGTAAAGACTGGTACTGACTATTCTTCAGCAATCCTGTGGTGGGGATCAGGTAAATAGGAAAAAATCCTAAGAAAAATGCATCTTAAGGAGTTTCCCTATTTGAGTAGAGTGTCTTACCTATATCCGCCACTGGAGGGAGTAAAGAACTGATATTCACTCACATGCTCCACGAGAAGCCAGTGTCAGCTGTGGCTCAGACAGCGCTCTTCCTCCACTGCAGGCTCTGCAAAAAGGTAACCTTCCTGGGAAGTAAAGCTGCTGAAGGGACCCTCCTCTCCCCCTCACAATTTGCCATTTCCCTAAACACACGCGCACACACGCTTTTATAGGGCACGGCGGAAAAGGGGGGTGCGTTAATGGAGCGGGTGCGTGCACGTGTGCGCCACTCTACTGCGCAGGGCAGGAGCCTTTAAATAATGGCCTTAGACACCAGAAAGCTCTCTGAGAGACACAGCAGCTGGTGACACATAAGCTTCTCTGTGGTTGTATTCAGGCACTCCTGGACACCTACTCTGCATCAAAGCTGTGTGATTAGTTGCATTACTTTATGTTGATTGCTAAACTAACACAGTAGTGTATGCATTGTGTGTACCTTTGCTTTGACATAGGACTATGTCTTCCTATAGGAGACATTCAAGGTTGTCAAAAAAGCCCAATAAAGCATTGCCACCTAAACCGGAGGGCTCTAGCCATTTCTGCCTAGTACCAGCCTCTCCTACAAGACCTAAAGCACCTGCACAGGATGAGCCATTATCATTATCAGGCATAGTAGCCTCTCCTATTATACCAGCTCCTGCATATGTCACTGAATACACTTTAGCAGCAGCTTTGAACAACTTGAAAGGGAGAATTGCTACTTTTAATCGCAGTGTCCTCACAGAAGGACAAAAAGCGAAGTAGGTCCTCTTCGGTTGTCCTAGACACCACTTCAGAAAAATCTGACAATGAGGAGGATAATGCAGCACCATCAGGGGATGAGAAGTTATTGGATGGTTCAGAAGTATCAGATGAACCTTTTTCTGCTTCCCAGGTTCTTAAATTGCAGGTGTAATATTATGCAGAAGCAGTCCGGTCTAGGTTCAAGTTATCCTCGTCTAGGTTAACTGAATCACCTGTTTCCTCCTTCATTGAGATCCCCAAAGGCTGCATGTTCCTTTCTGGTTCATCCTTTATTGGAGAACCTGATTTAGACAGACTGGCAACATCCAAACAAGCGTTTTTCTCCTCCAAGAAAATTTGATATTCTTTATCCAATGGAGGAAAAGTTTGCTTAGAAATTGAAACTGCCTACAGTAGATGTGACCATTTCTTGTGTAAATAGAAACCTACAGTAACTTGCTCAGGTATTTAACCACAGATCGGTCACCCCCTCCCCCCACAGTTATAACACTATGTAGGGAATACATTTAACCCCTTCCTGACCCCCTAGTGTTAACCCCTTCAATGCCAGTCACATTTATACATTAATTAGTGCATATTTATAGCACTGATCGCAATATAAATGTGAATCGTGCCAAAAATGTGTCAAAAGTGTCCGATGTGTCCGCCATAACGTCACAGTCCCAATAAAAATTCTGTCCCCTATTTTGTAGGCGCTATAACTTTTGCGCAAACCAGTCGCTTATTGCGATTTTTTTTTTTTTTTTACCAAAAATATGTAGAATACGTATCGCCCTAAACTGAGAAAAAAATGTAAATTTCTTTCTCGTACATCACGGGACACAGAGCGGCATATTCATTACTATATGGGTTATATGGAGTACCTTCAGGTGTGGACACTGGCAATCTCAAACAGGAAGTCCCCTCCCTATATAACCCCCTCCCCTAGAGGGAGTCCCTCAGTTTTTTCGCCAGTGTCTTAGGTGTTGGTCACGGAATAGCTTTGCTCCACATCCTTGGGATTAAGGGCGGGCTAACCGGATCTGTCCAAGGAGCCTCAGTGCCAAAGTGGACAGTACCCGGGCCCCAAACCGTGAGGTTTTGCCTATAATGCTCCTCTTTGGAGGGCTGGACCCTGGGCCCAGGACTTGGAGTTCGTAAAGACCATAAGTTCCTGTTTGCCAGGGTGCTATATAAGTCCAGGACAGTGGGTACCTTCATAGGACCCCAGGGCCTGAAGGTCTATTACGCTACCCACGGAGATGGGAGAAGATTGGATCGTTTTGCTAGACAAACATCCTGCAGCATGGAGCAGGTAAGAGGGGAGCCTGCGGGACTTGGTTCGACAGCAGGCTCTCCGGGGTAACCTAAAAGGGGGGTAGCCTAAGTATGCTCTGCATTGACAACCTTGCTCACTATGTCTGAGAAGACAGGATGATCTCATTCCCCCATCACTAGGTTCCCCTGTCTAAGAAACAATTGTGTTTGCTAGCTACCTGCTGCTTTCTTCCCAGGGCTAGTAAGGACCCCTATGGGGCCTTTTGGAGAGTCCTACCTGGCCGGGGGTTTGATTCTGCCGCCTGGTACTGCAGTCCTGGGTCGCCAGCAGCGCGGCTCCTCCATGTGCTTCCTTCTCCGGCATACGCGCGCGCGCACGTCTTATAGACGTTTTTCGCGCCGTTCGGAGGGGAGGGCGGGGGGGGGCGTGCCTGCAGCGTCGTCAGGGGCGCGCCTTGTGTGCTGTTATAGATCAGCAGGCTATAGTCAGTGCTCAGTCTGAGGCTGATCTGAAAGGGAGAGGACGCAGAGCGGCAGAACAGTGACTCCCGGTGGCGGAAGAGGGGTAGTACATGCTGGACTTGGTTCCAATGCTTTTCTGTTAAGCCAAAAAATCCCCTTTTGCAACAGGTTGGAGGCTGACAAACTAAGTTTGGGGACGCTGTATGTTTTTAAAAAAAAAAACATACGGGGCCCCATCAGTTTTTGGGCATTAGTGATCTATTGTCCCCTAAACCCTAGTTTTGTACTCCTGGCCACTACAGTCTGCTGTTGTAGGCGGAGTCCCTCGATTTTGTATTATGGCTTCCAAAAGTTCGGGGTCAAAGGGTACAAAAAAAGACCAAAAAAACAAAGGGGTTCCCCCTCTGATTCTGAGGATATGCCGATACTTTCCCCGCAGCTTATTCCCATGAAGGTCGCCTTGGATGAGCCATTGGGGGGGTCTGGTGCTGAGGCTGGCCCAGATCAGCCCAGCCCTGTGTTTATCACAGAGGAGATGCTAGCTGTATCCCTAGGGGGGCTAGAAGAAAGATTAGCAGCGTTGATCGCTAGATCTATTCCTGGCAAGAAACGGGCTAGATCCCCATCACCAAAAGGTGTATCCTCAGATGCTGAAATTCTCTCTCCGGAGGAATTGGAATCGCAGGAGGATCAACTAGACCTGAACCAAGAGGGTTCAGGGATTGAGGGATCTACCTCTGAGGAACCATTTTCAGACTCCCAGACAGAGAGACTGTGGGTGCAGTCTTTGACGGACATGGTCCGCTCAGCATTTAATTTACCATTGCCAGAGCCTCAGGTTCCTGCGGTATCCTCTCTGGGCTCTTTGAAAGCTCCTTTGAGCAACGCGGTTTTTCCGGTCCATCCTCTCTTGGAGGAATTGATCTTTCAGGATTGGGTACGACTGGACAGGATTTTTCTATGGAGGAAAAATTCTCGAAGAGGTGGAAGCTCCCAGTGGTGGATGCAGCCATCTCATGTGTGAATAAATCACTAACTTGCCCGGTGGAAAACATACAAATGTTTAAAGATCCGGTTGATAAACGGTTAGAGACACTTTTAAAAGCATCCTTTGCTACGGCAGGAGCAGTGGTACAGCCAGCTGTGGCTGCAATTGGAGTTTGTCAGGCGTTAAAGGACCAGACAAAAGAAATGCTAAAAGACATGCCTACCCAACAGGCAGAAGAGTTTACCCAACAGGCAGAAGAGTTTTCTGACATTCCCAGAGCTCTGTGTTTTGCGGTAGATGCTATAAAGGATTCCATCCAGCAGGCCTCTCGTTTATCACTATTTTTGGTGCACATGAGAAGGCTCTTATGGTTGAAGAACTGGGCGGCAGAGCCCCCATGCAAAAAGCTTCTGGCAGGGTTTCCCTTCCATGGAGGACGACTCTTCGGAGAGGATCTGGATAAATACATTCAGACTTTTTCAAGTGGCAAAAGTACTCTTTTACCAGTCAAAAAGACATTCCGGGGTCCTACATTTAAAAGGCAGCTCTTTCCTGTCTCAGGGCCCTCAAATTCCAGGCAGTATCGACGGCCGCCTGCGCGATCCAACTTTAACAGTAGATCGCAGGGACAGGCCCCTGGGGGTAAGAGACCATGGTATCGCAAGCCGACAAAACCAGCCCCTAAGTCTGCCTTATGAAGGGGCGCCCCCACTCTCGCGGGTGGGGGGAAGGCTTCGTTTCTTCTCAGAAGTTTGGGAAGCCAAGATCCCCGACAAATGGGTCCGGGCGTCTGTAACCACAGGCTACAGACTGGAGTTTCTAAAGTTCCCTCCGCCTCATTTTCAAGAGTCAAGGCTACCAAAGGATCCAGCAAAGAAGGCCTCGATGCTGGCAGCTTTGGATCACCTGCTTTGCCAGGGCGTGATAATAGAGGTGCCAGCCCAAGAGCAGGGGCTAGGTTTCTATTCCAATCTCTTTGTCATACCAAAGCCCAACGGCGATGTCAGGCCAATCTTGGACCTAAAGAGTTTAAACGTTTACCTAAGGGTTCGTTCCTTCCGGATGGAATCCATCCGGTCAGCAATCGCTACGCTCCAGAGGGACGATTTTCTGGCTTCCATAGACATAAAGGATGCTTACCTTCATGTACCAATCTTTCAGTCGCATCAAAGATTTTTACGCTTCGCAGTGGGGCAGCGACACTTCCAATTCAGGGCGCTCCCCTTCGGGCTAGCCACGGCCCCCCGGGTATTCACGAAGATCCTAGCCCCAGTTCTGGCCAATTTAAGGATCCAAGGGGTCACAGTCCTAGCATACTTGGACGACCTTTTAATCATAGATCACTCACGGCTGTGTCTGCAACAGGCAGTAAACCTCACGGTTCAGTACCTCGAAAGGTTCGGCTGGGTCCTAAACCGGGAAAAGTCAGCGTTCCATCCTACAAAGCAGTTGGAATACCTCGGCATGAGGTTAGACACAGAACAGCAAAGGGTGTTCCTGCCCCTTGTAAAGGTCGAGGCTATCAAGGGGTTGGTTCAGTTGGTTCTAAGCAGGAAAAAAACAACTATTCACCTGTGTATGCGATTACTAGGCAAGCTAGTGGCCACGTTCGAGGCAGTACCATACGCTCAGATCCACACTCGCGTCCTACAGGCAGCCATTCTAGCAGCCTGGGGCAAGAGAGCACATGCCTTGGAGTCCCCTTTGACGCTATCATCAAGGGTCCGACAAAGCCTGGCCTGGTGGTTGAACCCTCAGAATCTTCTAAAGGGAAGGTCCTTCAGCCCCGTTGTCTGGAAGGTAGTTACCACAGACGCCAGCCTGGCAGGCTGGGGGGCGGTCTTGGAGGGGTTCTCTCGCCAGGGAACTTGGGCGGAAGCAGAGAGGCAGCTACCCATCAATGTCTTGGAGATCAGGGCTGCTCGCCTAGCCCTCCTGGCATGGACTTCCAGATTACAGGGGTCCCCGGTGAGAATCCAGTCAGACAATGCCACAGCGGTGGCATACATAAACCACCAAGGGGGAACCAGGAGTCAGGCCGCTCAGAGGGAGGTGAGCTTGATTTTTCAGTGGGCAGAGGTTTATGTACCCTGCATTTCGGCGATATTCATTCCCGGAGTGGACAACCTGCAGGCAGACTTCTTAAGTCGCCAGATTCTGTCGCCGGGGGAGTGGTCTCTGCATCCCCAGGTCTTTCAGACAATCTGCCAGAAGTGGGGAATGCCAGACGTAGATATAATGGCATCCAGGTTCAACAAGAAACTAGACAGGTTCGTGTCTCGAGCGAGGGACCCTATGGCCTGCGGAACCGATGCGTTGGTTTGCCCTTGGTATCAATTCAAACTTCTATATGCATTTCCTCCGCTACAGTTACTTCCTCGCCTGTTGCGCAGGATCAGAGTGGAGCACAAGCCAGTCATTCTAGTAGCTCCAGCTTGGCCCCGGAGGACATGGTACTCACTAGTCCTGAAGAGGGCAGTGGGAGACCCTTGGACTCTTCCTCTACGACCAGACCTACTCTCACAAGGCCCGATCCTCCACCCTACATTACAGCGTCTAAATTTGACGGCCTGGAGGCTGAATCCCTGATTCTCAGGGGTAGAGGTCTGTCTAGGCAGGTAATTCCTACCCTGATTAGGGCTAGAAAGCCGGCCTCCAGGGTGATTTATTACAGGGTGTGGAGGAACTACATAGGCTGGTGTGAATCCAAAAGATGGAATTCCCGCAAATATACCATTGATAGGGTGTTAAGTTTTCTCCAGCTAGGAGTGGATAAAGGCCTGGCATTAAGCACAATCAAGGGACAGATTTCAGCTCTGTCAGTGTGGTTTCAGAGGCCGCTGGCCACCCACTCGCTGGTAAAGACCTTCATACAGGGGGTCTTGCGTATTAATCCTCCTGTCAAGTCACCAATTTGTCCATGGGACTTAAATCTTGTCCTGTCCACTCTACAGAAACAACCCTTTGAGCCGTTGGCTGAGATTCCTTTAGTTTTACTGACAAGAAAGTTGGTATTCTTGGTCGCCATAGTTTCGGCCAGGAGAGTGTCAGAGTTGGCAGCCTTATCGTGTAAGAACCCATATCTCATTCTACATAAGGACAGGGCAGTTCTCCGGCCCCATCCTTCCTTTCTACCAAAGGTTATATCCAATTTTCACTTGAACCAGGATTTGGTACTTCCATCCTTCTTTCCGAAACACACATCTAGAAGGGAGGGGTTGCTGCATACCTTGGATATTGTCCGGGCCATGAAGGCCTATCTTAAAGCTACAGAAAAGATCCGGAAAACAGATGTGTTGTTCGTTCTACCAGATGGCCCCAAGAAGGGGCAGGCAGCTGCAAAATCCACCATCTCGAGATGATTAGACAATTAATCATTCAGGCCTACGGTTTGAAGAGGTTGCCTCCT
This sequence comes from Rana kukunoris, assembly GCA_029574335.1. Lineage (NCBI taxonomy): Eukaryota > Metazoa > Chordata > Amphibia > Anura > Ranidae > Rana > Rana kukunoris. The sequence goes on from CM056054.1 coordinate 90,747,898, forward strand.
CCTTTGTCGGTAAAAGCCCATTCTACCAGGGCCATGGGCGCCTCCTGGGCAGCACACCATCAGATCTTTATGGCTCAGATGCAAGGCGGCGACATGGTCATCAGTCCACACGTTTACAAGGTTTTATCAACTAGACGTGAGAAGGAATGCGGATTCAGCCTTTGGGCAGGCAGTACTACAGGCTGCGGTTTAAGATCCTCGGGATCAGGGGCACCCTTGGTTGTAAAAAAAAAAAAAGTATTTTCTTGACTAAGTTGGATTTATTATTATTATTTGAGTATACCTCTAAATTAAATCTCTTTTGAGAAGATGTCTCCCTCCCCTCATTAAAGCATTGCTTTCGGACATCCCATATAGTAATGAATATGCCGCTCTGTGTCCCGTGATGTACGAGAAAGAAAAAGGGATTTTTAAATACAGCTTACCTGTAAAATCCTTTTCTTGGAGTACATCACGGGACACAGAGCTCCCACCCCTCTTTTGGGGAACATTTTTGGGAGGCATACTGCTTGCTACAAAACTGAGGGACTCCCTCTAGGGGAGGGGGTTATATAGGGAGGGGACTTCCTGTTTGAGATTGCCAGTGTCCACACCTGAAGGTACTCCATATAACCCATATAGTAATGAATATGCCGCTCTGTGTCCCGTGATGTACTCCAAGAAAAGGATTTTACAGGTAAGCTGTATTTAAAAATCCCTTTTTAAAGAAGCGCGGAAAGAAGATATTAATAAAGGACTTGTCATTTTTTATACCTTTGACCTATTTTTTTGGTGATATGGTAGAGGTACCCCATTACCATGTCACACAGGGGGGGGGCCGGGATCTAGGGGTCCCCTTTGTTAAAGGGGTCTTCCAGATTCTGATAAGCCCCCCGCCAACAGACTCCCACAACCAACGGCCAGGGTTGTGGGTATGAGGCCCTTGTCCCCATCAACATGGGGACAAGGTGCTTTGGGGGGACCTAGAAATTTTGATGTTGCTTTTTGTGGGTGAAAATCACTTAGATGTCTCTGAGCATGCTCATACAGCGTGGTTTTTGGGCTAGTAATTTAAGGACATCCTTAACAGGTGTAAGCAGTTACATGTTCACCCAAACTAGAGACTGAACTTTGTCCATGTGTTTTCAATTGCTTCATTAGCACACATGTTCAGTTCAGCAGACATGCAGAAACATAAACAAAGCTGCAATCGCGGCTGAAAGCATGAGATCTGTGTTTTTTTCCCCTGAACTCATGCTTTCCAGCCTGAAGGGGAGGTTTTATTGAATTATCACGTAACAAAAATAAATAATAATAATTAAAACGCCCCTGTCCCTAGTAGCTCGCACTCAGAGGCGAACGCGCATGTAAGTTCTGCCCACATATGTAAACACCGTTCAAACCACACATGTGAGGTATTGACGCGTGCGTTAGAGCGAGAGCAATACTCCTCTGTAACTCTAAACTGGTAACCTGTAAAAAAACAAACAAGTGTCACCTATGGAGATTTTAAAGTCCTGAAGTTTGGCGATTTAACGGCATGAACCGTGACAACCAGAGACTTTGGAAGGATGAGAGATACTCCTGTGCCAGGGACACTAATAACTCCTGGGTCTAAGTCCACCCTGTGCCCTTGTAGGCATAGGGTGGCTAATAAAATCATAATTCATGTATTACATGAGATGGGACATTAATAATAATTCATGTTTGCAGGATGTCTTGAGATATCACAAGTTGTTGGCTATTCAATGTGGGCACACATGCTTTTGAAAGGTGTTAATTGCATCTACTCCTAGACATTACATTGTCTATTGTATAAAGGTGTTAATTCAGGTCTGCTGCTAGACCTTTCAATTGTCTGATAACACTGTTTAAAGCCTATTGATGCCCAGGTGTCAAGACCCTTTAGAGACAGTACGTGTGTCTAGATATGTGGATTGAGGTCAAGGCATTGTGTAATTGTATTCTGGAATGTGATAGATCTTGTCAGTATCAATGCCGAAATGTCTGCTAGAGAATTAGCCATAGTGTGTGAATAGGGAGGTGGAGATTGCATTGTCCTGTGATTAACTGTAACATGCTGTACTAGAGATATAAGCAAGCTAAGAAACCAATAAAGTGTTCATTCATTTTTTTTTTCCAAAACATTTTATTAAGATTACAAACACATACAAATAATACAACAGTTAAAAGACTTATTAGAAATAACATATATGGGAAGGGAAAGGAACAGGGAGCTAGCTGGATCCAAAAGTAGAACCGAACCAGTGTACTGGAACTAAATGCAGCCGATCAGACAAGTAATAGGGAAAGGTAAAGGGAGGGGAAAGAAAAGAGAAAAAAGAGAGAGAAAAGCAAGGGGGGGAGTTGGTGGAGGGGAGAGTGAGAGGGAAGGGAGGAGGGGTGGGAGGAAGGTGTATAGTAATGAGAAAAACAAGAAGGTCGATTAGGGGTGGTAAAATAAAATGGAATGGACGACAGCACGGGGGGAACTAAATTGAGTACATGCAGCATATATACCAGTAGAAGCACTATTCGCTTTGTGAGTGTGAGAGTGCAACTCCAGGATCAGACAGGGTTTGGCACTCAAGGACCTGAAGAGGGGGGTAGTATCATAAGTGTGGGATGCCAGGCAGGGCCAGTGTTTCAAGTCAAGAAAGCGAATGGTGAGGAAAGCAGGGCTCGCTGCTCATTCTCAGACAGATTATACCTAATAAAGGCGTCCCATTTCTTGTCAAACTTGCCCCTTGATTGTGTTGGAAAGGACTGTACGTCCAGGTTCTCCCTATAGAGTAAGGACTTCATGTGTCTTATTATTTCCGTCAATGAGGGGGGGAGTAGTTGAAATCCAGTGGTTGAAAATGGTCCTACGGGCCAATAAAAGTAGGAGGATCCAGTGCTTAGTTCCTTGGGAAAGTATGATGAACTCCTCATCCGATGCTAGGCATTGGGGAGGGCAACCGAATAATAGAAGGCGGGGATCTTTCCTCAGGGGGTGTTCTGTCACGTCCTTTACGTACCGAAGAATCGAGGTCCAGAAAGCATCAATGGGGGGACAGTTCCAGAGGCGGTGGAGCAAAGTGGGCCTATGGGTTAGGCACCAAGGACAGGCGGGACCAATGTCAGGGGATTTTGAGGTGGAGAACGGGTAGTAGGCCCGATGCATAAGCTTGAATTGCGTTTCTCTCCATGTTTCACAGGGGGTGATAGACCTTATGGTCCTATATCCTCTTATGACATCTTCAACATCGATCTGGTCAGGTAGGTCCCTGGTCCAGGAAGACATGGAAGTGCAGTGTAGGGGTTTGACAAATTCCAAAGATAGTGGTCGGTAAATGTCTGATATAGAGTATTTCTTCTCAGAAATAAGACTGTCTATGAAGGAGGGTTGGAATCTAGTGATTTTGTTGGGGCAAAGTTTGTTGACAAAGTCCACATATTGTAGGATCTGATAGTAGTGGGTAGGGGGTAGAGTGTATTCCCTTGCAAGTTGAGCAAAAGATTTGGAGCTGCCAGCTGAGATCTGGAATAAAGAGAACACTCTGGGCCAGATTCTCAGAGGCGTTACGACGGAGTATCTCAGATACCCCGTCGTATCGCCTTTTTTTTTTAGTCGTATCTATGCGTGTGATGCTGTGCATCACTTTTGCATAGATACGCTTCTACATCCGACAAGTGTAATCCAATTACACTTTCGGATCGTAGGTGTAATGACAACTCCGGCCACTAGGTGGCCTTTACGTTGTTTTTTCATTTGCATATGCAAATGAAGTAGTACGCCGATTCTCGATCGCTTTTACGCCGCCCCGTCGTCGCGTACGTCGTTTTCGTTCGCGTAAGGTTACCCCAGCTTCTATGTGGAGTAACCTTACGAGGTCCCGTCGGATGCCGTCGTGTCCCGTCGGATGCCATGTTAAGTATGGCCTCGGGACCGCGTCGTGTTGTGCGTCGTTTACGTCGTTTGCGTACGTCGATTCTCAATGGGGCTGGCGTACGCTGCGATTACGTCGTTTACATTGAGAAAATGTGACGTCCTTTGGAGCATGCGCACTGGGCTTTTTCCCCGGCGCATGCGCATGCGCAGTTCGTTCGACGCGGGGGCGCGCTTAATTTAAATACAAGCCGCCCCATTTGAATTGCGCGGGTTTACGCTGCGCGATTTACGCGACGTAAGCGAAACCTACGGAGCAAGTGCTTAGAGAATAAAGCACTTGCTCCAGTACGCAGCGGCGGCGTAGTGTAACTGGCTTACGCTACGCCGCCGAAAATATTGGAGAATCTGGCCCTCTGTCTAGGCCCTTGTCCTTCCATTTTGAGAAGGGTTCGTATTGGAGGCTAGGCGTGAACATGGGGTTACCACATATTGGAAGGTGTCTAGAGATGTGGGGGAACAGACCCAATTTTTTCCTCACCTCCCTCCATGCCACAATAGTGTCACGAAAAAGCAAATTCTGCTTGATGGGATTAGATAATTTTTGGAGCGAGCTGTGAAGAATAGCTGCCAAATCCAAAGGGCCGACCATAGCCGATTCTAGGTCAAAGTTAGAATAGCGGGATGATCTTAGTATCCAGTCCACTCCAACTCTCAGAAGGCAGGCGAGGTTGTACACTCTTACATTGGGGAGACCCACACCCCCTTCGCTCTTCGGGAGATAAAACTTTGAAAGGGCAATTCTAGGCCTACTCTTTTTCCATATAAATTTGACAAGGGCTTTATTCAAAGATTGTACATCCTTGTGTTTCAGTAGAAGAGGTAGGGTTTGTAGTGGATAGAGTAGGTGGGCAAAACTAATAATTTTGAAGAGTGCGCAAGGGTAATTTAAATAGTACAGAGAGGATGGTTCCTTACCAATTTTCAGGCCTAAGTAGGTGATATGTTGTCCTGCTAGCCACAGGCTGGAGGGGGGGAGCTGAGATCGTGAGGTATACGGCCCTAGAGGGAGGATTTCACTCTTGGAAAAATTAATTTTTAAGCCAGAGCATAGGCGAAAGGAGTCAAAGATGTTTTGTATGGCAGGGATGTCTGTGTGAGGGGAAGTGGAGAATATGAGTATGTCATCAGCAAATAGAGCCACCCTCATGTCCTCGTGTCCAAACGGTATCCCATGTAGCAGAGGGGTGGTGCTAAGAAGGCGTGAGAGTGGCTCTATGGCAAGGTTGAATAGCAGGGGGGAAAGAGGGCAACCCTGCCTCGTACCTCTGTATAGCCTAAAGGGGGAGATTGGATTCCCGCTGCCGTAACTGTGGCTGATGGGGCAGAGTACATATTTTGAATAAAGATGTTGAAAGGGCCCACCAGACCAAATTTTAGCAAGACCCGTGATAACCACTGAAAACTTACATTGTCGAACGCCTTTTCGGCGTCTAAAGTGACTATCACTACTTCTCGCGAGGAATTCGACTTTGCATATTCCAGGGCAGCCATGACTTTACGGATATTGGCAGCCGCAGACCTCCCCTTGGTAAAACCCGATTGGGCGTTGTGTATAAGTGCAGGCATTATCTCACCTAGCCTCGACGCCACTATTTTGGAGAGTATTTTAGAATCAACATTTAGCAGGGAGATAGGGCGGAAAGAGCCCGGGTCAAGGGGGTCTTTCTCCTTCTTAGCGATAAGCTTGATGTTTGCGAGGTGTCCCGTCTGTAGGTATGGTCCCCCGCCCCAGATATAGTTATAGACTGATAGCAGTGTGGGGGTAATTTCGGGTTTTAGTAGTTTAAAGAACTCAGGCGTAAAGCCATCCGGGCCCGGTGCTTTGCAATTAGAAAGCCTGCTGATGGTACCACTGATTTCTTCCAGGGTGATGGGGGCATTTAAGCGTGACAGTTGACTTTGATCAATCTGGGCCAGGGCAACATCATCTAACCATTTACCCGCTAACTCAGCATCAGTAGAGTCTGGACCGTATAGAGTCGTATAGAAATTTTCCAGTGTCTTATTCACATCCTTAGGTGAAGAAGACAGTGTTCCGTCTGGATTGCGTAACTTACTGATGTGGGTAGGCGTGTAAGTGCCCCTAGTAATCCTCGCAAGAAGTTTCCCGGCCTTATTACCAAATTTATAATAATGAAGTTGCAAGGCAGATAGCTTCATTTGTTCCACTCTTTCAGCCCAGGTTTTAAAATGGTTCTTGGCTTCCTTCCAAGCAGAAAGGTGGTCTTCGGTGTGCATTGCGTTAAGAAGTGACTTGGCCATTCTCACGCGCTTGCTAGCCTCTAGAAACTGTTTTTGGGCGTTTTTTTTGTATGCTGAGGTGAAGGATATAATCCTCCCCCTCAGATAGGCTTTGCCCGCTTCCCATAGTAGGTTAGGGTCGTTCGTGTGTTGGGCATTGTTGTGAAGGTAATCCTCCCAAGCCTCGGACAACATCTTTTTAAAAGTTTCATTTTGGTTGAGCTAAGCTGGGAACCTCCATTGCCTGACCTCTGGGCGGTGTTGGAGATTGCTCAGGGAGACCGAGACGGGAGAGTGATCTGAGATTACTAGGTCATGTATGAGCATGGACGATATTTTCTGCAGTAGAGAGTGGGTGCCCAGGAAGTAGTCTAATCTGGCAAAAGACCCGTGTACAGGAGAGAAGAAAGTGTATTCCCTCTCCATGGGGTGTTGCACCCGCCATATATCTATCAAGTCAAGGGTCTGGACCATATGTGACAGAGAAGTTGGACGCTCAGAGCGAGCGTTAGGGACCTGTGAGCAGGGTTTGTATCTATCCTTCAGGTCACACATAGTGGAGTTGAAGTCACCCCCCACAAGGTGGGGTGTGAGATCTTCGGTAGCTAACAGGGGTGCTAGTTTAGAAAAGTAGGTTTGGTCCGGGGAGTTAGGGGCATAGATGTTGGAGAGCCGTAATTCACCCGAGGGGAGTTTAAGGTGTATGGAAATACGTCTGCCCTCATCGTCTCTGTCGATAGACAGCACATCATAAACTAGGTTCTTATGCAGTAGAATAATTACCCCTGCCTTACGGCCCGAAGAAGCTGACCCCAGAACCTGTCCCACCCATAACTTCTGCAAACGGAAGAAATCTCTTTCCTCCAGGGTCTCCTGAAGCAAGGCTATGTCAGCCTTAAGCTGTTTTAGATGCCTAAGGATTTTCATTCTTTTGATAGGTGAGCGCAAACCCTTCACATTCCAGGTCACTATGCAAGTCTGTGACATGGGTGGTACGAGAGGGGATTACTGGATTGATTGTACAAGAAATGTAGTTTACCTGGCAAAAGATGAGCATGCGAACTCTGCGGGTGGGCTGTGTGTCCATGAAGTCGCTGGGGACGTTGAAGGAACCATCCTCTCATTGGAAAAAGGATCACGCAGGGAAGGGCGGAAGGGAATAAGGAAGAAAGGTTAATAACAGGGGGGAAAAGGGGAAATAAAAATAACAGTAAACCATGACTCTTTTTTCCGCATGTTTTCCCACGTCCGGGTGAGCCGCCTGACCACCCACAAAACATTATATACAATTTCCAGCATCGCCCCCAAGATGGAATGGGAGTGACAGCCAAGGATAAGTGCATTCAGGAGAACTAAGCGGTTCCCAGCACAGCAGGGGTCATGACATGGGGTCAGCCAGCGGTGGGAAAACATATTGTCGCTCTATATAGATAAAGGAGCAGGTACCTAGGATGGAACGGTCAATAAAAGGAGAACACATAAAAAAAACAAAAAAAAACAGCAATGTACTGTATCTTATCTTATGGCAGCCTCACAGCCACACACTTGTTCGTAGAGCAGCAACTAAGAGCAGGTATAATTGACAGCAATCAGATATGTAAAAATGAAAAGAAAAACAAAAAGTTCCGTCCCGGGGTGAGGAGGAGTGAGTCTAGGTGGCCATTAAGTTGGAGAAGGATATACTCCTAGTATAAAATAAAACTGGAAAGGCCATTCCCCAGCCCGCCGTAAACCCCGGTTCAGGGGGGTCAAAAATTAAGCCAGCCAGGGCATCACTCCTCTGATGCGGGAAGCACTGGCTTCATCCGGATCCCAGGTGGACTTGCTCGGGCGCGGATTTCAGGCGCTTGGATGGTTCCTTCCTCAGACTTCTTTGGTCTCTCGGCCCCTGCTTCGCCTTGTCAGCATATGTGGGCGTCGTACCTTGATCCCCCGGCAGTGAATGTAGATAGGCACGGGCTTTGTCCAGCGATTAGATAGTGAGCTGTTGTCCATCTGGAGTTTGCAGGCGCAAGATGGCCGGATACGCCAGCGAAAAGCGGATGCCTCTCTTGTACAGCTCCGCTCAAACTGGTTGGAAGTCTTTTCGTTTGCGAGAGACCTCCGCTGAGTAATCAGCAAACAGCAAGATTTTATGGCCAGCGATCTCTATGGAGCACGACTTGCGGAAGCTCTGAAGTATGGCTGCGCGATCCGCGTAGTTCAAAAATCTTGCGATCACCGGTCTGGGGCGGGCACGATCCTCAGCCAGAGCGCCCATACGATGCGCTCGTTCCACTGTGAAGCCGCGTTCTAGGCCCAAGGCCTCGGGCAACGTGTTAGAACAAAAGTCCAACAGGGAGTTGGGTTTGAAGGATTCCGGGAGGCCTATAACCTGCAGATTGTTTCTTCCTTCGAGGTCTACATTGGGGGGCCTCGGGCTTCGTAGTCTTCTGCTGGGGGCTTCGCCACCCCGCCCGGTCTTCTCAGGTGTCTTCCGCCAGGGGCCCCCGGGCTACCTCATTTTCTGCCGGGGGGTGCGCCACTCCCCCGGTTTTTTCTTCGCTGTCTTGTCGTTGCCTCTTCTGCCTGGCATCTCCGCGGGGGCCAGGGCTTCTCTGACAATTGCGCGGACGTGCGACGTGGTGCCCAAGCAAAATTGGCAACCTTTTTTTCCCACAAAGAGAGCTTTCTTTTGGTGGTATTTGATCACCAATTTGGCGCGGAGTTCCCCTTCATGGTCAGCGCAAGCTGAAAACAGTTCGGGATTCACGTGCGCCTTCTCACGCAGCGCAAATACAGCTACGCCGCTTGGGATTTACCAAGATTTTCCCGGCGTACTGACAAGGCGTGCGTGGATCTCCGAAATTGCCGTGTACGCATGCCCAGTATGCAAATGAACCTCCCGAAGTTCAGGCGTATTGTGCAGGCCTACGGGGATATGTTAACAAAAATCACTTTCACTTTCAATTCGGCCCGTAAAACATAAACAAACACATGTCACTACACTTCCCCACATCACCCCACAACCCCTCCCTAATAAACTCCCGCCCAAACCCTGTCTATTTACATTTCTAAATGCCGTACGCCAGGTCTATACAGGTGCTCAATTCGCCCTCTCCTGGGCGCACTAGGCATTTTAGTAACTAAAAAATACACTGCACTTCCGGCGTATTTCTTTAGTAAATGTCAAAACGGCTGATACTCCTGCCTGTGCGCCATGAATCATGGCGCAGAGGCTTGGTAAAACAGCCCCATAATGTCAGGAGTACACAGCTCATCACCGGACAGAGTACACAGCTCATCACCGGACAGAGTATACAGCGCAGACTCCCAGCAGAGTATACAGCGCAGACTCCCAGCAGAGTATACAGCGCAGACTCCCAGCAGAGTATACAGCGCAGACTCCCAGCAGAGTATACAGCGCAGACTCCCAGCAGAGTATACAGCGCAGACTCCCAGCAGAGTATACAGCGCAGACTCCCAGCAGAGTATACAGCGCAGACTCCCAGCAGAGTATACAGCGCAGACTCCCAGCAGAGTATACAGCGCAGACTCCCAGCAGAGTATACAGCGCAGACTCCCAGCAGAGTATACAGCGCAGACTCCCAGCAGAGTATACAGCGCAGACTCCCAGCAGAGTATACAGCGCAGACTCCCAGCAGAGTATACAGCGCAGACTCCCAGCAGAGTATACAGCGCAGACTCCCAGCAGAGTATACAGCGCAGACTCCAGCAGAGTATACAGCGCAGACTCCCAGCAGAGTATACAGCGCAGACTCCCAGCAGAGTATACAGCGCAGACTCCCAGCAGAGTATACAGCGCAGACTCCCAGCAGAGTATACAGCGCAGACTCCCAGCAGAGTATACAGCGCAGACTCCCAGCAGAGTATACAGCGCAGACTCCCAGCAGAGTATACAGCGCAGACTCCCAGCAGAGTATACAGCGCAGACTCCCAGCAGAGTATACAGCGCAGACTCCCAGCAGAGTATACAGCGCAGACTCCCAGCAGAGTATACAGCGCAGACTCCCAGCAGAGTATACAGCGCAGACTCCCAGCAGAGTATACAGCGCAGACTCCCAGCAGAGTATACAGCGCAGACTCCCAGCAGAGTATACAGCGCAGACTCCCAGCAGAGTATACAGCGCAGACTCCCAGCAGAGTATACAGCGCAGACTCCAGCAGAGTATACAGCGCAGACTCCAGCAGAGTATACAGCGCAGACTCCCAGCAGAGTATACAGCGCAGACTCCCAGCAGAGTATACAGCGCAGACTCCCAGCAGAGTATACAGCGCAGACTCCCAGCAGAGTATACAGCGCAGACTCCCAGCAGAGTATACAGCGCAGACTCCCAGCAGAGTATACAGCGCAGACTCCCAGCAGAGTATACAGCGCAGACTCCCAGCAGAGTATACAGCGCAGACTCCCAGCAGAGTATACAGCGCAGACTCCCAGCAGAGTATACAGCGCAGACTCCCAGCAGAGTATACAGCGCAGACTCCCAGCAGAGTATACAGCGCAGACTCCCAGCAGAGTATACAGCGCAGACTCCCAGCAGAGTATACAGCGCAGACTCCCAGCAGAGTATACAGCGCAGACTCCCAGCAGAGTATACAGCGCAGACTCCCAGCAGAGTATACAGCGCAGACTCCCAGCAGAGTATACAGCGCAGACTCCCAGCAGAGTATACAGCGCAGACTCCCAGCAGAGTATACAGCGCAGACTCCCAGCAGAGTATACAGCGCAGACTCCCAGCAGAGTATACAGCGCAGACTCCCAGCAGAGTATACAGCGCAGACTCCCAGCAGAGTATACAGCGCAGACTCCCAGCAGAGTATACAGCGCAGACTCCCAGCAGAGTATACAGCGCAGACTCCCAGCAGAGTATACAGCGCAGACTCCCAGCAGAGTATACAGCGCAGACTCCCAGCAGAGTATACAGCGCAGACTCCCAGCAGAGTATACAGCGCAGACTCCCAGCAGAGTATACAGCGCAGACTCCCAGCAGAGTATACAGCGCAGACTCCCAGCAGAGTATACAGCGCAGACTCCCAGCAGAGTATACAGCGCAGACTCCCAGCAGAGTATACAGCGCAGACTCCCAGCAGAGTATACAGCGCAGACTCCCAGCAGAGTATACAGCGCAGACTCCCAGCAGAGTATACAGCGCAGACTCCCAGCAGAGTATACAGCGCAGACTCCCAGCAGAGTATACAGCGCAGACTCCCAGCAGAGTATACAGCGCAGACTCCCAGCAGAGTATACAGCGCAGACTCCCAGCAGAGTATACAGCGCAGACTCCCAGCAGAGTATACAGCGCAGACTCCCAGCAGAGTATACAGCGCAGACTCCCAGCAGAGTATACAGCGCAGACTCCCAGCAGAGTATACAGCGCAGACTCCCAGCAGAGTATACAGCGCAGACTCCCAGCAGAGTATACAGCGCAGACTCCCAGCAGAGTATACAGCGCAGACTCCCAGCAGAGTATACAGCGCAGACTCCCAGCAGAGTATACAGCGCAGACTCCCAGCAGAGTATACAGCGCAGACTCCCAGCAGAGTATACAGCGCAGACTCCCAGCAGAGTATACAGCGCAGACTCCCAGCAGAGTATACAGCGCAGACTCCCAGCAGAGTATACAGCGCAGACTCCCAGCAGAGTATACAGCGCAGACTCCCAGCAGAGTATACAGCGCAGACTCCCAGCAGAGTATACAGCGCAGACTCCCAGCAGAGTATACAGCGCAGACTCCCAGCAGAGTATACAGCGCAGACTCCCAGCAGAGTATACAGCGCAGACTCCCAGCAGAGTATACAGCGCAGACTCCCAGCAGAGTATACAGCGCAGACTCCCAGCAGAGTATACAGCGCAGACTCCCAGCAGAGTATACAGCGCAGACTCCCAGCAGAGTATACAGCGCAGACTCCCAGCAGAGTATACAGCGCAGACTCCCAGCAGAGTATACAGCGCAGACTCCCAGCAGAGTATACAGCGCAGACTCCCAGCAGAGTATACAGCGCAGACTCCCAGCAGAGTATACAGCGCAGACTCCCAGCAGAGTATACAGCGCAGACTCCCAGCAGAGTATACAGCGCAGACTCCCAGCAGAGTATACAGCGCAGACTCCCAGCAGAGTATACAGCGCAGACTCCCAGCAGAGTATACAGCGCAGACTCCCAGCAGAGTATACAGCGCAGACTCCCAGCAGAGTATACAGCGCAGACTCCCAGCAGAGTATACAGCGCAGACTCCCAGCAGAGTATACAGCGCAGACTCCCAGCAGAGTATACAGCGCAGACTCCCAGCAGAGTATACAGCGCAGACTCCCAGCAGAGTATACAGCGCAGACTCCCAGCAGAGTATACAGCGCAGACTCCCAGCAGAGTATACAGCGCAGACTCCCAGCAGAGTATACAGCGCAGACTCCCAGCAGAGTATACAGCGCAGACTCCCAGCAGAGTATACAGCGCAGACTCCCAGCAGAGTATACAGCGCAGACTCCCAGCAGAGTATACAGCGCAGACTCCCAGCAGAGTATACAGCGCAGACTCCCAGCAGAGTATACAGCGCAGACTCCCAGCAGAGTATACAGCGCAGACTCCCAGCAGAGTATACAGCGCAGACTCCCAGCAGAGTATACAGCGCAGACTCCCAGCAGAGTATACAGCGCAGACTCCCAGCAGAGTATACAGCGCAGACTCCCAGCAGAGTATACAGCGCAGACTCCCAGCAGAGTATACAGCGCAGACTCCCAGCAGAGTATACAGCGCAGACTCCCAGCAGAGTATACAGCGCAGACTCCCAGCAGAGTATACAGCGCAGACTCCCAGCAGAGTATACAGCGCAGACTCCCAGCAGAGTATACAGCGCAGACTCCCAGCAGAGTATACAGCGCAGACTCCCAGCAGAGTATACAGCGCAGACTCCCAGCAGAGTATACAGCGCAGACTCCCAGCAGAGTATACAGCATGGCTCGCAAAGCCTGGCATACAGCATGGCTCGCAAAGCCTGGCATACAGCATGGCTCGCAAAGACTGGTATATAACATTTATCATTGGTTTCCCCTTCTGCTTGAGTCTATCGCATGGCTACTTAAAGTGTAAGTTCACCTTTACACAAAAATCTGTAAGGTGAAGTTACACAAGGTGAGTCTTCCTGGATCGCTCTCGAGTGCCATCCAAAGGGTGTCCATGTGCCATGTCAGGCACGGTGTTGGGGGTTGCCTAGTCCTTCTCTAATGTATAGAAATCTCAATAAAAAGTCACCACAGTACTGGTCTCTGTGGTATGTAAAGTGACATATAATACACATCACACTGAAATAATAAAAATCATGGCAAACTTAACCGGCCCCTTCCCCTTCCAGAAAGCATTCCCCCGCAGCAGCCGGGAAGGAGAGGGGAGGGGGGAACCTGGTAGCACTGTGTGGGATGAGGGGGGCCAAAGAGTACACAGGAGCTTGGGGCAGCAAATGGTGGATAGCGGGGGGGGGGGGGGGCTATAGAGGAACCGTTCCCCTTCATTTTCCTCCTGCAGCAGCTGAATGGCTGCAGGAGGAAAATGAAGGGGATTGGTTTCTCTATATAGGAAAAAATGGGGAATGGGGGTGGTGGCGCTGCCTACCCTTACAATCAAAAAAGGGGGAGAAGGCCCCTCAGATGTATCTACAGAAGTAGTGCAAAAGTGCAAAAGTGCAAATAAAAGGCTATGTAATAAGCACATACATAAGAAATGTGAGCAATATTCATGTGCCTGTGCCTTGACTCAGTTATGCTAGTAATGTCAGCTGTTACCAAACTGTGTGATACAGGTATATATTGTGAACCATAAGTGCAATAATCCTATATTGGATATAAGTTATGACCTCATATGAAATATAATTGCAACTATGTAAAACACATGATATAAAGTAAATAATAAATAATATATATATATATATATATATATATATATATATAAACTGGCATCTCATGCCCTCAACCAGGAAAAACACTGCAGCCTTTATTTGCTTTTTTCCTAAACGCAGGATTATACTTATTTTCAGTGGTTTCTCTGTATGCCTCCCCTCCTATCCAGGTGTACAGGGGGCTGCACAGGAAACCTGGAGCATGCAATTGTGACCCCTGCAACTTCTGTGCATACACCCCTGCTGGGGGGATGGGATCAGTGTCAGTTTTGGGGAGGTGGGGTGGGATCAGTGTCAGTGCTGGGGGGATGGGATCAGTGTCAGTGCTGGGGGGATGGGATCAGTGTCAGTGCTGGGGGGAGGATGGGATCAGTGTCGGTGCCAGGGGGAAGAATGGGATCAGTGTCAGTGCCCAGGGGGAGGATGGGATCAGTGTGAGCGCCCGGGGGGAGGATGGGATCAGTGTGAGTGCCCGGGGGGAGGATGGGATCAGTGTTGAGTCCCTTAACATTAGCAGCCCCCCCTTAGAGAGCCCATTAACTGAGTGAGTCCTTGTATGTATCAGCACCCCCCCCCCCTGCTAGCAGCACTTGACAGGGCCCTGGGAAATGGGGTCCAGAACGCTGCTGCTGGTGGGAGAGAGAGAGAGTGCATTCTGTCATGGAAATATTTATAACACACTTAAATATTTAAAATGAGCGATTAAAACCTTTGTCTATATAAAAATTAAATCAAAGAATAGCGGTGCAAAAAAGAGAAAGGGATTACATTTGAGTACGTTGTCTATCCTTTGTTGCACTTTCACTGGCCAACCGTCCCTAGTGGCCATGGGATGAAATTGCAGCAGCAATTTCTGACTCCTTAGCACCCCCTGCAGGCACAACAGGTATTTCCTCACTGTTGTCAGAGGTGATTGCAAACACACTTGCACAAGGATCTGGGCTAGCAGACAAAGACTTCTGCCCAGTAGCCATGTCTCCAGCCATGTACCTGGGACAAGAAAAAATTGTATGTCCAAGCCGACCACATTCCAAGCATGGTACATTTTTGCACATATCTTTGGTGGAACGCCTCTCCACATCTCCACTGTAGCTCCTCCTTACGGTTACCATTTGATCTCTCATTGCTAAGGGAGACGGCACTCTTCCAGCTGTACTTTGCAAACTCTCCCAAACGCATGGACTTTGCGATCCTTGACGCATTGTTGCTTTCAACTTGCTAAGCTCCTCTGTCGGCAATACGTTTCTCACGTGACTCACAGACTTTATATCACCACCATTGCTACGGGCAACCACATACCTCTCGAACTTATGTTCCGCCTTTTGAACACTGCTGGCACTCAAATCAGGTTTTCCAAACATTGTCGCAGACCTTTGTCTGGCTGTGTCACTTTGTATTGGAGACTGAGACAAAGGGCATTTGGAGACAACATGCCCCCACTCTCTGCACCGCAAACAGTGCTCTTGCTTCAGAGCCTTAGCAGGACTTTCCCAACTGCAGCCTCTTTCAAAATTAGGACTTTGCATATTAACAGCCGACCTGCCTGCACCAGCGTTGCCAGGGGCAACCACATGCACTTCCCCTTTAACTGGTGTGGGTGTAGCAAAACACAGTCTGCAATACTCTCCAGCAGGCTCAAACCCTTGCATCATCTTCGCAGGCCCTCCACCAAACTTTTATGCTATCCAGCAAAAATGAAGCACTGTCACTTTAAAGTTGCTTTTCACTTCATGCAAGTTCTCAGCTGCACACACAGATTGTGCTGTCTCAAGCACAGTTCATAAAACAAATTACCTTACTTTTGCAGGGACCTCCAGTTCTGCCAAGATTCTCCTTTCACAGCAACATGCAATGTCCTTTGCCTGGCTGCACTTCCGCACATAGCCAACAGTTCCTGACATGAACTCACTGTGAAGCAAGGACCCGGATTCCACCATCTTGTGCCCGCTGAATTCACCACTTGTAAAGTTGGGGGTTATTAACTCGCGTGGTATAAGCGTTTGAGTGATTCATGCCAGTCCGAAACTATGTTTAAGGGCTTGTTGGCCCACTTTTATTCAAAAGGCAAAAATAAACAAAAATCCAAACATAGGTCTCCCACACAGGTTTTCACTGTCCATACAGAATGGTACCTTCAGCCTCCTGGCTTACACGTGCAAAAGGAAATACTGAGCCACCTGGCTCTCTTTTTAGCTGTAGCACTACTGCTCAGGCTCCCACATGAAGCCCTCCTGACTCCTGTTAGCCACCTCAGACTCAGGTCTCTGGATATTACAGTGCAGCCTGCACTCTCCGCCTTATTCAGTGCACACCTGCACTCTCCCTTCCAAGCCTGGACTCCTCGAGAGGGTGGAGCCCAGAACCATGGTCAGGTGTCTATACATAGGCCAGCACACACCTGACCAGTCAGTGTGCTGGACAACCTGAAAATCTGGACCCAGGACTGGGGATTTCATCCCACCCAGATCTCTGTGAAATCCCCAGGCTCCAGGTCCCAAAGTGGACTTTATTAAAAATTGAGGGAACAGAAACGCCAGTTTCCCCTCTAAACTGCAAGCTCCCTGGAGCCCCTCAACCCGACCGGTTGAGAACCCTAGGTCACTACACCCCTGGGGTACCAGACTACTACAATACACACACACACACATATACATACACACAGAAACCAAAACAAAAAAAAATAACATGATAAAAAATTTAAACTAGGAGTATTAAAAACAGTACATTTGTACTGGTCTGGATTGGAACAGGCTTCTTCAGAAATTTGTTTCTGAGTTAGTGGCTTTTCTGTTCCTTGAGAGAAGATACCTCGTTGAGGTGCACATTCTCATAGTTTTGGCGTTCATTCTCCTGATAGTAATGCACATTATTACTTGCATTAGGGAGAGCAATAAAGCTACACAGATTAGGACAACAACAGGGTGGAGCAAAATGTTTAGGAAAGCTGTAGCGTTAAGACTATACCCAAATAAACTTTCCCACCAGGAAATCTTAGCGTCTGCGTCTAAAGCCTGGGATACTTGGATCAACGTATTTTTTTTTATTGAGTACGAAAAAAAATGATCCCCTCACCAACCCTGGCAGTAGCATGAAGCTTTTGCTCCCCTCCTGGTTTGCCCTCGGTTGGGGGGGAACTAAAATGTAAAAAAAACAAGAAGGATAGATACACAGTGTTCCACCCCCCCCCCCTCCCCACCCCCCTCGTGGCTCCCAGGACTCTGCAGGTTGAGGGTAGGCTGTAATGGCAGTGCCAGATGTTTGTTTAAAAATGGCTGAGGCTGAGATGGCCCGCTCTATTCAGAATCCCCTTAGATTTGCAAACTAGTTTGAACTCTGTTCTAAAACCCTCAGTCTCTCTACATAACTCCAGGTTTTTTAAACATTTTTCCACTTCTTCCATTTTTCCAGAAAATCCCCCTGTGTTTCTAGAAGGCTCTCCTTAAGCTCTTCCATCCTATACGTTTCCTGCGTTTATCCAGTCCCACACAATAGGGCTTTCCGCTTCCTGCCACTTTAGTGGGATAAGTCTCTTAGCAGCATTCAGTAAGTGTGGTAGAAGAGATTGCTTATACTTTTTAGGACACTCATGCCCACAGTGGAAGAGAACCCCCCAGGGGTCTTTCTTGATCTCCTTGCCCATTATTTATTTTATTAGGCTAAGGATAATATCCCAATATTTTTGGATCTTCGGGCAGGTCCACCACAAATGTGCCATTGTACCTTTATCTAGGCACCCCGCCAACACTTGGCAGACTGGCCTACTTTGAAATGACTGGCTTTGTCTGGAGTGATGTACCAGCCCGAGATGCATTTGTAATTTGTCTCAGCAGTACATATATCTATTGCTGAAGTGCGTCCAGTGCATAATCCGTTGAAAGGAGTGATCCTGTCATGGTCGTGGCCGACCACCAGGTGGCGCTAGCGTTGCAACGGCGCGCACAGGGGCGCCGGGAGCGCGCATTTGCGGCACTTCGACGTGCACACGCACGGGCACGCGCACGCGCGGCACGTCGGCGCGCACGGGAGCGCGCATTCGCGGCAGCGGCGCGCGGGCACGTGAGGACGCCATTTTGGCGCGAGTTCAGGCTATTTAAGGGAGCTCTTCCCATGGCCTCTTGCTGCTCGATCATCAGCGTTCCTGATACCTGCCTGAAGACCCGTTACCTGATTGACCCCTGTTCCGTGATCCCGGCTTATCTTGACCCTTCTGATTGCTGCCCGCCCTGACCTCGGACTTTCTGACGCTGCCTCTGCCTTGCCCTGTACCAGTGACCGCCTGCCTGTTGCCGACCCGGCTTGAATCACGACTCTGCTGCTGCCTTATCCCTGAACCTGATCCGTCTGCATCCGTACTACAGGACACCTTCCTCCTGCTGTCTGCCAGCCATCTGCACCAGCTCCAGTTACCTGACAGTATCCGTACTACAAGACACCTTCCTCCTGCTGTCTGCCAGTCATCTGTACCAGCTCCAGTTGCCTGTCAGCATCCGTACTACAGAACACCTTCCTCCTGCTGTCTGCCAGCCATCTGCACCAGCTCCAGTTACCTGCCAGCATCCGTACTACAAGACACCTTCCTCCCGCTGTCTGCCAGTCATCTGCACTAGCTCCAGTTGCCTGTCAGCACCCGTACTACAGAACACCTTCCTCCTGCTATCTGCCAGACACCCGCACTAGCTTCAATTACCTGTCGGCGTCAGTGCTACAGCATACCTCCAGTAAGACTGATACCGTGTCTGCACGACATCCCCGCCAGGCGCTAGTGTGACTCTAGACTCCAGTACCTCCTGTCTGCACTACCAGGGGTTCCGGGGTCAGAGGAGCAAGAGTGGCCACTCCCGCACGTCAGGCTCTGCTCAGCACCAGGTACGTGACAGATCCCCTCTAGGGATTCCCAGCTCCCTTTCCCATTTTTCTATATAGGGTGCTTCTACCCGTGCTCCAATTTCTTTCTCGTACATCACGGGACACAGAGCGGCATATTCATTACTATATGGGTTATATGGAGTACCTTCAGGTGTGGACACTGGCAATCTCAAACAAACAGGAAGTCCCTCCCTATATAACCCCCTCCCCTAGAGGGAGTCCCTCAGTTTTTTCGCCAGTGTCTTAGGTGTTGGTCACGGAATAGCTTTGCTCCACATCCTTGGGATTAAGGGCGGGCTAACCGGATCTGTCCAAGGAGCCTCAGTGCCAAAGTGGACAGTACCCGGGCCCCAAACCGTGGGGTTTTGCCTATAATGCTCCTCTTTGGAGGGCTGGGCCCTGGGCCCAGGACTTGGAGTTTGTAAAGACCATAAGTTCCTGTTTGCCAGGGTGCTATATAGGTCCAGGACAGTGGGTACCTTCATAGGACCCCAGGGCCTGAAGGTCTACTACGCTACCCACGGAGATGGGAGAAGATTGGACCGTTTTGCAAAACGTCCTGCGGCATGGAGCAGGTAAGAGGGGAGCCTGCGGGACTTGGTTCGACAGCAGGCTCTCCAGGGGAGATCTTAAAGGGGGTAGCCTGAGTATGCTCTGCATTGGCACCATGGTCACTATGTCTGATAGACAGGATGCCCTGAAATGTTTCCCCCCATAACTTGATCCCCCTACCTATCTATGTATGTTTGCTAGCTACCTGCTGCTCGCTGGTTGAAGATCTTTTAAAAAAAAAAAAAAAAAAAAGATCTGTCTCTAGGCTAAAGGGACTCCTTAGGGGCCTGTGTTAGCCTTACCTTGCCGGGATTCAAATCTGCCGCCTGATGCGTCCTCCAACCTGCATTCCTGGGCTCCAGAGTGCGTCTCCTCCTGGGCTCTCCTCCCCCGACAGTCGCGCGCGCGCGCGCACGCGCGCATGCATATAGAAAATTTTCGCGCCATTCGGGAGGGGGGGGGGCGGGGAGTGTGACTGCAGTGTAGAGTGGGCGTGCCTTTAATTGCTGTTATACACAGCAGGCGCGTTCTTAGCTCAGTTCAGAGCTGAGCTGGAGAGAGAGAGGACGTAGAGCTGGCAGCACAGTGACTCCCGGTGGCGAGAAGGGGTACTACATACTGGAGTCAGCTCCAATACTTTTTGTTAAGCCAAAATCCCCTTGGCAACAGGTTGAATGCTGGCAAACATGTTGGGGGTGGGGCTGTATGTGGTGAATAATATATAAAAGAAAACATACTGAGCCCCACCGGTTTTGGGGCATTAGTGATCCTATTGTCCCCTAAACCTTATTTTTTTGTACTCCTGGCTATAACAGTCTGTTGTTGTAAGCAGAGTCCTTCGGTTTTGTATTATGGCTTCCAAGGGTTCAGGATCAAAACAAAAAAAAATAAAAAATAAATAAAAATAAAGAGAAAAGGCAAAGACAAAGGGGTTCCTCCTCTGGTTCTGATAATATGCCAATACTTTCCCCACAGGTTATTCCTATAGGGGTCACCCTGGATAAGCCATTAAGGGGGTCTGGTGCTGAGGCTGGCCCAGGTCGGCCCAACCCTGTGTTATCACAGAGGAGATGCTAGCCGTCACCCTAGGGGGGCTAGAGAAAAGAGGTTAACAGCTATGATCGCTGGCTCTTTTTCTGGCAAGAAGCGGACTAGATCCCCATCGCCAAAAGGGACAGAACCTAGAGGATCTACCACTGTAGAATCGTTTTCAGCCTCCCAGGCGGAGAGTCTGTGGGCCAGTCTTTGACAGACATGGCCCGCTTGGCATTCAGTTTGCCATTTCCAGAGCCTCAGGTTCCTGCGGTATCCTCTTTGGGTTCTTTTAAAAGCGCCTTTAAGCAACGCAGCTTTTCTGGCCCATCCTCTGTTAGAGGAATTGGTTTTTCCAGGATTGGGACGACCGGACAGAATTTTTTCTGCCGCCTAAAGCTGACGAGAGGGTAGTCTTTATGCACGTCTGCCAGGAAATATTTGTGCTTGCAGGCACTCTTTCCCCTGACCAAGTGCTCTTTAAAAGGGGCCCGGATGGCTCAGTTGGTAGAGCATCGGACTTTTGATCTGAGGGTCCAGGGTTCAGGTCCCGGTTCGGGCACTGCTTTTCAACTACCCGTGAGGTCCTTGAGGCCGCATCTCCCGGAAAGCGCCCGATCTCGTCTGATCTCGGAGGCTAAGCAGGGTAGGGCCTGGTTAGTGCCTGGATGGGAGACCACCTGGAAGGTTTTCTGTTATTTACCCTATGGAAAAGACATTTTTCTAAAGAAAGGGGGCGCTCCCAACAGTGGACGCAGCCATCTCATGGGTGAATAAATCATTAACTGGCCTGAGGGGAAACATACAAATGTTTAAGGTCCCGGTCGATAAACGTTTAGAGACACTTTTTCCAGCATCCCTGGCTACAGCCAGCAGTGGCTACAATTGGAGTTTTTTTCAGGCATTAAGGAACCAGACAAAACAGATGCTTAGGCATCCCTGCCCGAGGCAGAGGAGTTATTGGATATTCCCAGAGCTCTGTGCTTTGCGGTAGAGGCTATAAAAAGACTCCATCCAGCAGGCGTCTCGTTGTCACTATTTTTAGTGCATATGAGAAGGCTCTTTTGGTTGAAGAACTGGGCGGCCGAGCCCCATGTAAAAGACTGCTGGCAGGTTTGCCCTTCCATGGAAAGATCTGGATAAATACATTCAGACTGTTTCAAGTGGCAAAAGTACCCTTTTACCAGTCAAAGGAAGTTCCGGGGTCCTGCGTTTAAAAGGGCAGCTCCCCCCGGTTCCAGGACCCTCAAATTTCAGGCAGTACGGTCCTCCTGCGCGATCAAACTTTTAACAATGGATCGCAAGGACAGGCCTCTGGGGATCGGTCCCCGACAGAAGGGGTCCGATCATCTGTGGCCGCAGGCTACAGATTAGAATTTCTAAAATTTCCTCCACAAGGAAGGCCTCAATGCGGGCAGCATTGGATCACCTGCTTTACCAGGGCATAAGGGTAGAGGTACCAGCCCAAGAACAGGGGCTAGGTTTCTATTCCAATCTGTTTGTCATACCAAGGCTCATCGGCAATGTCAGACCAATTTTGGACCTAAAAGGTTTAAATGCTTACCTAAGGGTTCGCTCTTTCCGGATAGAATCCGTTTGGCCAGCAGCCGCCACACTCCAGAAGGATCGGGCTTCTATAGACATAAAGGAGGGTTACCTTCATGTACCAGGTCTTTCAGCCACATCAAATATTTTTGTTTTTACGCTTCGCAGTGATACAGCGTCACTTCCAATTTGTGGCGCCCCCCTTCGGGCTGGCTACGGCCCCCGGGTATTCACGAAGGTCCTAGCTCCTATTCTAGTCAGTCCAAAGGATCCAAGGGATCTCGGTCCTAGCATATCTGGACGACCTCTTAATCATAAGATCACTCGCTTCCTTGGTGGAATGCGTAGTAGCCCTCATGGTTCAGTACCTCGAGAGGTTCGGCTGAGTCCTAAACCGGGGAAAGATCAGCATTTCAACCTACAAAGCAGTTGGAATATCTCGGCACGAGATTAGACACAGAACAGAAGATGGATGTTCCTGCCCCTGGTAAAGGTCGAGGCTATCAAGAGATTGATTCAGTTGGTTCTAAGCAAAAAAGAGCCAACTATTCGCCTATGTATGCGATGGCCATGTTCGAGGCAATACCACACGCTTCCACGCTCGTGTCCTACAGGCAGCAATTCTAGCAGCTTGGTTCTGCCCAGTGGTCTGGAAGGCTGGAGAGCGGTCTTGAACAAGTTCACTCGCCAAGGAACTTGGGCAGAGGCAGAGAGGCAGCTGCCCATCAAGGTCTGGGAGTTCTGAGCAGCTCAGCTAGCCCTCCTGGCATAGACATCCAGATTACAGGGGTCCTCGGTGAGAAGTTATTCAGACAAGGCCACAGCGGTGGCATATAGGTGAACCACCAAGGGGGAACCAAGAGTCAAGCCACTCAGAGTGAGAGGAGCTTGGTTTTTCGGTGGGCAGAGGTTTATGTACCCTGCATATCGGCGACATTCATTCCCGAGGTGGACAACCTGCAGGCGTACTTCCTAAGTCGCCAAACCCTGTCGCCGGGGGAGTGGTCTCTGCATCCACAAGTTTTCTTAGACAATCTGCCAGAAGTGGGGAGTGCCAGACGTGGAGGTCATGGCATCAGGATTCAACAAGAAGCTAGACAGGTTCATGTCTCGAACGAGGGACCCTATGGCCTGCGGAACCGATGTGTTGGTTTGCCCTTGGCATCAATCATAACTTCTATATGCATTTCCCCCACTGCAGTTACTACCCCGCCTGCGGCGCAGGATCATACCACAGGCTGGTTATCCTGGTAGCCCCAGCTTGGTACCGGAGGGCATGGTACTCACTAGTCCTGAAATTGGCAGCGGGAGGCCCTTGGACTCTTCCTCTAGGGCCAGACCTACTCTCACAAGGCCCGATCCTCCACCCTGCATTACGGCGTCTAAATTTGACGGCCTGGCGGCTGAATCCCTAATTCTCAGGGGTAGAGGTCTGTCTAGGCAGGTAATCCCTACCCTCATTAAGGCTAGAAAGCCGGCCTCCAGGGTAATTTGTTACAGGGTTTGGAGGGCCTACGTAGGCTGGTGTGAGTCTAAGAGATGGTTTTCCCGCAAGTATACCATTGATAGAGTATTAAGTTTTCTCCAGCTAGGAGTGGA
The DNA here is from genome assembly GCA_029574335.1 of Rana kukunoris. Lineage (NCBI taxonomy): Eukaryota > Metazoa > Chordata > Amphibia > Anura > Ranidae > Rana > Rana kukunoris. The sequence continues at coordinate 90,771,534 of CM056054.1, forward strand.
TAAAGGCCTGGCATTAAGCACGATCTAAGGACAGATTTCAGCCTTATCAGTGTGGTTTCAGAGGCCGCTGGCCGCCCACTCGCTGGTTAAGATCTTCGTACAGGGAGTCTTACGTGTTAATCCTCCGGTCAAATCACCACTTTGTCCATGGGACTTAAATCTTGTTCTGTCAACTCTACAGAAACAACCCCTTGAGCCGTTGGCTGAGGTACCTTTGGTTTTACTGACTAGAAAGTCGGTATTTCTGATCGCCATAGTTTCGGCCAGGAGAGTATCGGAATTGGCAGCCTTATCTTGTAAGGAACCATATCTCATTTTACATAAGGATAGGGCGGGTTTCCGTCCTCATCCTTCCTTTCTACCAAAGGTTATATCCAGTTTCCACCTGAACCAGGATGTGGTACTTCCATCCTTCTTCCAGAACCCAACTCTAGAAAGGAGGGGTTGCTGCATACGTTGGATATTGTCAGGGCCATAAAGGCCTATCTTAAAGCTACAGAGAAGGTTCGGAAAACAGATGTGGTGTTCGTTTTACCGGAAGGGCCCAAGATGGGTCAGGCAGCTGCTTGATCCACCATCGCAAGATGGATTAAACAATTAATCATTCAGGCCTGCGGTTTGAAGAGGTTGCCTCCTCCTTTGTCGGCAAAGGCCCATTCTACCAGGGCCATGGGCACCTCCTGGGCAGCACATCATCAGATCTCTATGGCTCGAATATGCAAGGCAGCAACGTGGTCGTCAGTCCACATGTTTACAAAATTTTATCAAATGGACGTAAGAAGGAATGCGGATACAGCCTTTGGGCAGTCAGTACTACAGGCCGCGATTCAAGCTCCTCAGGATCTGAGGGGGCTCCCTTGATTTGATTTGAGATTTACATTTCTCGTTTAAGTTGGATTTACTAGTATTTGAGTATACCTCTAAATTAAATCCTTCTTTGGAAGATGTCTCCCTCCCCTCATTAAAGCATTGCTTTCGGACATCCCATATAGTAATGAATATGCCGCTCTGTGTCCCGTGATGTACGAGAAAGAAAAAGGGATTTTTAAATACAGCTTACCTGTAAAATCCTTTTCTTGGAGTACATCACGGGACACAGAGCTCCCACCCCTCTTTTTGGGAACATTTTGGGAGGCATACTGCTTGCTACAAAACTGAGGGACTCCCTCTAGGGGAGGGGGTTATATAGGGAGGGACTTCCTGTTTGTTTGAGATTGCCAGTGTCCACACCTGAAGGTACTCCATATAACCCATATAGTAATGAATATGCCGCTCTGTGTCCCGTGATGTACTCCAAGAAAAGGATTTTACAGGTAAGCTGTATTTAAAAATCCCTTTTTTAGTGAGTATCCTATATAATTTTGTGATCGTGCCCTTAGAGTTTACAAATTTGCAAACCTTCTTCAGTGGTGTCAATTCCCCCTCTGTCCGTAATGGGCGGGAGAGATGTCTAACGAAGTGATGCAACTGAGAATAATGCCACCAATCAAGATTCCAAAAGTCAGTTTTAGTCTTTAGCTCTTCATAGGTCATTATCTCGCCGTCTTTAATTAATTCCCCTAAATGTACATCCTCTTTCCTAATCCAATTTCCCCCTATTTTTTTTTTTCCCCTGGTGCAAAAAATGGGTTTTCTTTTAATTTCATAAGTGGAGAATTTAATTTCCTGTCTAATTGTGTCTGAACCCTGTCCCACATTCTTAAAGTGTCCCGAGTCATAGTGAAAGTATTGTGATCAAGAACTCTATATTGGGGAGGGATCCAAATGATGTTACTCAGTTGTATGTGGGCTTGGGCTTTTTCGATTTGCACCCACCTTTTGCTTTGTCTATCCCTAGCCCATTCTACCGCCCGGGAAAGGACAGCTGCCTTATAGTAATTTTTAATATCCGGTTCCGCAAGACCCCCCCTTTGCTTTTCTTGTTTTAAGATAGACAGGGATAATCTGTGTTTTTTTTTTTTTTTCCCCATACATAATTCATGAGTAGCGAGTTCAAGATTCTTAGGAATTGTTGGGGGACCGCTATTGGTAATAATAAAAATGTATAAAGTATTTTTGGTACAACCGTCATCTTTAACAAATTTATGTATTCGACCCATGAAATGGGTTTATTTATTGTTTTATTCAATTCAGTTTTAATCTCATTTAGCAGGGGGACATAGTTAATTTTATAAATCTTCTGGAGCGTGTTGGCTAATTTAATGCCTAGATATGCGCTTTCCCATGGAGTAGGGAATTAAAATATCTCTTTTATTTGTCCTTCTTCAATCTTGTTCAAGTTTATATTTAATATCTCAGATTTTGTTACATTAACTTTAAAATTGGAAATAAGTCCGTACTGTTGTAATGTACAGGTGAGTTTGGGAATAGAGACTACAGGATTGGTCAGGAAGAACAGGATGTCATCGGCAAAAGCCGCCAACTTGTGTTCCTCATCTTTTGCCCTGACACCCTTGATGTCAGGGTCTTTGCGGATAATGGATAACAGTGGTTCAAGTGATAGGATGAAGAGGAGGGGGGACAGGGGACACCCCTGTCTGGTCCCATTCCTCAGGTCAAAGGGATCTGACAGTGTGCCATTAATTTTTGATTCTTGCAGAGGGATGGTGATACAGTGTTTTAATCCAATTGGACAGCCTATTCCCTATTCCCATTTCTCCAAGGGTCCGCATCATGAGTCCCCAGTCTACCCTGTCGAATGCTTTTTCAGCATCTACCGACAGGAATAGACCCGGGGACCCATTCTGCCTTAGCTTCTGGAGCAGGAGAAGTGCTTGAATACTGTTGTCTTTTCCCTCTCTATTGGGAACAAACCCCACCTGGTCCGGATGGACCAGAAGGTGAATAACATTTTTCAGGCGTTCAGCCAATATTTTCGCAAAAAGCTTGATATCCGTATTCAGAAGGTATATCTGTCTATATCCTGAGCAAAGTGAGCTGTCCTTCCCTTCTTTTAAAATAATTGCCACGGAGGCGGCTGATGCTTCCTTGCTGGTTTCATATTCCGACCCTAAACCATTAAAATATTTGCACAATTTCGATATAAGGATGTTACTAAACTTCTTATAATAAAAAACTGATAACCCATTAGGACCAGGACTTTTACCTCCTGCTGTGTTTTCTAGGGCTTTTTTAATTTCTGCTTCCATTATGGCCTGGTCCAGATGAGATCTTTCTGACTCATCAATTCTGGGTAGTCCAGCTTCCTCTAAGAACTCTTGGATTTTGGCCTCCTTTTCTCCTGCGTGCCACCTTGACTGATCAATTGTATACCTCAGTATCCGATTCATAAGGAATATAGTGATCCCAGAGGGTATTACAGTTCTCCATACAACAGACATCATGTATATGATCAGTTGAGAGATGACCCTAGGGACCATTTCCGGAATCATCCTTCTCAATTTGCTCAGAGAAACAACTCTACCTTGGTACACAAAAGATTTGCCCCTCTTTCACAACACTATCAGGATGATTTTGAGGACGATCATATTATCTCCAGTCACCCTAATCAATATGCTGGAGATTCCACTGGTCTTAGACAGATGGAATATGAAACCCCCCCCACATCTAATAGATCCGAAGATTCCCGTCGGTTTTTTCAATTGGCCAACATAAGACCCAAAAGGGGCCACGAAGACAGAGGGGAATTAGAGGGGGGAGGAGCGTCGGGTCCAAAAAGAAGGAAGAAATAACCATCAACGGAGTCTTCCATTTAAGTTCAGCACAGCTCTCACGGGGTGAACAGCAGCTACTTAACCCTTTAACGCCTACAGGATGCAGATATGCGGCCCTAAATGCCTGGGCTTTGTTCTGTGGGGCCGCATATCTGCGTACATGTGTTCTGTCCGGGATTGCGCTGGATCGCGTGCACGCAGCGAGGACACAGGGGTGTCAGATTCGACGTCGGGTCTCAGACTATTGATTGACAGGTCGGAGAACCCGCCCCCAGTCACGTGATCACTGTGACAGCCAATCACAGTGAGCACATGAATAGGAAGTCTGTAAACAACTTCCTAGTATCTCATTCTCCTCAGACTGTCCGAGGAGAAAGTGATACAGTGTTACCTCCACTAAAATCTTTCTCAGAGTAAAAAAAAAAAAAAAAGATAAATAAATATAGAATCAGCCCACAATAGGTCTGATTAGGTTCTGATCACCTCTGTTAGCATTAGTTAGGTTAGGTGCAGTGACAGCTTCAGTAATAGTCACAGTTGAGTATTTTGTAGTGTCAGTGACAGTAGTTAGCATTTGTGTCACCGTTCATCTCAGCTTTACATATGTGGCATATTTATTCACAGCAGTATTAGGAGAAGTTATTTTTGGTTGTTTTTTGGTGGTGGGTCATGGTAGCAGCAAAAAATATATAGCCAAAATATAAAAACTGTTATTTTTTTTACCTTTTTGGCCAGTTTTCCTTTCAACAACAAAACAAAATTTATGAGTTATGCAAAACTTTTACCACCAAAAGAAAGCCCAATGTGTCCTGAAAAAATCAAGGTATAATTCACCTGGATACACCAAGCAGTTACAAAGATATGTACAGTTTAACTAACACATGTCAAAATTGCAAAACTGCGTTCAGGCATTAGGTTTGTTTTACCCTTAGGCATGAAAGGGTTAACCAGGGGCTTAAATTTGCACCTCCACGTACATTAAATACGTTTGAGACATTTATTGATGCCCATAAGTTTATTTGCAAGATGAACATCAAATGTCATTTCTTGCTCAACCCCTTGGGAAACTCTAGCCAATTAGCCTCCTCGATTGGTGTTCAGACATTAGTACCAGAGACTTCAGGCATGAATACCACAAACAGGTCTGGCGAGAGTATTCCTGTACAGCACACAAAGTTTGCTAATGCATCTTTATTTAATCCCCCCAGCTTTACAGCTCCGTCCATTTTAACATTTAAAGAGATGATTCTTAAAGATATTACTGCCATAAAAATTCCCAAAACAGGGGTAATTATACACTCCAGAGCAATCTGAAACAAATTTGTGCACGTAATGACATTATGATTAGACCTGCCGATAAGGGCGGAGGTGTCGTTATTTTAAATAAAATCGACTATCTAAATGAGATGCACAGACTTTTGTCTGACACCGCAACATATACGAAATTGGCATGTAACCCTACAGTCAAGTACAAAAAAGCACTCCTGTCATTGATCAATGAAGGATACTCATTGGGTGTTTTGAACAAAAAAGAGAAATTGCACCTACTACCATCAGCACCTAGAGTGCCGGTCATATACTACTTACCCAAAGTTTACAAAAGCACGTTGAATCCGCCTGGCCGGCCGATTATCAGTGGACTGGACTCGGTCACTGCCAGAATCGGCAAGTATATTGACGAGTTCCTGCAACCGCTAGTCACAGCGACACCATCATATTTACGTGACACAACACAAGTCATTAATCTTTTGACTAATATTGATTGGAAGGAAGGGTTTATTATGGCAACGGTAACTTCCCTCTATACTATTATATCGCACCAGCATGGTCTTGAGGCAGTGAGGTTTTATCTAAAACAAGATAAAACTTTATCATTGATTCAGAAAGATTTTATTATCAATCTTCTAATTTTGCAACAAGCCACAATTATTTTTGGTTTGGCGGTTTATTTTATTTACAAAATTGTGGCGTGGCAATGGGGGCTAAATTTGCCCCCAGTCTCGCCAATTTTTTTATGGCCTACTGGGAGAGGGAAGTCATTGATAAAAATCCGCCCAAAGAATTACGTCTCTGGAAAAGGTACATAGACGATGTTCTGGTTTTATGGGAAGGGGATTTACTTTCATTGGAAAATTTCTTTAATGGATTAAATTCTAATGATAGAGGAATTTGTCTAAAATATGAAACTAGCCAATCCCAAATACATTTCCTTGATCTCAATATTTCAATCAATGACGGGGCCCTGATCACCACCACGCATTTCAAAACAACTGATCGCAATGCATTTATCCCCTTGAATAGTTGCCATCACCCTAGTTGGCTTGCAGCAGTACCCAAGGGCCAGTTCCAACGATTGAGACGGAACTGTACCTCTTTGCTGGACTACCAACAGCAGGCACAAGTTTTAAAACAACGCTTTTTAGAAAAAGGTTATCTAGAGACAAATATAGATGATACCATCCGGGTGGTTACTAATATGGATCGGAGTATGATGCTCACTAAAAAGAACATTGCCAACCAACCCCCAGATAAGGAATGACAAAATATTGGGCCCTGTCATTCCTGAACGACCAGTGGTTATCTTTAGGGGAGCACCTTCTCTCTGACAGAAAATTGCTCCTAACATCATAGATCCTCCCAAGGTAATATCCTTTTTTCAGACAATGAAGGGCTTTTTCCCATGTCGTAAATGTAAAATATGTGAGCTTAATTCCTTTAAAGGCCGGAGATTAGAAAGTTTCCAGTCTACACAAACTGGCAAGGTATATGACATTGATTCATTTATCACATGCTCTAGTGAATGTGTCATATACCTTATTCAATGTCCCTGCTCAAAACAATACGTGGGTCGCACCAAGAGAGCTGTACACATCCGATTGGAGGAACATGTGGGGAACATAAATCACGGATTCTCTAAACATAATCTGTCTAAGCATTACGCAAAATACCATGATCGCCAAATAAAAGGTACTTTGTTCGTCCCTATTGAGAAGCTCCACCCACATTGGAGAGGTACTAACAAAGTAAGAGCTATCTCTAAGATTGAGACAAGATGGATATTTGATATGTGCTCATATGTACCTCATGGGTTAAATGTCGACTGGGACATTAATTGTTTTATAAATAACTCCTGATCTTTTAATTTTTTATACAACTAATTTTACCCATATTTTAGCCAACTGTAATCATTATTTTTTGGCATATTAGTATTTTTATATTAATTTTTTAATATAGTAATGCCTTTGATATCACAGCATTAACATATTTTTAATTAAGTATGTCTATATGTAAAGTTTATGTCCATTTGTTAGATTGTACGTATATCACATAAGATAAAGTTGCGGCTGACCTGTCCTTTACTCTTGCTTGTATTAACGTTATTTAACTCTTCCCTATTATTGCCACAAGATGGCAGTATTGTTTTTTTGTCCACTGAATACACTCTCCATGCTCTTTAACCACTTTAGCCCCGGGCCTGTTTTTCAGATTCGGTGTTTACGAGACTAAAACATTTTTTTTTGCTATAAAATTACTTAAAACCCCCAAACATTATATATATATTTTTTTCTAACACTCTAGAGAATAAAATGGCAGTCATTGCAATACTTTTTGTTACACCGTATTTGCGCAGCGGTCTTACAAGCGCACTTTTTTTGGAAAAAATTCACTTTTTTAAATTAAAAAATAAGACAACAATAAATTTGGCCCAATTTTTTTTACATATTGTGAAAGATAATGTTACGCCGAGTAAAATGATACCCAACATGTCACGCTTAAAAATTGCGCCCGCTCGTGGCATGGCGTCAAACTTTTACCCTTAAAAATCTCAATAGGCGATGTTTAAAAAATTCTACAGGTTGCATTTTTTGAGATACAGAGGAGGTCTAGGGCTAGAATTATTGCTCTCGCTCTAACGATCGCGGCGATACCTCACTTGTGTGGTTTGAACACCGTTTTCATATGCGGGCGCTACTCGCGTATGCGTTCGCTTCTGCGCGCGAGCTCGTCGTGAAGGGGCGATTTAAAAAATTTTTTTTTTGTTTTCGTATTTATTTGTATTTATTTTACCAATTTTTAACACTAAAATAAAAAAAATAAAAAAATTATCACTTTTATTCCTATTACAAGGAATGTAAACATCCCTTGTAATAGAAAAAAGCATGACAGGTCCTCTTAAATATGAGATCTGGGGTCAAAAAGACCTCAGATCTCATATTTAGGCTAAAATGCAAAAAAAAAAAAAAAAATTAAAATGTCATTTTTCAAATGACATTTAAAAAAAAATGTCTCTTTAAGACGCTGTTTGGAACCGACGTTTGACGTCACTTCCGCCCAGCAGAGCTACGGGGATGGACGAGGGAAATTTTTTCCCTCACTCGCATCCCCGCTGAACAGACGAGCGCACCCGATCGCCTCCGCCGCTACCGACGGCTCCGGTAAGCGGCGGAGGGCGCGGGAGCGCAGCGGGAGGGGGGGGACGCTCGCCCGCCACCAATAACTGCGATCTCGCGGCGATTCCGCCGCGGAGACCACCATTATCGTTTACCCGACTGCCCACAGAAGAGATGGATATCTCGGTTGTGGCAGCAGCTGCTGCCGTTACCAAGATATCCATCTTCAAAGTGCCGACGTATACCTGCGGTGGGCGGTCGGGAAGTGGTTAACAGCCATCAGTTACGTGCTGTCTTTTCGTTCGCTCTATTTCCCCACTTCCGTTTCCGATTGCCCTTAGTCAAAATGGCGGATCGGGAGTATTTAAGGGAATGCGTGATGACGCAACATTCGCAGCCAATCCCAGACGACGTCCGTGGTGACGAAACGCGTAGGCGTGGCTTGCTGTACTGACGCCATCACGCTGGTCCTATCGAGGATGCTTGAACGAATACGAGCAGGAGAAGGACGATCAGCCGCCGGCTTTACCAAAAACATTTGGACACACTGCTGTTTGACAACTTTTTAAATGTGAGTGCACCAGCTTTTATTTTGCTACAATAAATTTTATCTCTGGTATTATGCTATGGTCCCTTTTCTCTTCTGTTTTGTTAAACACCGATCCACATTAGAGAACGCCATAGTGACAGTACAGAGGGTCAGGAGGGAGACCTTAAACCCCCGCGCCCAGAGTGACCCACATAGCGGTCAGGATACATGGTAAGGATACTACATCACCACTCCTGGGTGTCTTTTGCGGTGGATTAAGTTCATTCTATCCCCATTTTCTACACATGAATGAATAATTGGACTTTCTTTTAAGACTTTTTTTCTTTCCACCTTATTGGATATCATTGAAGGACTCTTTTCACTATATGTATTCTCAGCACATTCACATTGCTCACGAGCTACATGGGTGCCTTTTTTTGTCATTCACATGTATTTGATTATAGATGTTTATGTTAACCCTTTTGAGCCTGATCTGACATTTGATCTTGCTCTCTCATTCATTAGCGCCGTATCTCTCCCTTTTTCTATCTGTTTAATTTTTTGTATCACAAATTATTGATACTGGCAGCTTTTATAACACCATCAACTGTAACTCCTTAGTTCATTCTTTCCAGCTTATCTAGCGCAGTGTTTCCTTTTGGATTTTTTTTGAGGATCAATTGTATATAGTACTTCATAATAGTTTTTAAAGGTTTCTGCAATTTCTGCGGTTGAATGAACCCAGTCCCCGTTTTTTTGTTTAATTTTCTCGATATAGTTCCTAGTTTTCTTTTTATGGGACATTTTAGCTAAGTATTTGCTCGGTTTGTTACCCCATAGGTATCTCTCTCTGGCTGTATTAAGATTTTTTCTTGCTTCCTGTTTGTCAGGGTCCCAGCGCTCACAGCGCTCAATCCGTGCACAGGCACATTAGAATCGCGTCACGGCGAGGGCGCGCGCGCGTGCGTGGCGCAGCGGCGCGTGCACGAGCGCGCGGACGTGCGCGCCTCCTCCCGGGACCAATCACAGACCTGACAGGCCTATTTAAACCAGTCCCTGTCTTTGCACAGGTTGCTGGTTTATCGTCAGCTCTGAGTAAAGTTTTGACACTTTGACTTGGATTTACTTCCCGACTCAGCTCTCACCTGGAAACCTGACCTCGGCCTGTTTGTGAACTCTGCTGCCTTCTTGAACCCCTTGGACCTCGGACCGTGACCTGGATTTGCTTCTGTCTCCTGCCCTTGAACTTCGGCTTACATACCTGGACTTGTCTCAGCGCTACCCGGAACCCGGACTTTTTACCTGTACCCGGATCTGCTTCCATTCGTCTGCTGGCTTTTGAAACTGTGCCCTGGGACTTACCACTTCCACCTGCCTTGGTGATCCTCCAGCACCTACTGCACATCTCAGCCTCTCACCTCCAGTGCCTGCATCCCATCTACCTACCCCCCCGGTACCGGTACCTCCTTGTGCCTCTGCCTCCTGTCTCAAATTCCAGGGGGCAGGTGCGCTTGGTCGTAAAGGTGAGCCGTCCTCAGCATCTCGGCCTCGGTAAGTACTTGTGTTTCCTGACAGTATAAACCAGCCAGATGTCTGAGGCCGACAGGGCGCGCTCACCATTTGAAACACTCTGTATGCAAGTGTCCGCACTTACTGACGCAGTTCAAAAGCTGCAAGATGGCTACCTCCAAATAGATGGCCGTCTCCAACAGCTGGCCGTGATTCCTGGACCCTCATCTCCACCTGCACCACCATCCTCTGGAGCTGCAGCACCTCAAGTCGCCTCTAGCTCGGCCGTAATGGTGACCCATCCGGAACCACGTGTGCCTATCCCGGAACGTTTTTCAGGTGAGCGCCGGAAATACCGGGCGTTTAAAAATGCTTGCTCCTTATATTTATCTCTTCAGCCCAGAACCTTTTGTTCAGAGACTGTGAAAGTGGGTTTTATCATTTCTCTTCTCTCGGAAGAACCTCAAGCCTGGGCTCACACTCTAATGGAGCAACAGAGCCCAATCCTAAACACCATAGATACCTTTTTTGAACACATGGCGAAGTTATATGATGACCCACAGCGTACGGCCACTGCCGAAACTATTCTCCATAACCTTACCCAAGGTAGAAGGCCTATCGAGGACTATACAGCCGAGTTCCGAAAATGGTCAGCGGACACAGGCTGGAATGAGGCTGCGCTAAAATACCAGTTTCGCCAAGGCTTGTCGGAATCTCTTAAGGACGAGCTGGCTCGGACAGAAGTCCCGGCCACTCTTGAAGACCTGATTCAAACTGCCACGCAGCTGGATCGACGCCTGAGAGAACGTCGTTCTGAACGATATCAAGTTCCACGCTCTACCTGGGCCCATCCAAGGCCCACTCTGGCTCCACAGCCACCTGCAGCTCCTCAAAACATAAACCTCCCGGATCCTGAACCTATGCAAGTTGGATTGGTCCGAGCCCCGCTTACCTCCGAGGAGAGACTGCGGAGACGTCAAAACAACTTATGTCTGTACTGCGGAGAAGCCGGTCATTTCCTTCACTCCTGTCCAACAAGGCCTCGTAAGTCCAAACTACAACCTACTCTCAGCTACAATATTGCAAACCTTTCTCAGGCTCACGTTGTTCTTTTCATTTCCTTGCAGTTACCGGAAGGGGCAACTCGTCTACCGGCCATAGTTGATTCCGGGGCATGCAGCTGTTTCTTGGACGCTACATTGGCTCAAAAGCTTCATGTACCCCTTCGCAACAAAAACCATCCTTTTCAAATTCATTTAGCTGACGGTTCTCTACCCCGATCTGGACTCATCACGCAAGAAACCGCACCTATCCGTGCCACCACTGACTCCGGTCACCAGGAATTTCTACGTCTGGACCTCATTCCTTCCCCACTGTTTCCCATCATCCTGGGTCTTCCCTGGCTACACCACAATCCTAGTCGTAGTAGATCGTCTCTCCAAGATGGCACATTTTTTGCCCATGATCGGTACTCCCTCTGCCCTAGAGACAGCCAAAGTCTTCTTCAGGGAAATCGTCAGGCTTCATGGGGTGCCCAGGAGCATCGTTTCAGATAGGGGTTCTCAATTCACCTCAAAATTTTGGAGGGAACTTTGTAAATCTTTGGAAGTCAAGACCTGCCTTTCCTCTGCCTATCACCCCCAGAGTAACGGCCAAACGGAAAGGACTAACCAAACGCTGGAGCAGTACCTCCGATGTTTCTGTTCCGCCTCTCAAGATGACTGGTCGTCCCTCTTACCTTCCGCTGAATTCGCCTATAATAATTCCGTCCATGCCACCACGAATCAAACACCCTTTTGGGCCAACTATGGCTTTCACCCGCCCTTTCTTCCTGATGCCCTCCCAGAAACACCTGTTCCGGCGGCCCAAGAGCATTTAACAGCTATCCAATTAAACTTTCTACAATTACAAAGAGTGATGCAACGGGCCCAGGAGGACTACAAAAGATTTTACGACAAAGGAAGGAAAGATTGTCCTACTTTTGAAGTCGGAGAAGAGGTTTGGCTATCTGCTACTAATTTAAAATTACCGGTCCCCTCTCGAAAGTTGGGTCCAAGATTCATTGGCCCTTTCAGGATCAAGCGCAAGATCAACGCGGTGGCCTTTGAACTCTCGTTGCCGGATTCCTACAGGATCCATCCAGTATTCCATGCCTCTCTCCTGAAACCTGTTACCCCTGATCCTTTCCAAGGAAGAGAAAGACCTCCGCCTCCACCAGTAGAGGTCGAGGGAGAGGAAGAATTTGAAGTTGAGTCCATCATCAGCTGTAGAAAAAGAGGTAGACAGCTTCAGTATTTGATTAAATGGAGGGGCTATCCCCCGGAAGATAACTCATGGGAACCCGCAAGAAATCTGCATGCTCCACGTCTAATCCGAACTTTTCATCAGGAACACCCAGAGTTGATGTCCAGCTTGGGCGTCCGGAGTCCGCCCCTTGGGGGGGGGCACTGTCAGGGTCCCAGCGCTCACAGCGCTCAATCCGTGCACAGGCACATTAGAATCGCGTCACGGCGAGTGCCCGCGCATCTGGGGCGCGCACGCGTGCGTGGCGCAGCGGCGCGGCGCGTGCACGAGCGCGCGGACGTGCGCGCCTCCTCCCGGGACCAATCACAGACCTGACAGGCCTATTTAAACCAGTCCCTGTCTTTGCACAGGTTGCTGGTTTATCGTCAGCTCTGAGTAAAGTTTTGACACTTTGACTTGTGCCCTTTGACCTGGATTTACTTCCCGACTCAGCTCTCACCTGGAAACCTGACCTCGGCCTGTTTGTGAACTCTGCTGCCTTCTTGAACCCCTTGGACCTCGGACCGTGACCTGGATTTGCTTCTGTCTCCTGCCCTTGAACTTCGGCTTACATACCTGGACTTGTCTCAGCGCTACCCGGAACCCGGACTTTTTACCTGTACCCGGATCTGCTTCCATTCGTCTGCTGGCTTTTGAAACTGTGCCCTGGGACTTACCACTTCCACCTGCCTTGGTGATCCTCCAGCACCTACTGCACATCTCAGCCTCTCACCTCCAGTGCCTGCATCCCATCTACCTACCCCCCCCGGTACCGGTACCTCCTTGTGCCTCTGCCTCCTGTCTCAAATTCCAGGGGGCAGGTGCGCTTGGTCGTAAAGGTGAGCCGTCCTCAGCATCTCGGCCTCGGTAAGTACTTGTGTTTCCTGACACTGTTCCATAATCTCCTTAAGCTCCTCTCTTTTTAGGGTTAACTTAAGATACGTCTCTTTTAATCTTTGTTCTTTATGTTCGCGTTCCAGATTCATTCTTTCCTTAGACAGAGTATCAATCTTTTTGTTTTTCTCTCTTTTTTTCCTTGCACACTCAGAGATTAGTATCCCTCTGATGTACGCTTTATGGGATTCCCAGAGGGTAGCGCTTGAAATCCCTTCCGTATCATTGAGTAAGAATTTTTTTTTTAAGTTCCTCTTCCACCCTTCCTGCCCCTTCTTCATCTCGGATCAAGTTATTGTTTAAATGCCAAACCGTTGTATGGTTCTTGTGTATAGATGATTTAATTTTCATAGTTATTGGAGCGTGGTCTGATAAGAGTCATGATTCCTATATCAGTCTCCATAACCCGCTCCAATAGCCTATGATCGACAAGTATGTAGTCTATGCTGGTGTACGTTCCGTGGGGGGGAGAGAAAAACGTATAATTTTGCTTGTGAGGGTGGAAAGCCCTCCATACATCCACTAGTTGACTCTTGTGTAACTTGTGCTTTATTTTTTGTATTTGTGCGTTAATTGTCTCCCTCACACGGGACTAACTATCTACCCTTGGGTTCATAGCAAAATTGAGGTCCCCCATCAAAACTACATATCCCTCCGCAAAGTTGTTCAATTTGCCGAGAATTCGGCTTAAGTATTGAATTGAATGAACATTAGGGGCGTAAATATTTGCTTAAGTATATTCGGTGTTACCTAGTATACCTTTCGAAAACGAGAATCGCCCTTCTGGGTCTGTCATCCTTGCCTTTAGGGTGAACTCAATTCCTCTCGCGAAACCAATAGCCACACCCCTAGCACGGTTGGAAATGGAGTCCCCATAATACCAAGTTGGGTAAGTAGTTGAATAAAGTTTAACATTAGACTCGAGGGACAGGTGGGATTCCTGTATAAAAACTACATCTGCTCTGTAATGCTTAATCTCCTCCAAAACCTTGAATCTTTTACTAGCGGAATTCAAACCCTTAACATTATATGATAAAAAAATTATTTCTGCCACATCCTTCTACCCCTCTATTTTATAGCCCATTCCTGAAGAGTCCCGGGAGCCACATTTCCCCCCCAAATCCCCTGTAGTAAAGGGAGATTATCAAGGCTTATCAACCTGCTGTTTCTATACTTTTTTTTTATCAAGAAAAAAAAGTTTATTGAGGTAAAGTAAACAGACACTCATTACAATGACAACAGTGCGTATCAATAAAACAAGAATACAATAAGTAAAATGCGTACATCATAAAGATCTTTAAGCAACGAGATAGAGGAAATTCCCTCCCTGTATTCCAGGTAGTTCAAATGCCCTAGGATTCTTGTTGAATATTTATTATTTATTTACTCCCCGGACATATGGTCCAGTCAGACTCAACATCTGTCTCCCACTATACTACTTAAACCATTACGTGTCTATATGGAGCATAGTTAGCTTATCATACCACTGCACCATGGTCCTGAGCCCACAACCATATCACATTGTATTATATAGTACTCTGCCGATGTTTCTGGCCTGTCTCCCCGATCCCATTCAACCATTATTACTGCAGTAGCCTATCCATAGTCAGCTCCGGCTGTTTCTATACTTTATCATAAATAGCCTTCCGTACTTTACAATTGAGCAAGATACACAATAGTAGTAAATGAACCTTGAGTAGTGATGAACCTTAAATGAGTAAGCTTTCCTTCCACTCGTTGCAATAAGAATGGGTCGGCAGCAAACACCAGAAAAAAACAACAAAAAGAATTAACCCATGGTAGAAAAGTGAAGGTCTTATCAGTCCCTTGATGTTTAAAACGTTCCGTGTGGATAGGCTCTATAGAACCATGTGGTAGACTAAGGTACAGATATTACCTGCATGTTGTATAATTTTGCTAGTTCCCAGAGGGGACAGGGGTGTCCGTGGAGGGCTGGGAGGCAGAGACCCCATCCAAGCGGCGAACACGGAGATACAGCTCGCCTCTATCCCTACGCCGCTCGGCTGGTCGTCTACGGACGGGAGGGGGAGGAGAAGCCAGGGAGGTCTCGATAGAGCAGCGGGGGGGAGCGCTTGTGCGTGGTGTTCATTCGGCGGGCTAGCAGCTCAGCAGTCTCTCGCCCTGCGTCGTTGCTGCTTCCACCGTTGCATCCATGGATCGTCCGGCGTCTTCCATCCCCCGTCTCCAGGTCAGTCACTGTGTCGTGGTCAGCTCCTCCCTCTGCGTGCACGCATCCTATGTGCGACATGTCATGGATCAACTTATTTTGATCATGGGTGAGTCTTCTAGTGGCTTGTTTCTCAGAATCTCTTAGCACATTTAATATTTCATCCTGTTGCCCAAAATCTACCAGACAAGCCTTTAACTTGGCCTCACATCCCAGAGGAAGTTTCTGTAGATGTATGGGGGGTGTCAGGTTTGATATCAAGTCTTTTCTCTGGGGTAACAGGGGTACGTCCTTGTGTCTCGCCTTTATCTATTCCCAGGACCGGGGAAGATGTACAGTAGACTCCCTGAGGTAATGTACCCCGCTGAGTACAGTTTAACCCGTAGGCAGAATATAGGGCATCATTGGACCTTTGATACCAGCACCAATTCCCTTGCCTCGGTCTCGTAATAGTGACTTGCATCGGGAACTGCCCCCAAGTGTAGTTTACTAAAGTTTTTTGGCCCTAAAATATCCTAATTACCATCTCCCTTGTTACCTCCTCCCATGCTCAACCTCAGGACTGCTCCAGAGTAGGGATGAGCCAAACACCCCCGCGTTCGATTCGCACCAGAACCTTCGAACGGACCAAACGTTTGCGTGAACATTTAGAACCCCATTGATATCTATGGGACTCGAACGTTCGAATGTAAAAGTGTTCATTTTAAAGCCCAATATTCAAGTTATTGTTGGAAAACGTCTTTGAGAACCCGGGTCTTTCCCCAGGGAACATGTATCAATGGAAAAAAAAAGTTTTAAGAACGGTAGTTTCTTCAGGAGCAGCGATTTTAACCACTTAAGACCCGGACCAATATGCAGGCTAAAGACCCAAGGTGTTTTTACAATTTGGCACTGCGCTGCTTTAACTGGTAATCGCGCGGTCATGCAATGTTGTAACAAAACTAAATTTGCGTCCTTTTTTTCCCACAAATAGAGCTTTCTTTTGATGGTATTTGATTGCCTCTGTGATTTTTATTTTTTGCGATATAAACGGAAAAAGACCGAAAATTTTGAAAAAAAAAACGATTTTTCTTATAACAAAAAGTAAAAAATATCGAATAAACTAAATTTTAGTGAAATATTTAGGCCAAAATGTATTCAGCCACATGTCTTTAGTAAAAAAAAAGTCGCAACAAGCGTATATTTATTGGTTTTCGCAAAAGTTATAGCGTCTACAAACTAGGGTACATTTTCTGGAATTTACACAGCTTTTATTTTATGACTGCCTATCTCATTTCTTGAGGTGCTAAAATGGCAGGGCAGTACAACCCCCCCCCCCCCCCAAATGACCCCATTTTGGAAAGTAGGCACCCCTGAGAGGCATGTTGAGTCCATTGAATATTTTTTTTTTTGGTCCCAAATGACAAAAAAAAAATGTTTACAAAAAGTTGTCACTAAATGATAGATTGCTCACACATGCCATGATTATATGTGGAATTGCACCCCAAAATACATTCTGCTGCTTCTCCTGAGTACGGTGATACCACATGTTTGGGACTTTTTAGGAGCCTAGCTGCGTATGGGGCCCCAAGCAAGCACCGCCTTCAGCATTTCTAAGGGCGCAAATTTTTGATTTCACTCCTCACTACCTATCACAGTTTCGAAGGCCATAAAATGCCAAAATAGCACAACCCCCCCCCCCCAAATGACCCCATTTTGGAAAGTAGACACACCAAGATATTTGCTGAGAGGCATGTTGAGTCCATGGAATATTTAATTTTCTTGCCCCAAGTCATTGAATAATGACCTCAAAAAGAAATTACAAAACTTTGTCACTAAATGATATATTTCTCACACATGCCATGGGCATATGTGGAATTGCACCCCAAAATACATTCTGCTGCTGTGATAGGTAGTAAGGAGTGAAATCAAAATGTGCGCCCTTAGAAATGCTGAAGGCGGTGCTTGGCTTTCGGGGTCCCGAACGCGGCTAGGCTCCCAAAAAGTCCCAAACATGTGGTATCCCCGTACTCAGGAGAAGCAGCAGAATGTATTTTAGGGTGCAACTCCACATATAACCATGGCATATATGAGCAATATATCATTTAGTGACAACTTTTTGAATTTTTTATTTATTTTTGTCATTATTCAATCACTTTGGACAAAAAAAAAAAAATCTATGGACTCAACATGCCTCTCATCAGTTTCCTTGGGGTGTCTACTTTTCAAAATGGGGTCATTTTTTTTTTTTTGTGCTATTTTGACATTTTATGGCCTTCAAAACTGTGATAGGTAGTGAGGAGTGAAATCAAAAGTTTACACCCTTAGAAAGCCTGAAGGTTTTTGGGGTCCCAAAAAGTCTCACACATGTTGTATCCCCGTTCTCAGGAGAAGCAGCAGAATGTATTTTGGGGTGTAATTCCACATATGGATTGATCGGTGGGTATGCCCACCATTAGAATACCTCCCTTCACCCACCCACTTCTAATGATGGGCATACATGCACCATTTATATAAATGCCGAAGCATGGGGGCATCCTCCCGCAAAAAAGTTATGCCGCGTACACGCGGTCGGACTTTTCAATGCTGCGTACACACGGTCGGACTTTTCTATGCCGTGTACACATGGTCAGACTTTTCCACGGGTAAGGCCTCTGTAGGGGTGTCAACCGTATGTACGCGGCATTAGGAGCAAAATCGCTCCTCCGTCCCTAATGCCCCCATGCTTCGGCATATATGCTCTTTTTTTGGACTGTGGTGGTGAAATCACCTCCTACAGCGTTGGAGTCGCAGCTTTATATATATCGTGGGAGCAAACGCTGTTGCTGTCATGCTAAATAAATCCGCGCTGCAACTGAATGGCGTACCTGCTAAGCAAATGATGGTTAACATTAAAGCAAAGTAACATTACAGTATAACAGTAAGATCATAACATACCTGCAAAGCAAATACCAATAATATATATATATATATATATATATATATATATATATATATATATATATATATATATATATATATGCCGAAGCATGGGGGCATCCTCCCGCAAAAGTTATGCCGCGTACACACGGTTGGGCTTTTCTATGCCGTGTACACATGGTCAGACTTTTCAATGCTGTGTACACATGGTCAGACTTTTCCACGGTAAAGCCTCCGTAGGAATGTCAACCGTATGTCAACCGCGGCCTAGCGGCGCGCCGCTCCTCGCCGTCCCAAGCTCTCCCAATCTCCTGAAACGGCCCAGATACCTCCCCCATAGCCCCAGAAAGTAGTTCCTACCATCACTCGATCCCTCCTGGCCCTTACAGCAGCACTGATCCACCTAATCTGGGAGTTCACCAGCCTGGATCTTGCTGCTGGCTCAGTGGCCATTTCCACTACACCCAGCCCCAAACCGTACACCGTAATACTTGATCCAGGGTTCGTCCGATCGCCTCTTGAGGGGTCAGGAAGGAATTTTTTCCCTGCCACTGCATATTGGCGTAGCATGATCAGGGTTTTTTGCCTTCCTCTGGACCAAGTCAGGATAGAGGATTCGGCTAATCCTTGACTATCCTCCCATCCCCCCCCCCCCCCCGGTGTTTGGCAACCATGATTAATCTGCAATATTCAGCAGAGACCATCTGGGGTTTGAGGCGATTTGCCGCAATATTACCAGCCATCACCAAAAAAGCCCTGCAAACTGAGCGACTCTTTCGGACTGATCGACGATCGGCTATCAAGAGTCGCAGCCGCTTGCCCCAGCCTAAGCACATATCATGTGCTTTGATCAACACAAGATCGGCAGTAAAACACCGAGTAGAAATCCATGACTTCATCTTGCAATACGACTTAGACTGCCTCTTTATAACAGAAAGCTGGCTCACAGCCGACTGTAACACCATTCTGGGAGAATTGGTGCCAGAAAACTACCGTATTATTACTGAAAACAGAATAGGGCAAAGAGGAGGAGGACTGGCCGTGATCCATAAGATTCATCTGGCGATCACTAAACCAGTCTTTCAAAACCCTCTTCCATTCATGGAAACCCTTACTCTGCAACTGCAAGCAAACTCCCAGGAGACCGTCCGGATTCTACTCTGCTATAGGCCACCTGGCCCAAAATCGCAGCTTCTTCCATTATTGACGGACTTCATCTCCACCTATACCCTTAATAGCAAACACCTTTTGCTGCTTGGGGATTTCAACCTCTGGGCCAACTCCCCACAAGACCCTGTGGCCGATGCCTGCATTGACCACCTGGAAGGTCTAGGGCTAAAACAACTAGTATGTGGGCCCACACATGCTTCAGGTCACACGCTCGATCTTATTTTCAGACAAAATCTGGAAATAAAATTTTTGGAAAATGAACCGTTGCCATGGTCAGATCACCATGCCATCAAATTCATTCTTTCCAACCTCCCCCCCTTAACAAAAACATCAAATCCAGTGACTACACACTGGACTAGATGTCAGAAGAAGCTCCACTCGGAATTCTTCAAAACCACGTTAAGGAAAAAAATAAAAACAATTCAGCCGCATCAATCAGCTGAAGAAACACTGGATTCCATAAACACAGCCCTATTACAGTCAGCCGACTTAATAGCGCCGAAACGTAAAACCAACATCCGGAAAAAAAACTCCAGCTGGTTCAACAACCAACTGGTGTTACTGAAGCAAGAGCGCAGAAGGGCAGAAGCCGCCTGGAAGAGAAGCCCTTTGGATGAGAACCTCTCTATCTACAAGGCAATAACTAAGAAATATCACAAAGAAACCTTCAAGGCCAAGAAAAATTATTTTTCTGAGGCCATCAACAGCGCCTTGAATCGCCCCCGCGAACTCTTCAAGCTGGTCACTGCGACCATGAATCCAGGATGTCTTGAAGCCCCCAATTTAGACTCACAAGAATTTTGCGATGAATTGTCGGATTGCTTCATTAATAAAATTGAGGGAATCCGGCAAAGCATTCAGCAGAAAAATTCCCCCCGTAGCCCCCCCTGTAACAAGTTACACAACACCTGTAGTAATTCACCCCAACCAGGTAAGTTCACGCTGGAACCCATCACTATCCAAGCCACAAAATATATCATCGGTGCTCTGCGTAACAGCACTGCACCAAATGATATCATCCCCACCAAACTGTTGAAGGAGTGTGCCGACATCCTGGCACCTCCTATCACACAGCTCATTAACCAATCTTTCATGGAGGGCATAGTGCCCTCCCAGTTGAAGGAGGGTATAATTAGACCCATCTTGAAGAAATCTACCCTGGACCCCAAGGATCCACTCCACCGCCGCCCTATAACAAGCTTAAACACTTTTTCCAAGATTATGGAGAAAGCAGTGGTGCAACAGCTGCAACAGCATCTAGACACCCACAACCTACTCGACCCATTTCAATCAGGTTTCCGCCCTGGACATGGGACAGAAACAGCATTGCTCAAGATATGGGACGACGCTCTCGAGGCCGCAGACGAAGGAGAATCCTGTCTTCTGGTTCTGTTAGACCTGAGCGCAGCTTTCGACACAGTAGACCACAAGCTTCTATTGACCCGGCTAGCTGAAGTAGCCAGAGTCGCAGAAGGCGATTTATCTTGGTTCTCCTCTTTTTTGGAAAACAGATCGCAAATAGTGAAGTTAGGACCTTTCTTTTCGGAAAAAACGCACGGTATCATACGGAGTCCCTCAGGGATCCCCGCTGTCGCCGGTGTTATTCAACATCTATCTTCGTCCGATTTTTGAGATCATCAGCAGTCAAAAACTGCTCTATCACTCATATGCAGACGACACGCAACTGTATTTCCGCATTTGCAATAAAAAGGATCACCACCTCAATCTAGAGACATGCCTCTCTTTGATAGAGGACTGGATGACAAAGAGTTATCTTAAACTCAACGGAGCGAAAACAGAACTCCTTCTGTTGCAAGCCAAGCGTAAGAATCTACCTGCAACAACTTGGACACCCCCGCCCATTCTGGGCAAAATCATCACCCCTAGCGCCAAAGTCAAAAGCCTCGGGGTCATTTTCGACTCCTACATGACTATGGACGCACAAATAGGGTCAGTAGTCAGCGGATCTCACCATCTGCTGCGCCTACTACGCAGGCTTATCCCTTTTATCCCCAAAGAAGACATAGCGGTCGTGGTGGGAGCAGTTGTTAACTCCAGATTGGACTACGCAAATGCCCTTTACCTCGGACTCCCTAAGTACCAAATCGCTCGTCTACAAGTCGTTCAAAATACGGCCGCTAGACTTGTGACTGGGAAAAAACCCTGGGAATCAATCTCACCTTCACTGAGATCCCTTCACTGGCTGCCAGTAAAAGACAGAATCACTTTTAAAGCACTCTGTCTAACGCATAGATGTGCCCATGGGAACGCCCCCCAATATCTATGCGATAAAATAAAAGCCCACAACCCCAATCGCGTTCTGCGATCCACTGATCAAAACCTCCTGCAGATACCGAAAGCCGGATACAAATCCAAAGGAGATAGAAGATTCGCGGTCCAAGGTCCCAGACTATGGAACGCATTGCCAACCAGTATTCGGTTGGAGGAGAACTACCTAGCATTCAGGAGAAAGATCAAGACTCATCTCTTTTGATACCAAAGGAGACAGGAACAACAAGCGCCCAGAGGCGATTCAGTTCGCATGTGCCGCGCTATATAAGTTTTCATTCATTCATTCATTCATGTATGCGGCATTAGGAGCAAAATTGCTCCTCCGCCCTTAATGCCCCCATGCTTCGGCATATATGCTCTTTTTTTAACTGTGGTGGTGAAATCACCTCCTACAGCACTGGAGTCACGGCTTTATATATCGTGGGAGCAAACGCTGTTGCTGTCCAGATAAATAAGTCCGCGCAACAGCTGAATGGCGTACCTGAAAACAGTAAAGTAAATTACATACCTGAAAAGCAAGCATGAAAAAAACATAACAATAAAACTTTGCAGAATAAAATAGAGTAAAAAAGAGCAGAACAATAGAGAGGGAGAGAACAATAAAACGACAACTATTTTATTTTTATTTTTTATTTATTTTTTTACTTAAAAAATAAATAAAAATTGTAACTGTAACTGTTCAACTTTTTGGTTCCAGGTTTGGGTCTCTCAAAATGCGATGGCATCTTGGGAGACCCTGTGTACGTGTGCCTAGCCTGTAAAATGTTTTACCCTACGCTAATACTTAACTTGTATGTGGAAGCGTTCAAAACATTTACCAATACAAAGACCAGGATCGGCAGGACATCGGGGACAAAAACAACGGGTGTCACACCTAAATCCGCGCTTGGTACAGACACGACATCTTCTTTGGGGGGCTTTTTGGGTAGGGGTACTCTCGAGGGCATATATAAAATGCCTCTCATGCAGTCGGCTTACTGCATTTGGTAGGGGATGGTGAGGTGCAGAACCGCCTGGATACAGGAGTTCTGTGATGATATCCTTCTGGAATTGGAGGAAGGATCCATTCTGTCCTGAAGTTTTGTATAAGACAAAAGCATTCAGTAGAGTCAATTGAAATAAATGTAGAGACTCTTTTTTGTACCAGCGTCTCGATTTACGGGCAATATGATACGGCACCATCAACTTGTCGTTGAGGTCCACCCCTCCCATATTTTGGTTATATTCGTGGACAAAGAGGGGTTTCTCCACAACACCAGTCGCCGTACGAATTTGTACTGTCGTGTCTGCGTGAAGGGTGGTAAGAACGAAAACATTCTTATTGTCCCGCCACTTCACAGCGAGCAAATTATTACATATGCAGCAGGCTCTCGCCCCCAGCCTAAGACGGGCATCTACAAGCTGCTGGGGAAAGCCCCGGCGATTAGGTCGCACGGTGCCACATGCTCCAATCTGATGATCAAACAAGTGACTAAAAAGTGGCACGCTGCTGTAATAATTGTCCACATACAAGTGGTACCCCTTTCCGAATAAGGGTGACACCAAGTCCCAAACAATCTTGCCAGCGCTCCCCATGTAATCTGGGCATCCTTTCGGCTCTAACTCACTATCTTTGCCCTCATAAACCCTAAAGCTCCATGTGTAGCCTGTGGCCCTGTCACAGAGCTTATAGAGCTTGACCCCGTATCTGGCACGCTTGCTGGGAAGGAACGGCTTGAAAGACAAGCGGCCAGAAAATGTAACCAGGGACTCATCAACGCAGACAACTTGCTGGGGATTAAACAAGGCTGCATAACGTTCGTTGAAATTGTTTATGAGGGGCCGAATTTTGTAGAGCCGGGCAAATTCAGGGTCTCCACGTGGACGACAAAGTGCATTGTCGCTGAAATGCAGGAACCGCAGGATCGCCTCGTATCGTTTCCAGGCCATGTGAGCAGAGAATATGGGCATTTGGTCAATTGGCTCTGTGGACCAATACATGCGCAATTGAGGAAATGGGTGTATGCCCATATTGAGGGTAAGGCCCAGAAAGGTCTTAAATTCGGAAACCGTACGAGGTCTCCATTCTTTAGCAAGGAGGGTCTGGGGATTAGCGGCGATTGTAGGTACCAGCATACAAATTACTCTGGTCCACAATAGATCTATAGAGATCTTCCATGAAATACAGCGAATAAAAATCAAGTGGCATAAAATTCGCTGTATCTACCTGAATTCCGGGTTGGCCAGTAAATGGGGGAAGTACGGGTGCTGCAGAAGTGGTGGGGACCCAATCAGGATAGGCAAATTCTGCAGGATGGGCACGACGGGCCTGTCTTTGTCTTCTTCTTGGTGGCAGCGGGACACTACTTGTGCTTGCCACCTCGCCAGCTTGAACTGCACTTATGGGACTCGCCACGTCACCAATTGTTACTGCAGTACTGGATGAATGACCAGGGTGTACTAGGCCGCTGGTGCTTGCCAATCCACCAGAAGGAATAGCGGTGCTAGTACTGGCTCTCTGCTTAATACAAGGGTCCTGCGGTTCTTGCTCCTCAACAACCTCAGAACGGGGTCGGGTACGCCTGGCCTTAGCAGGGACCACCACTCCGTCATCAGAGATATCTGACATGGAGCCGCTGTCGTAAACAGGATCGTATTCTGAGCCCGAATCTGACAGATGCGTGACCTCCTCATCACTATCTGACATGCTCAGGATCCTAACAGCCTCTTCACCAGTGTACATTCGCTTTGCCATTTTGGGCTCTAAATTTAGTCGTAGACTGGTGATGATTCACGGGTAAAAAAAGCACCTGGCTATAGAAAGGCAAATGTAGAAAACGCTTAAAAAAAAACTGTTGGCGATCGCAGGGATCAGGCCTGTCTCTGCGAACGCTGCAGTTGTGTGTGATGTGTTTTTGAAGTGACAGTGATCGATCGATACTGCACTTGGGTGGGTTGGGCTGGGCGGAGGGGCAAAACGCAAGTGCTAGCGGGTATCTGGGCAGATTCCGCTAACAATGCGGTTTTGGGTACCCTAAACTGCTGGGTACCCTAGTATAGATCTGATCAGATCAGGTATAGATCTGTTCAGATACTATACCACTAAGGGGGGTGTATGCTTTGCGAGTGGGTGTAAGCATTACTGGCACTAACCTAACGCTGCCTGGGGCGACGCAGACCCTGACTGACGCAAAAATTAAATTTATATCACCCGCCGGGCGATCAGGGGGTTAAACCTTTTATTGGGTTATATATGGCGGGTGCCCTGATGCTATAAACAGCCAACTAACTAACCAGCGTCAACCGTAACACTTATACAGTGATCACTGGTGAAAGGGTTAACTAGGGGGCAATCAAGGGGTTAAAACCTTTATTAGGTAATATATGGGGGTACCTAACGCTTTCTAAAAACCTAAATAACTAACTGGCTAACCTGCGTCACCAGTGACACTTATATGGTGATCACTGGTGAAAGGGTTAACTCTAGGGGCAATCAGGGGTTTAAAACTTTATTTATGGGGGTACCTAGCGCTATAGAACCTGGCGACGAACCTCAAAAAAACGAACTGCCTAGCGGCAACAGTGACACTAATACAGCGTTAAGGAAATCGATCGCTTAGTGACACTGGCAATAGGGGGTGAAAGGGTTAACTAGGGCGGTGATCAAGGGGTTAAACCTTTATTAGGGGGGGTAGGGGGCTACCCTAGACCTAAAGGGGGCTAAGACTAACTGCCCTGACACTTTTTACTGTCACACTGACACTAAATGCAGTTATCAGAAATAAATGATTACTGCATTCAGTGACACAATGCGACAGTGGACTGGGGGGTGTGTGATCGGCGGTGACAGGAAGGGGTTAAGTGTGCCTATGTGTACCTCTGTCAGTGTACAGTTAGGTGCAACTTACTTGGTGATGTGTTCTCTCCTCAGCGTCGGACGAAAAGACCGACACGAGGAGGAACATAGCACTTCCCTCTTCCTGTGTTTACACTTAGCACAGGAAGAGGCGGGGGGCCCGCGCGCATTGGCTGGGAGCGATCGCGAGGGGGTGGCTGAAAACGAATAGCCGCCCCCTCATCCCGGATCGCTCCCGGAGCTAAAGGAACCGCCGCATGTACGGGGGGGGGTCCGACCGGACCCCCGAACCCCCTCAAGGCACCAACGTATATATACGTTGATGTGCCTGTCGGTGCCATTCTGCCGACGTAAATGTACATGTGGTGGTCCTTAAGAAGTTAATGATGCTTAAAGTGAAAAAAAAAAATGGAAAAATTCCTTTAAATATTGTACCTGCTGGGTGTCTATAGTATGCCTGTGAGGTGGCACATGTTTAGAACTGTCCCTGCACAAAATGAGATTACTATAAGAAAAAAAGTAATTTAATACTGCTTGCGGCTTTAATGTAATGCTTGGTCCCTGCAATATGGATGAAAATCACTGAAAAAAATAGCATGGGTTTCCCCGCCACCACTCCCCCAGATCATTACAAGACCCTTTGGCCCTATATACTTTGAACGGCAGTATACAGCAGTATACAGGCGGTGCAAACAAGACAAGACTGTAAGTTTGTTAAGTAGAATCTGAACCATGTCATACTTTGCTGCTGCATATTGCACAATTTCCTAAAGAGACCCTCAACAAACTACATGACACTTGTGCCTGATTAGGCCATTGATGTTCCAGTGGCGGCCCGTGAGCCTGGCCATACAGGCTTTGCCCCCCAAAGCGCACATGCTGTGCGGCAACAATATGTCGATTATTTTAGGTGGGGGGGGGGGCATTCCAATGCCAGATCTTGGCTGAATAAATAATTTTTTTGGGAAAGAAAAATTCTAGAAAAAAGGGGGGTTGCCATCCGGGGCACACTTGCACTATGCACCACCAAGTGGGTTTAGTTGCAAAGTAATGGGCACACTTGCACTATGCACCACCAAGTGGGTTCAGTTGCAAAGTAATGAGCACACTTGCACTATGCACCACCAAGTGGGTTCAGTTACAAAGTAATGAGCACACTTGCACTATGCACCACCAAGTGGGTTCAGCTGCAAAGTAATGAGCACACTTGCACTATGCACCACCAAGTGGGTTCAGTTGCAAAGTAATGAGCACACTTGCACTATGCACCACCAAGTGGGTTCAGTTGCAAAGTAATGAGCACACTTGCACTATGCACCACCAAGTGGGTTCAGTTGCAAAGTAATGCGCAAACTTGCAGTATACAGCAAGTTGGTTTAGGTGCACAGAGCACACGGGCAATACAACATGTGAGAACACTGCATCTAGCACAATCAAGTGCTTGACAGATTAGGAAGAAGTAATCTAACTAAACTATACAGTGTATAAATATATGTACAACTCCTGGGATGTATATATATCCTCTACACACTGTAAATTTAACTGACTATCCTGCCTGCTCTATCTAGCTAGAAAAAAAAGAATCTCTCTCTGTCTGATCTGTAACCAGTGCTGGAACACACTACACGAGGCTGCCCAGCAGGCGGCCTTTTATAGTGTGGGGCGTGTGCTAAAGCCCTGAGCCATATTTGGCCAAAGCCACCCTGGCTTTGGCCAATTATGTCTCTCTGTCTTTTGCACGCTGTGATTGGCCAAGCATGCGGGTCATATTGCATGCTTGGCCAATCATCAGCACGCAATGCCGCAGTGAATTATGGGCCATGGCACGTCACTCGAGTTTGGCGCGAACAACCCGTTTTGTTCGTATTTTGACGAACGGTCGAACATACAATGTTCGAGTTGAACACAAAGCTCATCCCTACTCCAGAGCCTCTGGATCACCCCACTTCCTTATGTTCAGCCAGGCGCTACCCTTTCCACACCTAGGTGTCCCTAAATAATCCTATTTTATTCCGGGAAGCCTACCCCACCTCCACCTAAAATGTTCTCTCAGCCAGCTTTATGTCAGATAATTCCCAGCAGTTATTATTTTTGTTCCACCCCCTCCCCTTAGATTATAAACTTAGAGATTGGCCTTTCTATTCACGCCTTGCACAAACTGTTGGCACCATTTAAATCCTGTTGCCCAAAGTTTAACTACCCAACTTTTAACTCCTCCCCGAATCCCAACGGAAGTTTCAGTAAGTATAAAGGGGATGTCAGGTTTGCTATAAAACCTTTCTTCAGGGCTTATCGGGGTGCAACCCGGGGTTCCTTCTATATCCATCCCAAGGACGAGAGAATAGGTACAATAGACTCCCCGAGGTAGTGTACCCTGCTGAGTACAATTCAACCTAATGCTGACAACAGTGCATCATTAAACATGTGATACCAGTACCCTGACATTCGGTATTGAGTCTAACAGCACATATACCATTGAAACAATGGCAAAACCCACAAAACTCCATTCTTGTGAATGGATTTCAGTGACCATGCTCCTCTACCCCCTGGTAGGTTCAATAAACACCCTAGTTTCATGACTAACACCACATCTGTATCCTCTGGGACAAAGAAACAAAACTTGCCTATGTCCTAAATAATACCTAGGTGTTTCCTCCCCCGCAATGATCTCCCCATCCAGACTACAGAGTGAAATACCTTCCCAACATTCCTCATTCACCACCGTGTATTGACCTGGAATGCAAAAGACATCGTGGTCACGCTTCTGGCAGGGAAATATCAACCTGCCCCCAGCTTCCTTACCCTCTGATCACATGGTGGTCACTTAGCCACAAATGCAACAAGATGGAATCCCCAGTCAGTAAGCCCAATGATGCCACCAGATCTACAGAAAAAGTCTGCACTTCCGTATATGGGATCATATAGCACCTCACCTTTCTCAATCCAAACTAGTACAGCCCATCCAGGCATTTGACCACCACTTTGGATTAGTGTAAGCGACGAGTTTTGTCAAAGTCTTACTGAGCGGTGATGCTAACTCCTCAGGCTACCGCCCATCATACAGAGATTTGTACAATCGGCTTGATACTGGTCGATTACTCCGTCTGCCTCTGCATGTACGCCAGAGCCAATAACATATTTTTGTCCTATACCCTATCATACTTTCTTCCAGCCTCTTAACGTGAGAAAAGAGTTTAACCGCTCCAAAGTCCCAGAGAACTAGATGGCTGAATCCAAACACTTGGGTGCTGGCGCTGCAATGATATGCAAGAATTGTAGAGAAAAACTAGGATGGCCGCACTCCAAAAACAATGTTGTTCCTTTTTAATAAAACTGGTCACAAAACAAACATGTCACAGCAAAAAATCAGATGAAAAAGCTGACACGTATCACACTATCATACAGTGCTTATTCATAGCCTCTTAACGTGGTTGACAAAATCTTGAGCCACTTTAAACTGGGTATTTATGTAACTTTGTTGAATGTTATCACGGGTGCCACCAATCTCTTTAAGTAACAAAGCCGTGCTTATTGTCTGAAGCCATGGCTGCGAGTTTGTTCCTCAGGAGACCGCCGTCCACTCCATTACTAACACCCATCCCAGCTCCTATTCCCCCTATATAGTGCTGAATACACCCCTTCTCTTTTGGGTTACTCCTCAGAAATAAGCGTCCTGCGTGAACCTCATTCTGTGTCCGCACATCTCTGGGAGAAAGCCACTGGTCACCTGATTCAGTGTATACTCAGCACATACAGGGTAATAGGTTTTTATCAACCACTGTGAGATGCTGAAGCGCCATGTGGTAAAGGCATACTGTACCCTGTTAGACAGCGTTTATTCCCTTTATTTAACAGGGCATGTTCCTGTATGTAAGTGCTGGCATTACTCGTGCAGGGATTCACCTCTCAGGTGAGACATTAACTAGGTGTATGTGGCAAACCTAGCCACTTCTGGAACGCTGGACGTTACATGTCAAAAGGTTGTCTGTATTATATGCTATGTATTCTGCTGGGTCTTATGTGGGCATAGTAATTTGTATGCTGGCAGCCATAAGCCACTAGCATTCAAGTACTTTGTTTTATGTTGCCCAATCGGTGTTCGGCAGTTTTAAACCGAACTCCTACAACACATAACCCCAGACCCCAGCTATCAACCGACTTTTCCCTCGTGCAGCAATGCCTGATAGGAGAATTATCCAAAATGTTAAGTTCCCCATGTGGTCCTCACTGTATTACCCCTGCTAAATCTGTTTGGCTGTTTGGAAACCCCTTGCATTGGGAATTATATAAATATGGAAGCCTGTGAATAAAAAGTCAGTTGACTCCCAAAGCTGTGCTTCGTCCGGTTACTGGGGGGGATTTGGGACATTGCGTTACTTTTCCACGCTGACTGTGGATTTACCCTGGTTATCAGCGGAGTTTAATATTGTACTCCGCTACAGTGTAACTCTCACATGTCCCGTAACCAAGAGCTTCTCTATAGGACTGCTAAGCTTGAGACACCGCCTCTACGAGGACGTTTTCACCCCATTAATGTATAACCTGGCACCCTTTAGTTTGGCCAACAGACACCTTATTATGCATAGCCAGTCTCCTGGGTACCTGCATCACATTCAGTTATGTCATATGTCACTCATTCAAACATTTTTCTTTCAATTCCTGTCTGGACTCAAAACCCTCAGAACTGGATGGACTCCAGGGTGTAACCCAGTAGAGTGATAGAATAGTACCCAAATTGACTGTGATATATGCACAAAGTTACGTCCCTGCCCATAGGCATGAGAATAGAACGATGTGGATTTCATAACCCTTCCCTGATATGTAGCCCAGGGCCTCCCAATGTGTTCCTGATTATCTCCAGCTCCATAGTGTTTACGGTACATAGTGATCCACCTTCCGCTCCAAAGACAGATGCCATCGAGCCTCTCTTAAGTATGGGAAATAGTCTGGATACCCGGATTGAAAACCACCTGCCACCAGGTACACCCGATCCCTCATAGAGGCTGCTCAATGCGGTAATCGGACTAGGTTATCCTTCACCCCTACAAAACAAACTGCCTTCACTTATTCGGACATGACTTACATGAAAGGCAGGAGTCACCCATTACCCATAGCGCTCGAAAGCGCATTATGCAAACCCTGCACAAGAATCAATTAATTGACATATGGCGATTGTCTCATCCTAAAGAAAAGGACTATACGTTCTTCTCCTCCCCCCATAAAAAATATTCCCGGATAGATATTTTTTTGGTACCACATGCCTAACTCCACTCTGTGAAAGAATCCAAAATAGTGTCCATCACATGGTCAGACCATGCACCTATTTTCCTGACATATAATTTACAAGATTTTCCTAAACTTGGATCCAACCAATGGAGATTAAACGAAAGCCTACTACAAAACAAAGAGGTCCTGAAAGACGTGACCAAGGAGATACATTTTTATTTTGACTTTAATGTAATCCAGGAATAATATGGGAAGCGCATAAGGCGGTTATCGGGGGAGTGCTTATAAAACACGGGGCCAGGATCAAGAGAGAAAGGTCAAAACAGCTTAAAGGTCTGCTGGAAGAACTAACCCTATTGGAGGGGAAGCATAAGCAGACACGTTCTATATGAGTAGAGAGGGATCTTGTTAGGAAAATAACACAAATTACAGATGTCCTCTATTATAAAGCAAAGGCGGATATACAAAGATCCAGGAAAATCTCATATTAATCAGGAGACAAATGTGGGAAACTACTAGCCAGCGCCCTGCGAGACCAGAAGCTAAGTAATTATATCCCCCAGATTATTACATCTAATAATTCAAAGGTTACAAAACCACGGGACATAGCTCAAGAATTTCAAAAATATTACCATGCCTTGTATAATCTTCAGAGTAGTCCCCCTACTGCAAACCAGATAGAGCAATATCTGTTGGATTCCCAGAAGAAGAAGCTAGGGAGAAATTAGAGGAACCTATCACAAAAAAAAAGTAGATGAAGCGGTGGGAGCGATGAAACTGGGGAAAGCGCCGGGCCCGGATGGCCTTACTGCTCAATATTATAAAACACTATTCCCTTCACTAGTGGATTATATGACTAAATTATTTAATGCACTGGGATCTTCAGCATTGTTAACAAAAGAAATCCTGCTAGCGTATATCGCATTGATACCGAAAGAGGGGAAAGATCCGGCACTTTTGTGGAAGTTATCGCCCAATTTCCCTTCTTAACCAGGATCTTAAATTATTTGCAAAGATCTTGGCGAACATGATTCAAGTAAACTTACCAAAGCACATACATCTAGACCGGGTGGGATTCACCCCCGCACAAGAGGCCCGAGATAATACCACAAAAGCTATTAACCTACTTCAGATAGCAAATATAACTAAGAAGCAATCTGAACACAGATGCTGAAAAGGCCTTCGTCATATTTTCGATTTTTCTGCAATAAAGGAGTGGAAAATTGGCAGGCAGATTACCTAAGCCGCCATCAACTGTTGCTAGGGGAGTGATCTCTCCACCCTGATATTTTTCAGACTATATGTCAGAAATGATGTGGACTTACTAGCCTCCAGGGTCAACAGGAAGTTGGACACCTTTTGCGTCAAGGATCAGAGATCCTCTAGCCTTCAGAATGGATGCACTAGTGATTCCCTGGGATCAGTTTTCACTGATCTATGTATTCCCTCCAGTTCTGCTCTTACAGAGACTGCTTTGCAAAATCAAAAAAGAGGGAATGCCAGTACTCTTGGTGGCTCCAAATTGGCTCAGAAGGTCCTGGTACACCGAAATCGTAAGGATGGCAGTGAGGGAACCTTGGATTCTTCCACTTCCCCAAAACCTGTTGTTGCAGGGTCCAGTGTTCCATCCTTCCTTACGAAAACTCAATTTGACAATTTGGCTGTTGAAACCTACATATTGAGGAAACGTGGGCTCTCCGGTCTAGATCTCTCCACTCTCATTAATGCTAGAAAGCCGGCCTCCAGGCTCATTTAATATAGAGTCTGGAAGGCATATGTTTCTTGGTGTGAATCCCGAGGGTGGAATCCTCAAAAATATGTCATTATTGGATTCTAGCCTTTTGTCAATTGGGGTAGATATGAAACTAGCCCTGAGTACCATTAAGGGTCAAATATCTGCTCTATCCATTTTCTTTCAGAGACCGCTGGCATCTCCTTCCCTAGTCCAGACCTGCATTTAGGGGGTACTATGAGTAAATCCACCAGCCAAACCACCCTTGTGTCAATGGGATTTGAATCTAGTCTTGTCCGTCTTGCAAAAGCAGCCCTTTAAACCTATTCGCCAGAGTAGGAAATTGGCCTTTCTGGTTGCTATCTTTTCTGCTACGAGTGTTCCTGCAAAGAGCCTGATTTAGTTTGTCACAAATACAAAATGGTGTTACGTCCCCATCCTGCTTTTCTTCCTAAGGTGGTGTCGGCATTTCATTTACATCAGAATATTATTTTACCTGCCATTTTTCTACAGCCACAGTCAGCGAAGGAAAAATTATTACACTCTTTTGATGTAGTGAGAGCAATGAAAGTTTAGCAAGCAACCACTTAGATACGTAAAACAGATGTTTATGTTTATTTTGCCAAAAGGTCCCAAAAAGGGCCAAGCGGCATTGAAATCAACCATTTATAGGTGGATTCGACAAGTGATAATTCAAGCTTATGGCTTAAAAAACAAAATTCCTCCTTTTCCTGTTAAAGCGCACTTGACCAGAGCATTGAATGCTTCATGGGCAGTGCATCATCAGGCTTCTATGGCTCAGATCTGTAAAGCTGCAACTTGGTCTTCAGTCCACACATTTACCAAATTCTCTCAAATAGATGTAAGAGGATATTAGGATGCCGCCTTCGCCATAGTGTATTACAGGCAGTGGTATAGGGCCTTACGTCCGGTGGTGGTCTGCTTGATCTGTGTCTCCCTCCCCTCATATTGTGCATTGCTCTGGGACATCCTGCTATGTAAAGGTTCTGTGTCCCATGGTGTATGATAAAGAAAATAGGATTTTTAATAATGGCTTACATGTAAATTCCTTTTCTTGGAGTACACCACGGGCCACAGAGGTCCCACCCTTCTATAGGATCCTTACCGCTTTGCTACAAAGCTGAGGTACTTCCCTTATGGGAGGGGTTTTATAGAGGGGGAACTTGCCTTCTTTGGGTGTGCCAGTGTCCAATCACCTCTGGTGAACTATACAACCCACTATGAAAAGGCTCTGTGTCCCGTGGTGTACTCTAAGAAAAGGATTTTACAGGTAAGCCATTATTAAAAATCCTATTTTTCTCCTCCTCTTTGGACCTACATCATTATGCAATTATGTTTCCTCACGTCCAAACTAGTTAAAGGAGTCTCAAGCGGACCGGTGTCGGGCATACCAACAGATAGGTGTTTAGAGTCCAGGGCCCAGCCACGGGCGGATGAGCGGTTTCAGGCATGTACGTTCCAACGGTGTAGGGCTGTGTATGCCTAAGAGGAATTTGTTTGTTATGGCTGGCAAGGTCGGGAGTCTTCTGTTTGTTTTTTCTCCATGGCAGTACTTATGTTGCGTAAATGTTTGTTGCAACCCCTCCCCCCCATTTTTCCCTTCTCGTCTTTCAGGACAGCCACAATAGAGAGATAGGCTCCTCCTCTTCCTTAGGAAACACTGCACAGCCATTAAGAACTCTCCTCCCCCTGCCAGACCTCAGTTCTTAGTGTTTCCTCCGGTGGGGAGACACTGCAGAGGAACCTAGGCCGGTGCAGTCAGGGGACTGTGGCTTTTTTTCTCCTACTGAGGAGCAGGGGTCTCCTAAGGAATACATTTTTTGGCTGGTACTCACCGCCAAATGCACCCCAAGCCTGGTCGAGCGTGGCTGTCGGCTTGAGGGGGGACACCTATGGTGTCCACTGGACCATGGCGGGGGAGGCCTCCAGGATGCCCTGTTTTTTTACAGGTCGCATATTTTTTTCCAAAATTAGCGGGCCTGGTGGCGGGTGACGTCATCAACGGCGCGTCGGAAGCTTCCCCTTTTGACCCGCGACTTCCGGTTCCGGGTCGCGTCGCTGATAGAGGCCCAGCGTGGTTTCTGGAGGAGTCTGAAGCTTGCTGGGGCAAGTTGACACAGCGCAACCACTCCAGGATGTCGGCGACTTCTCTGGAAGGGGGCACGACCAAGGACGCTTCCTCCAGCCAGCCTAAGGTAAGAGTTCCCTGGGGAGGGGTCCTGAAACCTTAGGCCTTGTCTTTTCCCCCCATATTCCCCCTTGGTGGTTGGGGGGGGGGGGGATAGGGGAACCTAGCAGGAGGGTCTGTTTTTAGAGTTTCCCCAGGGTTGTAACCCATATGTTTTTTGTGTTTAAAAAAAAAAAAAAAAAAAGTTTTTTTTGTATGTTAATGTGTGGGGGCCCTTGTTCCTATGTCTTTCAGAAGAGCCTGGAAAAGACAGGGAAGACTCATGTTTCAAAAAAGAAATGTGCCTCCTGTAGGGACACTCTTCCTGAGTCTTGGTCCAAAGTGTTGTGTAGGGAATGCATTCACTCCTTGGTCAGGGAAAGGGATGAAGAGCAGGAAGGTAGCCTAGCAGCCTCTGTTAAGGAGCTTTCCTCCACTTTCGCTTCCCTCAAATCTTTATTTGAAAGGCTGCAACCTCCCACTGTCCCCACACAGGTTACAACCCAATCAGTTGAACAGGGCCTTGCTCCTGTCACACCTGATCCTACAGCAACGACAGTTGATTTTGCAGGCCCTTCCCAGGCAGTACACTCAGGGGAGAGTGTGGCCTCGGGATCTCAGGCAGAGTCAGATGATGAGGACCAGGACGGGGAGTCCAGGAAGCCCTCAAGATATAAACTGTCCCTTGACGAGGTTGAGGACTTGTTAGGGGCCATTTACACGACTCTGGGCATTCAGGCCGAAAGTAAACCTCTTAGCCTTCATGACCAAATGTACAAAGGTCTGGGGGAACAGAAGAGAAGGGTTTTTCCTGTACATGACCTTCTAACTGATACTATCAAAAAGGAGTGGCAGGACCCCGAAAGGAAGCCCTTTTTTTCCCAGTCCCTTAAAAGGAGGTTTCCATTTTCTGAAGATCCTGCATCCATTTGGAACAAAGTGCCTAAATTGGATGCGGCGTTCTCCCAAGTATCCAGAAATACTGTCTTGGCCTTCGAAGATATGGGAACTCTTCCTGATGCAATGGACAAGAGAATGTATTCCCTCTTGAGAAAAACATGGGACTCGGTTATTGGGAACCTCAAGCCGGAATTAGCTGTCACAGTGGTGGCCCGTAATATAGAACATTGGCTCTCTAAAATCCAGGAGCACATTGAGGCTGGGACGGATAAGGAGACCATTTTGTCCTTCTTCCCTACAATGTTACGAGGCATCGCTTACATTGCGGACGCTTCGGCTGAATCCGTCCGCATGTCAGCCAGGTCGGCAGCTCTGGCCAACTCTGCCAGGAGAGCCCTCTGGCTCAAAACTTGGCCAGGGGACCTAGTCTCCAAATCCAAGCTGTGCGCGATACCTCTGACAGGGGATCTCCTGTTTGGCCCGGGTCTTGAGTCAGTCTTGGATCGTACAGCTGACAGGAAGAAGTCTTTTCCCCAGAGACGTAAAGCTCCAGTAAAGGGGAGGGGGTTTCGTCCCCAAAGGCACTCGGGGGTCCCAAAGCCAGAAGTTCAGAAGAGAATCTGGACGCCTAGGGGAAGGGGCAGAGGAGCGATTTTTTGCCCTCCTGACCAGCCCGCTAAAAAACAATGACTCCAAGGTCAGGGTGGGGGGAAGGTTGGGGGCCTTCCTCCCACAGTGGGAGTCAATTTCCCCCAACAGGTATGTCCTGGCGATAGTAAGGAGGGGGTACTTCCTAGAGTTCGCTTCTCCTCCCCCCCAAAGATATCTGGTCACTCAACTTCCCAGAGACAGGGAAAAATCAGAGGCTCTCATTGGAGCCTTAAAAGAGCTAAAGAACCAGGACGTGGTCCTCAGGGTTCCAGCGACAGAGGAAGGGAAGGGATTTTACTCACACATTTTTGTGGTGAGGAAACCCTCAGGGAAGTACAGGTTAATCCTAAACTTGAAACCCCTAAACAGGTCCATCGCATACAAAAAGTTCCGTATGGAATCAATCTTTACGGTCAGGGCCCTCCTTCCACAGAATTGCTTTATGGTCTCCCTGGACCTCAGGGACGCGTACCTGCACGTACCCATCGCAGAGGGGTCTCAGAGGTATCTACGCCTAGCGATAGACCTAGGAGGGGAGGTGATGCATCTTCAGTTCCAGGCTTTGCCATTCGGTCTATCCTCCTCACCCCGTGTGTTCACCAAGGTCCTGGCAGAACCCATAGCATTTCTGCGTCTCCAGGGAGTAGGCATCATATCCTACCTAGACGACCTGCTCCTTTTTGCGGCTTCTCCAGAACAACTATCCAGAAATCTGGAATTAACCAAGAGAACTCTATCGGATCTAGGGTGGCTGTTAAACTTAGAAAAATCCAGCCTGTCACCGTCCCAACAAATCCCTTACTTAGGGTACCTTTTGGACTCCACCCTCCTAAGGGTCTTTCTCCCCAGGGAGAAGGCCCTGAAATTAGACAGAGCGGTGGCCACCCTACAGGGCAGTCGGCAAGTGTCGATCAGGTCCCTGATGTCGACCCTGGGCCTGCTTACGTCCACCCTTCCGGCTGTCCAATGGGCAGGCCTTCACTTTCGGCCCCTGCAAGCTTTCCTCCTGAAAATCTGGGATCACGATCTGGAGCGGCTAGATACCCTAGTGCAGGTCCCAACCCAAGTAAAGAGGTCCCTCTGGTGGTGGAGGAAGATTTCCAATTTATCGCAGGGTCGTCTGTGGCATATTCCGGTTCCTCAGGTA
Organism: Rana kukunoris; assembly: GCA_029574335.1. Classification (NCBI taxonomy): domain Eukaryota; kingdom Metazoa; phylum Chordata; class Amphibia; order Anura; family Ranidae; genus Rana; species Rana kukunoris. The sequence continues at coordinate 90,809,041 of CM056054.1, forward strand.
GTAACCACAGACGCAAGCGGCAGAGGTTGGGGGGCTCACTTAGGGTCCCTTCCAGCGCAAGGCGTATGGAAAGATGCCGAGTTGGGGAAGTCCTCCAATTGGAAGGAGCTGATGGCGGTCAGTCTAGCCCTCAGATTCTTCCAGGAAGAGCTTCAGGGTCACCACGTCCAGGTGCGGTCGGACAATGCTTCGGCTGTGGCCTATCTGAACAAGCAGGGTGGCACGAGAAGTGTAGTCCTGTCGGCCATTACATCAGGGATTCTTCACTGGGCCGAAGCAAACACCCTGTCATTATCAGCGATCTTCCTAAAAGGAATAGAAAACAAGATGGCAGATTTCCTCAGCCGAAGTCAGCTGAGAGAGAGCGAGTGGGCTCTCAGTCAGGAAGTTTTCCATCTCCTAGTCAGGAGGTGGGGATCTCCGAAGGTAGACCTGTTCGCGTCAAAGGAAAACGCGAAAACCCCTTGTTTTTTCTCCCGGAACAAAGGAGAGGGAGCAAGGGGGGTAGATGCCCTAGAGCTGGAGGTTCGGGATTTGTTATGCCTTCCCACCTCCAGTGCTTCTACCGGCAGTTCTAAGAAAGTTCCAACTGGAGAACACCTCTCTGATTCTAGTGGCACCTCACTGGCCGAAAAGGGCTTGGTTCTCGGTCCTCAAACAACTGACCATGGAACCTCCCTTCTTCCTCCCATCCACAAGGGATCTTCTCTCGCAGGGTCCAGTCCTTTGCCCACACCCACAGAGGTTGAACCTAGCGGCGTGGTTACTGAAGAGACCTTGCTAAGGTCTAAAGGGTTTTCTGAAAGGTTAACTGCCACCCTTCTTAGTAGCAGGAAGAAGGAAACCCGCTCTATTTATAGGAAGGTCTGGCTTCGCTTTAATGAGTGGTGCCTAGAATATTCCTGCTCAGTGCAGAACCCCTCTTCAGTATTGGAGTTCCTACAGTGTGGGGCACATAAGGGTCTTTCAGTCAGTACCCTTAAGAGTCAGGTTTCCGCCCTTAGTGTATATCTAGAAAGACCACTGGCTAACAACCCCTGGGTAATCAGGTTCTTCAGAGCATTATCTAGACAGAGACCGTCTCAGGGGCCCCCCTTCCCCAGGTGGGATTTATCCTTAGTTCTTCAGGCCCTAACAGGGTCTCCCTTTGAACCCCTGGACGGATGTCTGTTGAGGGAGTTGACTTTAAAGACAGTCTTTTTGGTTGCAGTGACCACTGCAAGGAGGGTCAGCGAGATAGAAGCCTTGTCAGTTAGACACCCTTTTTGTATTGTTTTTCCGGATCGAGTTGTTTTCAAGACTGATCCGGCCTTTTTACCCAAAGTATCTTCTAGATTCCATAGGAGTCAGGAGGTGGTGCTACCCTCTTTTTGCCCTAATCCCTCAGGTGAAAGTGAAGTTAGGTTTAGTAAGTTGGACGTCAGGAGATGCATCCTACACTATTTAGAGCTGACCAAAGATTTTAGGAAGTCAGACTCTCTTTTTGTTTTATTTTCTGGAGTTAAGAAAGGACAGAAAGCGTCTCGGCGCACAATCGCTAGATGGCTTAGACTAGCTATTGAACAAGCATATGCCTTGTCTGGTAAAGAGGTCCCTACAGGAATTAAGGCACACTCTACACGAGCAGTGGCTGCTTCCCAGGCTGAAACCGCTGGAGCCACGCCAGAACAAATATGCAAGGCAGCAACTTGGTCCAGCTACACCACCTTTGTCAAACATTATAGAGTAGACTTGGTGTCGGCAGGTGACCAGGCCTTCGGGCGAAAGGTCCTGCAAGCCATAGTCCCGCCCTAGTTTGGTGAGTACTCGAGTATCCTCTCTATTGTGGCTGTCCTGAAAGACGAGAAGGGAAAAATGGAGTTACACTTACCGGTAACATCCTTTCCAGTAGTCTTTCAGGACAGCCCTGGTTACCCACCCGAAGTTATGGAAGGTTTGTTTATTACAGGAACATAGTATGATGTTGATGTTTAATGATGGATTACTAACATGTTCTTGTGTCTCCCCAGCTGACCGGAGGTGCTTGTATAAAAACTGAGGTCTGGCAGGGGGAGGAGAGTTCTTAAAGGCTGTGCAGTGTTTCCTAAGGAAGAGGAGGAGTCTATCTCTCTATTGTGGCTGTCCTGAAAGACTACTGGAAAGGACGTTACCGGTAAGTGTAACTCCATTTTTTCTTCCCCTGGCCCTGTTTTTCCATTCCATTTTGCGCATGTGCAAAGCAACGAACGATCCTGAGGCTTGGGTCACGCATGCGCAGTTTGGCGAAATCACAGTCGCTGTTCGATGGGTCCCCGTTGCTCAGGCGCAAACGGGGGACCCAGTGGTGACATCACCCAAGCAGGGATTTTAAACAGGCTGCTGCCATTCTGTGGGACCTCCTGCGGGGGTGTGCGGCAGCTTCCCCAAACCCTGGGCCTCCATCCATGAGGTAGGCTGGCCCAGTGTTGGGCTTCTTGGGACATCGGAGCTCTTAAAGGGACAGTAGTATTTTTGAAAATATATGCTCTTCCCTCTGGTTTGTCCCAGGACTATTCTGAGTCTCCTGCAAAACAGCCTGGCATTGTTGGGGCACCACAGACGCCCTAATGTGACCAGCCCTCACGCTAAGGTTGCATGAGGCAAAGGGGCTAGGTGAGTTCATGATTGGACTGGCATCCTAGTATCATGCATTTGCTTTCCATTCCCTTTTTTTCAGCCCTGTCCAGGTCAGATAGTTGGCTCGCATGGGACGAGCATATATCATCCGGGTCCAGACGAGGTTCTTCGCCTAGGACCCAACAGCAGCGGAGATGTTCCCATTCCTCCTTCAATGAGAGGAGATGTTCCCATTCCTCCTTCAATGAGAGGAGATGTTCCCATTCCTCCTTCAATGAGAGGAGATGTTCCCATTCCTCCTTCAATGAGAGGAGATGTTCCCATTCCTCCTTCAATCAGAGGAGATGTTCCCATTCCTCCTTCAATGAGAGGAGATGTTCCCATTCCTCCTTCAATCAGAGGAGATGTTCCCATTCCTCCTTCAATCAGAGGAGATGTTCCCATTCCTCCTTCAATCAGAGGAGATGTTCCCATTCCTCCTTCAATCAGAGGAGATGTTCCTATTCCTCCCCCATACACCACAACCACCGCTATGACAGCTGCTCTGATCGCAGAGCCTGCTGAGGATGTGGGACACGAGTCCGGAGGGCAAATCGCTTTGTGACCCATACTATGCCCAGGCGGTCGGGGGGAAAAAAAAGATCCTACATGGAATATCTAGTTAAGCATGTAATACAGCAATCCCTAAAGGAGTAGGGTACATTCTGCACGCGGAGCCAGTCCATTATTTTATCTGGAGGATCCTGGCTCATTCCAGCCTTATGATTTCTCCCCTGATTCCTCGCACAGCGAGATGGAGGGCGATGAGTTTGTCGGAGGCTTCGACTTTGCCTTAGTTTCACCACGGATTAAAGCGGTTAAAGCCTTTAAGTGGGAAGACACTTCCACTCCCCGTCTAAAGAAAAATTCCTTAAGCATCTGGGGAAAGAGTGCTACAATTTCTCTCTCCTTTCAGAGTTAAGGATATCATTGTTGAAGAATGGAGCTAAGTAGACAAGCATAATTATTTGTCAAGCAAAACCTCCAGATTATACCCCTTTAAGGCAGAGGCAGTGAAGCATCGGGAAAACGCTACCCTGGTGGACGCAGCATTGATGCGTTTAACCAAACTTATTTTAGAGGACGCTGTATCCTTTCAGGATTGGCTAGATCAAGACCTCAAGAGGATATACGGGTTAGCTGGTATGGCTTGTAAACCCACCTTGGCCCTCGAGACCATGACTAGAGCTTTGGAAGCCTGGACAGATAATGTGAACTCAAGGGCGTTTCAGAAGGACTGGGCAGAGGCTTGGCAGTCCAAGAATTAAAACTGGCAGTGACCTTCTTGGGGGGAAACTTCTATCAACATGATCCACCTGTTGGCCCAGACTATGCTGTTCTTGTTCCTGGCTAAGCGGGCCTTATGGTTACGACCTTGGTTCGCTGATCCAGCATCTAAACAGACTTTGTGTAGGATCCCCTTTTGAAGGGCCCTCGTGGATTTGTAGCAGGCTGGATAGTGCTATGGCCCCAGGCCACAGGTGGGAAGTCAAGCTTCTCTCCCCAGGATAACCATCTGTTTGGCTAGAAGAGGCCTCAGCAGAGAAGAGCTTTCAAGAGAACACATTCTTACAGGTCCAAATGGAATTTCAGAAGATTGGTCCATCAAGTCGATCTCTACAGGCCACACGTGGTCCTTCACTAGTATCCCCCCCCCCCCAGATTTATTTATACTCTGCTACCATGGTCAAAAGAAAGGAAGCTGTCACTGCTGTCCTATGGGATGCATTGATGGGCCAGGGAGCCGTGGTGCCTCCCCCAAAGGGCGAGGAACTCCAAGGGGTGGGCCCCCCTCTCTTCCTAGTGCTTAAGAAAATGATTCATGCTGTGCAGCCAGGCGATTGGCTATTCCTAATCGACTTATAGGATATAGACTTATAGGATACCTACTTCCACGTGCCTGTAGCAGAGTCATGGTCAGGCAAGATCATCTACAGCTCACCTACCTCCCTTTCGGGGCGACAACCTCAACTCAAGTATTTTCTAAAGTTCTCACGGCCATGGTGGCACTCATCAGAATAAAAGGGATATGCTTGTATCACTGTCTTGTCTTCTTGCTACTATTCCAAGACAAAGAGCAGTGGTTGCTCCACAAAAAGCAGGTTATTACCACACTGCTCGAATTTGGTTGGTTACATAGTTACATAGTTAGGTTGAAAAAAAGGTATTTTTAATAACAGCTTACCTGTAAAATCCTTTTCTTGGAGTACATCACGGGACACAGAGCGCATAGTCATTACATATGGGTTATATGGGTACCTTCAGGTGTGGACACTGGTGTAATCAACTTCACAGGAAGTTCCTCCCTATATAACCCCCTCCCACTGAGAGTGCTCTAGTTTTGTAGCAAGCAATTTCTCTGAGGTTACACAATGTTCCCCAAAAAGAGGGGTGGGAGCTCTGTGTCCCGTGATGTACTCCAAGAAAAGGATTTTACAGGTAAGCTGTTATTAAAAATCCCTTTTTCTTGATCGTACATCACGGGACACAGAGCGCATAGTCATTACATATGGGATGTCCCAAAGCAATGCTCCATGAAGGGAGGGAGACCGTAAGGCCAAAAATAGCCAAACAGAAAATATATCAGGAGGTAAAATAGCTCCACCAACAGAAAAAAAAAGGGGCGTGAACCGGGCCAGAGGATTCTATACTGCTGCCCGTAGGACCGCCTGCCCAAATGCTGCGTCCGCAGCCTTTGTGACGTCCAACTTATAAAATTTAGTAAACGTATGTACGGAAGACCAGGTTGCCGCTTTGCAAACCTGTGCCATAGAGATCTGATGGTGTGCCGCCCAAGAGGCACTCATGGCCCTCGTAGAATGGGCCTTAACTGATAAGGGCGGTGGAACGCGCTTCAGACCATAGGCCTGAAAAATCAGCTGCTTAATCCACCTAGCCAAGGAAGACTTGGCAGCCGGCTGACCCTTCTTGGGGCCATCCGGGAGAACGAAAAGCACATCTGTTTTCCGAATCTTTTCTGTAGCCTTGAGATAGACCCTCATGGCTCGGACCACGTCCAAAGTATGAAGCAGTCTTTCCTCTCTGGACTGGGGAGTAGGAAAGAAGGATGGTAGGACTAGGTCCTGATTCAAGTGAAAACTGGATATGACCTTAGGAAGGAAAGAAGGCTGAGGCCGCAGAACCACTCTGTCCTTATGCAGAATCAGGTACGGTTCCCTGCAAGACAAGGCTGCCAGCTCGGAGACCCTTCTGGCCGAAGCCATAGCCACCAAGAAAACCAACTTTCGGGTTAGCAGCACAAGAGGGATTTCTGTCAGAGGTTCAAACGGCTGCTTTTGTAAAGCTGACAAGACCAGATTTAAATTCCAGGGGCAGAGGGGAGCTCTAATAGGGGGATTTACATGCAAGACCCCCTGCAAAAAGGTTTTCACAAGCGAATGTGTGGCCAAAGGCCTTTGAAATCATATCGATAAGGCAGACACCTGCCCCTTTAGAGTACTAAGAGCCAACCCCTTGTCAACGCCAACCTGGAGGAATCGCAAGATCCTGTCAATAAAAAACTTGCGAGGATGCCCTCCTTGAGACTCGCACCACTCCACATAGGTTCTCCAGACTCTGTAATAGATATTTCTAGAGACTGGCTTTCTAGCTTGAATTAACGTAGATATGACTTGGGCAGAGAGGCCTCTGCCCTTAAGAATTAGAGATTCAGCCGCCAAGCCATCAAATTTAGCTGCTGTGAAGCAGGGTGGTAGATCGGGCCCTGAGACAGCAGATCTGGGCGCAGGGGGAGTGGCCACGGTGCCCTTACTGACATCCTCACGATGAGTGCGTACCAAGCCCTTCTGGGCCAGGCTGGGGCCACCAGGATCACCGGCCTGCGCTCCACCCTGATCCTTCGTAGAAGGCGGGGAATCATCTGTAGTGGAGGGAACGCATACAGGAGAGAAAACTGGTGCCAGGGGCAAACCAACGCATCGGTCCCGTAGGCCGAGGGGTCCCTGGCTCGGGATACGAATTTGTCCAATTTCTTGTTGAATCTTGTTGCCATGATGTCCACATCGGGAACTCCGAATCTTTGGCAAATCTCTTGGAATACCTGGGGGTGAAGAGACCACTCTCCCGGGAGTAACTGTTGACGACTCAAAAAATCTGCTTGAGAATTGTCTATCCCTGGGATGAACACTGCTGAGATGCAGGGTACATGGGCTTCGGCCCATGAAAAAATCAGGTTTACTTCCCTTTGAGCCGCCAGGCTCCTTGTGCCCCCCTGGTGGTTTATGTATGCCACCGCCGTGGCATTGTCGGACTGTATCCTTACTGGCAGACCCTGCAGGGGAAGAGTCCAGGCGACCAGGGCCAACCGAGCAGCTCTGATCTCTAGGACATTGATGGGAAGCAGACTTTCTGCCTCTGACCACTGTCCCTGCTGGGTCCGTTTTCCTAAGATTGCCCCCCAACCTGTTAGGCTGGCATCTGTGGTTACTATTTTCCACGAGATGGGGCAAAAGGTTTTCCCTTTTGATAATTTTTGAGGGATCAGCCACCAGTACAGGCTGTGCCTGACTCCTGGAGAAAGAACTAATGGACGGTCTAATGCCTGTATGGACTTGTTCCAAGCAGAGAGAATAGCTGCTTGCAGAATTCTGGTATGGATCTGGGCATAGGGCGCTGCTTCGAAGGCGGCCACCATCTTCCCCAGCAGTCGCATGCATAGGCGAATAGTCGGCTTCTTTTTGCCTAAGACTATTTGAATCGTTTGAATCAACGACCTGATCTTCTTTTGAGGTAAAAATACCCTCTGGCATTCTGTATCTAACCGAAAGCCTAGATATTCCAACTGTCTTGTGGGTTGTAACCTTGATTTTTCTTGGTTCACAATCCACCCGAACTCTTCTAGATGCCGCACTGTGCGGACTACTGCATGATTGAGGTTGGAAGCTGAACTGTCGATAACCAGGAGATCGTCCAGGTATGCTAGGACCAAGATGCCTTCTGTCCTTAGGACGGCTAGCACCGGGGCTAACACCTTTGTGAATACCCGTGGAGCTGTTGCCAACCCGAAAGGGAGGGCTACGAACTGGTAATGACTTTGGTTTATCGTAAAACGAAGAAACTTGTGATGTGCTGGGTAAATCGGCACATGCAGATATGCATCCTTTATGTCTATAGATGCTAGGAAGTCGCCCTGATGCAGGCTGGCTGTCACTGAACGTATGGAGTCCATACGAAAGGTCTGAATCCTTAGAAAGCGATTTAGGCGTTTGAGGTCTAATATAGGCCTGACATCGCCATTGGGTTTTGGTATAACAAAAAGGTTGGAGTAGAATCCCAGACCCTTTTCTTGGGTTGGTACTTCTACAATTACTCCTTGGAGCAAGAGGCGATCCAACGCCTTTACGAGAGAGGCCCTCTTTAACGGGTCGCTTGGAAGACTTGACCCCTGAAAATGAGGAGGGGGGATTTCTCAAAACTCTAGTTTGTAGCCTGAGGCTACTACGGACCGAACCCAAGCGTCGGGAATTCTGGCCTTCCAGACTTCGGAGAAAAACTGAAGCCTCCCCCCCACCCAAGAGAGTGGGGGCGCCCCTTCATGAATCTGACTTGATGACTGGTTTAGCCGGCTTGCGAGACCAGGGCCTCTTGTTTGCCGCGGCTTGTCCCTGTGGGCGACTATTAACTGCTGAACGCCCGGGAGGCCGTCGATACTGACGAGAAGTCGAAGGGGCCGAGCCTACAATGGCCTGTCGTTTAAACGTGGGCCCACGCGGTCTTTTCTTGACCGGTAAGGAAGTACTTTTTCCACTTGATATGGTGTGGATATATTTATCTAGGTCTTCCCCGAATAGTCTTCCCCCATGAAAGGGAAACCCTGCTAAAAGCTTTTTGCAGGGTGCCTCTGCTGACCAGTTCTTTAGCCACAAAAGACGACGCATGTGAACCATCAGTAGAGATGAACGAGATGCCTGTTGGATGGAGTCCTTAATAGCATCTATTGCAAAGCAGAGAGCCCTAGGGAATTCTGCTAATTCATGTGTATGCTGAGCCGGCATGTCCTTTAATATATGTTTTGCCTGATCCTTCAAGGCCTGACAAACACCAATGGCTGCTACTGCTGGCTGAACCATGGCACCTACTGAGGTGAAAGCTGCTTTCAGTAGGGTCTCGAATTTCTTGTCGACCGGATCCTTGAACATATGGACATTTTCAACCGGACAAGTCAGGGATTTATTCACGCAGGAAATGGCTGCGTCCACTGTAGGGAGAGCCCATTTCTTCACATATTCCTCTTCCATAGGGTAGAGAATAGAGAATCTTTTAGGAGGGACAAAGATTCTATCAGGTCGAGCCCAATCCTGGTAAATCACGTTCCGCAGAAGGGGGTGCATTGGAAAAGATGCACAAGTTAATGGAGCCTTTAAAGAACCCAATGAGGATACCTCCGGGGCTACTAGTTCTGGCACTGGAAGTTTAAAGGCAGTGCGAACCATATCTGTCAAAGACTGGATCCACAGGCCCTCCGCTTGAGAGGCCGAAAAATATTCATCTATAGTGGAATTTTCCCTGTCTGAACCGTCGGGACTTGGGTCTGCCTGATCCCCCTGTGGGTCCCGTTCCTCTGAAGAGGAGACCTCCGCATCTGAAAACCCCACACTGGGTGAGGGGGATCTAGCCCGCTTGCTACTTGGGCAAGGACGGGAAAACAACGCAGTTAACCTTTTCTCTAGCCCACACATGGTGGCTGCTAGCATTTCTTCCGTCACGTAAACGGGAATGGGTGGATCGGGGGCCGCCTCTGCCCCCAGCACCCCCAATGGCTCTTGTACTATGCCACTCGGTGTCCTGACTGGCGAGGGTGGGGCCGTAGAAGCCTGGCCCAAATCCTCTGACCCCGATGGAGACCCTTTTTGCTTTTTGGCACCTTTAGCAGCCTTGGCTGGTCCAGATCCCTTTGGAGCCATTGTACAACCTTGGGTCACCCCTATAGCCAACACCTGACTGTTGCAGCTAGGAGTAACCAATATGAGGGCAGGTATGAGGAAAAATGAAAAAGAACTTCTTTTTCTTTTTCTTTTTTTTTTTTTCAAAAAAATTTCTTTTTTTTTTTTTTTTTAACCCGCCTGGGAGGTGGCAATACTGAGGAAACCTGTGAGTATTGACACACCAATGCCCGTTAGCCGGAGTCCAAGGTAGACTCAGATACTGCTGGATCTAAGGCTGAGTCCCTTTAAGCAAAAAACTTTTTTTTTTTTTTATTATGGTCAATAGTGGACCTAAGTCCTAGACCTGAAGATCCACAAAACCGCCACTAGGTGTCCCTGTGTGGCCAAAAGACCCAGCTGCACGCTCTGTATCCTTTCTTCCTCTGCCTTCAGGAGGAAAGACCAGCCCGAGAGAAGTTTTCCCTTTATACAGACCCTGACGCTGCTGGCCCGCCCCCCCGACGCACGCCGACGCTATAAAAGGCGGCGTGCACGCGAGCGCGTATGCGCGCGCACACACGCGCGCACGATCGCGCGCACCACGCTGAAACCACATGGAGGAAGCAGAGCAGAGGAACAACATGGACCAGCGTTATGCAGCACCAACAGACACCAGGTAAGCACTAATCTTATTGTAGTGCACACACAGCGAGGAAGCTGTCCCCTTGGGCTTCCTAAGAAACAGGAGTTTTTTACCAGCAATTTCCTCTTTAAAACATGTGGGGTTGCAGTATCAGTGTTAACAGGCAGACCTGGGGTGAGTAGCAAATATATAACTTACACAAGTATACATATATCTACATATTATCTGGGTAAACATTAGAATCCCATCCTGCCTCAACAGACATAGTGGAGATAGTGGCTGATGCACAAGCATACTGTTAGCCAACCCAGAACCCCCAGGGGGATACCTACTGTCGAACCAAGTCCCGCAGGTTCCCTCTTACCTGCTCCACGCCGCAGGGTATTGCAAACTGCAAGAGGCCCAACCTTCCCCCATCTCCGTGGGTATTGTCTTGGACCTTCAGGGACCGGGGTCCTGTGTTAAGGAACCCACACCCCTGGACCTATATAGCATCCTGGCATCAGTAGCGTTTAGTTCTTGGAAGAGACTAAGGCACTGGAGCCCAGAATCCAGCCCTCCAAGGAGAGGCATTATAGGCAAAACCCCACTCCAGCAGGGCCCGGGTACCGTACATCTTGGCTCTGAAGCACTTCGGACGGATCCGGCTAGCTATCCTGGGTCCCGAGACCTCCGAGGGACAGCTAGACGTGACCAACACCTAAGACACTGGCGAAAAAACTAGAGCACTCTCAGTGGGAGGGGGTTATATAGGGAGGAACTTCCTGTGAAGTTGATTACACCAGTGTCCACACCTGAAGGTACCCATATAACCCATATGTAATGACTATGCGCTCTGTGTCCCGTGATGTACGATCAAGAAAAGACACAAGTCCATCCAGTTCAACCATAAAAAAATAAATAAACAAACAAAATAAAACACAGTACATCCCATACACCCAACTCCATACCCACAGTTGATCCAGAGGAAGGCAAAAAACCCCAGCAGAGCATGATCCAATTTGCTACCGGAGGGGAAAAAATTCCTTCCTGATCCCCCGAGAGGCAATCGGATTTACCCCGGATCAACTTTACCTACAAAACATAGTACCTAGTTATATTATGTGCATTTAGGAAAGAATACAGGCCCTTCTTAAAGCAATCTACTGAGCTGGCCAGAACCACCTCTGGAGGGAGTCTGTTCCACATTTTCACAGCTCTTACTGTGAAGAAACCTTTCCGTATTTGGAGGTGAAATCTCTTTTCCTCCAGACGTAAAGAGTGCCCCCTTGTCCTCAGTGTTGACCTTAAAGTGAATAACTCAACACCAAGTTCACTATATGGACCTCTTATATATTTGTACATGTTGATCATATCCCCCCTTATTCTCCTCTTCTCAAGAGTGAATAAATTCAGTTTTTCCTCATAGCTGAGCTCCTCCATGCCTCTTATCAGTTTAGTTGCCCTTCTCTGCACTTTCTCCAGTTCTCTGATATCCTTTTTGAGAACTGGTGCCCAAAACTGGACTGCATATTCCAGATGAGTTCTTGCTAATGATTTGTACAGGGGCAAAATTATATCTCTATCTCTGGAGTCCATATCTCTCTTAATACAAGAAAGGACTTTGCTCGCTTTGGAAACCGCAGCTTGGCATTGCATGCCATTATTGAGCTTATGATCAACTAAAACCCACAGATCCTTCTCCACTACAGATCCCCCTAGTTGAACTCCCCCTAGCATGTATGATGCATGCATATTCTTAGCCCCCAAGTGCATTACTTTACATTTATCAACATTAAACCTCATCTGCCACATAGTCGCCCAATTAGACAGAGCATTGAGGTCGGCTTGTAAATTGGAGACATCCTGCAAGGACATTATTCCACTGCATAGCTTGGTGTCATCTGCAAAGACAGAAATGTTACTTTGGATCTCAGACCCAATATCATTTATGAATATATTGAAAAGTAAGGGACCCAACACTGAACCTTGTGGTACACCGCTGATAACCTTGGACCATTCAGAGTAAGAATCATTAACCACAGCTCTCTGAATCCTGTCTTTCAGCCAGTTTTCTATCCATTTACAAACTGATATATCTAATCCTGTAGACCTTACCTTACACATGAGCCGTGTGTGGGGAACTGTATTGAACACTTTTGCAAAATCCAAGTATACCACGTCCACTGCCACGCCTCTGTCCAGGGTTTTACTTACCTCTTCATAAAAGGAAATCAGGTTTGTCTGACAACTTCTGTCTTTCATGAATCCATGCTGTCTGCTGCTTAAATAGTTTGTTTCCAGCAAGAACTCATCCATGTGGTCTTTTATTAAACGTTCCAGTATCTTCCCAACTATAGAAGTTAAACTAACAGGTCTATAGTTACTTGGTAAAGACTTTGTTCCATTTTTAAATATAGGCACCACATTGGCTCTACGCCAATCCAGTGGTACTATTCCTGTCATTAATGAGTCCCTAAATATTAGATACAGTGGCTTTGAAATTTCAGAGCTCAATTCTTTTAGGATCCGTGGGTGGATGCCATCTGGTCCAGGTGCTTTATCCACCTTTATTCTGTCTAAATATTTCTGGACCATATCACTTTTGAGCCATTGTGGATTTGGGGCTGTGTCACTCCCACCCCAATTATGGACATGAGCTCCCCCATACTCCATTGTATACACAGAGCTGAAGAAAGCTTTTAATAAATTTGCCTTCTCTATGTCCTCAGTCACCCACTCTAGATTATTTTGTAAAGGGCCTACATGCTCAGACTTGACCGTTTTACTATTAATGTATTTAAAGAATTTTTTGAGGTTTGTCCTACTATCTTTTGCAATCTGTCGTTCATTTTGAATTTTTGCATCCTTGATTTCCTTTTTACATATTCTATTATATTCTTTGTAACATTTAAACGACACTAGTGTTCCTTCATTTTTATATTTTTTAAAAGCTATTTTCTTATTGTTTATAGCTTTTTTAACTTTGACCGTGAGCCACATAGGTTTTATCTTTAGCCTTTTAAACTTATTGCCCATGGGAATATACTTTGCAGTGAGGTTCCAAAGAGTCTTTTTGAAGAATTCCTATTTCTGTTCTGTGTTCATCGGTGCCAATATTCCCTCCCAGTCCAAGCCCTGAAGAGCAGTCCTCATGCTTTGAAAATGTGCTCTCTTGAAATTAAGTGTTTTTATCTTTCCTGTATGTATTTCTTGCTTATAGTTAATATTAAATGAAATCATGTTATGATCACTGCTACCCAGGTGTTCCTTTATCTGAACATTAGTTATAAGCTCTGCATGGTTTGAGATTACCAGGTCCAACAGAGCATCATTCCTAGTTGGGGCCTCAATAAACTGGACCATAAAATTGTCCTGCAATAGGTTTTTAAATTTTTGTCCTTTAACTGTCCCAGAAATTCCATTATTCCAGTCAATTTCTGGGTAGTTAAAATCCCCCATTATTATCACCGTCCCAGCCCTTGCAGCCCTTTCCATCTGTGCAAGGAGCCGAGTCTCCACCTCCTCATTAACATTGGGTGGTCTATAACAAACTCCAATGATTAACTTTGAACTACGCACATCTGTATGCAGTTCCACCCATAATGCTTCAACTTCATCACACTCTCCATCAACCAGGTCCTCTTTCATGCTTGCTTTGAGGTCACCTCTCACAGAGACAGACACCTCCACCTTTCCTTTTTACCCTGTCTTTCCGAAAGAGAGCATAGTCAGGAATATTAATAGCCCAGTCATGTGAGGATTGAAGCCAAGTTTCAGCAATACCGATTACATCATAGCTCTCCTCATGCACCAGAGCTTCCAACTTACCTGTTTTTCCTGGATGACTTCTGGCATTGATGAACAAACACTTTAATGTATTGTTACATTTTTCGCTGGTGTTTTTCATATGATTCATATAATTTTTAGTAGTGCAAATGGCACTATAATTTCCAATGGCTATTTGCAACATGGGAACTTTCTTGTTACCTGCCATAACCTCACCTCCATCTATCCCCATTCCACTCTCCATTAATGTCTGACCCCTAACTGACCTGTGTGCCCGATGTAATTCTAGTTCACCCTCCCCCTCAAGTCTAGTTTAAATACTCCTCCAGCATTCGCCTAAACCTCTCCCCCAGCACAGCAGACCCCCTTCCATTCAAGTGCAAACCATCTTTAGCATATAGGTTGCACCCCAATGAAAACTCATCCCAGTGCTCTAGAAACCCAAATCCTTTCTTCCTACACCAGGTCTTTAGCCATGCATTCAGCTCTCTAATCTCCCCCTGCCTTTCCTGTGTTGCGCATGGCACAGGCAATATTTCAGAGAATATCACCTTGGAGGTCCTTCCCTTCATCTTGCAGCCTAGTTCTTTAAATTGATTCTTAAGGAGCCTCCACCTTCCATGTATACTGTCATTGGTTCCAACATGGACCAAGACAGCTGGGTCATGCCCAGCCCCTCCCAGTAATTTATCCACCTTGTCCACCACATGCCGAACCCTGGCACCAGGGAGACAGCAAACCATTCGGTTGAGGCGATCCTGGCGACAAATTATTCTATCAGTCCTTCTGATTATAGAATCCCCTATTACCACCAACTGTCTAGGCCTACCTGCATTCCCCTCACCACTTCTACTAGATGTGTTGCTCTACCGGCTGTTAGGGGTTGCAGTAACATCTAGTGCTGCCACCTCTGTGTTAGCCACCTCCACATCTTCTCCCAACTTGGCAAATTTGTTTTGATGCACAAATACAGGATTGGCCTTCCTTGTCTGCAAGCCCCTTCCACTCCCTCTAACTACATTAACCCATCTTCCTATCTGATAATCCTGACTTGTCCCTCCACCCTCGACATTAACCCTACTGACCACCTGCTCAGCAAGCAGAGAACCCCTTTCAAGGTTGTCCTTTCTGCCCAGTGTTGCAACTTGCTCCTCCAGATCTCTAATGCGAGCTTCCAGAAGGGCAACCTGCTCACATCTGTCACAGCGGTATCCATCCTGGAGCTGTTGCACCAATTTTGCATACATGTGACACACTGTGCACTGAGCAAAACCTTCAACCCTGCTAGCACACATTTCCCAGTTACAATATAATTACTTGTAGGAAGTTTAAGATGTTACTTACAGTTTAGAAGACTCCTGTCTTAACTCCTGTTTTCAACTCCTGTTTTTTAACTCTTCCCACTTGTGTTTAAAAATCACACTTCTGTTTAGAAAATCACATGTAAGCCAGCACCATCAACTGGGAGCCAGCTCCTTATGGGAGCTTGACAGAGACTTTATACTCACCTGTTCACAATAACACACTCCCCTTGATTAGCAGAGAAAAAAAAATAACCTGATCACAATTAAACACTCCCCTTAGCAGAGAAAAATAAAAACCTGTTTAAAAAGTGTCAGAGAAAAGAGAGAAACAAATGACACTTGCAAGCAGAAACAGTTAAAAGCAAACTCCTGTTTTTTAACTCTTCCCACTTGTGTTTAAAAATCACACTTCTGTTTAGAAAATCACATGTAAGCCAGCACCATCAACTGGGAGCCAGCAACTGGTTGGCTCCTAAACTTAGAGAAAAGCCATCTGGAACCAGTTCAGCGCTTGGTATGCCTGGGGCTCAGTATGACACTGTGGAAAGTACCATCTCTCTCCCAGTAGAAAAGATCCCAGTCTTCCGAAAAGCTCTGAGTTCATCACACCTGGGGGCCTCACAGAGCCTAAACATTATTGGCACAGCGGTCTCTATGACCCCCATGGTCAGATAGTCTGTGTAAAGGCTACATCCTTTTCAAGATAGGGTTTCCCCAGCATTGGAAACTCGGGGAGACACCAACCAATCCTTTCATATAACAGCAGTAATGCAGAACAGTCTCTTCTGGTGGCTTCAGCGCAGAAATCTTCTCACATGCCACTCTATCGTCCCTGTCTCAAAGCGGTGCTGGACGGGAAGCCCTTTGTAGGTCAGAACATCCCGGGCTCGAACGTCCCGAAATCACAGGCAGCCTGGTGTACCCTTCAATCCTTCAGTAATTTCCTAGGGCGGGAAATCAGTGTTCTGAGAATGGAAAACGCCACAGCGGTCTCCTATGTGAAGAGACAAGGGGGCACACAGAGTTCCTTTTTGTCTTGCGCACATTTAGATAATGACGGGTGGTCCCTTCATGTGGAAATATTCGAGTCAATGCTGAAGTAGACATATTTGCATCCCCCCTACAACTTCAAGATTGGGAAGTATTATATGCGGGGCTGTTGCAGCCAGGCCTTAGGGATAGATGCCCTGACAGATCGCTGGAGTTAGCAGAGCACATGCCTTCTTTTCCCTGTTTCAGATCATCCTCAAATTTTTTTTATTGCAGAGGCTCCAATCGGAAGCGGTCAAGGTGGTGGTGATAGTGCCTTACTGGCCGAACAGGGCATAGTTTCCCCTCTTGACCCAGCTCATCTTCCGGTTTCCGGTTCCTCTGCCTCTCAGGCTGGACTTTCTTTCTCAGGGGGCAGTTCTGCACCCTTGCCCGGTGTTGGGACTAATGGTCTTGTTTTTGGGAGGGAGGGGCTGGAATCTCTTGGTGCACTTTAAGAATAATTCCCACCCTCATGAGCTTGAGAAAGGCGAGCACAAATGAAGTCGATGGGAGAATCTGGGGCCAAGTTTGTTCAATTTTCATCCTCATCATGGTCAGATCATTCAGAGATCCAGAAATCCAGAATATCCTTGGCTTCCTTCAATGTGGCCTAGATCTGTCTCTATCCATCAGCTCTCTCAGGGTCCAACCCAAAAGTCTCTTCAGTGTTCCATGAGAACCAAGAAATTTGCCTATCTACATTCAGAACCTCCGGGTCCACCGAACTTCATCCTCTGGATGTAGGCGATATGATGAAGGAATCACTGTGACTTACTTCCTCCTTTAGACGCTCCGACTACCTGTTTATTCTGCACTCCAGCAGCAACAGAGGGAAGCAAGCTTTAACCAGAACAATTGCGGGCTGGATTGCCAGTCCATCCAGCAGGCTTGTAGGGCTTAGCTCCACCAGAGCCGGTGACTGTACATTCTGCCAGGGGTATGGTGGCTTCGGGGGCAGCAGCCCTGCATGTGGCTCCAGATGTCATCTGCAATGTGGCCCTGTGGGCCTCCATTAAAGCAGAGTTCCACCCAAAAGTGGAACTTCCGCTTAATCCACTCCTTTCCCCCTTACATGCCACATTTGGCATGTAATTTTTTTTTGGGGGGGGGGGGAGTGGGGGCTTCAGGAGGAGTGGGACTTCCTGTCTCACTTTCTCCTTCCGCGGAGGGGCTGCTAAGGCGATACGTCATATCGCCTCTGGCAGCCCCTCCCTGTAGGCGATCGCCTGGGACAAGTGACAGGTCCCAGGTGATCGCCTGTCCAATCGGATGGCACAGCGCCGTTCGTGCATGCACAGTGGGTGCCCGGCCGTCAAGCCGTAAGCTGTCACGGCCAGGTGCCCACACTTAGAATGAAGACGCCGGCCGGAGAGGGGGGGGGGGGGGACAGCGGAAACCCGGCCAGCTCGTCACTGGAACGTGGAGCAGGTGAGTTTATGTTAATTAAAAGCCAGCACTTACACTTTTTGTAGCTGCTGACTTTTAATAAACATTAAAAATGACTGGAACACCCCTTTAATACCTTTATGTCACATTACTGCATAGAGCCTGCTTCTCTATCATCTGTGAACATTGGTCTAAGAATCCTGTCGGTTGACAGGCCAAATTTCCTTTTTGATCAGTATATCCACCCGTGTGGTTTGGCTAGTTATTTCCCACACGTAGTCTGCCATGGAGTCTGTCAGGAAAATGGAAAATGTGTTATCAATACCGTAATTTTCCTTTCCTGTTAGACTCCATGGCAGACAGAGTTCCCACCCATTGGTCAAAGAGTCGGCTAGTTATGGAACGCAGTCTCTAGCTGTGAGCTCAAATTTATGTGAGTGGGGTCCTATAGCATTGGAGAGGTGGCAGAGGTTAAGCTATACGTAGTCTGCCATAGAGTCTATCGGGAAGGGAAAATTACGGTAAGTATTGATAATACATTTTCCGTTTTTTTTTTTTGTAAGGCAAGGGTGCCCAACCTTTTGAAGAGCGAGGGCCACTTAAGCAACTTGGTAACCAGTCACGGGCCATAATGAGCGGCGCGGACGGACAACAGGTCACGGCTACTCTATAGGCCCTCTGATCCGCCCAGATGGAAGGGAATAAATGTTTTTCGGATTGGAGGTAGACGGGCGTAAACGGACATCTGTCGCTTTGTAGAGGTTAATTGAGGGACTCATTTGGTGGGGCTGATCGTGGGAAAAGGGCCTAAGACTGCTTTCACACTGACTTTGCCATATACTCCGCCTGTGACAAAAGCCAGCACTGTTGAGGAAGAATCGGCTTATGGGGCTCTGCTCCGCAGCCGTTTTCTTCCTCTACCACCAGCTTCATATCACAATACTGATGCTGCGGTATAGCGCGTCGACTACCTGCGATCTTTGCATGCCAACCCGCCATTCCAGAGCAGGAGGTCGCGGGCCACATCAAAGACCCCTGTTTTTTTTTTTTTTCTGAAGATTTGCATATATTTTTTTTTTTTACTTGGTGTACATTGCAGGGATTTTAACAAACTTTGTTGCAGATTCCTGTTTCTGCTCTAAAGAAATAGCTTTTTACTGTACTATGCCTTTTGACTACTGGTTTGTGAATGGAAGTGACTAATTTTAACCAACTGATACACTTTCTATGTTTTGATGAGAAAAGTTTCTGCATCCCTTTAGAAGGTAATAACTTTAGGGGAGTATCTCTCCTAAAATGACAATTTTGTTGTAGAGGATTTTGAAACCCTGACTTGTATCATAGTTCAGAGTTCTTCACAGAAGCAGGAAATAACATTTCTGGGGGTGTTCTGTACAGCAACTGAATACAGAATGCCTCCAGGTTGCCATACTGCATTGCATTTTACAGAAAATTACAGTGTTTCAGTTTGAAAAGTTAATTTTAATAACCCCAAATTACAATATGGCCTGTGTAGCAATTGTGTTTTATATATTGTGTGTATTATTTTTTTTACTTTTTTTTTTTTTTTTTTACTTGATATCATTTTCCTCACAAAATTTGATTATACCTGGGAACAGTGCCTCTTTTAAAAGCAGCTGCTTCCGCCATGCCTTCAGTTTTAGTGTTTCCTCCTCTGGAAGCACTGCTGGGGAACCAGAGGGGCTGCGCTCTCTCCAGGGAGGGGGTTTTGGCAGAACCTTTGTTCATTTGTTCTTCAGACCAGCCAAGCTCCTTCCCGCTCGAGAGGGGTGTGCTCCAGGGTCCCTTCTTTTTCTGGCTCACAGGGGTCAAGTTGTCCGCCCTGGGTTTTCAGGGGCCAATGGTGTGCTCAGATGATGCGTCACTGCCAGATCTCTGCATGGCGGCGCTGAATCTTGGACGGCGGGTGACATCAGTTCTGGTGGGCGGAGACTTCTGGCGGGGCGTAGCAGTGATTGGTACCGGCTGCTGGAATGCAGGAGGAAGGGGCGGGTCTTCTGGCTGGGACTTCCTTCCCCTCACGTGTTGAGTTGACCAACGAGGGAGGCATTTAAAGCCCACAGGCGGCTGCTGTGGCGGTTTACGATGGAGGAGGCGGAATCATCAGCAGCTATGGCGGATGCAGGCGCCCAGGTTCCCGGGCCAGGCTCAGGTAGGAGAGGTTCAGTGGCACCTCTTTCCTTTTCTATTCACTGCAGATTTTGTGAGGAAAGAGTCCACACAAAAGTGTACAGAACTCTTGACATCAGTGAGAAAAGAACTAGCAGAGACCCTAGGGACAGTGTGTTCCCTTGTGAAAAAACAAGGCCAGGGGTCCAGCCAGGAACAGAGCTCTCAGTCCAGTCTCCCTCCGACCACTTCCAGACCAGTGGAAAGTGAGTCTGAGGAAGAAAGGGGAAGCATTCCCCCTTCAACCATTGATGAGGAGGATGAGGAGGAGGAAGAGGAGACAAGATTGTCTAGGTGCAAGCTAAGGCTTGAGGAGGTAGATTAACTACTCAAGGCTATCTATACCACCCTGGAGATCCAGGAGGAATTGCATAACAAGATGAATCAGGGCCTGGAGGAAGTTAGGTACAGACTCTTTCCTGTCCACAAGGTTCTGACAGATACCATTAAAAAGGAATGAAGGGATCCAGAAACAGCACAGTTCTTCTCCAGAGCCCTCAAAAGAATGTTTCCTTTTGAGGAGAACGAAGAGTTGGTTTCTAATAAAAAAACAAAGATTGGTGCCACTTTTTCACAAGTATCTAGAAAGACTGATCTGGCTTTCGAGGATATGGGCATTTTTAAGGATGCTATGGACAAGAGAGCAGACGGACTATTGAAGAAAGCGTGGGACACATCCTTATCCAACCTTAAAGGGTCACTAAAGGATTTTGTTTTTTTGTTTTTTTGCTGAAATGACTGTTTACAGGGTATAGAGACATAATAGTTAGTTAAAAACTATTAAAAACAGATAAAAATCATATAATTTGCCTCTAGTTTCACTTTAGTTTTTGCATGTAATTTAATGCCTCTGTGCTGGACAGTGCCATAGAGAGTGATGGTTAGCAAAATGAAACTAGAATCTCCCAGTACTGTGGTCACCAGGAAACGGACAACCAGGAAGTGTCCAGAACAGAGCAGAATTACAGCAACATCAGAGCAAAAACGAACAATGAGGACATGAAACCAGGACTGCAGTAAGGGAAAGGAAGCTATTTAGCTAAAAAAAAAAATCCTTTAGTGACCCTTTAAGCCTGCAATGGCAGCTACAGTTGTGACTAGAAACACATAATGTTGGCTAGATAAACTTAAAAGCCATGTGGTAGCAGGTACCTCCAGGAAAGATCTGTTGGAGTCTTTCCCTACCCTGCTGAAAGCGGTCAAATATATGGCAGATGCATCAGCAGAATCCATCAGGATGTTGGCCAGATCCTCAGCGCTAGTTAACTCGGCTAGAAGGGCACTATGGCTAAAGACCTGGTCAGGGGACTCTGCTTCTAAGGTGAAGCTGTGCGGAATTCCCTTTTTCAGGAGAACTGATATTCGGGGCTGGAACTAGAGACTGTCCTTTATAGGACAGCAGATAAAAAGAAAGCTTTCCCACAGAAAAAGAAAGTGGGGAAGCAAAAAAAAAATGTTCGTCCTTTTCAACAAGCCAGTAAGGAAAGAGACCAGACACAGAAAAGGCCCTGGAAGCCTCAGAGAGGGAGAGGTAGAAGTGGGGTGCTCTTTAGACCTCCCGAGGAAACCCCAAAAAACAGTGACCGTCTCCCAGTAGGAGGGAGACTACAGGACTTCCTACCAGCTTGGGAAGAAGCAACAAGAAGTCAGTTTGTCCTGGGTTTAATCAACCAGGGATATCATCTAGAA
Organism: Rana kukunoris; assembly: GCA_029574335.1. Taxonomy (NCBI): domain Eukaryota; kingdom Metazoa; phylum Chordata; class Amphibia; order Anura; family Ranidae; genus Rana; species Rana kukunoris. The sequence goes on from CM056054.1 coordinate 90,830,571, forward strand.
TTTTCACAGATACCCCCAAGTCCGTTTTACAACACAAACTTCCCAAAGGATCAGAAGAAGGCCCTGGCTATGAAGAACTGATGCAACATGGCGTCATTTCCCAAGTACCAAAAGATCAGGAGGGGAAAGGGTTTTTCTCCCACATTTTACTGGTCAAAAAGCCATCAGTAAAGTTTCACTCAATTTCTTATTTTGAAAATTCTGAACCAATCCATAAAATACAAGAAGTTCAGGATGGATACAATATTCTCTGTGAGAGATTTACTTATCCCCAGATGTTACATGGCATCCATCAACCTGAGAGATGTCTATCTCCATATCCCAATAGCACCCCCGTCACAGAAATTTCTGCGACACAGAGTATTCACGAAAGTGATGGCAGAAGCTTTGCAATCCCTGAGGCTGTGGGGGATCCCAATAGTGCCTTACTTGGACAACCTACTACTGTTCGCCGATTCAAAGGATCAAGTAGAGGTCAATTTGCAAATAACTCAAGCACACCTAAGGGGTCTGGGTTGGCTTCTCAACCTTCAGAAGTCAAATCTGGTACCGTCTCACAAGGTAAAGTTTCTGAAGTACAAGATAGATTCATTGGAACAGAGAATATCTCTTCCCCAGGAGAAAATAGAGAAGATGCAGTCAGCTCTGAAAGCTTTTCAAACCAACTCCGACTTCTGTAAGGCAAGCCATGTCCACTCTATGCCTGTTGACTGTGGCAATTTTCTCAGTGCAGTGGGCCAGGTTTCATGCTCGTCCTCTGCAGGCAGACATCCTAAAGAATTGGTCTTACCAAGAACCTCTGCAAAAGAAGTTCAGCATAGGTCCAAGAGCAAAAAGATCACTCTGGTGGTGGAGAGACCAAAGAAACATCTCAAGAGTGTTTCTTTGGACAACTCAGGGGGTTTGGTCCAAGCCAGAGGCAAGAAGATCCTTAAATTGGAGAGAGTTGAAGGCTATTCACCTAAGTCTTCTTTCCTTCCAGCGAGTTCTAGTGAAACAACATGTCCAAATAGTGTCGGACAACTTGTCGGCCGTATTATATGTAACAAGGCAAGGGGGCACAAAAAGCAAGACCTTGATGGAGCTAGTGCATCAGATCCTGGGATGGGCAGAAAACAATTTAGTCTCTCTATCTGCGGTTCATCTGAAAGGTACAGCAGGAAGAAAATATGGGAAGCCGAGTGGTCTCTAAACCAGGAGTTATTCAAAAGGATCTCCGAGAATTGTTGTCCTCAGGTGGACCTCTTTGCAAAACAAGAAAATGCGAAGACACCAGCCTTCTTCTCTCTTCAGAGGCAGGATCGAGCTCTCGGGGTAGATGCGTTAGCCCACAAGTGGAACTTCCCTTTGTCTTATGCATTCCCCCCATTTCAACTGATACCAAGGGTGTTGGCAAAATTCCGAGTGGCGTCCACAGAACTAATCTTAATAGCTCCCTACTGACCAAAGAGATCCTGGTCTTCCACCTTGATGAATCTCAGCAAAACCTTCCTGGAGATTGCCGATCAGGGCAGATCTGCTGTGTCAGGGTCAGATTCTCCATCCAGACCCAGCCTATCTAAGTCTAACAGCCTGGTTTCTAAAGAACAAATCTTGAGACAGAAGGGATTATCAGAAAAAAAGTTTTTTTATATATTTTTGGGGGGTATTTATTATAGCAAAAATTCAAAAAATACTGCATTTTTTTTCATAATTGACACTCTGTTTGTTTATAGCGCATAAAATAAGAAACACAGAGGTGATCAAATGCCACCAAAAGGAAGCTCTATTTGTAGGAAAAAAAGGACGTCAATTGTGTTTGGGAGCCACGTCACACAACCGTGCAAATGTCTGTTAAAGCGACGCAGTACCAAATCACAAAAAGTGGTCTGGCCTTTGACCAGCGTAATGGTCCGGGGCTCAAGTGGTTAATAAGCTTTTTCCTCAGTTTAGGCCGATACAAATTCTTCTACATATTTTTGGTAAAAAAAAATCGCAATGAGCATTTATTGATCAGTTTGCGGAAAAAAGGTATAGCGTCTACAAAATAGGGGATAGTTTTATGGCGTTTTTAAAACTATTTTTTTTTTTACTAGTAATGGTGGTGATCAGCGATTTTTTTTTTATCGTGACTGCGACATTATGGCGGACACGTCGGACACTTTTGACACATTTTTGGAACCATTGTAATTTTTACAGCGATCACTGCTATAAAAATGCACTGTGAAAAGAACACTGGCAGTGAATAAGTTAACCACTAGGTGGCGCTGTAGGGGTTAAGTGGTCCCTAGTGGGTGATTCTTACTGTTAGGGGGTGTGGCTACACGTGAGTCATCACTGATGACTGTTCCCGATCACGGGGGACAGCTATCAGTGAAACTGTCACTAGGCAGAATAGGGGAATGGCTTGTTTACAAAGGCATCACCCTGTTCTGCCTTTGCCGACCGCAATCGCGGGCCGCCCTCCCCCTGTTCTGCCTTTGCTGACCGCAATTGCGGGCCCCCCGTGAACATGGGCGGCAGATTTAAAGGGATGTATCTGTACGCCAATCTGCCTGCCTGTGCCATTCTGTTGGCGTAAAAATGCGGTGTCGGCAAGCAGTTAAATGATCAGTAAAGGATTTTTAATGCTAAATAGCTTGCTTTACCTTATAGCAGTCCTGCTTTCATGTCCTCCATGTCCGTTTTTGCTTAGGAGTAGCTGTAATCCCTTGCTGAACTCCACACTTCTGCTTGTCTGGCTCCTTATGAAAAAACTCATGGTAGCTTTTCATTGTGAAAACAAAGATTTAGAGCTGCGCCTTGTCACCCAGACTCAGTATAATCAAGAGTCCATATAACAATCATGTGGAGATGAACAGTCCTTCAAACGAAAGAGATGTAGTAGATTGGCTCCAAAGACAACTCTCCGCTGATCTTACTTCAGGATGGACATATAATAATCACCACTGTGCTCAGACTTGGCTTTTTCAATGTGGCCCACCACCAGAAATATAAGCAGCTTACCAGAGGGAAGGCTACAATCAGCAGTCGGCTGTGACCCAGCCGCGGCCTTTAAGGGAACCAAGATGAATCCCAAATCCTAGGGCAGTGTCTCCACCGGAACTCCACTCAGCAACTCCACCAATTAGATCATATGTAAATGATAGATAGAGGCAGACATAGCGTAATCCCGCTGGGACATTTATTTAAAATCATAAAAAAACAGAATACTCACATGGGAGATGAGTTAAACAGGCATAAAAAACACAATGTTGCCGGCCGGCATACAGATAAGCAAGGACCCTCCTCCAAAGCGTGATGACGTCACCGCACGTCTTCCCAGACGCGTTTCGTCATAGGACGTTGTCAATGGGATAGGGCGTTGCAGTGAGTCATCTAGTGGATTATTTGAAGAAATGCAACGATGTCATCACATTGGGAAAAAAGGAAAACAAAGGAAGAAAAACGGCCAAGACAAGTAATCTGACTTGATCTGACCTACACCATATAATACTGGTAATGATCGATAGCTGCCGATCAAGCGCATTGGATGAAGTATAAGGAAAACAATAATAAAAAATATAATAAAGGGAAGAATGCAAGATAGAGGGGATATGAGCCCAATACTTAATGCATCCCCCGACTTGGATGAATATTATACCTAAGGTGAACAAGTGTCAAAAATTAATATTAATGTGATTTTAAACCCACAGAGAGTTTAGATGGAGAATCAATGCATAGTCACATTTTAGGTGGCTATGCAACGTAGTTTCTAATAGAAACAACAGTGCAAATGTGAACACCAAATCCTATACACTAGTGAAGTGTTAGTGACCTAAAAAGTATTGAGAGGACTCAATGTTAATGAGCCTCTGATAAAGCAAAACAAATATAATACTCAAAAAGGAAAAAAATTAATTTTAATTATTATCATTCCAAACGTGTGGAAAATGTTAAAATAATTACCCTAAGTGTAAACTATTTATTTTAGCCTAGTGGTCATTGTACCGGGCTCATACTTAAATGGGCCTAGGTATGGAAATGAAGGGGGGGGGGGAGGGGAAAAAAAGGAAGAAAAAGAAAGAAATGGAAAAAAGTATAAATTATATAATCAAATACAATGATTCTAATGCTGTGTGGAAACTGTTACACTGATAAACTCAAAGGAAAAAATTATATGAAAGGTCCAGAAGAGACAATCTCCCGACCAAGAGACAACCTATCATTTCCCTTGGCGTCAGCAGTACATACGACCACACCTCACGCTAAGTTCCAGTACAAAATTAAGCATTATTAATAAACGCGTTAACATCAGTTTCGATGTTTAACCCATACGGTGTATAGCATTTTAAGCGGTATATCCAGCTCATTTCCATTCTTGAGATGGTCCTAACCAGATGACTCCCCCTCCAGTTGGGTTTAAATTTATCTATCCCCACAAACAAAGTTTTGGATGGATCTTTATTGTGTTTAAGGAGGTAGTGTTTCGAAACCGAATGGTTTCTAAATCCACTTAAAATGTTGGTTATATGTTCATTGATGCGGACCTGTAAGGCCCGTTTGGTCCGTCCCACATATTGCAGGCCGCAAGGGCACTGCAACATGTAGACGACCCCTGTGGACATACACGTAATGCACGGTTTTATGGTATGTTCCTGACCTGTCGCCGTAGAGACAAAATTCGTAATCCGCCTCTCTTGACAGGAATTCAAGGCACATACCCTGCATTTTCTACACCTATAATACCCTGTTAATTGATCGAAGAAACCCCTACTCCCTGTGGGGGGATTTAAGGTATTGATCGCTACCTGAGTCCTTAGGGGTTGAGCTCCCCTAAAAATTACTCGTGGGTTATCTGGGAGAACATCTTTCAAGACATTGTCATTCAATGCTAGATGCCAATGCTTTTTGATGAGTTGCTTAATGCTATTATGTTGTACCGAGTAGGTGGTAACAAAAGGCACCCCCAATGGGAATTGTTCACCCTGTGCCGGGGCCTTATCTGCCAGAAGACTTTCTCTGTCAGTGTTAAGCACTTCTTCCATAGTTACTTTCAGAGTTTCTTCAACATAGCCCTTTTCTAGAAATCTCCCTGTCAGGACCTGGGCTTGATTCTTAAAATCTGTGGTATCACTGCAGTTCCTCCTAAGCCTCAAGTACTGGCTCTTGGGAACTCCAGTGATCCACGGTCTGTAGTGGCAACTATCAGTAGGTATATAGGAGTTTCTATCTGTCTCCTTGAAGAAGGTTGAAGTAGTAAACCTATCCCCTACTATTCTGATGTTTAAATCTAAATAGTGAACCTCTGTCTGGCTTGCCTCAAACTTAAGGGCTATTCCTCTATCATTACTATTTAGAGAGGCCATAAAGGATGTTAACTCCTGATGGTCTCCAGCCCATAAGAGGAGGATGTCATCAATATACCTTGCCCACAATGTAACGTGGGGCATATGGTTAGACAGGATGACATCCTCCTCCCATTTGGCCATAAATAAGTTGGCCAGACTTGGGGCATACTTGGCCCCCATTGCCACTCCCGTATCTTGACGATAGAAACTACCTTCAAACCAAAAGTAGTTTGAGGCGGCAGCAAATCTAAGTAAGGACATGATGAACTCTATTTGTTTGACTTGCAGCCCGACTGCAGTTGGAGGTAATATAACACGGCCTCAAACCCAAGGTGGTGGGGAATGATAGTATATAGGGAATTTACATCAATAGTGACCATCCACATGTCCCTTGTGGGGGAATAGTTAGCCAATAAATTAATAATGTGTTTAGAATCCCTAATGTAGGAGGGGATCTGTTTCACAAGTGGCTGTAAATAAAAATCGATATACCTACCCACCCGGGACGTGATCGAATCAATCCCACTAACTATGGGACGTCCCGGGGGGTGGGTAGGATTTTTGTGCAACTTAGGTAAGTAATAGATTGTGGGAGTTCGTGAAGCTTTCGGTATCAGGTGTAATCTTTCTTTGGGCGTTAGAATCCCCTCGGAAAGGCCTCTATCCACCAATAATTTGAGGGTTTTTGTGTATTGAGCACGGGGGTCCCCTGGTAGCATAGTATATGTGTTGGTATCATCAACAATATGATGCAATTCCCGTAGGTAATCTGCTTTATCTAAAACAACAATCCCCCCTCCTTTGTCCGCTGGCCTTATTACCAGTTCTTTATTTTTACACAAAGAATCAAGACCCTCATATAGGGTCTTACTGAGCCTAGCCTTTTTGACCTCCAATGTTTCGAGATCCCTAATGAGTACATCTCTAAACATCTCTAAACACTTTTAGTGAGGGGGGAAGAGATCCTGGGGGATTAAAGAGGGATGCATTGGATAGCCCAGAGTGGAGATACTGGTTAGTAATACCAGCCCTATTGTGGGAAATTCCCATCATGTTCACCTTAGGTATAATATTCATCCAAGTCGGGGGATGCATTAAGTATTCTTTGCATTAAGTATTGGGCTCATATCCCCTCTATCTTGCATTCTTCCCTTTATTATATTTTTTATTATTTTTTTCCTTATACTTCATCCAATGCGCTTGATCGGCAGCTATCGATCATTACCAGTATTATATGGTGTAGGTCAGATCAAGTCAGATTACTTGTCTTGGCCGTTTTTCTTCCTTTGTTTTCCTTTTTTCCCAATGTGATGACATCGTTGCATTTCTTCAAATAATCCACTAGATGTCGCCATAACGAGGAATAGTTATAGACAATGTGAATGATGTAGTAGGCACTTGTTATTAATTTCTTGTGTCTACGCGATTAAATTAAAGTTTTTTCTGCTTCTTCTTTTTTCTTTCCTTTTTTTCCTGTGGGACTACAAGATAAGGGCTTTGCCTGCTGTACCTCTTGAGAAAAGTTTTTAAGATTTGTGGTTTATGTGTGTAACAGTTTTGGATCGGGTCAAGTACTGGCATCTTGCCCCTGTCCAAGATGGCGTCTGTAGTCTTGGATCTACACCTCACGGCGAGGTCCTTGCCTATTTAAGTGATGACTCACTGCAACGCCCTATCCCATTGACAACGTCCTATGACGAAACGCGTCTGGGAAGATGTGCGGTGACGTCATCACGCTTTGGAGGAGGGTCCTTGCTTATCTGTATGCCGGCCGGCAACATTGTGTTTTTTATGCCTGTTTAACTCATCTCCCATGTGAGTATTCTGTTTTATGATTTTTTATGATTTTAAATAAATGTCCCAGCGGGATTACGCTATGTCTGCCTCTATCTATCATTTACATATGATCTAATTGGTGGAGTTGCTGAGTGGAGTTCCGGTGGAGACACTGCCCTAGGATTTGGGATTCATCTTGGTTCCCTTAAAGGCCGCGGCTGGGTCACAGCCGACTGCTGATTGTAGCCTTCCCTCTGGTAAGCTGCTTATATTTCTGGTGGTGGGCCACATTGAAAAAGCCAAGTCTGAGCACAGTGGTGATTATTATATGTCCATCCTGAAGTAAGATCAGCGGAGAGTTGTCTTTGGAGCCAATCTACTACATCTCTTTCGTTTGAAGGACTGTTCATCTCCACATGATTGTTATATGGACTATTTTGATTATACTGAGTCTGGGTGACAAGGCGCAGCTCTAAATCTTTGTTTTCTTGTTGTATTTCCCTTTGTGTCCTGGCACAAGAGCTGCTGCCTCCCTATTTTCTTTTTTTAATATTAGTGACTGATTACACCGGTACTAATTGACTATTTATTTGTGACAAGCGCAATTTTTTTCTGTATTATAGCTTTTCATTGTGGTCCATGATCAAGAAGATGTGATTACAATGTGTCTAAAACTCCTCGGAACCAATCAGATTCATTTAAAAAAAAAACACTGCCCTGTGTTTGTTTATTTTTGTTCTGTGTGTCTCTGTACACACAGAACAAACTGAAACTAGTCTAAAAACTAAACTAAACTGCAGGCACATTATATGATTCATTTTTATCAATTTTTTTACTTTCAAAGGTTTTTATTGTCATAAGAGAAAAAATAAAATAAGAAACAATACATAAAACAACCATTCCTGCAAACATCAGAAATAAAAAAAACAGAGCATTAGAGATATGGGCTCATGGTTGACTACTGGGTGAGACCCACGATATAAACAAAGGCAGATCTGATTCAGAGAAGAAAGGGATGCGTAAAGAATACAAACCATAAAAATACAAAAGCCCCAAGGATCAACCCTTTAGATTCAAAGGAAAGGAGGCCTTCCGACCACCCCCCTGGCTAAGAATGCCTCATAAGAGATCCCAATTCTGTCACTATAGGCCCAGGAGAGTAGGATCACCAAAGGACCCTCAACCACCAGCACCCCAAAGGGAACTCACTGTGCAATTGGGTATGGACACCCCGGACAACCCCACACCAGAAAGGAACCACAAATACATAAAACATATCCAAACATAATGGTGCAGGAATGAAAGCCACATTAAACATTAGTACTAAAGGAGAAAACAAATTTAAAGAGAGGGAGAAAAGAAAGGGAGAGCTCAAAAAAAGAAGGGAATAAAGGGAAAAATAGTAAGAAGATAGAAAGAGAAAGTGGGAGTAGGGGAATGAGGGGGGGAATGCACGACGGGAAGATATCATCCGGACAAGCTAAAAATAATCCTAACAAAAAATTGACCTAGGTTCCCGGGATGAGCGATATACCCAAAAACTGAGCCCAAGGACTCCAGATCAATTCAAAAACAGGCATTGAGTCATTCAACATGGCGGCCACCTTTTCCTGGCACATGATCCAGGAGATCTTCCTGAACGCCGCCTTACTAGAGACACTCTGCAGTTTCCATGCTTTGGCCAAAGTAATCTTTGCACCGAGTAAAATAAAATGAATCAGTCTGCGCGTCTGTTTAGAAGTTCCAGGAAGGTGAGCGTTCAACAAGAAGGACTCTGGGTGTCCTACAATCTCGTAGCCAGTAACCTTCTTAATAGGTAAAAGAATCTTTCTCCAAAACGGCCTGATTCTAGGGCACTCCCACCAAATATGTGCAAAAGAGCCCAACAACTGACAACCCCTAAAACACAAAGGGTCAGCTGAGGGGAAAATCCTAGCCAACTTAGAGGGAGTCAAGTACCATCTAGTTATGACCTTCAAATTGGCTTCCATGAGAGAAATGTTAATGATACTTTTAAAAGCAGAAGAAACAGCTGCTTGCCAGGTCTCCAGGTTCCACTTAAAATGAAATTCCTCCTCCCATGCAAGCATGAAGGAGGATTTGGCTGATGGAGAGGAAAGCGACGCATAAATAATCGATATGCCTCCCCTCCCCTCAATAGACTGACTACAGAATAATTCAAAATCTGTGAATTTAGGAGGGTAGGGCTTGGAGGACCAAATGCTATGTAAAAAATGATTAATTTGAAAAAAACGGAATCTCTCAAAAGGCGGGAGTTCTAGTTTACGTACACAATAAGCTAGGGAAACAGGACCATTGGGGGTGAAAAACTGGCCCAGGCGATACAGTCCCTTATCAATCCACCATCGAAAAGCTAGTATATCCAATCCAGGGGGAAAATTTGGATTACGAAAGAGGTGAGACAAGGGTTTAACATCAGATGTGAGGTTGGAATTCAATTTCAATTTATCCCATAACGCTTACGAGTGAGAGAGGGTAGGGGCAAGGATAGGGGGTCTCGACTTGGGGACCATCCATGCGAGGAAATCCAGGGTGTGTAGAGGAACTGCCTGTCGTTCAATCTGAACCCAGTCAGGTTTATCCCATTTTGTGAAAATTATGGAGAATTGAGCCAATCTCGATGCCAAGTAGAATTTATATAAGTGGGGCAGCCCTAAACCACCCTGTTTCCTCGAATGGAAGAGAGATTGCTGTTTAATCCTATAACCCAAACTTCCCCAGACAAATTTCAAAACTTTGCTCTGGAAGGAATTCAAGTGATCCTTCCTCAAAGGGATCGGGAGGGCTCAAAAAAGGTAGAGAAGCCTAGGAAGCAGGGTCATTTTTACAGCATTTATTCTACCTAGCCATGACAAATTAAGTCTAGACCAAGATTTCAGGTCCTGTTCCAGTTTACGATACATAGGGGGGTAATTTCGGGTGTATAGAGTTTCAAATTTAGGTGTGAGGAAGATGCCGAGGTATTTGATGGCAGAGTCACTCCATTCAAACCGGAAGTCTCGTTTCAACAGGGATACCATCTCGGGATCAAGTGAAACATTAAGAGCAAGAGATTTAGAGAAATAGCCCCAAAGATGTCAAGAATCTTATTTAGATTGGGAAGAGATATCAAGGGGGACGTAACAAATAGAATCAAATCGTCGGCAAATAGGTCACATTTGTGCATCTTGGGACCACAGGAGACCCCCAACACGTCAGGGTTCTCTCGAATCGCAAGCGTTTCCATGGCCATAGCAAAAATAATAGGGGAAAGAGGGCATCCCTGCCTCGTGCCTCTTGCTATTTGAACCGGAGAGGAGTAATACCCCTGTAGACGAATACGCGCCGTGGGGGAGGAATATAAAGCCTTCAAAATACCCAAAAAACGACAACCAAAGCCCCATCTATCTAAAAGTGTAAAGATATAAGGCCATGAGACTGTATCGAAAGCTTTTTGAATATCTAGCGATAAGAGCATACCCTGCTGCTTCAGCCCTCCTGGCCAGTTAGATTGGAGAATCGACATAATGTCGATGACTCTTCTAGTCTGGTCAGGCCCCTGCCTTCCTGGGATAAAGCCCACCTGATCTTTATGGACGTATAAGCTGATGAAGGAATTCAATCTATTAGCAAGGATCTTGGTGAGGATTTTAACGTCGTTGTTTATCAGCGAAATCGGTCTATAGTTCCCAACGTCTTCCGGGTTCTTATCGGGTTTGGGTATGACAGTTATGAAGGCGGAGTTCAACTCCGCACCAAGGGGGCTTCCAGAAACCTTTTCATTAAAAAACTTTGTCATAAAGGGGGCTAGAGGCTCTGAGAATGATTTATAATATGGCACTGAGAAGCCACCCGGGCCAGGTGCCGAACCCCTTTTGAGGCTTTTAATAACTTCCAACGTTTCAGCCACAGAGATCGGATCCTCCATAACGGCTATGTGTTCCGCTGAAAGTTTAGGGATAGGGAGGGTGTCTAGAAACTGAGAAATAGAGCTCTCAGAAGCCTGTCTACTAGAGCCATATAATTTACCATAGAAATCCCTGAACACAGTAAGGATTTTAGAGGGGTCAGAGGTTGTGTACTGTTGATGGGTCCTAATCCTGGGAAGAGTGAGGCCCCATACACACGATCGGACATATCCGATGAAAACGGTCCGCGGACCATTTCCATCGGATATGTCCGATCGGGAGTTTGATCCGATGGCGTGTACACACCATCGGATCAAATTCCCCGCCGCCGGACGGCGCGGTGACGCGGCGGTGACGTTGACGCCGCCGCGTCACCGCCACGTCACCGCACCAGGAAGTAAAACACTTCCGCGCATGCGCCGAATCCATTCGGCGGCGGCGCGGCGGCGGTGGGGGACGACATGTCTGCTGGTAAGTGTACTAACCAGCAGACATGTCGGGCGGACAGATTCCACCGGATAGATTTCAAAGCATGCTTTGAAATCTGTCGGGTGGAGAAATCTGTCCGCTAGCCCATACACACGAGCGGAGATGTCTGCTGAAACGGTCCATCGGACCGTTTTCAGCGGACATATCCCCTCGTGTGTACGAGGCCTAAGAAGTTTCGCTCTAGGGGACAGTTTGGTAGCAAGCATTCTTCCCAATTTGTCCTTTTGAGAATAAAATTTAGCACCACTCCATCTAAGCGCTTTTTCAGCCCGTGTGGTAAGGGCAAGATTAAGCTCCAGCCTAGCAGCTTCTATTTGGGACAATAGGACGCTAGAAGGGCTTGCCTTGTGTTGAGTTTTAAGGGAAGTGTACAATTTTTCAAGTCTTTCAATGTCAACTTTCCGTTCCCTTTTCATTTTAGAAGCTAATTGGATAAATTTCCCTCTAATGGTAGCTTTATGGGCCGCCCAAAGAACCTCAGCCGAGACATCCCCAGTGTTATTTAAGATAAAATATTCAGAGAGAGCCTTATTAACTTCAGCTAGGACTACGGGGTCGGATAAGAGGGATTCATTGAGTCTCCATTGAAAAGGTTTAGGATTGCGAGAGGGATTATAAATAACAGCTACAACTATGGAGTGATCAGAGAGAGATGAATCCAGAATCTTGGAACTAGATACAGTAGGTAAATGAGAAGTGGACATCAGGATATGATCAATCCTGGCATAAGATTGATGTGGGCAAGAAAAATGGGTAAAGTCCCTAGTTGTTGGATTTTGCTCCCGCCAGACATCAGCTAAGCCGTGCACATGAAGAAGACGGGCAAATTTCAAGCTAGCTCTAGATTGGTCTTAGATTTATCAAGCCCCTGGTCCAGCGCCAGATTGGAGTCACCCCCGAAGATGGGGGTCCCTTCAATCAGCGGGCTCAAGGTAGAAAGCATAGAACGAAAGAACGGTAATTGACCTTTATTCGGAGCATAGTACGAAATAAAAGAGAACATATGGTTATCGATCAGGCCTTTAACTAATAGGAACCTACCATCCGGGTCTCTATATTCTACACGCCAGGAAAAATTAGAGGCTTTGGAAAATATTATCGCCACCCCTTTAGTTTTATCCTCTGCGTTCGCTAGATAAAACGTAGGGTAATTATGGTGAAGAAAAGTGGAACTGTATCGCCTGGGAAAGTGGGTCTCCTATAATAAAATAACATCGCATTTAAGCGATTTATAGCTGTCAAAAAGCTTTCTCCGTTTGATGGGGGAATTAAGGCCCTGAGTATTGTGGGTTAACTATTATTTCTCTATACCAGTGATGGCGAACCTTGGCACCCCAGATGTTTTGGAACTACATTTCCCATGATGCTCAGCTACACTGCAGAGTGCATAAGCATCATGGGAAATGTAGTTCCAAAACATCTGGGGTGCCAAGGTTCGCCATCACTGCTCTATACCCTGTAAACAGTAATTTCACCACAACATTTTTTTTCCTTTAACACCCTTCTTGCAAGTAGGGAAAAAGTCACCAGGATAGCCCTGGTGACTTTTTGGCTATCTACTTCAAAGTATGAAAAATCTATAATACCTGGTGTTCCAGCAAGAACTTTAATTTCCTTAGCACTATTTCGGTTTTAGAATTTCTTCAAGAGTGATTGGACAAAGGTTTAGCAGCAAGTACTCTCAAGACGCAGGTAGCTGCTTTATCAGCTTTTTTTGGAAAAAAAACCCTGTCAAGGGAACCATTTGATGATTCTTTTTTTAGGGCTATGGCAAAAGTAAGGCCTGGACCTATTGTTAGTTTTCCCAAATGGGATTTATCCCTAGTTCCTCAGGGACTCACTAAGTCTCCTTTTGAACCTATGGAAGAAACACTGTTAACATTTTTGACACTTAAAACAATTCTGCTGGTAGCAGTGACATCTGCCCTTAGAATTAGCGAGATACAAGCACTTTCAATCAAAGAACCTTTTAAAGAATCTGGAGATAACAAAGAATGTTAGGAAATCATCTTCACTCTTTGTCTTAATGGAAGGTACTCACAAAGGGAGTAAGGCTTGTAAGAGTACCCTTGGAAGATGGGTAAAACAAGCCATTAAAGAGGTATTCATCTCTTTTTAGGTCTGGAACCTCCGGTGGGAATTTTACCTCATTCTACCTGAGCAGTGATGGCATCATGGGCAGAAAAGGCAGGGGCATCTCCTGAGCAAATTTGCAAGGCTGCCACATGGTCCAGTTTCTCGACCTTTATAAGGCACTATCGGTTGGATCTACCGTCAGCCTCGGACCAGTCTTTTGGTAGGAAGGTTTTACAGGCAGTGGTCCCAGCCTGAAGTAAGTTTCTCGGTTATTCTCTCCAAGGTGCTGTTCTGAACGGCGAAGGGAGAACATTTTAGACTTACCAGTGATGTTTTTTTTTACAAGCCTTTCAGGACAACAGCCCACTTCCCTCCCTAGGTTATCATGTAAAATATAATTGTGGGGTTTGGTAATTGTAAGCTTATATCTTCCAGCATGCCAGAGAATTTCTTGGTAACAACTAATGGCATGATGGAAGCAGCTGCTTTTAAAAGTGTCGTTGTCATGCAGTGTTTCCTGTGAAGAGGTTGAGCTACGCTCTCTCCAAGGTGCTGTCCCTTAAAGTGGAGTTCCACTCGTTTTTTTTTTTTCTTTGCACTAAAAAAGCTAAAATAAATAATAATAAAAAATTTGATTTTTTTAATAAATATATATATACTCACCTGAAAGGGCTGTTGCTATGCGGAAGTAGCTCTTCTGCCTCTTCCACCGCAGAGGATCTTCAGGCTCGTCCTACGTCTCTGTGTCTTCTTGTGAATGAGCCACGCTGCCTTCTGGGAACTGTGTGTATCCCAGGAGGCAGCCACCCATTCACAAAGCGCCATGCGAGTCGCGCATGCGCAGTGGGAAACGGGCAGTGAAGCCATAAGGCTTTCACTACCTGTTTCCCTTAGTAAGGATGGAGGCGCCAGGACTGAGCGATCGCCAGCAATCGCCATGGGGGGACCGACATCACGGGCGACTAGGACAGGTAAGTGTCCTAAATAAAAGTCAGAAGCTACACTGTTAATAGGCTTGTATAAATTCTGTTACCAGTAAGTCAAATTGAGATGTTTTTTTTTTTGTTTTGTTTTTTATATCCAGCTATTTTTTTTTTACATTTAGCTGTCAGCTGGGAAACCCGCTCCTAGAAACCAGCTATATTCAGCGAATGTAAAAAAAAATTGCAGTAAAAACGCGGTTGCAGAAATGCTCAAAAGCAATATGCATAGGGGGCGTGGCTACCGCGCGACTGCATGGACGTGTGATCGCGCTGCTCCGTTCAAGGGAACCGATCCGTTAGCTACAGCGGCGACTGTGTCGCCCGTCACTAGCCCCATTCCTGCCTGACAGTCCGGATACACTGGCAGCATGACCCGCAAGAGGAAAGAAGGGTCCCAGCCCCGAAAGTTGGAGGAATATTACCCGCCGAAAGACCGCGGCCTGAACAAAAATGGCGCCGGAGCCGGCCTGGGGAATGCATCTCCTTCCTCCTTCTGCAGCTCCCGATCCACAACATCGAGCCCAGGGATGCGTCCAGGCACCACTCAGCAATCTCCCGGAGGGTCGACCCCGCTGGATAGAAGCCCTGCTAAATCCAAACCTCGCCTGGAGACAGACATCAACCAGGTGAGCGGAGGACATGAGACCCTGGAGGACACAAGGGAACTGGTGGATCCATTCACTGCCTTCCCTACGTCTGGGAAGGCAGTGTCTGATACAACCCTTAAAGACATGCTTGTCTCCCTCAGGAGCTCCATGCATGCTGACATGTTGCAATGTATGAGGAACTTTAAAGCAGATATAGGCGAGCTGGGGGAGAGAGTTACCCATGTTGAGGAGAAGATGGGTGAATTTGCATCCTCCCATAACTCACTGATTGACGCACATGCTGAACATGATGATGAGATAGCTTGGCTGAGGGCAAAGGTCGCTGACCTTGAGGATAGGTCAAGACGTAATAACGTCAAGATGAGGGGGGTCCCTGAAACTGTGCTCCCCGCCCAGCTACAGAAATTTGCCAAGGACCTGTTGCAGCAGGTCCTCCCTGATGTTTCTGAAGCGGAACTGCAGATCGACAGGATTCACAGATTGTCTAAGCCAAGCTTCCTGCCTGATAGTGTACCCCGAGATGTTCTGATGAGAATACATTTTTTCCAGGTTAAAGACCAGCTCATGACGTCGTTTAGGAAAGTGCAACAGCTCCCGGAACGATTCGCTGGGCTTCAACTGTTCGCAGACCTGTCGCAATTCACTATGAAGAAACGCAGGTCTCTGGTGACGATCACTAAGGCACTGCGCAACCACAGCATTCCCTACAGATGGGGTTTCCCAGTAAAGCTGACTATCACTCATGATGGGAAAGACACAACTATCACAGGTCTGGAGGAGGGTCTTGCATTGCTCCGATCCATGGATATCCTCCCTGATCAGGCACCTACAGGCGCTTCGCCAGCTCCCAAGATTGACCAGCACTCCCAATGGCAAACAGTAACTAAGAAGAAAAGTGGCAAAAAACGTGCTGCGTGATTTCTCTCCTATAGGATGTAGTGGCTCGTTACATACCTCAAGGTTCCCGCTCCATTAGGAGTACTTAATTTGTTTTGTTCCTTTTGATCCCCCCTGGTTTGATCATGGGTAGAAGCACTACCCCCTGGTTCTTGCTTATTCAAGCTTTTTTACTGAACTTCATGTTGTTTATTTTTCCATTGACTTTGACTTTTTCCTTTTCTCTCCTTTTCTGGCCAACGGGCCTTATTCTGTACTGGAACGCCCTGTGTGTACACCCCACTCTCTCTAATACCCCGGGAAGGCTGTGTCTACTAGACTTGGAAAGCTGTTTACGTCACCAGAAGAACTACTCTCCACTGACGAAACCAAGGTACTGTTTCTTACTCTGTTTACGATCCCTGAATGGCGGTTAAGATCATCTCCTTCAATGTGAATGGACTCAACCACCCTGCCAAAAGGGCCTCGGTCTGGAGAGAGGCTCTCAACCTCCAGGCTGATGTCCTTTGTATTCAAGAGACCCATTTTTCCACTGATAACCCGCCTCGATTTTCACACAAGCGTTTCCCACACATCTTCTTAGCTTCAACCTCAGCCAAACGCAAAGGAGTATTGATAGCTATAAAGGACTCGGTCGCTTTTAGCCTGCAGCAAGTTCTTACAGACCCTGAGGGGAGATACCTTGTTGTGGTGGGAGAAATCAATAACAAACCTTTCACTATCGCTAACTTGTACGCACCTAACTCCCATCAGCTTCGCTTTCTGAAAAGGACATATGCTAAAATTGCTTCGGTGAGACGGGGGTCCCTGGTGGTATGTGGGGATCATAACTTAACAATTGACCACACCCTAGACTCCTCCTCCATGGCAAAGCGATCCTATCCCCGACTCCAACAGCTGCTTCACTCGGAGGACCTTTTTGACGTTTGGCGTTGCCACCATCCAACTGAACGTGACTACTCCTTCCACTCTGCCAGGCATAACTCCTATTCCAGAATTGACTTTATACTGGTTGATAAGATGCTCCTGCAGGCAGTGTCCTCCTCCGCCATTCATAATATAACGTGGTCGGACCACGCTCCTGTCTCTATCACGGTGGCGGAGGGGCACACTCCTAGTCCTGCATATATTTGGCGAGCCAATTCCCGGGTCTTTCAGTTGCCAACTCATGCTGCCACAATTAGTAAATGTATGTCGGAATTTTTTGAAAGGAATGTGGGCTCTGTTACTGACCCTGCTACTCTGTGGTGTGCCCATAAGGCGGTGGTTAGAGGGGTAATTCTTCAAATTTGTGCAAGGGAGAAAAGGCAGAGGACACTACAGTTAAATCAGCTTCTAGATGACATTAAAAACCTAGAGGCCCAAAACAAGACTAATGCGAGTACGGCACTAGGGAAAACACTGTCTCGTTGTCGTACGGAACTCAGGCTCCTTCTGATCGAACAGTATGACAAGCATTTACAACGCTTGAAATTAGCCCACTATTCGTCCGGTAATCGAGCGGGAAAATTTTTAGCCCAAAGGCTCCGTGCGGCCCGAACTAAATCCAGGATTCCTTTCCTGATTCACCCAACTAATAAACACAAAATTGTAAACCCTAAAGATATAGCGAACTCCTTCGCTGATTATTACTCATCCTTATACAACCTTAAGGATGACCCTGATACTCCCCAACCCTCTAAGGAAAAGATCCAGGAATTTCTGGCAAGTATCAACCTCCCTGCCCTCTCTCAATTACAACTAGATTCCCTAAATGCGCCTATCTCGGAGCCTGAAATTAGGAAAGTTATTAACTCACTCCCTCTGGGGAAATCCCCGGGACCAGATGGTCTTCCGAATGATTATTATAAAGTGTTCCAAGATAATCTGGTCCCTGCTCTACAGGCCTTATATGCCAATGCAGTGTCCTCTGCCTCATTCCCTCCTGAGATGCTCAAGGCGTACGTGGTTACCATCCCAAAACCAGGTAAAGATCCCACCACTCCATCCAACTTCAGACCAATTTCACTATTGAACTCTGATGTAAAACTATATGCAAAGATATTAGCACATAGAATCCTGTCTGTTCTTCCCTTTCTTGTTAAGTCCGACCAATCTGGTTTCACTCCGGGGAGGCAGGCGTCGGATGCTACAAGGAGGGTACTGGGAGTTATGCAACACACTAGATCCTGTCGGACGCCTTCTCTGCTACTCTCTTTGGATGCGGAGAAGGCGTTCGACAGGATACATTGGGGATACATGGAGAGCACCCTCGGAAAGTTTGGGTTCGTTGGACCGATCCTCTCGGCCGTGCTTGCCCTCTATTCCTCTCCGTGTGCCCAGGTGTACACCTCAAACTTATTATCGGACACCTTTTCAATCTCCAATGGCACCCGCCAGGGGTGCCCCCTGTCCCCCTCGATTTTTAATCTTTTGATGGAGCCGTTGGCGGAGAGGATAAGGTCCCACCCGGGTATTGAGGGATTCCAGATACGTGATAGATCGCATGTTATTAATTTGTTTGCGGATGATATCATCCTCTTTTTGACGTCCCCTCTAGTGTCCCTACGCCATGCTTACGACACCCTGCAGGTGTTTAGCGAGATCTCGTTCTATAAAGTTAATTTCACCAAGTCAGTTATCCTTGCATTGGGTGTTTCCTCCCCCCTAAAATCAAGACTCCAATTGGACTTCCCCTACTCCTGGGCCAAGTCCGACATTTCCTATTTAGGCCTAAAGTTGACTCCTGACCCCGGTGACTTGGCTAACGCCAACTACCCACCTTTAATTGACAAACTAGCCAAAGACGTTAGCAGACTTGCCAATGTAGAATTGTCCTGGACAGGAAGACTGTCGGCATTCAAAATGCTACTTCTTCCGCAGATGCTTTATGTATTCAGGACACTCCCCGTCCCTTTGCCAGCCCCATATCTTAAAACCCTGAACACACTTCTCTCCAGATTTATATGGCGCTCCAAGCGACCGAGATGCTCTAAATCTCTGCTGATTAAGCACAGAAGAGCGGGGGGTATGGGTTTGGTGGACATCAGGGACTACTATAGAGCGTCCATTTTGACGCAACTTACGACCTGGATGGACCCTCAGGCCGATTCGGTTTGGAGGTCTGTCGAGCAGGCTCTGGGTCCTTCCACCAACCTAGATCTTTTCCTTCTCGCGGATGTTTGGAGACCTTTTACTCTGCGGGAGCTCCCGGTCACTCTCCAGGCCTCTCTTGCGGCCTGGAGGGCCTTGCGGGAAACTCAGTTTTCTCCTTCTGAATTGATAGAGGTCCCCATTCCACTGGAGACTCTCTCTTTAGTTATCCCTGACCTCTCCCTGTCTAGATGGAAGGAAAGGGGGATCGGTGTTGTCCAGGATCTTTTCCGGGGCGATGTCCTTCTTCCTTTTAAGTCCCTGGAGGAGAGGTTCCACCTAGGTCCCCCTGATCATTATGTCTATGTCCGCATCTCCCACTTCCTGAACTCGATTGGATCATATCGAATAGTCATGGCTAGGGAAGTGTGGCGTTTCTACCGCACTTCCCCCACGCCGCGTAAGGGAATATCATTCTTTTATAACCTTTTTCAAAATAAGTTGCGCTTTGTTAAATCCCAACCCTTCAAGAAGTGGGAGTCTGACTTAGGAATAACCATCACAGATGCTCAGTGGAGCAAAGCGTTTAGCTCGTTGTATTCCTCTTCTAGATGCATCAACCACTGGGAGCTATCCCAAAAAATAGCTCTTCGGTGGTACCTCACTCCTTTTAGAATAGCTAAGTTCGGGAATCACAGTTCTCCTCTATGTTGGAGAAATTGTGGGGGAATAGGCAACCTATTTCATATGCTATGGTCTTGCAAGCACCTGACCAGCTTCTGGAACTCTATTTTCTACTACATCTCCAGGATTACCGGTATTTTGACTAGGCCCAGCCCGAGTTTGGCGATCTTACACGTAGGAATAGAGGTGTTCCCCGTTGATTGCAGAGTGGTGGTGACCCATATCCTCTTGGCAGCTAGATCTTTACTTGCACAACAGTGGAAAGCCGACAAGGCCCCAAACGCATCAGATGTTCTTCTTATGACCCAGACGCATTATGTGTATGAATCTCTTTTGGCTAGGAGGAGAGGAGTGGGACGTAGATTTGATGCCTTGTGGAAGATCTGGACTGCCTGGTATGATGTTAAGGATGATATTTGATTTTATTTGATTTTATTCCCGTAAAAGTGGAACAAGCCTTTCTTACTACTCTACGTCTCCTCACCTTAGCCTTCCCATCCCATCCCTTCCCTTCCCCCCTTTCTCTTTCTCTCTCTTCTGTCCTACTTCCATTTTATTTCGTATAGTTTCTGCACCCTTCTTTCTATCATTCTCATCTCCTTTCAATAGAGGAAAGGTGCCTTGAAAGTTTTGCTATTTAATCTGTTCATGTTGGCTCCTTGAGTGCATACATTTGATAAGTCTTATATTGCATAGAAGTATAATGGATGACCTGGTTGTGGTCGCACTGTGTGCGCCGTCACTTTGATCTTGCAATATGTATGTTTTGTACCCACGGTGCCATTTGTTTGTTTCTTTTCTCTTGAAAAATTCTTCAATAAAAACCATTTATAAAAAAAAAAAGCAATATGCATAAATGTGAATCAAGCCTTAGGAAAAGGGGGGGTAGATACTTTTTTTTTTTTTATGTTTTACTGCATAGGCTCTCATTAGGAACCCGTTGTAAATTAATTAAAAAAAGAATAAACGCCTGATGGAGATTTGTACCAACTTCGCTATATCCAAGGAGAAAAGACAACAAATTGGCATTGGAACTAATAATGATAAAGACATTTCTTAAAAACCTGTTACTGTTATCATTCATTTTTAGATATGGCGTGGAGCTTTCATTCTCGCTGATTACATTCTGAGCCAGCAAGATCTATTCAGAGGTTGTACTGCACTGGAGCTTGGGGCTGGCACTGGTTTCACCAGCATCATTATGGCAACAGTTGCTAAGACTGTCTACTGCACAGGTACCCTATGTCATTTTATTATATCCCTTATGTTTAACTATAAATTAAACTAATGTCCTTAAGTCCAAGGTTAGGATGCTATATTGATTTTAAGAGCTTGACATACATATATGAGAGATCAGTTATTTCTCTTATGGTATGAGTACGTTCCTGGCTTTTAAAGCAATTTTGTGATAATGTTAATGTATGCTGAAATAGCTCAGTTATGCATGCATGCAGTGCCTTGAAAAAGTATTCATACCCCTTGAATTTTTCCACATTTTGTCATGTTACAACCAAAAACTTAAATGTATTTTATTGGGATTTTATTTGATAGACCAACACAAAGTGGCACATAATTGTGAAGTGGAAGGAAAATGCTAAATTGTTCTGTTTCTTTTTTTTTTAACAAATATGTGAAAAGTGTGGCGTGCATTTTGTATTCAGCCCCCTGAGTCAATACTTTGTAGAACCACCTTTTGCTGTAATTACAGCTGCAAGTCTTTTTGGGGATGTTTCTACCAGCTTTGCACATCTAGAGTGCATTTTTTGCCCATTCTTCTTTGCAAAATAGCTCAAGCTCTGTCATATTGGATGGAGAGCATCTGTGAACAGCAATTTTCAAGTCTTGCCACAGATTCTCAATTGGATTTAGGTCTGTACTTTGACTGGGCCATTCTAACACATGAATATGCTTTTATCTAAACCATTCCATTGTAGCTCTGGCTGTATGTTTAGGGCCGTTGTCCTGCTGGAATGTCAAAGTCTTAAGTCTTTTACAGACTCTAACAGGTTTTCTTCTAAAATATTGCCCTGTATTTGGCTCCATTCATCTACCCATCAACTCTGACCAGCTTCTCTGTCCCCGCTGAAGAAAAGCATCCGTACAACTTGATGCTGCCACCACCATGTTTCACGGTGAGGATGGTGTGCTAAGGGTGATGTGCAGTGTTGGTTTTCCGCCACACATAGCGTTTTCCTTTTAGGCCAAAAAGTAAAATTTTGGTCTCGTCTGATCAGAGCACCTTCTTCCACATGTTTGCTTTGTCCCCCACATGGCTTCTCGCAAACTGAAAACTGGACTTTTTATGTCTTTCTTTCAACTATGGCTTTCTTCTTGCCACTCTTCCATAAAGTTACCGTATTTATCGGCGTATAACGTGTGCCAGCGTATAACGCACACCCCTATTTTAAGAGGGAATTTTCTGTGATTTTTTAAATAAACAACTTTGAAGCAATCTAAGGGTCAGTGCCCATGAATGTCCATCTGCAGCCTGATTAACCACTTAAGACCCGGACCAAAATGCAGGTAAAGGACCTTGCCCCTTTTTGCGATTCGGCACTGCGTCATTTTAATTGACAATTGCGCGGTCGTGCGACGTGGCTCCCAAACAAAATTGGCGTCCTTTTTTCCCCACAAATAGAGCTTTCTTTTGGTGGTATTTGATCACCTCTGCAGTTTTTATTTTTTGCTCTATAAACAAAAATAGAGCGACAATTTAAAAAAAAATTCAATATTTTTAACTTTTTGCTATAATAAATATCCCCCAAAAATATATAAAAAAACATTTTTTTTCCTCAGTTTAGGTCGATACGTATTCTTCTACATATTTTTGGTAAAAAAAATCGCAATAAGCATTTATCGATTGGTTTTCACAAAATTTATAGCGTTTACAAAATAAGGGATAGTTTTATTGCATTTTTATTAATTAATATTTTTTAACTACTAATAGCGGCGATTAGCGATTTTTTTCGTGACTGCGACATTATGGCGGACACTTCGGACAATTTTGACACATTTTTGGGACAATTGTCATTTTCACAGCAAAAAATGCATTTAAATTGCATTGTTTACTGTGGAAATTACATTTGCAGTTTGGGAGTTAACCACAGGGGGCGCTGTGACTTTGAGTGTTCCCTGTCTGTGTGTTTACAACTGTAGGGGGATGTGGCTGTATGTGTGACGTCATCGATCGCGTCCCCCTATAACAGGGATGACGCGATCGATGCTGCGGCCACAGAGAAGCACGGGGAAGCCGTGTTTACACACGGCTCTCCCCATTCTTCAGCTCTAGGAACGGATCGCCGCACTGCAGCGGCGATCGGGTCCGCGGGTCCCGGAGCTTCAGACCGGGTCACGGGAGCGTGCCGCGGGCGCGCGCCCGTGACCCACGGCTGGGTACTAAAACCAACGTATATATACGTTGATGTGCCCAGCCGTGCAATTCTGCCGACATATATGTGCAGTGGGCGGTCCTTAAGTGGTTAATGCATGAATGAAGCCTGAACATTGGAAAATCACCATCTACCTGAACATTGGAAACTCACCATCATCAGCCTGAACATTGGAAAATCACGCCGTCATCGCCTGTCTACTCGGCTCTCACACACATACCTCGGAGAGAAAGGAGGGGGACGAGCGCCTGTCGGAATCACGCCGCCATCGCCTGTCTACTCGGCTCTCACACACATACCTCGTAGAGAAAGGAGGGGGACGAGCGCCTGTCTGAATCACGCCGCCATCGCCTGTCTACTCGGCTCTCACACACATACCTCAGAGGGAAGGAGGGGGACGAGCACCCGCTGGAAAAATCACAGAGCCGTCATCTCCACTCGGCTCTTACTCGGCTGTCACGTCACACATGCACAGTCCCGTCTCCGCCATCGGCATTGGACCATCTCCTGTGATAGACAGAACACTGGTCCAATGCTGGTGGCGGAGGCGGGACTGTGCGTGTGTGACGTGAGAGCTGAGAAGATGATGGCTCGGTGATTTCCAGCAGGCGCTCACCCCCTCCTTCCCCTCCGAGGTATGCTATCGGCGTAAAACGCGCACCCATGATTTTCCCCTGATTTTATGGGGAAAAAAGTGAGTGGTATACGCCGATAAATACAGTAAATTTATTTTATTTTTTTACAATTAATTTTTGTACTATTGATGGGAGGATGGGGTTTTATTTTTTAAATATATTTTTTCACAGTGCTTTTGGGAAAGGGGTGGGGGGATGGGTCAGTGGTTGGTGTCAGTAGGGCAGTGGTCGGTGTCATAGGACGATGTCACTGAGGTAGTGGTCGGTGTGACAGAACCCACTGTCACTGTGTGTTTTGGAAGGGATCGGGGGGCGGGCCTTTTACCGACAGACTATGGGCCAGAAAATACTGGAGACCTGAAGCTGGCATTGACATAATGTAATGATACATCCCTTCTCCCCACCCCCCCCCCCCCCCTCTTGTTGCTAGGTCTAATTGTGTTGGTTCATGACACATAGACAATGGAGAGTGGAGATGTCTCTCCGCAGAGGGTGTGTATTGGGAGGCTGCCTGCTTACCATAATCTCATTAGGTTTATCTGTCGACTGTTTCAATCTACAAATGTTTAGTTGCCATTGGATGTTCCTTGTCCCCCTCCCCTCTATGACAAGCCTAAGGGGAGTGTCCCTAACTGTGTAAAACTGTATGTTTTAGAATTTAATAAACAGTTTAAGCTCTGCATGTTTAACCCTTAACACCTGTGTGGTTTGTCTCGTGATTGAGGGGTTAAGGGCTGGTTATGGCGAATCTTCAGGCTGCAGGTGCGTTTGGAGGACAGGAGACACAGGTCTGGCGGATGTGCCCACCTGGGGTATCTGAGATCCGTCAGTCGGTGTCAGTGGACGATGTCAGTGGGGTAGTGGCCAGTGGGGTAGTGGTCGATGTCAGTGGTCTTGGGGCTCTGGACTGTGTTGGTACATTCATCCCCCAGTCCTTTTCTCTGCAGAGAAGATGAATGGAGAGAAGACAGCGCCTCCCCTCCATCCATACACTGAAGCATAGTAACACACAGGTTACTTTGCTCAGTTGTCACAGGACACAGAGTGATCGGTAACAACGCTATCTGTGTCCCATTCAGAAAAAGGGGCCAGTAACTGGCCCCTTTCTCCGCTCTCCATCCTGACCCCCCCCACTCATGTCCTGTGGGAGAGGGAAGCCATCAGCTGCAAGGGAGGGGGGTGGAGGGCATGTCTTCTATCAAAGTTGTTGAGCTGAGGGCCAGATGCTGGTGCCGCAGGGACTCGTTTTTTTTTTTACCCTCTGTGTTTAGTGGGGGGTTGCTGATGCTGTCGTGGGACACCATGTTTTTTACCCCTAAAATCAAAGTTGTTGGGTGGGGGGATGGGTTGCTGGTGCTGCCGCGGGACACCGTTTTTTTTAGGCCCTCTAATCCAAGTTGTTCAGGGCGAGGGTGGTTGCTGGTGCTGCTGCTGGACACACTGTTGTATATGCACAAAAAACTTGCTTGTTGGGAGTAGAAGAAGGGGGGGCAATGGAGGAGGCAGACACGAAGGACAGTCGGGATGATCGGTGCAGCAGGGACAGCTGTTAACAGCTGTAAACCCCCATACATGGCTTTTCAGGTCAAAGCTGTGGGAGGGAGAGAAGAAGCGGCTGATGAAAACCATGCAGTGGTGTTCACAGCTGTCCCTGCTGCACCGATCAGTGACAGGGGCTGTGAGCACGCTCTGCTTCTTCACAGAACGCGCTCAGTCACTCCTGCACATGCACGCCAGTCTCAACAGGCGCGAGTCTCGTCCTCGCAACGCTGGCTGGCCGTGGAAGTGTAGTGGTGGGCGGATGAGTCCTGTGACGTCATGACTCCACCCACCAAGTGCCAAGAAAAAAAAGCCTGCAGATTCTGCAATTTTGCGGGGCTTCTGACAGGTGAGGGGGTGACATTTATAATATATAGATACATGCAGGAGGCATTATAGATTTCAACAGTATTAATAATTTAAATTTGATGACAGTGGGTTTACATCCACTTTAATGCTCTCCTTGCCCTGCCTGTCAGTTTAGGTGGACGGCCATGTCTTGGTAGGTTTTCAGTTATGCCATACTCTTTCTATTTCCGGATGATGGATTGAACAGTGCTCCATGAGATGTTCATCAAAGCTTGGGAGATTGTTTTTATAACCTAACGCTGCTTTAAACTGCTAACACAACTTTATCCTTCATGATGCTGTTTGTTCACAAAGGTTCCCTGACAAATCTCTGAAAGAATAAAGGCAAAGCCCCCTAGTCGGACTTTAAAGGCACTGTGGTGTGTCAAATGTAGTTAGAGAAAACATAGTATTACAATATAATTTATTGAAGAAGTATCAGATAAAAGTTGATTACATGAGATCATGTAATCAACTTTTATCTGATACTTCTTCAATAAATTATATTGTAATACTATGTTTTCTCTAACTACATTTGACACACCACAGTGTCTTTAAAGTCCGACTAGGGGGCTTTGCCTTTATTCTTTTTGATTTCTCATTTGGATGTGGCACTTTAGAAAATCAACTCTGATAATCCTCTTCTTGACAAATCTCTGAGGGCTTCACAGAACAGCTGTATTTATACTGACAAATGCCCCCCCCCCCCCACACTCTTTTTACATATTCTGTAAAAATAAAATTGAAAAGCATTTTCCCATCAACTTCACAATTGTGTGCCACTGTGTGTTGGTCTATCACATAAAATCCTAATAAAATACCATTTAAATTTTTGGTTGTCACATGAGCAAATGTGGAAAATTTCAAGAGGGTATGAATACTTTTTCAAGGCACTGTAGCTACCATATTATCATCCTAAATAACAGAATGCTATTGTAATAAGAATTTCCCTTTATACCATAAGCAACATGTGTTTTGAATCGTTGACTCTTGGATTGCCTATAACGTAACAATTTAACAGAAACGTTTTTTAAAACTTCAATTGTCTATGACTTTGTCCATGTTCTTAGCCTTAGTTCACAGCTACATTAGCATCTGAAAAACTTTTCATTGTGGTAGTGACCGGCAATCTGCAAATCTACCTTTCTTAAAGGAGTATTCCGAAGCAAAGTTTTCCTAGGGGAAAAAGAGCATCATACAAAGTTATAATACATTTAAATGTACTCACGTTTTCCTTGTGGTCTTCTTCCCGGTCTTCTTCTCCTTTTTCTCTCCGGCCGGAAGTTGTCTTTTGATGACGCTCGACTTACTTTTCTTCCTCGTCCGTCGCCATCTTAGCCCGGTGACTCATCAATCCCAGGAGTCACCGCGGGCTGCGCCGGCCTCCCCGCCCGGAGTCGAATACTCCCCCTTACTTAATTTATTCATCTATGCGCTGAGCTGAGCTGCCATTGGCTCAGCACAGCAACCGCCTATTGGTGCGCTGTCATCCAATCAGCGGTTACGTACCGCGCATGCGCACGACCGGCAATCGCAAAATCAACAAGCGTCCATTGTTTTGGGACAACTGACAGGCGAAGAGAGAGGGGGCCGGCCGGAGGAGCACATCACACCAGAGGTATGTTTACAGCCGCTTCCCACGCTACTCTGCATCTAGGAAGGGAAGCTGTCATTTGTCCCTATACAGTATCACTACTAAGCCCCCATACCCTGCTCTCTCTGCAACCATGCCATCCGCTCTCTCTGCCCCACACCCAGCTATCTGCCCCACACTCAGCTATCTGCCCCACACCCTGTTATCTGCCCCACACCCTGCTATCTGCCCCACACCCTGCTATCTGCCCCACACCCTGCTATCTGCCCCACACCCTGCTATCTGCCCCACACCCTGCTATCTGCCCCACACTCAGCTATCTGCCCCACACCCTGCTATCTGCCCCGCACCCTGCTATCTGCCCCACACCCAGCTATCTGCCCCACACCCAGCTATCTGCCCCACACTCAGCTATCTGCCCCGCACCCAGCTATCTGCCCCACACTCAGCTATCTGCCCCACACTCAGCTATCTGCCCGCACCCTGCTATCTGCCCCACACCCAGCTATCTGCCCCACACCCAGCTATCTGCCCCACACTAAGCTATCTGCCCCGCACCCAGCTATCTGCCCCACACTCAGCTATCTGCCCCGCACCCTGCTATCTGCCCCACACCCAGCTATCTGCCCCACACCCAGCTATCTGCCCCACACCCAGCTATCTGCCCCGCACCCTGCTATCTGCCCCACACTCAGCTATCTGCCCCACACCCAGCTATCTGCCCCACACCCAGCTATCTGCCCCGCATCCTGCTATCTGCCCCACACCCAGCTATCTGCCCCACACCCAGCTATCTGCCCCACACCCAGCTATCTGCCCCGCACCCTGCTATCTGCCCCACACTCAGCTATCTGCCCCACACTCAGCTATCTGCCCCGCACCCTGCTATCTGCCCCACACCCAGCTATCTGCCCCACACCCAGCTATCTGCCCCACACTAAGCTATCTGCCCCGCACCCAGCTATCTGCCCCACACTCAGCTATCTGCCCCGCACCCTGCTATCTGCCCCACACCCAGCTATCTGCCCCACACCCAGCTATCTGCCCCACACCCTGCTATCTGCCCCGCACCCTGCTATCTGCCCCACACTCAGCTATCTGCCCCACACTCAGCTATCTGCCCCACACCCAGCTATCTGCCCCACACCCTGCTATCTGCCCCACACTCAGCTATCTGCCCCACACCCTGCTATCTGCCCCACACTCAGCTATCTGCCCCACACCCTGCTATCTGCCCCACACTCAGCTATCTTCCCCACACCCTGCTATCTGCCCCGCACCCTGCTATCTGCCCCACACCCAGCTATCTGCCCCACACCCAGCTATCTGCCCCACACCCAGCTATCTGCCCCGCACCCAGCTATCTGCCCCACACCCAGCTATCTGCCCCGCACCCTGCTATCTGCCCCACACTCAGCTATCTGCCCCACACTCAGCTATCTGCCCCGCACCCTGCTATCTGCCCCACACCCAGCTATCTGCCCCACACCCAGCTATCTGCCCCACACTAAGCTATCTGCCCCGCACCCAGCTATCTGCCCCACACTCAGCTATCTGCCCCGCACCCTGCTATCTGCCCCACACCCAGCTATCTGCCCCACACCCAGCTATCTGCCCCACACCCTGCTATCTGCCCCGCACCCTGCTATCTGCCCCACACTCAGCTATCTGCCCCACACTCAGCTATCTGCCCCACACCCAGCTATCTGCCCCACACCCTGCTATCTGCCCCACACTCAGCTATCTGCCCCACACCCTGCTATCTGCCCCACACTCAGCTATCTGCCCCACACCCTGCTATCTGCCCCACACTCAGCTATCTTCCCCACACCCTGCTATCTGCCCCGCACCCTGCTATCTGCCCCACACCCAGCTATCTGCCCCACACCCAGCTATCTGCCCCACACCCAGCTATCTGCCCCGCACCCAGCTATCTGCCCCACACCCAGCTATCTGCCCCGCACCCTGCTATCTGCCCCACACTCAGCTATCTGCCCCACACCCAGCTATCTGCCCCGCACTCAGCTATCTGCCCCACACTCAGCTATCTGCCCCGCACCCTGCTATCTGCCCCGCACCCTGCTATCTGCCCCGCACCCTGCTATCTGCCCCGCACCCTGCACTCTGTTTGCCCACACCCTGCACTCTGTTTGCCCACACCCTGCACTCTGTTTGCCCACACCCTGCACTCTGTTTGCCCACACCCTGCACTCTGTTTGCCCACACCCTGCACTCTGTTTGCCCACACCCTGCACTCTGTTTGCCCACACCCTGCACTCTGTTTGCCCACACCCTGAACTCTGTTTGCCCACACCCTGCACTCTGTTTGCCCACACCCTGCACTCTGTTTGCCCACACCCTGCACTCTGTTTGCCCACACCCTGCACTCTGTTTGCCCACACCCTGCACTCTGTTTGCCCACACCCTGCACTCTGTTTTCCCACACCCTGCACTCTGTTTTCCCACATCCTGCACTCTGTTTTCCCACATCCTGCACTCTGTTTGCCCATACCCTGCACTCTGTTTGCCCATACCCTGCATTCTCTCTGCCCCATACTCTGCATTCTCTTTCCCCCATACCCTGCATTCTCTCTGCCGCATACCCTGCATTCTCTCTGCCCCATACCCTGCACTCACTCTTGCACATACCATGCATTCTCTCTGCCCCATACCCTGCATTCTCTCTGCCCCATACCCTGCATTCTCTCTGCCCCATACCCTGCATTCTCTTTGCCCCATACCCTGCATTCTCTCTGCACCATACCCTGCACTCTCTCTTGCCCACACCCTGCACTCTGTTTGCCCACACCCTGCACTCTGTTTGCCCACACCCTGCACTCTGTTTGCCAACACCCTGCACTCTGTTTGCCAACACCCTGCACTCTGTTTGCCCATACCCTGCACTCTGTTTGCCCATACCCTGCACTCTGTTTGCCCATACCCTGCACTCTGTTTGCCCATACCCTGCACTCTGTTTGCCCATACCCTGCACTCTGTTTGCCCATACCCTGCACTCTGTTTGCCCATACCCTGCACTCTGTTTGCCCATACCCTGCACTCTGTTTGCCCATACCCTGCACTCTGTTTGCCCATACCCTGTATTCTCTCTGCCCCATACCCTGCACTCTCTCTGCCCCATACCCTGCACTCTCTCTGCCCCATACCCTGCATTCTCTCTGCCCCACACCCTGCACTCTGTTTGCCCACACCCTGCACTCTGTTTGCCCACACCCTGCACTCTGTTTGCCCATACCCTGCATTCTCTCTGCCCCATACCCTGCATTCTCTCTGCCCCATACCCTGCATTCTCTCTGCCCCATACCCTGTATTCTCTCTGTCCCATACCCTGTATTCTCTCTGTCCCATACCCTGCATTCTCTCTGCACCATACCCTGCATTCTCTCTGCACCATACCCTGCATTCTCTCTTGCACATACCCTGCACTCTCTCTTGCACATACCCTGCACTCTCTCTTGCACATACCCTGCACTCTCTCTTGCACATACCCTGCACTCTCTCTTGCACATACCCTGCACTCTCTCTTGCACATACCCTGCACTCTGTTTGCCCACACCCTGCACTCTGTTTGCCCACACCCTGCACTCTGTTTGCCCACACCCTGCACTCTGTTTGCCCACACCCTGCACTCTGTTTGCCCACACCCTGCACTCTGTTTGCCCACACCCTGCACTCTGTTTGCCCACACCCTGCCCACACCCTGCACTCTGCCCACACCCTGCACTCTGCCCACACCCTGCACTCTCTCTGCCCCATACCCTGCATTCTCTCTGCCCCATACCCTGCATTCTCTCTGCCCCATACCCTGCATTCTCTCTGCCCCATACCCTGCATTCTCTCTCTGCCCCACACCCTGCACTCTGTTTGCCCATACCCTGCACTCTGTTTGCCCATACCCTGCACTCTGTTTGCCCATACCCTGCACTCTGTTTGCCCATACCCTGCACTCAAGGTCAGAGAGGTGTCTGCTTAGATACAGGGATGATGAGGACAGATAGAGTAGTATAGGATGAGGGTAAGTTATGAGGAGGACATACAGAGTCTTATAGGCTGAGTGGTGAGGAGAACATACAGAGTCTTATAGGCTGAGTGGTGAGGAGGACATACAGAGTCTTATAGGCTGAGTGGTGAGGAGGAAAGACAGAGTGATAAAAGGTGGCTTGGTAGGTGGAGGAAAATAGTGATAGGTTAAGGGTGAGGATCAGAGACTGAGTGGTAAATGGTGATGGTATGGGATGATGAGAAGAAACAGATTGGTATAAGGTGAGGGCTTATGTAGAGGAAAATAGTGATAGAAGGTGAAGGTTGAGGACCAGAAACAGAGTGGTATAGAGTAATGGTATGTGATGATGAGAACAGACATAGTGGTACAGGGTGATGGTATGTGATGATGATTAAGAGACATAGAGGTATAGGTTGAGAGTAAGGGATGATGAGAAGAGACAGAGTACTATAAGTTAATGGTATGTGATGATGAGAACAGACATAGTGGTATAAGGTGAAGGTATGTGATCATGATAAGAGACAGAGTGATAAAGGGTGATGGTATGGGAAGAAGTTAATACAGAGTGGTATAGATTGAAGGTATGTGATGATGAGAACGGACAGAGTGGTATAGGGTGATGGTATAGGATGATGAGAACAGAAACACTGGTATAGGGTGAGGGGCACTGAGTAAATGTATGCAGCATTTCATTATTATATATATTTATTTAGATATATATTTTTAAAAATAAAAATATATATATATATATAAATATATATATATATATATATTTTTTAATTATATATTTATTTATATAAATATATTTATATATATATGTTTATTTATTTATATATATATATATATATTTATATTTATTTATATATTTATATATATTTATGTACATACATACATATTAAAAGTTTTATAAGTAGAAATCACAGCATACTAGGGTTGACACCTTTTCTTAAAGCCACACACGAAAACACTCTA
Organism: Rana kukunoris; assembly: GCA_029574335.1. Lineage (NCBI taxonomy): Eukaryota > Metazoa > Chordata > Amphibia > Anura > Ranidae > Rana > Rana kukunoris. The sequence continues at coordinate 90,862,871 of CM056054.1, forward strand.
GCGGCGTAAGGCAAAGTTTTAAGGTGAGAGAGGGGAACAGAAGAGAGCGGGAAATGCAGGAGAGAGAGGTAGGGGACAGGAGGGAGCAGGAGAGGGAGAGAGGGCAGGAGAGAGAGGGAGGTGGTAGGAGAGAGGGTGAGGTTGAGCAGGTGAGGTAGGGGGACAGAAGAGAGAGGGAGAGGGCACAGGAGAGTGAGAGACAGGAGAGAGAGGGAGAGGGCAGGATAGAGAGAAGTAGGAGAGAGAGGGAGGGGGCAGGAGAGAGGGTGAGGAGGAAGTGGAGCAGGTGAGGGAGGGGGACAGGAGGGAGAGAGGTGACAGGAGAGAGGGATAGGTGGTGAGGGAGAGGGCAGGAGAGAGGGTGAGGGGGAGGTTTTACAGGTGAGGTAGGGGGACAGGAGAGAGAGTGAGAGGCAGGAGAGAGAGGTGACAGAAGAGAGGGGTAGGTGGTGAGGGAGAGGGCAGGAGAGAGGGTGAGGGGAGGTGGAGCAGGTGAGGGAGGGGGACAGGATAGAGAGAGGGAGAGGGGACAGGAGAGTGAGAGGCAGGAGAGAGAGGGAGGGGGCAGGATAGAGAGAAGTAGGAGAGTGAGGGAGGGGGCAGGATAGAGAGAAGTAGGAGAGTGAGGGAGGGGGACAGGATAGAGAGAGGGAGAGGGGACAGGAGAGTGAGAGGCAGGAGAGAGAGGTGACAGGAGAGAGGGGTAGGTGGTGAGGGAGAGGGCAGGAGAGAAGGTGAGGGGAGGTGAAGCAGGTGAGAGAGGGGGAAAGGAGAGAGAGGGAGAGGGGACAGGGGACAGGAGAGAGAGAGAGGTGACAGGAGAGAGGGGTAGGTGGTGAGGGAGAGGGCAGGAGAGAGGGTGAGGGGGAGGTGGAGCAGGTGAGGTAGGGGGACAGGAGAGAGAGGGAGAGGGGACAGGAGAGAGAGAGGTGACAGGAGAGAGGGGTAGGTGGTGAGGGAGAGGGCAGGAGAGAAGGTGAGGGGAGGTGAAGCAGGTGAGAGAGGGGGACAGGAGAGAGAGTGAGAGGGGACAGGAGAGTGAGAGGCAGGAGAGAGAGGGAGGGGGCAGGATAGAGAGAAGTAGGAGAGTGAGGGAGGGGGCAGGAGAGAGGGTGAGGAGGAAGTGGCGCAGATGAGGGAGGGGGACAGGAGAGAGAGGGAGAGCGGGCAGGAGAGTGAGAGGCAGGAGAGAGAGGTGACAGGAGAGAGGGGTAGGTGGTGAGGGAGAGGGCAGGAGAGAAGGTGAGGGGGGGTGAAGCAGGTGAGGGAGGGGGACAGGATAGAGAGAGGGAGAGGGGACAGGAGAGTGAGAGGCAGGAGAGAGAGGGAGGGGGCAGGATAGAGAGAAATAGGAGAGAGAGAGGGAGGGGGCAGGAGAGAGGGTGAGAGGGAGGTGGAGCAGGTGAGGGAGGGGGACAGGAGAGAGAGGGAGAGCGGGCAGGAGAGTGAGAGGGAGGGGGCAGGATAGAGGGTGAGGGGGCAGGAGGGAGAGGGGGCAGGAGAGAGGGAGAGGGGGCAGGAGAGAGAGGGAGGGGGCAGGAGAGAGAGGGAGGGGGCAGGAGAGGGAGAGAGGGCAGGAGAGAGAGGGAGGGGGCAGGAGAGAGAGGGAGGGGGCAGGATAGAGAGAAGTAGGAGAGAGAGGGACGGGGCAGGATAGAGGGTGAGGGGGCAGGAGGGAGAGGGGGCAGGAGAGGGAGAGAGGGCAGGAGAGAGAGGGAGAGGGGGCAGGAGAGAGAGGGAGGGGGCAGGAGAGAGAGGGAGGGGGCAGGAGAGGGAGAGAGGGCAGGAGAGAGAGGGAGGGGGCAGGAGAGAGAGGGAGGGGGCAGGATAGAGAGAAGGAGGAGAGAGAGGGACGGGGCAGGATAGAGGGTGAGGGGGCAGGAGAGGGAGAGAGGGCAGGAGAGAGAGGGAGAGGGGGCAGGAGAGAGAGGGAGGGGGCAGGAGAGAGAGGGAGGGGGCAGGAGAGGGAGAGAGGGGGCAGGAGAGGGAGAGAGGGGGCAGGAGAGAGAGGGAGGGGGCAGGATAGAGAGAAGTAGGAGAGAGAGGGACGGGGCAGGATAGAGGGTGAGGGGGCAGGAGGGAGAGGGGGCAGGAGAGGGAGAGAGGGCAGGAGAGAGAGGGAGAGGGGGCAGGAGAGAGAGGGAGGGGGTAGGAGAGAGATAGAAGGCAGGAGAGAGAGGGAGAGGAGTCATGAGGGAGAGAGGCTGACCTCAGGAAACAGTGACATAGCGCTCTGACTTAGTACTCTGAAGCATGCAGGGCAGGCGCGATTATCAACAGTCGGCTCTCAGCATCCACATGACCATCAGCTATGGATCTAGGCGACCCTCATGTCTCCCGTCCGAATCGATCGGTCTAGACTCCAGCAAACGACTTTAGGGTTGCCACAATGCCATGTCATGCAGCACGCACAGCGAATCAACGGACACCCGCCGATGCCCTTTGATGTGCAACTCTACAGCATGCTCATACATAGAAATACTGTAAGGGAATGCTGTGACTTGTAGTTTTCCTCCTGAGGTAATAAGCATTTCAATATAAATACATATAATGAAATGCTGCTTACATCAAGGGGAGAACTACAAGTCACAGCATGCCAATACAATATTTTTATGTATGTGAATGCTGTGACTTGTAATTTTGGCTAAGGGAAGTAACATATGAAGGGGTTGTGTATATTATAGTTTATTTTACCATGATGCGATGGTGATTGGTGCACAACTTCAGATTCTTCTGACCGCTGCTGAACCAGGACTAGAGCATCTAGTAAAGTAAGCTTTACGTGCTTACATTGCTAGATGCACGCTGGGGGGGGCCAAAAGATCATTGGAGCTCGGCTATCCAATAGAAGAGGACGCTTTTTAGGAGGCAGGGATAGGGAAATAGGTGCGAGAGAAGGGGCGTGAAATATTATAATTTAGGGAGGGGTCCGAGCGGGGGAGTTACAGGGGGAGGGAAGGAGATTACAGGAAGAGAGGAGCAGGCATGCTGGGAGAGCCAGTATTATCATGGTGGCCGTGGAAGAAAACCAGGAAGTAAAGAAAACTAACAGAGGGAATAAAAGAAGAACTGCTGGGACGATTTTCATGAGAGTGACTTCTTTTAAAAGGTATTTTTATTGGCTACAATCAGGCATGTTGTGGAATGTGGCTTCAGACTACTCCTTTAATTGTACACAGAAGGTTTATATTTTGGACCAGTTTATTACGCTCCACCTACATGTGATTTGACACTGGACAATAACAAAACTTGGCACTGCCTAGCATAACCCTCTCATTCCCAGCATTGCCTCAGTTTTGTCAGCAGGCAATATTGGCGTCAGGGTCCTGTGTCCTGTGATGTACTTCAACAAAGGTATTTTACAGGTAAGACAAAAAAACAATTTTCATATTCGATCATCAAAAGGACATGGAAGAGTTCATTCCTAGACCACTGGGACCTCCAAAAACAATCCTATGAGGGACAAGCAATAGCAAATTACAACAGGCTCAACAATAATGATCCTCTTATCAAAACAAGTGGAGGAACAACTTAGAAGGTCTGTACAGGGCAACAGGAAGGACTCTCCAACAAGGCCTGAACATCTATAATATACCAACTGCCATCATTTAAAAAACATTTAATATAATGCATGAGTATATTCTTAAAGCAGTATAAAACCCAAAAGCAAAAATGCTATATATTGCAGTTTACCAGCCCTTAAATGTGTTGGGCTTTTTTTTATTTACTTTCATCTAATGATCCAGCCAATAGGTCTGTTATTTTTCAACTTCCTTAACCACTTCGCACCCAGACCAATTCTGACACTTCGCTCCTATATGGTAAAATCATAATTTTTTTGCTAGAAAATTACATAGAACCCCCAAACACTATATGTTTTTTTTAACAGCGACCCTAGAGAATACAATGGCGGTCATTGCAACTTTTTTCTCTCACACAGTATTTGCGCATCAATTTTTCAAACACGTTTTTTTGGGGGAAAAAAATGTTTCATGCTTAAAAACAAAAACAAAAAAAACAGTAAAGTTATCCCATTTTTTTTTCCATAATATGAAAGATGAAGTTACGCTGAGTAAGTAGATACCTAACATGTGGAGCTTTAAAATTGCACACGCTTGTGGAATGGTGCCAAACTTTGGTACTTAAAAATCCCCATAGGCGACGCTTTTATTTTTTTTACTGGTTTTGAGTTAAAGGAGGTCTAGGGCTAGAATTATTGCTCTCGCTCTAGCGGTCGCGGCGACACCTCACATGTGTGGTTTGAACACCGTTTTCATATGTGGGTGGGACTTGCATATGTGTTCGTTTCTGCGTGCGAGCACACGGGGACAGCGGCACTTTAAAAAAATAAATACAAATTTATTGTTAATTTTACTGAGGCCTCGTACACACGACCGGTTTGCTCTGCAGAATCCAACAAGAGAACAAGTGAAAAAGATATTCAGCGCTGGAAAATAAATTATTAAACTAAAACCTAAACTATGCAAGCCAGCACTGGAGATAATTCATAAAAAATCCCAATAGCAAATATATATAGAAAAAGTGCAGCGCAAATATAAACAAATATAAATACTGTGACCAGTATATGAACTAAAAAGTGCATAGAAAATAAATAATCGTTATAATAAGGTCCATGTGTGAAAAAAAGTCCATAAATCAATCAATCCGCAGCAAGACCCAGCAGACAAAGGATTCCAGAATAGAAGTGAAAAAGATGACACCAAAATATATCCTCCACCAGTGACAGATGGACTCTCACCTCATTACTTTGACCCGTATGGATCTCAAAGCTTAATCTGTGTAATCAGAGCTCCAGCTGCCAGCTCCCATAGGAAACGAATGGATGGAAATGACACCTTAGATCCGGACCCAATGGCTTAAACCAATCATAACATCATATGGAAAAAAGAAAGGGAAAAATCTAGTGCTCTCCGGTTGAAAAAGACTTTTAATCAAGCAATAAAAAGTTGCACTCACATGTAAGGACACTCTGTAAGCCGAGTGTCAGCATAACAGCATGTAACAGCGTGTGTACAGGACCATCTCTCTGTACTCTGCAGTGATCGTGGGTGACGTTCTGCGTGGCTCCTTCCCCTGTACGCGTTACATCCTGTGGGCGGGACTTCCTCAGCGTGGGTTAAGGGAACACACGCTAAAACGTCCCACTTGACCTATATTTATATGTAGCCTCAGCATATCCCCCAATCACAAAAGCATGCAGACGCCGCCCACAACAGCAGCTACAGCTAATCTTAGGAGCCAATGCTCCGGAATAGAGGCTGAGATAAGGGTTTATTAAAAGCAATGGTTATGTATGACTAAAAGTGACCAGTCAGACTTAGTCCGGTAAACAAAAGGAAAAATATTAAATATAAAATTCACCGGAGGAGTCAAATCACGTCTTAGAACATAATCCTTATTGGTAAAATTAGATAAAATTGGTGCATATATGGCATGAATACACTCTAAATTATATGCCAATATGTAAGAATATCATTAAAATAGAAAAACGTCAGCCACAATCGCCACATTAAGTGAATATGCAGAGAAGACTATACTCAATATCAGCTGTGGATAACTGTACAACTAGAGATACAACATCATGAGCAAACAATCAATACTGTTACAATGTATAATCATGTTACAGATACAATCTGGAAAAAGAACAATGAAGACTAGAATTACATGAAAATAGAATACAATAAAATAAATAAATAAAATTGACTTTAAAATTGCCATAAAAATTTCAAATTAAAATACTCCAGAAAAAAACATCAGTCCCCCTATAATTCACCTCATCTATCTGAGATGAAGCAATTTAGGTCGAACTCTACGTTCAAACCAGCCGGGGAGGCTACCTTGAGCTCAAAAATCCAGAAGGATTCCCGACGACTCAGTTGCCTGATAAAGTGTCCACCCCTCCAGTGTTTTGACACCTTCTCTATCCCCCAAAATTTTAACCCCTTAGGGTCACGATGATGGTGTCGTCTGAAGTGTCTGGATACGCTGTGAGTTTTGATACCTCTTCTAATATATTAATATGCTAATATGTTCCCCTATCTGTACGTGGAGTGTTCGAGAAGTGCGCCCCACATATTGTAGTCCGCATTCACACTCTAACTCTGCTGGCTTGCATAGTTTAGGTTCTAGTTTAATAATTTATTTTCCAGCGCTGAATATCTTTTTCACTTGTGCACACACTTAATTCATTTTTATTTGGCAGCAGGAATGAAAGTTTTCTCATATTTAGAAAACCGTGAGGTTATCCTCACAGATATCTTTTCAAAAACAGCTAGCTCCTCTGATCAAGGTGATCTTGAAACCTCATTTAGGAAACTAGGATACCTGTTTGATAAGAAAATTAAAACATGGTGGGATATAGTGTCATTTGACCATTATTTTACAGCTAAGATTATCCCTAGGCGTCTAAGGTGGGATTTACCACCTAATGACGGTCTTACTGATGAGGACTCTAACAAAGAATGGTATGACTTTTTCACCAATAAGGGTTTTGAGTTGATTTGATTATTACTCGCACGTAAACAACGTAAAAAGAAATGGCTAGAAGGCCAGATCAAGGTTATTACTGATCGTATAGAGCCCAGTAAGGACTCTCCTGATTTTATCCGTTTATCTGGAGAATTGAAAAATAAATTAATTAGGTGGGATAAGGAGATACAGGATAAAAAACGCAAGAAATTCTGGCGAGATCTTAATGATTTTGGCATCTACCATGCTTTTAAATGGCAATCTCTTATTACTACCCAATCTGATCCCACTCAGTTGGCATCAATGGATACCTCAGAACCGGTACCAGATACACCTACACCTGTACCCCAGGGCCCCCAGGTTGCCTGGGCAGATGCTGTGGAATTCCATCCCACGGCCTCTGGAATGCACACCCCAAGCAGGAGAGGGCAAGGCCCATCCAAAGGTAGAGGTAAAGGGAAGGGCAAAGGCAGGGGTAATTTTTCCCAATCAGCTAATTTTTCCCAATCTGCTAACAGTTACCCATATCCACAGCAACCTGTGCAATATTATAAACCGGCTACATATGATAACCCTCCGTGGAGATCTATTCCCAATAGGGGTAATGGTCAACAGCGGGGTAGAGGAGGTCACCCACAGGCCCCCCCACTGCCCACGTATAACCATTATGCCCCATTACAGGACTATTGGGAAGAACCCTCTCCTAACTATCATTTTTTAGGAGGGGTCCTCCACCACATACCCCAATATGGGGGGGAGGGGGGTGGAGGGAACCTCAGAGACCCCCCCGGGCCCTGTCCGAGGTGGACCATCAGGTCAAAAAAGGAAAAACCGAGAGGAACCAGGGGGGGTAGACGAGTCCAAAAGACTAAGACCCTATTAGGCGCAGGGATTTTTAATCTTAGTGGCACCCCTCTTTCGGCAGACGAGATGTATGTGTTGGACAAAGGGCTAAAATTTGCGCCTATCAGAAATTTAAATAAATTTCAAACGTACGTGAGCGTTCATAAATATATCCGGGGTTTGAACATGAAAAAATATTTTCTTTCAAACCCGATACAAAGGAATGCTTCTCCGCCTGTCTTCACACATTCCAACCTTAGGAACAAATCAGTATTTAACCCTCAGTGCAATGATAATAGGCATCTTGATGTTTTTAAAAACATGGTATGTAGGGACTTGGAAGAAATGCAGATAAAGAAAGTACGGGATTCACAAAATATCAAACGAGGCATCAGATCCTTAGAGCAGAGGAATGACATGGTTATCTGCCCCGCAGATAAGGGGGGAGGGTTAGTGGTCCTTAGTAAGGCCTACTACCAGGAGGAAATGTCCAGATTATTGAGTGATCATGATACCTACGTACTGTTAAGAGGAGACCCGATGGTTCAATTAAAAAATGAGCTACATTAGTTAATTGAGAGAGGTAAAAGTGAGGGGATTTTAAATAAAAAAGAAGCCTCCTACCTTGACCCTTATCATTGCCGTAAACCCATTATATACTTTCTGCCCAAATTACATAAGAACTCTGAGCGACCGCCGGGCTGTCCCATAGTCAACGGTATAGACTCGGTCACATCCCGACTTGGCCAATACCTTGACTTCTTTCTTCAACCTCTTGTTCGAAAAATGAGGGCGTATTTGCGTGATACCAAACAAATCATTCAGATTTTGGATTCTTTGCCATGTATGCAGAACACTATTCTGATCACTGCTGATGTAGGATCACTATACACCATCATTAGCCATGAGGATGCTGTAGCCTCAGTTCTATGGGCATTGGATAATACCGATATGACTAGTCAACACAGGCAGTTTCAGTCTGATTGTCTTAATTTTTGCCTTTTGAAAAATTATTTTTGGTATAATAGGGACTTTTGGAAAAACAAGGGGGGTGGTGTCTGCGCTTTGAAAAGTGTGTGAAATCCAAGGGTGGTACGGGAATAAATCCCTGGGCTGGTGAACGTGGGGGTGGGTGGTGTTTTTAGAACAGAGTGATAGCGTACATAAGTTTAGTGTCAATACGTAAACCGTCAAAATGTAGCACAAAAGATAATATTGAATACTAAACAATGGCAAGTGACAAAGAAGGAGTACAAATTCACAAGCAGTAAAATGTACACAATGTGCTGGTCCAGGTAATGTGAAATCAGGGAGAACTACCGCTAGGGGCGCCCCTGAATGTGTAACACAGTGAACAATACAAATAATAATATATAAATCAGTGAAGAAATACAAAAAAGTCTCTGAAAGTGTTTCCCAAATGTCCCAGAAGACAGGTTCCAAAGATGTCACAGAAGACAGTTTCTAAAAGATGGAAGAAATGGTGCCGGGAAAGGACGTGGTACAGTGAACACCTCAGGTGGTCCCTAGCCCCTCACCTCACGGTTATGGCACGGATAGCCAAATAAAACTACCTCTGGCAGGGGGAGGAGGAATACACTTCTAAGGACAGAAACGACATCAGCACTCCGCAGTAAGGCATGGAGAAGATACAAAGCAAGTAGGATATGGTGTTATGGAAGTGTCTAAACAGGCAACATCATTCACTCATACATCCACTCACATGGAGGTGATGGATGGTGGGCCTATCTCCCACAAACACAGAGTTTGTCCTAAGTCCTGGATGCACACCTGGCTCCTCTTCTTCTGTGTCTGAGCTGGGTGGACACTTGGAGCAGATAGAGGGGACCCTCACACAGCATATAGGATGGGAGAAAGAAAGACCATAGTACAGCCCCGCAAAAATGGAACAGGTTTATTAAAACATATAGGTGCACTCACATTTGGATGATAAAAACTGGGCACAGAAACCAAACGGACGGCAGGGGGGTCTTGCTGCGTCAGGCGTGTGGACTCTGATGCTCCTCGATCCCTACGCGTCTCGTCATGTCACATGACTTCCTTAGGGGATAACATAGATGGAATATTGGAGGCTTTAAATAGACCGCCTAATGGTCTGCTGTAATGGGCGCATGGCCATAGGGACAATAGGGACTTTTACCTACAGCGGTGCGGGGTGGCGATGGGCGCTCGTTTTGCTCCCAGTGTGGCCAATCTATTCATGGCCTACTGGGAGGAAAACGTAGTGTTTCAGGACAGACCCCCCACAACTACTGTGTTACAAAAGATATATAAATGACCTGATAATGGTCTGGGAGGGTGACATGCTCAGTCTTCAATCTTTTATGAACAAGTTGAATACTAATGACAAAAATATTGTATTAACTTGGACGGTGTCCTACGATCAGATCTCCTTCTTAGACCTGGAAATTTTTAAAAAGAACAACCTGTTACAAACCAGGAATCATTTTAAGGTCACTGATCGTAATGGCTTTATACCGCTTTCTAGTTGTCACCATAAGCTTTGGTTATGTAATATCCCAAAGGGCCAATTTGTTAGACTGCGTAGGAATTGCTCATCTGAGGATGATTTCCTATCACAAGCCCAAATACTAGCAGAGAGATTTACACAAAAGGGGTATCCCATACCGATTATCAATGAGGAAATTGAGAAAGTGAGGTCTATGGATAGAGGTACCATTGTTGCTGATAAACCTCCTGGTTTGGTGGCCAATGAAATTCCTAGCAATTATAAATTAATTTTGGACTATAACATACAACACAAAAAATTCGAGAGAATTGTAGCCAAACATTGGCCCATCTTAAAGGGGGATCTGACTTTAGGTTCTGTTCTCCCTGAGCGCCCCCAATTCATAGGAAGGCTCCGGCATTAAGGAATTGTATTGCTCCAGGGGTCATAGATCCACCAATAGTTGCCCAACCCAGGTTATTTGATTTCTTATCAGGTTTTTACGCCTGTGGCAGGTGTGCCACTTGTAAACATGTTAAGAAAAATGTAAAAAAACGAAAAACTTTTACCTCCTCGGTCACGCATGTAGAGTACCCCATCAAACAATTGGTCACATGTACCACTGAAGGGGTTGTCTATATGTTAGAGTGTGAATGCGGACTACAATATGTGGGGCGCACTTCTCGAGCACTCCACGTACGGATAGGGGAACATATTAGCTGTATTAGAAGAGGTATCAAAACTCATAGCGTATCCAGACACTTCAGACGACACCATCATCGTGACCCTAAGGGGTTAAAATTTTGGGGGATAGAGGTGGTGTCAAAACACTGGAGGGGTGGACACTTTATCAGGCAACTGAGTCATCGGGAATCCTTCTGGATTTTTGAGCTCAAGGTAGCCTCCCCAGCTGGTTTGAACGTAGAGTTCGACCTAAATTGCTTCATCTCAGATAGATGAGGTGAATTATAGGGGGACTGATGTTTTTTTCTGGAGTATTTTAATTTGAAATTTTTATGGCAATTTTAAAGTCAATTTTATTTATTTATTTTATTGTATTCTATTCTATTTTCATGTAATTCTAGTCTTCATTGTTCTTTTTCCAGATTGTATCTGTAACATGATTATACATTGTAACAGTATTGATTGTTTGCTCATGATGTTGTATCTCTAGTTGTACAGTTATCCACAGCTGATATTGAGTATAGTCTTCTCTGCATATTCACTTAATGTGGCGATTGTGGCTGACGTTTTTCTATTTTAATGATATTCTTACATATTGGCATATAATTTAGAGTGTATTCATGCCATATATGCACCAATTTTATCTAATTTTACCAATAAGGATTATGGTCTAAGACGTGATTAGACTTCTCAGGTGAATTTTATATTTAATATTTTTCCTTTTGTTTACCGGACTAAGTCTGACTGGTCACTGTTAGTCATACATAACCATTGCTTTTAATAAACCCTTATCTCAGCCTCTATTCCGGAGCATTGGCTCCTCAGATTAGCTGTAGCTGCTGTTGTGGGTGGTGTCTGCATGCTGTTGTGATTGGGGGATATGTTGAAGCTACATATAAATATAGGTCAAGTGGGACGTTTTAGCATGTTCCCTTAACCCACGCTGAGGAAGTCCCGCCCACGGGATGTAACGCGTACAGGGGAAGGAGCCACGCAGAACGTCACCCACGATCACTGCAGAGTACAGAGAGACGGTCCTGTACACACGCTGTTATGGTGACACTCGGCTTACAGAGTGTCCTTACATGTGAGTGCAACTTTTTATTGCTTGATTAAAAGTCTTTTTCAACCGGAGAGCACTAGATTTTTCCCTTTCTTTTTTCCATATGATGATATGATTGGTTTAAGCCATTGGGCCCGGATCTAAGGTGTCATTTCCATCCATTCGTTTCCTATGGGAGCTGGCAGCTGGAGCTCTGATTACACAGATTAAGCTTTGAGATCCATACGGGTCAAAGTAATGAGGTGAGAGTCCATCTGTCACTGGTGAAGGATATCTTTTGGTGTCATCTTTTTCACTTCCATTCTGGAATCCCTTGTCTGCTGGGTCTTGCTGCGGATTGATTGATTTATGGACTTTTTTTCACACATGGACCTTATTATCACGATTATTTATTTTCTATGCACTTTTTAGTTCATATACTGGTCACAGTATTTATATTTGTTTATATTTGTGCTGCACTTTTTCTATATATAGAATCAACCAAAAAACTTGTTGGGAGACGTGTTTTGCCGAGGAAACCGGTCGTGTGTACATTTTTCGACGAGGAAACTGTCGAGAAACTCGACAAGCCAAAAAGAGAGCATGTTCTCTTTTTCCTCGACGGGAATGGAGAAAATTGGCTCGTCGAGTTCCTCGACAGCCGAACAAGGAACTCGACGAGGAAAACGATGTGTTTCGCCCAACGAGTGTGTACGAGGCCTTACATTTGTTTGTTTTGACACTTTTTAAAAAAAACTAAAGACAATTTTTGATCACTTTTATTACTATTATTATATTATTATTGTAAACATCTCTTGTAATAGGAATAACATGTCAGGACCTCTTTACAGTGAGACGTGGGGTCAATAAGACCCCACATCTCACCACTAGGCTGGAAAGCCCCCCCCAAAAAAAAACACTGCTTCCCAGCTGTTTTTTTGAATGCAGAGGCCAGGCGTGACGTCATAACATATCAAAGGTTTAAAACAAGTTCACAGCTACATTAGCATCTGAAAAACTTTACATTGTGGTAGTGACCGGCAATCTGCAAATCTACCTTTCTTAACTGTACACAGAAGGTTTATATTTTGGACCAGTTTATTACGCTCCACCTACATGTGATTTGACACTGGACAATAACAAAACTTGGCACTGAGTTTTGTCAGCAGGCAATAATGGCGTGAGGGTCCTGTGTCCTGTGATGTACTTTAACAAAGGTATTTTACAGGTAAGACAAAAAAACTATTTTCATATTCGATCATCAAAAGGACATGGAAGAGTTCATTCCTAGACCACTGGGACCTTCAAAAGCAAACCTATGAGGGACAAGCAATAGCAAATTACAACAGGCTCAACAGTAATGATCCTCTTATCAAAACAAGTGGAGGAACAACTGAGAAGGTCTGTACAGGGCAACATGAAGGACTCTCCACCAAGGCCTCTGAACGATCATAGAGACTCGGCGACCATCTGGTCCGCCGGAAATCACTATGGTAGGAATCCGGGGGCCGGCGGATCTGTTCTCAGACTCACCGATCGCATCAGTGAGACGGTAGAAGCACCGGAAGGGGAGACGTCCCCTCTCGACGCCTGTGAGAACGATCAACAGCCGCTTTGATCATTTTTACAGTGCACAGAATCGCTGGCTCTAAAAAACAATATCTGAATGATGCCTGTAGCATATGGCAGCCTCTGGGCGCGAAGTGGTTAAACGGACCAAGCAAAAGTGGCAGTTGAGACAAACTTTTTAACACTGTGAGGGGTGTTCACAATGATGAGCTTTTTTTGTAAAACCTTTTATTCCAAAAGTAAAAAGGATGTTTCTGTAAGGGCCCTTTCACACGGGGTGGATCAGTAATGATCCACCTCCGTGTGTCCGTAAGTTCAGCGGGGATTGCTCCGTAAATCCCCGCTGAGCCGTCGGATGACAGGGCGGTATCTGCACACTGTGCAGGGCCACCTTGTTTTTTCTCCGTTCTCCCTTATGGGCGAGCGGATGAACACGGACCATGTGTCCGTGTTCATCCGATCCGCTTTGCAGACGGAAGAAAAATAGGGTTTTCTTCCATCTGCAAAATCGGATCTTTGCGGAGGCGGACAATTACGGGTGTCAGTGGATGTTTATCCGCTGACGACCGCAATCGCATAGGGACCAATGTATGTCTCTTTTTCATCCGCAAATGGATGGATGAAAAAAGCAGACATACGGTCGCGCTCGTCTGAAAGGGGCCTAACAGAAAACGTTGCTAGTGCATTTAACTCTCCCCTCTCCTAAGCCTGACAGTGCTGCTATTCATATGTTTCTCCTCCATCCAGAAAGGACCCACACTAAGAACTGAATTACATTAGAACACAGTTCGGGAAACGCGCATTTCATGCAAGTTCCCCACACCATGTTGGAACTCGCTGCCCTTGTGATCTGGTGGGGTGCATGCATGTTCCAGTGTTATTTGCAGCCTATTCAAATGAATGGGCTGAAAAATCACGTTGAACAAGAACGTGTAGGAATTGTACAGAAACGTGGCATACGTTCCTGTGTGAACTGGCCTTAAAGGGACATTAAAGGTTATTTTTTATTTTTTTATTTTTTTTGTAAATAACAAACATACTTTCCTCCACTGTGCGGTTCGTTTTGCACAGAGTGGCCCCAAACGTCCTCTTCTGGGGTCCCATGGCGGCTGTCTCAGCTCCACCCTGCAAGAGCTTGCTCTCTCCCAAAGGGGGTTACCTTGCGGGCGTGCTCCTGTGTTATACAATCGGCGTGCATAGCCGTCGAGTGTATATCTCTGTACCGGCGGCCGTGCCACTGGTTTTGATTGGCAACAGCGGGAGCCAATGGCTGCGCTGCTATCAATCTATCCATTGAGAAGACATCCAGACATTGAGAGAACGCCCACGGAGATTTGGGGCTCAGGTAAGTTAAAATGGAGGCTTGGGGAGGCCGGAGAGTTCAAGGGTTCAAGGATGCCTTAAGGTGAAAAAACACAAAGCTTTACAACCTCTTTAAAACAAGAAGTGTGTTACTGGCCAGATCACCAGATTAAAATAAAGAAGGCAAAAAAAAAAAGAAAACAAATGCAGCCACAACATCTGAGGTTTGGTTGGCTGCAATTTTGTTTACAAGTTTAAATCAATATTTCTTTGCTAGAAAATTACTTATAGCCCCCAAATATTATATATTGATTTTTTTTTGGGGGATCTACTCTCTTGGCTCAGCTCACCCCTATTTAATCAGCTCGAACCCGCCCTTGACACATCAGAAATCTGGCAGTAGGATATTGTGACCCCTACTGGGCTGGAGTCACCATAACAGACATACAGTATGCAATGGCAATGTGACAATGAATTACCTGCTGTGGTGGTTTGACCTCTTCAGGTGAGAAAATTCACTCCACACAATGAAGCTGATTGTTTATAAAGGGGTAAGTTTACTATAAGGCACTTAGAAGCAACAAGCATAGGGGTTTAAATGCAAACACAATCAGTCAGCAGTAACTCAAACTGATTCGCAAGGGCCCTTGCAAGAATCAGTAGTTAATGTAATTTTAACAAGATATTCTATACCTAACAGTGGTACCACCCACCTAAACTCAGGATCAGTCTATGCTCGCGAGCGTCCCTAGCGGACAGTCCTTTAGATTATTCAATGCTCTCGTAGCGGCCGGTTGGTGCACGTGCATTTGTAATCCACAGATAACGGTTACACGAAGGAATCGCCCAACAGAATGTCTGAGGCCGCGTACACACGACTGAGAAACTCGACGGGCGAAACACATCGTTTTCCCCATCGAGGAAATAGAGAACATGCTCTCTTTTTGGCTCGACGAGTTCCTCGTCGGGTTTCTCGGCGAAAAGTGTACACACGACCGGTTTCCTCGGCAGAATACGTCTCCCATCAAGTTTCTTGCTGAATTCTGCCGAGAAAACCGGTCGTGTGTACGCGGCCTCACAGTAGAACGTGGTGGAGATGATTGCTTGTCAGCGTCAGTCACTACTACGAACCATTGGGATAATTAACTAGGCCTCAGAGTTTTATCTACAGGCCAAACGTATGTCCGTAACTGGTAAATAGAAACTGGGTGTCTGATATTGGATTGCATCTAATGGCGATGGCGATGACGTGCCGCACGTAGGATTCGTGCACGCCGAGGGAGGAGCTGACCACGCCACGGTGACCAACTTGCAGATGGGGGATGGAAGATGCCGGACGATCCATGGATGCATCGGAGGCAGCAGCAACGACGCAGGGTGAGAGACTGCCGAGCTGCTAGCCTGCCGAAAGAACACCACGCACGAGCGCCCCCCCCCCCCTGTTGCTCCATCGAATCCTTCCCATCTTCTCCTCCCCCTCCCGCCCGCAGATGGAGACGATCAGCTGAGCGGCACAGGGACAGCGGCGCGCCGTATCTCCGCGTTCGCCGCTTGGAGGGGGTTTCTGTACCCCGGCTCCCTGCGGACCCCCCTGCTCCACCTGGGATCTAGTAAAAGCCATACAAAAGCCATACAACATACAGGTAACATCTGCACTCTAGCCTACCGCACGGTACTGCAGACCTATTCACACAGGACATTTTAAACATCAAGGGACTGGTAAGATCTACACCTTTCTATCATGGGCTAATTTATGAGAGTATTTCTCTTTGTTCTTCTTGATGTTCTCTGCTGACCCAATTGTATCGTAATGAGTGGAAGGAAATCTCACTCTTTAAGGCTTATCATTATGCATGGGTCATTCATTACTACTGTGTATCTTGCTTAACTAGAAAAGTACGGTAGGCGATTTATGGAAACAAAGCATGAAACAGCAGGCTTACATGTCTCGATAATTCTAGCAATAATGGGAATTTAAGCAAGGCAAGATACAACTCACCTTCTGTTGGTTATCCCACCATAAGCATAAACAGTGGGCTGCTAGCTGATTCTGGCAAGAAATACTGCGGGGTCAATACAGCTAAAGGGTAAAACAGACAGGATAAGGGTACCTTGAGATTACCTGCTTGGAAATACACCCCATAAATCTACCTGTGTGCTTACACTCACGTGGAAGGGACCCTGTCTACAGGAGTGGTTTGTCAGGCGCGGCACAGCCTGCATTTTCTCCCTGATATCCTGGGCAGCTAGCGGCATTTGCTACATCCTGATCAGGGTGTGGAGTGCCGCTGGACGGATCAGTGAGTAGGGGGGCAGCGCGAGGGGGTGTGAAGGCAAGGGCGAAAGACGAAATCTCTTGAGTCCGCCGTGTCAACAAGGGACTCCTACTTCCTCTGAAGTAGGAAAAAAAAAAAATTGCTTAGAATTACCAGATCGTACACATTAGAACCTGGTGACCTGAGAATCTGAGCGATCTCCCCCAGAAGACCTAAGAGCGTCTGTAGGATATAAAACTCAACGCTCAACGTTAGCACTAGGATAAGGCTCACTCACGTTTAAACTGTGGAAACGTATTAGAGCAAGGAATAAACATAACATGAGCAAGACAACAAGCGGCTCCGCCCCGAAAATCCCTAAAGAAAATCCAACTACCAGCACCATAAGGCAATATATGACCCCGGACCAGGGGCGTAACTAGAAATCACAGGGCCCCATAGCAAAAAGTTGTATGCCCCCCCCCCCCACAGCCACCCTAGTGTCAATGCAGCGTGACCTGTGCCCCCTACAGCGTGACCTGTGCCCCTTGCAGCGTGACCTGTGCCCCATGCAGCGTGACCTGTGCCCCATGCAGCGTGACCTGTGCCCCATGCAGCGTGACCTGTGCCCCATGCAGCGTGACCTGTGCCAAATGCAGCGTGACCTGTGCCCATTGCCCAACACAGCATTGCCTGTGCACAATACAGCCTGGCCTGCCTGTGCCCAATACAGCCTGGCCTGCCTGTGCCCTATACAGTGTGACCTGTGCCCAATACAGCCTGGCCTGTGCAGAGGAAGAGGCAAGCCGGCCGGATCAGCAGAGAGCGGGATTGTCTGCTGTAATAGCTTTCATTTGAATTTCCCATCTTCCCGGGGCTCATCGTCACATAGCCCCACCTCTTGGCCCGACGCCTTTGATGACATCACATGTCCCACATTGGACCGGTGTTCTGTCTATCAAAGGTGCCGGGCCAAGAGGTGGAGCTATGTGAAGTGAGCACCGGGAAAACTGGAAGTTCTAATGAAAGCTATTACAGCGGGCTATTCCGCTCTCTGCTAATACGGACAGCTCACCTCTTCCTCTCTCTTCCCCTGGCTGGGAGTCCATGTCGACGGTGCTCTCATCCTCACCGGGCCCAGTGGCGTCACTAGGGTTGGTGTCACCTGGTGCGGTAATACTTGGTGACACCCCCACCCCCTGGCACTAAGCAGGCTAGTGCGTCGGTGCGGCTCTCCCCCTTAACCTACCACAATGGATGGAGCTGGAATGGAATTGGGTGGATGGATGGAGCACGAGATTAGATTGGGGTGCTGGATAGAGCTGGAATGGGATCAGGGGATGGATGGAGCAGGGATGGCCATCGGGGGGGATGGATGGAGCGGGATAGGATCAGGGCAGATGGATGGCGCAGGGATAGGATCAGGGGGGATGGATGGCGCGGCATAGGATCAGGGAGGATGGATGGAGCGGCATAGGATCAGGGGGGATGGATGGCGCAGGGATAGGATCAGGGGGGATGGATGGCGCAGGGATAGGATCAGGGGGATAAATGGCGCAGGGATAGGATCAGGGAGGATGGATGGAGCGGGTATGGGATCAGGGGGATGAATGGAGTCGAGATGGGATTGAGGGGATGGATGGTGCCGGGATGAGATAAGAGTGATAGCTGGAGTGTGTATGGGTTTGGGGGCTGGGTGGAGCTGGGAAGGGATCAGGGGGAATGGATTGAGGCGGGATGGAATCAGGATGGATCGGCGGGATGGATGAGCGGGTATATGACCGGGGGGATGGATGGAGCTGGATGAGATTGGGGGGGTGGATGAAGCCGGGATGGGACCTTTGGTTTGGGGGGGTTAAAAGATATGTGCTAGGGGGTGCTTTGGAGGGGAATTGCGCTGGGGGAGGGGTCAAGCTTCATATCTGCACCCCCTAGCACCTATTCTCTAACCCCCCTAAAATAACTCCAAGTCCTGGCAGCTGGTTACCTCCAATTCCCCCCCCCCAACTGCTATGTCCCCCTCCTATACCCCTCCTGTAGCATACCTCAGATTTAGAGAAGGCTCTGACTGTAGAATGGTGTCATGGTTCCTGTGTAAACAGTAAGAACAGTCTCAAAGTTGTGGCCACACTGTGTGTCAGTCTCTGCCTCGCTCCCTCCTCCCCCACTCTCCCCACACATCGCAAGGAGCAGAAGAGATCCCGGAACTGAAGGTTAGGAGGGAGCCGCGGCGCACCTCTCAATGCAGAGCCAGTCTGCGCCGGGTATCGCCGTGTGTGTGGGGACGGTCGGACATGGCATGGAGCAGAGGAGATCGCGTAAGTGAAGGAGGGAGCCGCGGCGCCAGTCTGAGCCGGGTGTCACCCTATAGCAACGCCTGTGACCGTGCCCCCTTATCCTCTCTCGGCTGCGGGCCCCATAGCGCCTGCATGGGTCGCTATGGCGGTAGTTCCGCCACTGCCCCTGACGGAAGTACTAAAAGTCCAGCTAATGTAAAAAAACCGACAAAACGGGGGCAACCAAAAGGGGTGCTGGCAGAGTGGCGCCCCCAACTGTCAATACGTCAGCAGAATTAGACCAGGAAACCAGCCAGATGGAGGAATCTGTAACGGATACACATATCCCAACAAAAGCAGAACTTGATGGGATGTTAAGGAGATTAGAAAATGTGATAAAAGACTAAATTAATATATTAAGAACAGACATAAACCACATGTTATATACAGTGAAAGAGTGCAGCGCAATATATTAAACTAAAAGGCAATAATAATCAAAAAATGATATAATAAGTGTCCGAGTGATAAAATAGCAAAAAAGTCCATGTGAAAAGGCAATCCAAACTTCAACGTATATCCAGAAAAAGTGAGGGTGACGATAACACCACAAAGACTTCCACCACTGCATGCAAGATGGACTCTCACCTTAATACTTTGACCTGAGACAGGTCACAAAGCATAGCAGCAGTTGTCACAATACAGCCAATCCTCAGATGGGACAGTGGATCATGGATGGCACCCACACACAGGGCGCATAGGAACCATATAGGAAGGAAACACACAAACAAGATCTAGTGCTCTCCGTATGGAACCGCTTTAATGCTATAAAGATAATATACAAATGGCCACTCACATTAAGAAACACTCATAAGCCGAGTGTATGCTGTGTCAGTATCGAGTAAACGATGATGACGATCGGGGTAACGTCCTGCGTAGCTCCTCCCCTTGCGTACGCGTTACGTCTCGTGGGCGGGACTTCTTCAGCGTCAAGTAGAGGGAGTACAGCGGACGTCCCCTTTAGCATATATTATATAGGCCAACGGGTGATTCAACGGCCAATAACGTTCCCCTAAGATGCGGCCAATCGAGACGCAGAATGGCAACAACATCCGGGGAAGACCATAGAGAACACCCGGCCGAGCGGAAGGAAAACATCATGAATCCAAATAGAGACAAACTAGTATAAGGGGAAAAAAGGAAATAAAAACCCCCGTATACCACAGCAATGTCTTATAAATGCACAGCTCAAAGAAATGAACTATCATGATGTTAACCGCACAATAAAAAATTGGAAATTAATAAAATAATAAAGGACGTCATCCCCGATCATCACCACCGGACAACAAGCATAATGACCATAACTAATAAGTACAAATATAATCAATGTAAAAAAGGAGGGCATAATCACATATTAAAAAAATAATAAATGACATAATCACATATTAAAAAATCACATACATATTAAACCTGATAGAACTATTAAAATACGCATAATTAAAATTTGCATAAAATACATAAAAAAGCCAATGAGTCATAATATAATCAACGATCGGAATTAAAACAATTTAGATCGAACTCAACGTTGAGCCCCCCCGGAGAAGCAACCTTGAGTTCATGAATCCAATAAGATTCTCGACGACTTAATTGGCGAATAAAATGTCCACCCCTCCAATGCTTGGACACTTTCTCAATTCCCCAAAATTTAAGATATTTGGGATTACGATCATGACGCTGTCTAAAATGCCTAGATACGCTGTGCGTTTTAACTCCTCTTCTAATACAGCTGATATGCTCACCAATGTGAACATGGAGGGCACGTGAGGTACGCCCCACATACTGTAACCCACAGTCACACTCCAACATGTATACAACCCCTTCAGTGGCACATGTGACAAGCTGTTTTATAGGATATTCTGTGTGGGTGACTGTTGAACGAAAAGATTTACGTTTTTTAACATTATTCCTCACATGTTTGCATGTAGCGCATCTACCACAGGCATAAAAGCCAGATAAAAAGTTAAAAAGTTTGGGCTGAGCTACCACAGGTGGATCAATAACACCAGGTGCAATAATATCACGTAAGGCTGGGGCTTTCTTATACACAAACTGGGGCCGGTCAGGTAAGACTGGACCCAGGATGGCATCTCCCTTTAGAATGGACCAATGTTTGATAATGATACGTTCAAACTTCCTATATTGGATGTTATAGTCCAGAACCATCTTGTGATTAATATTTGCATCAGTACCTGGTCCACTAGAGGGTTTATCACTAATAATAGCAACCCTATCCATGGTGCGTACTTTTTCAATCTCCTGATTCATAATAGAAGCTGAATACCCTTTCTGTTTAAACCTTTCAGCAAGCACCTGCGACTGTGATATATAATCAGTTTCGAGTGTGCAATTCCTGCGCAATCGAACAAACTGTCCCCTAGGAATGTTGCATAACCACAATTTGTGGTGACAACTAGTCAAGGGTATATAGCCATTGCGATCCGTGGCTTTGAAGTGATTTCTAGTCTGTAACTTGGTATTATTTTTAAAAATTTCCAAATCTAAAAACGTGAATCACCCGTTGGCCTATATAATATATGCTAAAGGGGACGTCCGCTGTACTCCCTCTACTTGATGCTGAAGAAGTCCCGCCCACGAGACGTAACGCGTACGCAAGGGGAGGAGCTACGCAGGACATTACCCCGATCGTCATCATCGTTTACTCGATACTGACACAGCATACACTCGGCTTATGAGTGTTTCTTAATGTGAGTGGCCATTTGTATATTATCTTTATAGCATTAAAGTGGTTCCATACGGAGAGCACTAGATCTTGTTTGTGTGTTTCCTTCCTATATGGTTCCTATGCGCCCTGTGTGTGGGTGCCATCCATGATCCATTGTCCCATCTGAGGATTGGCTGCATTGTGACAACTGCTGCTATGCTTTGTGACCTGTCTCAGGTCAAAGTATTGAGGTGAGTGTCCATCTTGCATGCGGTGGTGGAAGTCTTTGTGGTGTTATCGTCACCCTCACTTTTTCTGGATATACGTTGAAGTTTGGATTGCCTTTTCACATGGACTTTTTTGCTATTTTATCACTCGGACACTTATTATATAATTTTTTGATTATTATTGCCTTTTAGTTTAATATATTGCGCTGCACTCTTTCACTGTATATGTACTCTGGGAATATTTTTTGAATTTATCCTTACTGCTGGCTTGCATATGTTAGGTTTATTTTATTGTGTTTTCCAGCGCTGAATACTTTTCACTGTCTATAAACCACATGCTGTCACGGCTAGAGGAGGCGGAGAAAAAAATTAAGGAACAGGAGTCTGAGTTAAGCCATTTAAAAAACCAACATCAAATTATGAAACAGAATCAGAGGCTTTTACAATACTGATTAGAAGACCAAGAAAATCGCAATAGATGCCAAAATCTGAGAATACGCTCTATTAAAGAATAAAAAGGCGAAGATTTGAGAAAAATCTTGAATAATCTGTTTCTCCCCCTCCTTGATAACGCCATGGAGGAACCTCTTAGAATTGAGCGGGTGCATCGTGTAGGTAGAAGGCGAGAGGGTGAGGGCGACAGGCCAAGAGACATATTAGGTTTTGACTCTTTGAAGATAAGGATGAAATATGGTCTAAGCTAAGAAGGAAGCCCCCCCCCCCATGAGTTATGGGGGGTAAAGATCCAGATATTCTTCAATCTGGCCTGGGAGACATTGGCCCGAAGACGACATCTCAAACCCTTATTAGATCAGATGCGGCAGCTGAACATTAAATACCAATGGGGCTTCTTGTCGTATTGGTTATAAAGACGGGATATCAGCTAAACTAACATTCCCAGAGGATCTATCAGGCTTTTGTTGTAAATTAGACATGCAAATTATGGAGTTACCAGAATGGGTTGAATAGATTAAAGCTGTCTCCCAGAGCAGAGGGTGGGTCGGGGGGAGAAGGGGGGGGAGTAGTGAGGGGGGTCTTGGGGATGGTCTAAGGCTTGTCCTCTATAAGATCAGACCTCCATATTTTGGTGGAGGCAGAGGAGAGGGCTGAGGGCTGGGAAGCTTCACCTCACCTTCTGTGAACCGGTTTGGAATGGAGTGCGCAAACCCCTATGCTTCTGAGGCGACGTGTAGGCCTAGAGAGGGGAGGGGGGAGAGGGGTGGGGTTCTCCTTTTACTACAGGAGAAATGGGGGGGGGGGGAATGTGGCTCCCGGGGACTCTTCAGGAAGGGGCTGGAAAAAGGAGTGGTAGAAGGATATGGCTGAAATAATATTTTTTATCATATAATGTTAAGGGTCTGAATTCCGCTAGTAAAAGATTCAAGGTTTTGGAGGAGATTAAGCATTATAGAGCAGATGTAGTTTTTATACAGGAATCCCACCTGTCCCTTGACTCTAATGTTAAACTCCATTCAACTATTTATCCAACTTGGTATTATGGTGACTCCATTTCTAACTGCGCTAGGGGTGTGGCTATTGGTTTCGCAAAAGGAATGGAGTTTTCCCTTAAGGCAAGAATGACAGATCCAGAAGGGCGATTCCTATTTTTGAAAGGAACACTAGGGAACACTGAATACACTTTGGCAAATATCTACGCCCCCAATGTTCATCCCACTCAATATTTAAGCCGAATTCTCGGCAAACTGAATAACTTTGCGGAGGGATACGTAGTCTTGATGGGGGACCTCAATTTTGCTATGAACTCTAGGGTAGACAGTACGTCCCGTGTGAGGGAGACAATAAACGCACAAATACAAAAATTAAAGCATAAGTTACACGAGAGTCAACTTGTGGATGTGTGGAGGGCTTTCCACCCCCACAAGCAAAATTATACGTTTTTTTCTCCCCCCCACGGAACGTACACTAGGATAGACTATATACTCGTCGATCATAGGCTATTGGAGCGGGTCATGGAGACCGATATAGGAATCATGACCCTATCAGACCACGCCCCAATAACTATGAAAATTAAATCATCTATACATAAGATACAAACAACGGTTTGTCACGTAAACAATAATCTGATCCGAGATGATGAAGGGGCAGGAAGGGTGGAAGAGGAACTTAAAAAAAAAATGTACTCAATGAAACAGAAGGGATTTCAAGCGCTACCCTCTGGGAGTCCCACAACACGTACATTAGAGGGATATTAATCTCTGAGGGGGCTAGGAAAAAAAGAGAGAAAAATAAGAAGATTGACACTCTGTCTAAGGAAATAATGAATCTGGATTGTGAACACAAAGAGCTAAGATTAAAAGAGACGCTTCTTAAGTTAACTCTAAAAAGAGTGGAGCTTAAGGAGATTAGGGAACAGGAAGCAAGAAACTTTTTTAATAATATTGCCAGAGAGAGATACCTATGGGGTAACAAACCTAGCAAATACTTAGCCAAAATGTCCCATAAAAAGAAAACTAGGAACTATATTGAGAAAATTAAACAAAAAAACGGGGATCTGGTTTATTCAACTGCAGAAATTGCAGATACCTTTAAAAACAAAGAACTATACACAATCGATCAGACAAGGTGGCATGTAGGTGAAAAAGAGGCCAAAATCCAAGAGTTCCTAAAGGAAGCTGGATTACCCAGAATTGATGATGCAGAAAGATCCCATCTGGATCAGGCGATTACGGAAGCAGAAATTAAAAAAGCTCTAGAAAATACAGCAGGAGGCAAAGCCCTGGCCCTGATGGGTTCTCAGTTTTTTATTATAAGAAATTTAGTAACATCCTCATACCGAAATTGTGCAAATATTTTAATGGCTTAAGGCTGGAATATGAAACCAGCAAGGAAGCGCTAGCCGCCTCCGTGGCAATCATTTTAAAAGAAGGGAAGGACAGTTCACTTTGCTCAGGATATAGACCGATATCCCTCCTGAATACGGACATTAAGCTTTTCGCGAAAATATTAGCTGAACATTTGAAAAGTGTTATACACCTTTTGGTCCATCCGGACCAGATGGGGTTTGTTCCCAACAGGGAGGGAAAGGACAACAGTATTCGAGCACTTCTCCTGCTCCAGAAGCTTAGGCAGAATGGGTCCCCGGGTCTATTCCTGTCGGTAGATGCTGAAAAAGCATTCGACAGGGTAGACTGGGGACTCATGATGCAGACCCTTGGAGAAATGGGAATAGGAAACTGGCTGTCCAATTGGATTAAAACATTGTATCACCATCCCTCTGCAAAAATTAAAATAAACGGCACACTGTCAGAGCCCTTTGAGATGAGGAACGGGACTAGACAGGGGTCACCCCTGCTCCATCTTATCACTTGAACCACTGTTGTCTATTATCCAAAAAGACCCAGACATCAAGGGTATCAGGGTAAAAGACGAGGAACACAAGTTAACGGCTTTTGCCGACGACATTCTGTTTTTCCTGACCAATCCTGTAGTCTCTATCCCTAAGCTTACCTGTATATTACAACAATACAGATCTATCTCTAACTTGTGTCTGAGATATTAAATATAAACTTGAATAAGATTGAAGAAGGACAAATAAAAGAGATATGTGCCTTTCCCTGGAGTAGGGATCAAATTAGCCAACACGTTCCAGAAGATGTATAAGTTCAACTATGTCCCCCTGCTAAATGAGATTAAAACTGAATTAAATAAAACAATAAACAAACCCATTTCATGGGTCGGCGCATAAATATGTTAAAAATGACGGTTGTCCCAAAAATACTTTATACATTTTTATTATTACCTATAGCGGTCCCTCAAAACTCTCTACTCATGAATCATGTATGGAAAAAAAAAAAAAAAACATAGATTATATCTCTCTATCTTAAAACAAGAAAAGCTACACGGGGGTCTTGCGGTACCCGATATTAAAAATTACTCTAAGGCGGTCGAATGGGCTAGGGATAGACAAAGCAAAAGGTGGGTGCAAATCGAAAAAGCCCAAGCTCATATACAACATCATTTGGATCCCTCCCCAATATAGAATTCTTGATCACAATACTTTCACTATGACTCGGGACACTTTAAGAATGTGGGATAGGGTGCGGGTGTGGGATAGGGTGCAGACACAATTAGATAGGAAATGTAATTCTCCACTTATGAAATTAAAAGAAAATCCATTTTTTGCACCAGGGGAAAAAAATAGGGGGAAATTGGATTAGGAAAGATGATGTACACTTAGGTGAAGTAATCAAAGACGGCGAGATAATGACCTATGAAGAACTAAGGACTAAAACTGATCTTTGGAATCTTGATGGGTGGCATTATTCTCAGCTGCATTACATTGTTAGGCATCTCTCCTGCCCATTAAGGATGGAGGGGGAATTGACACCTCTGGAGAAGGTTTGCAAATCAGTAAACTCTAAGGGCACGATCACAAAACTATATAGGATACTCATTAAAATTGGAGCACGAGAAGAAGCACCTTTTATAGGAAAAATGGGAAAGGGAGTTGGGAATCCCTAGAGGGGAGCACTCTTTTCAACGGATTATGCACTGGACTCACTTCTCAGCAATTGATATACGCACTGCCGGGCTGGTACATCACCCCCAACAAAACCAGTCACTACAAAGTAGCCCAGTCGCCCAAGTGTTGGCGGGGGTGCCAAGACAAAGGTACAATAGCACATTTGTGGTGGACCTGCCCGAAGATCCAAAAATACTGGGTTACTATCCTTGGCCTAATAAAATAAATAACGGGCAAGGAGATCAAGAAAGACCCCTGGGGGGTGGTGTTCCACTGTGGGCACGAGGGTCTTAAAAAGTATAAGCAATCTTTTCTACCACACCTGTTGAATGCTGCAAAAAGACTTATCCCACTAAAGTGGCAGGAAGTGGAAAGCCCTAAGGTGTGGGATTGGATAAACGCAGTTGAGGAAACGTATAGGATGGAAGAGCTCAAGGAGATCCTCTTAAAAACATGGGGTGCTTTTCGGGAAAAATGGCAAAAATGGAAAGATTTAAAAAAAACTTGGAGTTATGTAGAGAGATTGAGGACCTGAGAACATTAGTTCGGAAATTTAGGGGGTTCCCGAATTGAGCTTGCCATCCTAGCCACAACCACTCTAAACTAACATCTGACACCATTACTAAACTGGCAGAGCCCTGGGAGCCACGAGGGGGGGGGGGGGTTGAAAAATGTATCGTGTTTTTTCTCTTTGTTTCTCATTGTTTCACTTTTAGTTCCCCCCCGACCGAGGGCAAAATAGGAAAGGAGTATACGCACCATACTATTGCCGGGCGGGGTAGGGGATCTTTTCTACCGTCTTCATAATACACTCATCATATATTAAAGTATATATAAAAAAAAGGGTAATAAGAAATAAACATACACTCTCGGTTGTACGAAATGCCACTAATGATGCAAACCAGATATAGAGACCAACAGACGCATCATACCATGAGCTGGTCTCTCTTGCTTGATCAAGGCTGAACGTGGCGAAAAAATAAATAAAAAAAATAAACTGGGTGTCTGTGTCTGTGATAACCAGGTAGTCAAAAGTTGAGCAAGCGCTCTCTCACCCTACAGGCCGACCCGCCTAATTCCTTCTCAGGAAGAAAAAAAAAGCGAACCCGCTGCTCCGATGTTGCTCCAGAACACGATCCCAGACAAAGATGTCCCACTGATACAGTTGTCAGCTGGGCAGCCTCTTCAAACTCCGGGAACACTGGCCTGGAGTTGGGGTCTTGCTTCCGTCTGGATTGCTGGTCTCTCGGCAAATCTAGGCCCAGGCTTCCAGCCTAGGATACAGCAATCTCCGTCAGCAGCTCCGCACAGGAGAGATGGCGGACCCGAACGAGCGAAAAAGGCGCCACTCTCCTTCCCGAAGCATCCTCCCCCACCGGTCCAGCGTAACACCACATCCTCCTGGGGGGCAAAGCATTGCGGGAATTGTAGTCCGTTTCTCCTACGAGTCAATGGAGTCCATAGCTCTTGCTACTTGTAGTCCCACAATGCATAACTTGTATAACGGTATCTAACATATTTACAGGCTTAAGTAAAGTTCCAGCGGGGGAAGCCTGTCACTAGACTCTGACAGGATGACCCAGCTACATATATCACATGGTATTTGCACAGCGTTTTTTTCAAACGCAATTTTGGAGGAAATTTACCGCTTCATCCCCTTAATGACAGGCCATTTTTTGTGATGTGGCACTGTCAATTTTGCAGTTGTGCAACATTGTACCCAAACAAAATGTATGTCCTTTTTTCTCCTACAAATGGAGCCTTCTTTTGGTGGTATTTGATCACCTCTGCAGTTTATTTTTTGTGCTATAAACAAAAAAATAGACAATTTTGAAAAAAAAAAACATACAAGTTATTTTTTAATTTTTGCTATAATATTCCCCCCCCCCCCCCCAAAAAAAAATCTTGGATTGGTGTATAAATTACACTGACAGGAAAGGGGTTAACACTAAGGGGGATCAGAGGGTTAAGCGTGTCCTAGATGATGGAAAAGGACACGGTTGGGATGTGGAAAGTGCTGCTCACCCCTAATGATAGATAATGAAAGGGCTCCCCTATGGGGTTTTTAGGCAGCTAAATAGTAAAGGATGAGATGGAATACAAAGCGTGTCCTAGAGAGGTGCTTTCTAACTGTGAGGTGAGGGCAGTGGACTGACTGGGAGTACAGAAAAATGGTTGTTCCTAATCGCTAAGAACAGACAATCACATTGGACTCCCCTGACAGAACAGGGATCTGCCTTGTTTACATTGGCTTAAACTGGTGCGACTGGACCAAAGTCTTGTAGAGTGAGAGAATTGTTGCTTTTATCCCTGGAGTTAATCCCCCTTTTGATGCATGCCAATATTCTGTTTGCTTTTTTTAGCAGCAGTGTGGCATTGCATGCCATTGTTGAGACTATCTTCTACTAGGACCCCCAGGTCCTTTTCCATCCTATACCTTCAATCAGCTGGTACCATTCTAGAGTTACCAAAGTACCCGTGGGTACAAGCCATCATGTTCTGGTGATTTATTAACCACTTAAGGACCCCTTCACACCGATATACGTTGGCAGAATGGTACGGATGGGCACAATCACGTACCTGTACGTGTCTCTTTAAGCCCAGCCGTGGGGTCGCGAGCGCGCCGACGGCAGCGCAATTGTGACCCGGTCCTAAGCTCCGTGACCGCGCCCGCGGGACCCGCCCGCTGCCGGTGTCCCGCGATCGGTCACAGGAGCTGAAGAACGGGGAGAGGTGTGTGTAAACACACCTTCCCTCTTCTTCACTGTGGCAGTGTCCTTGATCGGCTGTTCCCTGCTATAGGGAAAGACGATCAATAACGTCACGCGTCCAGCCCCGCTCCCCTACAGTTAGAAACACATACGAGGTCACACTTTTTTTTTTTTTAAGGGTATTTTTGTGCGTGAACTCGAGAGAGAGGAGCCAGACTGCAGGAGTTGGGAGTAGGCAGACCCTTCTCCCGGAGGCAATCACCATCCTTCTCCATGCCCCTGGTGGCAATGGCGGGTGTGAGGGGGGGCCTCCCACTCACCCCGCCCTACCTGCTCCTCTTGGGAGCTCAACTGGGGCCCAACGGGACCCCAATGGGGCAGAGGGACTCCCCCTATGAGGGAGTGAGGGGGTCTAGCCCACCCAGCCAGCCCCGTAGGTCCTTCGCCTCTCTTTATTTTAGGAGACCGCATGGCCAAAGTGCATGTGTTTTAAACCAATTTCGTGTGCGTGCAAGTGTGGTGGTTTTTGTGGGGGGGGGGTGGGCATACTAAGCACAGGAGTACCTTGCATAGCACACCCACCGGGAGCCGGGCTGAGACCACCAAACTCAATTCACATGTAGCCGAGACCGGGATCCGAACCCTTGGCTACAGAGGTGAACGGCTTGTCAGCGCAGTGCCAATCACGTTGAGCCACCACAGTTACCTATGAGGTCACACTTAACCCATACAGCGCCCCCTAGTGGTTAACTCCTAAACTGCAATTGTAATTTTCACAGTAAAAAAAAAAAAAAATATTAATAAAAATGCAATAAAACTATCCCCTATTTTGTAAACGCTATAAATTTAGCGCAAACCAATCGATAAACACTTATTATGTTTTTTTGTTTTTTTTTACCAAAAATATGTAGAAGAATACGCATCGGCCTAAATTGAGGGAAAACATTTTTTTTTTATATCATTTTGGGGGATATTTATTATAGCAAAAAGTAAAAAAATATAGATTTTTTTTCAAAATTGTTGCTCTATTTTTGTTTCTAGCGCAAAAAAATAAAAACCGCAGAGGTGATCAAATACCATCAAAATAAAGCTCTATTTCTGGGGAAGAAAAGGACGCCAATTTTGTTTGGGAGCCACGTCGCACGACGCAATTGTCAGTTAAAACGACGCAGTGCCGGATCGCAAAAAGGGGCAAGGTCCTTAACCTGCATAATGGTCAGAGTTTTAAGTGGTTAAAGGGGTTGTAAAGGTTTGTTTTTTATTTTCTAAATACAATTTTTTTTAAGCTAGTGCATTGTTGATTCACTTACCTTTTCCTTCAATTTCCCTTCTAAATGTTTTTTCTCTTATCGTCCATGGACGAACACCGCTCCTTAAATCGTGACAAGTGTGTTATGTTCTTGTTCACAGGAGAGGACTAGGCAAAAACATGTTAGAAAATTAAATGCATGTTACTTTTAACAGAGTTGAACAGCCCCACGCAGGGTGTGGTCCCTCCAGACATAACCCTCCTCCCTGCAGTATGCAGCCTCAGTTTTGTTCTGCCTAGCAAAGGAGAAGGAGGTACGGCTCCCTTTCTTGAAAGAATCTTCCATCAACTGTCGGCTGAGAGACAGGCTGGATATATAGATACTTGTAGTCTTCTCAGTCCGGCCAGCGAGCATGAGCACACCTTTGCAAAGAGGCTGGGTCTGCCACGACATACCCCATGACTCCTGGGGTGGCCGATGAGCTTTCCATTCCGAGGTCCACATATGACTGAGCTGTGGTGTTGTCTCACTCACAGTGGACCGGGCCGACAGCTACCTCCATTGCGGTTGTAAGCCTGTCAGGAATGCGTCAGTGAGTCCTCGCTTGGACGGTTAAGTACAGTCCCTCCCGCTTGGGTTCCTGGGGTTCGGGGGTCCTTCCCTGCTTCTTTTCCCTCTGCTGCATTGCTAAAATTGCTGCTGTCGGGGGGGTCTTACTGATGGGACTGTGGTGCGTCTGGCATGCGTTTCTGTGCTGGAAACATTCGGCGGCCATCTTTGATGAGTCTTTGGCCTCTAGTGGTACACGCTGTGTACTGAGGGTGGGCAGCGGCGCTGTGCTGTCTCCTCCTGTGATGGTGAGTCCCCTGGGTAATCCCCTGGTCAGTGCAGCAAGAGGGTGGGTTTTCATTCTAGCCTGAATAGGGAGCCTCTGTTTTGGAGTCAGTATTTGGGTTCTTCTTCCCCAAACATGCCTGAGGTGGCAGCTGGTGCTCCTGCACCTGGGATCCCCACAGACACTTCTTTGGCAGTCCTGGAAAGTTTTGTTGCCAGGAGGGAGCGGAGTGCAGAAGTAAGGGGGGTAAAAAGT
Source organism: Rana kukunoris (assembly GCA_029574335.1). Taxonomy (NCBI): domain Eukaryota; kingdom Metazoa; phylum Chordata; class Amphibia; order Anura; family Ranidae; genus Rana; species Rana kukunoris. The sequence goes on from CM056054.1 coordinate 90,894,281, forward strand.
GCCCTCTCCCCCGCTATCCCCTGGGGAATGCTCTGTATTAGACCAGGACCTGGCTGGTCCTCCGTTCTGTTTTATCTAAAGCCGTGGACAAGGTACTTGTGAGGATGACCCCTCACTTGGGTCAGTGCATGACAAGACACTTGTTGGTGCGCTTTTCAATGCTGTAAGGGACTCCCTTAAGCTGGATAGTGCAGCTGGGCTTCCGCTGTGGGCTCGGTCTTTTTTGAGTCACACAAATTAGACCGCTCTGTGAAGGTTTTTCCTTATGTGCCCTTCTTTGATAATTTCATTGATGCGGAATGGGAATAGCCACATAAGGCTTTTGTAGTCTCTCACCGCTTGGTGATTCGGTACCCCTTTGAGGACAGCCTCTTCAAGAGATAGGGCTTCTTCTCCGGTGGTGGACCCTCCAGGTGCCAGGGTGAAAGAGGTATCCACCCTCCCTATTGAGGGAACCTCTGCTTGTATGGATCTGACTGATAGGAGATCAGAAGTACTGACCAGTTCCATGTTTATCATGCTGGGGTCTCCCTTGCGGCCTATTGTGGCCACTCCTCTGGGGTCTCAGTCACTCACTGAATGGGCAAGCATTTTGCACCAGACTGTGGAGGAGCACCGACTCCCTCCTTAAGTTATTAGGCGGACCAGCTGGTCCAGGGCCTTGTATATGTCTGGGATGCTTCACAGGATGCCGCGCCCTTGATATCCAGGGCTTCTGTTTTAGAGATGATTTTATGCCACCTCCTCTGGTTGGAATGCTGGTCTGCTGACCAGGCCTCTAACATATACCCTGGCGGATTTACCCTTTTTGGGTCCTCGCTGGACGACATTATCACGGATGTCACTGGAGGGAAGAGCACTCTCCTCCAGGGGGAAGGAGCCCCGCCGTCGGGCGGTTCTTCCTTTCCCACGCCAAAGCAGTATTTTTGTCAGTCAGGGTCCGCGAGCAAACCCTCCCAGGCCGACAAAGGCTCAGATGGGGGACTAAACCGTCCCTGGGTGCGTAAGCCGAACACGCCGGCACCCAAACCCGCCATTGTATGTAGCCTTCCCCTGACAGTCTCTGGGGTGGGGGGTCGGCTTTGCAGGTTCACAGCTCGGTGAATCTCCCTGCTCTCCGACCAGTGGGTCTGCAAGGTGGTCTCTTCGGAGTACTAGATAGGGTTCCTTCCTATCAACGAACAGATTTTTTCCCTTGTGTCTCCCTCTCCTTCCGGCTCGTTGGTCTGCTCTGGGGCAGTGTGTGACTTGCTAAGCTGTGGGGTAATTTTACCTGCCCTGTAGGACAAGAGGTTTAAGGGATTCTATTTCAATCTGTTCTTGGTCCCGAAGAGGGACAGGGTCCATCTGATTTTGGGCCTCCAGCCCTATATGCCTTTGTGAACGTTGGGTAGTTCTGCATGGAATCTATTCGTTCAGTGGTAATCATTGGAGTTTGTTATAAACCACCCAATGTTAATGAGGAGGTGGAGACTCGGCTCCTTGCACAGATGGAAAGGGCTGCAAGGACTGGGACGGTGATAATAATGGGGGACAAAATTTTAGAAAAAAACCTATTGCAGGACAATTTTATGGTCCAGTTTATTGAGGCCCCAACTAGGAATGATGCTCTGTTGGACCTGGTCTTCTCAAACCATGCAGAGCTTATTACTAATGTTCAGATAAAGGAACACCTGGGTAGCAGTGATCATAACATGATTTCATTTAATGTTAACTATAAGCAAGAAATACATACAGGAAAGATAAAAACACTAAATTTCAAGAGAGCAAATTTTCAAAGGATGAGGACTGCTCTCCAGGGCTTGGACTGGGAGGTAATATTGGCACTGATGAACACAGAACGGAAATGGGAATTCTTCAAAAAGACTCTTTGGAACCTCACTGCAAAGTATATTCCCATGGGCAATACGTTTAAAAGGCTAAAGATGGTTCACGGTCAAAGTTAAAAAAGCTATAAACAATAAGTAAATAGCTTTTAAAAAATATAAAAATGAAAGAACACTAGTGTCGTTTAAATGTTACAAAGAATATAATAGAATATGTAAAAAGGAAATCAAGGATGCAAAAATTCAAAATGAACGACAGATTGCAAAAGATAGTAGGAAAACCCCCCAAAAATCTTTAAATATTTTAATAGTAAAAAGGTCAAGTCTGAGCATGTAGGCCCTTTACAAAATAATCTAGAGTGGGTGACTGAGGACAAAGAGAAGGCACATTTATTAAATGCTTTCTTCAGCTCTGTGTATACAATGGAGCATGGGGGAGATCATGTCCATAATGGGAATGGGAGTGGGAGTGACACAGCCCCAAATCCACAATGGCTCAAAAGTGATATGGTCCAGAAATATTTAGACAGAACAAAGATGGATAAAGCATCTGTACCAGATGGCATCCACCCACGGATCCTAAAAGAATTGAGCTCTGAAATTTCAAAGCCACTGTATCTAATATTTAGGGACTCATTAATGATGGGAATAGTACCACTGGATTGGCGTAGAGCCAATGTGGTGCCTATATTTAAAAAGGGAACAAAGTCTTTACCAAGTAACTATAGACCTGTTAGTTTAACTTCTATAGTTAGGAAGATACTGGAACGTTTAATAAAAGACCACATGGATGAGTTCTTGCTGGAAACAAACTATTTAAGCAGCAGACAGCATGGATTCGTGAAAGACAGAAGTTGTCAGACAAACCTGATTTCCCTTTATGAAGAGGTAAGTAAAACCCTGGACAGAGGCGTAGCTGTGGACGTGGTATACTTGGATTTTGCAAAAGCGTTTGATACAGTTCCCCACACAAGGCTCATGTGTAAGGCAAGGTCTACAGGATTGGATATATCAGTTTGTAAATGGATAGAAAACTGTCTGAAAGACAGAATTCAGAGTCGTGGTTAATGATTCATACTCTGAATGGTCCAAGGTTATCAGTGGTGTACCCCAGGGTTCAGTGTTGGGTCCCTTACTTTTCAATATATTTATAAATGATATTGGGTCTGAGATCAAAAGTAACATTTCTGTCTTTGCAGATGACACCAAGCTATGCAGTGGAATAACGTCCTTGCAGGATGTCTCCAATTTACAGGTTTAATGTTGATAAATGTAAAGTTATGCACTTAGGGCAGTGGTTCTCAACCTTACTAGTGCCGTGACCCCTTGATAATATTTCCAAAGTTGTGGGGACCCCTAACGGTAAAATTATTTTCATAGCGCGGGTTGTCAGCATCCAAGGCAAGATAAGTAATTTGTGCCCCTAACCCATGGATATTTAGTGCTCCCTGAGTCCCTTCCACTTGTACTGTATTAAAACCCCTTATGGTACATTTAGGGATGTACCCCTCTATCTCTTTGTTCTCCTTTCTTCCCCCCACCCCTCTTTCTAGCCGTCTTTCGCTCCCTTTTTCTTTGTTCCTTCCCCTCTTTTTCTCTCCCTTCCATGCATTCTCTAATTTTATTTCTTCTCTTATTTCTTGGTGGGTGGTGGGGTTAGTAGGATCAGTGGCGGTGCTGAGAGGAGTTCTGATCAGGTTCTCACCTTAGTTGCTCTTAATCAAGGTCATCTGCTGATCTGAGAACTGTAGTGGGGACTTTTAATGGCAACTATAATCACAGGTAGTGTTACTCACTGTGTCTCCGCATTCTCAGACTTTGTGGTGTCTCGTAGCAGTGACACCTATGCTGAAATCAGGAGATAGGGTCTCCTCCAGCCCCTCCCACTTCACTTTCCTCATGTCAGCTGACTTCTAGTCTCTGCCCCCCAGCCATGCCGAGAACCTGAATGGGCGGCTGCGGGCTTCAGGAACAGCCTATGATTTGGTGACCCCCCTGGCAAATCATCATTTGACCCCCAAGGGGGTCCCGACCCCCAGGTTGAGAACCACTGACTTAGGGGCTAAGAATATGCATGCATCATACATGCTGGGGGGAGTAAAACTGGGGGGATCTGTTGGGGAGAAGGATCTGGGGGTTTTAGTTGACCATAAGCTCAATAATGGCATGTAATTCCAAACTGCGGTTTCCAAAGCGAGCAAAGTCCTTTCTTGTATTAAGAGAGGTATGGACTCCAGAGATAGAGATATAATTTTGCCCCTATACAAATCATTAGTAAGACCTCATCTGGAATATGCAGTCCAATTTTGATTTCTGATAAGGGGCAAGGAGGAGCTCAGCTATTGGGAAAGATTAGAAGAACTGAATTGATTCACTCTTGAGAAGAGGAGAATAAGGGGGGGATATGATCAACATGTACAAATTTATAAGAGGTCCATATAGTGAACTTGGTGTTGGGTTATTCACTTTAAGGTCAACACTGAGGACAAGGGGGCACTCTTTACGTCTGGAGGAAAAGAGATTTCACCTCCAAATACGGAAAGGTTTCTTCACAGTAAGAGCTGTGAAAATGTGGAACAGACTCCCTCAAGAGGTGGTTCTGGCCGGCTCAGTAGATTGTCTTAAGAAGGGCCTGGATTCTTTCCTAAATGCACATAATATAACTGAGTACTAAGATTTGTAGGTAAAGTTGATCCAGGGTAAATCCGATTGCCTCTCGGGGGATCAGGAAGGAATTTTTTCCCCTCCTGTAGCGAATTGGATCATGCTCTGCTGGGGTTTTTTGCCTTCCTCTGGATCAACTGTGGGTATGGAGTTGTGTGTATAGGACTGTACTGTGCTTTATTTTGTTTGTTTATTTTAATTTTTTTATGGTTGAACTGGATGGACTTGTGTCTTTTTTCGGCCTGACTAAATATGTAACTATGCATGTCCCATTTTGCGCAAGTCACAGAGTTTTCTGTGCTTCACGATGGGGGGAGGACCACTGTCAGTTTGTGACCCTTCCTTTTTGATCTGGCATCAGCACCAAGAGTTTTCACCAGCGAGCTTGCATTTATCCTAGCTTTGCTGGGACAGCGTGGCTTTGCCATCATGGGCTACTTAGCCAAGAATTTGTGTGGGTGTTAAACATTTTGGAGCCGGTCTTGGTTCCGACTCAGCATTTGGAGTACCTAGAGTTGATCCGGACTCCTCGGTGGCGAAGATCTTTCTCCCCTGGAGAAATTGCAGACTCGTCCGTCTGCGGTGAAGGCATTGGCATCACGCAATCGGTCATCTCTTCGTTTTGCATGCGAGTCCTGGGCCTGTTGGTAGCTTCCTTCGAGGAGGGACCATATGCCCAGTTCCACACATGTTTTCCAGCAGGAAATACTGTCCAAGTGGTACAAATCTTTGTCTCTGGATCATCAGATTCAGGTGCACCAACTAGTCTGAGTCTTTCTGAATTGGTGGCTGAGATCCCCGACTCTTCGGTCCGGGAAGTCGTTTCTTCCCTTCCAGTGGACGGTGATTGTGACGGACGCCAGCCTCACGGGTTGAGGCGGGCGCCTGGCGGGGTCCAGTCGGCCCAGGGTCACGGCCACACCACCCTGAATTGCACCCTCTGATCGCGGTAGCTAACCAGGGTCGGGCCTAGTTAGTACTTGGATGGGAGACACCCTGGGAATACCAGGTGCTGTAAATCCTATCTACTGATCATTGACCTAGTACTTTGGGCAATCGGGCTATGCCTCTCCTCGTGGTGGAGGAGGTTGTAAGGTCGTCCGATCTGGATTCAGCCAGACAGTGCCACGGCCGTGACTTCAGTCTACCATCAGGTATACTGGTAGGCGGACTACCAGAGTCGCCAGATGCTGGACCAGGGTGACGAGTCTTTGTACTTGGAGGTGTTTCAACTCCGTTGTAGGAGGTGAGACTCACAGGGCATGGATCTCCTGGCTGCTCATCTCAACCGCAAGGTGTCGAAGTTCATGGCCAGGTCTAGTGATCCTGTACAGACACGTCAGTCGCGTTGGTGGCCCTGTGGGGTCAGTATCGGCTATTTTATGCCTTTCCTCCATTGTAGTTGCTTCCTCAGCTGCTCCACAGAGTGGAGGCCAAGGGGATCCCGATGATTCTAATCACTCCAGATTGGCCTCGGCGTCCTTGGTACGCCGATCTCGGGTGCCTGGTGTTGGAGGTGCCCTGGTGGTTGCGAGGCGGGAGGACCTTCTATCCCAAGGTCCCATACTTCCTCCTGTTGTACAGTGGCTAGCTTGCACGCCATGGCTATTGGAAGCCAAGTTTTAAGAGACTGAGGTCTGTCCGACTCGGTCATCTTAACCATGCTGAGGGCACAGTAGTCTTCTTCCTGGAGGATCTACAATCGCACCTGGAAGGCCTACATCTCTTGATGCAAAGAGATGGAGTGACGTCCACTGACGTACTGTACTCTGTGTCCAGGGTCCTGCTGTTTTTACAGCTTGGAGTGGATCTAAAAATTACCTTAAAGGGGTTGTAAAGGGAAAAAAAAAACGTTTCCCTAAATAGCTATCTTTACCTTAGTGCAGTCCTCCTTCACTTACCTCATCCTTCGATTTTGCTTTTAAATGTCCTTATTTCTTCTGAGAAATCCTCACTTCCTGTTCTTCTGTCTGTAACTACACACCATAATGCAAGGCTTTCTTCCTGGTGTGGAGAAAGCCTCTTGAGGGGAGAGGGGGCGAGCAGGAGTGTCAGGATGCCCACTAACACACAGCTCCTTTCTCTATCTGCAAAGTAGAGAATGTCCTGACTTGCCTGCTCGCCCTCTCCCCACTCAAGAGGCTTTCTCCACATCAGGGAGAAAGCCTCGCATTACGGCGTGTAGTTACAGACAGAACAACAGGAAGTGAGCATTTATCAGCAGAAATAAGGGCATTTAAAAGCAAAATCGAAGGATGAGCTAAGTGAAGGAGGACTGCACTAAGGTAAAAAAAGCTATTTAGGGAAAAAAAATCCTCTACAACCCCTTTAAGCACCGTTTGGGGGCAGATTTCAGCCTTGACTGTGTTTTTTTTTTTCAGTGGCCTTTTGCGGTCCATTCCCTGGTGGGTACCTTTTGATGCAGGGGGTTTGTCATATACTTTACTTTACCCTTTTGGCCCACCTCTTCCCCCATGGGTTTTGACTCTGGTTGTCTCGGTTCTTCAGGAAACTTTTGGAAACATCATAGATTCTTCTCTTGACACCATCTCGGAAGGTGACATTTTTTTAGTGGCCATTACTTCGGTCAGAAGGGTTTCTGAGTTAGCGGTCTTGTAAGTCGCCATGCTTGATCCTCCATAAGGATTAGGTGGTGGTCGTGCGCCCGCGACCTTTAATTCTTCTGAAGGTGGTTTCGGCCTTTCGCCTGAATGGACGTCAGAGAAAAGGATTTTACAGTGAGTACAAAAAATCCTATTTTTTCTTTGTCTGAATTTATCACTTCCTGTTTCTCCTCAGTAAACTTGCCACCATCATCCGAGCGGTGGTTAGTCAGCCAGAACGGCTTACTGAGGAGGAACAGGAGGTGAGAAATATAGACTAGAAAACAAAGAAAAAAAACATTTAGAAGGGAAATCAAAGAAAAAGGTAAGTGAACCAACTCGCTTAAAGGAACCTATTTAGAAAATAAAAAACAAACATTTACAACCCCTTTAATGCTAAGTTTCCAAAGTCTATTTCTAATTCTGTCCTCTTTTAGCCATGAGGGTGCTTCCTGTGATGTGTCATGAGGACAAACACTGCAGTTTTGGTTACTGAAGCCCCCTGATTCCCTCGTGAAGACTGAGAAGAAGAATACATTCAATTCCTTCGCCATCTCTCCCCATCCTTTGTAACCAGATGTCCTTCCTCATTTTGTATGGTGCCAATATGGTCTGTCCTCCTTTTTTTTTTTACTGTTTATATACTTAACCACTTAACGCCTGCCGCATGTATATGTATTTCCACAGAATGGCACGTACATGTACTTCCCTGCCTTCTTGCGGGTCGGGGGTCAGATCGGGACCCCCCCCGCTACATGCGGCGGGCGTCTTACCTCTGGGAGCGATCCGGGATGAGGGTGCGGCTGTTCGTTTTCGTCCGCCCCCTCGCGATCGCTCCCAGTGAATCAGCAGAGCCCCCGCCCTGCACTTCCTCTGCCTGTGTAATGTAAACACTGGCAGAGGAAGTGATGTCAGCTCTCCTCTCTGCGGTATTTTCAATCCGACGAGAGGAGAGAAGACATCACAATAAGTCGCACCAACACTACACTGACACCAGTACACACTTCACCCCTTCCGATTACCTCCCCAGCCCCCTGTCACAGTGTCACTGATTGCAGTAATCATGTATTTACTGATCACTGCATTTAGTGTCAGTGTGACAGTTACTGTGACAGGCAGTTAGTGTTAGGTCCAGGTTAGCCCCGTACCCCCCCCCCCAATAAAGGTTTAACCCCTTGATCACCGCCCTTTCACCCCCTATTGCCAGTGTCATTAAGCGATCGGTTTTCTGATTGCTGTATTAGTGTCATTGTTGCCACTAGGTAGCTAATTTTTTTTTTTTATATTGCATTTTTTTTTTTTTGTGTGGCTAAATACAAATATTGATTTTTTTTTTTCAAAAATTTCGCTCTATTTTTGTTTATAGCGCACAAAATAAAAATCGCAGAGGCAATCAAATACCATCAAAAGAAAGCTCTATTTGTGGGAAGAAAAGGATGCAAATTTTGTTTGGGAGCCACGTCGCACGACGCCTTTGGGCATTTAGCAGCATATTGGTCCGGGGCTTAAGTGGTTAAAGATATTATTTTGGGATTTATTTTGATCTCCTCCTTTATGTGTCTTTTGTGTTCTCCCAGTATTTTCCCCTTAGCTTAATCACTTTGGAGCTCTACCCATAAATATTTCACCTACTCCCTAGCTCCCTTAGTGATTTCATATCTCACATTCACTTGTACATTATTCTTGATACATAGACATAACCCTTCCCCTTTTTTTTATCCTCTCTATCCCTGTGCTAAAGGCAATACCCTTGAATGGTTGCCAGCCAATCATGAGAGCTGTTGAATCGGGTCTCTGAAATTCCCACAAAATCGAAATCCTCCTCGTTCAACAGTATCTCTAGTTTACAGTATAATTTGTTTTGTGAAATATTAAAAATGATGTTTTATGCTGATTAAGTAGATACCTAACATGTCATGCTTTAAAATTGCTTGTGAAATGGTAACAAACTATGGTACTTAAAAAAAAAAAAAAAAAAACTCCATAGACGACACTTTAAAAATGTTTTCAGGTTACCTGTTTAATGTTTGAGGAAGTCTAGCACTAGAATTATTACTCTCACTCCAATGTTTGCGAAAAACACCGTTTGCATATGTGTGGGCGACAAAATGTTATTTATTTTAATTACTTTTTAATCCTATTAAAAGGTTTGACGAGAGTCCCTTTTGGGCATAGGGTGACTGAGAAAATATGTCTTGGATTACTTCAAATGGGACATTAATATTCACTAACAATATCTCTCAAGAAATATGAAGCTGTTATCCCCTGTGTGCTGTGAGGTCTATGCACAGGAAGTAACTCCTAATATGGGCATTTCAGGATATACCTGGCTGCCTGTTGTAATGTAAATGAATCCAGGCTAACGAAGGCGACGTACACACGACCGAGGTTCTCGCTGGAAACCAGCGAGAACCTCGCTGGAAGCTGCATTCCAGCGAGGACCTCGGCCGTGTGTACACAGAGCGCTTGCCCCGCCCGTCGGGAATCCCGTCGAGCGAAAAGAGAGCACGCTCTATTTTTGCTCGACGGCCCGCCTGGATGAATGGCTGGTTGCCATTCCCGACGGGCGGGTCACCGATTTCGACGGCCGGCAGAGAACCTCGACGGGCGGAACGATGTGTTCTGCCCGTCGAGGTTCTCTGCCGTGTGTACGCGGCTTCAGGTTCTTTTCATTGTGGCTTACGCTAATTAACCCTGCAATTGTGTGAAGGAGTTCTGCGTTGATATGTATGATAATGTATTTTGTAGTTTAGGAGACGACCAGTCTAGGAAACTCAAAGGGTCATGTCTCTGAGTCATTTTGGCTGCTAAAGGAAGTATTGACACTCAGAATAATGTGTATTAGGGGCTCATTATGTAACCATTGTGTGATGATGTGGGTGGATCCAGGTCATTGTTCAGTATTCTCAAGTGTATAAAAAGAGACTGCATTCCTTCCAATAAAGTTCATATCCCTGTTTGACCTTCAACACAGAGCTTTGTCTCGTATTTGGGGGAGAATTATTCCTATGGGTTCGCCTGACTGTGTGTCAGTAGCTGCCTTGGTGTTCGGAAAGGGAATGTCCTAAACGGCTTTAACCCCTCTCATACTTGGGGTGTTGTTATACTGGTGGTAAGCAGTGGGATGATTCCCACAGCCTAAGAGGACAGCTACAAGAGGATACAGGCCAATGGAAGCACAGTATGAACGACTAAAGCTCTCTACCCTCAAGGACTTATTGGAGAACCAGGGCAGACTGGCCAACAACCGTAAGAAGAGGGACATTATCGCAAAACTAGTTGAAATTAAGCCGAAAGACCCAACATAACCGAAAAGGCCCAGCATAACAGACAGGACACATGAAGAGGCAAGTTTTGATTGGCTGTTAACATAAGACTGGCACATTATGGTACTAACCCTACAGCGGAGATCATAGGCCACGTTATAGCGGCTGTTTAATGCAAATTGGCTACAGCAAAGAGGTGCTGCAGCAGCAGAAGTCACAGCAGCACCAACTGAAAGGAGAAAGGTACATTTTGCTGCTTTTTAAAATGTAGTCAAAACAATAGGGGAGATTATTGGGTACCTTGCCGTTTTTGAACGGCAATGTGCCCTACACCGGGTGCCCACAGAGGCATGAGTTACCATTTTGTCTGGGAAATTGTCTGGCCGGGCCAGTGAAGTGTTCAGGGCCATCCCAGACGAGGATATTATGAACTATGGACTGGTAAAAGAAGCACTGTTGGCCAGGTATGCCGCCACATCGGAGGCATACGGGAGGCGGTTCTGAGAGACAAGCAAGCAGACTGGAGACTGATCTACAGGGTGGGCATGCCGCCTACACTGCACAGCATCTCACTGGGTCACTGGATTCCAAGCAGTATCCTGGGAAGAGGTGCTGCAGGTGTTCCTGCTGGAGCACTTCTTTGACAAGCTGTCCCTGGAAGTCAGAGAGTGGGTCCAGGACTGAAAACCTTTCACCTTGCCTGAAGCAGCTCGCCTGGAAGACGAATACACAGACGCCAGCAAACTGGATAACCCTGTGGTCAAGACAACAGTTCGGGTGGGTTATCGATCAGTGACACCCCCTCCAGCTGCGGCCCACCAACCACAGTCGTACTGCCCTTCAGCACCACCTTTAGAGGGCACTTATTCTCAGCAGCCCAGGTTCAACTCCCAGGACTTCTCACAGCCCATCAGGTGTTTTGGGTGTAAACAGCAAGGGCACAAAAAGACAGACTGTCCGGTGAATCCAGCCAGGCAGTCACAGTTTTGGAGAAAGCCAGCAGGGGGGAACCCTCACACATCCATGCCTTTGGCCCACTGCATTGAGGAGGAAGAACATTGGGGCCTCCTGCATGAGGCTGATCCAGTACAAGCAGCTAACCGGGACAACAGGCAGACTGTCCGGGTCAATGGAAAGGTAGCCAATAGCCTATGTGATACTGGCGCCACCATGACCCTACTACAGAAGAGCCTCATCCCAGAGAGCCAACACATCGGAGACACTGTAGCCGGGAGTGTGGCGGGAGGCACCGTCTTCCGGCTACCCGTTACCTGTCTTCACCTGGATTGGGGGGTTGGTTCAGGACACGTGAATGTGGGGGTGATGAAGGATTTGCCAGCGGATGTACTACTGGGGAATGATTTGGCCTCCCTCGTTTCTGCTTACGCCCCGATGGGCCCCGCTGAACTACCTGTGCCCAGACCGGTTCTGCTGGAACCGGCCCGTTTGCTGAGACCCGGGGTAGGACTATCTCCCCCCGACATGTACCTTAGATCAGGCACAATATCACAGTCTAAAATTGGAATGTGACAAGTTGGCCAGTAAGATATCCGAGATGCAATGACACTACGTCATGTATTATGAGATGTCCTATGGCTTGAACATTGAAATGCACAAACTGTCAGAAATTGTCAAAAGGTTAAATGGGATTTGCGCCCAGGTTTTGCATTCCCTCTCCCAAGAGCATCAGCAACAAGTCCTGGGAGCCATTGAGAGAGCAAAGCAAGTGACGGCTCCAGAACTGAATTCCATTATTAGCCCTTGTAATAGAAATAAGGATGACAGGTCCTCTTTATGGAGAGATCTGGGGTCTCTCCACCTCTGTGATCAGGCAGCCTCACCATCAGATCATTTCTCAGGCAAGCCAATAAAAAACTTGCCCTGAGCATTTTAATATTGGTGCAACAGTGCTGCTTAAATCTAAGAAGGAAGTACAGTACTCCACAAATGCTTGCCCTGAAAATGTTATTGTTTAATGTTTTAACGCTTAGTATTACAAATACTGCAGCTGCTGACTTCTAATAAATGAACACTTGCCTGCCCTGGAGTCCAGCGACATCGGCAGCAAAAGACGAGCAATCACTCGTCTCTTTGCTGCCCCCACCGCCATCCTCGGTGAGGTAATTAGGAAGTGAAGCGTTGCGGCTTCACTGCCCGATTCCCTACTGCGCATTCATGAGACGCGCTGCGGCGTCCTCACTGGTCCCTGCTTGTGTTCTGGGAGCCGTGTGTTTCCCAGAGCACAACGGGGAGGGGGGGAGTGACACACTACCCGCAGGTCCCCGCAGAGTGTTCCCGGAAGTGGGTGCAAATATCTTAGACAGGTATCTGCACCCCCCTCCCCCTGAAAGGTGCCAAATGTGACACCGGAGGGGGGAGGGTTCCGATAAGCGGAAGTTCCACTTTAGGGTGGAGCTCCGCTTTAATGCTAGTGCAGAGTACTGCTTGGACCTTAGAAGAAGAAGAGGGTATACCCAAAATCGTGTCCTGAAAATTATAATGTTAGCCCAGAGTACTGCTTGGACCTTACATAAAGGGGTTACACCATGAAAGCTTGTCCTGAAAATTTCAATGTTGGTGCAGTACTCAATTGTTTTGATTTGTTTCTGCTAACTAAAATATAACTAAAAACAACTGCATAATTATAGCTAAGGCTGGGTTCACGGCAGTCGTACTACTTTGGATCTGACTTTGCCCTGCGACTTGAAGTCAGAAACGCGTCAGACTTCAATGAACAGGGATCCGACAATGCCAGGCACTGTTTGGTATGAATCTTAAGGGGGAACACTATTTGCTTCATCCATCCATGTCTGACTTGGTCTCCTGGTACTCTCCGGGGGCCATGTCCTGGGGTTGGCATGCAGCGAAGCCCAAACTCTCGTGAGGGTGACCCTGGCAGAATACCGGCTGGCCCTTAGATTGCATGCCCTGGGGAATCCCATGTCACCTGCTCGCCTGTGGGCTCACATCAGTAGCATTGTGACATGCAAACTGCGTAAAGGAAGAACAATAGTTTTCACAGTACACACACTGTACTGCATTTTTGAGCTATTGTAATAAAAATCACTTGACAAAACCAAATCCCTCTGGTGCTAAATGTTATAGAAATAAAAAAATAAGAGCAAAGATTTCAGCTCCTCCTAGAATGACACTTAACATTTATGCTTCTTATGTGACCTTTTCTATTTACTGCTGATCTGGTTTGCTCAGTTTCATTTGATTGATTACCCTGAAGTCATTGTTAATCACTGTGCACTGCTCAGTAAAACATAGCTCTTTGCAATTAGAAATATATTTCAAGGGAAATTAAAAAGGGAGTCTGAAGTGCAAGAAAATGATTATGTGAGAAGCATCTACATGTCAGTTATTTTACACAACCTTTCATAACCCAGATCACAGCATCAGTGTGGTCTGCTTTTTCAAAGCTCTCATTTATGAGCCCATGCTTGATATATTGTTTATTAAATACAGAGGGTTTTCATAAAGGAGACCTGAATTGCTGGCATAATGCACTAAAAAAACGTTATATTCCCTGCATGTGGTGTCCTCGCTGTTCTGTAGCATTTGATGGTACTTCATTAGTAAGGTAACATGCAAGGCATAGTACTTATGCCGCGTACACACGGTCGTTTTTTGCGATGAAAAAAAACGTTGTCCAACATGCTTGAATTTTTTGTGTCGTTTTTCAAAATGTCGTTTTTTCTTGTTTCACAAAAAGTCACCGTGTGTAGCAAAAATGTCGTTTTAAAACGACGTTTTTCAACCCGCGCATGCCCAGAAGCTAGTTATGAAGCGAGCTTCATTTGAAAAGAGTGGTAAACGTAACCTCGCTTTTTGTGAAAAAACTATGGTGTGTATGCAACATCGTCTTTGAAAAGTGACGTTTCAAAAACGTCGTTTTTTTTCATCACAAAAAATGATCGTGTGTACGGGGCATTAGAGTAGTCTCTTATTGTCCAATCTACAGCGCTTCACTTTTTCCACATTTTGTTATGTTACAGACTTTTTTTCCAAAATTGATTAAATTCATTGTTTTCCTCAAAATTCTACAAACAATGCCCAAAAATTACAACATAAAAGAAGTTTGATAGCTTTGCAAATTTGCTTAACATAAAAAATGAAAATAAATAAATAAATCACATGCACATACAGTGAAGGGAAAAATAAGATTTTTATAACGGCTTACCTGTAAAAATCATTTTCTTGAAGGTAAATCAGGGGACACAGAGCACCAGTAATTACTACATGGGTTATGGGCCACCTTCAGGAGATGGACATTGGCATAAGCAAGACAGGAAGTCCCCCTCTATGGGGAGTGCCTCAGTTTTGTAGCATAGCAATATATAATCCAAAAGAGGATTGTGTCCCGTGATATTCCTTTAAGAAAAGGATTTTTACAGGTAAGCATTTATAAAAAATCTATTTTATTTTAGTACATCACAGGACACAGAGCACCAGTAATTACTACATGGCATGTCCCAAAGCGATGCCATCTAAGGGGAAGGGAGACACAAACAAAGCAGACCTCCGTCCGACATGAGGACCTATACTGCCACCTGCAAAACACTGCGGCCAAAGGCGGCATCCTACTGTTGACCCACATCCACCTAGTAAAATGTTGTGAATGTATGAACAGATGACCAAGTTGCGGCCTTGCACACCTAAGCTATGGAGGCTTGGTGATGCACTGCAGAAGAAGCACTAACTGCACTGGTGGAGTGCGCTCTTAGGACGGAAAGGCAGGACTTTCCCTTTTGAATCATGCACTTGAGTAATGATCTGACAAACCCCTAGAGATGGACGATTTGGATGCTGCTTGTCCCCTTCTGGGGCCCCTTGGCAGCACGAACAACGCGTCGGTTTTCCTTATCTGAGCAGTTGCTTCCAGAAGCTAACTGTAATGACTCTTCCAGTGCCAAATTTGACTCTGGAAAAAATCTTAATTGTAGGTTTATTTTAACAGCCAGCAGCAAAATAACAAAAATATCCAGAAAAAAAATACAAAATCAATAGGGGTTCAAATACTTTTCCCCCTCACTGTAAGTATTCACAGCCTTTGCTCAGTACTGTATTGAAGCACCTTTGGCACCAATTACAGCCTCAAGTCTTTTTGAGCAGTGGTTCTCAACACTGTCCTCAAGTACCCCCAACAGGCCATGTTTGCAGGTTTTCCTTTATCTTGCACAGGTGCTTTATATTTCAGTATTTTTATTGAAGAAACAATGTTGTATAAGGCACAAGTGACAAAAACGTAAATAACTATCAAGCTCCGTCAAATAATATTACTCATTCAAATAGTTGTAAGCATAAAACCTATAAATAAGAAACAAAGCAAGCTCAACACAAAGTGCAGTTAGTGGGAGAGTCCATTAACATAGCCATATGACATAAGAATAAACACAATGGCCCAGATTCACAGAGCAATTACGCCTGTCTAACTGGTGTTAGACAGGAGTAATTTCAAATTTTGCGCGCCGTATCACTAGTTTGAATCCTCAAACCATGATACGGCGGCTTCGGGCTTCGATCCGAGAAGCTTACGTCTTCGTAAGCCTTCGGATCTACGCTGCGATATTTTTGCGGCCACTGGGAGGAGTTCGCGTCGTTTTCATGCGTCGGGATATGCAAATTAGTTTTTACGGCGATCCACGAAGGTACGAGTGTCCCTCGCAATCGCCTACGTCATTTTTTGGCTACGTAATGTTAGAGGAGCTTTTTGCTGGTCTAACAGTGCGTAACCCATGTAAAGTATGGCCGTCGTTCCCGCGTCGATTTGAAATTATTATTTTTTTTTTAACGTAACTCGTTCGGGAATAGGAATGTACGTAAACGACGCTACTACAAAATAACGACGTGATTTCGCGCAATGCACGGCGGGAAATTTGCGAACGGAGCATGCGCTGTTCGATCGCCGCGGGAACGCGCCAATTTTAAATGCTTCACGCCCCCTACTCGCGCAGATGGATTGCGACGGGAGAAATACACTACGCCGCCGTCGTTTACTGGACAAAATCTACCTGGATTCCACGTAGAGCCAGGTAAAAAACGGCGGCGTAGTGTATTTCTGATACGCTACGAGAATCTAATTCTCTCTGAATCTGGGCCAATGTCCCCTTTTTTCTGTATCTTTCCCCTCCTCGGTTGTTAACCACTTAAGGACCTTGGTGTTTTTTAGATTTGGTGTTTGCAAGACTAAAACATTTTTTTCTGCTAGAAAATGACTTAAAACCCCCAAACATTATATATATTTTTTTTCTAACACCCTAGAGAATAAAATGGCGGTCATTGCAATACTTTGTCACATCGTATTTGCGCAGCGGTCTTACAAGCACACTTTTTTTGGAAAAAATTCACTTTTTTAATTAAAAAATAAGATGACAATAAATTTGGCCCTTTTTTTTATATATTGTGAAAGATAATGTTACGCCGAGTAAAATAATACCCAACATGTCACGCTTAAAAATTGCGCCCGCTCGTGGCATGGCGTCAAACTTTTACCCTTAGAAATCTCGGTAGACGACCTGTAAAAAAATGCTATAGGTTGCATCCTTTGAGCTACAGAGTAGGTCTAGGGCTAGAATTATTGCTCTCGCTCTAACGATCGCGGTGATACCTCATTTGTGTAGTTTAAATACTGTTTTCTACTCACGTATGCGTTCGATTCCGCGCAAGCTCGTTGGGACGGGGCGCCTTAAAAAAAATTTTTTTTAGTTATTTTATTATTTTTTACACCGAAAAAAATGAAATAAAAAATGTGATCACTTTTATTCCTATTACAAGGAATGTAAACATCCCTTGTAATAGAAAAAAGCAAGACAGGTCTTCTTAAACATGAGATCTGGGGTCAAAAAGACCTCAGATCTCATATTTAGACTTAAATGCAAAAAAAAAAAATGGAAATTGTAATTTTTTCAAATGACAAAAAAATATGTTTCTTTAGGACGCATGGGCGGGACAGAGGACCCGATCGCCTCCGCCGCTACCGACGGCTCCGGTAAGCGGCGGAGAGCGGCGGCAGGGGGGCCCCTCTCTCGCCACCGATAACGGCGATCTTGCAGCGAATCTGCCGCGGAGACCGCCGTTATCGTGTACAGGACCGCTCACTGAAAAGATGGATATCTCGGTTGTGGCAGCAGCTGCTGCCGGTACCGAGATATCCATCTTAAAAAAAAAAGGTTGTATATATAGAGTGAGGGGTCCTTAAGTGGTTAAATCATTCACTGAATGGTGAAAAAACTAAAACGATACATCCCTGATTCACTAGGGGCCAATTGTAAGTTTGGGAAATATACTGCACAGGTCTCGATGTGTGCGAACAATGAATCACAATACTGGTGAAGAGAAATAAAAAATAAAAAATGAAGTAGTATGCTGCTGCAGCTAAAATGTCAGATACAAACATATATAGCAATAAAAAGAAAAAAAGCTGTGCTGCATAAATAAACCAAAAATGGTGTAAGACATAAATTAATATGAATGTTCAATACACTGTAAACTGTGCACAAAAATCACCTGTGCAAAACAATAGCTTTAGAAGAGTGAACTTAATAGTATAAGTGCTAAATGACAGAGTCCATAAAAATTAATGAGTCCCAAGAGATTCAAAGAGATGTAGTAAGCATAGTGTAAAAAAATTCCAGATGAGTGTTGAGCAGGTCCAAGGAAAATGGTGCCAGCCAGCAAGACAGATAAGAACATCCTCCACCACTTATGTCCTATCTGCTTACCAAAACGAATGGACCTCTATGAAGAGATCAATTGCGCGTGTAGTCAACAACCCTTCCCAAGGTATCCTGGAATGCCTTTTCGCTGTATGTGCTTGTAACCTTTTATATTGTCAAAACGTATCTCCTCCGTGCAGATGACCCAGAAAGGAAAATGCTGACATAGTGTAATAACGTCTAAAAAATTTATTAAATAAAATCGAATACACTCACATGTTAGTAGAATAAATAGAGCATGTTAAGTTTGCTGTAGCTGGCCGGCTTTACTATCCGCTCGTTCTTCCGGATAGCAGCGAGGTGAACTGTGGTGACGTCAGCACGCCGATCCTCCCTACGCCGTTTCGTTAAAATACTGACTTCTTCCAGGGGCACAGCAAACTTAACACGCTCTATTTATTCTACTAACATGTGAGTGTATTCGATTTTATTTAACCACTTGACCACTGGACCACCCGCTTCCTGACCAGACCAATTTTCAGCTTTCGGTGCTCTCACAATTTGAATGAAAATTACTCAGTCATACAACATTTTACCCATTTGAAATTTTTGTCCTTTTTTTCACACAAATAGAGATTTCTTTTGGTGGTATTTGATCACCTCTGGGTTTTTTATTTTTTGCGCTATAAAAGAAAAACGACTGAAAATTCTGTAAAAAAAAAAAAAATCTTGTTTCTGTCATATTAGCAGGTTATTTCTCACACACAGCATATGCATACCACAAATTACACCCCAAAACACATTCTGCTATTCCTCCTGAGTATGGCGATACCACATGTGTGAGACTTTTACACAGCGTGGCCACATACAGAGGCCCAACATGCAGGGAGCACCATCAGGCGTTCTGGAACACCCAGACCAATTCTGACATTTCTCTCCTACATGTAAAAATCATAATTTATTCGCTAGAAAATTACATAGAACCCCAAAACATTATATATGTTTTTTTAGCAAAGACCCTAGAGAATACAATGGTGGCCGTTACAACTTTTTATCTCGCATGGTATTTTCGCAGAATAAAAAAAAAAAAAAAAAAAAACAGTAAAGTTCGCCCAATTTTTTTTCATAATGTGAAAGATGAAGTTACGCCGAGTAAATAGATACCCAACATATCACACTTCAAAATTGCGCACACTCATGGAATGGCGCCAAACTTCGCTACTTAAAAATCCCCATAGGCAACGCTTTAATTACTTTTATTGGTTACATGTTTTTAGTTACAGAGGAGGTCTAGGGCCAAAATGATTGCTCTCGCTTTCACATTCGCAGAGATACCTGACATGTGTAGCTTGAACACTGCTTTCATATGTGGGCGGGACTTACGTATGCGTTCACTTCTGCATGCGAGCACACGGGGACAGGGGTGCTTTAAAAAATGGGTATTGCAGAGTATTTGGGTATTGCAGAGTATTTGGGTATTGCAGAGTATCGTGCAGGGTATTGGGGTATTGCAGAGTATCGCACAGGGTATTGGGGTATTGCAGAGTATTGGGGTATTGCAGAGTATTGGGGCATTGCAGAGTATCGCGCAGGGTATTGCAGAGTATTGGGGCATTGCAGAGTATCGTGCAGGGTATTGCAGAGTATTGGGGTATTGCAGAGTATTGCGCAGGGATAGCTGAGCTGGGCTGGATGGATGGCTGGATCTGTGACTGCATTTGTCACAGATCCAGCTACAGCGCTGCTGCTGCCACCCACTCCCCCCCCCCCTCTCCTTTCACACTGTTCTGAACGGTACAGAGAGGAGAGGGAGGAACCAGCGTCATCAAATGACACCGATTTGTCGATCATTTGACGAAGCGGTCACGTGGTAAACGGCCGATATCAGCGGCAATTTACCATGATCCGTGATGCGCCTGGTCTTCTAGACCCGGCGAGCATGGACACTTCCACGAGCACGTCCCAGGGGACGCGCAAACGCGGAAGTGCACGAGGACATTGTGTCACAGTTACCCCACCGCGCTGTAGCAGTAAAATGTCTATGGCGCGGTGGGCAAGTGGTTAATACATTTTTTAGACGTTATTACACTATGTCAGCATTTTCCTTTCTGGGTCATCTGCACGGAGGAGATACGTTTTGACAATATAAAAGGTTACAAGCACATACAGCGAAAAGGCATTCCAGGATACCTTGGGCAGGGTTGCTGACTACACACGCAATTGATCTCTTCATAGGGCCAGATTCAGGTAGTCCAGAGCATCTTTGCTCTGGAGTAACGCTTCTC
Organism: Rana kukunoris; assembly: GCA_029574335.1. Classification (NCBI taxonomy): domain Eukaryota; kingdom Metazoa; phylum Chordata; class Amphibia; order Anura; family Ranidae; genus Rana; species Rana kukunoris. The sequence goes on from CM056054.1 coordinate 90,914,586, forward strand.
ATTTGCGTTGCGCTGCAGAAATTTTAGGAGCAAGTGCTGTCATTCACGAAGCACTTGCTCCTAAAGTTGCGGCAGCGCATCGCAAATGAGCCGGCGGAATTCAAATTGGGCGGGTACGGGGCGTGTAGTATGCTAACTAAGCGCGATCCCGCCGCCAACGTACTGCGCATGCGTCGAGTGTCAAAACATCCCCGTGCGCATGCTCCAAAATCTGTGAATGAACGTCAATGACGTCACATTCCCATTCATGACCGTTTTACGCAAGCGACGTTTTTTTTTTTTTCCCGACGCGATGACGACGCCTATACCTAACATAGGATACTCCAACCCCATGTAGGTATATCTATGCGCCGCGTATCCCGTCCGGAAACGTCGTATTGTCATTGCGTCGCGCCGGAATTCGATCGTGAATTGACGATTTCCGCTCATTAACATATTTTTTGAGCGTAAATCGGCGGGAACGCCCCCGGCGCCATTTTTAAGTTGAAGTAACGATGCGGTGGCGAAACTCAGTTACGCTGCTCGCATCGGAACTTCAACCCGGCGTTTCTTGTTTTCTGGTTACAGAAAACAGAAACGCCGGCTCAAAGTCACAGTTAGGCTGGCGGATCACTCGATCCGCCAGCCTAACTGTTCGTGAATCTGGCCCATAGAGGTCCATTCGTTTTGGTAAGCAGATAGGACATAAGTGGTGGAGGCTGTTCTTATCCAGGGGCTGACTGACAACTCATGGGGTCCCCGGGCAAAAGAAGATTATGGGGCCCCTGGGTTTACAGATGGCCGTTACGCCAGGAGTAAGTAACAAACAAAACAACATATATAGTACAACAGTCAGGATCTCACATCAGTCCTCCCTTACAACAAAGTCCCAACATTCTCCTTATACATCACAGCCCCCCCAGTGTGCCACCTTACAGCAGAGCCCCCCAGTGTGCCACCTTACGGCAGAGCCCCACAGTGTGCCACCTTACGGCAGAGCCCCCCCAGTGTGCCCCCTTACGGCAGAGCCCCACAGTGTGCCACCTTACGGCAGAGCTCCACAGTGTGCCACCTTACGGCAGAGCCCCCCCAGTGTGCCACCTTACGGCAGAGCCCCCCCAGTGTGCCACCTTACAGCAGAGCCCCACAGTGTGCCACCTTACGGCAGAGCCCCCCCAGTGTGCCACTTTACATCCTACCTATACATACAGTATATATACACACACTGTATATACATACACAGTATACACACACACAGTATATACACACACACACTATACAACACACATACAAACGGTATAAGCACACACACACACACACACTATACATACATAGTATATACATGCACTATATACACACACACACACAGTATATACACACACACACTATACAACACACATACAAACGGTATAAGCACACACACACACACACACACACACACACTATACATACATAGTATATACATGCACTATACACACACACACACAGTATATACACACATACAGTATATACACACACTATACATACAGTATATACACATATAGTATATACACACTATACATACAGTATATACACACACTATACATACAGTATATACACACACACTATACATACACACATTATACATATACACATACAGTATATACACACACACTATACACGCAGTATATACACACACTATACATACAGTATACACACACACACACATTATACATATACACATACAGTATATACACACACTATACATGCAGTATACACACACACACACATTATACATATACACATACAGTATATACACACACTATACATGCAGTATACACACACACACACATTATACATATACACATACAGTATATACACACACACACACACTACACATACAGTATACACACACACACACACACATTATACACATACAGTATATATACACACACACTACACATACAGTATATATACACACACACACATTATTCATATACACATACAGTATATACACACACACACACACACACTACACATACAGTATATACACACACACACACACACATTATACACATACATTATATACACACACTATTCATACAGTGTATATACACACATTATACATATACACATACAGTATATACACACACACTATACATACAGTATACATATACACATACCACATATACACACACTACACATACAGTATATACACACACACACACACACATTATACCTATACACATTGTGGGAGATTAGCTTGTGGGGATCACTTTTCTCAAACACAGTCCGTAAGCAGTCACCGTCTTTTTTTCTCTGGCAGATGCCAGGTTTTTATTTACAAAAAGGTTTGCAAGAAAAATAAACAAAAAACAGTGAAATCAAATCCTTGCCGTCCGGCGCTAAACGAAACATCAGGGTCTCCTATCTATACGGTGTGGGGCTGGTCCCCACCACCCACAAAATAAACAACAAACGCAAACCTTTTCCTCGCAATGTCTTTAGAGAGCTCCTCACATTCAGGTTCCCTCCCTGAGTGTCCCAAAACCAGAGAGCTCTCTTCTGATCTCTTCCTGGTTGTTTTTAAGGTCCACCTGACATTGAACTCCAGTGGACCCAAATATCCGGACCGGAACACCAGAGGCCGTAAAACCCGGCCCGGATTCCGGTTCAGCTTCTCAAAATAGAACGTATGCGCGGTGAAATATATCTATGGTCAAGTATCTCACCTCGCATACCGTCACATATCCTCCCCCTCTGCTCAAGCCCCTGCGGCTGAGCATTTGCCCTAACCATACAGTGTACCCAGGAGAGAGCATCTGCATTATTTTGGAGTTTTCCTGGCCTATGCTCCACCAAAAATTTAAAAGGCTGTAAAGCCAGGAACCACCTTGTCACCCGAGCATTTTTCTCCCTGTTATCACACATCCACTTCAAGGGAGCATGGTCTGTGACCAGCTTAAATGACCTCCCCAGTAGGTAATACCTCAGGGAGTCTAAAGCCCACTTAATGGCGAGACACTCCTTTTCTACGATGGCATAATTTTTCTTGTGCTTGTTCAGCTTCCGGCTCAGGTATACCAATGGGTGCTCCTCACCATCCCTGTTCTGTGAGAGTACGGCCCCTAGGCCCACCTCAGAGGCGTCCGCCTGTACAACAAACTCCTGGCTAAAGTCCGGGGTTACTAGTACGGGTACCATACAAAGAGCCTGTTTCAACTTCTGAAATGCCTCCTCGGCTTCGGGGTTCCACTTGACCATGACCGACCCCCTACCCTTCGTCAAATCGGTCAAGGGGGCAGCAACGGTGGCAAAATTGGGTATGAAACGTCTGTAATGCCCAGGAAGGCCCTCACTTGTTTTTTATTGACTGGTTGGGGCCATTTTTGAATTGCCTCAATCTTATTGGTCTGCGGCTTGACCACTCCCCGGCCAATAATGTACCCAAGGTATCTGGCCTCCTCCAGGCCTATGGCACATTTTTTTGGATTGGCCGTGAGACGTGCTTCCCTAAGGGAATCTACCACCGCTTGTACGCGGGGCAGGTGCGATTCCCAATCTGGGCTGTGGATGACCACATCGTCCAAGTACGCCGCTGCATACGAGCGATGTGGTCTCAAAGTTTTGTCCATCATTCGCTGGAATGATGCAGGGGCTCCATGCAGACCAAACGGCATCCGCTTATACTGAAAACGAGCCCTCAGGAGTGGAAAAGGCAGTCTTATCCTTGGCTGATTCAGTAAGCGTTATTTGCCAATAACCTTTCGTTAGATCCAGGGTCGTTATGTAGCGAGCCTGTCCCAACCTGTCCACAAGTTCGTCGACCCGGGGCATCGGGTAGGCGTCAAACTTGGACACACTGTTAAGTTTTCTAAAGTCATTACAAAACCTGATACTGCCATCAGGTTTTGGGACAAGCACTATGGGACTTGACCACTCACTGTGGGACTCTTCGATCACATCCAACTCTAACATTTGTTTTATTTCCTCCGCAACCGCCTCTCGCCGGGCCTCTGGAATTCTATAGGGTTTTACATTTACCCGAACCCCTGGTTCCGTCACTATGTCATGTTGGATCGTGTTGGTCAGTCCGGGTAAGGGGGGAGAAAAAGTCTCTATTTTTCTGCACAAATGCCCTAACGTCCTTTTGTTGTGCTACGGACAGGGAATCCGTGATAGGAACGTCGGGTATCACGGGTATCCGGTCTGTTGGAGGTGAGGACGTGGCCAGTAAAGTCTCTCGGTCCTTCCAGGGCTTTAAGAGATTTACATGGTAAATTTGGTGGGGTTTCCTTTTGCCTGGCTGGTAGACTTTGTAGTTTACCTCCCCCACCCTTTCGACAACCTCAAAGGGACCCTGCCACTTAGCTAAAAACTTACTTTCTACTGTGGGAACCAGTACCAGCACTCTGTCCCCCGGGCTGAAAGTACAGACCTTGGCACCCCGGTTATAGACCCTCCTTTGGGCCTCCTGGGCTCGCTCCATATGTTCCCGTACTAGGGGCAGGATGGCTGCGATTCGGTCCTGCATCAAGGAGACATGTTCTATGATGCTCCTATATGGGCTGACCTCTCCTTCCCACCCCTGGGATGCCTACCATACAAGAGCTCAAAGGGGTAATAGCCTGTGGAGGCCTGTGGAACCTCTCGTATGGCAAACATGAGATATGGTAGCAAATAATCCCAGTTTCTCCCATCCTTGTTGACCACCTTTTTTAACATACTCTTCAATGTTTTATTAAACCTTTCGACCAGACCATCTGTCTGGGGGTGGTAGACAGAAGTACGGAGATGGGAGATTTTGTACAATCTACAAAATTCCTTGGTAACCCTAGACATGAAAGGGGTGCCCTGATCGGTCAAGATCTCTTTCGGCATCCCGACTCGACTAAACACCTGGACCAATTCCTTGGCAATAGCCTTAGCGGAGGTGTTACGCAAGGGTATGGCCTCAGGATAGCGAGTCGCATAGTCCAGGATCACCAGAATATGCTGGTGACCTCGGGCAGATTTCACCACCGGCCCGACCAGGTCCATGCCAACCCTCTCAAAGGGAACCTCAATTATTGGTAGAGGGACAAGGGGGCTGCGAAAATGGGGCGACGGTGCTGACATTTGGCACTCGGGGCACGATTCGCAATACTCCTTGACCTCTGCATGCAACCCGGGCCAGAAAAATCTTTGGGTGATTCTCTCCTTGGTTTTTTCGACCCCGAGATGTCCCCCCATTACATGACCATGAGCCAGGTCTAGCACCACCCCGCGAAAGGGTTTGGGAACCAGCAGCTGTTCTACCTCTTCCTCTCCGTGTTTTATCACTCGATATAATAAATTGTTTTTAATCGCCATGTAGGGGAAGGACACCACCCAATTAGGATCCACCGGTTCCCCATCCAACACCTTAACATTTTCCCTGGCACTCATGAGGGTGGGCTCTCGCAGCTGCTCGGTACAGAAATCCTCCCTCCTGACCTCCAGGTCGGGTACCACATTTTGGCTACTCTCGATGTCAGGGTCAGGCGGGATTTCCTGTTCGTTACCCTCAGGCTGGGTGCTAGCTTCCAAGTCTTCCGGTTCCCTGACCATGGCAGGGAAAGGAAGAGGATCTCCGGCTTCCTCGATCCCACCAATAGCCTGCCTTTCCCTTTTGAAAAACGGGTCTGGTGAGAGTTCCCGTGTTTCCCCAGCAGGGGAAACTCTATCTACGAGCCTCCCTTTATTCTCCCATAACTTCCAAAAATGGGGAAAGTCTCTCCCTACTAAAGCTTCATGGAGCAGTGAGGGTACCACCCCCACTGAATGTGTTACCCTGCCCCAGGGAGTATTAACCTCAACCACTGCTGTCTGGTAGTCTCGAGTGTCCCCATGGATGCAAATTACCCCAATACTACTGGGGTGTAGTTTTTCGGGGTCTACACAAACACTCCTAACTAGGGTCACCACGCTACCAGAGTCTAGTAGTGCTGTGAGAGGCTTGCCATCCACTGAAATAACGCACATCTGTTTTTCAAGGCGACTCTGATCTAGCGCAACACATGCGACCTGTGCAAACAGAGAAATGTGTCTTTTCCTATCAGCATAATCACATTGCATAGGTTCATCATTTAGAGGGCAGTTTGCAGCAATATGGCCCAATGCATGGCAACGAAAACACCGTATTTGCCCCACCCCCAGTCCTCTTAACGGTCCCAAAGACCTTCCTGGCTTCTGTGGCCAGTCTCCAGGTCTAGGACCCACAGTCTCATCTGCTGTAACAACAGTCTTATCCACTCTCCCCAAGCTCTTGAACCCCGGAACAGTCTTACCCGAACCGCTGGGAGATCTTGCACCTCTAGACACACCGAAGTGGGGCGTAGGTGGGTTTACCAAGTCCTCTGTAGCACTGTACTTCTCCACTAGGTCCACCATTTGGGCTGCAGTGTTGGGGTCTCCCTGTCCGACCCACCTCCTCAGGGCAGCAGGAAGCGCACGTAGGTACCGGTCCATTACCACACGCTCCACAATCTACGGGCTGGTCAGGGTCTCTGGCTGCAACCACTTCCTGGTGAGGTGGACCAGGTCAAACATTTGTGATCGGGGTGGCTTGTTGCTGGAGTAGGATCACTGATGCACACGCTGGGCCCGAACTGCCATGGTGACATGCAAGCGTGCGAGTATCTCTGATTTGAGAGTCTCATAGTCCTGTGCCTTATTTGATTCTAGGTCAAAATAGGCCTTTTGGGGATCTCCAGTTAGGAATGGGGCCAATAGTCCCTCCCACTGCTCTTTTGGCCATCCTTCGCGGACAGCGACTCTCTAGAAAGTCGCCATGTATGCCTCAACATCATCCGCTGGTGTCATCTTTTGCAGGTGGTAGGAGGCCCGTAGTATCTTTGGTTCTGCTGCCACAGGAGGTGCAGACCCCTTTTTTAGTTCCACCAGAGCTTCGGCAAACTGTAGGTTCATCTCCTGTTGCGCAGCCTGCTGTGCTGCAGCGGCCTCTGCGATTTGGCGGTTGGTTTCCTGCTGGACTGCATTGGCCTGTAGCAGGGCAGCCTGTTGCGCTGCAGCAGCTTCTGCGACTTGGCGGTTGGTTTCCCGCTGGGCTGCATTGACCTGTAGCAGGGCTTTTAATATTTCCTCCATCTTCAGAAAAGTTGCCCGCTGAATCCACCACGTGTGGGAGATTAGCTTGTGGGGATTACTTTTCTCAAACACAGTCCGTAAGCAGGCAGCGTCTTTTTTTCTCTGGCAGATGCCAGGTTTTTATTTACAAAAAGGTTTGCAAGAAAAATAAACAAAAAACAGTGAAATCAAATCCTTGCCGTCCGGCGCTAAACTAAACATCAGGGTCTCCTATCTATACGGTGTGGGGCTGGTCCCCACCACCCACAAAATAAACAACAAATGCAAACCTTTTCCTCGCAATGTCTTTAGGGAGCTCCTCACACTCAGGTTCCCTCCCTGAGTGTCCCAAAACCAGAGAGCTCTCTTCTGATCTCTTCCTGGTTGTTTTTAAGGTCCACCTGACATTGAACTCCAGTGGACCCAAATATCCGGACCGGAACACCAGAGGCCGTAAAACCCGGCCCGGATTACGGTTCAGCTTCTCAAAATAGAACGTATGCGCGGTGAAATATATCTATGGTCAAGTATCTCACCTCGCATACCGTCACAACATACACATACAGTATATATACACACACACACTACACATACAGTATACACACACATTATACATATACACATACAGTATACACACACACACATTATTCATATACACATACAGTATATACACACACTACACATACAGTATATACACGCACACACATTATACATATACACATACAGTATATACACACACTATTCATACAGTATATATACACACACACACACACACACATTATACATATACACATACAGTATATACACACACACACACACACATACAGTATACACACACACACACTATACATATACACATACAGTATATACACACACACATATTATACATATACACATACAGAATATACACGCACACACATTATTCATATACACATACAGTATACACACACATTATACATATACACATACAGTATATACACACACTATTCATACAGTATACACACACACACACATTATATACACACACACACACACATTATACATATACACATACAGTATATATACACACACACACACATTATACATATACACATACAGTATACATATACACATACAGTATATACACACACACACACACACACTACACATACAGTATAGACACACACACACACACACACTATACATATACACATACAGTATATACACACACACATTATACATATACACACACATATTATACATATACACATACAGTATATACACACACACACACACACATTATACATATGCACATACAGTATATACACACATTATACATACAGTATATACACATACAGTATACACATACAGTATATACACACACACATATACACATACAGTATATACACACACATTATACATATGCACATACAGTATATACACACACTATACATACAGTATATACACACATTATTCATATACACATAGAGTATATATATATACACACACACACAGTATATACATATGTACACACACAGTATATATATACACACACACATTATACATATACACATACAGTATATACACACACACACACACATTATACATATACACATACAGTATATACACACACTATTTATACAGTATATACACACATTATACATATACACATACAGTATATACACACACACTATACATATACACACACACTATACATACAGTATATACACACACATTATACATATACACACACAGTATATACACACACACATTATACATACACACACCAGCATTTTTCACCCAAAAATCAGCATGATTGAATGCACTGCTGCCCCATCTCCTGACATGCTGGGACCTGTAGTGCCCCAGCAGCTCACAGACACAAGAGTTGGTAATACAGGAGAGGAGAGGAGGGGGACTGTGCCTGTGTAGTGGTGGGCAGCTAAAGAGTAGGCAGGTGTAGTAGAGATTGGGGAGACATTCAGGACATGCCCTTCCTCCAGAAGTAGTGCACTTCCTACAAACAAAATCGATCTAATAGCCTCAGAGCCATGCTAGAGGTAACACATCCCCTCCCTTTCTGCTCACTAGGGTAACCCACTGACAAGGATCCATCTTGTAAAATTCAGCCAGCTTACCTTATCAGACAGTCCGTCCCAAACAAGCAAGCTGTGTCCCCGCCTCCCCCTCTCCTTTCCTTTCCTCCAGCAGTCGGAATCTCCTGCTTCTGTGTCCAAAAAGCCACGCTGGAGAAGGGGGCGTGTGCAGCGTGTTCTTATTGGCTGAGGGGGCAGTGCAGAGGCGGGGCAGCTATAATCTCAGGAATTTCACATCAAAATAATGTCGGTGCCAGACATATCAGGAACTGATGTAAAAAAAACCTGATGGGGCCCCCTAGTGGCACGGGCCCTCGGTCACTGCCCGAATGACCGAATGGTCAGTCCGCCCCTGTTCTTATCTGTCTTGCTGGCTGGCACCATTTTCCTTGGACCTGCTCAACACTCATCTGGATTTTTTTTACACTATACTTACTACATATCTTTGAATCTCTTGGGACTCATCAATTTTTATGGACTCTTTGTCATTTATCACTTGCACTTATACTATTAAGTTCACTCTTCTAAAGCTATTGTTTTGCACAGGTGATTTTTGTGCACAGTTTACAGTGTATTGAACATTCATATTAATTTATGTCTTGCACCATTTTTGGTTATTTATGCAGCACAGCTTTTTTTCTTTTTTTTTTCCCAATTGTAAGTTGTCCCAGGAAGCTACATTAACATATAGCATTAGGAATGACTTGCACAGGTGCTTTAAATTGAGACAATGGCTTGGAATTTTGAACAGCTATTTTATCTAAGAGAAATTCCCAAAACATGGCCTGTTGGAGGTACTTGAGAACAGGGTTGAAAACCACTGTTTTTGAGTATAATACTAAAAGCTTGGCACACCTATTTCTGGGCAGTTTTTCCCATTTTTCTTTGCAGGACCTCTCAAGCTCCATCAAGTTGGGTGGGGAGCATGGTTGCACAGCCATTTTCATATCTCTCCACAAATGTTTAATCGGGTTTAAATCTGGGCCATTCAAGGACATTTATAAAGTTGTCTCATAACTACTCCTTTGTAAACTTTGCAGTGTGCTTAGGGTCGTTGTTCTGTTGGAAGATTAACCTTCGTCCCAGTCTGAGGTTGATGGTTGCATTTATCTTTTCCTTGATCCTGACTGGTCTCCAAGTTCCTGCCACTGAAAAACATTCCCACAGCATGAAGCTGCTACCACCATGCTTCACTGTAGGGATGGAATTGGCCATGTGATGAATGGTGCCTGGTTTCCTCCAGACATAACGCTTGACATTCAGGCCAAAGAGTTCAATCTTTTTCATCAGACCAGAGAATTTTTTTTTTCATGGTCGGTGTCCTTCAGGTGCCTTTTGGCCAACTCCAGATGGGCTATCATGTGCTTTTTACTGAGGAGTGGCTTCCGTCTGGCCATTCTACCATACAAGCCTGATTGGTGGAGTACTGCAGAGTGGTTGTTCTTCACTCTCCACAGAGACATGCTGGAGCTCTGTCGGAGTGACCATCAGGTTCTTGATCACTTCCCTTACTAAGGCCTTTCTCCCCCAATTGCTCAGTTTGGTCAGGTGGCCTGCTTTAGGAAGAGTCCTGGTGGTTCCAAACTTCCATTTACAGATGATGGAGGCTACTGTGCTCATTGGGACTTTCAATGCTGCAGATTTTTTTCTTCGCCAACAAACTTCTTTCAAGTTATCGTCCTTATGGGGTATTGTATGTAGAATTTTAAGGACAATCATGAATTTAATCCATTTTGGAATAAAGCTGTAGCATAACAAAATGTGGAAAAAGTGAAGCGCTGTGAATACTTTCCGAATGTACTGTAGTACTGCCTGATTTTAGTAAAGTTAGATCTGTCTCGTTGTTATGGGCTGCTACACTTTACTTTTTGCACTTTTTTTAAAGGTTATTAAGTAAAACACACATGTGGCTAAATACATTTTGGCCTAAATGTTTGACTAAAATTTAGTTTATTGATTTTTCTTATAACAAAAAGTAAAAAATATTGATTTTTTTTTCAAAAATGTTGCTCTATTTTTGTATATAGCGCAAAAAATAAAAATCGCAGAGGCGATCAAATACCACCAAAAGAAAGCTCTATTTGTGGGAAGAAAAGGACGCAAATTTTGTTTGGAAGCCACGTCACACGACCGCGCAATTGTCAGTTAAAGCGACGCAGTGCCGAATCGCAAAAAGGGGCAAGGTCCTTTACCTGCATTTTGGTCCGGGTCTTAAGTGGTTAATGAAAAGGCACTCAATGTGTAAAACATTCCACAATTGTAATACCATTTTTTTTATAAATGTTAGTTTGAAAATGCTTTTATGTTTTGCTGCCCGTGGTTAATTTTTTTCTCTAAAACTAGAAAATGTTCTGCATGGGGTCCTTTGAAATTGTATTGCTGTGTCCATCATGTAATTGTATTACTTATTTTAGTGGAACTTACCAGAATCATAATGTGTTTGCATTGTTTAGGTAATAGGAGGCTTGCATGTTTTGTACATTCATTTTAAGACATTGGGTAGGAAATGCAAGAGTAACCACTCTTGGGTATCCTGAGGTGAATGTACTACCAAAGTCATTGGTTTAAATAGTTACAAAGTAAATGTTTTTTATATATATATTTTACTCTTAGCAATGATATATTCCAGGTTTTACAAAATTAGATATAATAGTTAAAGAAAGAAAGTTACCGCTCCAGGTGGATTGTGTTAGGATGATCAGTATGGTCTCAGGAAATCAAGGGTGCTGGCAATGCACAAGGCAACAAATGAAAAAAGAAAATATGGACAGCCGCACTCCAAAAAACCTTGATGGTTGTCTTTATTAAAAAAAGGAAAAATTAACTACAAGTCACAGCACACAACACGAGAGTAAAAAAGCTGACGCGCTTCGCACTATAAATTAGTGCTTAATCATAGCTGACAATTATAAAACATCACATCTAATATATAGCAAACTTTCAAAAGACATGTGATCAATGCTAACCCCTGATAGTTTAAAAACGAATTGACCAATGGGGTTGCCAGATCTGAATCCCTAACCACAATCATCTGTGTGTGTGTGAATAGGTCACAGAGATCACTGAGATTTAACCCCGAAATGTCTAGATTATTGAAAAATATATAATGAAAAACAAATATACCGTATTTATCGGCGTAAATCAGGGGAAAATCGTGGGTGTGCGTTATACGCCGATCCCTGCTTCCCACTCTGTGTTTGAACTGATCCCCCGACATATACTGAGCGCAGTACACTCGGGTACACTCGGCCAGGCTTGGCTCCCCTCGCGGTCACGCCTCCTAGCCTCTATGCGAAAGGAGCCGAGCGTGGCCGAGTGTACTGCGCTCGGTATATGTAGGCGGCGTTCAAACAGCGCCGGAAGCGGGGATCGGCTCAGAACCAGCGGGGAGGACACCACGAAGGCCGCAGACGGACGCCGGACCAGACAAGGCCGCCGGGCAAGACACCGAGAGGGGCATTCAAACTGTAAGTATATTCTTTTTTTTGCAGGAATTTATGTAACAAAGGGTTACATCCACTTGTTGGCAGGCCAATAGTAGCTGGCATTGGGTCTCTCAATGAGCGACTAGGTGAATGGGTAGATGGCCAATTGCAGCCATTGGTGTTTTTTTGAGAGACACTAAGCAGCTATTACCCAAACTTGAAAACTTCCCATGGGTTGATGGATACCGCTGGGTTAGTTGTATTCAAGCATCCCACATCACCTGGGGCTGCAAGCTGTCTCTATGTTTCTAAAGGTATCAGGAAAATTCTCCTTAGTCTTATGCCGCTTACACACGATCACTTTTTGTGATGAAAAAAAATGTTTTAAAAAACGTAATTTAAAATAATTGTGTGTGGGCAAAACTTCGTTTTATGTCTTCTAAAAAAAACGACAAAAAAAAAATCGAACCTGCTTGAATTTTTTTAAATTGTTATTTTTTGTGTCATAAAAATTGATCGTGTGTGGGCAAAACGACGTTTAAAACCTGTGCATGCCCAGAAGCAAGTTATGAGACGGAAGCTTAAATGGAACAGAGTGCCATCGAATGTGGTGTACGTAACCGCGCTTTGCAAGAGCATTTTCAGAAAACGATGGTGTGTATGCAACATCGTTTTTTAAAATGAAGTTTAAAAATGTCGTTTTGTTTCGTGAGATAAAACAACGTTTTTTTTCATTACAAAAAGTGATCGTGTGGACGCGGCATTACAAGAATTTATTTTACAGTCTCTTGAGTATCTCCTTACCCACAATTTTTTCATGTTCGATGGGGGCTATTATCTCCAGAGATGCGGGGCTTCTATGCAGGGCCGTCTTAATGGCATCATGGGCCCCTGGGCAAAGTAATGCTCTGGGGGCCCTACATTGGAGACAGTGCAGGGAAACAGACATCAAGTAGGTAGGAGGCAGACAAGCAGAGCTTCCCCTTTTGGGTGGAGCTCTGCATTAACTGCATGAACAATCATTCTGTACAGCAAAGCAACAGTGGGGAAAATACAACATAAAGTAACAAAGCTGTCCTGTGCATATAATATATCTGCTAGATTGATGCCTCCCCAGCACTCTGACACCTCTACACCCCAGATATCCCCTCAGCACTGTATCTATATACCATAAGATACCCCCTACACTGTGGCCTCTCTACATCCCTGATACCTCTATCACTATAGCCACCCAAGATACCCCAAGCATTGCTACCCCATATACACCCCAGACCCCCCCTCAGCATTGTTTTCCCCCATATACCCTTGATATTCCACAGCACCATTATTCCATCTATGTAGTACCCCCTTTTCCAGTGGAGATACAGTGCATGTAAACTTTTGGCTCTGTGCCCATCTCTGTGGCTCTGTGCCCACCTGCCCCTCTTTGCTGGCTGTGAAATAACAGGTACCGCTACCAGCCTGCCTCCCCTGTGTATCCATCATCAATTTTGGGGCAATGTGGGCTCAAGGACCAGCTGCTTTGGGGAAGTGCAGGGGCCCCCCATGCAGCTGGGGCCCCTGGACTGTGCCCAGGTGTGCCCTCTCATTAAGACAGCCCTGCTTCTATGGGAGCCAAATTTTCTCCTTTCCTAGCCAACCTGTACATGGTGGTGGGGTGGTGGGTTGGTGGGAGAGGTCTCGCATCTTTGGACATGATAGCCCCCGCCGTCTGGACACTGTCGGTACATTGATTACCTGCTATTTGTCACCTCAGATAGTTCGGCCAATTTGGATATTTGGATATACTACCTAAATGATAACAGCCTAAACCTGACGTTCACAGGCAACCTGCAGCCCACTACCATCGACTTCCTGGATGTCAAGCTTACCGAAATCGATGGACGTGTGGTTACAGGGTTACACAGAAAAAGTACAGCTGGAAATGTTTTACTTGGGGCGGATTCGGCACACCCGAAACACACCATTAAGTACTTTCATATCCCAAGATCAGTGGACATCGCACATCAAGTATGGGTATACTGTACATCCACCCAATACGGCCACACAAATACAGTCCCCCATAAAGTGACATAAAGTGAATGGCAGCTGTGGGCTGGGCTCAGCTGTGCTCAGGCGAGGGGGTGGTCCCCGCTCAGAAAGTCTATGCACGAGCAGAGGGTCAGTTTTGGCTCACCTTGGCTGTGCTAGGGCAGCCCCCCCCCTGGCTTGGTTCAAGCAGAGGGGTGGTCTCAGCTCACCTTGACTGTGCTCAGACGGAGGGGCCGGTTTCCTCTGTGCTCAGGCGGGCGGTCTTGACTCACGATGGCTTGGCTGTGCACTGCGAAGGAGACGCCACAGTGATGTATCATGTAAACAATGATAACCAGAAAATGTATTAGAAGAAGGATGTTGACCATGTCCCCAGCCCCTAACCATGTCCGCAGCCCCTGACCATGTCTAGTATCATGTCTGCAGTCTCTGATCAACTCCTGAGGTGGAGCTCCAATAGAAGGAGGTGGGGCTTAAATAGGAAGGGGTGGAGTTTACAGATGAATGGGTGGAACATGAAGGGGTGTGGCAAATTCAGATGGGGAAGTACCCCATTTTAGTCTTTTCTAGAGCAGCACAATACTAAAAATATTCCACTGCATCCACCTACTAATCACATTCATTTATACTGTAAATGTTATCAACCTCAAAAGTCGACGTGAAAACCCCTAAAGAGGGCATTAGAATCTTATGCTTTGCAGCATCAACTCTCCTACTGGTCCAAAGGATGGGTGAGTGGTAATGCTGAAGGTACCTGTCGTGTCCTGTGTGTTGGGAGAGACACAAAACTCTGGTCTGGAGCAATGGATGTTTATTTCAGTACAGGCTGTACACTGCAACATGCATCTCAGGACAGTACATATCTCTGCTTCCTACATGTGCTCTCTCTCTAAGATGGCTACTATGCCCCTTGACCCTTGTCATCACTGCTGGGTGGAGCCAGCCTTAAAGTGCCAGTACATGTGGAACCCTTCAGGTATAACACCTTCCATCCATCCCTAAAAAAAAAAAAAAAAAAAAAACAACAAAACAATAACAGACACAAAACATTAACTGATAACTGTCCAATAGCAGTCCTCCAAACACAGGAGAATTACAGGACTTCAAGCTTCCAGGGACAGTTGCGGGGTTAATATGTAATCGAATCACTTTCGTTGGCCCTGTCGAAAGTCTCGTAACCGCTCTTGCAACTGAAACCGGTCAGGAGGGCGACAGTGTAGTTGAGGCCGGGCATCCAGCGATTCGGGACCAGAGGAAACAGGGCTGGTCGGAAAGGGTACCGGCGGGGCCAAGAAGGGATCCCCCAGCTCAGAGGGTAAACAGACCTACGGACCAGAGCTGGAGGGCTCTGTTGGAGCTGAGTTCAAAAGTTCAGTGTCCCCACAATCATCAGTCTCTGTGCATCCTGATTCGCTGGGAGCAGATCCTTGAGACACTGCACATGACGTCTGAAAATGGAACCATCTTCTAGGCGGACTTTGTACATCTTGGGTCCCAAAGTCTCTGCAATTACAGCAGGAAGCCAACGGGTGTTGGAAGCCCCATAAGATCAGGCCCATACCTTTTGTTGGGGGTTGAATCGGGGGAGCTCATTGTGTTTGACCATCTTGTCTTGGGACTGTAGTACATGTTCCTGGACTGTTTAAGGGCAGAGCATATCTAAAACAGTCCATGGCTGCCGACCCAGAAGGAGTTCTGCTGGAGTTTTTCCAGTGGTTGCATGTGGTGTGTTTCTGTAAGCAGAAAGGAAGGAGTCCAGCTGCTGGGGTGACAGGGACTGTTGTTTACTTGCAGCCACTGTAGCTTTGAAATAGCATTTGAAAGTCTGCACAAACCTCTCTGCTTGACCATTTGTAGCTGGGTGGTAAGGTGCGGTCAACTTGTGCTTGATGTTGTGGGCATTCAGGAAATGCTGAAACTCCTGACTGGTGAATTGTGCACCGTTGTCTGTGACGAATCCTCTGGGGTGTCCAAACGTAGCAGCAAGATGTAACAGTATGGAAAGCGTTGCCTTAGTCGTTGGCCGAGTAACAGGAATGACTTCAGGCCACTTTGAATGGACATCCACCATGATCAAGAAGGTGTGTCCTCTGATCGGGTCTGCAAAGTCCAAGTGTAGGCGAAACCAAAGAACCGTGGGCCAAGTCCAGAGCTGGACGCACCTTTGAGGAGGGTCTCTTGCCGTTTGTGCACATTCAGCACAAGCATTCACATATGTTGTGATATCTGAGTCTAGGTTTGGCCTCTGGCCTTTTGTTTCATACGTATGCCCCCGGGATGACCAGTATGTAGCAAGTCCAGAATGTGTCTCCGGAGGGTCTGTGGAATGATCACTCGGTCTCCACATAAAACACAGTTGCCAGCCACAGTTAATTCAATGCGCCTACGGAAATAAGGTTCATACTCCTGTGTGACAGTTGCAGGCCAACCGGACCATACCCAGGAGAGTCTTGTTTTTAGAAAGGTATCCTGGGTTGTATGAGCTGCTATCTCCTTAGAAGACAAGAAGGACAGGCTGGTGTAACGGCAACTCTTGACCGGTGGAGAAGAGTCCATGGACCTCCCTGTCAGTCGGGACATTGCGTCCACATTAGCATTGGAATCATGACCACGATACTGAATTTTGTAGCTGTATGCCCCCAAGAATAGGGCATAGCGTTGGAGGCGGGCCGCAGTAGTCTGGGAGATGCCTTTGTCAGGGCTAAAGATCTGAAGGAGTGGTTTTTGGTCCGTCAGTATGGTGAATTCCCTACCATACAGGTATAGATGAAACTTCTTAATTGCCCATATCAGCGCAAGAGCATCTTTGTCAATGTGTGAGTAATTGCTTTCTGCTTTTGTCAAAGACCTGGAGGCAAATGCCAGTGGTTTTTCTGACCCGTCTGGTAAGATGTGGGATAGTACCACCCCCAGACCATAGGGTGAGGCATCACAAGCCAAGGTGAGAGGCTTCTGGAGGTCATAGTGCACGGGCATGAGTGACGCCAACAGCTTCCGCTTAGAGACTTCAAAAGCACGTTGGCATGCAAGTGTTTCTCCAAAAGCTTGTTCAACGGAAACAAGGTGTGTGCCAGATCTGGCAGGATTTTGTGGTAATAGTTCAGCAAGCCAAGGTATGATCGCAGCTGCTGCGGTTGGTTGGTTGGGGCTGGAGCTTTGACTAAAGCATCAACCTTGGCTTCTGTGGTGTGTATACCTTCTGCATCCACAAGGTGGCCACAAAACTCCAATTTAGGCACCATGAATTGGCATTTTGCTAAGTTCACTTTCAGACCCTGTTCTTGGAGTCTCGCCAACACAAGCTCCACATTCTGCTTGTGTTCCTGGTCGGTCCGTCCTGTAATGAGCATGTCATCTAGCAGGCACTGAGTGAAAGGAACATCTGCCAAAATCTCGTCCATTTTTCATTGCCAAATAGCTGGGGCCGAGGCTACCCCAAACACCATCCGATTGTATTCATACAGTCCCTTGTGGGTGTTGATGGCCAGAAACTTGCGGGAAGAAGGATGAACCTCAAACTGTAAATATGCTTGTTTGAGATAAAGCTTGGTGAACTTTTGACCCTCTGCAAGAGAGGCAAAAATGTCATCTACTCTGGGTAGGGGATACTGGTCTATTTCCAGTTGGGAATTCAGTGCCATGCGGAAATCGCCACAAATGCGCAAGTCCCCATTCGCTTTCTTTACCGGTACAACTGGTGATGCCCACTCGCTGTGCTCTACCTTTGAGATGACACCTTCTTCCTCCAGCCGACTTAGTTCTGCTTCCACACCTGCTCGGAGTGCGAAATGTACTGTCTGAGCTTTGAAGAACTTAGGCTGAGCGTTGGGTTTCAGCTTGAGTCTCACACAGTCATGCTTTATTTTTCCCAACTGGTCATCAAAAATCTTTGGGAACCGCTGCTTTAGGGACACCACCCATCCCTCATTATCTCCTAATGGAATGGTAACGGTGTTACAGGGACTTATGGCAGTATCTGGCATACCAAAGTGAGCAATCCAGTCTCTCCCAAAGAGAGGGGGTCCCCCATTTTCCAGGATATATAATGGCAGTCTTTGTCTGACCCGTGTACAATACCTTTACTTTTGCGTAACCCAGTGGGTGGAGTATCTGCTTTGAGTATGTCTGCAGTTTGATTGGTGTTGGGGCGGACAGTTTTTCGGGTCTGAAGTTGTCTCTATTGTTTCTGGGTGATAACTGAAACTGCTGCTCCTGTGTCTCCATCCATTTTGAGTTTCTTTCCCTCAATGGTTACATCTACAGTCATTGCGGAGGGTGCTGCATGCATATGAAGTATTTCTAACCTGTGGAGCACTTCCTCATCCTCTGACTCAGATGATGATGTATATCTTCCCACCATATATGTCTTTGTCTCGTTTCAGATGGCTGGTCCTACCGCAATTATGACAGGTCTGATCCTTAAACCGGCAGACTTTGTAATCATGGTCTGTATTCCCACAACGATAGCAAGCTGACTCCCGGCTTGGTGATGGTCTGTATTTCTAGTTTGCGGCAGTTGGCTTAACTGCTGTTCTGAAAACTTCCTGCTTCACCGCTTCCCTTCTGCTCTGGGGGTTTAATTCCTCTGTATCTTTCACAGCCATTTCCATCACTGAAGCTATCTCAATTGCCTTTGTAAGGGTAAGGTCTTTCTCTGTTAACAGTCTCTTTTGTGTCGACTCACAATTCAGTCCCATAACAAACCTATCTCTCAGTGCAGTAGGTAGGTAGTCCCCAAAAGAACAGGTAGAGGCTATTCTGCGAAGGACGAGCACATAAGCTTTAATCTCTTCACCTGTCTGCTGCTGCCTCTGATAGAAGCAACCTTTTTTTATCTCTAGTGGTATGGGCTGGAAGTGATCCTCTAGCAGTGTCAGCAGCTCTGCCAATGTCTTAGCTGCTGGTTTTACAGGGGAAAGCAGATATCTAAGAGTGTCAAATGTTTTGGCCCCAACCACTGTCAGAAATACTGCTACTTGCATGTTGTCTGGGATGTCATTTGCACTGAAATACTGTTCCAGTCTCTCAACCCATGAACTCCAGGATGTCTGTTCTTCATCAAACTCACTTAAAGCGGATGGTTCACAAAACAAAAAATATTAAAAGCCAGCAGCAACAAATACTGCAGCTGCTGACTTTTAATATTAGGACACTTACCTGTCCTGGAGTCCAGCGCCGTCCGCAGCAGAGGATGAGCGATCGCTCGTCTCTCTGCTGTTCCCTGCTCCATCCACGGCGAAGGAACCAGGAAGTGAAGCGCTGCGGCTTCACTGCCCGGTTCCCTACGGCGCATGCACGAGTTGCGCTGCGCCCGCCGATTGGCTCCAGCTGTGTGCTGGGAGCCGAGTGTTCCCAGCACACAACGGGGGACGGACGGGATGTGATGCAATGCCCGTCTTTTGCCAGTGAATGCTGGGCCGGAAGTGGGTGCAGATACCTGTCTATCTGCACCCCCCCTCCCCCCTGAAAGGTGTCAATTGTGACACCGGAAGGGGGGAGTGTTCGGATCAGCGGATCTTCACTTTAGGGTGGAGATCCGCTTTAATGTCCCGATTTATGACATTTTCCTGCTGGGATCTGTGATTGCTTTTATTCAGGTGAGAATCCACGATGTCTTTGTCTCTCTCTCTCACTCTGACTGATAGACACTTTGTAAATCCCATCCTCGTCGCCACTGTCGTGTCCTGTGTGTTGGGAGAGACACAAGACTCTGGTCTGGAGCAATGGATGTTTATTTCAGTACAGGCTGTACACTGCAACATGCATCTCAGGACAGTACATAGCTATGCTTCCTACATGTGCTCTCTCTCTAAGATGGCTACTATGCCCCTTGACCCTTGTCATTACTGCTGGGTGGAGCCAGCCTTAAAGTGCCAGTACATGTGGAACCCTTCAGGTATAACAGTACCTACTAGGTGTATCTTTAGCCTACAGTGCAAGCATGTTATTTGACAGGCAATAAAGTGTATGCGATAATACACTCGGGCAATAACAGATAACTAATAAAACCAAAGACAAAGAAAGGGGATGGGTGACAGACTCCAAATCTAGGGACGTAAAATATGTTGGATTCACAGACCCCGTGTTAATTTAGAATTAGCCTGCAAATTATTTATTATGCTTGTTAATCTGTCATTAACCATAATCCAGTTGTGTTTGTTCTTGACCAACTGCAAAAGGACAGTTGATTTACTGTAAGCCAACACCTCACTATTGCAATTCTGGCAACTGCAAATATAAAATAAATCAACTTGCCTCAACTCGGCACAACTCCTCTCCTCTCTTTAGGTACAGCTGTGAACCTACTACAAAGTAACACATCATCTGTGGATATTTTTACATTTATGAGAGTCACTGTATAAATAAGTGCATAAACTCTAGTTCAGTACATTCAAACCTTTTAAATAGCTATATATGATACATGATTTCTTCCTTTTGAGCATCCTCTAAAACTCCCTGCTATTTTAGTAGGAACCAAATACCATTAAAACAGCAGCCTGTAATTTTCTTCTATTAGTTTGGTGTTGATTGAAATCTTGGCTATAACGTTTTCGAAAAGGGTCATATAAGGAAATTTTTATAGACTTGCTAGGTTTTTGCATTACTTTTCAAAAGGTGGCCATGTGGTATCTAAATTACAGGGAGCCATCGGTCTCTGTGGAAAGTGTTAGAAATTCTGTATATAGCCCTAGACAGTGACAGTGACCAAAAGTCCACATGGGCTTTGCTGCTTAACTGCAGACAGGAAACAGGAACTTTATTCAGGGAAAAGACAGAGGGCCAGATTCTCAGCGGCGATACGACGGAGTATCTTAGATACCCCGCCGTATCGTCGTTTTTTTTGCCTCGTATCTATGCGCGTGATGCTTAGCATCACTTTTGCATAGATACGCTTCAACATCCGACAAGTGTAAAACCATTACACTTGCGGATCGTAGTTGTAATGACAACTCCGGCCACTAGGTGGCCTTTACGTTGTTTTCTCATTTGCATATGCAAATGAGGCTAGTACGCCGATTCCCGATCGCTTTTACGCCGCCCCGTCGTCGCGTACGTCGTTTTCATCCGTGTAAGGTTACCCCAGCTTCTATGTGGAGTAACCTTACGAAGTACCGTCGGATGCCGTCAGGTGCCGTCGGATACAATGTTAAGTATGGCGTCGGGTCAGCGTCGGCTTTTTCCGTCGCTTACGTCGTTTTTCTAACTCGTTCGCGAATAGGGGCATTGCGTAGTGACGCTCACGTCGTTTTGACGTCGGTTTCAACGACGCTTTCCGACGTGAGCTGGAGCATGCGCACTGGGCTTTTTCCCCGGCCGGCGCATGCGCAGTTCGTTCGACGCGGGGGCGTGCTTCATTTAAATACAAGCTGCCTCATTTGAATTACGCTGGGCCATTTTCGCTACGCCAACGCAAACTACGGAGCAAATGGTTAGAGAATACGGCACTTGCTCTAGTACGATGCGGCGGCATAGTGTAAATGGCTTACGATACGCAAGCGAAATTCTATGAGAATCTGGCCCAGAGTTTAACTATAGATGCAGCTACAAACTAATAACCACTGCTATATACTGGTTGAAGAATATATCTCTACTGAATATTGATATTGATGTAGTAGCATAAAATACAAATGAATATTGTATTCCAACATCCTAACTCGAGAACTACTCCTTACATTAGTCCCATTTTGGATCTCGGCTCGATAAATCTGTTTCTTGTAAACAGATTTGTCAAATGCTGTAATCCATTTTTTTCTTGTGAGTTGGAACTTTTTGCATCTCATCTAATGAATCTGGCTCTGGGTTTTACTGCTACGCAAGTAACATAGGACAGACGTTTGGTTGGAATGCCTTCATTGCTTCTGGTGGATTCCCTGATTTGAGGCCTCTTGTGGCCTGGTTTCTTATTTTACTGTATTTGGATTGTCTGTGCTGTTTTTGATTTCTGTGTCCCATTGTTGCTTATCTTCATGTGGCACTGATGTAAAATTTCCCTCAGTATTAAGTTTTTGTGTTCATAAGTTTTGAAGACACTAAAGTTCCATTGAAAATTACTCTTCTACTGATGGTTAACTTGTTTGTGTCTTGTTGTAGAATTCTGTATACCTTTTTGAGATTCACTATAAAACGCAAGTACACCTTCCTTTGCACAAGCATCCCATTTTGTATGTTTGTTTTTCTTTTGAGATATGCAAATAGACTTAGCTTCCAAAACTGTTTAGATGTTTCAAATTCATGGCTTTTCTATTCCACAGTTCATATGGAGTTTTCTCAGTTGATTTTTTCTGGTATTCGTTTTTTTGAAGATAGCATGCGGTCTTAATTGCTGCCCCCCATGTATGTAGGTTGGCAAATCTCCATCAAACAGCATGGTTTTTCCACTTGCATATAGAGTACAGTTTGTTATTTCTGCAGCCCCATTTTGTTCTGGCTTGTATGGTACAGTAGTTTGGAATATTATGCCATGCTTTCTGAGAATCGCCTGCATGTTATCACCTGTATATTCAGTTCCATTTTCTGAGTGCAATACACTTGGCATTTTGCCAAATTTGTCGTTTATTTGAGCCAAATTCTGTTCAGGTTTTTTTGGTATTTTACTTTTGTGTTGCTCTGGCTGAGTCCCCAGCACGTGTCACTCCGTCCTCTCATTGAGATGGTGTACTGGTTTGGTAAGGGTCCAGTGTTCCAGGATTGGCAGAGGGGGGGGGTCTTCCAATGTCACTCAAATGAAGAGGAATAGTGCCATAGTGAAGTATATAAGTACGTTTTAATAGTAAAAATAAAGACTTACATCAAAGGTAAAAGCAAACGAGTTCCGCATATAACTTCCGGTTTCCGGGTCTTACATGTTACGCTGCGTCACGCAGCTTCATCATTTGGTGGCGCAAGAGCCTCATACATTCACCTTGAAAAATCACTACATTACTTTGTTTTATGAGCTGCTTCCCTGACCAAAAAAAAAGTGTTTCAGGAGCAGGGACATTTTTCACAGGTATCTTTCTGATGACACTCTGGAAATAGAACAGTGAAGAAAACAGTCTTCTATCCATTCTTCTTCAATTATTTGCCCATTAGCTGTGGTGATTTTTCCTGTTATACTCTGGTCATGGTGAATAAAGAGATTTCTGTCATGTGACCTGTACCTCCTGAATCAACACACCATGTCTGCAAAGAAGAGTTGCAAAGTTTGAATTGAAGAATATGTTCATTATTTGAAGCAAAATCAGTTTGTTCACACTTTTGGCATTTTGTATAGTTTCATTTTGTTTTTGTGTTCTATTCTAGCTTTCCAGATTCTACAATCTACTTTCGCCTTATTTTTTGCACACAAAACATTCACCTGTTTTTTTGTTGCATGTTTTTTCTTTTCTCCCTTTAAAGAAGACTCTGTGATAGAAGCACTGTCACTGTTAATTGCTTTCTGTTTTATGCTTATATTCATCTACAAACTTGTCCATAAAATATTCCAGTATCAGCTCATCATCTTGTCACTGCACGTGATGCATGTCCAGTTTCATAACTTTCATAACTTTCATAACTTTCTGATAAGTAATAGTGCTGCAACATGAAAATTGTACTTATTTTCCTACAGTATACCTCTCAGGCGTTCAAACAGTTCCAAGGTGCGCCCTATGTAATCCTGCATAGCCTGGCCTTTCAGCTTGGTCTGGTAAAGCTTTCTAATAAAATACAATTTATTGCTGAGATTAGCTCTTTCATGCACCTTTTGTAATCCTTCCCACATTTCTTTAGCGTTTTCACATTTACATACACTATATTACCAAAAGTATTGGGACACCTGCCTTTACACGCTCATTAACTTTAATGGCATCCCAGTCTTAGTCTGTAGGGTTCAATATTATATTGGCCCCCCGTTTTTCAGCTATAACAGCTTTAACTCTTCTGAGAAGGCTGTCCACAAGGTTTAGGAGTGTGTCTATGGGAATGTTTGACCATTCTTCCGGAAGTGGATTTGTGAGGTCAGGCACTGATGTTGAATGAATAGTTCTGGGTCAGTCTCTGCTCTTCATCTTAAAGGTGTTCTGTTGGGTTAAGGTCAGGGCTCTGTGCAGACCAGTCAAGTACCTTCACCCTAAAATCGCTCATCCATGTCTTCATGAACCTTTGTGCACTGATGCGCAGTCATGTTGGAACAGGAAGGGACCATCCCCAAAATGTTCCCACAAAGTTGCCAGTATGAAATTGTCCTAAAAGGTATTAGTATGCTGATGCCTTAAGAGTTCCCTTCACTGGAATTAAGGGGCCAAGCCCAACCCCTAAAAAACAACCCCACACTATAATTTCCCCTCCACCAAATAATTTGGACCAGTGCACAATGCAAGGTCCATAAAGACATGGATGAGCGAGTTTGGGGTGGAAGAACTTGACTGGCCGGCACAGAGTCCTGACCCCAACCCGATAGAACACATTTGAAGTAGAGCAGAGACTGCGAGCCGGGGCTTCTCCTCCAACATCAGTGCCTGACCCTACAAATGTGCTTCTGGAAGAATGCCCACAGACACACTCCTAAACATTGTGGACAGCCTTCCCAGAAGAGATAAAGCTGTTATAACTGCAAAGGGTGGGTCAACTCAATATGAAACCCTACAGACTAAGATTGGGATGCTATTGAAGTTTGTGTGTGTGTGTGTGTGTACAGGCATGCGCCCTAATACTTTGGTAATATAGTGTATATGAATGATTTGATCATATTCCGTGAATCAAGTCCAACCTATGTGTGTGATTATATATGTTGTGGTCATTCAGGTGCTTATCTAATAGTGGCCACGTGTCTTATTAAACTCCCTTCCGCAAAAAAGTTTTATCCCTATTGTGGGGTCACCAGTATGGCATTTGTAAATTAAAATCATATCCCCTCACAAGCATCTCTTCTCCAGAGAGAATGAGTTCAGTGCTCGCAACCTTTCCTCATAACTAATATCCTCCACACCCTTTATTAGCTGTGTTGCCCTTCTTTGTACTCGCTCCATTTCCAGTACTTTCTCTATTCACTCGTCTGAAGGGTGTTCTGGTTTGATTTAATTTATACATTTCCCAATACCTTCTCTTATTAGCAGCAGTTTTCATCTTGAATTTCCAAGACTGGTAGTTCTAATTTGTCAGATTTGAAATCTAAAAAAAGCTTTGTTGCAGCTGTGTTACTGGCCATTTTCTTTTGTAGTCTTATTTCTGTTTCTGTAACTTGCACCTCATTTGCTGTAGCTGGCTATGACTGGGTTCTCCAGCTTTTCTCTGGGTGGGTGTCTAGGCAATGCCTGAGCCCATAACCTGTTAGAAATTATTTATATAGCCCTACATAATAGACCGTGCACAGTCCACATGGGCTTTGCTGCTTATATGCAGACAGGAAACAAAGTTTATTCAGGGAAAAGACTTAGTTCAGCCATAGATGCAGCTACAAACAAATAAACACTGCCATCTGCTGGTTGAAGAATATATCTCTACTGATTAATTTTATTGATGTAGTTATTTGATAAAATACACATGAACATGTGTATTCCAACAAAAAGGAATTTATCTGCATAAACCTAAACATCTCCAGTTAGTGTTTTTGTGTTTTATATGTTGGTTAACAATTTAAAACTTGGATGGGGGAATTAAAGAGGTTTCTGCACAGCCACCGTTGGACCATGAAGAATAGAGCAGGCAAAATGTTTTGAGAAATGTACTATTTACTAATACTCACTTTTTATTAAAGGCGAAGCTCACTTTTTGTTCAATACATTTTTATTGATAAAAAGACAGATGTAAGAACATACATGACAAAAGAACATAAAACATAAGCGATCAAGTTTACACAACATTGTACGCTAATAAAAATAAGCAAATGTACCGGTAAGAGCAGCATAATAAAGGGTAAATAACTCCTGTATCCTCTTATATCACTCTACAGCAAACATACCGGAGCCTTGATCAGCTCAACACATAAGGTTGTTCAATTAAGAAAACATAAAGAAAAGAAAACAAAGGTAGAGAGAGGATAGAGAAAAAAAGGGGGGGGAGGGGGGAAGGGTTGGGTCCTCTGCCTCTAGCCGCCACCTAAAACCTGAAATAAACCAGAGGCTCAATATCACATTGATTAAACACAAAATCACACAGTTTTCATACAGGTTGAGACATAATAATGGCATATGCTGAAGTGAGTGAGTGAGTGAAAAATGTATATAGTGCTGCACATGCGAACTGAATCGCCTCTGGGCTCTATATATATATCGTATAAGTATATTTTTTAAAGGCGAACCAACTGGACCATATTTTCTGTGACAAATCGTATTTGTTCCTAAGAGAAAAAGTAAGATCCTCCATCTAGTAAATATGATCTACTTCCACCAACCATTGGCGCAGAATGGGTACGACCGTTTGCTTCCAAAATCGAGAAATAAGGGACTTTGCTGCATTCAGCAGATGTGGAGTTATTAATTTTTTTTTATATGATTCGATTGGCTTGGCTGTACAGTGTAACAAGATTACCCAGGGGTCGTTCGGGATCTCAAAGCCCTGGATTTCCTTCATCCAATATAAAATAGTTAACCAAAATGGGCGAATACGCAGGCAGTACCACCATACATGTGTATTGGATGCACTCTCGCCACAACCACGCCAGCAGTGCGGGGACGTCAGAGGGAAGGTTCTGTGGAGCACCACTGGAGTATAATGCCACCTAGTCAGCAGCTTATAATTGACTTCAGCAATTTTAGATGATAATGAAGACATATGAGCAAGGAGCAAAATGGTGTTTCTTTGGGGTAGTGAGAGTTCCTTGTGAAGCTCCTTCTCCCACTTGAGAAAAAAAGTAGGGATCCCAGAGGTAAACATGGAGTATAAAGCTTTATAAAAGTAAGACAGGGGCCTCTCAACCAGTCGGTCCTTAGCAAAGGCAGACTCCATCTACGTTAGATTTGTGCCTTCTCGGAGAGGTTGTGGGAGAGAGCGTACAAAGGCCGTCAATTGACGGTATTTCCAGAGAACCGTAGGTGTAATCACACAAGTCCCCACAAGACTGGGGAACAAGGTCTGATGGAGAAACAACATGGTGGAGTAGTGTTACGGACCCTAGAGACCAAGTTTGAGTTAAGGGTTGCATATTTCCAGGTGGGAAATTATCATGACAAGTTAATGGCATCAGGGGGGAATTATACGACCAACCGTGAGTCCCAAATCATCAAAGTGGAGTGTGTCAGGGGGAACGTTGTAGCAGCTAAAGACCTAAACTTCCAAGGAATCCAAATTTGAGTGTAGGGATCCGCACTACATAAGTCGGTTTCTAACGACACCCACAACTTAGATACCCTATGGTACTTCCAATCTGAGATCCTGGTCAAGATCACAGCCTGGAAATATCGTTTGACATCTGGCAGAGCCAGGGCCCCATCCCTCTTGGACTTAACCAACAGAGACCTCGCAATTCTGGGTTGTCTCCTGCTCCATATATACTTAATAAATAGAGATCTTAACAGCGTGAAGAAACCGACAGGGATTCTGTACGGGATCATTTGAAATAAAAACAGTAGCCTGGGCAGTACGTTTATTTTTAAAACGCTAATCTTCCCCAACCAGGAATGTGCCAGTTGTGACCATTTTTGCAAGTCGGATCTAATTGTGTTCAGCAGCGGTATTAAATTTGTACAAAACTAAAAAGCGGGATTAGCGGTGAGAAAAATAAGAGTGGGCCTGCCAGCTAAAGGGGAAGGATGCTTTCAGATTAGGCACAATTTGAGCGGGGACCGTCAGGTTTAGTATCTCAGATTTGGACAAATTGATCTTAAAATTAGAAACAGCGCCAAAGGAATCAAAAGCAGCCATTAGATTAGGAAGGGTTGTAATAGGTTGTTGCACATAAAACAGGATATCATCTGTGTAGGCAGCGTACTTGTGTTCAGTGTTACCCACCGTAATCCCGCGGATATTCGGATTGTGCCTAATCGAAGACAAGAAGGGTTCAAGGGAAAGGGCAAATAGGATGGGTGAAAGGGGGAAACCTTGACGGGTGCTGTTGTGGAGATTAAAAGGTTCACTTAATGTGCCATTTACACGTAATTGGGCCGTAGGGAAATCATACAATGCAAAGATTCGAGAAAGGAGAGAGGGAGCTATGCCAAGCTGGGAAAGCGTAGCCAGTAGGAACTCCCAGTCCATCCTATCGAACGCCTTTTCCGCATCCGTGGAAAGCAGAAGGGTGGGCTGGGAGGTCCGCCGAGCATGAGCTATTAAAGACAAGGTGCAAAGGGAATTATCCCGCGCCTCCCTGCCGGGGATAAATCCAGTCTGGTCTCTAGATACCCACTGAGGGACGAGGGGGAGAAGCCTGTTCGCAATAACCTAGAATTTAGCATCCAGATTTAATAAGGAAATGGGGCGGCAGCTTCCGCAGTTGCTGGGGTCTTCACAAGGCTTAGGGAGGATAGGTGCCTTGCCATTGGCTTATGGCCTGGTGCCTTGCCATTGGCCATATCTTTCAGCGCAACCCGCAGCTCAGAGGCGGTAAGCTCACCCTCCAAAGCAGCTAAAGTGTCTGCGGGAAGCGCCGGCAAGCCGGCCTGAGCCAAATAGTTGTGAATAAGCTGAGCCCTAACACCCCTATCCTCAACAGCATGACGGACATGATATAGAGATTGATAAAACGTTTGGAAATTCATTGGCTATTGCCGATTTTCATAAACCATCGTGTCAGAGGGAGATTTAATTTTGGCAATGAAGGTTGCAGATTTCTTCTGTTGCACTGAGCGTGCCAACAGCCGACAAGGCTTATTGCCCGACTCATGCAAGCCCTAGGCCACAATGCGGAACTGCTGCTTCTGCTCCAAATGAAAGAGGCCCCTCAGTTCCTCCCTCTTCTGGGTCAGAACTTGAAGGATCGAGGGCGAAAACCAAGCTTTGTGCTGACGCTCCAGAACCCCAACCTCCCTAACCAATTGTAGTTGTTAATGAGTACGCTCCCCCTTTTTTTCTACATCCAAGCTCAATAAATTTACCCCAGACGTAGGCCTTATGGGCCTTCCAAAGCGTACCTGGTGTCACCTCTGGTCCAACATTCTCAGTGAAATATTGAGCCAGTGCATCACCGATCATCTTTTTATCAATATCATCAAGGAGCAAGTTATCATTAAGTTTCCAATTGCCATGTTTAACCGGCAAGGAAGGGACTTTCAGCGAAAGGGAGATCGGAGCTTGGTCCGAAATAGGGGAGACTTCAATACCTGAGCTGGTGGGGAGGGAGAGGTGATGATGGTCTATAAGAAAATAGTCAATCCTAGAGTATGTTGTATGTAAGTGAGAAAAGTGAGTATAATCCTTCACCAGCGGGTGCATAATCCTCCACACGTCCATTAATTGGGCCTCGTGTAAGCGCCTGCGTAAAAACGCCAGATGCCTCCACGGGATACAAGAGTTCCCCAACGACGTGTCCAGGGATGGCTCCAACGGAACGATGTCCCCCTTCAGGCGAGTCAGCTCCCGGTACAGATGGTGTCTCTTACCTGGGGCTTGCAGTCCCCGAACATTAAAAGAGATCAAATTCACCGTAGCCATAGGGGTTGATAGAAGATACTCCAGAGGGCGGACCAGAGGCTGAGGAGGTTACAACAGAGATCAGAGGTGGGGAGCGAGAAAAGAGGGAAGAAGAAGGGAACAAAAAAACAAGAGGTTAACCAAAGAAAAATATACAACAACTTGAAATGACAAAATAACCTATGTAGGGAAAGAGCATTCGCACGCATGTACCTGCCGTGCTGGGAAGGGGCGCGCACGTGGCCCGGCACCCCCACGCAAACCACCCCCAGAGAGGCAGCAGGATGGGGAGACGGGGCCGTGTGCGACCCCAAAGGGGGAGAGCGCTGAATCACAGGCATCAGGCATCAGACGCGCCAACGTCACTGCCCTTCAGCCCCAGTGCCAACACATTACAAAATAAAATATAAAGTCAAAATGGACATGGAAAAATAAACATAGAGCCCAGCTGTTGACTAGGGATTGCAATTGAAAGTCTCAACAGCCCAGTACTGCAGAGAGAACAATGTCCCTCCGGGCTGGACCTGCAAGACACTGGTCACTAGGCCGTACCAGAGTAGGGGACACAATCCAGCAGGCCTCCCAAGGGACTTAAGGCAAAAAATAAAAAAAGCTAAGAAAAAGCAAAAGCCAAACAACAACAAATCAGCCCAAAGAGGGAGAGGCCCCTGGGTGGCTGAGCGACGTTTGCGGCCAACTTTCTGCCATTGTGGATCCGAAGAGCCCGGTAGGTTAGGAATAGTATCCTGCCAGCCTAGGAGATCGGGGGGAGAGATGTTACCATCAGCGCAAAAAAATTCCAAGTCCTCCGGAAAACGTAGAATGGCCGTTCTGCCCTTATTATTGGCAATAAGAGCAGCAGGGAAGCCCCAGCGGTAGTTGGGACGCCTCTCTGAGCTTCTCAGTTAAAGGCCGCAGGGCCCTGCGTCAAAGTCTCTTAAGCCAGATCAGGGAAGAAGGACAAGGCCGTGCCATCAAAATCAAGGGAGGCTGTTTCACGGGCCTTCCGCATGATGCGCTCCTTCTCCTCAAAGTAAAGGACCCGGCAGATGACATCTCTGAGTGTCTGAGGGCAATGCATGGGGACACAGGGCCCTGTGGACCCTGTCAGTCTTAAGGGGGTTATCAGCCGCCAGGCCCAGGAGACCGTTGAAAATACCGCGGACAGAAGGAATGAGGTCATCGTCACCTTTCGCTTCTGGGAGGCCTCTAATGCAGATGTTGTTCCTCCTGTTATGGTTCTCCTAGTTCTCGATTTTGTAGAGGGCCATTCTGTGGGCAATAGCAAGGCTACGGGTGGAGGCCTGAAAGTTCCATATAGCTGTCGCATGGCATGCAAGTCGAAGCTCAGTCTCCTCAACCCCACACAGCACTTGCGATAAATCCACCCTCACCGCAGAAAGTTCCTTCTTTATGGATCTCTCCAGGCTCTGGAACAGGGATGCCAGTTCCGATTTGGTAGGCAGATCGTCCACATGTATCTCCAAGCAACGGGAAGGGCTGCCGTCAGAGCCAGCCGACGAGGCAGGAGAATGGTGCCTGAGATCCGACTTGCGGCGAGAGGCAGAGCCAACAGTGGAGCCCGCGCCTCGTGGAGGGTGGCCTAGTCCATCCAGATCCTCATCCTATTCTGGTTCCGCAGATAGGAACCCTTCAATGGAGCCCCACTCTGTCCCAACCTTGGGGAGAGACTTGACTGTCCTCTTCTGCATGTTTAGCGAGGAGAAACAGCGGCTGTGCTGATGAAATAGATGCTAATAGCTGTGTTGGCGCCGGAGCTCAAGGCAAACCTGTCCAGACCACGCCCCTGCGAAGTTCACTTTTTGGAGCATGTTACATGTTTCACCCGTAGATAGGGTGTAGTGTGTAACATAGGTACATGGTTAGTCTTGTTGTAAAAAACACACATGTTTATCTGCTTCAACCAATAACGTGCTCCAAACATCCCCCTGATCACAACCCTCCATTGCAGGGGGAAGGGGACCCTCCACCTATCCCTGCTGTCCCTTTTCAAAAACAGTGCAGGTGGTCAGGATTATGTCCACACAGTCACAACTTTCATTCACAGCATTTATCTGCCTCGTGGCTAGCAGTGTTAAAATGTCCTTGCTGTGATATTTGGAGGAGAAAGGAGAGATCCTAATAACTTACAAAATTGTTTCTACAGCAGTGAACAGCCTCTAGGGCATGTTTTGACAGTTATGCCGCGTACACACGGTAGGTTTGTCTGATGAAAACGGTCTGGACCATTTTCATCAGACTAACCGATCGTGTGTGGGCCCCATCGGTTTTTTATCCATCCAAAACTTGTTTTAAAATTATCTGATGATTAACTAACCGATAGAAAAAAACGATCGTCTGTGGGCACGTCCATCGGTTAAAAATCCACGCATGCTCAGAATCAAGTCGACGCATGCTTGGAAGCATTGAACTTCATTTTTCTCAGCACGTTGTGTTTTACGTCACCGCGTTCTGACACGATCGGTTTTTTAACTGATGGTGTGTAGGCAAGACTGATGAAAGTCAGCTTCATCGCATATCTGATGAAACAATCCATCAGACCATTTTCATCGGATGAACCGATCGTGTGTACAGGGCATTAGTGTTTGTTTGAGAGAAGGTGGAGGCACTAAGCACCATGTGGGGTTCATTGGAAGATATTTTCTTTCTCGTACATCACGGGACACAGAGCGGCATATTCATTACTATATGGGTTATATGGAGTACCTTCAGGTGTGGACACTGGCAATCTCAAACAAACAGGAAGTCCCTCCCTATATAACCCCCTCCCCTAGAGGGAGTCCCTCAGTTTTTTCGCCAGTGTCTTAGGTGTTGGTCACGGAATAGCTTTGCTCCACATCCTTGGGATTAAGGGCGGGCTAACCGGATCTGTCCAAGGAGCCTCAGTGCCAAAGTGGACAGTACCCGGGCCCCAAACCGTGGGGTTTTGCCTATAATGCTCCTCTTTGGAGGGCTGGACCCTGGGCCCAGGACTTGGAGTTTGTAAAGACCATAAGTTCCTGTTTGCCAGGGTGCTATATAGGTCCAGGACAGTGGGTACCTTCATAGGACCCCAGGGCCTGAAGGTCTACTACGCTACCCACGGAGATGGGAGAAGATTGGACCGTTTTGCAAAACGTCCTGCGGCATGGAGCAGGTAAGAGGGGAGCCGGCGGGACTTGGTTCGACAGCAGGCTCTCCAGGGGAGATCTTAAGGGGGGTAGCCTGAGTATGCTCTGCATTGGCACCATGGTCACTATGTCTGATAGACAGGATGCCCTGAAATGTTTCCCCCCATAACTTGATCCCCCTACCTATCTATGTATGTTTGCTAGCTACCTGCTGCTCGCTGGTTGAAGATCTTTTAAAAAAAAAAAAAGATCTGTCTCTAGGCTAAAGGGACTCCTTAGGGGCCTGTGTTAGCCTTACCTTGCCGGGATTCAAATCTGCCGCCTGATGCGTCCTCCAACCTGCATTCCTGGGCTCCAGAGTGCGTCTCCTCCTGGGCTCTCCTCCCCCGACAGTCGCGCGCGCGCGTGCACGCGCGCATGCATATAGAAAATGTTTGCGCCGTTCGGGAGGGGGGGGGCGGGGAGTGTGACTGCAGTGTAGAGTGGGCGTGCCTTTAATTGCTGTTATACACAGCAGGCGCGTTCTTAGCTCAGTTCAGAGCTGAGCTGGAGAGAGAGGACGTAGGGCTGGCAGCACAGTGACTCCCGGTGGCGAGAAGGGGTACTACATGCTGGAGTCAGCTCCAATACTTTTTGTTAAGCCAAAATCCCCTTGGCAACAGGTTGAATGCTGGCAAACATGTTGGGGGTGGGGCTGTATGTGGTGAATAATATATAAAAGAAAACATACTGAGCCCCACCGGTTTTGGGGCATTAGTGATCCTATTGTCCCCTAAACCTTATTTTTTTGTACTCCTGGCTATAACAGTCTGTTGTTGTAAGCGGAGTCCTTCGGTTTTGTATTATGGCTTCCAAGGGTTCAGGATCAAAACACAAAAAAAATAAATAAAAAAAATAAAATAAAGAGAAAAGGCAAAGACAAAGGGGTTCCTCCTCTGGTTCTGATAATATGCCAATACTTTCCCCACAGGTTATTCCTATAGGGGTCACCCTGGATAAGCCATTAAGGGGGTCTAGTGCTGAGGCTGGCCCAGGTCGGCCCAACCCTGTGTTATCACAGAGGAGATGCTAGCCGTCACCCTAGGGGGGCTAGAGAAAAGAGGTTAACAGCTATGGTCGCTGGCTCTTTTTCTGGCAAGAAGCGGACTAGATCCCCATCGCCAAAAGGGACAGAACCTAGAGGATCTACCACTGTAGAATCGTTTTCAGCCTCCCAGGCGGAGAGTCTGTGGGTCCAGTCTTTGACAGACATGGTCCGCTTGGCATTCAATTTGCCATTTCCAGAGCCTCAGGTTCCTGCGGTATCCTCTTTGGGTTCTTTTTAAAGCGCCTTTAAGCAACGCAGCTTTTCTGGCCCATCCTCTGTTAGAGGAATTGGTTTTTCCAGGATTGGGACGACCGGACAGAATTTTTTCTGCCGCCTAAAGCTGACGAGAGGGTAGTCTTTATGCACGTCTGCCAGGAAATATTTGTGCTGGCAGGCACTCTTTCCCCTGACCAAGTGCTCTTTAAAAGGGGCCCGGATGGCTCAGTTGGTAGAGCATCGGACTTTTGATCTGAGGGTCCAGGGTTCAGGTCCCGGTTCGGGCACTGCTTTTTAACTACCCGTGAGGTCCTTGAGGCCGCATCTCCCGGAAAGCGCCCGATCTCGTCTGATCTCGGAGGCTAAGCAGGGTAGGGCCTGGTTAGTGCCTGGATGGGAGACCACCTGGAAGGTTTTCTGTTATTTACCCTATGGAAAAGACATTTTTCTAAAGAAAGGGGGCGCTCCCAACGGTGGACGCAGCCATCTCATGGGTGAATAAATCATTAACTGGCCTAAGGGGAAACATACAAATGTTTAAGGTCCCGGTCGATAAACGTTTAGAGACACCTTTTCCAGCATCCCTGGCTACAGCCAGCAGTGGCTACAATTGGAGTTTTTTTCAGGCATTAAGGAACCAGACAAAACAGATGCTTAGACATCCCTGCCCGATAGGCAGAGGAGTTATTGGATATTCCCAGAGCTCTGTGCTTTGCGGTAGAGGCTATAAAAAGACTCCATCCAGCAGGCGTCTCGTTGTCACTATTTTTAGTGCATATGAGAAGGCTCTTTTGGTTGAAGAACTGGGCGGCCGAGCCCCATGTAAAAGACTGCTGGCAGGTTTGCCCTTCCATGGAAAGATCTGGATAAATACATTCAGACTGTTTCAAGTGGCAAAAGTACCCTTTTACCAGTCAAAGGAAGTTCCGGGGTCCTGCGTTTAAAAGGGCAGCTCCCCCCGGTTCCAGGGCCCTCAAATTTCAGGCAGTACGGTCCTCCTGCGCGATCAAACTTTTAACAATGGATCGCAAGGACAGGCCTCTGGGGATCGGTCCCCGACAGAGGGGGTCCGATCATCTGTGGCCGCAGGCTACAGATTAGAATTTCTAAAATTTCCTCCACAAGGAAGGCCTCAATGCGGGCAGCATTGGATCACCTGCTTTACCAGGGCATAATGGTAGAGGTACCAGCCCAAGAACAGGGGCTAGGTTTCTATTCCAATCTGTTTGTCATACCAAGGCTCATCGGCAATGTCAGACCAATTTTGGACCTAAAAGGTTTAAATGCTTACCTAAGGGTTCGCTCTTTCCGGATAGAATCCGTTTGGCCAGCAGCCGCCACACTCCAGAAGGATCGGGCTTCTATAGACATAAAGGAGGGTTACCTTCATGTACCAGGTCTTTCAGCCACATCAAATATTTTTGTTTTTACGCTTCGCAGTGATACAGCGTCACTTCCATTTTGTGGCGCCCCCCTTCGGGCTGGCTACGGCCCCCGGGTATTCACGAAGGTCCTAGCTCCTATTCTAGTCAGTCCAAAGGATCCAAGGGATCTCGGTCCTAGCATACCTGGACGACCTCTTAATCATAAGATCACTCGCTTCCTTGGTGGAATGCGTAGTAGCCCTCATGGTTCAGTACCTCGAGAGGTTCGGCTGAGTCCTAAACCGGGGAAAGATCAGCATTTCAACCTACAAAGCAGTTGGAATATCTCGGCACGAGATTAGACACAGAACAGAAGATGGATGTTCCTGCCCCTGGTAAAGGTCGAGGCTATCAAGAGATTGATTCAGTTGGTTCTAAGCAAAAAAGAGCCAACTATTCGCCTATGTATGCGATGGCCATGTTCGAGGCAATACCACACGCTTCCACGCTCGTGTCCTACAGGCAGCAATTCTAGCAGCTTGGTTCTGCCCAGTGGTCTGGAAGGCTGGAGAGCGGTCTTGAACAAGTTCACTCGCCAAGGAACTTGGGCAGAGGCGGAGAGGCAGCTGCCCATCAAGGTCTGGGAGTTCTGAGCGGCTCAGCTAGCCCTCCTGGCATAGACATCCAGATTACAGGGGTCCTCGGTGAGAAGTCATTCAGACAAGGCCACAGCGGTGGCATATAGGTGAACCACCAAGGGGGAACCAAGAGTCAAGCCACTCAGAGTGAGAGGAGCTTGGTTTTTCGGTGGGCAGAGGTTTATGTACCCTGCATATCGGCGACATTCATTCCCGAGGTGGACAACCTGCAGGCGTACTTCCTAAGTCGCCAAACCCTGTCGCCGGGGGAGTGGTCTCTGCATCCACAAGTTTTTTCAGACAATCTGCCAGAAGTGGGGAGTGCCAGACGTGGAGGTCATGGCATCAGGATTCAACAAGAAGCTAGACAGGTTCATGTCTCGAACGAGGGACCCTATGGCCTGCGGAACCGATGTGTTGGTTTGCCCTTGGCATCAATCATAACTTCTATATGCATTTCCCCCACTGCAGTTACTACCCCGCCTGCGGCGCAGGATCATACCACAGGCTGGTTATCCTGGTAGCCCCAGCTTGGTACCGGAGGGCATGGTACTCACTAGTCCTGAAATTGGCAGCGGGAGGCCCTTGGACTCTTCCTCTAGGGCCAGACCTACTCTCACAAGGCCCGATCCTCCACCCTGCATTACGGCGTCTAAATTTGACGGCCTGGCGGCTGAATCCCTGATTCTCAGGGGTAGAGGTCTGTCTAGGCAGGTAATCCCTACCCTCATTGAGGCTAGAAAGCCGGCCTCCAGGGTAATTTTGTTACAGGGTTTGGAGGGCCTACGTAGGCTGGTGTGAGGCTAAGAGATGGGTTTCCCGCAAGTATACCATTGATAGAGTATTACGTTTCCTCCAGCTAGGAGTGGATAAAGGCCTGGCATTAAGCACGATCTAGGGACAGATTTCAGCCTTATCAGTGTGATTTCAGAGGCCGCTGGCCGCCCACTCGCTGGTTAAGATCTTCGTACAGGGAGTCTTACGTGTTAATCCTCCGGTCAAATCACCACTTTGTCCATGGGACTTAAATCTTGTTCTGTCAACTCTACAGAAACAACCCCTTGAGCCGTTGGCTGAGGTACCTTGGTTTTACTGACTAGAAAGTCGGTATTTCTGATCACCATAGTGTCGGCCAGGAGAGTATCGGAATTGGCAGCCTTATCTTGTAAGGAACCATATCTCATTTTACATAAGGATAGGGCGGGGTTCCGTCCTCATTCTTCCTTTCTACCAAAGGTTATATCCAGTTTCCACCTGAACCAGGATGTGGTACTTCCATCCTTCTTCCAAAACCCACCTCTAGAAAGGAGGGGTTGCTGCATACGTTGGATATTGTCAGGGCCATAAAGGCCTATCTTAAAGCTACAGAGAAGGTTCGGAAAACAGATGTGGTGTTCGTTTTACCGGAAGGGCCCAAGATGGGTCAGGCAGCTGCTTGATCCACCATCGCAAGATGGATTAAACAATTAATCGTTCAGGCCTGCGGTTTGAAGAGGTTGCCTCCTCCTTTGTCGGCAAAGGCCCATTCTACCAGGGCCATGGGCACCTCCTGGGCAGCACATCATCATCAGATCTCTATGGCTCGAATATGCAAGGCAGCAACGTGGTCGTCAGTCCACATGTTTACAAAATTTTATCAAATGGACGTAAGAAGGAATGCGGATACAGCCTTTGGGCAGTCGGTACTACAGGCCGCGATTCAAGCTCCTCAGGATCTGAGGGGGCTCCCTTGATTTGATTTGAGATTTACATTTCTCGTTTAAGTTGGATTTACTAGTATTTGAGTATACCTCTAAATTAAATCCTTCTTTGGAAGATGTCTCCCTACCCTCATTAAAGCATTGCTTTCGGACATCCCATATAGTAATGAATATGCCGCTCTGTGTCCCGTGATGTACGAGAAAGAAAAAGGGATTTTTAAATACAGCTTACCTGTAAAATCCTTTTCTTGGAGTACATCACGGGACACAGAGCTCCCACCCCTCTTTTTGGGAACATTTTGGGAGGCATACTGCTTGCTACAAAACTGAGGGACTCCCTCTAGGGGAGGGGGTTATATAGGGAGGGACTTCCTGTTTGTTTGAGATTGCCAGTGTCCACACCTGAAGGTACTCCATATAACCCATATAGTAATGAATATGCCGCTCTGTGTCCCGTGATGTACTCCAAGAAAAGGATTTTACAGGTAAGCTGTATTTAAAAATCCCTTTTTTTTTGGACACAGAGTATTACGATGGACTTCTTGTTGTGGAAAGTACCGTATTTGTTGAATTATTACACTCTTTTATCTAACAGTGATGTTGTTGCATGTGGTGGTCTGATGCCCTGATTTCCATATACCGTATTTTTCGGACTATAAGACTCACTTTTTTTCCCCAAAAACATGAGGGAAAATGTCTCTGCGTCTTATAGTCCGAATACTAAATGGCCACCCCCCGATTCCGCCATTTAACATACTGGGCCGGTGGTCAGAGAGCACGTCTGCACAGGGCAGGCGCCATCAGCTTGGGCTCGCGGGGGTCAGACTGGTCCATCTTTTTACCAGCAGCACTCCTGCACGTCTCACACAGCAAGGACGGGGGCAGTCCTTGTAGAATTAGCCCAGGAAGCATTGCAGCAGCTCCAGTGCGTGGAGACACTCCCACACACGTCACTAAGTGTTGCTCCGAGCACTCGGCCTGTGTTCTGTCATATTTTCCTACGACGTTAACTGCTTCCGCTTCCACGAGAACATCAATCAATCGTCTTACTTCACACTGCGCCTGCACAGCCTATCTTTAACACGCTATCCCCTGAATACATTACCATAAATACCGGTAAATAGAGGTACATTAAAAACACTCGCCGCTGCACTGCTCCTGTCACCTAAAAAAATCAAAACAAAGCATACAAAGCAATGCACAGTACACCAAGTAATGCACATTAAACAAACCAATCCACATGTTTAATTAGACGCTATACAATGCACATATTTTATCAGATGCTTATGATATACAAAATATGCACCATTCAGTACACCATTTGGGTCAGAATATTTTTTTTCTCATTTTCCTCCTCTAAAACCTAGGTGCGTCTTATGGTGAGGTGCGTCTTATGGTCCAAAAAATACGGTAATCTTTATTTTGGTCACTTGGTTAAATATGGTATTTGCATTGCACTGTATTGAACTTGAATATTTTATTAATCATGCACATTTCTATATCCAAAAAATATCAACTAAATGACAATTCAAATATGATACCCTCATCACTCACAATGTTTTTTCTTCTTGTATATGGATGAGAAAGCATGCTATTTTGTTTTCAATTCTTTTTAAAATGCCACTTGGGTAATTATTCTTAAATGCTAATTATTATCAAAAAGGCCAAAATCTAGTCATAACAGAAGCACAAGCATCATGAGTGTTGGCTTTTTCCTACGGTTTCTATGCTCAGTTACTTGTGGTAACTGTGCACCAGTGTTCTGTCCTAACTGTGCACAATCTTAATTAGGTGGAGTAGATTGAGCACTTTTATTGTATATGTGCCTTTTTAAATGGAACGTCTGAAATTATGATTTACCATGGTATAGGAAATGTTTTGAAAATGTTGTCTGAGCCATACTCCGAAAAATTCACTTTTTGTTTGGAATTCCTCCTGAAAAATATTAATGCACTTCCTTGTATGTTTGAGTACCTGGGCTCTCCTTTGCCTGCACACCTCAGCACTGTATATCTGCATTGTGTAATCTAATCTATGCCAGTATATTTGGATTGGGATGTGGCAATAGCCACCTCCATACAGACACAAGGCATGGTAAATCTGTAATGGGGAAAAGATCTGCTGCAGGAAGACCACAGGTAATAGTAAGAATTTGAAGGAACGTATCTTGCCAGTATGTGGGATTAATGGCACACGCATAAGAAGGAACACAAGTATTTTTATAAATGTATAACAATCTTTATTTACAACAATTCAAGAAAATTCCATTGCGTATACAAGCTATATTAAAATTGTGTAGTATAATGAGTTATCATATAATGCATAAACGCCAATTAGGACCCTGCCACAAACACCTCTCTTGTGGAGTGTATCCTATCTTATAGGTAGAGGTGTGCAGGTCCTTATCTGCTGGTCAACGTGTTTCGCTAGATGTGTAGCTTCCTCAGGACCAATCTGGGTATCTTATTCTGCTAAATACGAAAAACATGTGTTACTTATTGTATGTACACAGTATGACATCCAAGAACAAAGTGTTAACAACACTTATATATAACATGGCAAATGGTCCATACGCTACTTAAGTCTGGTGGATGGATACAGGGGCTGAGCTCCTCGTATACCGCCAGACCACAGGTAATACTGGTGAATAGTTTTTTGCCCTCTGTCTACTTTTTTTTGGGGGGCACAGAGTTCAATTCCTCTTTAAACAGTAAAGTCCTGTCTCATATACTTAACAACATGAGCTGCTTGATAATGCCAACATCAGCCAGTAATTAACATTATATTTTCTTCTCTTTTTGTTTGATTTTGGTTTTGTGGTACATTAAAACTGTTTTTGGTGATTAAGGTTATTCTCTTTGCATGCAAAATCCTCTCCATTTAGAATTACATTAGGCACTTAGTCTCAATCATTTGACTTGCATAATTGATGCACAGAAGATGTATAAATAGGTAAAGCCAAATGTCAGTTGTTGGTTTGTTTTTTTGTAAAGGAAATACATTTAATGGTTGATTGAATCAGGAAAAAGCTTTAAAATAAAACTATTTTATGGCAAAGTGTTGATGCTTTTTGACCTGAAATTTTAACTGGCTAATTGTACTGATTTAGAATGCCACACCAGTTGGTACAACCTAAATTATTCAAAAAGTACAACGACGACGACAAGCACATTTCTAGTAATTTGTGGTGTTGAACAAACGCTAGTAAGGCCTCATACACACTGACATTTAAAAAAAAAACGAGCTGTAAAGCTAGTATCCACGGCAGGAAAAAAAGCCCTAAAAATTTGATTTTATCCACATTTTTCATTGGCATCTATGTGTGTTTTAGACGCACTAGCATTTAGACGCATTTCTCTGCCTCTATTCAAAATTAATGGTTCCCTATGGGAGACCGGATAAAGATAAGTCGGATCAAGATAATACGATTTGTGGTGCAACTTGTATGCTGAGAATCTTAAGGGGGAACCCTGCCAAAATGTAAAAAAGTTTGCGTGAGGTTCCTCCCCAACACGATACCAGACCCTTTGGTCTGGTATGAATTTTAAGGGGAACCCCCACGCCAAACAAAATGATGTGGGGTCCCCCCAAGATTCATACCAAATTCTTATCTGAGCATGCAGCCCGCCAGGTCAGGCAATGTACACAAATCTTTGCACCAAAACATCAAGGGTGCCAAGGTTTGCCATCACTGAGGTAGGCTGTAGATGGTGATAAGTAATTCTCCCCAACTAGGCTGCGTTTAGTGGATGCAAACGGATGCAAGTTTTAGTCCAACATGTGCTCTGATAGCTGGTTCCTTCTTTCAGTCTCTAAGATTGAGGCTGAGTTCCCAGAAAGCACCTGTTTCTTCCTAAAGAATGATGGGTGTTTTTGTGAAAGCTAAACAGTTTCTAGATTCTGCAAAAACAGTAAATCTACCACTGGCCTCATCTTGTGATCAAATCTGATTTTGCAGACAACTTAGATGTTGTAAAACCCTGGGGGGAAAAAAAACTGCAAGACAAGGGGCATAATGAGTTAGTATGCATCACATACTAGCTCATTATGAAATACTTACCTAAAAACGATGATCTCCAGTGCTGCCTGCACTCCATTCCCACAGCCAACATCTTTCAGCAGATTTACTTCTGTGTTCGTAGGCTCTGTGATTGGCCGGAGCCGCGATGTCACTTCCGCGGCATGGGTACTGAATAAAAGGGGACCAGCGACCAGTTTCTTCAGCGCTAATGACATCAGCAGGTTTAGGAGATATTTACAGTTCCTATAGGCAATCCTTAATATAAGCTTTCCTGTAGGTTGTAAACGGCGCTGTCGCCGTATTGCGTTCCACGCTGGAGCGCATACAGCGACAGCAGGATGACGTCACAGCCCGGCGCCACGTGCGTTCCAGCTTGGAACGCGGATGTGCCGAATGCAATCAGCATTGCATTTGGAAACACATGCCTGGTCACTAAAACAGAACGGCGTGTATTACACACATCGTTCTATTATTGTCAGCCGTATCGGCCACATTACTATCCTGGTACCATTGCTCCCACACTGGACAACAAGCCAGCCTACAACTCCAAGGACATCTGACAACTGCCTTTACTACGTCCAGGCTACCAGTGCTGGGGGCACACTGAAAGATCTTCCCTGCTGACCCACTACATTACGCAATCCTTTGCTGTTAACTTCAAGTCCTGCAAAACGAATAAGTAGCATTTGTTCCATCTATGCTGCCTTAGAAAGACCTGCTACATATAATGCTTCTAAAACATTTGTTGCACATAACACTGGCTTGCTAGATACTAAAATACTGCTTGGGACTGACTGTTGTGTTACTGCCTGTTTGCTGTGGAACATCTTAAAGGAACATTTACTTTCAATTCAAGCTGAGCTATATATGCCTCTCTTACACAACTATTAGTTGCTATTACAAATTCTATTTACTACATGCTTGACATACTTGTTTTACTTGTTTATGGGCCCATGCCCTAAGTTGCTGAACATGTTCTCCTTATCTTTTTTATGCTAAGGGTTGAGGTATTTTATACCTGCTCCCTTAGTGGCCTAATGCACTTCCTTATGTTAAAGTGATATAATGTAGAGAACCCCCAAACTCCGAGGGCCAGATTCAGAAAGAAGACACGTCGGCGTATCTCGAGATACGCCGCGTAACTTCTAAGATGCGCCGGCGTATCTTTTTTCTGTATTCAGAAAACAAGATACGCCGGAATTTAGCTAAGATACGAGCGGCGTAAGTCTCTTACGCCGTCGTATCTTAGTTGCATATTTACGCTGGCCGCTAGGTGGTGCTTCCGTAGATTTACTCGTCAAATATGCAAATGAGCTAGATATGCCGATTCACAAACGTACTTGCGCCTGGTCGTCGTATTTTACGTCGTTTGCTTAAGCGTAAGTCCGGCGTAGCGTTACCTCTGCTATGAGGCGTACGTAATGTTAAGTATGGACGTCGGGACAGCGTAAAATTTTCCATCGTTTACGTCGTTTGCGTAAATTGTTCGCTAATAGGGCCTTGTGTAAGTTACGTTCACGTCGAAACCAATGAGTATTTGCTGCGTAATTTGGAGCATGCTCACTGGGATACGTCCATGGACGGTGCATGCGTCAATTACGTGGGGTCACGATTCATTTACATGGATCATGCCCCCTACCTGCCCATTTACGCTACGCCGCCATAACTTTGGGCGCAAATTCTTTGTGAATATGGCACCTGCCTCTCAAATTTAGAGGCTACGCCACCGGAAAGATACATGGATGTATCTGAATCTGGCCCCTTGTTTATAATTGGAGTGACGCCTGGGGCCCAATACTGATAATCACTTGCATATAGAAGTGCATTGGAATCGTCTCGTGCAGCATAACCTTTTTTAAAACACTAGGCGTTGGACGCATGTTGTAATACGTCCACCCCTAGAATAAGGTGACCAGATTTTTTAAATTAAATCCAGGGACATATTTTTTTTTTTTTTTTTACTAGTAATAGTGGCAATCGCCGACTTTCTGCCGCTCACCTTACAGTCTATCGAGTCTCACTCTCCGGGTCCCGGCTACTACTGGGTGGGAAGCAGAGGAAGATCATTACACCCGGGAAGGCAAGGAGATAAGCAGGCAGGCGGCTGTCCGGGACTTGAGCCAAGGCAGAAGAACATGCGAGGGGAGCTGAATCGGCATGCACCCGAAACTGAAGAAATATTCCCTCTGCTCCGCCTAGAACATGATCATCAGAGTGGGGCACAGATAATGGAAAAATACAC
Organism: Rana kukunoris; assembly: GCA_029574335.1. Classification (NCBI taxonomy): domain Eukaryota; kingdom Metazoa; phylum Chordata; class Amphibia; order Anura; family Ranidae; genus Rana; species Rana kukunoris. The sequence goes on from CM056054.1 coordinate 90,959,106, forward strand.
CCTTCTAAGACAGGGTTCGACAAACCCTGGGCGTCACGTCGCAATTGTGACTTGAATTAGCGACCTAGCTCCTGGGGCGGCACAGCTGGGGTATCATGTGTCTCCGTGCGCCCCCACCTCCCCCGCCGCGCGAACGTGTCAGGTCGTGCCGGCAATTAAGGCCGCGGCTTTGCGGTCTCCTGCAGGCCTATGCTTCCTTCTGTGATCTGGCGCCATCTTGTGGTGGCCGTTGGTATGACAAGACAACCAGCAACGCTAATGGTGCTTCCCCTATCTGTTTTCACTGCCATCTCCTTCCCTCTAATTAGAACCCCCAAACATTATATATATTTTTTATTTTAACACCCTAGAGAATAAAATTGCGGTCGTTGCAATACTTTCTGTCACACCGTATTTGTGCAGCGGTCTTACAAATCGCACTTTTTTAGGAAAAAATACACTTTTTTTAATTAAAAAATAATACACCAGTAAAGTTAGCCCAATTTATTTTATATTGTGAAAGATAATTTTACGCCAAGTAAATTGGTACCCAACTTGTCACGCTTCAAAATTGTGTCCGCTCGTGGAATGGCGACAAACTTTACCCTTTAAAATCTCCATGGGCGACGTTTAAAAAATTCTACAGGTTGCATGTTTTGAGTTAAAGAGGAGGTTTAGGGCTAGAATTTTTGCTCTCGCTCTCCTAATCGCGGCGATATCGCACATGTGTGGTTTGAACACTGCTTTCATATGCGGGCGCTACTCACGTATGTGTTCGCTACTGCGCGCAAGCTCGGCAGGATGGGGCACGTTCCTGACTTTTTTAGCTGGCTCCTAGATTCCAAGCAAATTTGTCAAGCCCTGCCCTAAGCTAGTAAAAGCGGCTGAATGAGTGTGTGTAATTCAGATTTTTATTTTATTTTTTAATTCTGCATTGTCTTTGAAATTGCCCCAGCCCCTGTTCAAATCCAATCTGGGGACAAAACTGGGGACCGACTTGGTCCGGGGACAGTGTCCTCAATCCGGGGACTGTCCCTGGAAACCAGGGATGTCTGGTCACCCTACCCTAGAATCTCAACGCATTCCTTTATGTGAGAGAGAGAGATGATGTAGAGAACCCCCAACCTCCTGTGTTCTGATTGGAGTGACGCCTGTTGTCCAATACTGAATTCTCACATGACATAGAGGAGTGCATTGAAGTGCGTTGTGGTTCACTCCCGTACACCAGTAGTTGTTACATAGGTATAAGTGGTGTAACAGAGTTTAGAACCACTTTAATATCCTGCTGGAGGCAGAACACTGTCTTATGCTGTTATACTGGAGTGCTGGCTTTTCCTTGCATGTATTCGGGTTACTGACCACCATCAGGCACTGTATAATTTTTAAGTAATGAAAGCTTGCAGTGACGCTCATACATATGTTAAATGTGCTTGTCAGATCTTTGCATTAATAGTGATGACTTAAAATAACTGACATGTACGTGTCTTTCCTCAATCTAATTATATAATTTGGTTTCCCCTGGCCTGCTAGGTAAGGGTGGCAGTTTTGTACTTTTAGCATAGTGTGCAGAGAGAGCAGCAGTGGAGTTGGTAAGTATGAGATGAGCAAAGGGGGTTCCTTTTATGCCTATTCTTTAACCACTTCAATACCTGGCCATAGACAATTGACGGCCAGAGATTGGATCTACAATCCTAAGTGGCCGTCAATTGACGGCCTGGGCTTTGCGGATGGATATCTGAATGATGCCTGCAGCCAGAGTCATCATCCAGATATCCTCTTCTTCAGCCAGCGATTCTGCACAATCTAAGAAAGATCATAGCGGCAGTTCCGCCGCTTGATTGTTCTTACAGGCCGCGGGAGGGGACATCTCCCCCCTCCCGCCGACATCCGGTGCTTCTCCGGGCTCTCCCGTGCCTTCGGGGGCCCGGAGAACGAATCGTCGGCGTCGGCAGGAAGCATAGAGATGACTGGTGATCAGATGGGGTCACCAGTCATCTCTATGACCGTTGGAGGACCCGGGCGCGATGTGATGACGTCACGCCCGGGTCCCCGTAAGTAAACAAAGCCGCGATTGCGGCTGTAAGCCACCATTCATGAGATCGGTGAATTTTTTTTCACCGATCTCATGGTTTCTAGCCTGGAGGAGAGATGTGAGGTCTTATTGACCCCGCATCTCTCCTTAAAGAGGACCTGTCACACACATTTCCTATTACAAGGGATGTTTACATTCCTTGTAATAGGAATAAAAGTGGAAAAAAAAATTGAAAATAAGTGTAAAAATAAATAAAAAATAAGTCAAAAAAATAAATAAAAGATACAAATTAAAATTAAAACTCTGTAAATCTAAACTGGTAACCTGTAAAAAAATAAATAATGCGTTGCCTATAGAGATTTTTAAGTACCGAAGTTTGGCGCCATTCCATGAGTGTGCGCATAATTAAAGCGTGACATGTTGGGTATCTATTTACTATTTACTGTGTAACATAATCTTTCACATAATACAAAAAAATTGGGCTAACTTTACTTGTTTTGTTATTTTTTTAATTCATGAAACTATTTTTTTTACAAAAAAAGGCGTTTGAAAAATGATTGCGTAAATACCGTGCGAGATAAAACGTTGCAATGACCGCCATTTTATTCCCTAGGGTGTTTGCAAAAAAAACATATATAATGTTTGGGGGCACTGTGTAATTTTCTAGAAAAAGAATGATGATTATTACATGTAGGAGAGAAGTGTCAGAATAGGCCCGGTATGAAGGTGGTATAAAAGCCTGGTATTGAAGTGGTTAAAGAAACAGTGCAGATAAATAGTGTTGTCTATATGATACAATTACCTTCCAGCTTCCTATAACATGTGGACGGCAACCCGTCAATCACGTTCTATCCGTCGATGATGAGAGGGTGATGTGTAGATCTCATGTTCACAATGAGCTGCATACTCCTGACCTGTAATGCTGGGCTGTATACTCCTGATTTGTAATGCTGGGCTGTATACTCCTGATTTGTAATGCTGGGCTGTATACTCCTGAGCTGTATACTCATGATTTGTAATGCTGGGCTGTATACTCATGATCTGTATTTTTAAGGTCATTGGTTTCTCTAATTTTGGAGAACAGTGATGGAGTATTGGTTTTAGTGGGCGATTTAAATTTTGCATATGATCCATTGTTGGATATCTCAAGAGGGGGAATCCTATTTTCCTGAAGGTAGAACAAAATCCTCTTCAATTGGTAGATTTATGGTGCTTACACCCCAATGACAGGGATTATACTTTTTTTTTTTTTTCTCTCTAGTTCACTTAACGTATTCTAGAATTGATTGAGTCCAAGCCACCACCATCAAACCAATTCTGTTTGCTGATTATGGACCAGTTCATTTGGAGTTGGACCTGAATTTAGTGGCCATGAGGACCTGGTCTTGGAGGCTTAATGATGCATTGCTAGAGGACTGTATCACCATGTCTGAGGCTTCACAGGGATTAGAAGCCTTTTTTAGCCTGAATGATCAACCTAATACCTCTCTGACAATATTGTGGGAGACGCATACATTCTTTAATTAGAGGAATCTTTCTTAACCACTTGTCCACCAGGCCTATTGTGGCACTTCTTTCCTTCATGTAAAAATCACTATTTTTTGCTAGAAAATTAATCAGAACCCCCAAACATTATATATATTTTTTAGCAGACACCCTAGGGAATAAAATAGCGGTCATTGCAACTTTTTTTTCTCGCACTTTATTTGCGCAATCATTTTTCAAACACCTTTTTTGGGGAAAAAAATGGTTTCATGAATTAAAAAAGCAGTAAAGTTAGCCCATTTTTTTGCATAATGTGAAAGATGATGTTACAGCGAGTAAATAGATACCTAACATGTCACGCTTTAAAATTGCGCACACTCATGAAATGGCGCCAAACTTCGGTACTTAAAAATCTCCATAGGCGACGCTAATGCCGCGTACACGCGGTCGTTTTTTGTGATGAAAAAAAACGTCGTTTTTTAAAACGTCATTTAAATTGATCGTGTGTGGGCAAAACGTCGTTTTTTGTCTTAAAAAAAACGACCAAAAAAAAATTCCAACATGCTTGAATTTTTTGTGTCGTTTTTCAAAACGTCGTTTTTTGTTTCACAAAAAGTCACCGTGTGTAGCAAAAACGTCGTTTAAAACGACGTTTTTCAACCCGCGCATGCCCAGAAGCTAGTTATGAAGCGAGCGTCAATGGAAAAGAGTGGTGAACGTAACCTCGCTTTTTGTGAAAAAAACGATGGTGTGTATGCAACATCGTCTTTGAAAAGTGACGTTTCAAAAACGTCGTTTTTTACTTCACAGAAAACGTAGTTTTTTTTCATCACAAAAAATGATCGTGTGTACGCGGCATTATACATGTTACTATTTTCGAGTTACAGAGGAGGTCTAGTGCTAGAATTGTTGCACACACTCTAACGCACCCGACGATACCTCACATGTGGAGTTTGAATGGCGCTTACATATGTGGGCGGGACTTAAATGCATGTTCGCTTCAGAGCGCGATCTACCGGGGACAGGGGCGTTTAAAAAAAAAAAAAAGTTTATTTTATTTTGATTTGACTTCATTTTTTTTTTACATTTTTTTTTACATTTTTCTTTAATCACTTTTTTCCTATTACAAGAAATGTAAACATCCCTTGTAATAGGAATGAGGCCGCGTACACACGATCGGTCCAAACCAATGAAAATGGACTGAAGTTCAGTTTCATCAGTCCAAAGCGACCGTGTGTACGGCCCATCGGTCCGTCGTCCTTCGGACCAAAGTTTGAAAACTTGCTTTAAAATCGGACTGATGGACGCCTGACCATCGGTCCAAACCGAAGGTTAGTATGCAAAAGCATCGGTTCAAAAACCCACGCATGCTCAGAATCAAGTCGACGCATGCTTGGAAGCATTGAATTTAGTTTTTTCAGCACGTTGTTGTGTTTTAGGTCACCACGTTCTCACACGATCGGTTTTTGAACTGATGGTGTGTACGCACATCAGACCATCAGGCCACTTCAGCGCTGACCTGATGAAAAAGGTCCGTCAGACCATTCTCATTGGGTTGGACCGATCGCGTGTACGCGGCCTTACTGTGACAGGTCCTCTTTATGGAGAAATGTGTGGTCAATAAGACCCCACATCTCTCCCCCAGGCTTGAAAGCATAAGATTGTGAAAAAAAATCACGATCTCATGCTGACAGCCGGCTTTGTTTACTTCCGGGTACCCGGGCGTGGCGTCACAACGTCGCGCCCGGGCCTCTGACAGTCAGAGAGATGCCGATTCGTTCTCCGGGCCCCCGATGGCACGGGAGAGCCCGGAGAAGCACCGGATGGTGGCAGGAGGGGGGATGTCCCCTCTCGCTGCCTATAAGAACGATCAAGCAGTGGAACTGCTGCTATGATTGTTCTTATCGTGCACAGAATCGCCGGCAGAAGACGGTGATATCTGAATGATGCTTGTAGCTGCAGGCATCATTCAAATATCAGCGCACAAAATCCCAAGTGGTTAAACACGGTGCGAGGATAAAAAAATTGAGGCGCTCTGAAACCGCTTGTCTAATCTTGAGGTTTAGTAAACTTGAGGATACCCATAAAAAAACACTTGCTTCACAGACACAGAATTACTCTTTGTGACAGCAGTACAACCAAATCGCAAACTCGGAAGTGAGGGATAAATTGCGTTGACATGAACCGAATCTATGAGCATGGAAATAAACCAGGTGTACGCTTAGGGCACTGAAAGGGTCACAAACAAAACTGTTTATTACTCAAATTACAGTAAGGCCTCTAAATTGTTAGATTCTGTGGCTATTGCTCAGGAATTTCAAAAATTCTATAAGAGACTTTATATTCTTCATAACACCCAAACTCTGTAATGTCTCCTCCGTGTAGACCAGATTATCACCTGTTTGTCTTTGGGCAGGCCCTCTCTCTCGCCACAGATAATTTTTCTATGTTGCTCTGGGTTTCACACAGCTATGACTATTTCTAGTATTTAACTGGTTTCTGACCGCACTAACACTATTGCTGAAAGACAGTTACAGTACATCTCTCCAGTTCTGGGAGGGCATCCATGGATGTCCTACCAATAACTTCTTCCACTGCGCCCCCTGGTGCAAACATCAGGATGTGTCAGTGATTGCTGTGTGGATGAGTCACTTGTCCATTTTACTGGGCTGTGCTTTAAGCAGTTCATCTCTAGTAAAAGGTAGAGGTGCGCATCTTCACTGGCCTCACGATTCGATTACAATAATCATGTCAACGATTCGATTCTGCGATGCATCAAGATTACTGCACGCAGTTTTCATTAAAAAAATTCAAGCAGTCAAGAGAATTCAATTCTTTTATTTTATCTGTGCTTAAAAAAATATATATATCACTCCCTGCATGCAGCAAAGTCTAAACACAGCAGACAACAACTTAGAGGAGTCCCAGGCTCCCCTCCAAAAAAATACTAGAGGAGATGGTCAGAGACTGCAGTCATGATACAGGAGATGGTCAGTGACTACAGACATGATCAGAGACTGCGGACATGATACAGAATATGATCAGAGACTGCGGACATGATACAGGAGATGATCAGAGACTGCGGACATGATACAGGAGATGTTTAGAGACTGCGGACATGATACAGGAGATGTTTAGAGACTGCGGACGTGATACAGGAGATGATCAGAGACCGCGGACATAGATGATCAGAGACTGCATACGTGATGCGCCAAGTAGCCAGCACTGGTTTCTAATGCGCTGTTGCTGCCATGGAGACAGAGACCAGCGATGTCAGTAGCGGTGCCAGAACAGAAACCCTGGTTGTTTGCCCACTGGTCCACTGTCGGAGGATTCCCCCATCCACCTGTAATGTGTAGATGGGGGAATTGGATCATTTTTTTTTTTTTTTTAGTGTAATGACCAAAAAAAAAAAAAAAGATCAATATATGGGCTGCATAAGTGGCTTGGTGCTAACTGGATGTTGGAAGAACAGAACAGGGAGGGAGACAGGGGAGAGAAAGGGACAGTTCATTGATCAATGTGTAATGAAAAATGCAGTGCTCACTCATTCAGGGACGAGGCTGGAAGTTTAAACATCTTGGAATGTTTAGCTGCTGAGTGTTTGTCATATCTCCCGCACACATCCCCCTTCTCCTCTCTCTCCTTCACAGATGTACTTCAGGATAGAAGTGGGAGGGTCGGGCAGACACAGAAGGAGAGAATAGGAGGGGGGCAGCTGTATGCAATGCATTGTTCCGTTGCTGGGAGGGGGAGTGAACTTTGCTGGGCTGTGTATGAGACAAGCGTCAGAGAAGACACCCCACTCTGCTGCAGCCACTGGCCCCTAATGTACAGACTGATTCTCCTGTCCCATGGACAGAAGAAGTCAGTCTGTTTTATCAAACTGTCACAGGGATAATGGGAGGCTGAAAACACTGCATTGCCCCCCCCCCCCCCCCACAGTGCAAGATCTCCAGGAACTTTGGCAACACTGATTGATCCTCCACTCCCATGGATGTGATCACAGCTACAGTGATCTGTCTCACAGCTCTGTACGTGCCAATCGGGGAGATGAGAGCGGTCACTGTCCATGGGTACATATCCTGAGGAGGGGGAGAGCCTGGATGGGGGCAGCATGCTGAGGCTATATCATCCATTGAAAGGGGAATGGTACCAGGCTCAGCCAGCCGATCGTTGTAAGACACTGCTGTGCGGGGAGGGGGAGGAGCCGGAATGACGTCATGCATAATCTATTAACACTGTCTACTGCATCGATGCCGAATCGGGGAGGGCAAAATAGTGATGCATCGATCATTTTCAACATCCCTAGTAATAGGGCTAGATATAGGGGGGGGGCCTGTACAAGATGTGCCAAGTAGCCACGAGGTACACATATGCCTTTGCCTATGTACAAAGGAAAGGACCTCCAACTGGAAAAGTCACTTGGAATCTTGTATTCCCACTTTTCAATAAGGGGTATTGGCTATACTTTGATAACTAATGTACTAGCCAGCCTTTTTTTTTGCAATCTCTACCAGAAGCAAACACTTGCATGTGGTACAGTGAAAGCTAGCAGGAAGGGCTTCCCACAAAGGTGGTGAATACAAAACTAAAAAGAGGGGAGTTAATATGTTTGGAAAATGAAGAAGTGTTGGTTATGAAATGGAGGGACAAATGCAACATATATATGCTTTCCACAATGACACCTCCATGGAAATCCACAGAAGAAATGGCCCGGTCCAGAACTTAAATGTGTACATGAGTATAATATATTCATGGAGGAAGTTGATTGTAACGATCAGATGATCCAGCCCTATCATGCAACAAGCACAACAGGAAAGTCTTCCTTTATCTCTTCAATTTAGCAATTTTATAATTAATATGTCATCTACCATAAATCCACTGAAAGACCCGAAGCCTTTCTTAGATATCAGGAGGAAATCCTCACTGCCCTTGTGTATTAGGAAGGCCCCCCACCAGAAAATGTTCACTCAGCTACAATGAGCAGACTCCACAAATGCCATTTTCCAGATAAAGTTCCTCCCAGAGAAACAGGCCAAAAAATGTAAAACAAAATGTTAAACACACCATTTATTATTGTCCCCAGTGTCCTTCTGTTACGTACCTCGGTGTGAGCCGGATGTGTGGAGGTAGACCTCCCGTACAACCCAGGCTAGGAGACCACTGGAGTGGAGACAGTGGTGGTAAGAGCACGGTGAGGTAAGGGTGCCTGTTCTGGTCCTTGCTGCTGGAGAAGCTGGAACCGCTGAGCAGGAAGCAGGAGATGCAGGTCGGCAGGCAAGCGGATGCAGCTTAGCAGAGCCGTGAATGCAGGTCAGCAGAGCAGCAGGTGCAGATCGGCAGGACAACGGGTGCAGATCGGCAGAACAGCAGATGCAGGTCAGCAGAACAGCAGATGCAGGTCAGCAGAACAGCAGAGCCGTGGATGCAGGACAGCAGAGTCAGACAAGCCGGGTCATACACATTAGGGTAACAGCATAAACGATAGGCAGGAGAGTAGTCTGAGTCCAGGCTGGGTCTTGGCAACAGGTAATCAGGCAGAGAACTGAGCAGGGTCAACAAGCCGAAGTCAGGACTGGAGATAGAAGCAAGGTCAGAAAGCTGGGTCATACACAGGAACAGAATGCTTCACAGAGGAACAGGAACACAAGGAACAGATGCAGATCAAGCCACGAGGTGCAGCATTCCTAGAGTGTCTTTTATAGGCTGTTAGGGGTCAAAGGTTTTTCTTGGGTTATAACTCCAGACTTGATTTGAGACCCTGGGCGAGCGACGCGCTGTTGTCACCCAAGTTCCTGTATGTTCCCCCAGCGGACGAGTGCCTGAGGATTTTTGTGTGGCACATTAAGATTCAAGGCATTTACAATATTGCATGACTGTAAGTGCATTTTTACCTTTTTTAATACATTTTTATACGTTTAATACACTATGTGGAGCCTTTGATGTTTTTTTGCATGGTGGGCATCCAAATTGCTGCAACATTTTCGGCTACGAGTTTTCACTAGGACTGCTGATCTTACATCATACGATTGGGACTCAGTATATACTGTTTCTGATCCCCTGTCATAAGGGATCATGGGTTTCCGGTAAGAGACCAATCCATAAGTTTGGTGGAGGACACACTTTTTTGCCTTTGGTCATGTTCATCAATCTGTCACGATTCAAAAGTACGGGTGTTTATTTAACTTCTGTTCACAGACTCTCTTTCTGATAATGCTCTGGACTGGGTGTCACGTACTTTACCAAAGGCCGAAGTGCCGAGAGAGCTTCCCTTGCGACTCGAGTGCAGAACGCCCCCCGGAGGTGAGACAGGGGACGCTATGCCCAGGGGTGCAGGAGTTGCTGGCTGCGACGTGCTGGAGCGATGTCGGGGAACAGATGTGCACCAGGATACGTAGTCTGGCAGGAGTACCACGGAAGTACCAGTAGATTGGCAGGAAACCCAGGGGCGGAGTCAGGAGCCGAGTCGAGGTCATACACAGAAAGCAGGAAGTAACTGTAACAGGTCAGAAGGCAAGCCGAGGTCATACACAGGAAGCAGGAAGTAACTGGAACAGGTCAGAAGGCTAGCCGAGGTCATACACAGGATTACAGGAACAAGGAATCGGCATCAGGTCAAGGACTGAAGATCATGCAGCAGTTTGGTGACTGCTGCAACCAGGTTTAAATAGGCACTGACGCCTGGAGTCCCGCCCGTATTGCGTGCGTAATGGTGCGCGCGTGCGCAGTAAAGAACAACGTATTCATTGGGTTGTTGCCCGTATGCGCGCGCATGCGCCTTGTGCTCGTATTCGCGGGCATTGTGCTCGTATGTGCGCGCATGCGCCTTGTGCTCGTATTTGTGGGCATTGTGCTCGTATGTGCGCGCATGCGCACTGTGCTCATACTTAAATCCTTTTTTTATTTTAAAACAAAAATTATAATACATTAAACAATTGTAGCAGTGTTACAGTTATAATACATAATACAGATGAGTCTACATGCAGATGCATACCATTGTGTATCCCCTCTTAACTTAAAATACCCTCCGGGACACTACTACATAAAGAGGAGAGGGACAAAAACAAAAAGAAAAAGGGAGGATAAAATAAAATATATATAAAAAAAAAAACCCACACTCTGTTGTTTCAATCTTCCTGCTCTCTCCCCCTTCATATTCGAGGTGTCATCTATATTATTGGTCTTTACCCTCCTCGCCCCTCTGTCCTAAAGTCTAGAAAGGAATTCCAGGAGGTCCAAGTTCTTAAGTATCTTTCCTGTTGGTGTTGTGTTGTCAATACTAATTCTTCTAGTTTACAGATTTCCTTTACTTTACTTATCCACATCTCTATGGTTGGGGGGGATGTTGACTTCCACTTCTTTGTTATGCATGCCTTTGCTGCATCTAATAGATGACATATACTTGTCTCCCTATACGCTTTCTCTTGGATTTGGTTCACATGCAGAAGATAAAATTCTGGTTCTTCCGGTATCTCGTAATCTGAACAAATCTGGAGGGCCCTTTTAATCTCCTGCCAATAACTCCTTAACAAAGGACAATCCCAAAATATATGTAGCATCGTCCCTTTACTTCCCTGGCACCTCCAACATTTGTCTGATATCTCTGGGAAAATTCTATTTAGTCTCTCCGGTGTCCTATACCATCTCGCAAAGATCTTGTAATTTGTCTCCTGTGTCCTTGTACAAATCGATGTTTCATGCGTTCGTCTGTATATACGTTTTCGCTGTTCCATACTAAATACCTTTTTTAATTCCTGTTCCCAGTCTTGGACACACTTCAAAGGATGGCTCCCTGACTGTACTAGTAGTTCGTAACTTATTGAGAGAGTATGTGTTAATGTTCCCCTTTCACTACACATCCTCTCTAATCTCGTAAGTGGTCTCTCAAAGACCCCTGGGTTTGGTAGTGTGTTCAAGAAGTGAACCATCTGGAGTGCATTCCAAAATTTTAAACGGAATACGTTCTCTGGTTCCATCAGTTCGGCTATTGTAAGCCATCTTCCCATTCGGATATAGTTCACTACCTGTCTACTCCCCTCCTCCCTTAGATGTCGAAAAGCTCCGTCTTCACATCCCAGGGGGAACAGGGGGTTGCCTATCACTGGATATAATGGGGAGGTCTTAGGGTCGATGCCCATTATAGAAAATGCTGTTGCGCATATTTTCACTGTGTTTCCCAGAATCGGGTTCTTATTAATTTATTTGGGCAGTGGAGCAGACCACCATGGTGCCCCTTCTAATGGTATTTTAGATTGGGACTGTTCAATTTGCACCCATAATTTGGTGTCTGAATGCCTGTTCCAGTCTATTAACCTATTCAGGTGTACAGCATAATAATATTTCCTTATGTCTGGCACCCCAAGTCCTCCCTGTTGTTTAGTATACATTAGTTGTTTCCTTTGTATTCTGGGGTTTTTGTGTGCCCATATAAACTCAAAAATAGTTCTCTGACATTGTTTAAAATAATGTACAGGGATGTGTATTGGTAATGTTTGGAATAAATAAAGCATTTTTGGGAGTATGTTCATCTTAATGATATTACATCGGCCTAGCCAGGTATGAAAACCCTGGTTCCACTTATTCAATAAAATCTTCACCTTTTGCAGTAGCGGTGGGAAGTTGAATTCAAAGATCTTATCTACTTTCTCTGGTAGTTGTATGCCTAAGTATGTCAGTGCTCTATCTGTCCACTTAAACTTAAATTTTTGTTTTAGACATGTTATTGATGCTTGCGGCACATTAACTCCCATTGCTTCTGACTTATTAAAATTTATACTTAAGTTCGAGAGAGAGCCATATTTCTCAAATTCCCTCATTAAGTTCGGGATTGAGGTCAATGGATTGGTAAGAGTAAACAACATGTCGTCTGCGAAGGCGGTGATTTTACAGTGGTTCTCCCCTATGTGTACTCCTGTAATATTCCCATTTAAACGCAGAGTACACAGGAAGGGTTCTAAAGACAGGGCGAAAAGGAGTGGGGATAGGGGGCACCCCTGCCTTGTCCCGTTCGATATCTGGAAGGGCTCTGATAATATTCCGTTGGCCCGTACTTGGGCCGCTAGACCTGAGTACATCGAAAATATCCATTTTATTATTTTATCTCCAAAGCCTCCATGTTGTAGTACAGCATGCATGAAGCTCCAGTTCACCCTATCAAAGGCCTTCTCTGCGTCTGTGCGTCAGGAATACACATTGTATCTTTTTTGTATTTGCTATCTGCACCAGGTTGATGGCTTTAATGGTGTTGTCACGCGCTTCCCGGGCGGGCACGAATCCCACTTGGTCTAAGTGTATTAGATCTGGGATATGCTGTTGTATCCTGTTTGCCAGAACCTTGGCGAAAATCTTTACGTCCGAGTTTAGCAAAGAGATCGGCCGATAACTTCCGCATAGGCCCAAATCTTTCCCCTCTTTTGGTATCACCGAGATATGGGCTAATACCGTTTCTTTCGTTAGACTAGCCGATGTCCCTAATGCGTTGAATAATTTAATCATATATTTGGATAGTGAGGGAAACAAAGTTTTATAATATTGACCCGTGTAGCCATCGGGTCCTGGGGCTTTTCCCAATTTCATTGAATTTACTGCCACTTTAAGTTCCTCTTCAGTTATAGGGTTGTCTAGCCTCTCTTCATCTGATTCTGATAGTTTTGGTATTGCTGATTCCGTGAGATACTGATCGATCTGTTCTTTAGTCAGGGGCTTACTTTGCATATTATAGAGAGAGCAGTAGTATTCTTGAAACTCTTTCACTATATCCTTTGGTTTAGAAACCTTCGGTTTCTTTGGTGGCTTAATATATGGGATATAGTTACTCATCTTCTCCTCGCGTAGTAATCTAGCGAGTCCTTTCCCGCACTTATCTCCTGATTCATATGCAAACTTTTTACATCTTTGTATTGCTGCTTTTGCCTTATAGTACAGGAGATCGGTGATTTCTGCTCTTTTCCTAGCCAGCTCTTCCTCTGCAACTATTGATCTTATTTGTTTATGCCTACCTTCTAGCATGGCTATTCTTTCATTATACTAGCTATCTAATTTTTCCGTGCGTTTTCTTTTTATTTTGGACCCATGTTTAATTAGCACTCCTCTGATAACCACCTTGTGTGCTTCCCAGACAATTCCGGGGTCGCACTCTGGGGTATCATTGGTGCTAAAATAGAACTTCAGCTCTTTGATTACGTCTTCTAGGACCTCTTTATCCTGCAGCAGGCTTTCATTTAGTCTCCACTGGTTTGGTCTGATCTGTCTAAGGTCTTGTATCTTGTATTCTAGGAAGATCGGGGCATGGTCTGACCATGTAATTGATCCTATTTTAGCCGATCATACTGAGTGTAGTTGAGCGTGTGGAATTAAGAAGAAATCTATACGGGAGTATATTTTATGTGGTGTAGAGTAAAACGTATAATCTTTTTCTTTATTATGTAACAATCTCCATATGTCAATCAGCTGGTTTTTATACAGGGTCTGAGTGATGCAGTTTCTCACCCCATGTGGAGTAGATGACTTTCCTGATGATGTGTCCACTTTGGGATCTAGTGGAATATTCAGGTCCCCTCCCAAGATCAAGTGACCTTCTGAAAAATCCTGTAAACGTTTAACCGTTTTGTCCAAGAAAATTCCCTGTTGTTCATTGGGGGCATATACAGTGGCAAATGTTACCTCTATTCCTCCTATTTTACCCTTCACAAATAGATATCTTCCTTTCGGGTCTCTCATTGAGTCTAGGTATGTCCACTTAATTCTTCCCGCTATAAGAATAGACACACCCTTTGACTTTGACTCCTGATTTGTCGCGTGATATACGGTTGGATAAAACCTGTTCTTTAAAATCGGAGTCTTTTCTTCTCTAAAGTGCATTTCCTGTATATATGCCACATCTATTCTTAGTTTGTTTTGCAGGCATAAGAATAAGAACCTTTTTTTGGGTGTGTTCAATCCCTTCACGTTCATTGACAATATATTTAGTGCCTCCATCCTGTCTTACTTTATTCCCGGGTATTGATTGAATATATAGGGAGCAAGGTAGGCAGTGAAGAGTGAGCGTACAGGTGGGGGGATGGGGGATTAAAGCCCCCCCCACCTGAGGAAAAAAAAAAAAAAAGGGGGGGGGACAAACACCCCCGAAAAAAAAGGGGGTATTCTCTAATATTAGCTACCCTGCTAATTAAGACTCACCGTCTTAGCGGTATTGAGCGTCGGCCTATATGTGGGGGCGTGTACCCTAGGAGGTTCCTATATTCCCCTATATCCTGTCTCCTTCAGAAATTGTTAATACCAAAAAAAAAAAGAAAAGGAGAGTATAGAGATCTCAGGATATAGGGGCTCTTCTTTGAAAGTGAAACAAAGAGAAATGGATTAAGAATAAGGCACCCGTCTGCTGACTCTATGTAAAGAAAGAATAATAAAAAGAAAAAAAAGAAGAAGAGACACGGAGAAAAAAAAAAAAAAAGAGAGAAAAAGAAAAACTTGGAGCTCCGGGCCTCTCCACGGTGCCCACCGTCTACTCTTCTTAAAAACTATCCATGGGGGTCATATTCCGCTATGTGGCCTTATGTTCTTTTATTTCATCTGTGGGGGGGTCTATCACGGGGTTGGGGTGGGGTACAGGTATTTGGGGTTACTAGAGGCTAGGCCCACAAGAAGGGGGAGGCAGGGCAGGGGGAGTGTCATGCAAGTTTGCATCCCTGCATTTTTTAATATTGCCTGTCCCCCCTCACCCCCCATGTCGCCTCGTCCTTCCCTGGTTGCAGCTCATTGGAAGTTAAACACCCCGTGAAAAAGAGGAAAAAAAAAAAGAAAAAAAGAGAAAAGGCGGATGGAAAAGGATCTCGTAAGTAGGTCCCTGACCCTGTCCAGGTCCCTGCCGCAGGGATTCCATTCCATTCCTACACCTACCTCCTCCGCTCCCCCGCCACCTAGAGCGGGAGCAGCGAGGGGGTAGTTCCCCTGCCAACATGGGGAGAGGAAGAGGGAGAAAAAAAAAAAAAAGGGGGGGTTCCCCTTTACTACGAGAGGTCACCCCTCTACCTCCCCTCCCCTCCTTCTAATGTGTATGTTTAAAACAGAACAAATATATCAAGAACAGAAAAGAAAACGGACTGGAGATCCCATTCAGCGGCTTAAACATATACAGTATTCATAATCATACTTGATCCATTCCCCCTTGACTTCCTCTCCCCTCCTTTGTAGGTTCTACATTTACTTACCCCCCCCCCCCCCAACCCTCTTATCAGTACGGTATACATTACAGGTTATTTCCCTTACTGCTACTTCCCTTTGTCCCCTTCCTGTATCTCATCCTGAACTCTCCCGCCCATCTTCTCCATTAACTTATATGCGTTTATATACACTTATATACACTTCTATACATGTCAGATATCACATATCACATATCTCCTCTTCTCCCATCCTCTCCCATCTAAGTAAATAGAGTTGCCATATCCCGTATGCTAAGCCAAAAAAAAAAGAAGGGGGGGGAGGGGGTGGGGAGTCTTGCTTCCTCGCGACTGGGCCGTGTCTTCTATATAGGCAAGGCTGTTGAATACTCAAAAGAAAAAAAAAAAAAAGGTGGTATTATAGTGCAGAGTGTGTGCTGTGTCCCCCAGAGAGCAGCTCCCTGCTGGCCCTTGTTGACAGTACGCATTTTTGATATTGCAGATTGCGGTACTCTCTGTGTAGTGTTTAATCAGTGCTAGTGTGGGGCAAAAGATGAGGGGATCCCTGCTAGGAGACCCCCACTTCGGGCATTGTTATATTCCTGTTGTATTCCTGTCGGTATGGTGTTGTAGTGTAGTGTTATACATAATTGTGTGTTGTTGTGTCTTAGTATTGAAGTGTACTAATATATATAGGGCCAGATTCAGGTAGTCCAGAGCATCTTTGCTCTGGAGTAACGCTTCTCATTTGCGTTGCGCTGCAGAAATTTTAGGAGCAAGTGCTGTCATTCACTAAGCACTTGCTCCTAAAGTTGCGGCAGCGCATCGCAAATGAGCCGGCGGAATTCAAATTGGGCGGGTACGGGGCGTGTAGTATGCTAACTAAGCGCGATCCCGCCGCCAACGTACTGCGCATGCGTCGAGTGTCAAAACATCCCCGTGCGCATGCTCCAAAATCTGTGAATGAACGTCAATGACGTCACATTCCCATTCATGACCGTTTTACGCAAGCGACGTTTTTTTTTTTTTTTTTCCCGACGCGATGACGACGCCTATACCTAACATAGGATACTCCAACCCCATGTAGGTATATCTATGCGCCGCGTATCCCGTCCGGAAACGTCGTATCGTCATTGCGTCGCGCCGGAATTCGATCGTGAATTGCCGATTTCCGCTCATTAACATATTTTTTGAGCGTAAATCGGCGGGAACGCCCCCGGCGCCATTTTTAAGTTGAAGTAACGATGCGATGGCGAAACTCAGTTACGCTGCTCGCATCGGAACTTCAACCCGGCGTTTCTTGTTTTCTGGTTACAGAAAACAGAAACGCCGGCTCAAAGTCACAGTTAGGCTGGCGGATCACTCGATCCGCCAGCCTAACTGTTCGTGAATCTGGCCCATAGTGTCTTAATATCTTATTGCTCTAAAAAAAAAAAGTTAGTGCCAAAGGTGTCTAGTGTATAAATAAAAAATGAAAAAAAAAAGGGGGAAAAAAAAAAATGAGGATTCTACAGCTATGTCTCTCACCTCTCACCTCGCCCGGCCATTTACCCCCACCCTTTTCATAAATGGGCTTACTTCATTCTACCACCCTAACTCAAATTTGCAGACACCCACTATCTTTTTGTTGACTTTTAAGCTATATGTTGCGTCTCGGGTTCAGCTGGGTTCAGCCCTAGATTCACTTATCTTCGGTCTAGTTCCTTATCCCTCGGGTCCAAAGAAGAGAGGGTCCCCCACCCCACCCCCCATCCAGGCAAACTCCGAAAGAGGGGATTTACCCCTGTAAAAAAAACAAAAACAGTCCTCTCGTCTAGCTCCATCTAGCTCCAGATTGTTGTTGAGGCCAGGACCAGGCCTGGAGCTTCCCCAATTAAGTAAAAAAAGTGGAGAGGAGAACACATTGGAGAAGTGGGGGACAGAGGAGTTGAGGCCCAGTCCTTCATCTCTTCCATCGGACCATCTGACCCGGTATGCCCCATAGTCCCTTTGGCTTAGTCCCATTCTTCTGTTCATTATCTCCAAAAAAAAATAAAAAATTCAATACCTTTACTCTATTTGTCCGTTAGGGGGTCCCCTGACCCACTGGCTTCCACCTGGGTGCATGTCGATGAGGCCTGCCCCCTTCCTTTCCCTGTCCTTGTTGGGGGTCTTCCTCTGCCTCCTATGTATGTTGTAAGGAATAACCAGTTTGGTATCTGAATAGGTGGTATTTCCAGGAACAGGAACAGATCTGGTAGTTCTGGTGGAGTTCTAAGCATAAACGAAGACCCGGATTTACGGAATGTTACTGCAAATGGATACCCCCATTTATATGTGTACCCCTTCTCTCTGGCTAAGTCCAACAGCGGCCGCAGGCACATTCTTCTCTGAAGTGTGGCCCTAGACAGGTCGGGGAGGATTTTTAAATGTGCTCCCTCATATATCACGTCTTCCATGTCCCATGCCATCCTGAGGATCATTTCTTTTTGTTGGTATCTATACAATCGACAGATTATGTCTCTTGGTCTCTCTAGATTTAGTGATTTAGGGCCATTGGTTCTGTGCACCCTCTCAATCTCAATCTCAGTCTCAGTCTCTTTCTGTGGCAGCTTCAAAACCATCTCAAAAATCGCCCTAATTTTAATGTCCAGATCCTCTTTATCTACTGCTTCAGGGACCCCCCGTATTCGCACGTTCTTCCTGCGGCTCCTATCCTCGAGAACCTCCACCTGCAGTTGCAAATCAATTACCGCTTCCTCTGCCATATCTGTACTAGTATGCTGTCTCGCTTCCATAGCTTTCTCAACGGCCCCCACTCTTTGCGCAATAGATACTATGGTGTCTTCTCTTAGCATCACCTTTTCAGTCAATAAGTTCAAGTCATGTCTTACCGCGTGCATCTCCTGGCGTTGTGTCTCCTCCACACGGAGTATCAGCGCCTCGATCTCTTGCCGGGTAGGGAGCTTCTCGATGTCCTGTCGAGTAGGGAGAGCTGCCAGCATTGCTTTGATTTCTGCCATCTCCATCTCCATCTCTGCTGCTCCTGTCTTAGAGGTCTTAGAGGTCAGTGCAGCTATTGCTGTCTGCGCCTGTGTTGGGAGGCTCCCTGCTTCGGAGGATCTCCGCTGTAAGGCTGACCTTTCCCTTCTGATACAGCTCTCACCCCCCCGTCCCCGGGCACCTCTATTGATGGATCCGCTCGCCGCAATAGACACGGGTGAGGTTGAGGTAAAGTAGCTCTGTATGTTCCCTTGTGTGCCAGCTGTTTTGCTACAGCTTGCACTGTTTGTTGTATAACTCGTCGCCTGAGCTATCTTCCTTGAGTCTGCCCGCGTTGTATATTTGCGGCCGCTATGCATACCGCACATAGGACTTCATCTGTCGCCTGTAAGTCCGCCTGCAAGCCCAGCATAGCCTTCCGATTTGGGCTTATCACATGCTAGGTCCCCCGTGGAGAGTACTCGGAGATCCAAACAGCGTGTCTCTCACACAGCCATCCTAGGCCACGCCCCGCTACTGTGCCTCCAGCATATTGCGCACTGTGCTCATAGGTCCGTGCACGACAGGTCTGCCAGTTCTTTCACGGTCAATTCTCTGACACTGGGTATTAATTGAGAGCTAAAGTCTATATTCAGTGGAGGGTCATATATTTGTATACCATCATATAGTTTTAGATTTTTTTTTTGGTATATTACTATCACCAACATTAAGGTGACTGTTTATTGGCTAGTGGCCACTACAGGTCACCTTTTCATACATATTTGTGTTTATTCACTTGTATTTATTTGTGTTTGTTATTTGAGGTAGCGCAATTTATTTTTTCTTATATCCGGGGAAGCATCCAAGCCGGGCGGAGCTGCTGAGTGGTTCTCTCGATTCTGCGCTCCCAGAATCATTGGTCTATCTGGATAGAAAAGGTAATTAAAGACTCTAGGGCATCAGGAACACCGACCAGGGCTAGTTCATCCTTCAAGTTCTGGGAGAGACCGAGACGAAACTGATGCCGAACGGCTGCCTTGTTCCACTGGTTATCTGCGCTCCACCGTCTGAAATCAGTCACATAGTCCTCGACGGCTCGGCGGCCTTGCTGGAGCGTGTGGAGGGCAGCCTCGGCAGTGCAAGTTCGCTGAGGGTCATCATAGAGTCGGGCCATGGCATCGAGGAAGGATGACAGGGAGTCGAGAACTGCATGACGGGCTTCAAGTAGATGGTGGGCCCATGCCTGGGGCCCCCCCTGCAGTAGGGCAATAACGAAGCCTACTTTGGGAACTTCAGAAGAAAAAGGTCCAAGGTAGCAGTGAAAAGTATAGTTCACATGCGTTGCAAAACGCCTGGAATTCGCTTTGGTTCCCAGAAAACCTCTCGGGAAGAGGAACTCTAGGTTCAGGAGGTGGTATCATTCCAGTGGAGGAAATTGGATTCGAAGATAAGACTGCATAGGTGGCCAGGGTCTGTGTCTGCTTATTCATTCGGACATGACTATCCTGCAGGGATTTCACAACTTGAGTGAGGGCTGTGAGGTGTTGATAGACATTGTCTATAGGCAAGGTCCTTCCTGCAGGCTCAGGCATGGGGGCTTGATACTGTAACGTACCTCGGTGTGAGCCTGATGCGTGAAGGGAGACCTCCCGTACAACCCCGGCTCAGAGACCACTGGAGTGGAGACAGTGGTGGTAAGAGCACAGTGAGGTAAGGGTGCCTGTTCTGGTCCTTGCTGCTGGAGAAGCTGTAACCGCTGAGCAGGAAGCAGGAGATGCAGTTCGGCAGGCAAGAGGATGCAGGTTAGCAGAGCCGTGGATGCAGGTCAGCAGAACAGCAGTTGCAGGTCTGCAGAGCCGTGGATGCAGGTCAGCAGAAGAGCAGAGCCGTGGATGCAGGACAGCAGAGTTAGACAAGCCGGGAATACCAAAAAAATTCAAAGAAGAAACGTTTTTTTAATGATATATACACTGACTCACCATACTGGTCAATCAAAGTCATTAGTACTGAGGACCCCTAGATGTTGGGCGGTGCTACACGCTGATGCCATCGCGCACCACATGATCCCGGAAACTCGGGTGTATGCTTGTTTTTTTGCCGGCAATTGTTTTATCTATCCGCATCTCGTTTTTAATATCAATTGGCTTTTTTTTCCCCCAATAAACCTATCTATATGGTATTACACGATTGGAGCCTTTTTGTTTTCTATGACCTATTTCCACAGTGTGTTTTGAAGAAGTCCTTCTCAGGTGGCAGTTGCTGTGATTGTGTCTCCCTCTCCTCAAGTGCATTGCTTTAGGACATCCCATTATTATGGTTGCTCTGTGTCCCCTGTACGATAAAGAAAGTTTTATTTTTTTCATCATACTTGCCTGTAAAAGCCTTTTCTTGGAGTACATCACGGGACCAAGAGGTCCCTCCTATCTTTTTTGGGATATTCATTGCTTTGCTATAAAACTGAGGTACTTCCTGTGTAGGAGGGGTTATATAGGGGGGGACTTCCTGTTTGACTCTCTGCCAGTGTCTATCCACCAGTAGGTGGTGTATCACCCATATATTCATTATTGTAGTTGCTCTGTGTCCTATTTCCTATTTTTATGTTTTGACTTGTCAATCTATGTACTTTGGTACTTGATTGAGTGCTCATGTGGCTCTAAATCTAAATGTGACTGCGCACCTACAGTAGCGCGACCTAAAGAGCAGGCAAAATGACCTTGAGGCTTGCTTAGCCCACAGACAAAACCAGGAGGTACTGCTTTGGAAAGGTCAGGTATTCAACAGGTATACTGTATTCAAGATGTGGCTGCTATGTGGGTTTTACCATATATCTGCATGTTCCATTTAAAGCATAAAATCCTATACATCATGCACCCCCCAGCTCTCAACCCTCTATCTGCACAACCCCCCAACTCCCCCCCCCCCCCCACACTCTCCAATTTACCGCTGCACTTGCACACTTATTCCCCGCTGCTCCCACCACCACACCTTTGTGCTTCTGTCCCTTCACTGCCACAACTGCATCATGTGTACCACTCGCCACTATTGATCTTGACATGCACTGATTAACTTATCACCACTGCAGGAATGTGCATGACCCCTTGCTACCACAGTAAAGTGCACGATCATTTACAGCTACTGCACCAACATACTCATTCATTCGCTACCACTTCACAAATATAGAGCCGCCTGTAGAGGCACATTCCTGATATTTTTTTTTTTTTTTTTAATACCTGAATATTTATATTCCCGGATGTACCTTATTTCCTTCTACATCTACAGCAAACATATGCTAGGAATTTTGAACAGATCTATATTGATAAGTGAGTACTTGCAAATGCGTTTTATGCTCCAGTGTATTATATACAAAGACTTGATAAGGTTATTATGATTCATCCTTCTGTTAAATTGTCGCTATTACTAGTAAAAAATATACAAAATATAAAATGTATACAAAAGTGTAGACACTATGGGCCAGATTCAGATACATCCGTGTATCTTTCCGCCGGAGTAGCGTATCTCATTTACGCTACGCCGCCGTAACTATGAGAGGCAGGTGCCGTATTCACAAAGAATTTGCGCCCAAAGTTATGGCGGCGTAGCGTAAATGGGCCGGCGTAACCGCGCCTA
Source organism: Rana kukunoris (assembly GCA_029574335.1). Classification (NCBI taxonomy): domain Eukaryota; kingdom Metazoa; phylum Chordata; class Amphibia; order Anura; family Ranidae; genus Rana; species Rana kukunoris. The sequence goes on from CM056054.1 coordinate 90,981,351, forward strand.
ATTCAAAATAGGCAGGTAGGGGGCGTGATCCATGTAAATGAATCGTGACCCCATGTAATTAACGCATTTTCCGAATGGCGCAAGCGCCGCCCGTGGACGTATCCCAGTGCGCATGCTCCAAATTACGCAGCAAATACTCATTGGTTTTGAAGTGAACGTAACTTACGCAAAGCCCTATTCGCGTACGATTTACGCAGTCAACGGAAAATTTTACGCTGTCCCGATGTCAATACTTAACATTACATACGCCTCATATAGCAGGGGTAACTTTACGCCGGACTTACGCTTACGCAAATGACATAAAATACGATGACTGGGCGCAAGTACGTTCGTGAATCGGCGTGTCTAGCTCATTTGCATATTTGATGCGTAAATCGACGGAAGCACCACCTAGCGGCCAGTGTAAATATGCAACTAAGATAGGACGGCATAAAGAGACTTACGCCGCTTGTATCTTAGCTAAATTCCGGCGTATCTTGTTTTCTGAATACAGAGCATTCATAGATACGCCGCGATACTGAGGAAGAAATTTTGTTTTTATTTTATTTATTTATTTCATTTTTTTTTTTTATTGGGATACTTATTATGGTAAAAAAATATTGTTATTTTTTTCTCAAAATTGTTGCTCTTTTTTTGTTTATAGCCCAAAAAATAAAAACCGCACAGGTGATCAAATACCAGTAAAAGAAAGCGCTATTTGTGAGAAAAAGGACATCAATTTTGTTTGGATACAGCATCGCACGACCAAGGGTGGATCCAGAGTCTAGTCTCGGGAGGGGCACTGCCAGAAAATAAGGTGTTGCTTACAGAACTCAATTAGGTGTCCAATGATTGCCGCCATTACTAGTAAAAAAAATATTTAAATATAAATGCCATAAATCTATCCCATAGTTTCTAGACGATTGTCAGGGACTGCAGACATGGTACAAGAGATGGTCAGAGAATGCAGACATGGTGCAAGAGATGGTCAGAGAATGCAGACATGGTGCAAGAGATGGTCAGAGACTGCAGACATGGTACAAGAGATGGTCAGAGACTGCAGACGTGGTACAACGGATGGTCAGAGACTGTAGACGTGGTACAATAGATGGTCAGAGACTGCAGAAGTGGTACAAGGGATGGTCAGAGACTGCAGACATGGTACACGGGATGGTCAGAGACTGCAGGCATGGTACAAGGGATGGTCAGAGACTGCAGGCACGGTACAAGGGATGGTCAGAGACTGCATGCATGGTACAAGGGATGGTCAGAGACTGCAGGCATGGTACAAGGGATGTTTAGAGACTGAAGACATGGTACAAGAGATCAATGCAGCCTCATCAGTGCCCATCATTGCAGCCTCACTGTGCATATGAATGCAGCCCCACCTTTGTATAAAAATTCAGTCCCACTTTTGTATATTAATGCAGTCCCACTTTTGTTTATTAATGCACTACCACTTTTGTATATTAATGCAGTCCCAATTTTGTATATCAATGCAGCCCCACCTTTGTGTATGAATGCAGTCCCACCTTTGTATATGAATGCAGTCCCACCTTTGTATATGAATGCAGTCCCACCTTTGTATATGAATGCAGTCCCACCTGTGTATATGAATGCAGTCCCACCTTTGTATATAAATCCAGTCCCACTTTTGTCTATGAATCCAGTCCCACTTTTGTCTATAAATCCAGTCCCACTTTTGTCTATGAATCCAGTCCCACTTTTGTCTATGAATCCAGTCCCACTTTTGTCTATGAGTCCAGACCCACTTTTGTATATAAATGCATCCCCACTGTTGTCTATTAATGCAACCTCACTTTTGTCTATTAATGCAGCCACACTGTGCATGGCACTCACCATGGCATTACCTCGATCACACACAGCAGGTATCTCCTCTCCCGACGTGTGTCATGGAACAAACAGGAGCTGTAGGTCTGTGTTTGGCAGGGCAGTGTGCTCTAGCAAGGTCCCCTCTAGACAGGCTTGTGTGATAGACAAAACACTGATTCAATCAGTGTTCCATCTCCATCTACTATCATACGAGCAGGTCTAGCACAGGCAGCACAGCCGAACACAGATCCAGCTCTCACACACAGCCAGAGATGCCCAATGTCATACACGCATGAGAGAGGGGAGCGCTACAGTCAGCTACAGCTTAAAGCAGCCTCAGGACAGGCAGCCTACCGGCCCTGGTGATGAGAGAGAGAGAGAGTGAGAGACTCGGCAGCTGCAGGCATGCCCGGACTGGGACAAAAAATAGGCCTGGGCATTTTAGACTGAGCAGTCCGGGGGGGGGGAGAAAGACAGATAAAGATAAAAAGAAAGAAGGGAAGGAAGGAAGATAGATTGATAGATAGATAGATAGATAGATAGATAGATAGATAGATAGATAGATAGATAGATAGATAGATAGATAGAAAGCAATATAGATGGATGGATAGATAAACAAGAAAGATAGATAAAGATAGAAAGCAAGAAGGGAAGGAAGGAAGATAGATAAAGAAAGAAATATAGATAAAGAAAGAAGGGAAGATAGATAGATAGATAAAGAAGGGAAGGAAGGAAGATATATAAAGAAAGAAAGATAGATAAAGATAGAAAAAAAGAAGATAAGGAAGGAAGATAGATAAAGATAGATAGATAGATATAGATAGACAGTGGCGGTGCGTCTCTAGAGGGCGCCAGAGCGCCGCCCCCTCTGGCTCAGCCGTGACAATGGGCACAGTGGCGACGATGGGCACAGTGGCAACAATTAAAGGGCACAGGGGCATCAATTGGCACAGTGGCGACAATTGAAGGGCACAGTGGCTGCGTTTGATGGCATGGCACAGTGGCTGTGTTTGATGCCATGGCACAGTGGCTTTGTTTGATGCCATGGCACAGTGGTGACAATTGATGGCACAGTAGCTGCGTTTGATGGCATGGCACAGTGGTGACAATTGATGGCACAGTGGCTGTGTTTGATGGCATGGCACAGAGGTGACAATTGATGGCACAGTGGTTGTGTTTGATGGCATGGCACAGTGGCTGTGTTTGATGGCATGGCACAGTGGTGACAATTGATAGCACAGTGGCTGTGTTTGATGGCATGGCACAGAGGTGACAATTGATGGCACAGTGGCTGTGTTTGATGGCATGGCACAGTGGTGACAATTGATGGCACAGTGGCTGTGTTTGATGGCACAGTGGCTGCGTTTGATGGCATTGCACAGTGGTGACAATTGAAAATTTTGAGCACCAGCCGCCACTGCAGATAGATAGCTAGATAGATTATTATCTATCTATCTACAGTGGCAGCTGGTGGGGGGGTGCAAACGAAAAAAAAGAGAAAAAAGAGAGAGATAGAGAGAAAGAAAGGTGAAGAGAGAGCGAGAGAGAGAAGGGAATGAAGGGCACCCCATACATCAGTGTACAGTACTCTCAGTACTCACTCAGGGGCAGGAGGGACTGACTGGATGGATGGATATCAGACTCCATCTTTCCTTTCTGATTGCTGGGCTTGAATCTTCCCGCCCACATCCCTTAGGCAGCAGAACAGTGTCTGTCGGGAGAGTGGGCGGGGCAGACACGGGAGGAGAAGAAGAGAGGAGGGGGAGGAGTAGTAGCAGCTCCTCTCCTCTAACTGGCCGTGGGGGCAGCAAGGGGAGGGGAGAAGTGTCAGAGCTGGCTATGATACCCCAGCTGATCTCTCTCTATCTGGTGCTGTGTTGGTGGTGTACACCCCTGGGGAGACGTGACATAAGGCCCGCTGGCCGCCGAGGCCCACAGGCATTTGCTAGGTTTGCCCTATGGCCAGTCCGGGCCTGGCTGCAGGCACCGCAAAGCAGTTAAAAGAAAAATGGTAAAAAAAAAAAATTATTTTTTTAAAGCCTAAGTGACATGATTGCCCCCCCCCCCCTGGATCCGCCGTTGCGCACTACCATGTAATTGTCAGTTAAAGCGACACAATGCCATATCGCAAAAAAATGGCCCTGTCAGGACGGAGGTAAGTAAATCCTTCCGGGGCTGAAGTGGTTAAAACTGTATTACAAACATTTTATAGCTTCAGGAGTTTTCGTTTAATCAATAAAAAGCACTAGAGGGAGGAGAGGGAGAGAAAATTAGGGGCTGAGAGCTGCTATTTAAGCATTTTACAATTATTTTTTTCTGGCTCCTCTTTTATGTGTGGAAGGTCTTCCTAGTGCTTTTTTCTGCTTAAGTCAGGTGTTTCTATTGAAGTCTATGGGGCCAAAAACACTTGTCTTGTTGGTTGGAGGCTAGACAGTGGGGACCTTGAGTGGAGAGTGTGAACAAGTTTTGCTTTTGACTGCTGTATTGCATTTTAGGTTCTTTTTGTGTCTTTTTTCTTGCAGCTTTTTAACACCTGTTTCTGAAAGGTTTTCAACAGCCTTTTCTTTTCTTTTTTTTTCCTTCAGCCTACTAATTAAGGGGAGTGGTTAATTGGTCACAGGTGCTTGAGGCCTATACTGTATACATTTCTGTAGAACTCATTGTGAGCCTGCTCATCTTTGAGTTTGCTGGAACTCTGTCCAATTGGAACTGGACTAAGTGGTGAGTTAAAATCAAGAGTTTAAATGGGAGGATATACTGTAACAGGGGTCCTAGTACCTGTGTAGTGTGAGTACCTGAGTGTAGTCTGAGTAGTGTGTGTGGATTGTTTGTACTTGTGTATTGTGGGTGCACGCTGGTCTGCGAGTACCTGTGCCTTGTCTTGTTGAGTATAAGGCCCCTTTTACATTGAGGAGTTTTTCAGGTGGTACATCGCTAAAAATAGCACTGCTATACCGCCTGAAAAACTCCAGCCAAGCAACCTCAATGTGAAAGCCCGAGGGCTTTCACACTGAGGCAATGCGCTGGTGGGAGAGAAAAAAATCTCCTGTCAGCAGCATCTTTGGAGCGGTGAGAGGAGCGGCGTGTATAGCGCTCCTTCACCGCTCCTTCCCATTGAAAACAATGGGAAACTGGGGCAATACCGCCCGCAATGCGCCTCTATAGAGGCGCATTGCGGGCGGTATTAACCCTTTCACGGCCCCTAGCGGGGGTTAATACCGCACGGCTAGCGGCCGCAACTCGCTGCAAATCCGACGGTATAGCGCCGCAATTTTTAGCGGCACTATACCGCCAGCGCAGCTCCCGCCCCAGTGTGAAAGGGGCCTTAGTGTCAGGAAGCTAGTTGTTGGGTAATTTGGACTGGGTATAATCTCTAATCCTCATTAAATTACTAGGTACGATGCCCGGCGGGTGTGGAGAGGCGACTCGGTGTACATCTTGCGGCATGTATGTCATCTGATCGAAGGCGATTACTGCTGTGCAAAATGTAAGCACATTGTTTCCCTGGAAGCCCAGGTTCTAAATCTGGGGAAGCAACTGTCAGCACTGGGAAGACCATCCACACTAAAGAAGAGCCAGGAACATACCTGGCAGGTGACGGCATGGGCCAGCTCAGAGGTGGGTGGAGACAAAGAGGTGCAGGCACTAGAAAATAGTAAATGGATGACAGTCAGGTAGGGAAGAGGGGGAAGTGCCAGGGAGGCCGATCCAGGGCTGGAGCATCCCGAGCATCCCAATAAGTATGCTCCATTGAGTGATATTGGTGAAACTAGTCAGGAAAAAGTGCTTTTGGAGCTTAGGGACTCTCCTAGCTGCCATGAGAAGAACTCCTCCAGTGAGAGTGGGGGGAAGCGAAATATAAAGAAAATACAGATTCTGGTGGTAGGGGACTCAATTCTTAAGACAGAGAGGGCAATCTGTAACAAAGACCTAATTCGCCGAACTGTATGTTGTCTAACGAGCGCTCGGGTTCCGCACATCATGGATCTGGTGGACAGATTACTAGGAGGGGCTGGGGAAGACCCAGCTGTCATGGTGCACATTTGCACCAATGACAAAGTCAGAGTCAGATGGAGTGTCCTAAAGAACAATTCTAGGGACTTGGGAGCTAAATTGAGGAAAAGGACCTCCAAGGTAGTATTCTCAGGAATACTACCGGTACATCGAGCCACACCAGAAAGGCAGAGGGAGATTAGGGAAATAAACAAGTGGCTGAAGAGTTGGTGTAGTAAAGGGGGGTTTGGGTTCCTGGAGGACTGGGCCGACTTCTCAGTCAATAACCAGTACTATAGAAGGGGCGGACTGCACCTAAATGAGGAGGGTGCAGATCAGCTGGGAATGAAGATGGGCAAAAAGTTAGAGTTTTTTTTTTTTATCTAGGCGGCGGGGCGGGAGGGTGCAGAGATATTAATAGTCAGCGTTGAACATATTCCAGAGGGTTTTATTAGGGGCATTAGTGGTAGGGTAACCAAAGCACATAAATCCAAGGTAAGTATAGTAGAAAGTCCTAGTTGCAATCTCGGAACACCCAAGAGGATAGTATGTGACCGGTCAAAATATATTGATGCATTAAAGTGTTTTTTTTACAAATGCCAGTAGTCTGCCAAGCAAAATAGTTGAGTTGGAAGCTCTGGTGCATCAGGAGAGCTATGATGTAATCAGTATTACTGAAACTTAGCTTCATTCCTCACATGACTGGGCTATTAATATTCCTGGCTATGCACTCTTTCGGAAAGATAGGATAAAAAGAAAAGGCGGAGGGGTCTGTCTCTGTGAGAAGTGCTCTCAAAGCGAGGATGAAAGAGGACCTAGTGAATGGATAATGTGATGAGTCTGAAGCATTATGGGTGGAACTGCATACAGATGTGCGTAGTTCAAAGTTAATCATTGGAGTTTGTTATAGACCACCCAGTGTTAATGAGGAGGTAGGGACTTGGCTCTTTGCACAGATGGCAAGGGCTGGGACAGTGATAATAATGGGGGATTTTAACTACAGGGGGTCCCCGACTTACGAACATCCGCATTGCGAACGACTCTTACTTTACGAACGGGGCCCGAGTGAAGTCATGCGCCTTGCTGGAGTGAGCCATTCCTCCATTCCTGGCCTGGCTGCGAGGTTAAGGGGCCCCCCCTCGTCAGCCTGCCTGCCCATCCACAGGCCTGGTACAGTCCGGTGGCCTGCCAGGCCACTAAAACTGCCCGCCGCGGCCGCGGCCTTGTCCGACCTAGTGAAGCCTTCAGATCCCCGGTCTTTCCCGCATCGCTGCCTCACGGAGATGCACCACGGCCAGCCTGCCTTCACTCGGATCGCAAACACTGCTGCTCTCACCATCCATCCATTCATCTCCCTGCTGTGCCATCAGTTCATCTGCCCGGCAGTTCTGTATATGCCTTTGTCTCCAAAATCACTTTTAAAATGTGTGCTGCTGCCGTCCATCCTCCCCTCTCCCTCCCCACATACCTCTCTCTGCTGGTCTTTGGGAATCCACCTCCCCTAGCCACCAAGTCTGTCTCCTGTCCCTGCCGCCGATGTACACAGTGAGAGGGGTGAGCTGTGCTCTTCCAATCTCGGCTGTAACAGGAGTTCTACCCCAGTGCTAGAACTCCTGTTTTGGAGGTGACAGGGTCAATAAAGAGAACCTGTCACCTCCAATTGCTATCACACAGGAAATAGTTTTCTCCTGTGTGATAGCAATAAAGTTAAGTGAAAAAAATAATGAAATAAATAAAAATAAGAAATAATAATTAAATTAATAATATAAAAAAGTAAAGAATAAGAAAATCATACAAAAATAAAAAAAAGTAAGCGACAAGCTATAAATAGATAAAAAAAAGTGATAAAGTAAAAAAAAAAGGAAAAAGAAAAAAAAAAGATTTGAACTCTGTATCCTCATTAGATGGATTTAATCTCACTTCCTGTCTCTGAGACTGGATTTGCACTTAAAACAGGTACTGTTCCGACTTACAAACAAATTCCACTTAAGAACAAACCTACAGTCCCTATCTTGTTCGTAACCCGGGGACCCCCTGTACCCGGAAATTGACTGGAGCAATGGCACTGCTGGGACAGTTAACCACTTCCATACCTGCAGCTACAGGCATCATTCAGATATCCTTTTTTTTTAGGCAGCAATTCTGCGCACCAGAACAATGATCATAGCGGCGATATCCCCCCTCCCGCCGCCCTCTGGTGCTTCTCCGGGCTCTCCCGTGCCATTGAATGAAGAGCATAGAGATGACCGTCAGAGGCCTGGGCACAATGTTATGATGTCACGCTGGGGTACCCGGAAGTAAATAAAGCCGCAGAGATCCGTGATTTTTTTTTCCACAATCTCATGCTTTCCAGCCTGGAGGAGAGATATTCACACCGCATCTCTCCATAAAGAAGACCTGTCACACACTATTCTTTTTACAAGGGATATTTACATTCCTTGTGTGCGGAATTTTAAAGCGTGACAAGTTAGCTATGTATTTACTTTTTTTTTTTTTTTTAAATGGCGTTTGGAAAAATGATTGTGCAAATACCATGTTTACATCTATAGTAGCTAACAAGCAGTTGCTAGCCTCTTCAATGTCCCGCCGCTCTTTTATGAGATGCAAGCTTTCTCTCAAGTAAGATTTTCCTTGCTGTACCAGTGGTTTGAGGTATTTATCCAAGTATTCCCCCCAGACGTGAAAAAAACTGAATTGATCCTGCTTATGATCGGTCTCCCAGAGATGTTTATCCAACTTTACCGGAGTTTTGGTAGAACTTAAAACTAAGTATTGAGCCTCTTTTATACTCGATATTCCAATGTCATTTTCCTTTCTTTACAATTTAAGTTTTTTTATTGTATCGGGTCTTGGTGTACCGTTTGAGCTTCTTATATGTGTTTTCTACTTTAAGTAAATTTTCAATTTTTTTATAATCCCTTTTATTTAAAATTACCAGTCCACCACCTTTATCTGCCGGGCGTATCACAACTTCATTCTTGTTTCCTATTTCTTTGATGGTTTTCCAGATGTTTTTTGTTTTGGTATCCTTTTTCTACATTTTGACCAAATCATCTTCCACCATCTTTTTAAATGCTCCCAGGCATTGGTTTCCAGGTGTTTTTGGGTTGAAGATGGAACTATTTCCTAAATAGGTATTCAGGGTTGTCCACTATTCTATTATCTTTAATGCAAAATGTTTTTTGATGTTGAGCTTTCTCATAATTTTTTTGCAGGTCAATATAAACCCCAAATTTGTCTATAGTTTTATCTGGGGAAAATTTAAGTTCAAATCTAGAACCTTCATTTCATCATTTGTAAATTGGGCATTGCTAAGGTTATAAATTCCCTGTCCTGGTACTTTCGCCTTCTCTTTTCTTCTTCCCTCCACGGCTGCCTCTTGTCTGTTTTCTCTTTCCGGGTTTCTTTGTGTGGTTCCTGAATCTCTGTCTTGATTGTTGTGCTAGCCATTCCTGGGGTTGGTCTCTGTATACATGTTGGCCTTGGTATACAGCATCTTCTTGGTCCTCCATTGTTCTGCAATATCCTCCCCTTTGAAAGCCTCCTCTTTTCCCATTCATCCCTTTCCAGCCAGGATTCCTTTATGGGACATGGGCTTTCCATACACCCGGGGGCCTGTCTCGTTGGCCACCCCTGTGAAAATACCTGTCATCCCTGAACTCTCTCCGTTGCTAGGGATGGGGGGCATAGAAATTTCCCCTCCTTTTGGTGAGAGGCTGCTCATCCCGGCTCCCGGCTTTCTAGACGCCACACTCAGACCCAGTTTCTTGTAGTGTACTGTTTTTTGGGATGACATTATCAGGACTTTAGTTATCTCTATTTTAATTAACTGTTAAGATTTTTTTTTGATAGTACACTACAGTATTGGAGCCCTTATCTCTTTCTTAAGAGGTTTTATCGCTGCGGACCCAATAGTAATACACCAGCTGTCATCTAGCATTCAGCTAACACAGGTTATCTTAGTGGGAAGGTTACAGGCGATCTGATTTGGAGAGACATCAGAACTTCAGCTGCTTTATATACTCCTGCAGGGGTAGTGGGAGCTGGTAAGTGGGGACCCAGGAGGAGGAGCACAAAAGTTACCTGATTATCGATTATCCTATGCAAACAGCCTACACAAGTCACTTGGATGACCGCGTCTTGAATGAACTTTATATGAAAAACAAATGTTGTAAGTTTTACATTTTTTGGTTGGTGTTCTTTGTAAAGCACTAAGTGTACAACATGCTGGGCTGGTTTTTCTTCTAAATATGGTAATATTTTTTATTATCCACATTGTATTTTATGTACTGCCTGATTTGTCATGTAATGGGAGAGCGAGCGTTCCGTTTTTCATTAATTTTATTTAGGAGGCTCCCACTAGTAACAGTGATTGGCGTTATGCCAGTCCACATACTTGTATTACATAGTATGCTTTAAATGGACTCTGTAAGCCAGCTTCAATGAGGGATGGGAGGAACTTGGATGGCCGCTCTGCTCAAATAGACGTTGGTTGTGATGTGAAGGTACCGCCTCAGTCGACGTCCATGGCGTAACAATATCACTTCCGGGTCGAGAGGAAAATGGGTGGAACGCAGTTGGAATGCATGCTGCTAATCCGGGCTTCCTAGACGTCACACTCAGACCCAGTTTCTTGTAGTGTACTGTTTTTTGGGATGAGATTATCAGCACTTTATGCAAGACTGCTGAGTTATCTCTATTTTAATTAACTTTTGATGAAAACAAATGTGATACTACACTATTGGAGCCCTTATCTCTTCTTTATGAGGTTTGATCGCTGTGGATCCAATAGCAATACACCAGCTGTCATCTAGCATTCGGCTAACGCAGGATATCCTATGGGGAAGGCTGTAGGCGATCTGATTTGGAGAGACATCAGGACTTCAGCTGCTTTATATACTCCTGCAGGGGTAATGGGAGCTGGTCAGTGGGGACCCAGGAGGAGGAGCAAGAAAGTTACATGATTATCCTATGCAAACAACCTACACAAGTCACTTTGGATCACATGGTCTTGAATGAACTTTATATGAAAAAAAATATTCTTACGTTTTTATTTTTTGGGTTGGTTTTCTTTGCAAATCATTGTGTTGGACTGAGAACAATTATTAACATGCTAGCACATTAGTTGATGTGGCTTTATAGTGAAATGAAAGATCCGCGCTTAGGACGTGTGGTGTAGCTGCTGCCTCCCTAAGGATCTCCTGAAAGATCTAACGATAAATGTACAAGTGTAGGGGTGGTGGCGCTGCTAAATGTGTCTAGTGAGTGAGACGTAAATATTTCAAACAAGGCTAGTGTGTGGGTAAAACCAAGTGTTGGGTAACCTGTGAAGAGGAGAATCCCAAGGTTGGGGGATCCCTATAGTGCCGCTCTGAGAAGGAGCGTATAAGGTTAGCTCATTAATGATATGGACTCTCTAGGTATCCTGGTTGTGTGGGTGCCAAGCAGACTACCACCACTAGGTGGTGTCTACTAGTGTATATAAAGTGGTTTAAAAAAACTGGTGTGATCACCCGGAAAAAAATAAATTACCAAAGAAACACAGGTGGATCAGGACTCTGTGCAGATAAGTGAAGGGGAAAACCCTGCAGTGGAAGTGATCAAGCTGTGAATTGTGTGCCGAGTAAAAGATCCTGATTGCCCAGGGGCGTGGGCCTAACTGGCCAACTAAAAAGCAAAACAATCAAATAACATGAGTGTACCGAACTAAAGTGGTGTAAAGACCACCCGTGTTATGCAACATTAATTTCCAAGTGTGTCCTGCAATAACGTCAGGATACTGTGCAGGCTACTGCATACGGTAGTTGAGAACTTTAAACAGAGGTGTATGCCAAGACACAGCGTGGCATCAAATTTAGATGCAATCTTACCCCCTGGGGCAGGAGTACTAATAATATATGTATAACTCTTCAAACAGAAAGAAGCATTGCGTATTATGACAATAAAAAATGCATTGCAAACAAATAAAAATGTATATAAATTAATAAAAAATGTGTAAAAAATGTCTATGAGTGACTTGGTGCGGTTTTTCTCTACTGGGATGCTGCTTCGTGACTTCAGTGCTCCCCCTCCTGTGTCCCCACTCACCAGATAGTGGCACCCTCCAGGGGCTATAGGCAGATGGTGGTGGTACCTTGAATGCACCTGCTCCACGGCTCCCTCTATCCGCGTTGCACCCGCTGTCAGCTGTAGGAATGACCCTCCAGCTGTTTGTAGTAGGGAACTTCCGGTGTCACACAGAGTGTGATAGGTTTCCAAAACACTGAGTGTATTTATTAAAAAAACTATAAGTGGACTTCTCCACTGTAGTAATCCCAGAGGCACCTGGGCTAGTTAAAAAATATGTATACAAAAATAAATAACTGAAAACATAAAAAGAAGTGGTGCTTGTACAAGCCTCAGCTGTCTCAGTTGTCCACCGGACCCTAGAAGTACTAGGGAAGCAAGTCTGACGTTACACCCATTGTGTATAGTCCATGGGTGATTCCATCCTCAGCAGCTCGCGGTCGCGTATTGCTGCGTGTGGATCAGCTGTGCGGCTGGGCGTGCTAGGCGTACTAGGCGTACGTACGAGCTTATGTTGTGGTCTCCTGACGCGTTTCATCATATGACGTTTTCAAAGGTGATGTGAGCGTGCGTACGATGTTCTTTTTGTATGCAGCAGCAGGCACATCCATCCTCCCATTGGTGTATATGATAGGTTGAGGATTATGTTGATGTGCCCAGCATTACCTCCCCTCCATTAACCCCTGTCAGTGCCGGTTAAGGGTAAGAGGACTTGTGATAGCGTGCCGCTGCATGCAATATACAAATGACATAATGATCGGTAAGTAATAATAGATAACTTCAAATGGATAAATAAATTGAATTAATAGAATAAAATAACAGTTGTAAACCTTGTTAAACAGGACCGAATATATCCCTGGCATGTGTATGTGTTATTGTTGGAATTTTGTATCCTCTGACGTGGAGAAAAGAAAATGTATAAATAATAATAATCGGTGTAGGGAAGTGGGTGAAGCCCCACATCAGTTTGGAAATATGTGTGGGGATGTGACCACAGTAAAAAACTTTCTGTTGTTAATCATTAGAAAAGGCTATATAATGTAAAAGCATAAATCTGCATATTGTGCTACTGGTTCTAAACCAATATAAACATCCATGCTGGATGTATAATGTTTTGTATCATCACACATCCAGTGACTGCATTTATCCTGGCTGTTATATCATTATATATACAGTGACTACTTTTTCCTGGCTGAGTATCGACAATGGGGATTTCAAATCAGAGATACGGGTCCATGTACTCATCTCTGTGGCTAAATTGGTCTTATAATGCAGGAAAACGCCAGCAAAGCTATAAGACAATTTGAATAATTAGATGTTGTACTTCGTCAATGGTTGGAATAAGCACAGACTGGCATAAGTTGATAAGCTAGTGAGAGGTTATGTGTGAGAGGGTAGGTACATTGTTTTGTCCCTTTCATATTCCTTGTTAGTGTGGAACTTTTGAAGGCATGTGGAGATGCTGCAAATTAGGTTCCAATGAGGGTTTACTATATTATGGTATATACTCATAGGTTCCATATGGGGACCTACTATAACCCTGTGTCATGCTACTGTAAATAGGAGTACTGATATATGAAGTTTTCAATTGTGAAACTTCCCTCCTATGGAGGCTATTTTTCTAGGACTGGGAGCTTCCTTTCACATGATTGGTTGATCGGGAATGGTAGATATAATCCCAAGGCAGGGCCAAACGCTGGATGCAGGGTCACTCGCCTGCTTCTTGGGTTAAAGATTGTATACAGTGAAATTGTAAGTGACTGGCCATTTAAAAGTTGGAAATGAAACAGTTTAGGTCAATGTCTAGGTTGAGGCCCCTCGGCGCTAGGGACCCCAACCTATGTATCCAACGGGTCTCATTTTGGGAGACCAGTTGTTGTTTATTACCTCCTCGCCAGTGATCCTTGATGATATCAATGGTGTAGAAGGTAAGACAGGTGGGATCTTTGTTATGTTTTTCAGCAAAGTGTCTTGAGAGACTGTGTCTAGGGAACCCCTTCCATAAATTTTGAATATGTTCCCTTATCCTTACGCGTAAGGGTCTGGTGGTACGGCCCACGTATTGAAGGTGACACGGGCACTCAATGACATAGGTCACATGCGTGCTGTTGCATGTGATGAGTTTTTTGATCTGGAACTGTCTGTTATACGCATGGGATTTAAAAGATGTTCTTCTCCTGGGTTGGGGTCTGTTTGTTTTGCACGGTAGGCATCTCTGGCATCTATAGAACCCTTTGAGCTCCGGGCAGAAATTAGATTGTGTTGGAGGATCCAATACATTGTGAACGAGGTGAGTTCTCAGTGTGGGCACTCTTCGATAGATGAATTTTGGTCGTAATGGCAATACGGTGGCTAATGTTCTATCCTCTCTAAGGATGGGCCAGTATCTCTTAAAGATTCTCTCCAGTTGTTGGTATTGGTTGTTATATTCCGTGATAAAGGTTATATCCGTAGTAGGGGCTTGATGTGATTTCTTGCTTGCATGCATGCAGCGGCACGCTATCACAAGTCCTCTTACCCTTAACCGGCACTGACAGGGGTTAATGGAGGGGAGGTAATGCTGGGCACATCAACGTAATCCTCAACCTATCATATACACCAATGGGAGGAGGGATGTGCCTGCTGCTGCATACAAAAAGAACATCGTACGCACGCTCACATCACCTTTGAAAACGTCATACGACGAAACGCGTCAGGAGACCACAACATAAGCTCGTACGTACGCCTAGCACGCACAGCTGATCCACACGCAGCAATACGCGACCGCGAGCTGCTGAGGACGGAATCACCCATGGACTATACACAACGGGTGTAACGTCAGACTTGCTTCCCTAGTACTTCTAGGGTCCGGTGGACAACTGAGACAGCTGAGGCTTGTACAAGCACCACTTCTTTTTATGTTTTCAGTTATTTATTTTTGTATACATATTTTTTAACTAGCCCAGGTGCCTCTGGGATTACTACAGTGGAGAAGTCTACTTATAGTTTTTTAATAAATACACTCAGTGTTTTGGAAACCTATCACACTCTGTGTGACACCGGAAGTTCCCTACTACAAACAGCTGGAGGGTCATTCCTACAGCTGACAGCGGTTCAAGGTACCACCACCATCTGCCTATAGCCCCTGGAGGGTGCCAACATCTGGTGAGTGGGGACACAGGAGGGGGAGCACTGAAGTCACGAAGCAGCATCCCAGTAGAGAAAAACCGCACCAAGTCACTCATAGACATTTTTTACACATTTTTTATTAATTTATATTAATTTTTATTTCAGTTTGCAATGCATTTTTTATTGTCATAATACGCAATGCTTCTTTCTGTTTGAAGAGTTATACATATATTATTAGTACTCCTGCCCCAGGGGGTAAGATTTCATCTAAATTTGATGCCACGCTGTGTCTTGGCATACACCTCTGTTTAAAGTTCTCAACTACCGTATGCAGTAGCCTGCACAGTATCCTGACGTTATTGCAGGACACACTTGGAAATTAATGTTGCATAACACGGGTGGTCTTTACACCACTTTAGTTCGGTACACTCATGTTATTTGATTGTTTTGCTTTTTAGTTGGCCAGTTAGGCCCACGCCCCTGGGCAATCAGGATCTTTTACTCGGCACAAAATTCACAGCTTGATCACTTCCACTGCAGGGTTTTCCCCTTCACTTATCTGCACAGAGTCCTGATCCACCTGTGTTTCTTTGGTAATTTAGTTTTTTCCGGGTGATCACACCAGTTTTTTTAAACCACACTAGTAGACACCACCTAGTGGTGGTAGTCTGCTTGGCACCCACACAACCAGGATACCTAGAGAGTCCATATCATTAATGAGCTAACCTTATACGCTCCTACTCAGAGCGGCACTATAGGGATCCCCCATCCTTGGGATTTTCCTCTTCACAGGTTACCCAACACTTGGTTTTACCCACACACTAGCCTTGTTTGAAATATTCACGTCTCACTCACTAGACACATTTAACAGCGCCACCACCCCTACACTTGTACATTGATGTGGCTTTATGTTGACTATGTTTCACCATATACAAACTTGTACTTGGTATATATACTCTCGTTTTTGTATTAAATCACAGGATTTGTCTCTACCTCTTTTATAGGAGGTAGAGACTCAGCTTTTGTTGTTGCTATTAGTTGGTTTATTTTTATGTATTACCCCCACGGAACATGCTTTTTGTATGGTTTTTGCATAAGAATATTTTAATTAGTGTTCACTTATAGACATATATAGATATTTTATGAAGATTGCATAGTGGGATCTTAACCCTTACTGTATGTAACCTAGGTAGCGCTACTTACCCCTTTCCTATTTACCATATTTATTAGATTCCCCTGTGGGAGCTCTTTAGGGGAGGCAGCAACCTAACCTCTGTCCTAAGCGCGGTACTATACTTTTTGCTTATTTGGTGTCCTGTGCCTTGTTAGGAGCTCCCAAGCCCCCCGGAGTGGGCCATCCTCCCTTGGGCCTCGGGCAACTCATTGTTTCTGGGTGAGATGATCTTTTCGGGGGGCACCCACAACAGATACTCATCATGTTACACTATATTATGTTATTTGAAACACTGTTATGCAATATTTGACTAATGTATGTTTTCTTTATCTAATAGTTATATGATAAGTGTCTTATCTTTGTGTATGTGTACAATATAGCACCTGAAGGAGTGGTAAATGTGACCCGTGAAACATGTAGAGCATCTGATACACAGATGGTGATAGTGCTCTAGCTGCCACACTTTTGTTTGACTATAGAACTAGACCTTTCTTGATTATCATTGCCATTCAAAAAACAAAAAAACACTTTATTGTTAAAGATGTATATTTTTGAAATAAAATGTATCTAAATATTTTTTATGACTGTCTAATTCAGTTGGCATACAGTACCACAAAAGTCTACTATAGCCTCCCCCTTTTTCAATTCCTCCAGCAACTCTACTCTGTCTACAAGTCATAACAAGAACATTTCGTATGCGTTTGGAAAAAAAAAATATATCTTATATGTGGCTTTGGTTTATTGATCTTTTCTTTCTTCATTTTTTTAGATGTCGGTGATGATCTTCTTGAAATGTGTGAAAGAAATGTGTCTCTAAACAGATCCTTCATGGAACAAGCAGGTGGTAAACTATTCTGTCTCTGTCTAATCTTCAAAGAATTTAGGTTTGCATCATAGTAGATTAACTAAGATTTTAAAAATAATTCTGCTAATATTTGATTGTTTATAAAAACACATGTAAAACAAAGTGGCCATTGGCTTTCAATTGGAGTTTCTAGTTGTCAGATCTACTGCATATGCTGAATGTTTTGGCTCAATTTCTGATCCAACCATTACAATATCAAATAAGGAAAGCACAATCTTCATGCTGCAGTCACCATAATGCAAAGTTATGAGTGCACATATGGCAAAACTCAGGTACAGAAAACATGCTTGTATTGTATACTTGGAGACGATGGCAGAATGGTTACATGGACTGTCTGCTTTCTCAAAAACTGAAACATTTGATTGGCCATTCTAAAAAATAATGCTTTCTTTATCGTACACCAAGGGACACAGAGCTTAGTCATTACATAGTGCAGCCATTCTCAACCAGGGTTCCGTTGAACCCTAGGGTTCCTCCAAAGGTGGCTAGGGGTTCCTTAAGCTGTGGCTGATTTACCTCCTGTTTGATGGTGCCTACATAGTTCTGAGCCAATTCCACTTGGAGGAGCCAGTGGTATTACACCAATGATCTTCATAGTTCGATGGAAGGGGGGCCATTCTTACCACTACTGTAAAAAAGGGCATTCTTCTCACTGACCACCAAAGCAAGGGGCATTGTTCCCACTGACCCCCAATGAATGTGTTTTATCAGGGGTTCCCAGATACCTGAAAATTATTTTTACGGTTCCCCAGCAGTAAAAAGGTTGAGAAAGGCTGACATAGTGGGTTGTATGCTCACCAAAGGTGATTGGACACTGGCACAATCAATGAGAACAAGTTCCCCTCCATATAACCCCTCCCATACAGGAAGTAACTTAGTTTTTTCGCCAGTGTCTAAGAAGATTGGACGCGATGAGGATAGTGCTAAAGGAAGCTCTGCCATAGAGGCCCCTGGGGCAAGAGAGCTATACTTCACACGTGCCTATGCACGTGCCCGTGCATAGGCACGTCATCCACACCGTTTTTGCAGGCAGAAGCATGTTAAAGCCTCTCAAAACCTGCAGCTCTCCCCTGATCTGGGACACAGCAACTTGTAAAAAGGTGCGTAAGATCTCTATGTGGTTGGTTATCTGGGCACCCCCAATAGAGGACACCCACTGGGCATGAAACTGTGTGTTTAGTTGCATATTGTATGTAAAGGCTTAGCTAGCACAGGAGTATATGCTGTTAGTACCTTCCCTTTGTTGCTTGGTAATAAGTCTTCCCAAGGAAAAAATACAGGGGTTAAAAAAGACAAAAAAGCATCGCCATCTGAGACGAGAGCCTCTAGCCCGGCCCGCTTGGTAATTTTCTCTCCAGTAATATATGACGCACCTGTGCAGGATGAGCAATTTACTTTTTCAGGAGCAACAGCCTCTCCTATAGTGCCTGGGCCTGCATATGTCACTGAGGACTCTTTGACAGTAGCCCGTAACAATTTTGAAGGAACAATCGCTTTGTTAATCGCAAAGTCCTCACAAAAGGACACAAAGCGAAACAGAGCTCCTTCTGTTACTTCAGATCTTTCTTCAGACAGGTCTGGAGATGATGAGGATGAGGAGGACATAGTGCCATCAGAGGATAAGGAGTCAGAAGGTGCTGGGATTTCAGAACTTTTCTCTGCTTCCCAGGTTCTAAAAATGCAGGTGCAATATTATACTGAAACAGTACAATCTGCATTTAAATTACCTTCTTCAGAGTTAACTGATTCACCTGTCTTCTCTCTGGGTTCATTGAAATCCCCACAGGTTGCATGTTTTTCTCCTCCTTTGAAGTTTGAAGTTCTCTATCCAATGGAGGAGAAGTTTACCAAGAAGTGGAGCCTGCCTTCAGTAGATGTGGCTATTTCCTGTGGACAATGTTCAGGTATTTAAAGATCCTTCTGAGAAAAAGTTTGAATCTTTACAGAAGTCTCCCTTTCTCCTGGCAGGCACAGTAACCCAACCTGCCATGGTGGCAGTTGGTATGTGTCAGGTCTTAAAGGATCCAGTGAAACAAGGGCTGAAAGCCCTGCCTCCGGAGCAGATACAATTTTGGGAGAATATGCCCATGGCCTTATGTTTCACAATAGATGCCATCAGGGATTTTATTTAACAAGCATCTCGCCTTATGCCGCGTACACACGGTCGTTTTTTGCGATGAAAAAAAACGACGTTTTCTGTGAAGTAAAAAACGACGTTTTTGAAACGTCACTTTTCAAAGACAATTTTGCATACACACCATCGTTTTTTCACAAAAAGCGAGGTTACGTTCACCACTCTTTTCCATTGAAGCTCGCTTCATAACTAGCTTCTGGGCATGCCCGGGTTGAAAAACGTCGTTTTAAAAGACGTTTTTGCTACACACGGTGACTTTTTGTGAAACAAAAAACGACGTTTTGAAAAACGACACAAAAAATTCAAGCATGTTGGAATTTTTTTTTGGTCGTTTTTTTGAAGACAAAAAACGACGTTTTGCCCACACACGATCAATTTAAATGACGTTTTAAAAAACGTCGTTTTTTTTCATCGCAAAAAACGACCGTGTGTACGCGGCATAACTCTCCAACTGGTGCACATGCGCAGAATTCTTTGGCTGAAGCACTGGTCAGCGGAGGCCCCATGCAAAAAGCTGTTGACCAGCTTTTCCTTTCATGGTGAACGCCTTTTTGGGGATGATTTGGAAAAATATATCCTAAAGATATGAAGCGGCAAGACTACTCTGTTGCCGGAGGAGAAGAAAAACAAGCGTCTTTGTTTTAAACGTTCTCTCTCCCCAGCTCGTGGAACATCTGCCATAAGGCAGTGGCGACAGCAGTCTCAGACAGCCTCAAAGGCTAAAGACCAGGGCCAGGCTCAGAAAAACGGAAAGCAGTGGGGGCAAAGAGCCAACAAGCAAAGCCCCAAATATTCCTCATGAAGGGGTGCCCCCACTCGGCCGAGTAGGGGGACGGCTTTGGCAGTTTTCAGTGGCTCGGCAGACAGTGATCCAGGACAAATTGATGGTTTTGGCTGTATGCCTGGGGTACAAGCTGGAATTTCGAGAGACCCCCACCCGATTAGTTCAGAAGTTTAGGGGTCTCCAAAGATCCAACAAAAAGAGATTCCTTCTTTTAAGGTTTGGATCACTTGCTGTCTCGGGGTAATCAAGGAAGTCCGTCTAAGAGAGCGAGGTGCAGGGTTTTATTCAAACCTCTTTGTGGTTCCAAAACCAAGTGGAGACTCCAGACCCATTCTGGATCTAAACTAGTTTCTAGGCATTCGCCATTTTTGAATGAAAACCATTCGGTCCGTGGTCCCTTACAAGGTGGGGAGTATTTGACGTCTAAAGACATCAAGAACACCAATATAAGTGCCTATTTATCGCTCTAATTAAAGGTTCTTAAGATTCGCGATAGAGTATCGCCACTTTCAGTTTGTGGCTCTACCTTTTTGGTTTGGTCACTGCACCCCAGGTATTTACAAAAGTTCTGGCCCCACTGTTGGCAGACTTCAGAGCACAGGGCATAACGGTGACTGCCTATGTAGACGATCTACTTGTGATAGATCAGTCAGTGGCAGGACTAGATCAGGCAGTGCTTAATACGGTGAAATACCTGGAGCATTTAGGATGGATCGTAAACCTACAGAAATTCTCTCTACAAGCTTTAAGAAGGG
This sequence comes from Rana kukunoris, assembly GCA_029574335.1. NCBI lineage: Eukaryota > Metazoa > Chordata > Amphibia > Anura > Ranidae > Rana > Rana kukunoris. The sequence goes on from CM056054.1 coordinate 91,002,042, forward strand.
TAGAGTATTTGGGCATGATCATAGACACAGCCCAAAGCAGGGTATTCCTGCCAGAGCCAAAGATCAAGTCCCTAATAGAATTGATCTAAAAAGTCAGAACGAAAAATGGACCATAAATTCACCTTTGCATGAGGCTATTGGGGAAGATGGTGGCCTCCTTTAAAGGATGTTCCCTACGCCCAGCTTCATTCGAGACTACTGCAGGGCAGCATTTTGGCTGCTTGGAACAGGAAAAGCCAAGCTCTGGATTTACCCATGCTTCTGTCTCCACAGGTATGCTAAAGCGTCAGCTGGTGGTTGAAAACCAAGAACTTGTGGAAAGGAAGGTCCTTCCTCCCAGTACCCTGGAAGGTAGTGTCAACAGATGCCAGCCTGTTAGACTGGGGAGCAGTGTTAGAAGAAGCCTCGGCCCAGGGTTCCTGGGCCAAAACCGAGGAGAGCCTGCCATCCATATTCTGGAAATTCGGGCAGTATATTTGGCTCTCAGAACCTGGACTCACAGGTTACAGGGCAATCCGATTCTACTGCTACTGCAGTAGCTTGTATAAATCACCAAGGAGGCACCCGGAGCCGGGATGCTCAGAAAGTGTTGAATCGATTTTGATATGGGCAGAAAAACATGTTCCTTGTCTTTCTGCAATCTTAATTCCAGGGGTAGAAAACTGGTAAGCAGACTGTCTAAGTCGCCAGCAACTGTCTCCAGGAGAGTGGTCTCTCCACCCCGATGTCTTTCAGGCAATATGCCAGAGATAGGGGACCCCAGATATAGACCTGCTGGCCTCCAGGCTCAACAAGAAGTTGGACAACTTTGTCTCCAGGATGAGAGATCCGCTTGCTTAGGGAACAGATGCTTTGACAATTCCTTGGAATCAGTTTTCACTGATCTATGCATTCCCCCGATCCCTCTCTTACAGAGATTGTTGGGTAGGATCAAGAAGGAGGGGATACCGGTGCTCCTAGTGGCCCCCAATTGGTCCAGGAGGCCCTGGTATGCCAAGATCATAAAGATGGCGGTAGGAAGACCTTATGTGCTTCCACTACGTCATGATTTGCTGTCACAAGGTCCAGTGGAACACCCTTCCTTACAGAAGCTAAATTTAATGGTCTGGCTACTGAGACCTACATTTTGAAGAAATTAGGACTCTCTGGTCCAGTTCTGTCTACACTCATTAATGCTAGAAAGTCGGCCTCCTGGCTAATCTACTATAGAGTCTGAAAGGCATATGTTTCCTGAGTGTGGAATCCTCTAAAGTATGCTACAGGTAGGATTCTTGCCTTTTGCCAATTAGGAGTGGATATAAAATTGGTCCCGAGTACTATCAAGGGTCAAATATCGGCCCTATCAGTCTTTTTTCAGAAACCATTGGCATCTCATTCCCTAGTCCGAGCTTTTATTCAGGGAGTACTGCGGATAAATCCACCAGTCAAATCACCCTTGTATCCCTGTAATTTGAACTTATAGTATTATCAGTTCTGCAGAAGCGACCTTTTGAACCTATTCGCCATATTTCTTTGATTCGTTTAAGCAAGAAATTGTCTTTCCTGATTGCTATCTCTTCTGCTAGAAGGGTATCGGAGTTAGCAGCTCTTTCTTTTAATTTAATTTGTCACAAAGACAAAATTGTACTATGCCCTCACCCTACCTTTCTTCCAACGTTGGTGTTGGTGTTTTATTTAAATCAAGACATTGTTTTACCTTCCTTTTTTCCCGAACCGCGAACAGCGGAGGAAAAGTTATTGCACTCCCTAGATGTAGTGAGAGCAGTAAAAGTCTATCTGCAGGCTACAGCTCGGATACGTAAAACAGATGTTTTGTTCATTGTGCCAGATGGTCCCAAGAAGGGCCAGCCGGCATCAAAATCCACCATTGCTAGGTGGATTCGACAAGTAATATTTCAAGCTTATGGTTTAATGTTTCAAGCTTTCTGTTAAGGCGCACTCAACCAGGGTAATGAGTGCTTCATGGGCAGTGCATCACCAGGCTTTGATGGCTCAGATCTGTAAAGCTGCAATTTGGTCTTCAGTCCATACATTTACCAAATTCTATAAAATAGATGTAAAAGGACATGAGGATTCTGCCTTTGGGCATAGTGTGCTGCAGGCAGCGGTCTAGGGCTTCTTATCCGTTGGCGGCCTGCTTGATTTGTGTCTCCCACCCTTCATATTGAGCATTGCTCTGGGATGTCCCACTATGTAATGACTAAGCTCTGTGTCCCGTGGTGTAAAATCAAAGAAAGTAGGATTTTTAATAACAGCTTACCTGTAAAATCATTTTCTTTGTGTACACCACAGGACATAGAGGTCCCCCCCTTCTATGGGATTCTTACTGCTTTGCTGCAAAAACTAAGGTACTTCCTGTATGGAAAGGGTTATATGGAGGGGCACTTGTTCTCATTGGTTGTGCCAGTGTCCAATCACCTCTGGTGACCATACAACCCACTATGTAATGACTAAGCTCTGTGTCCCGTGGTGTACTCAAAGAAACAGATTTTACAGGTAAGTTGTTATTAAAATCCTACTTTGTCACTTCAAATTTAACATTCTAGATCCACCAATATCCCAAAATACAGATGACAAATATCCAGCCACACATTTGTACTATACAAATAAAGCAGTTTTTAAGAAATAGAACAAGCTTTGTAGTTGAACAGGGTATACTCTCAGAATACGTTTGGCAAAAGGATGTACAAAAATATGTTTTCATGGAACAATCCTCCTTTGTCAGCTGTGTCCCTAAAGTGCCCTTTAACTGCAAATGAACATTGTTTCCTGTACTAAAGCTGTGTACCATTAAATATAACTTGCATTCATTTGCTGTATATATATTTTTTGATGCATTTTTATTGGTGGTTTTAGATTGAAAGTACAATAGTACAACATAGCTCAGCAGTTAAATAACATTTGATCCAGTGCAAATGTCTTCTGTAAGAAGCTATATACGTAAAATTGTGATCCAAGAGTGGCCAGCAAATTAAACTAATAATGGTGCTTTTGGGAAATACTCTGGTTCATTGTTGTGTGGTCGCTATAGCAAGCCTGTTGTACAATCTGGAGGGTTGTGATAAGTGTCGTGTCATTGTGTTCTGTTGGCTGCACAGCAGAGGTCTAGTGATCGAAATCATGAATCCAAACTGTGGCATACAAATGTAACTTAACCTTTTCAAACACACTAAAATATAGGCATAAAAGGAACAAATGTAAAACATATAGCACAGAGAGAGCATCTTTCCTATAAAAGTTGATGGTTGGAGGTGTGGGAAGACTGAGGGCGGGGGGTTAGAAGGATGTGGGAGGGCAGCTTGGTAATCCAAGGTCAGCGACTGTCTCAGTTGAGATTGTTCTAATGAGGTTTTAAAAATGAGGATCAAAGTAAATCCAGGGGCCCCACACTCATTCAAAGTAGGATTGTTGTTCATTCTAGCAGTAAGAGCTTCCATAAGTTTAACATCTCAAATACAAATGTGTATAGGTCAAGTGGATGTGGTCCACGGTCTATTTCCAGTGGGATGCAAAAAGACATCTTGCAACAGTCAGTATATGTAGCAACAACTTCTGGAGTCTGCTCATATTGAGAGGTGGAAGGCCTAGTATATAAATAGAGGGGTCGAGAGCGCGTAGGAGTTCCAGTTTATATAGAGTGGTTATAAATTCTGTTGCACTACTTGTACCTACAGGTAACAACAAAGGCCTGGGGAAAGCCCAGAAAAAAAACAAGCCTACTTACCGACCAGCTTGCAGACAACCAATTAACCTGTCTAACAGCATGCCTTAAAAACAGGGGTTTTGTCCGCACGCATTTGCAAACGTATGCATGAGCCACAGAGCCACGTCACGGCACCCTGGAATCTGTGGTCCTAACACTAAACTACGAGTGTCCCCACAATGGAGGCACATGTATTTTGATCGATAAATGAGGGAAGGTGGACTAAAGGGGAGCCATATAGCCTATGATAAGGCTTACCTGTAGGTACTGTTAATATCTCCTAAATAGAGTTGAGCGAACACCTGAATGTTCGGGTTCGGCGGGTTCGGCCGAACTTCAAAAAAAAGTCCGGGTTCGGGACCTGAACTTGACCCCGGATGGGGACTCAGACTTTTGACTACTAAAATGTCTCTAAAACACTAAGGGAAAGGGCTAGAGGGCTGCAAATGGCAGCAAAATGTCGGTAAGAGCATGGCAAGTACTCTGAAAATAAATGTGGGTGGGGGACATAACTTAAAATAACATAAAAAAAGTAAAAACAAATAAATTTGACCTAGGAGGACGAGGTCCATATGGAGTAGGAGGTTGAGGTGGCGGTGGAGGAGGATGAGGTAGCCAACACAGGTTTTCGTTTTTAATAAATATATTTTTTAAATTAGGGTAACCCCAAAAGAGTGAAAAAGATCAGAAATACAAGAAGGCTGGGTAAGGCCGGTATACATGTCTATTCTGCACAGGGTACGGACAAGTCCTGTGGGATCCATACCTGGTTCATTTTAATGAACGTGAGCTTGTCCACATTGGCTCTGGAGAGGCGGCTGTGCTTGTCTGTGATAATGCCCCCTGCCGTGCTAAATACACGTTCGGACAATACACTGGCTGCAGGGCGGGCCAGCACCTCCAAAGTGTAAAGGGCAAGCTCATGCCATGTGCCCAATTTGGAGACCCAGAAGTTAAAGGGGGCAGACCCATCATTCAGTACGTCTGGCGTGTGCACACATACTGCTCCACCATGTTGCTAAAATGCTGCCTTCTGCTAAAACGTTCCATATTATCCTGTTTGTTGTGGCGTGCTGACAAAGCTTTTCCACATTTCGGCCATGCTAACCCTGCCTTCTGAGGTGCTGGCAGTGCCCCAGCTGTGTTGGCGACCTCTTCCTCCTCCTCCTGCCTTCGCCTTGTGCTTCCACTGTGCCCCCACTGTGCCCCCTGCTGTCAGGTGGGAATTTCACCAGCAGCACGTCTACCAGCTCTAGTGAGGGAATTAAGGATGGTACATTGTCATTGTAGCGGGGATCCAGCAGAGTGGCCACCCAGTAATCAGCACCTGTTAAAATGTGCGAAACACGGTGGTCGTTGCGGAGACTCTGCAGCATGTAATTGATCATGTGTACCAGGCTGCCCAGAGGCAAGGAAAAGCTGTCCTCTGTGGGAGGTGTATCATCTGTGTCCTCTGTATCCCCCCAGCCACGCACCAGTGATGGCCATGAGCTGGTCTGGGTGGCACCCTGCTGTGAACATGGTTCCTCCTCCATCTCCTCCTCCTCATCCTCCAGAACTGTGCCCTTGCTGGACAATTGTGTACCTGGTCTTTGTTGGTGCAGGAACCCACCCTCGGTGCCACTTGTGAATGACTCCCCTAAAAGCTTGCAATTGATGCCGATTCCTCCTCCTCCTCCTGTGCCACATCCTCTTCCATCATCGCCCCAAAGTGTTTTTTTAAGGAGGCATAGAACTGGGATAGTCACGCTGAGAATGGCATCATCGGCACTGGCCTTAGTGGAGTACTCGAAACCGCGCAACAAAGCACACAGGTCTCGCATGGAGGCCCAGTTATTGGTGGTGAAGTGGTCCTGTTCCGCAGAGCAACTCATGCGTGTGTGCTGCAGCTGAAACTCCACTATCACCTGCTGCTGCTCGCACAGTCTGGCCAGCATGTGCAAGGTGACGTTCCACCTTGTGGGCACGTCACATATGAGGCGGTGAGCGGGAAGGCCAAGGTTACGCTGCAGCGCTGCCAGGCGAGCAGCAGCAGGGTGAGAACGCCGAAAGTGTGCACAGATGTCCCGCACTTTCTGCAGCAGCTGTGGCATATCAGGGTAAGTTTTAAGGAACCTCTGCACCACCAAATTCAGCACATGCGCCAGGCAAGGGATGTGCGTCAAACCGGCTAGGCCCAGAGCTGCTACGAGATTTCGCCCGTTATCGCACGCCGCCAGGCCCGGCTTGAGGCTCACTGACGCCAACCACTCATAGGTCTGTTGTTCCATGTCCCTCCACATCTCCTGCGCGTTGTGGGGTTTTTCCCCCAAACAGGAAAGTTTTAAAACTGCCTTCTGGCCTTTACCCATGGCTGTGCTGAAGTTGATGGTGAATGTGTTACGCTGACCGGATGAGGAGGCGGTACAGGATGAGGAAGCGGAGTAGGAGGAGTTAGCAACAGGAGGCAAACTGAAGCGCCCTGCAATCCTCGGTGGTGGAAGGACATGCGCCCAACTCCTATCCGCCTCAGGCCCAGCCACCACTGTATTTACCCAGTGCACTGTTAGGGAGATATAACGTCCCTGACCATGCTTACTGGTCCACGTATCCGTAGTTAGGTGGACCTTGGCACATATGGCGTTGCGCAGTTCACATTTGATTTTGTCCCCCTCTTGGTTGTGCAGGGAAGGGATGGCTCGCTTGGAAAAGTAGTGGCGGCTGGGCACGACGTACTATGGGACAGCCAATGCCATCAGGCTTTTAAAACTCTGCGTCTCCACCAGACAGAATGACAGCATTTCAAAGTCCAGGAATTTTGAAATGCTGGCATTCAGGGCCAGGGATCGTGGGTGGGTAGGGGGGTACTTCCTCTTCCGCTCCAGTGTTTGGGAGATAGAGAGCTGAACGCTTCCATGGGACATTGTGGATATGTTTGGTGACCCAGGTGGTAGTGTTACTTGCCGATCCTCTGATTGCGGGGTGGCAGGTGCCACTGTCACTACAGAGGTGGATGAAGAGGCCGAGACTGAAGCAGAAGAGCCAGAGACCTTTCTTGGTTTTTGAGGTGTCTACTCCACTGCAGCTCAAGCTTTGCACTTAGATGCCTGGTCATGCAGGTTGTGCTCAGGTTGAGAACGTTTATGCCTCGCTTCAGCCTCTGATTACACAGCGTGCAAACCACTCGTGTCTTGCCATCAGCACATTGTGTGAAGAACTGCCACGCTAGGGAACTCCTTGGACCTGGCTTTGGTGTGCTCGATCCCTTGCTGCGTTGGGCAGTAGCAGGTGTACAGTCTAGGGGATGGACGCTCTGCTTTGGCACCCTGCTCCCTCTTCTGCTGTGCTGGGGGCTCTGTGCGACCACCGCCTCTTCCTCCGAATTACATGAGTCACCTGCATGAGGTTGATTCCATGTGGGGTCGAGGACCTCATCGTCCACCATATCATCTTCCACCCAGTCTTCACCACTGCCCTCCTTGTCAGTCTGCACAATTGCGAAAGCAGCAGCTGTGTTGGCAACTGTGTTTCCTCATCATCCGAGACGTGCTGTGATGGTCCCCCCATGTACTCGTCTTCAAACTTAAGTGGTTGGGCATCGGTGCACTCAATCTCTTCAACTTCTGGGACAGGGCTAGGTGGATGGCCCTGGGAAAACATGCTAACAGAGTCATCAAATAGCAGAAGAGACTGCTGCATAATTTGGGGCTCAGACTGCTTGGCTGATTTGCAAGGGGGTGAGGTGAAAGACTGATGGACATGGACTGCAGGTGCCAACTCGAAATCTTTCAGCACAAGACTGGTTGGGAGACAATGTGAAGGAACTGGAGGCACTGTCAGCAACCCAATCTCATATCGCCTGTTCTGCTCCTGGCCTCAACATTTTAGAGCCGGATTAGACCCCACCAAATACCGCTGCAGGCTCTGTCGCCTACTCGCACCTGAGAAAGGTGTTTCACTTGTGCGTGTAGCTGGCACAGATCGACCACATCCTCTCCCTGTAACAGGAGCTCCACCAGCAGCACCACAACCGCGGCCACGTTATTTGACGTTCTCCTCATATTTCCAAATATAGGATCTTGCCCTAAATGGGTGTTTTTTGAATAGAACAATAGAAGAACACTAGCTAAGGTGTTTATCTCACACCTACAGATATGCAGGAAAAAAAAAAATTTGCACACATTTTTTTTTTTAAATGGCACAATAGGGAGCTGTGGTGGCTCAACGTGATTGGCACTGCGCTGACAAGCCATTCACCTCTGCAGCCAAGGGTTCGGATCCCGGTCTCGGCTACATGTGAATTGAGTTTGGTGGTCTCAGCCCGGCTCCCGGTGGGTGTGCTATGCAAGGTACGCCTGTGCTTAGTACGCCCACCCCCCCCCCCCCCACAAAAACCACCACACTTGCACGCACACAAAATTGGTTTAAAAAACACATGCACTTTGGCCATGCGGTCTCTTAAAATAAAGAGAGGCGAAGGACCTACGGGGCATGCTGGGTGGGCTAGGCCCCCTCACTCCCTCATAGGGGGAGTCCCTCTGCCCCATTGGGGTCCCGTTGGGCCCCAGTTGGGCTCCCAAGAGGAGCAGGTAGGGCGGGGTGAGTGGGAGGCCCCCCTTCACACCCGCCATTGCCACCAGGGGCATGGAGAAGGATGGCGATTGCCTCCGGGGGGAGGGTCTGCCTACTCCCAACTCCTGCAGTCCGGCTCCTCTCTCTCGAAAAAATACACTTAAAAAAAAAAAAAAAATGGCACAATAGAAAACCATATGTAAAGTGTGTATCTCACATGTACAGATATGGAAGAAACACTGAGAAACAATGGAGGAAACACTGCAACATTTTTATTTATTTTTAATAGCACAATAGAAGAAAAGTATATACAGGGTGTATCTCACAGGAACATATATCTCTTCCTATAAGAACAAGCAGGAACCTTGCACTAAACTATCTAATGCAGAGTATCTCACAGAAAGAAATGCAGTGCTGGTGCAATATGCAGACTATCTCACAGAAAGAAATGCAGTGCTGGTTCAATATGCAGACTATCTCACAGAAAGAAATGCAGCACTGCTGCAATTGAATTTGTGAACCAGGACTGACTCCTATATAATTCTATCCCTATAATAACAAGCAGGAACCTTGCCCTGAACTATAATATGCAGACTATCTCACAGAAAGAAATGCAGTGCTGGTGCAATATGCAGACTATCTCACAGAAAGAAATGCAGTGCTGGTTCAATATGCAGACTATCTCACAAAAAGAAATGCAGCGCTGCTGCAATTGAATTTGTGAACCAGGACTGACTCCTATATAATTCTATCCCTATAACAAGCAGGAACCTTGCCCTGGTACAGGAACGCTTGCTCAGGTACAATTAAATCATGTAAATACGGTCTTAATCTATTAGCAATAATTTTTGCTAGGAGCTTGACGTCTAAATTGAGCAAGGAGATTGGCCTATAACTGGAGCAGAGAAGTGGATCTTTGTTCGGTTTAGGTATAACCGTAATATGCGCAGAGAGAAATGCTGCTGGGACCTTGCGGGGGGGCGATAAAGAGTTCAAAGTACGCAGCAACGGTAAGAAGGGTGTCTATGAAGGTTTTATATTAGATGGACGAAAATCCATCCGGTCCAGAGTTCTTCCCTGTTTTCAAGTCAATGATGGCTCGCCTGAGTTCTAATGCGTCAATGGGTTTTTCCAGTTGTCCAGCGATATTTGTTGGTAATGTCGGTAAATTAGAACTTGTCAAAAAATCTTGTATTATTTGGGTACGGTTGCCTGAACAATATGTGGGTTTATGTTGGTGCGGGAGGTCGTAAAGGTCCGAATAGTACTCATGAAAGTGTTTTGCTATCCTATCCGTGGTGATGTCAGTTTGCCCTGTCTTGTTCTTAATACCTGATATATGTTAAGTGGCTTTAGCATCTTTCAAGGCTCTAGCCAGGAACCTGCCCGACTTATCAACGTGTTTGTAATAGGTTTTCTTACGAAAAAAGAGAAACCTCTTTGTCTTAAGTTTAAGTAGTTGTTGGAGTGATTTTCTGGCGTCTAGCAGGGATTTGGCAGAACCTTCGGTTAAGGACTGCTTGTGTTGCGATTCAAGTGTGTGTATTCTGTCAGCTAGTTGTTTGACAGTTTTCTCTTTCTCTCTTTTAGAATGTGCTCCCAACTTAATGAGCTCACCCCTGATGGTACATTTGTGAGCTTCCCAGACCATCATAGGATCTACATCTGGGGTGGTATTATGGGAGAAGTAGTCCGTAAGGCTAGTGGCAATTTTAGGAAGTAAATGGGGGTCTGTTAAAAGAGAGGAGTTTAGTTTCCATGTGTTAGATTTTGGTTTAGGCGTAGGAAGGGTCAAAGAAATTGAAACGGGTGCATGATCTGAAATGGTTGGATCCCTATTAGGGATGAGCTCCGTGTTCGATTCGAACATATGTTCGACTCAAACATCATCTGTTCGTACGTTCGTCGAAATTTCGAATAAAACGAGTTGTTTGCGCCAAATTCGAGTGACGCGTCACGGCCCATAATTCACTGCGGCATTATGCGCTGATGATTAGCCAAGCATGCACTATGACCCGCATGCTTGGCCAATTACAGCGCACAAAAAACGGAGAGCCATAATTGGCCAAAGCCAGGGTAGCTTTGGCCAATTATGGCTAAGGGGGTTTAGTACACGCCCCACACTATAAAAGGCTGCCTGCAAGGCGGCCTTGTGTAGTGTGTTGCGGCGTTGTTAAAGAGATGAGTCCTATAGAGAGAAACAGTGTCTTTATTACTAGATAGATAAAGCAGGCAGGCTAGTCAGTTTAGTTAAATTTACAGTGTGTAAAGGATATACTGTATATACATCCCAGGAGTTGTACATATATTTATATACTGTATAGGTTAGCTAGATCAGTTCTTCCTAATGTACTGGCAGACAGGTGATTGTGCTATTTAAAGACGTTATCACAGGTATAGACACCCAGCAGGTACAATATTTAAAGGAATTTTTCATTTTTTTAATTTTATTTAAGCATCATTAAAATCACTGCTCCTGGTCTCGTTGGGAGCCGAACGCGGGGGTGTTCGGCTCATCCCTAATCCCTATGTGGGCGTCCGTGGTCAAGTGCAGGTCTCGTTGGGAGGTAAGGATGTAATGATTCCTCGAGTAACGGTCATGAGGAATGGAGAAAAAGGTAAAGTCTTTGTCCTCCGGGTGTAGGAAACGCCAGGAATCTATTAATTGCATCGGGTGCAGTAGAGTTTTAATTTTTTGAGGATTCTGTAGGTAATGGAGGATTTGCCCAAGGATGTGTCCACCAAGGGATTCAATGGAATGTTAAAATCACCACCAAGAATAATGCAACCTGTGCTAAAGCCTTTTAGTTCAGATAACATGTGTTGGCAAAATGTTAGATGGGTAGAGTTTGGGAAGTATACGTTGGCTAACGTGATGGGGGTACCATAGCATTTTCCTTTCAAAAAGATATATCTCCTACATGGGTCAATAAGCTTATCTGTGAGTTCAAAGGAGGCATGTTTGCTAATAAGGATGGAGACACCTTTCGTTTTAGCTACGCTATTTGTGGACTTCCGTGAAGTATGAGTCAGTAAGTCTAGGTGTACAGGAAGTTTGAAAATGTGTTTCCTGCAGGAAAGCAAAACGTGGCTTACATTTTTTGAGTTCTCTTAAAAGATTGGAGCATTTTTCGGGGATATTTAACCCTCTAACGTTGTGTGAAATCACCATAGGGTGTCACGTACCTGGTGCTGAGCAGAGCCTGACGTGCGGGAGTGGCCACTCTTGCTCCTCTGACCCCGGAACCCCTGGTAGTGCAGACAGGAGGTACTGGAGTCTAGAGTCACACTAGCGCCTGGCGGGGATGTCGTGCAGACACGGTATCAGTCTTACTGGAGGTATGCTGTAGCACTGACGCCGACAGGTAATTGAAGCTAGTGCGGGTGTCTGGCAGATAGCAGGAGGAAGGTGTTCTGTAGTACGGGTGCTGACAGGCAACTGGAGCTAGTGCAGATGACTGGCAGACAGCGGGAGGAAGGTGTCTTGTAGTACGGATGCTGGCAGGTAACTGGAGCTGGTGCAGATGGCTGGCAGACAGCAGGAGGAAGGTGTTCTGTAGTACGGATGCTGACAGGCAACTGGAGCTGGTACAGATGACTGGCAGACAGCAGGAGGAAGGTGTCTTGTAGTACGGATACTGTCAGGTAACTGGAGCTGGTGCAGATGGCTGGCAGACAGCAGGAGGAAGGTGTCCTGTAGTACGGATGCAGACGGATCAGGTTCAGGGATAAGGCAGCAGCAGAGTCGTGATTCAAGCCGGGTCGGCAACAGGCAGGCGGTCACTGGTACAGGGCAAGGCAGAGGCAGCGTCAGACAGTCCGAGGTCAGGGCGGGCAGCAATCAGAAGGGTCAAGATAAGCCGGGATCACGGAACAGGGGTCAATCAGGTAACGGGTCTTCAGGCAGGTATCAGGAACGCTGATGATCGAGCAGCAAGAGGCCATGGGAAGAGCTCCCTTAAATAGCCTGAACTCGCGCCAAAATGGCGTCCTCACGTGCCCGCGCGCCGCTGCCGCGAATGCGCGCTCCCGTGCGCGCCGACGTGCCGCGCGTGCGCGTGCCCGTGCGTGTGCACGTCGAAGTGCCGCGAATGCGCGCTCCCGGCGCCCCTGTGCGCGCCGTTGCAACGCTAGCGCCACCTGGTGGTCGGCCACGACCATGACATTGCCCCCTCCCAATGGGCAGCCTCCGGATGCCCAACTGGGCCATCTTAAGTGGATGAGCGTCCTTGAAAGACCGGACCAGTCTCTTAGCGTGGATATTACGCTCAGGTTCCCACGAATTTTCTTCAGGGCCATAACCCTTCCATTTTACCAAGAACTGGACCTGGTTGTGCCTTCTCCTGCAGTCTACAATAGACTCCACCTCGAATTCTTCCTCTCCATTCACTAAGACCGGCTCGGGCGGGTCGGTGCTTCGTCCCGGGAATGGATTAGCAACATCAGGTTTGAGGAGGGAGACATGGAAGACTGGATGAACGCGGAGTGAGTCTGGCAGTTCTAGCTCGTAGGCCACACTATTAATCCTCCTCTTGATCGGAAAAGGCCCCATAAATTTAGGTCCTAGTTTCTTAGATGGGCAGGAAAGTTTCAAATTAATGGTGGACAACCATACCAGGTCTCCGGGTTCCAGATTGAGTTCACCCCTCCGCTTCTTATCAAAGATCTCTTTATTGTGCTCCTGCGTCCTTGCCATGGTTCCTTGCAGTAGCTTGTTGTTAGTGCTAAAGAAGTTTAATGTCTCTTGTACGGCAGGCACCGCACACTCCGGAGCACAGTTAGGCAGAAATGATGGGTGGTAACCATAATTCGCATAGAAGGGAGATTGCTTAGTAGCAGAGTGGACTGAATTATTATATGCAAATTCGGCCAGCGGTAATAGAGAGGCCCAATCTTCCTGAGAAAACGAAGAGAAACAACGTAAGTATTGCTCTAGTGTTTGGTTTGTCCTCTCGGTCTGGCCGTTCGACTGAGGGTGATAGGCGGATGAGAAGGACAGCCCAATCTTGAGGGATTTGCAGAGTGCCCTCCAGAACCTGGAGGTGAATTGCACCCCCCGGTCAGAAACGATATCTGCAGGAATACCGTGGAGCCGCACAACTTCTTTAATAAAGATCTTGGCAGTTTCTGGGGCAGAGGGTGTACCCTTCATGGGCAGAAAATGTGCCATCTTGGATAGTCTATCTACTGTTACGAAGATAGTCGTGAACCCTTCGGAGGGTGGCAGTTCAACAATAAAATCCATGGAGATCATTTGCCATGGTCTCTCTGGTACGGGTAAAGGCCTTAACAATCCCCAAGCTCTGGATTTGCTCCCTTTATTGCGGATGCACGTGGTGCACGATTCCACATAGCTTCTGCAGTCCTTCACAAGTTGGGGCCACCAGAACGTGCGCTGTAGAAGTTCCGAAGTCTTTTGTGCCCCAAAGTGACCAGCCAGTACATGATCATGGCAGAGGCTCAGGACAGTGACCCGCAAGTCCTCGGGTACAAAGATCTTGTTGCCATGCCATAACAGACCGTCCCGAATCTGCAGATCTGTGTCCGAGGGAGAGGGAATTCCTGCAGAGGCTTGCTTGATTCGAGCCACTAGGTCGTCTTGCAACAACAGAAAATTCCCAGAGGATAGGATAGTGTCTGGAGGGGCGGAAGTTTCAGGATCGCAATACATCCGCGAAAGGGCGTCGGGTTTGGTGTTCTTAGATCCAGGCCTATAGGTTATGTGGAAGGTAAACCTGGTAAAGAAAAGTGCCCATCTGGCCTGTCGTGGCCTTAGCCTTTTAGCTACCTTCAGGTATTCCAGGTTTTTATGGTCCGTATAGACCAGGATCGGATGAGCTGCACCTTCCAACAGGTACCGCCACTCTTCCAGTGCGGCCTTAATCGCTAAGAGTTCTCGGTCTCCCACATCGTAGTTCTTTTCCGCGTCGGACAATTTTCGAGAGAAAAAGGCGACCGGGTGCAGAAGAGCCTTTGGCCCCTGTCTCTGGGAAAGAACAGCTCCCACTGCCGTTTGCGAAGCATCCACCTCCAGGATGTAGGGCAGACTAGCGTCAGGGTGTTTAAGGACAGGTGCCGATGTAAACAACTTCTTCAGGGTCTCGAAGGCTACCTGGGCCTCTGGAGACCATCGGAAGCGGACGGTTTGTTTGGTCAGGCTGGTTATAGGAGATATAATGCCGGAAAATCCCTTGATAAACTTCCTGTAAAAGTTCGCAAATCCGATGAACCGTTGTATACCTTTCTTGTCTGAGGGCGCGGGCCAATCAAGAATTGCTGCGACCTTTTGTGGGTCCATCTCGATACCTTTTACGGAAATGATCAGACCTAGAAATTGTATGCTCACACGTTCGAATTCGCACTTTTCAGGCTTGGCATAAAGTCCGTGAGTTCGAAGTCGCCTGAGGACTTTCTTAACGTGTTCCCGATGCCTGTCAATAGAGGGGGAAAAGATAAGGATGTCGTCGAGATATACCACAACAAACAGATCCAGATAGTCTCTAAAGATGTCATTCACGAAGTGCTGAAATGTAGCGGGGGCGTTACAGAGTCCGAATGGCATCACCAGATATTCGAAATGGCCAAAGCGGGTGCGGAAGGCAGTTTTCCACTCATCGCCGTCCCGAATTCGTACCAAGTTATAGGCCCCCCGCAGATCGAGTTTCGTGAAGATGACTGCGGCTCCAAGTCTCTGAAATAATTCCGGTACCAAGGGAAGGGGGTACCGATTTTTGATCGTCACCTTGTTAAGCTCACGGTAATCCACACAAGGGCGGAGTGTATGATCTTTCTTTTCGACAAAAAAAATTCCTGCTCCTGCTGGTGAGGTGGAGGGGCGGATAAACCCCTTCTTGAGATTGTCATCAAGGTAGGTCTTCAGATTCTCCAGCTCTAGCTCCGTCAGGGGAAAAATCCTGCCGAAGGGGACTTCAGCCCCAGGGAGAAGCTCAATTGGGCAGTCATAGGGCCGGTGCGGAGGGAGGGTGTCAGCCCCTTTTTTACTAAATACGTCCAGGAATTCATGGTACTCTTCGGGGACGGCTTGGCGGGTTTCAATGTCAGAGTCCATGCAAAGCAGAGAGGGGGAACAGGAGGACACTTGCAGGCAGTGTAGTTGGCAGTAGGCGGAACTAAAACGAATCTCCCCGGTAGTCCAGTCTATTTGTGGGTTGTGAGCCCGGAGCCAGGGCATACCCAGAATTATGGGGAATAAAGGGGACACAATAACATCCAGGCACAGAAATTCCCGATGAGAGTCTAAGATAGTGGTGGCAATAGGTACAGTTTCTTGGGTAACAGGGCCGGATCTTAGAGCTGACCCATCAGCCAGGTGCACAGACAGTCCCACAGCTCTTGGGCGCAACGGAATCTGGTGTAGGGTGGCAAAGGCAGAGTCCATGAAGCAGCTACAGGCCCCAGAATCAAGTATGGCGCTGGTCCGGATGACCCCTCCTGGAAGCTGGAACAAGACAGGAACAGCCAGGTGAGTAGAATTGTTGAGGACAACAGGTGTATGGACAGAGGACAAGGAAGTGGACTTACGGGACTTTGCTGGGCAGGTCCTCACATAGTGGCCGGGCTCTCCGCAGTAGAGGCACAAGTTGTTGATTCGGCGACGAAGTCGTTCCTCGGATGTGAGGGATGGACGAATCAGACCCAGCTGCATAGGTTCTGGTATGTCTCTGGAGGAGGGAAGCGAGGCAGAAGGAATCGGATTAGGAAAGGTAGGGACCCTAGGCAGCATCCATGTTGGACGGGTCGGACCTGTGGTACGTTCAGTCCTGCGCTCCCTTAGGCGCCAATCAATCTGGATGGCTAGATTAATGAGAGCTTCCAGAGTTCCAGGGACCCCCACCCGAGCAAGCTCGTCCTTAAGTGTCTCAGAGAGGCCAAGACGAAACTGGTAGCAGAGGGCCGCGTCGTTCCAGTTAGTGTCCGCACTCCACCTTCTGAACTCGGATACATAGTCCTCTGCAGGTCTGCGACCCTGCTGGAGGGCGTGCAAAGCGGCTTCTGCTGTAGCGGCCTGGTGAGGGTCCTCGTACAGCAAGGACATGGCCTGAAAAAACGTATCTAGACGGTCAAGACATAAGTCCTTTTGCTCCAAGAGCCGGTGGGCCCAGGCCTGCGGTTCGCTGGTTAGCAGAGAAATGACAAACCCGACCTTGGTGGCCTCTAATGAGAAGGTTCGAGGCTGGAGTGCAAAATATAGTTCACATGCATTCCGGAAGGCCCTATACTTGCTTCTTTCCCCGGAAAATCTCTCTGGCATGGGTACTTTGGGCTCAGGTGGTAGCATGATGACAGAGGGAGAAGAAGAAGTACCCGAAGCGGAAGTAGAGGAGGTTGCGGACAAGGCCTGGACGCGGTCTTCAAGTCGGGTGTAGCCTTCTTGCAGGGCCCTGACTGCTTGCGTTAAGCCATCCAAATGGTGACAGAGTTCAGACATAGGGTCCACTCCCTGTGCAGGCTCAGACATGGCTGCTCGATACTGTCACGTACCTGGTGCTGAGCAGAGCCTGACGTGCGGGAGTGGCCACTCTTGCTCCTCTGACCCCGGAACCCCTGGTAGTGCAGACAGGAGGTACTGGAGTCTAGAGTCACACTAGCGCCTGGCGGGGATGTCGTGCAGACACGGTATCAGTCTTACTGGAGGTATGCTGTAGCACTGACGCCGACAGGTAATTGAAGCTAGTGCGGGTGTCTGGCAGATAGCAGGAGGAAGGTGTTCTGTAGTACGGGTGCTGACAGGCAACTGGAGCTAGTGCAGATGACTGGCAGACAGCGGGAGGAAGGTGTCTTGTAGTACGGATGCTGGCAGGTAACTGGAGCTGGTGCAGATGGCTGGCAGACAGCAGGAGGAAGGTGTTCTGTAGTACGGATGCTGACAGGCAACTGGAGCTGGTACAGATGACTGGCAGACAGCAGGAGGAAGGTGTCTTGTAGTACGGATACTGTCAGGTAACTGGAGCTGGTGCAGATGGCTGGCAGACAGCAGGAGGAAGGTGTCCTGTAGTACGGATGCAGACGGATCAGGTTCAGGGATAAGGCAGCAGCAGAGTCGTGATTCAAGCCGGGTCGGCAACAGGCAGGCGGTCACTGGTACAGGGCAAGGCAGAGGCAGCGTCAGACAGTCCGAGGTCAGGGCGGGCAGCAATCAGAAGGGTCAAGATAAGCCGGGATCACGGAACAGGGGTCAATCAGGTAACGGGTCTTCAGGCAGGTATCAGGAACGCTGATGATCGAGCAGCAAGAGGCCATGGGAAGAGCTCCCTTAAATAGCCTGAACTCGCGCCAAAATGGCGTCCTCACGTGCCCGCGCGCCGCTGCCGCGAATGCGCGCTCCCGTGCGCGCCGACGTGCCGCGCGTGCGCGTGCCCGTGCGTGTGCACGTCGAAGTGCCGCGAATGCGCGCTCCCGGCGCCCCTGTGCGCGCCGTTGCAACGCTAGCGCCACCTGGTGGTCGGCCACGACCATGACATAGGGTGAGGGCCAAGTGATGAATATGCCATCGTGAACAATCAGCATGGCTAGTGAAATAAGGTAAATAAAAGTACCAGGAACTAAACAATGTACAAGGAGCACCGTCTCGGTCTGTAAGTAGTGCGGTCAAAAGGGGTCAGAGAGATGGAAAGAATAGAAATAGGAAGAGGAGATAAGAGTTAGTAAGAAAGTAGTGACAAGAGAGCGGTAACCTTCCTCTGAGCGCAAATCTACCTCAGAGGAATTTAATTAGAATCTCCTGTAAGGAAGTCAAATCCTTCCACAAGAGACCCTATGTGGGGGATAGGAAGGCGACAACGGAACTGAGCAACTGCAATCCAGCAAAATAAAACTAGTAATGGAAAACCAGATTGGCGAGGTGGTCAGTTCCCAGCCTTAGTTATTTTAGCAATAAGGCTATGAGTCAACTCTGCATAACATACCATAAACAGTAAACAGTAACTTACAGGAATGAACAGGATTAAATCTTGTGCTGGAACATGAACTAATTGTATATATGACAGGTAACGAAATTACAAAACAATCAGTGACCTATTTGCACAATAACAAACCAGGATCACTGTGTATCAAATGAGTTAAATTGTCCCTGGGGTGTGCAGAGGAGGGCTTCCTCTGTTTGTGGGCACACCTATAATCCAAAAAAAAGTGTGGGAAGGGGGGAGGGGAGAGACTCCCACAACATCGGCTTCCTCCGTCCATGTTTGGAGGTTCCTGGATCCGTGCTTCTAATGAAAAATCCAACAAAGTAAAACTATCCCGCTGTGTGGCCCGCTTCACCACCCATGCCCTTTTTGTTAGTAGTAAGAGCCTCTATGCCTTAAAAGCCTAAGCAAAGCCTGGTATAGTTCTGCGTGTCAGAAGAACATGGCTCAGGACTGACGCGCAAAATGGGCTACGTGGGCATAAGGAGTCAGAACAGTCTGGCGTGATCCATAAGGTCGAGATAGGGGAGTCAAACGCCTATCCCACCACCTCAGGCCGTGTACACACGATCGGATATGTCTGCTGAAACCGATCGCGTGTACTACCTAGCGGACATGTTTTTACAGCGGACAAATTTCAAAGCATGCTTTGAAATTTGTCCGCTGGATACCTGTCCGTCGTGGAGTGGTGACGTGGCGGCGGCATTTTGTTTACCCATGTGGTTTACCGTGAGCGAAAATGGAAACCTCCAGGAGTATTTCAGCTCCCTTTCCCTGAGTTTATCCAGGAGTGGGCGTAATGCTCTGCGGTTTTTCAGGGTAATTTGGGAGAGGTGTTGGAAGAGCATGATCGTTTCACAATTAAAAACGATTTGATCATTTCTGCAAGCTTTTCTCATAATGTCCTCCCTCGAGTGGGAAGCTTTGCAAACAGCAAATTATATCGTTTGGTGGTTGAGTGTCTGGGCCTTTAGCTCTGAGGGCTCTGACAAAATCAATGGCGGTGTCCTTGGGCCTTTCAAGCATGGCCAATGTAATCTGGTCATGTTCAACCAATTCCAGGATCCCCCGTACCCTGATATTACATCTCCTTGCTCTATTGTCTACGTCCTCTAAATGCCTGTTAATTTCAATAGAGTGCGAGGCAGACACCTTCTCCAGTCTGTGTATTGGCTTCTCTCTATGTTTCCCTGCCACCTCTGCTATGGCCATCTTCTCTGTCAGCACTAGGAGGTTAAATTTGAGGTCTGTGATAGCGGCCGAGAACATGGATTTAATGTCCGCAACTAAGCCGGTCATGTCGGTGTATGTGAGGGGGAAGATTAGTGCAGGAGGGTCCCCTACCGTTCTCCTCTGTCACGGACTAGGAATCCTCGCTGTAATTCTCCTCCACGTGCGGCGGCGCCATCTTGCCTCCAGGCATGGAGGTCTTTTTTTTTTTTAAGATATCCGCAATATCTGTCCTAGAATAAGCAGTCGAAGCACGGCAGGATCTGGTGTGAGGTGTCCCGTGGGTCTTCCTGTACATTCTGCCGTGGTGAGTATGCAGAGAGACGGGTAAAGGCTGGGGAACTAATGGAGCTCTTCCTCTATGCTGCCATCTCCGTCACACGCCAAGCCACACCCCTACATTTGTACACATTTTAGGGAGGGGAGGGAGGGTTCTACATGAGTTTGGGTCCCCAAGAAAAAGTCCCTTAATTTAAGGACAACAATAACATTTGTACACATTTTAGGGGGTGTTTAGGGTAAAGCACTACAATGGAGCTGACAAAATACATTAAGTGACTAGGCTAGGTGTGTATGGGCCCAGGATAGCATGCTGGAGAGGTTAGTGAAAGCAAATATGCATGTAGGCCAAAAAAGGAGCATTAAAAGCTTACAGCATATATGAGGACACGGGACATTCACAGCACATTGCAATCATGGTAATTAGGGAATGATGAAAGAAATACAATGCGTTAGTAAACAATAAATACATAGAAAAAGGGGTTAGTGATCGACAGTCCTCCCAAAAGATACGGCACCTCTTTCCCGAGTTATATGAAAAAAGGAGTCTGGGAAGGTTGTTTGGGATTATCACGGTGCCAAAATAGAAACCAAAACTTCTATATTTTATCAAAATTAGAAAAATATTTTATTACAAATTATTCACAATGATAACATCTGATACAAAATACATAATAAATCAAGGTATATATATGGGTGGTGGGAGCAAGTAGAGATGTTATGATACGATTGAATCGACCCTACTAGTTTCGCCTTTTGGCTTCATCAGGGGAATTACAATACGATCAATTCTCTGGGAAAGCTCTGGAATAAAACAAAATAATTTTAACAAAGGCAAATAGTTGCAAACAAATCATGATATTTTACAGAGAACATGTGTATATAGGTTTGGCTGGGATTGTCGGCAAGGCATCAATAACCAAAGACCCATAAAAAGCTCACCACGCGTGACCATGGAGACCTCTCCATACTAAGATGCCCCATAAGGGATGGAAATATTGGTGGGAGAAAGAAAGAAACAGGGAGAAAAAGGAGGGAAAGAGAGGGGGAGGAAGGTAGGTGGGTAGGAGGTAAAAGGACTTAAGGGAAGGGATGGGGTGAAGTTAGTAAATATGCCTTAGATGAAACCGGTTGAAAACCTACCCTCAACTATCCATGTGACCTACTTAGGCGACCCCTCAGGGTGGATGGTCAAACCTGGCCTGAGTAGTACAGCTAACAGATTAGAGAAATGTAGGAATAAAGATATTAGTACCATGGATTGATTTAAGAAGCATAGCAAAGTCATAAATAGTTTCTCCTATCATACCTCAAAGTACGAATTAAAATAAGTATTGAAGAAAACAATCTGGAAGTGCGGAGACACTGATTAATCTGGATTTCTATAGGGAAGAAGCACAATTTGTGTGGCTTACTTAAAAAAAAAAGGAAAAGGAAATTTATTACAGGAAAGTATATTCAAATGCCAAGATCTCAACTTACATGAATTGCAAGGGTTAAGTGGCTTAAATGTGAATAGACATTCATTTATTGCTTGGTGCCTATGGGGTGTTGATTGCAGGAATCAGCAACAAGTCCCATTAAGCACAGGCTGCGAGTCAAACAAAGGGAGGGAAAGATAAGTAAAAACAAGGAGATCGCTCAAAAAGTTTCAGCCATACTTGGTTAAAACCCCAAGCTAAGAATTACAAACATTGAACTTACATTTTCAGGAGAGAAACCCAGCGCATCAGTGTCTCTGCAGACAGCAGACTGACTCTGAGCGATGGGGATCTTTTATAGTCCAAGAGAGGCACAGGGCATAACATGATTGGACCAGGAGATCATGTAATTGCAGGCCAGATCTTACGCCTACAATTCCCATGATCCTCTGCAGATTGTGCAGGCATCATAAGGCAGCGCCGACCAATCACTTGCACGGCGTCAAAGAATGACACTGCAAAGGCATAATACTGCAAAAGTAAATAAAAATACAAGTGCGGTCAGTGTCCGATTTTCACCACCAGGTGTCCTCGGCACGCCGCATTATATTATATTGGAAAATGAGCAAAAATACCTAGGGCCAGATTCACAGAGCCCTTACTCCTGTCTAACTCGCGTTAGACTGGAGTACTTTCAAATTATGCGCGTTTTTTCACTACTCTGAAACCTCAAACCATGAAAATACGGCTGCGGGCTTCAATCCGACTGGCTTACGTGTTCGTACGCCTTCGGATCTACGCTGCAATAAATTTGCGGCCGCTGGGTGGAGTTCTCGTCATTTTCCGCGTCGGGGTATGCAAATGAGCTTTTGCAGACGATCCACGAAGTTACGAACGTCAATCGCAATCTCTTACGGCATCTTTAGTCACCTTTTTGCTGCGTAAAATTATACCAGCTTTTTGCTGGTCTAATATTAGACAGCCCATGTTAAGTATGGCCATCGTTCCCGCGTCGAATGTCAATGTCTTTTTTTATTTTTTACGTAAGTCGTCCGGGAATAGGAATGTCCGTAAACGACGCTACTCAAACAACGAATGACGTAACGACGTTATTTCGCGCAATGCACGGCGGGAAATTTCTGAACGGAGCATGCGCAGTTCGATCGCCACGGGGACGCGCCTAATTTAAATGCTTCACGCCCCCTAATCGCGTATTTCGATTACGCGGCGAGAAATACACTACGCCGCCGTACCGTAAGGGACAAAATCTAACAGAATTCGGCGTATAGCCTGGTAAAAGACGGCGGCGTAGTGTATCTCTGATACTCTGCGCCAATGTAATTGTATCTGAATCTGGCCCATAGAATGTGATGATAACCACTTTCAGCGCGGTCAATCGCAGATTGACATCCGGGAAGTGGTTCTGAAATCCTGACTAGACAACTATTGACCTCCTGCAGGATTTCATGCCGCGCGCGCCTGTGTCCATCAGTGCCACCTCATCGGTGCCCATCAGTGCCACCTCATCGGTGCCCGTCAGTGCCACCTCATCGGTGCCCGTAATTGAAAGAGAAAACTTACTTATTTACAAAGAAATTAACAGAAAAAAATAAAAACGTATTTCGATTTATATATACAAATTTTTCAGTCTTTTATTAGTTGTTGCGCAAAAAATAAAAACGGCAGAGGTGATCAAATACCACCAAAAGAAAGCTCTATTTGTGGGGAAAAAAGGACGCCAATTTTGTTTGAGTGTAGCACAACCATGCAATTGTCATTCAAAGTGCGACAGCGCATTTGCCTTGGACGGGAAGGTGTGTAAGTGCCTGGTATGAAAGTGGTTAAAGGAGAAAACTTGATATAGTTCTTCTGCAGGACTTGAATGATGGCAGAACAGATCTCTGGAATAATGATCCCCAGAACCTGGGGGGAGATGCCTTTCGTGAACTTGAGGTCCTGCAGACTTCTCCCTGTCGCCAAGTACCGCAACGTGGCGACTAGCCTTTGCTCGGGAGTGATGGCTTGCCGCATGCAGGTGTCATGCTTCGTCGTATAAGGGAACAGCAAAGCCAGCAGACGGTGAAAAACGTAATCTGTCATCCGGAGATAATTTCTAAAATCATCAGGATTATTCTCCTGGATCTCCCGCAGCAAAGGGATTTGACAGAATTGGTCACGCTGGAGCAGCCAATTCTTCGTCCACAAACTCCTCACCACCCTGTTTATAGACTGGACTTGGATCAAAGTAAAAACCCCAACACCAAGCCCTCGCACAGCACGAACTCTACGAGGAGTATGTACCCGCAACATGGATAGAAAATGGCCGGCTGGTCAGAACGAACTAACAGAACGCACTGAAGAACAGAAAGGCCTATGAAGACTGAGCTGAAAATCAGAAACGAACAGACAAGAACGCACTGAAAACCAGATATGAACCCACAAGCACAAACTGAACAGCATTAACGGTCTGAAAAACATGAAGGCTGAAAAGCACGAATCATCTCGCACCAAACTTCTACTAACACGAGGTTAGCGGTAGGAGCCCAAAGGGTGTTGGACTCGGAATAGAATTTCTGTTTTATAGTACCGTCGTATGTGTTGTACGTCACTGCATTCTTGATAGGCGGAATTTGGTGTGACTGTGTGTATGCAAGACAAGTTTGAGCTGGCATTCTGTCGGAAAAAACACAAGTTTTTCTTGTCGAAATTTCTGATCGTGTGTATGCGGCATTAGGGGGGCTGAATACAAATGCATGCCACAATTTTCACATATTTATTTGTAAGCGCTGTGCACTGCTGTCCATGCTGTACTGTGCCCTCCCGCTCACCCTGTACCCTCCTGCCTGCCCTGTACTCTCCTGCCAGCCCTGTACTGTGCCTTACTGTACTGTGCCATCCTGCACCCCATGCTGTGCCCCCCTGCCCACCATATACTGTGCCCTGCTGTCCCCCATACTGCCCTCTTAATGACCAGGCCATTTTTTGCGATACGGCACTGTGTCTTTTTAACTGACAGTTGCGCGGACTTGTGACGCTGTACCCAAACAAAATGTACGTCCTTGTGTACTGCTGATGGAAATGTAGTAACCGTACTGGGGAGAAAAGAGGGAAGAGTAGCAGAACTATAGGAAGAGGCCTGAGACATTGGTATGGGTTACGGCACCGTAGAGGAAGCCTTCAATGGATTGCATACAGAGGAAGTGTGGCCATTGTTTGCGATACAGCACTAAAATCGCAATAGGCGTATATTGATGGGTTTACACAAAAGTTATTGTGTCTATAAACTACGAGATAGATTTAGAGACTTCTATTTATTTATTGTTCTTACTGGTAATAGTGGCGAACTGCGATATTTAGCGGGACTGCGACATTGCGGAAGACAAATCTGAATGACACTTTTTGGGGACCAGGGACATTATTTCATTGATCAGTGCACTAAAAATGCATTGATCAATGTAAAATAGACACTGGCAGGGAATGTGTTAATACTAGGTGGTGATCAAGGGGTTAAGTGTGTTCCCTGGGTGTGTTCTAACTGAAGGGGGATGGGCTCACTGGGACATGACAGAGATCACTGTTCCGATCACTGGGAACAGAAGATCTAAAATGTCATTAGGCAGAATGGGGAATTGTCTTGTTTACATAGGCAGTTCCCCGTTCTGCTTCTGTACACAGTGATCGCGGGTCGCCGGTGGACATAGTCTGCAGGACATAGTCTGCAGGATCTGTGGCCCCACTCTAGTGGCGCACGATGGGCGTGTGCCCGCTATCCTCCTTGCACAGACTAACGTACACCTACAGTGGTTTGCGCAGGAGAGCAGACCTGCCACAGTATGATGGCAGCTGGTTAGCAGGAGGGTAAATGACAATAGTGTCAGGGGCATAGCAACAAAAAGGCATGAAGATTTTTTACAAGGGCAAGTTTTAACTTTTTTTTCTTTTTTGTGTAATTTGTAGGCGGACAAATAAAGGTGAAGGAATTGGATTGGCTTAAGAACCAATTTGGTACAGGTAATACAATTCAAAAAAGCAAACAACCTTTTTCATATTGCCTAACATTTTGTTTTTCTAGACTAAGTGAAGTGTTCAGCAAAGTGATTTTCATTAGATGATGCTGTTAACCACTTAAAGTGTCAGGAAAAAAAGGATTTTTTGTACTCGCCGTAAAATCATTTTCTTTGTCGTCCATGGACAGACACAGTCTCTCAATTCTTGAAAAGTGGGTTATGTTCCCTGTTTACAGGAGAGGACTAGGCAGAAACATGTTTAGATATACATATACATGTCATTTAAACAGAGTTGAACAGCCCCGCCCAGGGGGCGGTCCCTCCGGACATAACCCTCCTCCCTGCAGCATGCAGCCTCAGTTCGTAACAAGCAGCACAAACCTAAAAAAGGAGGGGTGGGTGCTGTGTCCGTCCATGGACGACATAGTAAAGGATTTTACGGTGAGTACAAAAAAATCCTATTTTCTCTTGTCGTCCATGGACGGACACAGCCTCTCAATTCTTGACAAGTGGGATGTCCCCAAGCAGGGTCAAAAAATGAGGGGTGGGAACAGTATCGGTGAAAAAAACACACAACTTCACCCCAAACAGGCAGAGCTCCTCAACGGAGGAGATGTAACATTAACAGTGGCCTGCAAAACCTTGCGGCCGAACATAGGTGTGCGCACAGGGTGTGCCAGGTGTGCCCAGGCACACCCTAATCACCCTTTGCAAAACAGATTCCCCCTACTGACCTGGATCCCCCTCTTTCCTCCCCACAGCACTTCCGGCTTCCCTCCTCTCCCACCGGTTGTTGCTGTGAATGTTTTAGGATGAGTGGGGGAAGGGACCAGTAAATATGCCATTTACTGGCCCCTTCCCTTTTTGAATGAGTGAGTGATCGGTAGAGTGTGTTTTAGCTTTGGGGTGCACACCCTAATGCCAAAGACTGCACACACCTATGCGGCCGAAGGAAGCATCTGAAGATGCACCCACATCAACCTTGTAAAATTTTGAGAAGGTGTGCACGGACGACCAGGTTGCCGCTTTACACACCTGTGAAACTGATGCTTGATGTCGGAAAGCCCAGGAAGCAACAATTGCCTTGGTTGAATGTGCTGTGACCGGAAAGGGGGGCGCCCGCCCCCTAAGAGCATAAGCCTGTATGACAGTCTGTCTGATCCACCGAGAAATGGTGGCAGACGAGGCCGCCGGGCCCTTTTGTGGACCAGATACCGACACAAATAGTGAGTCCGACCTCCAAAACGGAGCCGTAGCTGACAGATACACCTGCAGAGCGCGTACCACATCTAAGGAATGAAGTGCAACCTCCCTATCATGCAACGGCCGAGGACACAAGGATGGAAGCACAATGTCCTCGTTAAGGTTAAAGGACGAAACCACCTTCGGAAGAAAGCAAGGTCACGGCCGTAACACCGCCTTATCCTTATGGAGGACCAAGTATGGCGACTTGCAGGACAAGGCCGCCAACTCAGAAACCCTTTTAACAGAGATAATAGCCCCAGCTGCCTCTGCCATGCTGAGAAGGACCAGATACTGACTCAGAATGAGTATAAACAAAAAACACCACTCCTGCTGCGCTGACCGGGGGGTGGTTATCCAGGGGACTCCCCACACCAGAGGACTGCTCAGTGCCGCTGCCCGTGTCCCGCATACCGCTGAGAGCCACCGCTAGAGGCCGAGGACTCGGACAAGATGGCCATCAATCGCAGTACATGGAGCCTGGCGCGGCTACAACAAAATGGCCGTCAATGGGATTTTCAATGCGAACTGAAAATCCACAAAAAAATGGCGCCAGAACGGCAGCAAAACACAGTCTTTTAAACACTGAACATAGAGAAAAGCTGCCCAGCACATCAAACGAAAGCAGGCCCCAGCAGTAAAAAACACACAGGCCAGGCGCACAGACCCCTCCAACAGGTACCCCCACCCCCTACCCCAACACCAATGCAGAGCAGCAGAGTGGAGCAGGGAAGGGAGGATACCCGAACCCCAGGAATGCTCCCACCTAAGAGGGAGGGACTGTACTCACCCATCCACGCGACGACTCACTGACGCATTCCAGACAGGCGTACAACCGCATTGGAGGTAGCCGTCGGCCCAGTCCGCTGTGAGTGAGACAACACCACCACTCAGTCATGTGCGGACCCAGAGAAAAGCTCACTGGCCACCCCAGGAGTCATGGGGCATATCGTGGCAGACCCAGCCTCTTTGCAAGGGTGTGCTCACGCTCGCTGGCCGAACTGAGAAGACTACAAGGATCTAGGATATCCAGCCTGTCTCTTAGCCGACATTCGATAGAAGTAAAAAAAAGACAAAATAAAAATAAAAATCTTTTCCTCCGGGTGCTGGGCCCAAAGGGAGCCATACGTCCTTCTCCTTTGCTAGGCAGAACGAAACTGGGGCTGCATGCTGCAGGGAGGAGGGTTAGGTCCGGAGGGACCGCCCCCTGGGCAGGGCTGTTCAACTCTGTTTAAATGACATGTATATGTATATCTAACATGTTTCTGCCTAGTCCTCTCCTGTAAACCAGGAACATAACCCACTTGTCAAGAATTGAGAGGCTGTGTCCGTCCATGGAGGACAAGAGAATTTTTTTTTTTGCACTTAAAATGCATTCAAAAGGACATCACAGCTAAGTATACTAAATGCTTACTTGTAATGTTTTTCCTTGCCATAAATATTTTTGTTATTAATTTGTAATGTGCCTTTAATCCCTTGCTATTGCCATTACACATATATGCAGCCTTACTGAAGTGGTTCTACCGATGCACAGCGCGCTCCCAGCACAGAGACTGAGATCTTACTGGGAGCCCTGTGTCTCATTTTAATGATTGGGAACCAGGAGTCTCCAGTAGGGATGAGCTTTGTGTTTGACTCGAACGTATGTTCGACTCGAACATTGTATGTTCGTCCGTTCGTCGAAATACGAACAAAACGGGCCGTTCGCGCCAAATTCGAGTGACGCGCCACGGCCCATAATTCACTGCGGCATTGCGCGCTGATGATTAACCAAGCATGCACTATGACCCGCATGCTTGGCCAATCACAGCGTGCAAAAAACAGAGAGATATAATTGGCCAAAGCCAGGGTGGCTTTGGCCAATTATGGCTCAGGGCTTTAGCACAGGCCCCACACTATAAAAGGCCGCCTGCTGGGCGGCCTCGTGTAGTGTGTTCCAGCGCTGGTTACAGATCAGACAGAGAGAGAGAGAGATTGTCTTTTTTCTAGCTAGATAGAGCAGGCAGGCTAGTCAGTTAAATTTACAGTGTGTAGAGAATATATATACATCCCAGGAGTTGTACATATACTGTATTTATACACTGTATAGTTTAGTTAGTTTAGTTCTTCCTAATCTGTCAGGCAGTTGATTGTGCTAGCTGCAGTGTTCTCACGTGTTGTATTGCCCGTGTGCTCAGTGCAAGTTTGCGCATTACTTTGCAACTAAACCCACTTGGTGGTGCATAGTGCAAGTGTGCTTATTACTTTGCAACTAAACCCACTTGGTAGTGCATAGTGCAAGTGTGCGCATTACTTTGCAACTAAACCCACTTGGTGGTGCATAGTGCAAGTGTGCTCATTACTTTGCAACTAAACCCACTTGGTGGTGCATAGTGCAAGTGTGCTCATTACTTTGCAACTAAACCCACTTGTTGGTGCATAGTGCAAGTGTGCGCATTACTTTGCAACTGAACCCACTTGGTGGTGCATAGTGCAAGTGTGCTCATTACTTTGCAACTAAACCCACTTGGTGTGGCATAGTGCAAGTGTGCGCATTACTTTGCAACTAAACCCACTTGGTGGTGCATAGTGCAAGTGTGCTCATTACTTTGCAACTAAACCCACTTGGTGGTGCATAGTGCAAGTGTGCGCATTACTTTTCAACTGAACCCACTTGGTGGTGCATAGTGCAAGTGTGCTCATTACTTTGCAACTAAACCCACTTGGTGGTGCATAGTGCAAGTGTGCTCATTACTTTGCAACTAAACCCACTTGGTGTGGCATAGTGCAAGTGTGCGCATTACTTTGCAACTAAACCCACTTGGTGGTGCATAGTGCAAGTGTGCTCATTACTTTGCAACTAAACCCACTTGGTGGTGCATAGTGCAAGTGTGCGCATTACTTTTCAACTGAACCCACTTGGTGGTGCATAATGCAAGTGTGCTCATTACTTTGCAACTGAACCCACTTGGTGCATAGTGCAAGTGTGCTAATTACTGTGCACCTAAGCCTACCTGGTTTATAGTGCAAGTGTGCTAATTATTTCTTTATGAAATTGTGCAATATGCAGCAGCAAAGTATGACATGGTTCAGATTCTACTTAACAAACCTACAGTTCTTGTCTTGTTTGCACCGCCTGTATACTGCTGTATACTGCTGTTCAAAGTATATAGGGCCAAAGGGTCCTGGGGGAGTGGTGGCGGGGAAAACCTTGCTATTTTTTTTTAGTGATTTTCATCCATATTGCAGGGACCAAACATTACATTAAAGCCGCAAGCAGTATTAAATTACTTTTTTCTTATAGTAATCTCATTTTGTGCAGGGACAGTTCTAAACACATGCCACCTCACAGGCATACTATAGACACCCAGCAGGTACAACATTTAAAGGAATTTTTTTCACTTTAAGCATCATTAAAATCGCTGCTCCAGAAGAAACTACCGTTTTTAAAACTTTTTTAAAAAAATGTTTCATTGATACATGTTCCCTGGGGCAAGACCCGGGTTCTCAAAGACGTTTTCCAACAATAACTTAAATATTGGGCTTTAAAATGAACACTTTTGAATTCGAACGTTCGAGTCCCATAGACGTCAATGGGGTTCTAAATGTTCGCGCGAACGTTCGGTCCGTTCGAAGGTTCTGGTGCGA
Organism: Rana kukunoris; assembly: GCA_029574335.1. Classification (NCBI taxonomy): domain Eukaryota; kingdom Metazoa; phylum Chordata; class Amphibia; order Anura; family Ranidae; genus Rana; species Rana kukunoris. The sequence continues at coordinate 91,032,028 of CM056054.1, forward strand.
ACCGAATGCGGGGGTGTTTGGCTCATCCAGTTCCTGATTAGCCGATATCTGTTATACAGTAACATCTGATTGGCTATCATAGTGATCAGTCACTGTTTTTTTGTTTCTCCTCTGAGTGGAGAGAAAGATACATTGGGCCAGATTCAGAAAGACTTGCGCTGGAGTATATCGCTATGCGCCGCGTAAGTGTAAAGATGCGCCGTAGTATCTATGTGCCGTACCCACCAAACTAGATGCGCCAGAAAATGGGCTTTCTCCGACCGGCTTAACTCTCCTACGCCAGAGTATCGTATGCGCATATTTTCGCTTGGCGCATCCGTCGCGCCTATTGATTTCCCATTCAAATATGCAAATGAGAGAGATATGCCGATTCGCGAACGGATTAGCACCAGACGCTGGCTATGTGCGCCGCGCGTACGTCGTACGTCTGGCGCAAAGTTATTCCTACAAGTAGCTGCTTTATCTTTACTCCTGACAGCCACAGATCAGCAGGAGAGCAGCTACAGCAGCAGCGTTACCGACGAAAATAGCAAGCTGACCAACCACACTTGCAGGACAACACCTCTGTGTGCCAACATGCCAGGGGCAGCCGTGGTCCTAGCACTACTAATGGGTCCCCCGGTACGGAGGAGGCGGGCACGTGAGAGGATATACTACACGCGCATGAGCCTCTTTGGCATGGGTGATGAGGAGGTGTATCGCCTCTTCAGATTCAGCCCAGATGCAATCCTTGAACTAACCACAACCCTGCAGGATATCACCAGCAAGACACACCGCTCACAAGCAGTGCAGCCACTGGTGAAGGTACTGGCAACACTTCATTTCCTTGCCAGTGGATCATTCCAGCGTACAAGTGAAGTTGTGGCTGGGATGTCACAGTCCACCATGAGCAGATGTGTGCACCAGGTTGTCCCTGCAATTCGCAGATGCATGTCCCACCACATCATCAGACCCACCACTGAGGACCTGCGGCAGAAAGCAATGACAGATTTCTACAGCATTGCAGGATTCCCACGCACCGTGGGGGCCATTGATTGCACACATGTGGCCCTACAGCCCCCCAATGCCACAGAGCACATATACCGCAATCGAAAGCATTGGCATTCCATCAACGTACAGGTGATAGCCGATGCCCAACGCCTCATATGGCACGTCCGTGCCAAACACCCCGGGTCCAGCCATGACAGCTTCATATACCGTTAAAGCCCCATCCCAATGGAATTCGAACAGAACGTGTACAAGGACAGCTGGCTGGTTGGTGAGTGACATGGGAGTCAGGCATGACTGTCTGACCCCATGATGCTGACATTACAAGGGGCACATGCACTACTAACATCCTTCTGTCTTTTCCCTTCTAGGTGACTCTGCATATGCTCTGGGACCCCATCTAATGACTCCTTTCACGGAACCCCCAAACCAGAGGAGAGAGAAGATACAATGCAGCACATATCCAAACCCGTGCAGTGGTGGAGCAAACATTTGGGCTCCTAAAGTCTCGTTTCCGATGCCTGGATAAGTCTGGGGGGGGGCTCTCTTGTATTCCCCTACCTTCGTGTGTCAGATCATCGGTGCATGTTGTGTGCTTCACAACTACGCCATGAGAAAGGGCCTGCAGATTGACATACGTGATGACCTGACCCCCGACCCACACAGTCCCCACCTGCCAGAGGAGACCCAGTCTGCTGATGGAAGAGCAGTCAGGAGGGTCCTCGCCGTAGGCATCTTTGGACAATAAACCAAAACATTTATCACACAGACAATGCACGCATGCACACCACTGAGGTCCCTAGATCACACACACCACATCCACATCACATTGGATTAGCCCAAGTCCAACATGCAGGACTTGGTAGCAGCAACGCCGCGTCAAGGCCCCAATGGTGTCGCTGTCCATTCACACGTCATTCACACAGCCGTGGGGATAACTTCTCCCCAATGGCCGAGGGTGACACCCCTTACTGGCAGGAGTGCCATTCACACACCATTCACACTGTCCCCTGCACTACTGACCGTGTGCAGTTTAAATAAAAATAAAAAGCTCATAACCTGAGCAAAATATAAATAAAAATAAAAAGCTCATAACCTGAGAAAAATAAAAATAAAAAGCTCATAACCTGAGCAAAATATAAAAAAAAATAAAAAGCTCATAACCTGAGCAAAATATAAATAAAAATAAAAAGCTCATAACCTGAGCAGAAACAAAAACTGCAAAAATAAACGAAGAACCCAAAAAGCCATCATTTGGGCTGATGGAGGCTCTTTCTGGTGTGCCCTCTCTGGCTCCTCAGCTGCCTGGAGGGAGTCTCGGGTGGGGGGGCATCTGGAGGTGGCTGATCCCCGGGTGGGCCACTCCTGGCAGGTGTGGCCTGCATGCCCTCCAAGGCCACGCCTATCCGGCTGAGGAAGGAATTAATCTGGGCCTGCATCCTCAGCTGCCGGGTCATCTGGTATTGTTGGGCCCGCTGCCTCTGCCTCCCCTGGTCCCGGATGGCAGCTGTGTTGGCCTGGACGGCTGCAGTGAGGTGCCGAACATCAGCCTGCACCTCCCCCAGGCTGGTCACCACTGCAGCGCAGTTGCAGCTAACATCCTGCACTGCGTTTGTCATCTGGGCCACGGAGCCCAGGCTGTCAGCTACACGGTCCAGGTGCCCAGCTATCTCCCCCATCTGCTGGGTCTGCCTGGCCTGGTCCCTAGCCATTTGGTCATGGACCACGTCAGACAAACCCACTGGTCTTCCGGGTCGCCTTCCTGGGGCCAGGAGATGGTATTCCCCAGGGGGATGGAGTCGCCATTGAGGGGCTTCCCATGATGGGGAGGGGATTTGAGAGGGACCTGCTGAAGGGGAGGACTCCTCCAAAAATAACACAAACTCCTGCTCTGGGACGACAGGCTCCTCCTCAACCACCTCAGCAGGTGAGGTGTGGGCACTCCCCTCCACCTCTGTGTCTTCAGTGCCCAGGGGGTCGGGCTCAGGATGCAGTTGGGGGGATGGGGTGGAATGGCCGCCGGCAGATGATGGCCCAGCTCCGTCATCTGTGGATGACACAAAGCAGACACATGTTGGTGGTCCCACACACTTGGCACATGTACCCTCCCCCCCATATGCAACACACCAAATAGGAGACCTGTCCTGGAGCCTTCCTCCACAGAATCATATCCCGGTACCCCCTCCAACTGCTCCCTCTCCAGGCAGCGGGCGACCACCTCCTCCTCCGTGGTCAGGCTGACTGCACATAGGGGTCCACCCCCCGTGCCCCTCTCATGCCTCCTGATGGTGGCCACCTTGCCCCAGACTTTGCGCCTCACATAATTTTTTTTTTTTTTTTGCAATGTCCGGAGCAGTCCGTGTCGAATAGCCAAAACTGTTCACCCTGGCAGCAATGGACTCCAGGATGGCCTGTTTCCTGTCCCGGCTTGTCTGGCGAATTCTACTGCCATGGAGGTACTCATTGTACGTCTCCATAGCCTGAGATGACGGCAGACAGCTCCTGGGCATTGAAATTGAGCTTTCTCCTCTGTCTGCGGGGAACGGGAGCAGCCATCTCACAGCAAAAGTACCTTCCCTGGGGGGGGGGACCGGATATACTTTTGCGCTGGAAAGGCGCATCTGCGGCCGCTTTTATACGCGCAACGTAAGACATTGCGCCAGCGTTTCCCATGAAGTGGTGCCGACGGAAGTTGTGAGCATGCGCACAGGGGAGCGAGTGGAGCCCTCCCTCACTGCGCATGCTCTGTGGATGATGCGCTGAACGTAAGTCTCTGCGCTGGGCTCCGCCCATCATTTACATATGGTCACACCCACTTCCACTTACGTCGGGTTGTGCCATCGCATTTTCGTTGCTCTGCCGCAAAGTAGCGAACAAGTGCTTGGTGAATACTGTACTTGACTCACTAGTTCGCGTCAGCGTAACGTATATGCGCTGCGCTACGCCGGATAAAATATGCGCGCATCTACATGAATCTGGCCCATTGTATCTTTCTCCCCTTGCTAGAGGAGAAAAATGTTAACAAACAAGTGTGTGGTTAAAAATGTATAAATAAAGAATATAGATCTAGATCAGGGTTTGATCTACAGTGGGGAAAATAAGTATTTGACCCCTTGCAGATTTGTAATTTTGCCCACTTCGATTCGGCTTGATTCACACCAATGTGTTTTTTGATGCATTTTGCAGAAATGCAGGGACATTTTTTAACATGGGCTCAATGGACCCACATCCAAAACGTACTGTTTTTACCGCAATTTTGCTGCATATTTGCCACGTTTTGCATTTTTTTACACTGTATCTAGCTGGTTGCTAAGGAGGGGCCGGGAAGCCGGTTGCCGTGTCCTTAACAACCCATGAGTCATCAGCTGGCAGCTGGCAGCGGGCTTCCCGCTGAATAAAAAAAACAAATAGTGAAAAAAAAACAGCGTTGGGTTCCCCCCAAGTCCATACCAGGCCCTTGGGTCTAGTATAGATTCGGAGGGGACCCCCACACCAAATTTTAAAAAAAATGGTGTGGGGGTCCCCCCAAAATCCACACCAGACCCTAATCCAAGCATACAGCCCGGCAGGTCAAGAAAGGTAGCGTCCTCCCTCCTGAACCATACCAGGCCACATGACCTGAACATGGGGGGTGCTTATGGGCAGGGGGTCTCTGCGCCACTGGTTGGTGTTGGGATCAAAGGTCTGGGTTAGTACATTTTAGGCAGGATATTTTTTTTTTTTTTAGAGCATTTTTTTTTATTGGATCAGTTTAAGCTAGTGTCAGTGTGTTTTGGGTAGGATAAAAAAAAAGCAGTATTGTTTGTGGGGCCTACTTTGGGTATGATGTGCAATCGTCAGGAGCAGAATCGTTTATTTTGGGCTATTCTTTGCTGATAAGTTATAGTAATGGCAAGAAATGTACTACTAAATTGTTATAGTAATGGCAAGAAATGTACTACTAAATTGAAGCAGAAGTTGTACCAATGCCCTTTTGGTCCTATTTCTTCTGTGGGTCACTGGATTGCACTTGCTGTTCTGCATTTCTGTGACCTGTATTCAGCTGACGGTTGGCTAAAATTTGCCAGTCCAAACTCTGGACAGATCCCAACTCTAATTTTGGGATCCACCCAGATGCCTGATAGGCAGCTGTCTCAGCACACCACAGAGAGCCTGAGCCAACCACTCATGTCTCCTCCCCAGCCTGGCACTCCAGTGACCAGACAGTTACCGGATCTCTGCTCACCGGAGACCAGGAACTGAGCAATCGGCAATCTTTGATTGCTCAGTTCCTGGTCGTAGAGGCAGTCCGATGCTGCATCCAGCTAGGTGAGAAAGATTGTTTGGATTTTTTTTTCTCTTTAAAAAATGTCTTTATTTTTATTATTTTTGGGGCATTTTTCCTTTGATAATGAATAAAAAAAATCTGAGATATGCATTACCACTTGCCACTAGGCATGTGCATTTCGTTTCGTTCCGAATCGAAATTCGGACGAATTTTCCATTATTCGGACATTCGGATGCATACGAATTTCCGAATTGCTATAATAGCGAAAAATTTCGACCGTTTTCGGAATTCGTTCATTTTCGACCGAATTTCGAAAAAAAAAAATGGTCGAAATCGAATTTTTTTTTCCGAATTCCGAATCGAATACCCGCGGACTAAATTCGATCGGAATTCGAAGAAAAAAAAAAAAATATTTTCGAATTTAATTCGAAAAAAATTCTATTCGAAAAGAGACTATTTGTTTTCTAATCTGGTTGAAATATTTTCGATTTCGACCGTTTTTTTCGAAATTCGGTCGAAAACGAACGAATTCGAAAAACGGTCGAAATATTTTCGATTTCGACCGTATTTTTCGAAATTCGGTCGAAAATGAACGAATTCCGAAAACGAATTCAACACATGTAACGAACCTAACTTAACGAAATTTATTAAATGACGAATTGAAACGAAACGAAACGAATTTTTCACTTTTGCACATGCCTACTTGCCACCAAAGCCCAATTTGTCGTGAAAAAAACAAGGTATAATCCACCTGGATACACAAAGTAGTTACAATGATATGTACAGTTTTACTAACATGTCAAAGTTGCAAAATTGTATTCAGGCGTTAGGATTTGTTTTACCCTCCATCATGAAGGGGTTAATCCTCCTAGCAAATTTGACGACTCCAGAAAGAGTCAATTCCCTTGCACAGCCTCCTCCTTCCTTGCACTTCATAGCCCTTTCCTCCTCTGGGAGTGTCTAAAAACGTTTTCCTGACCCAGCTTCTCCCCCCCCCCCCCCCCGTTACCTCTGTACACCTCCCTACATAGTAGTTGGGGAGGAGCAAAGGTGAATACTATAGAATAAGGATAGGTAAATCTGCCTAAATTCTATTTTGAGAGGGTTCATCATGTGTTTGAAATATGCAAAACCCAAACTTAGCAGTGAATCACTTTGAAGTCATAAGGAAAGGGGATAATCCTGTTAATTGATTCTGAATATTTCTTTTTTGTACACCACGGGACACCGAAGCTTAAATCTTTACATAGTGGGTTGTATGGTCACCAACAATTGAAGACAAGTTCCCCTCCATATAACCCCTCCCCTATAGGAAGTACCTCAGTTTTTTTCTCCAGTGTCTAAAGGTGTTGGTCGCAACGAAGGATGTGCTAAGGCAGGCATGCCCAACCTTTTAAAGAGCTTGGCCACTTAAGCAATTTGGTAACCAGTCGCGGGCCACAATGAGTAGAGCGGAGGGATGACAGGTCACGGCTACTCTATAGGCCCTCAGATCTGCTCAGGCGGAACAGGACGAATTCCCTTCTGTTTTTCGGATTGGAGGTAGGCGGGCGTAAATGGACATCTGTCGCTCTATAGAGGTGAATTGAGGGTCCCATTTGGTCGGGCTGATCGTGTGAAAAGGGCCTAAGACTGATGTGCTGCGGTTTACCCACACCATGGGTGCAGTGTAGGGCACCTGTGTCTATCCTGCGGGTTAGTTGAACTTTACCATGGACTTTGCCTGTGGAATAAGCCAGCACTGTAGAGGAAGGATCGGCATATGGGGCTCTGCTTCACAGCGGCTTTCTTCCTCTACCACCAGATTAATTCACAACACTGATGGTGTGGTATGGCGGGTGGGCAACCTGCATCCTGGGCTTGCCAACCCAGAGCAGGAGGTTGGCCACCCCTGTGCTAAGGCAAAGCTCTACTAAGAATACCTCCTGGGGGTCAATAGGGGCTGTGCAATCAGATCCATCCAAAACGCTTATTTTATACGCCTAAATGGATGGTACCGTACCTCTCAGAAGACCAAGGTTTGCTTGTAACATATATCTCTTTAGAGGACTGGGCTCTAGGGTCCAGTACTTTCGCTATACAAACTAAAGCGCAAACGTTTCTGGCAGTCTTTTACAAGGCCCAGGGAAGAGGTCTGCTTTAAGTAGGAACCCAGACCCCTGAAGGTTGGCACAACCTCGTGATGGGCGAAGGTTGGTACTGTCTGGTTTTCAGCAGTCCTACGGCAGGGATCAGGTAAGTGGGAAAAAATCCTAAGAAAAAATTGTCTTAAGGAGTTTCCCCTTTATGAATGAAGTGTACTGCCTACTTTCCGCCACTGGAGAGAGTAAAAAACTTTTTTTACTCACCATGCTCCAGAGAAGTCATTGTCAGCTGCTCAACAGACGGCACGCTTCCTCCGCTGCAGGATCTGCATACCTGATACACGATACCTTCCTGGGCAAGGTAGGGCTGGTCAATGTGATCCTCTTGACTCCCCTTGCTAGCGGCGCTATTCCCCTATGCGGGGCGTGCCTTTTTACATACACAGCCGAAAGAAGGCGGCGTGGTCACGGGAGCGGGCACGTGCAAGCGCACACCACTCTACTGCACAGGCGCAGGGTGGGAGGTTTGAAAATGACCTCAGACGCCGGGTAAAGTTCTCTAAGAGCAGACACAGCAGCCAAGGGCACGTAAGCTTCTCTGTGTGGGTGAATACAGGCACTACTGGACACCTACTCAGCATACTATATGTATATTGCTTAACTAACACAGTAGTGTATGCATTTGTTTGTACCTCTGCTCTTGGCTTAAGACTAATGTGTTCCTATAGGAGAAATATGGGGTCGGCAAAAAAAGGCCAGTAAAGCATTCCTGCCTAGTACCATCCTCTCCTGCAAAACCTAAAGCACCTGTATAGGATGAGCCATTGCCGTTATCAGGCATAGAAGCCTCTCCTGTTATACCAGATCCTGCATATTTTTTTGAGGACACTTTAGCAGTAGCTCTGAACAACTTGGAAGGAAGAATCGCTACTTTAATCACAGCATCCTCGCAGAAGGACAAAAAGCGAAGTAAGTTCTCTTCTGTTGCCCTAGATCCCCCTTCAGAAAAATCTGATAATGAGGATGGGGAAGATAATGCAGCACCTTTAGGGGATGAGGAACAGTAGGATGGTTCAGGAATATCAGATCAACCTTTTTCTGCCTCCCAGGTTCTTAAATTGCAGGTGCAATGTTATGCTGAAGCAGTCCATTCCACATTCAAGTTACCCTCGTCTGGGTTAACTGAATCACCTGTCTCCTCCTCCCTAGGTTCATTAAAATCCCCACAGGCTGCATGTTCTTTTCCTGTTCATCCTTTATTGGAGAACCTGATTGCAGCCATTTATTGTGTGAATAGAAGCCTGACCTGTCCTGTAGACAATGCTCAGGTGTTTAAAGATCCTTCTAAAAAGAAATTGGAGTCTTTGCTTAAGTCTTCCTTTCTTATGGCTGGGGCTGTGACTCAACCTGCCGTAGCAGCAGTTGGCATGTGTCGGGTCCTAAGCGAACAAGTGAAGCAAGGGCTTAAAGAGCGTCCCTCAGATCAAGTCAAACTATGGGATAAACTACCTAATGTTGTGGATGCCATGAGAGATTCTATCCAACAGGCATTCCTCACGCTCCAGCTGGTGCATATGCACAGGATTCTGTGCCTAAAGTATTGGTCAGCAGAAACTCCATGTAAAGAACTATTGGCTGGATTCCCCTTCTATAGGGAATGACTGTTTGGGGATGATCCAAAAGATTTCAAGTGGTAAAACTACTCTGTTACCAGATAAGAAAAAGAATAAGCATCCCTGTTTTAAACTATTACTCTCCCCGGTTCCCCTGGAACTTCTGGCTCCAGACAGTGGCAACAGCATTCTCAGCCAGCCACCAGAGCTAAGAGCCAAGCCCAGGGTCCCAAGAATCAGTGGGGTCAGAGATCTACCAAACAGAAACCCAAATCTTGCTTATGAAGGGCTGCCCCCGCTCGGCCGAGTGGGGAGCGGCTTCAGCAGTTTTCAGCAACTTGGCAGTTGGAGATCCAGGATAAATGGGTAGTTTTCACAGTATCCCTAGGGTACAAGCTGGAAAAAGTGGAAATTACCCCTAGGGGCTTTGTGTCGCAGCAAAATAGTATGAAGGAAAAAAAGTATAAAAGTATAATATTCAAAAAGAGCCCCAAAGAAAAAGGACTCAGGATACGAGCTTAACAATGAATATGTTGTAACAATCAAAGGTAGAAACAAATCACTCAATGATGACAAATACAGATAAAACAGTACTGTGAACATGTGAACTTTATGGGCAAAAAAGGCTCTACGCGTTTCGACCTTAATAGTGATGGTCTTCTTCAGGGAGCAATACATTTTTGCACAGCCATAGATTCTAGGAAGAAAAACACATGCCAGTGAATACATAAAAAATAAAAGGACACATCCTCCCAGACCTATGGGTCAACGTCCAGGTGTCAGGAGTCCTACTGAGTGACTATAATAGGTAGATAATGTAGAGAAAATATCCGCCACTTACCTAGACACATGTTGGAAAGCAGGCCGGGATCATAAACCCCACAACACACCTAGGGTCCAGCCCCAGATAGGGGTACCAGGCGGGCAAAGGGAGGGGAGAAACGAAGAACCCAGAAGGGTCAGATGTTATGGACTCCCCCAAAGGGCACATACAAGGGAGAGGAAACACCACTTTGGCCTACGAGAGGTCACAAAAAGGGCGTCGAGACCACGGCAGGTGGGATGGAAAGGGGAGGACGGAACGGGGAAGGAGCGGGGGGAACACCATGGGGTGCACAGAGGGCAACGCAGGCCAGAGCGGAGATGGCCCGAACCAGGACCAGCAGGGCCAAAATAATCCCCGGCGCACAAAATGGGCAGAGGAGGGTGGGGTGTATCCACAATGAGGCGACCCCCCCCTTGAGTGGGAACAGGACTCCCTGCAATACAGAAATATATCTAGGGCCAGATTCTCAGAGACGTTACGCCGGCATAAATGGATATGCGCGGCGTAATTGTAAATGTGCGCCGTCGTATCGATGCGCCGTAAACACAGAACCATATACGCCTGAAAATCGGCTTTTCCTGAGCGGCGTAAATCTTTTAAGCTAGCGTGGCGTAGGCGCATAGTTACGCAGTGCGCATCGTGCCAACCCATTGAATTATCATGCAAATATGCAAATGAGGGAGATGCGCCCCAAAACCACGCGCGTTCGGCGTAGGCTACGCGTGGTGCGCGTAGCACGAAAGCCTGGCTTAAACTTACCCCTCATAAAAGCAGGGGCAACTTTTCCCCAGACGTGTGCAAGTCAGCTGGAGAGCAACTACAGCAGCACCATACCGGACGAGCTGAGCAATCACACTTACTGGACAACACATAACATGCCAGGGGCAGCCATGGTCTTAGCACTACTATTGTATGCAGAGGGGCATAGAAGGAGGAGGAGGAGGGCACGTGAGAGGATATACCGACCGCGCATGAGTCTCTTTGGCATGGGTGATGAGGAGGTGTATCGCATCTTCAGATTCAGCCCTGCTGCCATCCTGGAAATAACCACAGCCCTGCAGGATGACATCAGCAGCCAGACACACCGCTCACATGCACTGCAGCCACTGGACAAGGTACTGGCAACACTCCATTTCCTGGCCAGTGGATCATTCCAGCGTACAAGTGGAGTGGTGGCTGGGATGTCACAAACCAGCATGAGCAGATGTCTGCACCAGGTTGTCCCCGCAATCCTCAGACGCATGTCCCACCACATCATCAGACCCACCACTGAGCATCTGCGGCAGAAGGCAATGACACATTTCTACAGAATTGACGGTTTCCCACGCACCGTTGGGGCCATTGATTGCACACATGTGGCACTACAGGCCCCCCATGCCACAGAGCACATATACCGCAATCGGAAGCACTGGCATTCCATCAACGTATAGGTGATAGTTGATGCCAAATACCTCATATGGCATGTCCGTGCCAAACACCCCAGATCCAGCCATGACAGCTACATATACCGTCAAAGTACCATCCCAATGGAATTCTAACAGAACGTGTATGGGGACAGCTGGTTGGTTGGTGAGTGACATGGGAGTCAGGCATGACTGTCCCACCCCATGATGCACACATCACAAGAGGCACATGCATGACTAACATCCTCCTGTCTTTTCCCTTCCAGGTAATGCGGCATATGCACTTGGACCCCATCTAATGACTCTTTTCCGGGATCCCAAAACCAGAGGAGAGAGAAGATACAATGATGCACACACACGTACCCGTGCAGTGGTGGAGCGAACATTTGGCCTCCTGAAGTCCCGTTTCCGATGCCTAGATAGGTCCGGGGGTGCCCTCTTGTATTCCACAAACTTTGTGTGTCAGATCATCGGTGCATGTTGCATTCTGCACAACTTTGCCATGAGAAAGGGCCTGCAGATTGTCCTACGTGATGACCTGACCCCCCAACCAGACAGCCCCCCCCTGCCAGAGGAGACCCTGTCTGCTGATGGAAGAGCAGTCAGGAGGTGCCTCGTGTTAAGAAACTTTAACCGTTAAACACACAAATTCATCATGGCACACAGACAATGCACGCATGCACACCACTGTGGTCCCTAGGTCACCCACATCCACATCACATTGGATTAGCCCAAGTCCAGAATGCAGGACTTGGGAGCAGCAACGCCGCGTCAAGGCCCCAATGGTGTCGCTGTCCATTCACACGTCATTCACACAGCCGTGGGGATAACTTCTCCCCAACGGCCGAGGGTGACACCCCTTACTGGCAGGAGTGCCACCCCCACATTCACACACTATTCACACTGCACCGTGTGCAGTATCCAAAAAAAAAAAAAAGAAGCTCTTCACCAGAGCAAAAATCAAAAAAAAGCTCTTCACCAGAGCAAAAATCAAAAAAAAGCTCTTCACCAGAGCAAAAATCAAAAAAAAGCTCTACACCAGAGCAAACATCAAAAAAAAGCTCTACACCAGAGCAAAAATCAAAATAAAAAAAATGACTTGGCCTGGCGTGGGCTCCGCCTGGTGCCAAGGCTCCTGGCCCTCACTTGCCTGGGGGCAGCCTCAGGTGGGGGGGTGGGGTATCAGGTGGAGGAGTAGCATCCCCACGTCCCTCCCTGGCTGCCTGCATGCCCTCCAAGGCCACCGCTATGCGGGTCAGCACAGCTGTCTGGTCCTGGACTGCTACCCGCAGGCATTTGACCTCCCCACAAGGTCTGAGGTGGTCACCTGCAGCTCCCCCAGGCTGGTGACCGTCGCTGCGCTGTTGCCAGCGACGTCTTGTATGACATCCATTAATGGACCCGAGGAGGCCAGGCTGTCGGCCAGGCGCCTCATCTCCCCAACGACCTCTGCAAGGTGCCGATTCTGCTGGTCCTGCTGCCTGGCCAGCTGTTCCGGCATGACCTGGGGAACACCCTTCGTCTTTCGAGTTGCTATCCTGGGAGTGGCTGGGGTCCTGGCATATGGGGAGGATGTTGAGGGGCCGGAGATGAGAGGGACTGGAGAGGTTGGGGGTGGACACTGAGGGGCTGGAGATATATGGGGTGGTGGCTTGGGCTGGTCCGGGCAACCCATGGCCCTCCTCCAAAATCAGGTAGAGCTCCTGGTCCTGCTCGACATCCTCCTCCTCAACCACCTCCTCCATAGAGGTGTGCCCACTTTCCTCCAACAAGGCCTCTTCCAGGGGGGCAGCCAGATGGACTGGATGCTCGAGGGATGGAACCGGACGGGCCCTGGCAGCAACAGATGGCCCCGCTCCCTTCTGCACATCTGTGGATGACACAAAAGATGCACATGTTGGTGGACCCACACACTTGGCACATGTTCCCTTCCACCCCCACACATGCTACACAACAGATAGTATATAAAACACACTTACCTGTCCTCAGGGCTGGCTCAACAGAGTCGTAGCCCCCGACTCCCTCCACCTGCTCCGTCTGCAGGCAACGGGCGACCACCTTCTCCTCCTCAGTAAGGCGGATATTACAGGGTGGGCCCCCTCCAGTGCCCCTGGCATGCCGAGCAATCGCAGCCAGCTTGCCCTTCACAAGACGCCGCAGGTCATTCATTTTTTTCTGAATGTCCTGGGGTGTCCGGACCTCATGTGATAGGGCATTAACCTGACAAGCCACCTTCATGAGGATCTCATCCCTACGTGACTTGCTGGTTCGAGCACTGTCTGCACCATGGAGCCGCGAATCGTATTTCTCCATGGCCGCAATCACGATGGCCCTCTCCTCTGGTGAGAAATTCTTCTTCCTCCTCTCCTTCCCAATAGCAGACATGGTCCTGCAAAAGTGTTCCCAGGCCAAACCAAAAAATGGGAGACTTTTGCGCTGCACAGGCGCATGTGTGGGTGCATTATTTATATGATCGTAGGGAGGCTTTGCGCATGCGCAGAGGGCATCAACCTCACGGCGCGGGTCATCCACGTCACGTCGCATGCTCCGTTAGTCCCAGCGTTCATTTGCATGGGGTCACGCTTCTTTAGAATGCATCACGCCCACTTCCCTCCTACTTTGGAGTTACGCCGGCTTACGCAGATGAATTTCCGCTACGCCGGCGCATCTTGGAACGCATTTGCTCAGAGAATCCGGTACTTGTCTCTCCGCGTTACGTCGGCGTAGTGCATCTGAGATGCTCTACGCCTGCATAAATATGCGCGCATCTACGAGAATCTGGCCCATAATGTCTATAAAAATAGGAATCAGAGATGAAACAAAAATAGAAAAATACTTTTTCATATTAAAGGATATGTGTCAATAAAAACACATCTACATATCTATATATGCAACAGTAATCGTGTATATCTAATACGAATAATCTCCAAGGTGAAAGGAGAAGTGAAAATGGGATAGAATGGGAAGTGGGAGAAAGAGGGGGAAGGATGAGAAAAAAGCAGAAAAAATAAAAGAAGGTGAAAGGTGACTACGAAAAAGGAACGTGAATAAAAAGAAGTTGGGTGTATAGTGGAAAAGTGAAATGTAGGAGCATGAAAAGCATGCAAGTGTAAAGTGAAAAACAGAAAACAAAGGAAAAGGAGAGAAAGTGGGCAATGGGAATAGAAAGTGAGGGGAGTGTGGTGAAAAGAGCTAGGGTATAAGATGAAATGTGTAACAGGAAGTGTGTTAGAAAGAATGGGAAAGGGCAGAAAAGAAGGTGTGCCCTAGAAGAGTGAAAAAAGGGGCTAAAGATGAAGGGGGAGTGGAATACTAATCACAAGAAAAATGGGTGACTGTAGATAGTGGAGCTGCGTGAGCTTGAAGCAATTGAAAATAGTATGAAATGACAGTGCTAAGTGCGAAGTACCTGAACTGGCCATATGAATAACCGAGGTAGAGAAGTCAGATGATTAAAAAATTGGAAGAAAAAGCCTCCATTATAGGAAGATAATATGGATTCTGCGAATACTCCCGTCTGTTGGAGAGAAAGGGATAAGACAAAAAGGACCAAAAATGTATATGAGATCTTTTCAAAAATAGATGAATATAAGTATCGATACACACGATCGAACATGTCTGCTTAAACTGGTCTGCGGACCAGTTTTAGCGGACATGTTCGATCGTGTGTACGCGGCCTTAGATTAAATACACATTGAATAAACCCAGTGGACGGCATATGAACTACAATCAATTTTACAATTAACAATTGATAAATTTAACTTAGTGTAATAAAGATATATAGCATTCAAAAGACTAATAAACTGAAAAATAGTCACTTCAGTGGATAAAGACGTACATCAAAACAAATGAAATATATAAATGAATAAATAAAATGATATGTAGGACAAAAAAATTAGATAAAAAGAAGAAAGAAATATCCAAAAACATTTGATGAGAAAACAGGGAGACAAACTAAATAATGAAAGGAACAGAAAGCTCAATGAGCACATCCTGGGATGACAAAAGATGCAGAACATGTAGAAGGAGATGAATCGTCTAAAGTAAAGACAGTCATGTCCCTCTAGAATCTTGAAGTCAGTCGGTTTTCCCAGATGTATATCACAAGAAAAATGGGTGACTGTAGATAGTGGAGCTGCGTGAGCTTGAAGCAATTGAAAATAGTATGAAATGACAGTGCTAAGTGCGAAGTACCTGAACTGGCCATATGAATAACCGAGGTAGAGAAGTCAGATGATTAAAAAATTGGAAGAAAAAGCCTCCATTATAGGAAGATAATATGGATTCTGCGAATACTCCTGTCTGTTGGAGAGAAAGGGATAAGACAAAAAGGACCAAAAATGTATATGAGATCTTTTCAAAAATAGATGAATATAAGTATAATATAAAAGGCAGAGCTGAACGAGGGGGGAGGCCAAGCAAGGCACCTAACTTACCCTCTAGTAGCACAGGTGTGTCCTGCCAAAAGTATTAGGTCACCATGGGATTTGGATCCATCCATATTGGTGTGACTCTTTATATAGGGGCCAACACCCAGTAGGAGGGTGTATACACTTACACCGTGGAGAGGGTCCACGCCTTACTGATCCCACATGACGGGCCAGAAAAGGGAGGCCCGGCCAATTCGAAAAGGGAATCCCCGATAGGGGCGTGCGATTCCCCCCCTTCTCAAAGATCTAAAACATGCCATCCCACAGGACCGAACAAAGCCCCCCCCCAAGAGTAATCCCCCCAGCCCACCTCCCCCAGACGGGGGAGGAGTCCAACCGTGTGGAGTCCGACCGTGTGGAGTCAAGGCGCCAAAGCTGCCAAGATGGCGGACACAATGTGGCCTCCCCGGCGTTCCGAAAGGGTATCGCAACGGGTGCCCTGGCGTCACGCGGTCATCCTCGCCGTCAAAAAGACGGCATGACGCAGCCTGCGAGTGATGGGAGGACACGCACCGCGCGCACGACATCGCAGGCACAGTCAGAGGAGACTAGGGGACGCTGCCGGCAGTCAAGAGGCTCCCCCCACTGGCCAAAAACGAGAAGGCCGCCAGGGAGTAATGCAACACGTTTGGGGTATACCCGAATGTGTGCTTATCCCCTGACTGCCGTGAGGCCAACGGGATGGAATGCCCCACCGATGGTGCCACCTGCCTAAAAAATACCTGGGACCCCGAGGGGCGGAAAGATCGAAAAAAAAAGGGGGGGGTGCAGTCGTTGGGGAAAAGGAACCGGGCCCAAAAACCAAGAATGTGTCTGAATGGAAATAAACCATTAGAAAAAAGACATGTAAGGCCGCGTACACACGATCGGACATGTCCAATGAAACCAGGCTGAAGTGGTCTGTTGGTCTGATGTGCGTACACACCATTGGACCAAAATCCCCTCGGACCAGAAGGCGGTGACGTAGAACACAACGACGTGATGAAAAAACGAAGTTCAATGCTTCCAAGCATGCGTCGACTTGATTCTGAGCATGCGCGGGATTTTGGTCCGATGATTTTGTGTACTAACCATCGAACATGTCCAGCGGACAGGTTTTTAAGCATGTTTTGAAACTTTTAATCCGCTGGAAAACGGTCCGATACACACGATCGAACATGTCTGCTTAAACTGGTCTGCGGACCAGTTTTAGCGGACATGTTCGATCGTGTGTACGCGGCCTTAGATTAAATACACATTGAATAAACCCAGTGGACGGCATATGAACTACAATCAATTTTACAATTAACAATTGATACATTTAACTTAGTGTAATAAAGATATATAGCATTCAAAAGACTAATAAACTGAAAAATAGTCACTTCAGTGGATAAAGACGTACATCAAAACAAATGAAATATATAAATGAATAAATAAAATGATATGTAGGACAAAAAATTGAGATAAAAAGAAGAAAGAAATATCCAAAAACATTTGATGAGAAAACAGGGAGACAAACTAAATAATGAAAGGAACAGAAAGCTCAATGAGCACATCCTGGGATGACAAAAGATGCAGAACATGTAGAAGGAGATGAATCGTCTAAAGTAAAGACAGTCATGTCCCTCTAGAATCTTGAAGTCAGTCGGTTTTCCCAGATGTATACCCTTTAATAAAGGGAGCGAAAGAGATGGATTCGTTAAGGCCTGGATATACCATGGCCTGCAGTCTAAAGATCCACTTCTGTTCGCATTGCAGCAGAGCTTTGTTCCAATCTCCCCCTCTGATAGGTATATGAACTCTATCAATGGCGACGAAAGAAATTCTTGGCATTTTATAATTATGTTTAAAGACAACTTGCCGTCCAAGGGGTAGGTATCTATTGCCAATTTGCATATTATATTTGTGCCTAGCTGCACAACGCCAAAATTCCTGTTTTGTTTTGCCAACTTAGAATGCCTTGCATTCACATGACATCAGATAGACTACCCCACGGGTCTGACAGTTGGCAAAATGGTGCGGTCTAAACAATACACCATTGGGTAATGAAAAGGATTTCTCCTTACGCATACGGGGGCAGTGCAAACAATGGCCGCATGGGAAGGTTCCCAGTGCAGGACAATGTTTCTTCACCACAACGCCTTTGAATTCGCTCTGTACTAGCTTGTCTTTTAAAGACATGGCTCTTTTGAAGGTAATAGCTGGAGAATCTGTAACAAATTGGCTAGTCTTAGGATCATCAGTTAGGACAGACCAATATCGTTTGACAATATCACAAATTGGTTTATCCTGTTTATAAAATCGCATAATGATTCTAGTAGTGTTGTTGGACATAGGTTGTTTAGGCTGTACTTTAAACAGTAAATCAGTCCTAGATTTGAGGAACACTTTGTTGTAAGCCTTTCTCAGGCAAGATCTGCTGTAGCCCCTAGCGAGGAGTCTACCTTGCTTTTTACCTGCTTCCTCTTTAAAAGTATCGTCATTAGAACAATTTCTGCAAAGACGCAGGTATTGACCGTAAGGTATTGAGTCTTTTAGGGCCAGGGGATGGAAACTGGTGGTATGCAGCACTGTGTTTCCAGCCATGGGCTTGCCAAGTTTGCCAGAGGAGGAATTGTGCACCCTAACATCGAGAAAGTCCAGAACATGTTTGTCATGTGTCATGGTAAATTTTAAATTGTACGAATTGATATTGATCAAATCAAAAAATTCAAGAAGTAATTTCTCTGACCCTTCCCAGACGACGAAGACGTCATCGATATACCTCAGCCAAACGGAAATATGGCTGGTGTATTCGACAAAGTCCTCGTCGTCCAGGAGGGACTGCTCCCACTCCCCCAGGTACAAATTGGTGTAGGATGGGGCACAACAAGTCCCCATCGCTACGCCTCGCACCTGGAGGTAGTGGGAGCCGTCGAATAAAAATGCATTATGGTAGAGGATGAATTTCAAACCATCCTGAATGAAATCATTAAGTGCCTTGTCGTAGCGAGAGCTCTGCTGGAGGATACGTGCAATGACGGCCAGACCTTTGTTGTTGGGAATTGAACTATTCAAAGCTTATATATCAATGGCTACTAGAATAGATTTGGCTGTGTAAGTAAGTTCATCAATTTTTTGTAAAAACTGAATGGTATCTTTTGTGAAGGAAGGTAAGGTCAACACAAAAGCTTGTAGGTATGCATCCTATACTCTACTGAGGTTCTCAGTGATGCTACAATTTCCAGACACTATGGGGTGTCCGGTGGGCTCAGTTGGGCTTTTATGGATCTTGGGTAAACTATAGAATGTGGTGGGTGGCGAGTTCTAATGTATTCCCATAAATCCTTAGATATAGTTCCCAAAGAGTGAGCTTGACCAACAAATTCATAAAATTCTTTATTGAATCTGTCAGGAAGAGTGGGCGGAATGGATTTACATCATGAGCGATTAGCCAAGATTTTTAGACATATGGGGCTGGATTCAGATACTATTTACGTTGGCGTATCAAGAGATACGCCGCGTAAATACTAAGAATAGCCAGCGTATCTTTTTTTGCTATTCAGAAAAGAAGATACGCCGGAATTCTGCTAATATACGAGCAGCGTAATTCTGTTACACCGTCGTATATTAGTTGCAGTATTACGCTGGCCGCTAGGTGGCGCTTCCGTCATTTTACGTGTCGAATATGTAAATGAGGGATTTCCGGTGATTCCCGAACATACTTGCGGCCGGCCGTTGTAGTTTACGTCGTTTGCGTAAGCGTTATTGAGGCGTAGGGTTACTCCTGCTATAGGAGGCATAGCCAATGTTAAGTATGGACATCAGGACAGCGTCGAATTGTACGTCGGTTACGTCGTTTGCATAAATCGTTCGGGAATGGGGCTCGACGTTAGTTACGTTCACGTCGTTTACATTGACAAAAAGCGACGTGATTTCGTGCATGCGCACTGGGAACTTCAAACTCAAAGTCAACTTCAAACTTCAAAGTCAATTACGTGGGGTCATGATTCATTTACATGAATCACGCCCCCACATCCCAAATTTGAATTGCACGGCCTTACGCCGGGCACTTTACGCTACGCCGCCGCATATTATGGAGCAAGTGCTTTCTGAATAAGGCACTTGCCCATAATATTTGCGGCAGCGTAAACGCCGCCGGACAGATACATCAAATGTATCTGAATCCGTCCCATGGTTTGGTAATGTAGGTTGTCCATAACAACAACATTACCGCCCTTATCAGAGGCCTCAGTAATGATAGATTTGTTTCTGCAAAGGTCATTGAGGGCAAGATTTTCATCTCCTGATAGATTCTGAGGAGATGATTTCACTATATGTAGTTGACAAATATCCTTAAGGCCGCGTACACACGATCAAATCTATCTGCTGGAAACGGTCGGCCCGACCGTCCCAGCAGACAGATTCGATCGTGTGTACGGGCGAGCTGACGGATTTGGCCAGCCGACAGATTTCAAAGCATGCTTTGAAATCTGTCAGCTGGAAACCCGTCCGCCCGACATGTCTGCTGGTTAGTACGCTAACCAGCAGACATGTCTTCTCGCACACGCGTCAAATGGTTTCGACGCATGTGGATCGTGTGTACACGATCAAACCAATACGTCCCCAGCAGACAGATTTGTTTAAATCAGTCTGTCTGACCGATTTGAACAAGTGTGTCTGCTCGTGTGTACAAGGCCTTACAGTCGATTGTAGAAAAATCGCTATGTTAGGATATAAGTTGGATGAGGGAAATTTCGTAGATGTTTTTTTGAAAAGCAAAATGGGATTAAGGGTTGATTTGTTTAAATCTTCCAAGATGGTGTCAAGATCGATCTGATCAATCAAATCGATCGTGTTGTTTTCCTGGAAAAGAATTGTTAAATCACACAAAGCTTTAAACTCCCCATTCTGTATGTAGAGCAGTCAGTGTCATCAGTCTCAGAATTGTTTTTATTGTACATGCATTTGAGGAGCAATTTACGCACAAACAAATGTATGTCCGTAATGGCCTCAAAGATATCAATATTGGATTCTGGACAGAAACGTAGCCTACGTGAAAGGAGGCTAGACTCTGATGCAGATAGGGAATGAGAAGATAAATTTATGACACTTTGGGGTCGGGTTTCAACTGGAGCCTCAGGGAGTCCAGACTTGCCTCCCCTTCCATTGGGTGAGGTGAACTCATGACTCCCCGTATGGAGTTTAAAGTTTGCGACAGCGTTAATTTCGAAAATGCAGTGGAGGGTACGTTGGTGTCTAAACGTCAAGAAAAATCAGACGTCCCAGAGACCAAAGTGGTCTCCATATTAGAATCCACATTATTTTAAAGTGAGGGATTAGCGGTAGTTGGTGAATTTACACTCACTACCGTTGAATCAATATCTGTAATTCGCTTTTTGTTTTCTTGTTCAATGGAGCCGTGGTTCATGCGCCTTCTCTTTTATCTACTTTTTTTCTTTATTGTAGAATCCCTTTCTTGTTGGCCCTGGGATTGATCCTGTGTTTGAGAGAAGTCTAGATTTGATCTTGACTCTCTTGAATAAGAAGCTTTTTTAGAAGTTTGTGTGTGAGTTGTCTGCCATTTATAGGCACGTCCCTCCGAGAAAGTAGCTAGGTCACGACAAAATTTGATTTCTTTCTTCTGTAGTATATTTTTATTAAAAATGGATAGGCTATTTTTAGTTTGGTTTGTAATTTGGGAAAGAGTGAGTGATTTCTAAACAGTCCCAACTCAATCTCCAAATTATTGATGTCCCTATCAAGAGAGTCAATTTGTTTGTTATATTCTTTCGTCAGAATGAGCATCATGTCTCTGGAGCAAGATTTAAGGTTCTCTTCCCATTCCTTTTTACATTCCTGGCTGATGAGTTCTGAGTTTAGAAAAATTTGTATTCGTAGCCCAAACAGGTTAATAGATTCTTTCACATACCTATCGAAAGTTTTGACATGCCAAAAGAGGGCGGACTTTTTTTCTAGGATTCGACCTAGCTTTTGAAATAGTAATCGTAACTGAGTGTCGGTTTGGTCACCTTTACCATATTCTGTTTCGTAACCGGACAGAAGGCTAAGCCATTCTGTCATGGTCGTGGCCGACCACCAGGTGGCGCTAGCGTTGCAACGGCGCGCACAGGGGCGCCGGGAGCGCGCATTCGCGGCACTTCGACGTGCACGGGCACGCGCACGCGCGGCACGTCGGCGCGCACGGGAGCGCGCATTCGCGGCAGCGGCGCGCGGGCACGTGAGGACGCCATTTTGGCGCGAGTTCAGGCTATTTAAGGGAGCTCTTCCCATGGCCTCTTGCTGCTCGATCATCAGCGTTCCTGATACCTGCCTGAAGACCCGTTACCTGATTGACCCCTGTTCCGTGATCCCGGCTTATCTTGACCCTTCTGATTGCTGCCCGCCCTGACCTCGGACTGTCTGACGCTGCCTCTGCCTTGCCCTGTACCAGTGACCGCCTGCCTGTTGCCGACCCGGCTTGAATCACGACTCTGCTGCTGCCTTATCCCTGAACCTGATCCGTCTGCATCCGTACTACAGGACACCTTCCTCCTGCTGTCTGCCAGCCATCTGCACCAGCTCCAGTTACCTGACAGTATCCGTACTACAAGACACCTTCCTCCTGCTGTCTGCCAGTCATCTGTACCAGCTCCAGTTGCCTGTCAGCATCCGTACTACAGAACACCTTCCTCCTGCTGTCTGCCAGCCATCTGCACCAGCTCCAGTTACCTGCCAGCATCCGTACTACAAGACACCTTCCTCCCGCTGTCTGCCAGTCATCTGCACTAGCTCCAGTTGCCTGTCAGCACCCGTACTACAGAACACCTTCCTCCTGCTATCTGCCAGACACCCGCACTAGCTTCAATTACCTGTCGGCGTCAGTGCTACAGCATACCTCCAGTAAGACTGATACCGTGTCTGCACGACATCCCCGCCAGGCGCTAGTGTGACTCTAGACTCCAGTACCTCCTGTCTGCACTACCAGGGGTTCCGGGGTCAGAGGAGCAAGAGTGGCCACTCCCGCACGTCAGGCTCTGCTCAGCACCAGGTACGTGACAGTATCGAGCAGCCATGTCTGAGCCTGCACAGGGAGTGGACCCTATGTCTGAACTCTGTCACCATTTGGATGGCTTAACGCAAGCAGTCAGGGCCCTGCAAGAAGGCTACACCCGACTTGAAGACCGCGTCCAGGCCTTGTCCGCAACCTCCTCTACTTCCGCTTCGGGTACTTCTTCTTCTCCCTCTGTCATCATGCTACCACCTGAGCCCAAAGTACCCATGCCAGAGAGATTTTCCGGGGAAAGAAGCAAGTATAGGGCCTTCCGGAATGCATGTGAACTATATTTTGCACTCCAGCCTCGAACCTTCTCATTAGAGGCCACCAAGGTCGGGTTTGTCATTTCTCTGCTAACCAGCGAACCGCAGGCCTGGGCCCACCGGCTCTTGGAGCAAAAGGACTTATGTCTTGACCGTCTAGATACGTTTTTTCAGGCCATGTCCTTGCTGTACGAGGACCCTCACCAGGCCGCTACAGCAGAAGCCGCTTTGCACGCCCTCCAGCAGGGTCGCAGACCTGCAGAGGACTATGTATCCGAGTTCAGAAGGTGGAGTGCGGACACTAACTGGAACGACGCGGCCCTCTGCTACCAGTTTCGTCTTGGCCTCTCTGAGACACTTAAGGACGAGCTTGCTCGGGTGGGGGTCCCTGGAACTCTGGAAGCTCTCATTAATCTAGCCATCCAGATTGATCGGCGCCTAAGGGAGCGCAGGACTGAACGTACCACAGGTCCGACCCGTCCAACATGGATGCTGCCTAGGGTCCCTACCTTTCCTAATCCGATTCCTTCTGCCTCGCTTCCCTCCTCCAGAGACATACCAGAACCTATGCAGCTGGGTCTGATTCGTCCATCCCTCACATCCGAGGAACGACTTCGTCGCCGAATCAACAACTTGTGCCTCTACTGCGGAGAGCCCGGCCACTATGTGAGGACCTGCCCAGCAAAGTCCCGTAAGTCCACTTCCTTGTCCTCTGTCCATACACCTGTTGTCCTCAACAATTCTACTCACCTGGCTGTTCCTGTCTTGTTCCAGCTTCCAGGAGGGGTCACCCGGACCAGCGCCATACTTGATTCTGGGGCCTGTAGCTGCTTCATGGACTCTGCCTTTGCCACCCTACACCAGATTCCGTTGCGCCCAAGAGCTGTGGGACTGTCTGTGCACCTGGCTGATGGGTCAGCTCTAAGATCCGGCCCTGTTACCCAAGAAACTGTACCTATTGCCACCACTATCTTAGACTCTCATCGGGAATTTCTGTGCCTGGATGTTATTGTGTCCCCTTTATTCCCCATAATTCTGGGTATGCCCTGGCTCCGGGCTCACAACCCACAAATAGACTGGACTACCGGGGAGATTCGTTTTAGTTCCGCCTACTGCCAACTACACTGCCTGCAAGTGTCCTCCTGTTCCCCCTCTCTGCTTTGCATGGACTCTGACATTGAAACCCGCCAAGCCGTCCCCGAAGAGTACCATGAATTCCTGGACGTATTTAGTAAAAAAGGGGCTGACACCCTCCCTCCGCACCGGCCCTATGACTGCCCAATTGAGCTTCTCCCTGGGGCTGAAGTCCCCTTCGGCAGGATTTTTCCCCTGACGGAGCTAGAGCTGGAGAATCTGAAGACCTACCTTGATGACAATCTCAAGAAGGGGTTTATCCGCCCCTCCACCTCACCAGCAGGAGCAGGAATTTTTTTTGTCGAAAAGAAAGATCATACACTCCGCCCTTGTGTGGATTACCGTGAGCTTAACAAGGTGACGATCAAAAATCGGTACCCCCTTCCCTTGGTACCGGAATTATTTCAGAGACTTGGAGCCGCAGTCATCTTCACGAAACTCGATCTGCGGGGGGCCTATAACTTGGTACGAATTCGGGACGGCGATGAGTGGAAAACTGCCTTCCGCACCCGCTTTGGCCATTTCGAATATCTGGTGATGCCATTCGGACTCTGTAACGCCCCCGCTACATTTCAGCACTTCGTGAATGACATCTTTAGAGACTATCTGGATCTGTTTGTTGTGGTATATCTCGACGACATCCTTATCTTTTCCCCCTCTATTGACAGGCATCGGGAACACGTTAAGAAAGTCCTCAGGCGACTTCGAACTCACGGACTTTATGCCAAGCCTGAAAAGTGCGAATTCGAACGTGTGAGCATACAATTTCTAGGTCTGATCATTTCCGTAAAAGGTATCGAGATGGACCCACAAAAGGTCGCAGCAATTCTTGATTGGCCCGCGCCCTCAGACAAGAAAGGTATACAACGGTTCATCGGATTTGCGAACTTTTACAGGAAGTTTATCAAGGGATTTTCCGGCATTATATCTCCTATAACCAGCCTGACCAAACAAACCGTCCGCTTCCGATGGTCTCCAGAGGCCCAGGTAGCCTTCGAGACCCTGAAGAAGTTGTTTACATCGGCACCTGTCCTTAAACACCCTGACGCTAGTCTGCCCTACATCCTGGAGGTGGATGCTTCGGAAACGGCAGTGGGAGCTGTTCTTTCCCAGAGACAGGGGCCAAAGGCTCTTCTGCACCCGGTCGCCTTTTTCTCTCGAAAATTGTCCGACGCGGAAAAGAACTACGATGTGGGAGACCGAGAACTCTTAGCGATTAAGGCCGCACTGGAAGAGTGGCGGTACCTGTTGGAAGGTGCAGCTCATCCGATCCTGGTCTATACGGACCATAAAAACCTGGAATACCTGAAGGTAGCTAAAAGGCTAAGGCCACGACAGGCCAGATGGGCACTTTTCTTTACCAGGTTTACCTTCCACATAACCTATAGGCCTGGATCTAAGAACACCAAACCCGACGCCCTTTCGCGGATGTATTGCGATCCTGAAACTTCCGCCCCTCCAGACACTATCCTATCCTCTGGGAATTTTCTGTTGTTGCAAGACGACCTAGTGGCTCGAATCAAGCAAGCCTCTGCAGGAATTCCCTCTCCCTCGGACACAGATCTGCAGATTCGGGACGGTCTGTTATGGCATGGCAACAAGATCTTTGTACCCGAGGACTTGCGGGTCACTGTCCTGAGCCTCTGCCATGATCATGTACTGGCTGGTCACTTTGGGGCACAAAAGACTTCGGAACTTCTACAGCGCACGTTCTGGTGGCCCCAACTTGTGAAGGACTGCAGAAGCTATGTGGAATCGTGCACCACGTGCATCCGCAATAAAGGGAGCAAATCCAGAGCTTGGGGATTGTTAAGGCCTTTACCCGTACCAGAGAGACCATGGCAAATGATCTCCATGGATTTTATTGTTGAACTGCCACCCTCCGAAGGGTTCACGACTATCTTCGTAACAGTAGATAGACTATCCAAGATGGCACATTTTCTGCCCATGAAGGGTACACCCTCTGCCCCAGAAACTGCCAAGATCTTTATTAAAGAAGTTGTGCGGCTCCACGGTATTCCTGCAGATATCGTTTCTGACCGGGGGGTGCAATTCACCTCCAGGTTCTGGAGGGCACTCTGCAAATCCCTCAAGATTGGGCTGTCCTTCTCATCCGCCTATCACCCTCAGTCGAACGGCCAGACCGAGAGGACAAACCAAACACTAGAGCAATACTTACGTTGTTTCTCTTCGTTTTCTCAGGAAGATTGGGCCTCTCTATTACCGCTGGCCGAATTTGCATATAATAATTCAGTCCACTCTGCTACTAAGCAATCTCCCTTCTATGCGAATTATGGTTACCACCCATCATTTCTGCCTAACTGTGCTCCGGAGTGTGCGGTGCCTGCCGTACAAGAGACATTAAACTTCTTTAGCACTAACAACAAGCTACTGCAAGGAACCATGGCAAGGACGCAGGAGCACAATAAAGAGATCTTTGATAAGAAGCGGAGGGGTGAACTCAATCTGGAACCCGGAGACCTGGTATGGTTGTCCACCATTAATTTGAAACTTTCCTGCCCATCTAAGAAACTAGGACCTAAATTTATGGGGCCTTTTCCGATCAAGAGGAGGATTAATAGTGTGGCCTACGAGCTAGAACTGCCAGACTCACTCCGCGTTCATCCAGTCTTCCATGTCTCCCTCCTCAAACCTGATGTTGCTAATCCATTCCCGGGACGAAGCACCGACCCGCCCGAGCCGGTCTTAGTGAATGGAGAGGAAGAATTCGAGGTGGAGTCTATTGTAGACTGCAGGAGAAGGCACAACCAGGTCCAGTTCTTGGTAAAATGGAAGGGTTATGGCCCTGAAGAAAATTCGTGGGAACCTGAGCGTAATATCCACGCTAAGAGACTGGTCCGGTCTTTCAAGGACGCTCATCCACTTAAGATGGCCCAGTTGGGCATCCGGAGGCTGCCCATTGGGAGGGGGCAATGTCATGGTCGTGGCCGACCACCAGGTGGCGCTAGCGTTGCAACGGCGCGCACAGGGGCGCCGGGAGCGCGCATTCGCGGCACTTCGACGTGCACACGCACGGGCACGCGCACGCGCGGCACGTCGGCGCGCACGGGAGCGCGCATTCGCGGCAGCGGCGCGCGGGCACGTGAGGACGCCATTTTGGCGCGAGTTCAGGCTATTTAAGGGAGCTCTTCCCATGGCCTCTTGCTGCTCGATCATCAGCGTTCCTGATACCTGCCTGAAGACCCGTTACCTGATTGACCCCTGTTCCGTGATCCCGGCTTATCTTGACCCTTCTGATTGCTGCCCGCCCTGACCTCGGACTGTCTGACGCTGCCTCTGCCTTGCCCTGTACCAGTGACCGCCTGCCTGTTGCCGACCCGGCTTGAATCACGACTCTGCTGCTGCCTTATCCCTGAACCTGATCCGTCTGCATCCGTACTACAGGACACCTTCCTCCTGCTGTCTGCCAGCCATCTGCACCAGCTCCAGTTACCTGACAGTATCCGTACTACAAGACACCTTCCTCCTGCTGTCTGCCAGTCATCTGTACCAGCTCCAGTTGCCTGTCAGCATCCGTACTACAGAACACCTTCCTCCTGCTGTCTGCCAGCCATCTGCACCAGCTCCAGTTACCTGCCAGCATCCGTACTACAAGACACCTTCCTCCCGCTGTCTGCCAGTCATCTGCACTAGCTCCAGTTGCCTGTCAGCACCCGTACTACAGAACACCTTCCTCCTGCTATCTGCCAGACACCCGCACTAGCTTCAATTACCTGTCGGCGTCAGTGCTACAGCATACCTCCAGTAAGACTGATACCGTGTCTGCACGACATCCCCGCCAGGCGCTAGTGTGACTCTAGACTCCAGTACCTCCTGTCTGCACTACCAGGGGTTCCGGGGTCAGAGGAGCAAGAGTGGCCACTCCCGCACGTCAGGCTCTGCTCAGCACCAGGTACGTGACACATTCATTGCCCTGAAAGTCACTCATATTGGAATGTATAGAGAAAGTTATTCAAGTTAAATCAAACAAATGCTGGATAAATACAAAAAACTCTAAAGGTCATGTCTTGGGTCCATGGGTATCAAACCCTGGGGAGCGGGTGTTTAACCACCAAAAATTTTAGCAAAGAAAAGGTATTACAACCAATGGATATGGAGTGCTGCACACCCCTGATAGTACTTGGAAAAGGTGGAAATTACCCCTAGGGGCTTTGTGTTGCATCAAAATAGTATGAAGAAAAATACAAGTAGGTAAAAAAGTATAAATGTATTAAATATAATATTCAAAAAGAGCCCCAAAGAAAAAGGACTCAGGATATGAGCTTAACAATGAATATGTTGTAACAATCAAAGGAAGAAACAAATCACTCAATGATGACAAATACAGATAAAACAGTACTGTGAACATGTGAACTTTATGGGGGGAAAAAGCTCCTACGCGTTTCGACCTTAATAGTGACGGTCTTTTTCAGGGAGCAATACATTTTTACACAGCCATAGATTCTATGAATAAAAACACATGCCAATGAATACATAAAAAATAAAAGGACACATCCTCCCAGACCTATGGGTCAAAGTCCGGGTGTCAGTAGTCCTACTGAGTGACTATAATAGGTAGATAATGTAGAGAAAATATCCGCCACTTACCTAGACACATGTTGGAAAGCAGGCCGTGATCATAAACCCCACGACACACCTAGGGTCCAGCCCCAGATAGGGGTACCAGGCGGGCAAAGGGAGGGGAGAAACAGAGAACCCAGAAAGGTCAGATGTTATGGACTCCCCCAAAGGGCACATACAAGGGAGAGGAAACACCTCTTTGGCCTACGAGAGGTCACAAAAAGGGCATCGAGACTACGGCAGGTGGGGTGGAAAGGGGAGGACGGAGCAAGGAAGGGGCAGCGAAGTGGGAGGGGGAAGGAGCAGGGGGAGCACCATGGGGTGCACAGGGGGCAATGCAGGCCAGAGCGGAAGGGTACAAGGTGGAATTTCGAGAAATCCCACCTTACCGGTTTTTAAGTTCAACCATCTCCAAAGATCCCTTAAAAAGAAAACCTCTTTTCCAAGCTTTGGATCACTTACTGTCCCAGGGGGTAATCATGGAAGTCCCCCTGAAAGAACAAGGTTCAGGGTTTTTTTCAAATGTTTTTGTGGTTCCAAATCCAAATGGAAACGCCAGACCCATTCTGGATCTAAAAGCTCTGAATCAGTTTCTGAACATTCGCCATTTCCGAATGGAAACCAAATGATTGGTGTTCTCCAACCTACAAGACAGAGATTTCTTAGCATCAATAGACATCAAAGATGCATATTTACACGTGCCTATCCATCCTGCTCACCAAAAGTTCCTAAGATTCGTATCTAGACGCCTTGCTTATAGTAGAAAAGTCAGTAACACGATTGAACCAGAATGTACTTAGTATTGTAAAGTACCTAGAACAGTTGGAGTGGATCCTAAACCTACAAAAATCCTCTCTACAACCCTTAAAAGGGTTGAGTACTTGGGCATGATCATAGACACAGCCCAAAACAGAGTGTTCCTTCCAGAGATCAAAGCCTTAAAGGATCTGGGCCACATGGTCAAAGCAAAGAGAGGACCATCTATTTGCCTTTGCATGAAGTTGTTGAGGAAGATGGTGGCCTTCGAGGCCGTCCCCTATGCTCAGTTTCATTCAAAACTGCTGCAGAACAGTATTTTGGCTGCCTGAAACAGGAAGATCCAGGCTCTAGATCTGCCAATGCACCTGTCCTTAAGGGTACGTCAAAGCCATAGTTGGTGGTTGGACACCAAGAACTTAAAAAAAGGTAAAACCTTTCTCCCAGTCGCCTGGAAGGTGATATCCATGGATGCCAGTATGTCTGCGATCCCAAAGGGTTGGCAAACGGTTGTTTTACTCAGGACCCCAAATGTGCTAGGGATCGCAGAGATGACCCCTGGGTCAGGTCAGATTTTTTATGAAACACTGCCCTTCCCCATAGGACCTCTACTACTGGGGCTTTAACAGCAGAGATAGTTCTAATGTTTATCGTGGATATCAGGACCTCCTGGCCTTGGCATGGATCAGCTGGCTTTACTCAGCATTGTGCTGACCAGAGTGTACTGCTGATGCTGATGCTGATGGAAAGGTAGTAACAGTACTGGGGAGAAAAGAGGGAAGAGTAGCAGAGAATATAGGAAGAGACCAGAGACCTGAGACGTTGCTATAGGTAACACCACTGTAGACAAAGCCTTCAATGGATTGCATACAGAGGAAGTGTGGCCATTTTTTGCAATACGGCACTACGTTGCTTTAACTGACAGGTGCGCAGTACCCAAACAAAATTTACGTCCTTTTTTCCCCACAAATAGAGCCATCTTTTGGTGGTATTTGATCACCTCTGCGGTTTTTATTTTTTGCACTATAAACAAAAGAAGAGCGACAATTTTGAAAAAAAACACAATATCTTATCTATAATAAATATCCCAGTTTTGGCCGATATATATATTCTTCTACATATTTTTGGTAAATAAAATCGCCATAAGCATATATTGATTGGTTTGCGCAAAAGTTATAGGGCCAGATTCAGGTAGCGTAGCGTATCTCTGTGCGGGCGTAGCATATCGAATATACGCTACGCCGCTGCAACTTAGAGAGGCAAGTGCTGTATTCACAAAGCACTTGCTCCGCGTAAATCAGCCGGCGTAAGCCCGCCTAATTCAAAGTAGGAAGGAGGTGGGCGGCATCTATTTAAATTAAGCATGACCCCATGCTAATGAATGGCCGGTCGAACTGGGCATGCGCACGCATGCTCAGAATCACGTCGCATAAACTCCCTAAGATACGTTGGCGTAAATGCCTATGACGTGAAAGTAACTTGCGCACAGCCCTATTAACATAGTACTACGTAAACGGCGTACGTGACGTAAAATTTGACGGCGTCGTTCCCTGGCCCATACCTTTGCATTAGTTGCGCCTGCTATAGCAGAAGTAACTTTACACCGGATGTAAGCCTTGCGCAAATCGCGTATATGAAACGGCCTGCCGCATCTACGTTCGTAAATTGGCGTATCTTACTCATTTTCATATTTCTAATGGGAGCGCCAAATGCGTCCAGCGTAACTATGCGCCCATGATACGCCGGCATAGGCAAGTTACGTTGGACGGCTGAAGCCATGTTTTTCGGCGTATCTCGCTTGGTGAATCGGCGCAAAGATGCGACGGCGCACATTTGAAATTACGGCGGCGTATCTGGAGTTACGCTGGCGTACTTCTTTGCTGAATCTGGCCCATAGTGTTTACAAAATAGGGGATACATTTATGGCATTTTTATTTTTACTACTAATTACTAAAATATTTTTATTTTTTTACTTATTTTCTGTTTGTTTGCTTTTTTAAGACTGCAATATTGCGGCAGACACATCAGACACTTTCAACACATTTTTGGAACCATCGACATTTATAGAGCGATCTTTGCTATAAAAATGCACTGATTACTGTATAAATATCACTGGCAGGGAAGGGGTTAACACTAGGGGGCGATCAAGGGGTTAAATGTGTTACTTAGGTGTGTTCTAACTGTAGGGGGGTGGGACTGTCTAGGAGGAGATATAGATCAGTGTTCATACTTAGTATTTACACACGATCTGTCTCTACTCCCCTGAAAGAACCAGGATTTGTGTGTTTTTACAAATCGATGTAAGGTAACGCCGATTTGCCCAGCCGAGCCAACCTGCCGCAGTAAAACTGCAGCGGCTGGTCGGCAAGTGGTTAACAGTGAACAGACACCAATAAACATACATAGCAAACAATGAGCAAACCCTAATACAAAGTAACTGATGACTTAACAATTAACTATATCCAAAATATAATATAAGGGACAATGGTACAGGGAATGCAAGGAAGGGGGGGTCACAAATGGGTACACAAGCAGGAGCAAGGCAGAGGGGTACAGGAAGCTTCAGGACAGGTATCAGGCACAAATTGCAGCAGGAAGATGATCGGAATAGTGACACACTGGGGTCAAAGAGGAGCAGCCTTACATAGCCACCTAACAGCCTGCTGGCTCTTAGGAGACACCTGCTGGTGGACACTGGAGCTGCAGCAAACAGCCCAGAGCAGCACAGTGCCACCAGCAGGTGAACTCAATCCTAACAGTTACTCTGAAAGATGGGGTTAAACACCTGCAGTATACTGACTAACAGCAATTAGCAGAATTTAGCTGCGTGTACCTAGCAACAGTATATAATGACAGTCCTAATTTGCTTTAGCAGTCTCAGTTTTATCCCACTGGCCAGTGATTAACTACTTTCTGCCTGGCCTATTCTAAAATGTTGACCAGGTAGGCCTAGGGGCTGCGCAGCGGCACAGTCTGTTACCCACTGTGTCCACCAGACACAGAGAAAGACAGGTTGTTATACTTGGCCAGTCCTGGGTACCCTGTGATTGCTGTGACCAATCGGTGTTCATGTGTCCTTAGTACACAATGGCTTTCAACAATAGTCATACATCTCTGTAATTGGTCATAGTGATCACATGACCTGTACCATTTTATTAGCTGTAGCCAATCACAGCTATCACAATGGCACATGAATGAATGCTATTCATAAAAATTATTGCTTATAACCATGATCAGATCATCACTGTAATAAGCAATCCTAGTGAAAGAACAAAATACCTGATCACCTCCCAGAGAAGTATAGTATCACTATGGGGACATTGTACTGCTCTGGTCACAGAAGAAAAAATATATAAAAATAATACTGGTGACTATGTAAAAAACTTAAAATTTATTTAATTTCTTAATTTTCCAAAAAATTGTGACAAAAAACTACAACTTCAAAAAACTCGCCATGCCTCTTAGAATTATTAAAAACATGTAGACACATAATTTTGTTATATTGCAACATTTTTAAAACAATTGTCTTTATCATGTACCTGGTAGCAGAGCCTGATAAGGAAGGACTTGGGGCTCCTGATAGTGTAGATGTGAGTACATAGTGGCACGAGTGCCTGTATGTCTTGCTAGCAGCAGAGGAGATGTCTACGCTGGGCAGGAGAAGTAGTCAGATGGTTCCAGCAGACAGATGGTTCCGGCGATAGCAGGCAGAGTAGCAGAGTCAGGCAGGCCAGGTCATACACAAACAGGATTGATCGGATACAGGGCACATGGAGGAGCATGGTCAGGAAACGAGCCAGGTCTGGAACCGATCAGTAAAGCAGGAGCCAATGGAGCAGACAGAAGTGGAGGTCAGGGGACGGGCTGAGGTTGATGCAGGTGGAGTTCAGAGAATGGTCAAGCCAGATCAGCAACTGGAAGCAAGATACAGATATGCAGGGTCACAGGTTACACAGGAGGCTGAATACAAAGCAGTGATGATCCTGAGCACTGGCAGCTATCACAAGTGCAACGGCTCGCGTGCGCTCACAGTTATGCGCATATGCATTAGCCAGTGGCCAGTTCTTGGGAGCACGAATGGGAACATGTTTTAGCCTGTGCTGCACAGAAGGCCTTTCCTTACAGTCTGCAATTGTTATACATATTGGGGTGTTTAATATATGTTTTTTTTTTTTAATATGGAGAAAAGTATATTTTCATGCACATGTAATATGAGTATGTTCTCTGCACTGATGTATGAATGATTGGTGCACAGTTTAAGGAAACCTGTGCTGACTTTAAAATGATTGTTGCTTAACAGTAATATAATTTCTTTGACTTTAATATTCAAATTGACTGACCTATAAAAGGTTACATCAGATGAAATCAAGACATTTATAACCCCTGCCCTGCATGTTTGTTGGAAGTCATTGGCTGAAAGATACTGGAAAATAGGTCAACATGACATCAGTCAAATTTTCTGAAAAAGTCAGCAGTAACAGCAGTAGGTTTCTCTCAGCGCTGGTTCCCTTAACCACTTCCATACCAGGCACTTACGCACCTTCCCGCCCAAGCCATTTTTCAGCTTTCAACGCTGTCGCATTTGAATGACAATTGCCCGGTCATGCTACACTGTACCCAAACAAAATTGGCGTCCCTTTTTCCCCAAAAATAGAGCTTTATTTTGGTGGTATTTGATCACCTCTGCGATTTTTTTTTTTTTTGCGCAACAACTAAAAAAAGACAGACAATTTTGAAAAAATTACGTATTTTTTTTCTGTATGTTTTTTGTAAATAAGTAAGTTTTCTCTTTCAATTATGGGCACTGATATGGCAGCATTGATGGGCACCAATGAGGTGGCATTGATGGACACCAATGAGGTAGTACTGATGGGCACCGATAAGGTGGCACTGATAGGCGGCACCGATGGGCACTGATAGGTGGGCACTATGCATGGATGGGCACTGAGGGTACTTATGGGTGGCACAGATGGGCACTGATAGGTGGGCACTGGGCATGGATGGGCACTGAGGGGTGGCACTGATGGATCCACGTTGCCAGTCAGTGCCCATTTGTGGGCACTGATTGGCATTTTTTTTTTTTACTGCCTTTTTTTATTTATTTTTTATTGCCCCTTTTTTTTTGCCCTTCCCTGGTGGTCCAGTGTGGGCTTCCATGGTGGTCCAGTGTGGGCATCTGAGGGCGGGCTGCGCTGATAAACAATCAGCGCGAACCCCCCCTGTCAGGAGAGCCACCGATCAGCTCTCCTGTCCTCACGTCTGTCAGACGCGAGTGAGGAAAAGCCATCAACAGCTCTTCCTGTTTACATTGTGATCAGCCGTGATTGGACACGGCTGATCACGTGGTAAAGAGCCTCCGCCGAAGGCTCTTTACCGAGATCAAAGATGCAGGGTGTCAGACTGACACCCCGCATCACCGATCGCCGCGCTGCGCGCCGCCACAAAATCCTGCAGGACGTCAATAGTCCAGTCAGGATTTCAGAACCACTTCCTGGGCAGGAAGTGGTTAAAGGAGAAGTCCAGTCTGAGCTTTTTAGGCTGGTCTTCTCTGGGTCACAGGAGTGCAATTCGTTTGACACTTCTGTGACCCATTTTCAGCGGAGAGCGGTCTGAAGTCCGCTCTCCGCTGACGTCACTGCCATCAGTCGGGGCAGCGCGCCATTCTGACTTCCAAGTCTTTATCCGCCAGCTGCTCTGATTGATGGCTGTCTCAGTGAGCCGCTGACACGGCCGCTCTCTGCCCCTCCACTGCTCAGTGCTCCAATAAGCGCCGAGAAGTAGAGCAGACTACTCAATGCTACACAATGCCAGGATCAAGCCAGAAGCATTGAAAGTTGATAATACCAAGATATCTTTCTTCCCTGACTTCTCTGCTGAGCTGCAGAAACCACGTGCAAAATTCCTAGATGTTAAACGTCGTCTTAGAGCTCTGGATCTGAAATATGCCATGCTATACCCATCCCGCCTCAAGGTGGAGGCGCTGGGCTCAGTTCACTTTTTTGATTTACCTTCTGTGGCCGCACAGTGGCTGGATCGGGAAGAAGAGTCAATCCGGGAGTCTCACAACTGGCGCCATGCTCCTTCAGATGGGTAATGTACTGCTACATTCGCTATTATATGGATCCTTTCTTTCTACTTGTCAAGGGAGAGAAGCTGTTGATGTATGGACCTCTTTCTAACACCAGGGCTACTTGTTCTAGCTGTTGAGAAGTTAAGACGCTTAATGTGCGCTTCCACTGTTGCCCCCAAGACGGTCTGGTCCAGACCTCACAGTGCCTTGTGGCATACTAGTTTGGCCATGTTGGCCTGTTACTTTTATTTTTGTTTTCTTACCTTTTTGTATACCTCATCATTGGATCACCACTATTGACGCCCCAAATGCTCTTGTGACTTCTTTACCTGCCTATTTCATGTCATGCCTTTATTGGGACTGCCGCCACTACTATTAGGATAGTGGTAAAATAAAAGAAAGGAAGGCACATCGCATAATCCTGTAATAGGAACATATTTAATAATAAAAAACACAATAAAACTCACATGTTTAGCAGATCTGCGTTTCAATACATCTACGAGCGGCGAGCTTGTCTCCTGCCATCAGAAAGTGCTTAATCTAGATTAGATTATTATATTAAGCACTTTCTTTGGCAGGAGATGAGCTCGACACTCGTAGATGTATTGAACCGCAGCCCTGCTATACATGTGAGTTTTATTGTGTTTTTTATTTTTAAATATGTTCCTATTACAGGATTATGTGATGTGCCTTCCTTTCTTTTATTTTACCACTATCCTCTGAACAAACACATCTGATGCTATTAGGAGGCTAGGAGAAATAGGAAGAGATATACAGGATTAATCACAAACTCTGCGTTCGTCGGAGATATGCCCACTATCATTGTCCTCTGAGTGAGTGCATTATCATGTGATTTATTCTACCTCAGTATTGTCCTCACAGTATTATGCCATTTGTACTCAGAGTCTCAGGTAATTGTGCGAGAGAAAGGTCTAGGGTGACATCAAGGAAAGTGACCTGGAGTGTGCCTGGGGTCACGTGGTTGATATGCCTAAAAGGGGGCATACCCAAGTAGAAGTAAAAGAGAAAAAAAAATGCAAGAAAAAAGGGGAAGGGTGGGTGGGACACGAGAAACAGCCGACAGGAAGGAGGTTGTTGGGCGGGTTTAAGAACCTCCCGACTCCTCCTACAAATTCAGGCGGACCCACTGTCCGCCTTCCAACTTGTACTCAGAGTCTCAGGTAATCGTGCGAGAGAAAGGTCTAGGATGACAACAAGGAAAGTGAACTGGAGTGTGCCTGGGGTCACGTGGTTGATATGCCTAAAAGGGGCCAAAAATAAGACGGCAGGATGAGTTTGTAAGAGACTGAAATGAAAGTAGCCATATGTAACCTGATCAGCCAATACCAGGAAGCCTGCGCCAACCCTAAATGTGGATCCAGGACATGTACAGAAATGGATGCAAACCTAACTCCTCAACGACGTGTATGCGGACCCCCCCTGGGGAAAAGCAGTCAAAACTGCGTCTATACTGAAAACACGGCCGGTACAAGCATGAAGTGCAGCCCTAGGCTAGGCAGCAGGGAATGGCAATGTGACATGTACTGCGCTAGCATAGAAACGCGCACTAGGGAAAGGAAAGTGGCCTATCCCTGAGTACCTCCTCAGTAGCCACCAAAAGATGGTCTAAGACTGACCGAGCACTAGTTGTGGGAACGATAGAGTCGAGAGTAGCAAAAAGACAATGAACGCCAGGAGATATTAAATGGGCAAAAGAACCCAAGCCACCGAGATGGAAAACCCTGGAAGGTATCCCAGGAGTCACACGCTTTCTAGGCTAAAATAGACCTGACTCATCTGTAGCAGGAACCGGGACGGTGTGGCACAGGTTAATGAGTCTAGGACCTGCTGGAAAAAAGGCGGCGAGCTACCATGTACCGAAACCCCTAACCGGAGAAGGACGGATGGCGGGAAAGTCTCCGATATCTGCAAATAAAAACAACACCGTTATACACAAGAAATAACCAATGAACCCCAACTTACCTTAGGAAAAGGAAAAAACACCTCTACCTCTCTTACTACTGTTCAAGCAGCTGCCCGAGACTAAAGATGCAGTAACGCCGTGCAGGATAGTATACGTAGCACAAGACTGAAACGTGTCAGTCTTAAGGATCTAGCAAGGCCGAGCTAACCAAGGCTAATCAGGCCAATTAAGACATAACACTCAAGCCTATGAACCTGAGGACGTGTCAGGCAAGTGATAAATGAGTAGCTTGATTACCTGATGTTTGGAAAGAATAAGTGAAAGGAACACTACCGTGGTGGGATGTCTTCCAACCCCCCTCCCCTTTTTTAAACCAGTATGAAGATATAAAAAACCCATGAAATTGCAAAGGCCGAGCAACCTGAGGCATAGCACCTGGAGCAAAACCTTATGACAGAAAACACACAGATTGAAACCACTGAAAAAGAAGCTTATGACAAATGCATGTGACCAGGGAAATACTGCCAGCGTGACCCGAGGGTGATGTGGGTGGACAGCCCCCCCCCCCATGCTGCCAGCATAACCCCTGCAGAATAGGTGGACAGCCCCCCCTCAAACTGCCTGCAACCCCCAGCAGCAGTGAGGTGACCCAGACCCCCCCTCACACTGCCAGTGTGGCCCTGCAGGAAGTCCCCCCTCAACGGTGGGTGGATGGATGCACCCTCTCTTCGTGACACCAGCAAGAGCACCAGAAAGGGGTGAGTGGACAAGCGGACGGTCCTGCCGAAGCCACCGGCAAGAGCCCGGAGGAGATAGGTGGGCAGCCTCCCCCATGGTGCTTGGCGTGCGCCTGGAAGAAAAAAGGGGGTGCCTGCCTGCCTGGACAAGGAAGGGGGGCGTGCGGGAGTCCCCCACGATGCCTGGCGTGAGCACCCGGGGACGAGAACCCCCGACCCCCATGGAGCTGGTGTGCAAATCGGGTGGTAAGCGGCTCCCCCCTCGATGATAGCCGTGCTAAGCGGCATAAGCGGGCGGCCCCCTCCCCTCTATGATGCCCGGCAGGGGAACCGCCATGAGACTCCAGCACGTGAGAGCCGGGAGAAGCGGAGCCATCAGCTGTCCGCCCTCCCGTTCAGAATGAAAACCGGAAGTGACGCCGGAAAGGTCGCACCGGAAGTGACGCCTGTCAACACGAGAAACAGCCGACAGGAAGGAGGATGTTGGGCGGGTTTAAGAACCTCCCGACTCCTCCTACAAATTCAGGCGGACCGTATTATCCCTTTGTTGTTCTTTCCACATGCATTATCTGGCTCTGAGTCCTTCAGCCACATACTAGCCTCTTGTATCATCAGCTACTGAGAATATACCTGAGGATTTTTGAGCTGTCCGTGCAACAGCTGTGAGGTGAGCTGCTAGGAGACACAAGAGGTGTTTGCACTGAAGCTATCCCTACTTTCAACACTTGTGCCTGGTTTTGGGATCACCACCTAGAGACTTTTTTGCTCATTATATACTATTTAGTGTGTTTTCTTGCCAAATTATTGGCTTCACATGTTTTTTATTTTTTGTCACTATTTTACCACGTTTGATTTATTTCACTTGGTTTCTGTATTTTATGTTTGCTGAAGAATTTTTGATGATTCTGGATCACCTGTTGCTCTTATTGTAGCAAAAAGTAAAAAATATTGCTTTTTTTTTCAAAATTGTCACTCTATTTTTGTTTCTAGCGAAAAAAATAAAAACCGCAGAGGTGATCAAATACCACCAAAAGAAAGCTCTGTTTGTTGGAAAAAAAAGTACGTCAATTTGGTTTGGGAGCCAATTTGCAGGACCGCGCAATTGTCAGTTAAAATGACGCAGTGTCAAATCGCAAAAAGTGCTTTGGTCTTTGGCCAGCCAAATGGTCCGAGTCTTAAGTGGTTAAAGTGTTTTGTTAACCTTAAAAAAAACTTGCTGCTCCTGTCCCTTTAATGTGCACGCTGCAGCTTGGTGCTTGTGCTTTTTGCAACCACAATTATCATGGCTGCTGAGCTAAGATACCATGGTCTAAATGCGTGTAATAAGATGATGCAATGGTTAGGGAACCATGTACTGTGTGCCTGATTTAATTTGTCGTTTTTGCCCCGAGTGTACTTCAATGGCAACGCCTGAAAAACGGTTCCTACTGTGCATTTGTTTTTGCTCTAGCAGCTTAGCAACTAGCTTCTTTTTAGCTGAAACAACCAAAGTGTGAATATAGCCGCACTATACATTTTTCTCCATTCCTTTGTTTTTTGTAGTCTAAAGAATTTTTTATTTTATTTTTTGGATTTTCTTGTGAACTTGAGATTGTCATCATAGGATACCTCTAGCTGTGTAAACAATTTTTATTCAAGGTTCAGTTGTGATAGTATTTGTCCTGTTGACTATATTATAATATTAGATCTATATGCTAATTAGGGATGAGCCGAACACCCCCGGGTTCGGTTCGCACCAGAACGTTCGAACAGACCGCGGGTTCGCACGAATATTTCGAACCCCATTGAAGTCTATGGGACCCGAACGATCGAATTCAATAACGATCGTTTTAAAGACCAAAATTCAATTAAATGTTGGAAAACGTCGTTCAGAACTCGGGTCTTGCCCCAGGTAACATGTATCAATGGAATTTTTTTTTTTAAAAACTGACGTTTTTTCCGGAGCAGCCATTTTAATGATGCTTAAAGTGGAAAAAAAAAAAATTCCTTTAAATATCACACCTACTGGGTGTCTATAGTAGTGGCACGTGTTTAGAAATGTCCCTGCACAACATGAGAGGACTATAAAAAAAAAGTAATTAATGCTACTTGCGTAAGTTCTGTGTGGCAACATTATGTCGAATATTTTAGCGGTGGTGGGGAGCCATTATTGTTTTGTGAAAGACATTTTTTAGAAAAAAGGGCACCCCTCAAACATACTGTAATTGGAGCGCAACAAGGAGCCACGTGCAAAGTATTGCATCAAAAATTTTTATTAGGCGCCCCTGTTAAACAGGGGCTGAAAAATTGTGCCTTGGGCACAACACAACACTGCAACCCCTCCCAATAACTCCAATTGGAGCGCAACAAGGAGCCACGTGCAAAGTATTGCATCAAAAATTGTTATTAGGCGCCCCTTTTAAACAGGGGCTGAAAAATTGTGCCTTAGGCACTGGTGGCGGAGCCCAGAAACACAACATTTCTTACTAGCTATCAGCAAGAAAAGTGAGGAGGAGAATGATATTCCATCAGCAGCATAAGAGGACAGTCACTCGGCATCAGCAGTCTAAAAGGGATCCGACAATTTAACAAAAAGATATTATTCATTAATATCAGCATCAGGTGCTTGGTAGCTGGTGTTGATCCAAGCCTGATTCATTTTGATGAAGGTCAGTCGATCAACAGAGCCGCTGGAGAGGCGCACCCTGTGATCAGTCACAAAGCCTCCAGCAGCACTGAATGTCTGTTCTGAAAGAACACTGGATGCAGGGCAAGCCAGTAGCTCAATTGCGTACTGGGCAAGCTCTGGCCAGTGATCCATCCTCAAGACCCAGTAAGCCAGAGGATTTTCGGTGGGGAAGGTGTCCAAGTCGGATCTTGCCCCTAGGTATTCCCGGACCATGTAAACCAGAC
The DNA here is from genome assembly GCA_029574335.1 of Rana kukunoris. NCBI lineage: Eukaryota > Metazoa > Chordata > Amphibia > Anura > Ranidae > Rana > Rana kukunoris. The sequence continues at coordinate 91,073,010 of CM056054.1, forward strand.
GCTGGCGATGGTTGCTGGAACCGGTCAGACCTTGGGGCTGCGGACTAAAAAACTGCCTGAACGCATCGGTCAGACGACCACCTTCTCCACTGCCCCTTCTGTGACTCACCGAAGCCTCAGCAAGACGTTGTCCAGAGCCAGGTTTTGGTAATCCCCCCGGTTCTGGGAACGCATTGCACAGACCCTTCTGCAAGGCCTCCCGCAGAAGTTTCATCTTCTGCTCCCTCTGCGATGGCAACATAAGGTCCGCAACCTTACTCTTGTAACGTGGATCAAGGAGAGTCGCCAGCCAGTAATGATCCCTCTCCTTAATAGCACGTACACGAGGATCCTTACGCAGGCTTTGCAGGATCAGGGAGGCCATGCAGCGTAGGTTTGCAGAGGCATTCGGGGCACAGTCCTCTGGGTCACTGAGGACGACAGGATCCACAGGCACCTCATCCCAGCCACGTAAAAGTCCACGTGCTCCTTGGGACTGTAAATGATCCCTTGAAGACTGCTGCTGCTGAGTGCTAGGCTCCACCTCCATGCTGCTGATACAATCCTCCTCCTCCTCCTCTTCCTGTGTGCTAGGTGGGCAAGCAGGACCACTGTCTGGGTAAAGGGGGCCTTGAGAGGTAAGGAAGTCCTCCTCTTCCTCCCTCTGTTCTGCCTCAAGGGCCCTGTCCATTATTCCACGTAGCGTGTGCTCCAACATGTGAATAAGAGGGACAGTCTCACTGATGCCTGCACTGTCACTGCTCACCATCCTCATGGCCTCCTCAAATGGTGACAGGACAGTGCATGCATCCCTGATCAAGGCCCACTGGCGTGGGGAAAAAAACCTAGCTCCCCTGACCCAGTTCTGCTGCCATATTTGCACAGGTATTCATTGATGGCCCGTTGCTGCGTGTGCAGCCGCTGCAGCATGGCCAACGTTGAGTTCCATCTGGTGGGCATGTCACAAATTAGGCGGTTCTTGGCCAGGTTGTATTCCCTTTAGAGGTCAGTCAGCCGAGCAGTGGCATTATATGACCTTCGAAAATGCACACAGACTTTCCTGGCCTGCTTCAGGACATCCTGCAAGCCCGGGTACCTGCCCCTGAACCGCTGCACCACCAAATTGAGGAAATGCGCAAAACAGGGCACGTGGGTGAGTTTTCCCTGTCGCAGGGCAGAGAGGAGGTTGGTGCCATTATCGCTGACCACCATTCCAGGCTTCAGCTGGCGTGGCGTCAACCACCTCTCAGCCTGACCCTGCAGAGCTGACAAAACCTCTTTCCCAGTGTGGCTCCTGTCTCCCAAGCACACTAGCTCTAGCACCACATGGCATCTCTTGGCCTGCATTCCTGCGTATCCCCTCGTACGCTTACGGAACACGGCTGATCAGTCTGTGTGAGAGAGGAGGATGAGGACGGCTTGGTCATCCACTCTACTAATTTCTCTGCATGTTGAGGCTCAACACGGCCAGCTCCTGAAAAGGACGAGCGGCCACGGCCACGTGCTGAAGAGGATGCACCACATCCACTACCAGCGTTACCTCTACATGCAGAGCCTGCTTGTCCTCGTGACTCTCTGCCTCTCTTTGTTGTCCTTCCAGACATATTTATGCGTTCAGGTGGTATGTAACAGCACAAGCGCAGTGACACCAGCTGCGTTCAGGTGGTATGTAACAGCACAAGCGCAGTGACACCAACTGCGTTCAGGTGGTATGTAACAGCACAAGCGGAGTCACACCAACTGCGCTCAGGTGGTATGTAACAGCACACGTACAGTGACACTAACTGCACTCAGGTGGTATATAACAGCACAGGTGCGGTGACACTAACTGCGCTCAGGTGGTATATAACAGCACAGGTGCGGTGACACTAACTGCGCTCAGGTGGTATATAACAGCACAGGTGCGGTGACAACAACTGCGCTCAGGTGGTATATAACAGCACAGGTGCGGTGACACCAAATGCGCTCAGGTGATATATAACAGCACACGTACAGTGACACTAACTGTGCTCAGGTGGTATATAACAGCACAGGTGCGGTGACACTAACTGCGCTCAGGTGGTATGTAACAGCACACGTACAGTGACACTAACTGCGCTCAGGTGGTATATAACAGCACAGGTGCAGTGACACCAAATGCGCTCAGGTGGTATATAAACGCACACGTGCGGTGACACCAAATGCGCTCAGGTGTTATGTAACAGCACACGTGCGGTGACACCAAATGCGCTAAGGTGGTATGTAACAGCACACGTGCGGTGACACCAAATGCGCTAAGGTGGTATGTAACAGCACACGTGCGGTGACACCAAATGCGCTAAGGTGGTATGTAACAGCACACGTGCGGTGACACCAAATGCGCTCAGGTGGTATGTAACAGCACACATGCAGTGACACCAAATGCGCTCAGGTGGTATGTAACAGCACACTTTGCGGTGACACCAAATGCGCTCAGGTGGTATATAACAGCACAGGTGCGGTGACACTAACTGCGCTCAGGTGGTATATAACAGCACAGGTGCCGTGACACCAAATGCGCTCAGGTGGTATATAACAGCACACGTACAGTGACACTAACTGCGCTCAGGTGGTATATAACAGCACAGGTGCGGTGACACCAAATGCGCTCAGGTGGTATATAACAGCACACGTACAGTGACACTAACTGCGCTCAGGTGGTATATAACAGCACAGGTGCGGTGACACCAAATGCGCTCAGGTGGTATATAACAGCACTCGTACAATGACACTAACTGTGCTCAGGTGGTATATAACAGCACAGGTGCGGTGACACCAAATGCGCTCAGGTGGTATATAACAGCACACGTACAATGACACTAACTGCGCTCAGGTGGTATATAACAGCACAGGTGCGGTGACACCAAATGCGCTCAGGTGGTATATAACAGCACACGTACAGTGACACTAACTGCGCTCAGGTGGTATATAACAGCACAGGTGCGGTGACACCAAATCCGCTCAGGTGGTATATAACAGCACAGGTGCGGTGACACTAACTGCGCTCAGGTGGTATATAACAGCACACGTACAGTGACACTAACTGCGCTCAGGTGGTATATAACGGCACAGGTGCGATGACACTAACTGCGCTCAGGTGGTATGTAACAGCACACGTACAGTGACACTAACTGCGCTCAGGTGGTATGTAACAGCACACGTGCGGTGACACCAAATGCGCTAAGGTGGTATGTAACAGCACACGTGCGGTGACACCAAATGCGCTAAGGTGGTATGTAACAGCACACGTGCGGTGACACCAAATGCGCTAAGGTGGTATGTAACAGCACACGTGCGGTGACACCAAATGCGCTCAGGTGGTATGTAACAGCACATGTGCGGTGACACCAAATGCGCTAAGGTGGTATGTAACAGCACACGTGCGGTGACACCAAATGCGCTCAGGTGGTATGTAACAGCACACGTGCGGTGACACCAAATGCGCTCAGGTGATATGTAACAGCACACGTGCCGTGACACCAAATGCGCTCAGGTGGTATGTAACAGCACACGTGCGGTGACACCAAATGCGCTAAGGTGGTATGTAACAGCACATGTGCGGTGACACCAAATGCGCTCAGGTGGTATGTAACAGCACACGTGCGGTGACACCAAATGCGCTCAGGTGGTATGTAACAGCACACGTGCGGTGACACCAAATGCGCTCAGGTGGTATGTAACAGCACACGTGCAGTGACACCAAATGCGCTCAGGTGGTATGTAACAGCACACGTGCGGTGACACCAAATGTGCTAAGGTGGTATTAAACAGCACACGCACAGTCAGAGCGACTGCGTTTCTGTGCAATTCAATAGCCCACTTGCATTAACAGCAACTGCCTTTCTGTGCAAATAAATAGCACACGTGCAGTAACAGGTAATGCGTCTATGTGCAATTAACTAGCACACGTTGACTAACACGTTAGAGCATCAAGCACAATCTCCTGCCTGACAGATACTAATAGCAGAACTAGCTAAGCTATACAGTTTATAAATATATTGACAACTCCTAGAGATGTCAATATATTCTCTACAAACTGTACATTTAACTATACTAACTAGTAGCCTCCCTGATCTATCTATCTATGTGAAAAGACACTGTGGGCCAGATTCTCAGCGGCGATACGACGGAGTATCTCAGATACCCCTTCGTATCGCCGTTTTTTTTTGCCTCGTATCTATGCGTGTGATGCTTAGCATCACTTTTGCATAGATACGCTTCAACATCCGACAAGTGTAAAACTATTACACTTGCGGATCGTAGTTGTAATGACAACTCCTGCCACTAGGTGGCCTTTACGTTGTTTTCTCATTTGCCTATGCAAATGAGGCTAGTACGCCGATTCCCGATCTCTTTTACGCCGCCCCGTCGTCGCGTACGTCATTTTCGTCCGCGTAAGTTTACCCCAGCTTCTATGTGGAGTAACCTTACGAAGTACCGTCGGATGCCATGTTAAGTATGGCGTCGCGTCAGCGTCGGCTTTTTCCGTCGCTTACGTCGTTTTACTAACTCGTTCGCGAATAGGGGCATTGCGTAGTGACACTCACGTCGTTTTGACGTCGGTTTCAACGGCGCTTTCCGACGTGTGCTGGAGCATGCGCACTGGGCTTTTTCCCCGGCCGGCGCATGCGCAGTTCGTTCGACGCGGGGGCGCGCTTCATTTAAATACAAGCCGCCTCATTTGAATTACGCGGGCTTACGCTGGGCCATTTTCGCTACGCCAACGCAAACTACGGAGCAAATGGTTAGAGAATACGGCACTTGCTCTAGTACGATGCGGCGGCGTAGTGTAAATGGCTTACAATATGCAAGCGAAATTCTATGAGAATCTGGCCCTGTGTCTATCTATCTATCTATCTATCTCTCTCTCTCTCTCTCTCTCTCTCTCTCTCTCTCTCTCTGTCTGTCTGCAAAGCAAGCCGGAACACACTGCACGAGGCCGCCCGGGAGGCGGCCTTTTATAGTGTGGGGCGTGTGCTAAAGCCCTGAGCCCTAATTAGCCAAAGCACGCACTTTGGCCAATTAGGTCTCTTTGTTTTTTGGGCGCTGTGATTGGCCAAGCATGCGGGGTCATTGTGCATGCTTGGCCAATCATCAGCGCGCAACGCCGCAGTGAATTATGGGTCATTCGAATTTGGCGCGAACGACCCGATTTGTTCGTTTTCGACGAACAATCGAATGGCCAATGTTCAATGCGAACATGTGTTTGCATCGAACGCGAAGCTCATTCCTAATGCTAATACAGGCCCTAGCCCCAATTTAAACTCGGATTCATTTAATATATTTATAAATTATTATCTTGCATTAAACAAAAAATTAGGAAAAAAGACTGCTATCCTTTTTACCACTCCCTGAATACAGGAAATAAATATGAAATGTGCCAAGAATGTAAAAGATTTGCGCTGTCTGTTATCAGAGGTGAAAATTTGAAACAAGGTATATTGTGACCAAACACTATATTGTTTCAACACATAAACATCAATAGTAATCAAGTGTCCATATTCGAAATGTGTGTTCATGTCATATTCCAGCAAGATAATACACAGTGCTCCACTCCCAGTGACAAATGTAGATGAATCTGTAATCCATCAATGTGATAATTAAATGTGCCTCTTACCAAATCGACACAACTGTATATCATAGGAGATCATGGTAAGCCTGATGTAAAAAGCCACTCTCGTGGCAGAGGAATCAGGAGCCCAAAGATTGCCATCCCAGCTTCACACGACTATCCAGATTTACTATGCACCTCACACTCGATCTGTGTTTTGGATTAAAACAAAAGGCTCATTGCGAACCGAATAAAACTTCACTTCAGGGGTTTATTTAGCTAAAAACTGCACTCGCAACAAAGTAGACGCAATCAAGCAGTAGACAGAGGATAATCTGACCATGGGATTACCAGCAGATCCAGACAATAGTAACGCCACAGCTCCTTTCTCCTTCCGATGTGTTTCTCCAAAAAAGGCTACGTCTGGGAATGGAGGATAGACTCCATCTTCCATTCCCAGACGTTGCCTTCTATGCCTCTGACAGCTCTGAGTCTGGGGCACACGTGTCGCAGGCGACTCGCTCCTGCTGTGATTGGACATAACAGGAGCCAATCGGCGGGTCGGGCAGATGTGATGTCCACCGGGACCCTACAGTATGTAAACAAGTCAAACCGCCATTCTTTGAGAGGAGATTGTACTGATCCTGCGTTTTTGCTAAGCAGGAACACAGATCTTTACCTTTCCCCAGTCAAAGTCCCCCACAGTTACCAAGCACTCCCTTGGAACACTGTTGGAACACTGTTAACCCTTTGATCGCCCCTGATGTTAACCACTTCCTGCTAGTGTCATTAGTACAGTGACAGTATATATATATTTTTAGCACTGATTACTGTATTTGTGTCATTGGTCCCCAACTATAATGCCGCGTACACACGATCATTTTTTGTGATGAAAAAAAACAACGTTTTCTGTGAAGTAAAAAACGACGTTTTTGAAACGTCACTTTTCAAAGACAATTTTGCATACACACCATCGTTTTTTCACAAAAAGCGAGGTTACGTTCACCACTCTTTTCCATTGAAGCTCGCTTCATAACTAGCTTCTGGGCATGCGCGGGTTGAAAAACGTCGTTTTGAAAGACGTTTTTGCTACACACGGTGACTTTTTGTGAAACAAAAAACGACGTTTTGAAAAACGACACAAAAAATTCAAGCATGTTGGAATTTTTTTTTGGTCGTTTTTTTTAAGACAAAAAACAACGTTTTGCCCACACACGATCAATTTAAATGACGTTTTAAAAAACGTCGTTTTTTTTCATCGCAAAAAACGACCGTGTGTACGCGGCATTAGTCGCTGATCGCCGCCATTACTAGTAAAAAAAAAAAAAAAAAAAAAAATCACGTAGTTTGTAAATACTAAAACCTTTGTGGAAACCAATCAATATACGCTTATTGGGATTTTGTTTACCAAAAATATGTAGCAGAATACAATATTGGCCTAAATTGATGAAGAAATTCATTTTTTTTTTTTTTTGATTGGGTATGTTTTATACCAGCAAGTCAAAAACATTGTTTTTCTTTCTCGTACCTCACGGTACACAGAGAAGCATAGTAATTACTATGTGGGTTATAGAGTCTTACCTTCAGATGATGGACACTGGCACGCCCTTGAGGCAGGAAGGCTTACTGACAGGGTGCTATACAGGTCCAGGGGTTTGGTGTTCCTGTCCATGGACCCCGGTCTCTGAAGATCTGCAGACTTAGCTCTCCGTGATTGGGCGAAGATTGGACTGCCTGTATTTTTGCAGAGTCCTGCAGCATTGGATAAGGTAAGTGAAGGTCCTTCAGAACTTGGTTCTGAAGGTGTCTTTCCTCTGAGCCATTATGCTAAGATGCCTGTAATTGCCTGCCTGTGCCTCTCCCTGTCATTTATATGACTTGCCCTGTGTGCTGACCTTTTGTGTTGGTAGTTGTGTGGGTTTTTCTTTTTTGCCTTAGCAGGTACTTGCCTGGGTCCTCCTATGCTGGCGGCAGATTGTTCCAGGAAAGGTCCTCCAAAGTGATGGCTGTTGGGAGGACAATGTGTGCACGCGCGCACCCATGCACGCACAGGGATTCTTCCAGCTGCTGTGTATCAGGCTGAAATTACAGGGCAGAGCAGGTCACGTGACATACACCTAGACTATAAAGCTCAGTTTGCCTCACCCATCCTGGCTGACGGTGGACACAGAGAGTTTTTTGTGCACAGTACGAATTACTGCCTAGTGGTTGATTGACAGTGGCATTTTTTCAAGGCTGCATCAGGCTGACCATTAACCACTTAAGACCCGGACCAATACGCTGGCAAATGACCCAAGGGGTTTTTGCGATTCGGCACTGCGTCGCTTTAACAGACAATTGCGCGGTCGTGCGACGTGGCTCCCAAACAAAATTTCCGTCCTTTTTTTCCCACAAATAGAGCTTTCTTTTGGTGGTATTTGATCACCTCTGCGGTTTTAATTTTTTGCGCTATAAACAAAAATAGAGCGACAATTTAAAAAAAAATGCAATCTTTTTTACTTTTTGCTATAATAAATATCCCCCAAAAATATATAAAAAAACATTTTTTTTCCTCAGTTTAGGCCGATACGTATTCTTCTACATATTTTTGGTAAAAAAAATCGCAATAAGCGTTTATCGGTTGGTTTTCGCAAAATTTATAGCGTTTACAAAATAAGGGATAGTTTTATTGCATTTTTATTAATTATTTTTTTTTACTACTAATAGCGGCGATCAGCGATTTTTTTCGTGACTACGACAATATGGCGGACACTTCGGACAATTTTGACACATTTTTGGGACAATTGTCATTTTCACAGCAAAAAATGCATTTAAATTGCATTGTTTACTGTGGAAATGACAGTTGCAGTTTGGGAGTTAACCACAGGTGGCGCTGTAGGGAATGTGTGCCCTAATGTGTGTGTTTACAACTGTAGGGGGGTGTGGCTGTAGGTGTGACGTCATCGATCGCGTCCCCCTATTACAGGGATGACGCGATCGATGCTCCGGCCACAGAGAAGCACGGGGAAGCCGTGTGTACACACGGCTCTCCCCGTTCTTCCGCTCCAGGGACAGATCGCCGCACTGCAGCGGCGATCGGGTTCGCGAATCCCGTGGTCCCGGTCCTGGAGCTTCGGACCGGGTCGCGGGCGCGCGCCCGCGACCCACGGCTGGGTACTAAAACCAACGTATATATACGTTGATGTGCCCAGCCGTGCCATTCTGCCGACGTAAATGTGCAGTAGGCGGTCCTTAAGTGGTTAAATAGCAGCATCATTGCTGGTCTATAGGTCCGCAAGTGGATGCAAATCCTGGCTGTGAGTACCTCAGCTTTATTATGGCGAAAGGTTCAGGAACTTAAAAAGTGCGAAAAAATCAAAGGTTTCACCATCAGGCCCAGAGGATCTCGGGCATGCTCCTGCTGCTATGTTCTCCCCTGATAAATCAGAAGCGCCTCTGGGTGAACCATCAGGCATATTAGGCGCCTCAGCTGCCCTTGCCCCTCCAGCTCCAGTGTTTGTAACAAAACAGGCTCTACCCTCAGCCATGAGCGGTCTGGAACAAAGATTGGCGACTTTGATTGCATCTTCTTTTTCAAGAGAAAAATGCACCAGGTCTCCCTCTCCCCCTGCATAATTCCTCTTGGCAGAACAACTATCCCTGAAGGAGGTTGACTTGCCTTCAGGGAATCAGGCAGAGGGTCAGTCAGATATCTCTGACTCTGAGGATTCTACCCTGGAGGAACCTTATTCGGCTTCTCAGTCTGAAAGGTTGTTAGTGCAGTCTCTTACTGAGATGGTCTGTCCGGCCTTCAAGTTACCTCTATTAGAGCTGGCTTCTAGCTCGGTTTCTTCTTTGGGCTCTTTAAAAGCCCCTCAGGCTAATTATTCCTTTCTGGCTCATCCACTACTAGAAGGTCTTATCTATCAAGATTAGGAACATCCAGATAGGCTGTTTATGCCTCCTAAAAAAAAATTCTGTTTTATATCCCATGGAGGAGAAGTTCACTAAAAAGTGGAGTGTCCCTGCAGTGGATGCAGCTATCTCCTGCGTTAACAAGACTCTAACCTATCCGGCAGACAATGTCCAGATGTTTAAACACCCGACAGATAAAAGATTGGAGACGTTGTTAAAAACCTTGTTCTCTACAGCCAGAGGGGTAGCCCAACCTGCAGTGGCAGCTATCGGTATCTGCCAAGCCTTAAAAGACCAGATGAAGTAGGTCTTGAAAGATATTCCGGCTCAGAAGGCTCAGGAATTGGCTGACTTTCCAAAGGCATTATGCTTTGCGGTAGATGCCATCAAGGACTCTATACAACAGTCCTCCTGCATTACTCTCCTTTTAGTTCATATGTGCAGGCTGCTGTGGTTAAAGAACTGGTCAGCCAAAACCCCTTGCAAGAAGCTTCTGGCCATGGGGAGCGCCTATTCGGCGAAGATTTGGATAAGTATATTCAGAAAATTTCCAGCGGCAAGAGCATGTTGTTGCCAGTTAAAAAGAGGTCTAGGGGTCTGTTATACCTGAAGGGTTCCACATGTACTGGCACTTTAAGGCTGGCTCCACCCAGCAGTGATGACAAGGGTCAAGGGGTACGGTGGCCATCTTAGAGTGTGCTCATGTAGGAAGCAGATAAGATGTACTGTCCTGAGATGCATGTTGCAGTGTACAGCCTGTACTGAATAAACATCCATTGCTCCAGACCAGAGTCTTGTGTCTCTTACAACACACAGGATATCACAGGGTCCCCCCTCCTTTAAGAGGCCCTCCTCTCCAGTTCCTGGGACTTCTGCTTCCAGGCAGTTCCGACGGCCTCCCGGGAGATCTAATGCTGGAGGAAGACCTCAAGGGCAACCTCAGGTTCCCAAAAAAAACTGGAACCGTAAGCCGACCAAGACAGCTTCTAAGTCAGCATTATGAAGGTTCATCCCCACTCAGCTGTGTGGGGGGGAAGAGTTCAACTGTTTGCAGGGGCCTGGCAAGAAAGGATCCAAGATAATTGGGTCCTCTCCATGGTCTCCGAGGGGTACAGACTGGAATTGCAAGAATTCCCTTCATCCCGCTTCCTGGCCTCAAGCGTCCCGAAAGACCCAGGAAAGAGAAAGTCTCTAGCGTTGGCTTTTTTACCGTTCCCAAGCCGAACGGGGACGTAAGACCCATTCTGGATCTCAAGACCCTAAACCAGTTCCTAAATGTCCGATCTTTTCAGATGGAATCAATCCAGGCAGTGGTCGCCTCCTTGCAGGGAGTGGAACTATTAGCGTCTATTTATCAAAGACGCATACCTACACATACCTATCTTCCTCGACCATCAGAAGCTGTTACGCTTCGCAATAAATCAATGCCATTTTCAGTTCGTGGCTTTACCCGTCGGACTGGCCACTGCACCTCAAGTATTCAAAAAGGTCTCAGGGCATATCTATAGTAGCCTATTTGGATCTGTTGCTAGAAGATCGCTCAGTTGCCGATCTAAACCTAGCATTGCACAGAGCCATGAGGTACCTGGAGTCCATGGGTTGGATTCTCAACCTGGACAAGTCAGCTTTGGTTCCTGTGAAAAGGCTGGAATATTTAGGTTTAATCATAGATACAGATCAGAAAAAGATCTTTTTGCCCCAGACAAAGATCCATTCTTTAAGGGAGCTAGTCCAGTTGGTCAGTTCAAAGCGTCAGCCTTCCATTCGCCTTTGTATGCGGTTGCTGGGGAAGATGGTAGCCTCATTCGAGGCTGTCTCATTTGCCCAGTTCCACTCAAGGAAACTACAGAACACCATCTTGACCGCTTGGAACAAAAAGGTCCAAGCCTTAGACTTCCCTATGTTGCTCTCCCCAACAGTTCGGCTGAGCCTTTGTTGGTGGCTAGTTCCCCAGAACTTGCTAAAGGGGAAGTCCTTTGTTCCAATTTCCTGGCGGGTAGTGACCACAGATGCCGGTCTTCTAGGCTGGGGTGCAGTCCTGGGGGAGCTTTCTCTCCAGGGAAAGTGGTCAGTCTCCGAGCACGTTTACCCCTAAGAGCATGGACAGACAAGTTGCAGGGGTACCCAGTCAGGATACAATCCGACAATGCCATGGCTGTGGCATACATAAATCACCAGGGGGGGGCACGAGGAGTCGTGTGGCCCAAAAAGAAGTAGATCACAAAAACATGTCCCGTGCATATCAGCGATATTCATTTCGGGAGTAGACAATTGGCAGGCAGACTTCTTAATTCGCCAAGAATTACTTCCAGGAGAATGGGCTCTTCACCCCTAAATCTTCCAGGGCATTTGTCAGAGGTCGGGGAACACCAGATGTGGATCTCTTGGCATCGAGGTTCAATGCGAAAGTGGAAAATGTTCTGTCCTGGACGAGGGATCCGCTCTCTTGCGGAACAGATGCGCTGGTGTTTCCATGGGATCGGTTCTCCCTAATCCATGCATTCCCTCCGCTGCAATTGTTACCCTGCCTCCTTGGCAGGACAAAGTCAGAAGAGAAACCAGTGATTCTGGTCGCTCCAGCCTGGCCCAGAAGGGCCTGGTACGCAGAGATTGTAAGGATGTCGGTGGGACATCCATAGACCCTTCTGCTTCGTACAGGCCTGCTCTCACAAGGGCCAATATTCCACCCTTCCTTACGGTCTCTAAATTTAGCGGTCTGGCTGTTGAATCCCATATCCTAAGGAGGAGGGGTCTGTCTAATTCGGTAGTGTCTACACTAATTAATGCCAGAAAGCCACCATCTAGGCTTATTTATTACAGAGTTTGGAGGGCATATGTGGCCTGGTGCGAAGCCAAGGGGTCGCATCCTTGCAGGTATGTCATTTGGCAGAATACTGGAGTTTCTGCAGTTGGGGGCAGACATGAAGTTAGCCTTAAGTACCATCAAAGGCCAGGTTATCAATATTTTTTCAAAGGCCACTGGCTACACATTCTCTGGTTAAAACCTTCTTACAGGGGGTGACTCGTGTTAATCCTCCAAGTAAGACCCCCTTGTGCTCGTGGGACCTGAATCTGGTCCTTTCTGCCTTACAAAGGCAACCCTTTGAGCCTCTGTCTCACATTCCCTTGGTCCTCTTGACCAGGAAGATGGTTTTCTTGGTGGCCATATCCTCTGCTAGGAGGGTATCGGAGTTGGCGGCCCTGTCATGTAAGGAGCCTTACCTAATTCTTCACACGGAGTGTTCCTGCGGCCTCATCCAGCCTTCCTTCCGAAGGTTGTTTCAAACTTTCATCTGAACCAGGATCTGGTTCTCCCTTTTTCCAGAGCCTAGTTCTGCAAAAGAAAGGTCATTGCATACTCTGGACGTACTGAGTGCAGTTAAGATCTATCTTAAGGCTACTGCTCAGATTCGGAAGACGGACATTTTATTCAAGAAAAAAGTGGACATGAAAAAAGAAAGAGAAGAAGGGAGAAATGAAAAGGGAAAAAAAAAAGGAAGAAAAAAGTAAAAAGAAATAAAGTGAGAAAAAGAATGCGAAAAATGAAGGAAGGGTAAGGATAAATGGTCGGTATTTCATGGGATTCGGCTGGGAAATCGATGAATCAGTGAATGTGATTGCTGAGATCTGTGCACGTATGTCCAGAGCACAGAGTCGGTGAAAAATGCCTGATTGAAAAAACAATGAGCGTGCACAGACAGTACTACTAAAAGGGAAAAAAAAAAAAAAAGTATATACGTGTCTAGATGTGTCCATATAAAGAAAAGACACTGAGATCTGAAATGATCTTATGTATATGAATGTTATCCCAGAACCAAGAGCAAAGATCCCCACGAGACTGACATTAGATAGTAAATTGCTCCATTTGCATGATACAAACTGGGAGATGATATAAAAACCCGCACCTCAATTCAGTGTGGTCAAAAGAAAAGGTATAATATATAAAGAAAAAACACACGGGGTAATATTGGTCAAAGTGTAAAAATTAAATTGACATGTTTCAAAATACTAATATTTTGTGAATAATACACATCATGTAAATAAAATGTTGAGAGAGCGGATAAATAAAAGGCATACTCTCTCTGCAATAAGCTAGTGACCAAATAAATGCCCTCAATATTATGTATGGATAGAACCCTCAAGATGCATGTTGCATGCATACTATGCTGTCAGTCAATGTTTGACAAATGCATGTATGCATGGAACATAAAGAACCATAGTTACCACTTACCAGCCGTTCTGTGGGCCTAATCGAGATTGTGCGTGTATGGTTGATCGTCGAATATCCGATCCAATATTTGGACTGGTAAACCCACATGAAGTGTTATGACACATATGTTAACATTGTCACTCTCCAAATAAGATGTAAAATAATTTACATGTGTTGTGAGGAAGCATGATAGTGTTACTAAGCTGTTTAAAGGGCAATGTCACAATCTATGCAATGATGTGAGTATTTCTGTGTACAGAACAGAAAACAGAGGAAGGTGTCAAGTTGGAATGCAAAATAGTAAGGAGGGGGGGGGTTATTTTGTTGTTAATCATAAAAGTGGGAGACATACTACTCAAAATTTAACCCCTGCGGAATCCACGTGTGAAGAGAGAAAATCCAATAAACTTCCTGTTTGCATAACTTTTTGAATGTATTGCCTCCTCTGATGGGAGTCATGATTTTTTCGATGCCTTGAACGGACAGACTCGATACGTCCTTACAGTGTATGATGTTCCAGTGATTTGCCACATTGGTGTGTTTTTTTTTTTTTATATCGTAAAGGTGGTCATAGAGTCTGTCCTATAATCTAAGAATTGTACGACCTACATACTGAATCTGGCATGAGTCACAGTTAATGACGTATACTATAAATTTTGTATTACAGTTGATAAATTGTTTGATCTCAAACTTTCATCTGAACCAGGATCTGGTTCTCCCTTCTTTTTTTCCAGAGCCTAGTTCTGCAAAAGAAGGGTCATTGCATACTCTGGACGTACTAAGAGCAGTTCAGATCTATCTTAAGGCTACTGCTCAGATTCGGAAGACGGACATTTTATTTGTTCTGCCGGAAGGTCCCAGAAGTGGACAGGCAGCATCTAAGTCCACTATCTCTAAATGGTTTCGGCAAGTCATTACTCAAGCCTATGGCTTGAAGGGAAAGATTCTTCCATTTAAGGTTAATGTCCATTCCACTAGAGCGGTTGGCACTTCCTGAGCAGTGCATCATCAAGCCTCCATGGCTCAGGTCTGCAAGGCCGCGACTTGGTCGTCAGTCCATACTTTCACTAAATGTTACCAATTGGATATAAGAAAAAATTAGGAAGTCGCCTTTGGGCGCAGTGTGCTGTAGGCTACAGTTTGATTGCTCGCGTCTGATGGTGCCCGGCTTATTTTTTGGGGTATCCCTCCCCCATTGACATTGCTTTAGGACATCCCACATAGTAATTACTATGCTTCTCTGTGTCCCAAGGTGTACGAGAAAGAAAATAGGATTTTTATAACAGCTTACCTGTAAAATCTTTTTCTTGGAGTACATCACAGGACACAGAGCACCCCCCCCCCCCCTCTTGATGGGGATATTGGGACACTTATTGCTTTGCTACAAAACCGAGGTACTCCCGGTATGGGAGGGGTTATATAGGGGAGGGAACTTCCTGCCTTAAGGGCGTGCCAGTGTCCATCACCTGAAGGTAGACTCTATAACCCACATAGTAATTAATACTATGCTTCTATGTGTCCCGTGATGTACTCCAAGAAAAGGATTTTACAGGTAAGCTGTTATAAAAATCCTATTTTTTTTTCACAATTGTCCGTCTTTATTGTTGATAGCAAAAAAATTAAAACCACAGAGGTGATCAAATACTATCAAAAGAAAGCTCTGTTTGTGGGAGAAAAAAAGGACAAACCTTTTATTTGGGTAAAGCATCGCACAACCGTGCAATTGTCAGTTAAAATAACACAGTGCTGTATCGCACAAAATAGCCTGGTCATGAAGGGGTGTAAACCTTCTGGAGCTGAAGTGGTTAATGGACATTATTTCTCTTTACAGATCCAGAAAACCTATACAACTGGACAGAAGGTGACATATCTCACTTTTACGATGAGACAACAGTAATATTCGCTGCTGATGGTAACGTTTTGTGGTTCTGATTGTGTGCAACTGTGTCTTGTTTTTAGTTGAATCATTTACTACCCATGTACAGTATCCTTACCCTAATCCTCTGACCATTTAATTTTTTTTTTTTAGATTTTAGAAATGTTACTCCAAAAATTATATAGTCCTACTGTACATGGATAATTCCAAAACGGGAACATATTCTGATTATGTGCAAAGCCCTAAATAACTCATGTAATAAACAAATGTTACATTTAAAATACATTGTATTTATACTTTAGAATTTTAGAACTACTCGTTTGTAGAAATAAATACACAGCATAAAAGCAAATGACCTTTCCTTTTTCTTCGCTCACATGAATTATGCTGTCAGTCTATATTTACTCATTTACTCAAGATAAGCTTGGCTACCCTTCCATGACACTGAAAGAGGCTAAAGGCATTACCTGGTTTTGTTTTGTACATTTTTACATATATCTAAATAATACACTATTTGAATATATTGAACACGTTTTTGAAAGGGGTTGTCTGTAAACAAAAATGGTTAACACTTATCATTGCTGCTAAGCCTTTAGTAACTGCTCTCTTGAGCTTGCTGAAAATGTTTCTTCAAAGACACTTTCTGGTATGTTGGATTCCTGGTCCCCTGGCAGTGGCGTCACTAGGGTTGGTGTCACCTGGTGCGGTAAAACATGGTGTCACATTTTTTTAACCATAAGTTCAGGTTTATTGAGATGTAAAAGAGACATGTACACATATACAGCAATGGTTTAACATTGACCAAGAATAAACAACATTTTAACATTAGCGTGTAACAACTCTTAAGCCGTCCGGTGCACACCGGGTCTCATATACACTGTCATACATTTATGAGTCCTGAAAAAAAAAAGAAAAGAGAGAAAGAAAAACAAAAAAAGGAGAAATAAATGAAGCCAACTAATGTCCTCACCCTTGCGGACATCCCATTTTGCATAGAGACACTTTCTGGCCGAACTCAAACTGTACAAGTTTCCCCGTCTTCTAGCCATCTATCCCATATACTGGAGAATTTCTGAGGTCTCCCCCTATGGACATAGATCATCTTCTTGTAAGGTAAAGTGACGTTCACCTCCCTTTTCCAATCATCTAGCGTTGGAGCCCTATCTCGCATCCAAGCCTTAGCAACCACCTTCCTGGCCATAAATAATGTTTCACATATAAAGATAGCCTGGTACTTGTCCACCTCTACATCAGGTATAAGTCCCAGGAGACACAATTTTGGGTCCATGCCCACCGGGGACCCCATATTGTCATGGAGAAACTGTGTCACCTGTAACCAGTAGGCCTGTATGTCTGGGCAATGCCACAGTAAATGGAAGAAGGAGCCCTCAGTTGTGGTGCACATAGGACATCCAGGGTCTCTTGCAGGTTGGAACTTTGCCAGTCTTAATGGTGTCAGGTATGCACAATGAACTTTGTATAGCTGTGTCAGTCTGTCTGAAAGTTTGGCGGATGATGTCTTTACTCCCTCCAATATCTCTCCCCAGTCGGCGTCTTCCATAGGTCCTAAGTCCTGTTCCCAAGCAACCCTAGCTTTCTGGATTACCCTACCAACACTGCGCTGTCGAATAATATAATATAGGTTGGATGTAAGTTTGGCTGAGTCTGCTCCAAAAATGACATCTAGCACTTATGGGCCCCTAAGGTCAACTGTAACCGATTCCACCTGTGATCTGAGCGCATGCCTCAGCTGTAGATACCTAAATATAAACTGTGGTGGGAGGGAGAATTCCTCCCTGAGACTTGCAAAGGGCCTAGGGCCTGATTCAGAGAGCACCTGAGTTAGGAATAATACCCCATATGCTGCCCAAAGCCCCGGGTCCGGAACCGTGCCCAGCTCAGGCAAGCCTCCATTGTACCACAATGGAGTGTGGGAGTGTATGTAGGTCCCGTCCTGTTTCTTGAGGGCTATATCCCGTATTTTCTGGTGGTGTTGTAACATGTCCGCACCAAATCGCGAGGTCCTATTTCCCCCGTGACCCTTTCTAAATATGGCCTGAGCAGGTGTATGAAAAGGGCTGCCTGGTTTGTTGCATACCAATGA
This sequence comes from Rana kukunoris, assembly GCA_029574335.1. Taxonomy (NCBI): domain Eukaryota; kingdom Metazoa; phylum Chordata; class Amphibia; order Anura; family Ranidae; genus Rana; species Rana kukunoris. The sequence goes on from CM056054.1 coordinate 91,090,642, forward strand.
CCTGTATCTCTGTGCCTCCGATGTATTAAAATAATATATGTGAGACAGCTGCGTCGCTACATAGTAATCTTGTACATCTGGTAGGGAGCATCCCCCCTCCATTGTGGGATTATTAAGTATGTGCCATGCCAGTTTATGTCGGCCGGAGCCCCAGACAAAATAATTCAAAATTGCTTCCATCTGCTTGAATACTTTCAGTGGTATGTACAGTGGAGCATGCCACACCATGTACAAAATCTTTGGCAGCAGAATCATTTTTACTAGATTGATTCTTCCCATAACCCCCAGGGGCAGCCTAGCCCAGGCCTGAGTCCTAGCCTTAATGATGGTTAATAAGGGTTCTACATTTAATGGGACGTAGTCCCTAGGGTTTCTTGTGACTCTTACCCTTAGGTAAGGTAGCTCTGGAGACATCACCGGGGGGGGGGATTGATCAAGCGGGAGGATTCTGGATTTATCCCAGTTGCCGCTCTCAACGATGGTCCCTGGTCTGCTAGATAGAGAACCGTATCATCTGCATACATTCCTATTGTCATGGACCATGAGATATTAAAGTGTTTCTACGTGAAATCCATATTCATGTATTGCAGAAGATGAGACATTGTGGAGTACATATTTCAAGAGATACTGGAAGTGGCTTAATTTGTCCTAAATAAGGTTACTAGGACAATGACCCTTCAATGCTTGGCTCCGACTAGTGAAATAAGTGGAGCCGGGCTTGTGAGAGACATTTTATTGTCCAGTGTGTAGAGGTGTTAATTGTTGTTCTGATTGCTTCATTGTAGTAATTACCCCCTGGGGGCTTCTGTCTCAACACACATATTCAGGCTATTCAAGCTTTGGGACCAATCTCTGCTGAGACATTTTGAAGTCCTCATTTGCATGGGAGAGGACCTGAGTGAAAACCACAAATGTACTTTACAATTGACCAATAGAAAAGCATTTGTTGGGGGCGGGATGTTCCAAATTCTGTATAAAAGTGTGCTGTGTACTTTCAATAAAGAGTTCTGGTTGAACATACATACAACGCGTTTGGTGTGTGTTCTTCATGGATCCAATCGGCACATAGCTGTAGATTGGATCCCGGAATCTTGGATGACTGGACCATCAGATGTTGCAAGCTGCAAGCTGATCGAATAGAAGCGGAGGAGTGTCGGGAGAGCAGGATCTGGGCGAGCAAGGGTCTCGTCACACCTATTTTTTCCCATGTATCCCCTTTCTTGAGGCCCATGACCTCAGGGCTCATTCTGATGGCAATGGCCAGTGGTTCCGCCGCCAGTGCATAGACTAGTGGCGACAGCGGACATCCCTGTCTCCGGCACAGTGGCTGCATTTGATGGGGCACAAGTGGCTGCATTTGATGGGGCACAATTGGCTGCATTTGATGGGCACAGTGGCTGCATTTGATGGGCACAGTGGCTGCATTTGATGGGCACAGTGGCTGCATTTGATGGGGCACAAGTGGCTGCATATGATGAGCACAGTGGTGGCATTTGACAGGCACAGTGGCTGCATTTGATGGGGCACAAGTGGCTGCATATGTTGGGCACAGTGGCTGCATTTGATGGGGCACAAGTGGCTAAATATGACGGGCACAGTGGTGACATTTGACAGGCACATTGGCTGCATTTGATGGGGCACAAGTGGCTGCATATGACAGGCACAAATGGCTGCATTTTATGCGGCACAAGTGGCTGCATATGATAAGGGCACAGTGGTGGCATTTGACTGGCACAGGTGGCTGCATTTGATCTGGCACAAGTGACTGCATATGATGGGCACAGTGGCGGTATTTGATGGCACAGTGGTGGCATTTGATGGGCACAGTGGCTGCATTTGATAGGGCACATCTCGGAGAGCTGTCATTGGTTGCTAGGACCGCCAGCATGCTAGCAACCAATTGCCTTATGTGTCCCGTCCCCCCACCCCTGCAGCATGCTTCTCCTTTTCATCTACTGTCTTCTGCTTGCTGACTACAGGGCCTTGTAGCGACACATTGTTGGCAGGTCACAGCATTTTGCCTGCGGCCAGCAAGCAACACACCGTGTCTGCAGGTCAGTTCAAAAATCAAATCAAAATTAAAAGGGGGGGGGGGGTGACACCATGTTTTACCGCACCAGGTGACACCAACCCTAGTGACGCCAATTGATGAAACCACAAAATGTAGAAAAGAGCCAGACATCCATCACTCCAAAAGTAGTAGATGCTGAAAGCTTTACTTAGTAGTGATGCACAGTGACTGGGCTCTCCTGATCCTCTTTCTTCTCTGATGTTCTACCAGACAATGAATCTGATTTAACAAAGTAATTAAGAATCTTCACACAATAATTTGTATAAATGTTAATTTCAGTTAATACAATCATGTGAAAAGATAATCTCTGTTTGCTTATTCTGTCTGAAAATGATTGGAAAATTGGAGTGAATATCTTTTGTGGAGATTCTTAAGGCAGGCCATAGACATTTCAAATTTCTTTCTTGCAGCCATGGGTTGTGGGAAAGAAATTTCCACAATTCCCCCATCAACACAGTCAGTGATGAAAATCCCTCCTGCCAAGATATTGTACTCTCCCGGAGGGAAGACAGTGGTTATTGCTAGCGGCTCTAGCAGCCACCATCAATAGTCACAAATTAATCCCGCTGGCTGGTTGTAGCCAAGTTGATGAATTTGATCAACTTGGTACAATCAGCCTGCTCATACACTGTTCGGATCTTATACTGTTCGGATCTCGGCCGGTTTCTACTGAACCGGCCAAGATTAGAACAGTCTATGGCCAGCCTAACTCCTTTAGTAAATCAACCCTGGCTAATTGAATACAAGAGACTCTCTATAGTCTCTAAATTAAATGAAACACCCACAATGTTCATGGTATTTAGAGACTATGGCCCAGATTCACAGAGCGATTACGCCTGCGCAACTGGTGTTGCGCGTGCGTAAGTCTAAATGTGCGCGTGCGTTTAGATGCGAGCGATTCAGAAAACGAAATCTACTTTTTTTTGTCCGGCGTAATTTCGTTAGACAGACGCATCCGTCCGTGCAAAAATGCGCTAGACACACCATTGATTTGCTAGTCAAATATGCTAATGAGGGAGTTGCGGGGATCCACAAAAAAACGCAGTTGCTGCGCAGGCTACGCGATGTGCGCAACAGCAAAATGTCCTGTCTAAAGTTAGAGCACCTAAAAGCTGGTCTAAATTTTGAAATAACTTCTACATCTCACATAAAGCAACACCGTTACTGAGGAGCAGACCACACACACGTGTTGCACTACAATTTGACTGCCAACATGCCAGGGGCATCGTCGCTCATAGCTGCACTAATGAATTTAGATGACCAAAGAAGGAGGAGGGCACGGAGGATGGCACGGGAGAGGGTATACCGCACACGCATAGACCTCTTTGGCATGAGTGATTCTGAGGTGTATCGCATCTTCAGATTCACCCCTCATGCCATCCTGGAATTAACCACAACCCTGCAGGAGGATATCACCAGCCCAACACACCGCTCACAAGCAGTGCAGCCACTGGTGAAGGTCCTGGCAACACTCCATGTCCTTGCCAGTGGCTCTTTTCAGCGTACAAGTGGAGTGGTGGCTGGGATGTCACAATCCTCCATGAGCAGATGTGTGCACCAGGTTGTCCCTGCAATCCTCACACGCTTGGCCAACCAAATCATCAAACCCACCACTGAGGACCTGCGGCTGAAGGCAATGACAGATTTCTACAGAATTGCCAGATTCCCACGCACCATCGGGGCCATTGATTGCACACATGTGGCACTCCAGCCCCCCCATGAGACAGAGCACATGTACCGCAATCGGAAGAATTGGCACTCCATCAACGTACAGGTGATAGTTGATGCCCAAGGCCTCATATGGCACGTCCGTGCCAAACACCCAGGATCCACCCATGACAGCTACATCTACAATCAATGCCACATCCGAATGGAATTCGATCAGAACGTGTATGGGAACACCTGGCTGGTTGGTGAGTGACATGGGAGTCAGGCATGACTATCCCCTCCCGTGATGCACACCTCACAAGTGGCACATGCATGACTAACATTCTCCTGTCTTTTCCCTTCCAGGTGACTCTGCATATGCACTGGGACCCCATCTCATGACTCCTATCCGGAACCCCCAAACCCCAGGGGAGGAAAGATACAATCAAGCACACATCAAAACCCGAGCAGTGGTGGAGCGCACCTTTGGCCTCCTGAAGTCACGTTTCCGATGCCTGGATAAGTCTGGGGGTACACTGTTGTATTCCCCAAACTTCGTGTGCCATATCATCGTTGCATGTTGCATGCTGCACAATCTCGCAGTGAGGAAGGGCCTGCAGGTTGAGCTACGTGATGACCTGACCCCCCAACCAGACAATTAACCCCTAACCGAGGATACCCCGAACCCTTCTCCACCAAAATTGAGGATGACACCCCTTTTCCAGCAGGAATGTCACCCCCACATTCAAACAGCATGCACAACCCAAAATTTTAAAAAAATGTCAGCAAAAAAAAAAAATGCTAAAAATGTCAGCCCAAAAAAAAAAAAAAAATGTCAGCCAAAAAAAATGCAAAAAATGTCAGCCAAAAAAAAAAGAAGGGGGAAAAAAAAATTAGTGCCCTCTGCGTGAGCCACGCCTGGGGCGCCCCCGGCCACGGCCCCGGCCCCTCAGGGGAGACTCATGGGGGAGGGGCAAACCCGGGGAAGGAGGAGCAGCCCCTGATATCTGCCCACCTGGCGGCCTGCCCTCCAAGGCCACGGCAATTCTTTCCAGGGAAGCACCAAGTGTTGCCGTGTTGGCCTGGATAGCCTGGGTAAGGGCCCTCGCATCCTGCCCAACGCCTGCTGCTGTAGTCTGCAGTTCATTTAGGCAGGTTGTGAAAGCCCGGGAGTGGGAGTCCAGGTTACCCAGCATATCCTTCATGGAGGACAGGCTCTCCTCCACCCGCCCAAAAGTCTGGCAGAGCTGTCCCAGATGGCGGGTCTGGAGGGCCTGGTCCCTTCGCAGACTGGCGGGCAGGAGATTGGGCGCCCCCCTGGTGCTCTGGGATGACATCCTGCCTCCAGGTGATGGTTGTGGGCGGGGAGAAGGGGAGGCCCTTGTGAGGGGAGCCATGTTGGGGGAGGAGGGGGGGGGGCTCCCCCTTAGGGAGGGCAGGCTTCTGCCAGCCAGAGGGGAAGAGTCCGCACAAACCACTCGTCCAGTGCCTGACTCCTCCTCCTCATGATCGTCCTCCTCCTGATCGTCCTCCTCCTCATGATCGTCCTCCTCCTCTCGGACCTCCTCCGCGGACTCCAGGCCTTGTTGGGGGGGCCTCATTAGGCTGCTGTCCTGGTGTTGGAGCGGTCAGGCCAGATGGCCCTGCACCCTCCTGCACATCTGTGGATGACACAAACCATTCACAGGTTGGAGGATCCACACACTTGCCAGATATTCCCTTTCACCCCCTCCCCCACACATGCTACACACCTGATAGAAAAAAAAACCTTACCTGGCACCGCGGGGACCGGACTTGTGTCAAAGCCTGGCAGGCCCTCCACTTCATGCCGGTGAAAGGTCAGGGCCACCACATGCTCCGTCGCTGTAAGCCTAATACGGCATGGTGGGCCCCCTCCTGTGCCCCTGGCATGGGCATGCATTGCGGCCAGTTTTTTTTTCACCAGACGCCGGAGATCATTTATTTTTTTTTCGATCCCAGACCGGGTCCGTGTCTCCCCCTCCCCCGATGAATTCACCTGCTCCGTGATCCGATCCAATATCTCCCTCCTCCTGGCCGGGGTGGTGGTGGCACTCTGCGGGGCGTGGAGAAAACGCCCATACTCGCTAATGGCCCGGGCAAGAATTCTTTTTTCCCCCACAGTAAAATTAAGCTTTCTTTTTCTCTCAGTCATACTTCCAAACAAACTCACTACCAGTCACCAAAAATCAGTCACAAATACAAGCACAACCAATCAGGCAAGAACACACACAAAGAGAAAACGAACACCCAAAAATCACACTAGCACTCAGCAAGAAACAGTCACAAAAAAATAAAAATAAAGCAAGAAAACAAACGAACAAAAATATATCAATCAAACAAACAGTCTCTCAAACACTTATCAAAATACACTTTCACAAATATACCAACAAGCACTTGATCACACAGAACACTAATCTGACAACTACAAGACACACTGCAACGAACAACAGGAACAAAAGCACTTGGTTAAATGGGAAGGGACACAAAGGGATGTACTTTTGCAATGCAAGTGCGTTTGTGTGTGTCTATTTATGCTGTCTGCGTAGTTCACAACGTTGCCCTAGTCCATTTCCAATTTCACTGATTGCACCGCTCCCGAGTTGTGAGCATGCGCACAGCGGAGCTGACATGGTCTCCTTCACGCGCGCATGCGCGAGCCGGCCAGCCCTTCATTTGCATGGGGTCACGGCTCATTTCAATGTAACACGCCCACGTCCCTCCCAATTTGTATTACTCCTCCTTACGCCTCTGGAAAAAACCTTACGCTTGCGCAATTTCCTGCGCAAAAGCTACGTGAATCGGGGGATTACGCGGCTAGATGGCGCAAGTCTAACGTAATGGCGGTGCGCTACGCCGGACCGATAATGCGCCGATGTACGTGAATCTGGGCCTATGTAATCTTTGCCTAAACCTTTATGTCAAATGGGGAGATCAAGAGAAGCTTGAGAATAATTAATTAATGCTATTACAAGCCTACTGATCTACACAAAGTCTAAATTTAAACAATGGTTCTTTTAGGCAAAAATTAGGGATATGGGGAAGGGGAATGCAAGTTAAACCACTGATCTATGGATGTCTATCAAGCATCAAAGTGTGGGGTCGATCACACATCAAATGATGGTTAGTTGCTGTAACCGTGATATCATGTAAAACAATAATAGAAGAGGAGATGGGGGATGGGAAATGATCTAAGTGAACATCAGAAATTAGGAGAGAGGGTTACTTTGAGCAACAATAAATGATCGAAAAATGTAATGATACAAAAATATTTTTAATAATAATATCAAAAGTGTCAATTGTAAAGTGAATTAAGAATCTTTGTGGCTACAAGAATGGCTACCAGATTAGAATAAGAGACCAACACAGACTCACGTAAGACAACATATAACATCGACACCTGTCCGGACGTTAGAGGTGTATCAGGCACCAGTGACATGCAACAAGAAAAATATATTAGATATCATATCTGTAAATACAGAGTAGGAATACTTAGTCACCCAATTAAAAATAAATGCTTTTAATTGTATTTTTCAGTGTTTTATGATGACGACCTTACAGATGCACTCTTTAAAACCCTTTCCCGGATCACACAATCATTAAGAAAAAATTGCATTATTTATTTTTCTATGGAGAGAAGGTATGTTGTGAACATGTTGTCATATACCTGTATTTTAAATATATTCGTATATAGTGAGCAGGGATTCTTTTTTTATGCTACTGTGACAAACTACATTTGCAAAAGTTTTGTAGTGCATAGAATAAAGTAGTCACACATTTTTGTCAGAGTAACTTCTCCCCAGAAGTATGGAGACTTTTAACTTAGATACTTTATCGGGTGCTTTTTGCCAATCCTGAGAGAGCCCAGGGTCTTTCATCTTGTTCTCCAGAGGCAGTAATCTATGGTCCTCAATACTACATAGAAGGGTACTTCCTTAATGACAGGGGCCAGCAACCTTTTTCCGCTTAAGGGCCAGATTCAATGTATGTGAATGTATGGGGAGCTGCATTCCTCTGCTAATAAATGAAAATACTAATAATCCTAACATAGTAATGATAACAATACATGTTTAACTCACTTTAAGGTGCTTCACTAATATAAAGTCAATTCACCCTCAGGGAGAATGCAGCAGTGGCATCCCATGCACACCGCCGCAGCCCTCCCTATTCATGCACCTAGCCCCTTTCAGGATGCCGGGCGCATGAATTACTATTGTGGGGATAGGTAGGGGTGTGTCTTTTGAAGCACCTGATTAGAGCCAGAGGGTCTGATAGACTTCAAAATAGGGTAGGCTCGGGGCGCAGAGAGTGCACCCTGATCCCACCCAGTTGTATGACACTAGCAAATTAATATTTGCTATTCTGCCACATTCTCCTCGCAGCCAATCAGGAATCCCCTATTGTCCAGGGAGTTCTATGACTCCTTGGCAAATCGTGCCCCTGGACACACTTCTGGGTTTCAATCGGCTGGAAGGAAAATGTCTGTGTCCTCGCTGGAGCGGCTTGCTCTTCCTTCTCCCTGCCTCCATGTCGACTCCATGCCTCCGCTAATTAATGTGATCGATGCTGCCTGTGTCTCCAACAAAGGGGGGTTGTTGGTGCTGTGGGTTATTGCCATTGTCCGTGTCTCTGGGGGGGAGGGGGGTTGTTGGTGCTGCGGGGGTTATTGCCGATGCCTGTGTCTCCGGCAGGTGGGTAGTGTTGGTTGTGCTGCCCCCCTCAAAAAATAGTAAGCACCAGACATCACTGGTATGTAGGTTCACTCCCTCGAGGCACTGGCATCGCTCCAGGGTCTCCCACCCACCCTGCCTGTAGCGATTAGTTTGTTCAAATTATACTCACCGTCTCCATTGCTCTCAAGCAGCACCAGCATGTCTCCAGGCCCTTCCTTTGTGACACCCGGCCCCTAATGCTGGCAGTCTGCCCACTAGGGATGAGCTGAACACCCCCGCGTTTGGTTCGTACCAGAACCTTCGAACGGACCGAACGTTCGCGCGAACATTTAGAACCCCATTGACGTCTATGGGACTCGAACGTTCGAATTCAAAAGTGTTAATTTTAAAGCCCAACATTCAAGTTATTGTTGTAAAACGTCTTTGAGAACCCGGGTCTTGCCCCAGGGAACATGTATCAATGAAAAAAAAAGTTTTAAAAATGGTAGTTTCTTCTGGAGCAGCGATTTTAATGATGCTTAACCACTTGCTTACTGGGCACATATACCCCCCTCCTGCCCATGTGAAATTTCAGCTTCCGGCACTGCGTCGTTTTAACTAACAATTGCGCAGTCGTGCGACGTGGCTCCCAAACAAAATTGACGTCCTTTTTTCCCCACAAGTAGAGCTTTCTTTTGGTGGTATTTGATCGCCTGTGCGGTTTTTATTTTTTGCGCTATAAACAAAAAAGAGCGACAATTTTGAAAAAAAATACAATATATTTTACTTGTTGCTATAATAAATATTCCAATTTAAAAAAAAAAAAAAAAAACATTTTTTTTCAGTTTAGGGCGATACGTATTCTTCTACATATTTTTGGTAAAAAAAAAAAATCGCAATAAGCGACTGGTTTGCGCAAAAGTTATAGCGCTTACAAAATAGGGGACAGAATTATTATTTTTTATTATTTCTTTTTTTACTAGATGGCAGCGATCTGCGATTTTTATTGGTACTGCGACATTATGGCGGACACATCGGACACTTTTGACACATTTTTGGCGCCAATTTACATTTATACTGCGATCAGTGCTATAAATATGCACTAATTATTGTATAAATGTGACTGGCATTGAAGGGGTTAACACTAGGGGGTGAGGAAGGGGTTAAATGTATCCTAGGTGTGTTCTAACTGTGGGGGAGGGGGGGTGACCTATATGTGTCCCTATGTACAAGGAACACAGATCGGTCTCCTCCTCTCCAGAAACAGGACGCTGTCTCTCATTCGCCGCACAGATCGCATCGCAAACGGCCACTCTGATTGGGGACAATTCCCCGCAGCGTGCCGTCTTTTGACGGCAGGTTGGATATTCAGACCCGCGCTGTAGCCGTCATTCGGTTATACCGCGGGTCTGAAGTGGTTAAAGTGAAAAAATAATGAAAAATTCCTTTAAATATCGTACCTGCTGGGTGTCTATAGTATGCCTGTGAGGTGGCACGTGTTTAGAACTGTCCCTGCACAAAATGAGATTACTATAAGAAAAAAGTTATTTAATACTGCTTGTGGCTTTAATGTAATTCTTGGTCCCTGCAATATGGATGAAAATCACTGAAAAAAATAGCATGGGTTTCCCCGCCACCACTCCCCCAGGTCATTACAAGACCCTTTGGCCCTATATACTTTGAACAGCAGTATACAGCAGTATACAGGCAATGCAAACAAGACAAGGACTGTGGGTTTGTTAAGTAGAATCTGAACCATGTCATACTTTGCTGTTGCATATTGCACAATTTCCTAAAGGGGCCTGTGACAGGAAGTCAGGTAAATCTGTGTGTGTTGTCCCAGATGGAAGATACTTTTCTGCCTTGTGTAGACAATACACCAATTACTATTGGGCGTCGCCTGTAGAAATGGCCAGAGAGGTTTGGGGAGTTAGAAGCTTTCAGCTGTTCAAAATGAAGCAATTAAAGCCCCTATAAAAATAGCCTAAGGATAACGACTGATTGCTGCATCCTGGAGCTTTGGGAGTGAAGGAGCAGTCACCAGCACTTCTGAAGAGGTGAGGTGCTGATGGATATTTCTGTGTGAGAAATATCAAAAGAGACTTTTTTTTCTGTTTTCTGCTGTAGGACCAGCAGTGTCTGCCCAGCAGTAGGCTGTGCCAGACTCAATAGGTAGGTTCCTGTGTTGGGAAGGTAGACGCCCCAAGTGGCAAGGGTTTATTTTATGTTTTGTTTTGTTTATACTGTTTTGATGCTTGCACGTGTATCCCGCAAGATGGAAAAATAAACCATATCATTTGTTTTCAGTCATCTTCAAGTGCCTTTTTGTACAGTTAAGCGTGTAGTGAACCCATAGAGGGGGTCATACACACCCGCTAACGAGTTAATCCCTCACACATGGTGGAGTGCCGCGGGCAGTTAAAGTAAACCCAACATGGAGGAGATGCTGAAACAGCTGATTATAGCAAATGCAAATCAACAGCGGAACCTTGCAGCTCAACAACAGGCTCACCGAGAGAGCCTTGCAGCTCAACAACGGGTTCACCAAGAGAGCATTGCAGCTCACCGAGAGAGCCTTGCAGCTCAACAATGGGTTCACCAAGAGAGCATGGCAGCTCACCGAGAGAGTCTTGCAGCTCAACAACAGGCTCAACAACAGAGCATTGCAGCTCAACAACAGGTTCACCAACAGAGCATTGCAGCTCAACAACAGGCTCACCAAGAGAGAATGGCAGGTTGGGAAAGGAAACACCAGCAGCAAATGGAGGCCATCGGGAAACTGATTGAGAATCCAGAGGACCATAATGCTATGGAGGTTACCACGTCTGTTGTTGAGACGGAATCATCACCGGAGTGTAGTACTTCACCAGAGGAACAAGAAGTGGAGCCAGAGGAGTGTGCCCTGGCAGAGCCTGAAACTCCCGAAGTGAAGGAGCCGCCATTAGTAGTAGAAGAGTCTGTAGAGCCTGTGGAAACCAATGTTGTGAATGGCGTTCCAGAGGTCAAACCAGACGAGATCAAAGCAGAAGAGAAAGACCCTAATGTACAAGAAGGTGCTGAGGAGGTCCCGGCTGTCCCCGCAGTAGCAGCTCCTATGAAGCTGAATCAACGGTCTGACAGTTCTGCTAAATACATTAGAGAACCGTTAGCAAATACTTTGAAGAAATGTGATGATCCAGCTAACAAAGCTGTTACCTTGGAAATGGAACCCAACAAGTTTAAAGGCAAGATTTTGGATTGCTCCAGATCTTTTCGCAAAGCCAAATTGCTGCATTACCATATAAAGTATTTCCCTGGCGTTGACAAGTCAGAGCAGGATCAGAGTCCTGTCACGAGGCATATGCAGACAAGAGGCTCTTTAGCTCACGAAAAGGCCAGTCAGCAAAGCTCAAAGTGAAGACGCACCACAAACAGTTCAAATTCCCACCGACCGTCCCTAAAAGACAAAAGCAAGGAGAACTTAATTCAGAAATCTCATCGCAAGCCAGACAAGCTGTCTAAAAGTGTTAAAGAAAAATTCAAAGATTTCTTGAGTCTGAAGTCAAAGAAAAAGAAGAAGAAAAAAAAAGCAAAGTCAGAGCTGTCTGGTAGTGAAGAGAACATAGAGGTTTCTAAGGAGCTCTCACCAAAAAAATTACAACCTTCAAAGCTCAACAGTGATTATAAGGCCCCGTGTTCCGGTAAAAGCAGCGATCATGGATGCCGTCCATATACGAGACTAAGTGATGAGGAGACTCTCAGCGATTCTTGCACGGAAAGCTTACTTTGGAGTGATGAGGATTACAACGAAGAGATCGTTGTCAAGCATGCTCATGGTTTTCTAAATGTTGGCCGCAACAGGAGCAAGTACAGCTCTGCTAAGCAAAGACTTGTGATGGACAGTATGGATGAGAATGCTATGGATGCAAATATGGGCGAACTGCTAGGACTCTGCTTTGGAAAATTTGTCTGTCAAGATGATGGTCCAAATCAAGAATCTTTTAGTTGTACAAAGGCTCATGCTGAAAATGAGAAAAGTGACCTAATGAATTTAGCAGTTGCTCTCTGTTCCGGTTCTTTCACCAACAGAGAAAATTAAGAAAATGAGGCCGGGTTTGAGGATTTCCATCTTCTACCATGTGATGATTCTGACAGCGAAGAGCTTGCAGAAGTTGAAAGTGGTGTAGAAGATGAAGAGGAGGAAGTGAAGGTGGCAGTAAAGAAAGAGCCGATCCTGTCACTGCTGGATGTTCTGGAGGAGGATGACGCCCTGCAGGATGAGGTGTCTGCTGTGCTGGCGGGGAGCGATTCAAAAAAGTGCTCCTACCCCCTGGGTTATGTGAAGAGACATGCGCTGTACGCCTGCAGTACCTGCACCCTGGATAAAGAGGAGCCTGCTGGGATATGTCTGGCCTGTACATACAAGTGTCATGAAGGCAACAACCTGTTTGAGCTCTACACCAAGAGGAATTTTAGCTGCGATTGTGGAAATGCCAAATTTAAACAGTTGGAGTGCAAGTTATATCCGGATAAAGAGAAGAAAAACCTGGCTAATAATTACAATGACAATTTCTTTGGCCTGTACTGCACATGTAAGAGACCGTACCCGATCCTAAGGATAAGACCCCAGATGAGATGGTGTGCCAGGGCTGTATGGATCACTGTTCATTTCTTTGGGCCTACTCTGCCAAGTTAGGAGTACCTGGTGTCACCAAGATTACCAAAGCAGAAACGGAACATGAAGATGTGAAAGTTGATGATTGTCCTACGGAAACAGCCAACACTCAGAATGGACTAACAATAAATAAGGAAGAATGTGTGGAAGTTAATGACGATGAGGAGGAGGCAATTCTTAGAAAGATAAATATGAAGGACTTTATGGAAAATAAAGCTGAAAAACTTAATTCTGACACTGCACTAAATGATGTAGAAAAGGTGTGTCGAATATCCACTGAGCCTTGTGAATGTAGTAAGGCAGGTGATATTCATGACTTTCCCATAATTGATGATCAGCAGAGCAGGGTCATTGAGGAATCTGAATTGCAAGAAATATGCACCCAGACTGAAGCTATTTTTGCCTCTGTGAATTATTTGCATGTTGAAGAGCAGTGTCTTAATTTTTATGTTAATGAAATTGGATTTGAATATAACGGTAATGTCACATCCTGTGAAACCCAGTCTTTAGAAAGTGTTCTGTCAGAGCAAGTAACGCAGGATAATACTCTGGACTTGACTACCGAGAATCCTCGGGAAGTAAAATCTATTTTTCAAAGTGTAGAATCTGTAATGGCAGGTGAGCCCTCTGAACGTTGTGAAACCTACATCACTGAAGTGGTCAGAGAGGCTAAATGTACTAATTTATTGGATGCTTTTTCCAAATGTCTTGAAAGGAATGAAGAATATGAGAATAGGGGTGTGCGAACAAGTGATGCACAGAGTAAGCAGTTGCTTCAAGAAAGTGACGAGGATTCAGTTTTTGAAAACCTTACGTTGGGTTTGGTAGATTTTCACCATACTTGTGAGTCTGAACTATCACAAAGTAAGAAACTTGGAAATGTAGAATTGACAAGTAATGATTTCCCTCTAGCGCACAAAAGGGAAGAAAAACCACCTAGTACATCGGTTTATCAGAGGTCTTCTGCGTCAGACTTTAGTCCAGTTCATAGAAGAACAGATTTTTTTGGGTGTCACCTTGCTTTGGAGGATTCCAGTCTTGGTGTTGGTTATGACTTGCTGAGTTCTTCGGGGATTGAGCTATCGAGGGAAACCTTTGTGTCCATTGAAAAACCAATTAAGGTTTTGCATGGTTTACAACTGAAAATGAGTATATTACAGAGCAAGGAACACCCTCTTATGTACCTCAGCCGAAATTTGAAGACCAATAGGAGAATAAGTAGGTGGTTCCTGGCCCTTCAGGAATTTATTTTTTGTCATAACGCATCGCCCCAGTGTTAAAATGGGGAATGCGGATGGTTTGTCCCGAGTGCATGCGTGCCTGGCAACCTGTGTCCCAACCCTAGGGTTGAAACAAGAGGGGGGGGGTATGTGACAGGAAGTCAGGTAAATCTGTGTGTGTTGTCCCAGATGGAAGATACTTTTCTGCCTTGTGTAGACAATACAAAAATTACTATTGGGCGTCGGCTGTAGAAATGGCCAGAGAGGTTTGGGGGTTTAGAAGCTTTCAGCTGTTCAAAATGAAGCAATTAAAGCCCCTATAAAAATAGCCTAAGGATAACGACTGATTGCTGCATCCTGGAGCTTTGGGAGTGAAGGAGCAGTCACCAGCACTTCTGAAGAGGTGAGGTGCTGATGGATATTTCTGTGTGAGAAATATCAGAGACTTTTTTTTGTTGTTTTCTGCTGTAGGACCAGCAGTGTCTGCCCAGCAGTAGGCTGTGCCAGACTTAATAGGTAGGTTCCTGTGTTGGGAAGGGTTTATTTTATGTTTTGTTTTGTTTATACTGTTTTGATGCTTGCACGTGTATGAACCCATAGAGGTGGTCACACACACCCGCTACCGAGTTAATCCCTCACAGGGCCCCTTAACAAACTACATGACACTTGTGCCTGATAAGGCCATTGATGTTCCATTGGCAGCCCGTGAGCCTGGCCATACAGGCTTGGCCCCCCATGAGCACACTTGCACTATGCACCACCAAGTGGGTTAAGTTGCAAAGTAATGCGCACACTTGCACTATCCACCACAAAGTGGGTTCAGTTGCAAAGTAATGAGCACACTTGCACTATGCAGCACCAAGTAGGTTTAGTTGCAAAGTAATGAGCACACTTGCACTATGCACCACCAAGTGGGTTCAGTTGCAAAGCAATGAGCACACTTGCACTATGTTAGTTGCACAGTAATGAGCACACTTGCACTATGCACCACCAAGTGGGTTCAGTTGCAAAGTAATGCGCACACTTGCACTATGCACCACCAAGTGGGTTCAATTGCAAAGTAATGCACACACTTGCACTATGCACCACCAAGTGGGTTTAGTTGCAAAGTAATGAGCACACTTGCACTATGCACCACCAAGTGGGTTTAGTTGCAAAGTAATGAGCACACTTGCACTATGCACCACCAAGTGGGTTCAGTTGCAAAGTAATGCACACCTTTGCACTATGCACCACCAAGTGGGTTTAGTTGCAAAGTAATGAGCACACTTGCACTATGCACCACCAAGTGGGTTTAGTTGCAAAGTAATGTGCAAACTTGCAGTATACAGCAAGTTGGTTTAGGTGCACTAAGCACACGGGCAATACAACACGTGAGAACACTGCAGCTAGCACAATCAACTGCCTGACAGATTAGGTAAGTAATCTTACTACCTTTTACAGTGTATAAATATATGTACAACTCCTGGGATGTATATATATCCTCTACACACTGTAAATTTAACTGATTAGCCTGCCTGCTCTATCTAGCTAGAAAAAAAGACAGTCTCTCTCTCTCTCTCTGTCTGATCTGTAACCAGCGCTGGAACACACTATACGAGGCCGCCCAGCAGGCGGCCTTTTATAGTGTGGGGCGTGTGCTAAAGCCCTGAGCCATAATTGGCCAAAGCCACCCTGGCTTTGGCCAATTATGTCTCTCCGTTTTTTGCGTGCTGTGATTGGCCAAGCATGCAGGTCATAGTGCATGCTTGGCCAATCATCAGCGCGCAATGCCGCAGTGAATTATGGGCCGTGACGCGTCACTCGAATTTGCGCGAACGACGCGTTTTGTTTGTATTCCGCAACACCTGCATGGCAAATTAGGCATATTGGCTTGCCGAGGTGTGTTCTGCATCTTTTCAAAAATTGCACTGCACCGTGTTGCATTGATGGGAATGAGCACCTTAAAAATGATTGTAAATTCCATTTTTTGCAACATGACGGCAGATGCAGGAGAAATTGCACTGACGTGAGTAGGACCTAAATGGGATGAATAAACAACGCTGTGCCTACTTACTGTATATAGAGCAAATACAGTACATATACAGTTAAAAGTATGTATAAAGGCGCTCTGAGTGACAGGACTGAGCAGATATCAGTCTATGTGAAAATTGAAAGGAGTCTTCATACAGTTAAAGGGGTTGTAAAGACAAAAATATTTTCCTCTTAAATTAAAGTCTGACAGTTACTGATAAAGTAAAAAGTAATGTTTTGCATTATAACTAGTTTGATACCAGTTGAAATCGAGCTGTTTTATTCACCTCCGTCACTCAACTAAATTGTTATTCTCACTGACTTCCTGGTTTGCGGTGCACATTCATTCTTGCTACATCACGGCCCAATGGGAACTACAGTTTCCATTAGGCTTAGCCTCCATGCCTGTGAGGGATAAGAGAGCGTCTTAACGCAGGGCTGTAGTCATAGGGAGGGGGTGAGCACATTCTGCTTTCCACCATGCAAAACGTCTCAGATGCTGGTGGAAAGCAAGAAGAGGAGAGACAGGAAATTGCATTTTCAAACCTGGATTACTGTATTTTGGAGGTCAAATTGAAAACCAAGATAAGTGATATTTAAATGCTCTAGCTCAACGTTTTTCAACCAGTGTGCCGCGGCACACTAGTGTGCCACGAAGAGTCCACAGGTGTGCCGCGGCAAAATGACCCCAAATATTGGCAGCTATGGCTGCTATCTAATGCAACGTTTTTCAACCAGTGTTGGTTGTTGTGCAGCTCTGACCGTTCTTCTTTCAGTGTATGTGTACACATGTCTGTTAGTGTGTGTGTGACAAAAGTAGTTCTGATGGTACAGGAATAGGGGGGTCAGGATTAAAAGTAACATACATACAGACAATTGTACGTGTGTCTGTTTGTGTGCGTGCACATCTGACTGTATGTATGTTACTTTTAATCCTGACCCCCCTATTTCTGTACCATCAGAACTACTTTTGTAGGGATCGAGATAGCAGCAAGGACTGCTGCTCCTCTGAAAAGCAATTTGTGTTCATGTCGCTTTTCAGGGGCGTTTGTCAGCCAGTAAAGAGGCATATCTTGCCTCCTCACCACCTGTTTTAAGCCCGTAAATGCAATGCACACAGTTGCGGGGTAGTTGCAGTGCAGCCCCATTCACCCTGGGTATACCTCCAGCTGCAGCCACAGCATGTTTACACCCCCAGCTGTTGCCTCTGCAGCTAAAGGGACAAAAGTTGGGGGTGGTAAAAACAGCTCAACCATGTGGTTTTACTGCCCCTCCAGCCTGATATGTGAACAAGCTCTTGGTTCTGTGTGGATGCGTGCTGCGGGTAGGGCAGCCCATTCATTTCCCTACCGGCAGTAATGCGGGGAAAGAAGTCCCCGACCCTTTTTTTTTAATTGTGCCATAACAAAAGCAACCCATGTTTGCCAATGGATGGGGCACAATTAAGAATTAATGGCACCCCTAAAGAGCAGAGCATTTGTCTGTGTGTCAAGAACAAGCGCGATTTTGCGCGTGTTCCGCAACACACATCGACGTGAACCAAGTCTTGGACAGGGGTGCCTCAAGACTGAAAATACTTTTCAAGGGCGCCCCGACTGGAAAAAGGTTGAGAAACACTGCTCTAGCTTACAGCAATCAATTAATCTAATAAAAAACGAACCTTTAGTGTTCCTTTAAGGCAGTCTTGAGAGGAAAGCAGACTCTAGTGCAGAAGAGAAAAAGTTTTATATCACAAAAAGGGTTAACAACACTTACAAAAGGGTGGATGAACAGGAGCACATCACATGTATAGTATGGCAGGTGGTCCTGCATTCTGGTAGTCCCAATGTGTCTTAGAGATATCCAAAGGTAAAACTGTGTAGCAGCATGTTCTAAAGTGGAAACAGAAGCCACAACTCCCAGGATACTTGGGAGACAGATGTGCTGTCTGAGTCAGTGTAGAGACCGAATCCGAGAAGTGACGTCAGTGGAAGGGGACCAGCAGCCAGCGTAGACTGCAAACCAGAAGTGATGTCATCAGAATGTGACGCATTTCGGAACAACTGAATCGTTCCTTCTAAATGAAGCAACCAAACGGTTTTCTGAAATGCGTCATGTTCTGATGACATCACTTCCGGTTTGCGGTGCATCCCCCTGACCTCACTTCAGAGATTCGGTCTCCACTGTCTCAGACAGCTCAGCGGTCTTCCCAATATCCGGAGTTGTGGCTTCCATCTGCTGGGCACTTTCGAACATGCTGCTATACAGTTTTACCTTTAGATATCTCTGAGACACATTGGGGCTAACAGGACACTGGACCCCCTGCCATACTATAAATATGACGTGCTTCTGTTCATCCACCCTTTTGTTATTTTTTTTAACCCTTTTTGTGATATAAAAAGTTTTCTTTATCGTACATCGCAGGACTCAGAGAAGCATAGTAATTACTATGTGGGTTATAGAGTCTACCTTCAGGTGATGGACACTGGCACGCCCTTAAGGCAGAAAGTTCCCTCCCCTATATAACCCCTCCCATACCGGGAGTACCTCAGTTTTTTCGCCAGTGTAGGTCACGATTGAACATGTGCTCTGAGGAGCTCCACTGGAGGGATCCATGCTGGATTTAAAAAGCCTCAATAGAAACCGGATCTGTCCAAAGTGATTCTTAGCCAAAGTGGACAGTACCCAGGCCTCGGATGAGAAGAACAGGGTTTTGCCTGTAATGCTCCTTATTTGAGGGCTGGATCCTGGGTTTTCTGTGCTTTGGTCATACCCAATACCAAAAGCTTACTGACAGGGTGCGATACAGGTCCAGGTGTTCCTGTCCATGGACCCTGGTCCCTGAAGGTCTGCAGACTCAGCTCTCCGTGATGGGCGAAGATTGGACTGCCTGTATTTTGCAGAGTCCTGCAGCATTGAATAAGGTAAGTGAAGGTTCTTTCAGAACTTGTTTCTGAAAGTTTCCTTCCTTTGAGCCATTATGCTAGATTGCCTGGGTTTGCCTGTCTGTGCCTCTCTCATTTTACATTACTTGTCCTGCGTGTATCAGTGATTGTGAGGATTACCTATAATGGGTACTTGCCTGGGGGCATCCACCTCCTATGCTGATAGTCTGTTCAGGGAAAGGTTCCTCCAAGGCTGTGGCTCTTGGATGGTTTTGCCTGGTCCCTCACATGCTGGCTCCTGGCTGACAGTAGCAGCACCTCGTGCACAGGCGCATAGGTGTGCGCGCGCACAGTAATCATCATAGCTATGCGCGCAACAACATAATGTTTATGCTCTTCCCAGCATCTTGTGCGCGGTGCACAGGCGGCGTGGCTCCAGGATCCGTGCGGTAGCGTGTCCGCACGCGCACGGCCTCAGGATAGGCTGCGCTCTGTATGAGGCTGAAATTACAGGGCAGAGCAGGTCAAGTGACATGCACCTAGTCCATTAAAGCTCAGTCTGCCTCACCCATCCTGGCTGACGGTGGACACAGAGAGAGATTGTGCACAATCCTTTTCAGTACAATTACTGCCTGGATAGATTAACAGTGGCATTTTCTCATGGCGCATAGTGTTCTCTGCATCACGCTGACCATTAAATAGCACACAAATAGCATCATTGCTGGTCTATGGGTCTGCAAGTGGATGCAATTTTTGGCTGTGAGTACCTCGGCTTTACTATGGCAAAAGTCTCAGGGTCTAAAATGCAAAAAAAGTCAAAGGGTTCACCATCAGGCTCAGAGAATTTTGGGCATTCTCCGGCAGCTATTTTCTCTCCTGATAAATCAGAGACTCCTCAGAGTGAACCATCAAGGCTGTTAGGTTCTTCTGCACTTGCCCCTCCTGCTCCAATGTTTGTAACAGAAGAGGCTCTAGCCTCAGCCATGGGTGGACTGGAACAGAGATTAGCGACTTTGATTGCATCTTCTCTCTCTCTCTCTCGCACCAGGTCTCCCTCTCCCTCTGCAGATTTCCTCTTGTCGGAACAACTATCCCCGGAAGAGGTTGACTTACCCTCAGGGGATCAGGCAGAGGGTCAGTCAGATGTTTCTGACTCTGAGGATTCTACCCTGGAGGAACCGTTTTCGGCTTCTCAGTCGAAAGCTTGTTGGCCTACGGCCACATCACCATGAAAGCGCCCGATCTCTTCTGATCTCGGAGGCTAAGCAATGTCAGGCCTGGTCAGTACCTGGATGGGAGACCGCCTGGGATTACCAGGTGCTGTAGGCTTCAGCCTTCAAGTTATCTCACTGTTTCTGCCTCCTAAAAAAATTCTGTTTTATATCCCATGGAGGAGAAGAGAAGTTCACTAAAAAGTGGAGTGTCTCTATGGTGGACGCAGCTATTTCCTCTGTGAACAAGACTCTGACCTGTCCAGTGGACAACGTGCAGATATTTAAGACCCGACAGATAAGAGACCGGAGACGTTGTTAAAAACATTGTTTGCTACAGCCAGAGGGGTAGCCCAACCTGCAGTAGCAGCTATTGGTATCTGCCAAACCTTAAAAGACCAGATGAAGCAGCTCTTGAAAGATATATCCCGGCTCAGCAAGCTCAGGAGTTGGCTGACTTCCCCGAGGCATTATGCTTTGCAGTAGATGCCATCAAGGACTATATACAACAGTCATTCCGCCTTACGCTCCTTTTAGTACATATGCGTAGGCTGCTTTGGTTGAGAAACTGGTCAGCTGAAACCCCTTGCAAAAATCTTCTAGCAGGGTTTCCCTTCTATGGAGAGCATTTGTTTGGGGAAGATCTGGATAAGTATATCCAGAAAATTTCCAGTGGCAAAGCACGCTGTTGCCAGTTAAAAAGAGGTTTGGAGGCCCTCCTCTTTGGTTCCTGGGCCTTCTTCTCTCAGGCAGTTCCGGCGGCCTCCCGGAAGGTTTAATGCAGGAGGAAAACCTCAAGGGCAATCTCAGGCTCCCAAGAAACCCTGGAACCGTAAGCCGGTCAGACCTGTGTCTAGGTCAGCATTATGAAGGTTCACCCCCACTCAGCCGGGTGGGGGAAGACTTCAGCTGTTTGCGGGAGCCTGGTAAGAAAGGATCCAAGACGATTGGGTCCTCTCCACGGTTCCGAGGGGGTACAAGCTGGAGTTGCGAGAATTTCCCCCACCCCGCTTCCTGGCCTGTCCCGAAAGACCCAGGAAAAAGAAAGTCTCTAGAGTTGGCCTTGGATCATATGCGTTCCCAAGGGGTGATCATGGAACTACCGGTAGAAGAGCAAGGTTTGGGATTCTATTCAAATCTTTTTACTGTCCCCAAGCCGTACAGAGATGTAAGACCATTCTGGATCTCAAGGTCCTAAACCAGTTCCTAAATGTCCGATCCTTTCGGATGGAATCAATCTGGTCAGTGGTCACCTCCTTGCAGGGAGGAGAACTATTAGCCTCCATAGATATCAAGGACGCATACCTACACATACCTATCTTTCTCAGCCATCAGAAGCTGTTATGCTTCACGATGAATTAGCGCTATTTTCAGTTTGTGGCTTTACCCTTCAGTCTAGCCACTGCACCTTGGGTGTTCACGAAGGTGCTGGCCCCCCTGTTGGCCAATCTAAGGTCTCACGGCATATCTATAGTAGCCTATTTGAACGATCTGTTGCTGGTAGATTGCTCAGTTGCCAAACTAAATCGAGCAGTACATAGAACCGTGAGGTACCTGGAGTCCATGGGTTGGATTCTCAACCTGGACAAGTCAGCCTTAGTTCCTGTGAAAAGGCTGGAATATTTAGGTCTACTCTTAGACACAGATCAGAAAAATATATTTTTGCCTCAAATAAATGTTGATTCTTTAAGGGAACTAGGTCAGTTCAAAGCGTCAGCCTTCCATTCGCCTTTGTATGCGGCTGCTCAGGAAGATGGTAGCCTCATTCGAGGCCATCCCATTTGCCCAGTTCCACTCAAGGAAACTACAGAACGCCATCTTGTCCGCTTGAAACAAGAAGGTCCAAGCCTTAGGCTTCCCTATGTTCAGGTCCGGACTGGCCTACCATGAGAGCGGGAAATATCCCGGTAGGCTGGCTGTCATGGGGCTGCTGTGAACAGGACTCTGGGCTGGCTGAAGAGATTAATTCTAGCAGCGGAGCGGAGGGCTGGAGGAGCACGTGACTATCGTGCGGCAGGCACTGGCAGGTCTGTGCTGTGGTGTGGAGGAGGATAATGCAGGTGGGAGGGAATATGGATGGACACGAGTGTTCTCTGGACTGATTTCTCTTGTAGGGAACCCACAGCCAATAGCGCTGCTTAGAGGAGTACAAGGGAGGACCTGCTCCTCCTCCCATCTGTCCACAGCCAATCAGCAGGCAGTGTAGCTCTTCCCCGCTCACATTTGACTCTAAGTACTGGAGTGAGGCTGAATGGGGGACACCAGGAGGGAGACACAGGAAAGGTATGATGACACCAATCTTCTGCAGCCTCAGGACACACAAATCTCTCTGCATGGAAAAAACAGGATGTTGCTGGCCAGCTGCAGTGACTTTCAGATGTGATCAGACAGTGTGCAGGTTACCAATCAGCCTCCACCCCACCTCTTGTCTCCCTGGTTACTTTTTTTTTATCTGCCTAGCCTGACCTGCACATTGTCTGATCACACTGACAAGATCTCTGGAAGACACTGCAGCAGCATTCTATGAGACCAGGGACACATGGCTGTAAAACCATTTCAGCTTATAATCAGCTATCTATTTAGACAGAGCTCTGTGTGTGTTGCACAGATTGTTTAATATGAGTTTTTTTGTTGTTGGAGGATTTACTGCTGGATCAGGCTAAAAGCTTAACAGACCAATTAACTGGTTACTGTCCTCCACTAATCCTGAGAAGTCAGTTTTTGCAAGTAAATTGTATTTTAGAAATTGGATGTCTCCTGAATCAATCATGTCTGCAATCCCTAACCGTCCCCTGTACCATGTCTGCAATCTCTGACCATCTCCTGTAATATGGCTGCAGTATCTGACCATCTCCCGTGCTATATCTGCAGTCTCTGGCCATCTCCTGTAATATGGCTGCAGTCTCTGACCATCTCCTATAATATGGCTGCAGTCTCTGACTATCTTTTGTGCTATAGCTGCAGTCTCTGACCATCTCCTGTGCTATATCTGCACTCTCTAGCCATCTCCTGTAGTATGGCTGCAGTCTCTGACCAGCTCCTGTAATATGTCTGCAGTCTCTGACCATCTCCTGTAGTTGGTCTGCAGTCTCTGTCCATATCCTGTAATATGGCTGCAGTCTCTGACTATCTCTTGTGCTATAGCTGCAGTCTCTGACCATCTCCTGTGCTATATCTGCAGTCTCTAGCCATCTCCTGTAACATGGCTGCAGTCTCTGACCATCTCCTTTAGTTGGTCTGCAGTCTCTGACCATCTCTTGTGCGATAGCTGCAGTCTCTGACCATCTCTTGTGCGATAGCTGCAGTCTTTGACCATCTCTTGTGCGATAGCTGCAGTCTTTGACCATCTCTTGTGCGATAGCTGCAGTCTTTGACCATCTCTTGTGCTATAGCCGCAGTCTCTGACCATCTATTGTGCTATAGCCGCAGTCTCTGACCATCTCTTGTGCTATAGCCGCAGTCTCTGACCATCTCTTGTGCTATAGCCGCAGTCTCTGACCATCTCTTGTACTATAGCTGCAGTCTGTGACCATCTCTTGTGCTATAGCTGCAGTCTCTGACCATCTCTTGTGCTATAGCTGCAGTCGTTGACCATCTCCTGTAATGTCTGCAATCCCTGCAGGAGAGGGCACACACATGACACACACACACACTGTACACACTTCCTCATCTGCCACAGCAGAAGTATATTACAGCCCCCAGTTCAGAGGGGGGGATGCTTTATGGTGGGCGCTATGGCCAAGGCACATTTCACATTGAAATCCACCCTCCCCATAAGACAATAATTCATTGGGTGCAATATACATATAGGTGTAAATACATACAGTGTGTGTGTGTATAGATATAGAGGAGAGAGAGGGAAAAAAACAAGGAGTAAGAGAAGGAATAAAAATAGGGGGAGAAACAAAGAAAACAGGTGAGAAAGAACATGAAAGATGGATAAAGAGCGATAGATAGGGGTGGGGACAAGACATTAAGATAGAGCGAGATAAGAGAAAGAGAAAGAGTGGTACATCCTAAGAGGTACCATAAGAATATTAATACTGTACGAGTGGAAGGCACTCCACGTGCTAAATGTCTGCGGGTTAGGGGTGCAAATTACTTGGGTGCTGCAATTACTATGCTTCTCTGTGTCCCGTGATGTACTCCAATAAAAGGATTTTACAGGTAAGCTGTTATAAAAATCCTATTTTTACTTCTGCACTTAGAAGCGCCTTTTCTCTGTTTACAACATACATATACATTTTGTGGGTCTGGGTGACTCATACATTGTATGTGAGTGTGCGTGTGTGTAATATATATATATATATATATATATATATATATATATAATATACACACACCTCAGAACACAGTTAAAAATACATTTTTCCATTTGATATGCTTTCCTGCACACAATTTCTTTTTACTTTGTCTGAACCTAAAATGAGATCTACTGTAACAGCATACACTTTCAGTTTATAACATCAGCATTGTAATAGCAAAACAGATTAATGGTATTTTTTCCTTTGCTCATTCCTTTGGATTACTTTAATTTTCTAAGGGCTACATATTCAATGGAACCTTGCTGCCTGCAAGCAGATATGATGTGGTGTGTTTCCTATACTAATTGTGCCTCCTCAAACACCTACTCTCAGCACGTCTGTAGTTCAGACCGCAGGCTCTACGAAAGGTGTGACACAAGCTGTGTATTATCACACTGTATATACATACTTTAAGGAGGAGGAACATATATACATTTCCATAACTCTTGAGGCAATAAACACATGTAATAAATAGGTATGTAGTGCACAGCTCAGTTTGTGTATCAGTCATGACTATGTTATGTAGTGCTACCCCTGAAGTAGCTGCTTGGTAATTTGGATATTCTGTTCTGCACCTCAAAGCAATGAACACCCTCCGTCCCTCTGACACACCTCGTGGAATGAAAGTTACTGCAAGCACTTATAGCAATACAAGTTTAGATACCATTTTAACCTGGCTGTAAATTAGTACGAGGAAATGGTCGCAAGACCGTTTAGTGGTAAATGAACTCAATGTTAAATTGATAGTCTGGTTGAGAAAAGACCATCCAGAAGTCCATTTAGTTAAACCAATAAAAGGGGAGGGAGAAAAAAAGTGCAATACCCTCCCCACAGTTGATCTAGAGCAGTGGTTCTCAAGTGTCGGGACCCCCTGATAAAATTTCCCAAGTTGTGGGGACCCCTAAGGCCGCGTACACACGACCAGTTTCAGCGGACAGATTCGATTGAGTGTACGGGCTAGCAGACAGGTTTCCAGCAGACAAAAGTTTTAAAGCATGCTTTAAAACTTGTCTGCTGGAAACCCGTCTGTCCGACATGTCCGCTGGTTAGTACGCCTAACCAGCGGACAAAAATTCCCCCCATACGTAGAATGTATTCGACGCATGCGTGGAAGTATTTTACTTCCTGGTTCGGTGACGTGGCGGCGTCAACGTCACCGCCACGTCACCGCGCTGTCTGTCCGCAGGGATTTTGGTTTGATCGTGTGTACACAGATCAAACCAAAATAGCCGAGCAGACATGTCCGATAAAAAAAGGTCTGTTGAACCGTTTTCATTGGATAAATCTCCTCGTGTGTACGCGGCCTAACAGTAAAATTATTTTCGTAGCATGGGTTGTCAGCACCTAAGGCAAGACAAGTAACCCATGGACATTTAGCACTCCCTGAGTCACTCTTTCTCTTTTATTCTCCTTTCTTTTCGTTTTATCTCTCTATTCTAATTTCTTTTTTTTCCCTATCCCTCTCTCTAGCTGTCTTTCTTATTTCTCTTATTCTTTCTCTCCCTTTTTCTTTGTTCCTCCCCCTCTTTTCCTTTCCCTTCCATGTATTCTCTATTTTTATTCCTTCTCTTACTCTTTGGTAGGGGGTTGGGTGAATGGTATGAGTGGCAGTGCTGGGGGGGAGATCTGATCAGCCAACTTGGGTGCTCTTTTTGAAGGTCATCTGCTGATCTGAGAACTGTAGTGGGGACTTTTAATGGCAAATATAATCACAGGTAGTGTTACTCACTGTGTCTCTGGGTTCACTCTGTCTCCTTCTTTGCGGTGTCTCGTAGCAGTGACACCTATGCCGAAATCCAGCCCCTCCTACTTCACATTCCTCACCAGTCAGCTGACCTCTAGTCTCTGCCCCCCAGCCATGCTGTGAACTGAATGGGCGGTTGCGAAGAGGCTAAGTGGTGGTCCACAGGCTCCAGGAACCGTTCAGCTGGGCGGCCACAGAAAGGCTGGGTGAGCGGTGTGGGCTTAAGGAACAGCCCAGGATTTGGTGACCCCTGGCAAATCATCATTTGACCCCCAGGTTGAGAACCACTGATCTAGAGGAAGGCAAAAAAAAAAGAGCAAAGCATGATCCAATTTGCTCCAACAGGCAAAAAATGTATTCCTGATACCCCAAGAGGCAATCGGATATTCTCTGGAACAACTTTACATATAAATGTTAGTATCCAGTCATATAATGTATTGGTATGGGATATAATCAATGGTGGTTTGAGCATATATGAACACACAGAGCAGGTAGATTCAGACAATCAGATAAACCGTATAATCACAATGCCAAAGTAACTTAGAATAGAGTCCCGCTAAACTGGGATTAACTTATGAATCAGCAAAGTCAACAATAAACAGTGCATACAGTATAATAATCAGAGCTTTTTTTCTCAGAAAATAGGTGCAGGAACTCAACCACGACCCGTTCAGATTTCACAAACAGTAGAAGGGTCTTAAAGGGGCATTAAATACCAGAATTGCATTACATACAGTGTGCAGAGTTCAGGGGGTTACAAAGCAGTCACGTGTAAACACAGAAACCAAACTTCTGTGTTCACAAGTGATTGTGGTGAGCGGGCACCAAAGGGTCTGAGCCAAAGGTGGTGGAACTGAGTTCCCCCAAGTTCCCCCAGAAAAAAAGCCCTGATAATAATTAACTGCAATTCAAATAATAACACTAAATTTAGTCTAGGGTGCACTCTAGTAGAACAGCTAGGATATGGTGCTATGTCCCCTGAGAGGTACCTCTTAGCATAAGCAAAATGTGGAGGTCTCTGTGCAGCAGCTTTAATGGGATAGTCTTTAGTTCCACACTAGGGGGTGAGGAAGGGGTTAAGTATGTTCCCTGGGTGTGTTCTAACTGAAGGGGGGGTGGACTGACTAGGGGAAATGACTGATCGCTGTTCATACATTGTATGAACAGACTATCAGGCATTTCTCCCGCTGACAGGACCGGGAGCTGTGTGTTTACACACACAGCCCCTGGTTCTCGCTCTTTAAAGAGCGATCGCGGGTGCCCTGCGGTGATCGCGACCGACTGGCATGCGCGACGGAGTCAGGGGTGAGTGGGGGTGCACGTGAGCGCCTCCGGCGGCGTGCGCGCGTCCCTATTGGCTGCTCGGCGAGATGACGTATAGCTACATGATCTCGCCCAGCAGAGCCGACCTGCCGCCGTATAACTGCGGCTGGTCGGCAAGCAGTTAAAGTCTTCTGCCTCTGGAGTACTGTTCCCACAGTGAAGTGCTGCCTGACTCTATTGAACTCTTGGGGAGAAGGAATAAATCAAGCGTGTACCTTTAAAGAAGAAAGCGAGTACTTGTCGCGCCATACCAGTAAATTTCCCTTTAATTTGTCAAGTAGTCCCCTGAACCTGCTGGGAAAAACACATGTCCCCTGCTGACCTCCTCTAGAATTAATTACAGGAGCCAGCAGTGACTTGAAGTTGAAGAATGGGAAGAAGAACCAGCGAGAGTTACTGGGAACCAGGAGATTGTCACTTCCAGAAGTGCGCATTTCCCAGCAGAATTCAGGGAATCTTTTAACAACATAAACTTATATTTATCGGCATATAACACACACTTTTTCCCTCTGAAAATCAGGGACAAAGCAGGGGTGCGTTTTATACGCCAATAGCGTACCTCAGAGCTGTCATCTCCTCTCCGTTCGGCTCCTTTGCTTTCACTTTACACACACAGTCCCGCCTCCACCACCGGCATTGGACCAGTGTTCTGCCTATCACAGTAGCTGGTCCAATGCCGATGGCGGAGGTGGGACTGTGTGTGTAACGTAAGAGCCGAGTGCAGAGGAGATGACAGCTCAGTGATTTCCTGATTCAGGCTGCTGGTGTGGGAGATGGTGAGACTGCAAATGAGTTATAAGTGGGGTTGCATAAACTGATATCATTATTTGTTCTACATGAAAACAACAAGTTTGCTATAGATCAAGAGAAAGAAATCTTTTGAAACAATTTTACTATAGATGCAGAACAATGGAGTTATGCCACCTCCAATTTGGTTTCTGCTGTTGATAGCCTCTGAATTAAATGCTGAACAGCATGTTTATGCACCCACAGATGTGGTTACCTATGGTATGATCTTGCTATGGGTCTGCATTGGTGACAAAGCAATTCCACAAAAACCAAATGGAAAGCCTCAGCTAAAGAGGATTGATGCAGATGCCAGAGCAAAAGGTTTTCTATCCAGTTTACTTTGTTGTGGCAGGTGCATGGAAACCAAGTAAATCAATGCTCTTGAATGTTCTCTAATTCCCAAAGCTTCACTTCCTTGAATGAGAAGTTTGAAAGTGTTAATGAGAGTGTACCAGCTGATTTTGTTTAAAATTAAAAAAATATATATTTATTTTATCTGTTTGTGAAGACTTTTTAAAATAAAAAAAATGACGATTCCACAGAATACAGTAGTGTAAAATTGAGCTCAAACAGTCAAGGATTGTAGGCCTAACCGATATATGCCTAAATTGTATATTATCTATGGGGAGGGGAGTGCTCTTGAGTGGACTGTCAGCAACAACTGTCCGATGTTGTCTAAGTTTAAAGTTGTAATCTAAAAAAAAAAGAAATTGAGAAATTAGCTAAGGTTGACATTTGAAAGCTAGCGATCAATTCGTTTTTGTCAACTTCTGTTGATCCATAAAATAATTTTTGGGTGTACAGGTCTGTGCACACACAGGACACATTAGAAAAGTTTCTTCTAGCACTGCAATTCAAAGAAAGCAAGTTTGTTAAAGTGGATATAAACCCAACCACTAAAATTGTATTTGAGCTTAATATAAAGGCCCTTTTCATGCACTTTGTTGTATGGGGTGACAATGCTTTGCCCCTTACTCTCAAAATTGTCTTTCTGTGAATTGCCCTGTCACCTTTAAAAAGTTTGCAGCAAGAACAATAAGGAAAAAACACATGCATCCTGTCATCAGTTAACTGCATTTGCACATGAAAAATTGCAGCCACAAAAATTAAGAAAATACAGTATGTCCAGTGTACAGAGACTGTGAAACAAATTCAGTTGCAGACAACAAACAATAGAAAACATATTTAAGACTAGACATTCCATGTGGAGAGGCTGTAAGGAATTTGCAGGACACACATTGGCAACCTTAAAGTGGTATACACTATACTACCACTTTCACTTACAGGTAAGCCTATAATAAGGCTTACCTGTAAGTATAAAGAATATCTCCTAAACCTGTACGGTTTAGGAGATATTCCCCCCGCAATGCGCCACTGATTGCAGCGGGACATGCGCAGCAGGGATCCTCGGCTAAAGGGCCGGCAGCCGCTGGAGTGCTGGAGCGGCGATACCCAGAAGACACGCAGAGTCAAGATGACATCTCGCTTGGCGTGGACCAGGTAAGTTCTCACCTCGTTCCGAGGTAAGTATTTCATAATGAGCTAGTATGCGGTGCATCCTAGCTCATTATGGCTTTTGCCTTTCAGGTGAAAAAAAAAATAATAATCGCGGGTATACAACCGCTTTAAAGGAGTTGTAAACCTTCCTGTTTTTTCACCTTAATGCATTGTAAGATTCCTAAAATTACAATGTTGATACAATGCATATTTGTTTATGAGAAATGGAGAAGAAAGCATATTTGCTTTTTTAATGCTGTCTGCAAGTGTATAAGGTTATAACAATTAATGCATTTAACAAGCTCATAATGTTTTCAGTAATTCTAGTTGACATAGTACTTTAAAGAATAATAAAGACTTGCAGATAGTGTACATTTACTGACAACACAGCTATGGGCGTCTGCTCCATAGGGCAAGGGAGAGCATTTGCCCCCCCCCCCCCCCCTAGCAATCAGTGCCATGATTCTCGCAGAGGAAAACAGCGGGCAGGAAGCAAGGTGGCCGCACGACAAATTCAATTAGAGCCGCTCTCTCTCTGTCTCTCTCTCTCTCTCTCTTCTAGCTTCAGCTGACAGGCGACCGGGGAGATATACTGTACAGACAGCCCGCGGCTTTCCCTGTCACAGCGCCACTGCTCTATTTACCAGAGAACTCGGCAGTGGCGCTGTGACAGGGAGAGGAGAGCCGAGGGCTGTCTGTACTGTATATCTCCCCTATCGCCCCCTCCCCCTCTCTGTCAGCTGGAGCTAGAAGAAAGAGAGCGTCTCTAATTGGATTCGCCGTGCCTCCGCCTTGCTTCCTGCTTTCCTTGTCATGATTGGCCACAGCAGAGGGCCAATCAGAAGACTCTGGGGACTGGGGGCATCATGGGATATGTAGTCCCTTAAGAGTGGTGACCCCAGCGTGTCCACAGACACCATGCTAAAGCCCCCAGCATGCAAGCAATCTGCTGGGGGGGATTACAAAAGGAAAAAAAAGAGAATACTGTGCTCATGCTGGGCGAAGCCAGAGAGAGAGCCACGCTGTACCCACACAACCAGAGAGCCACACTTTACCCGCACCACCAAAGAGGGAGCCCCACTGTATCCGCACAACCAGAGAGGGAGCCCTGCTGTACCCACACCAACCAAAGAGGGAGAAAGACCGCGCCGCTGCCAGGGTACAGGCATGCTACACTGACTAGAGTCACCCCAGGAAACCCAGAGTGAGTGAACGTCCAGCTAGAGGGATCACTATTGCGGTTTCACCAGGTCTGGTAAGAGGGCCTGTTGGCCATTATCCATTACTGTTCCCAGGGACTGAGACATTAGGAAGTGTCTAACCTGATATCCTCTATCTATGCTGGGGGCAATTATTGCAGAAAATTACACCAAATGCTGGGAGTTTTGAGTGAGGAAACTGACACCAGTGTCGAGGGTCATTATTATGTACATTGGTACAGAGGCTGAAGCTTTTATTCTAGAAATTTGCACCGATGTGGGGGGTTATTATTGTTGCTACTGACACCAATGCTGGCGATTTTTCCTGTGGAAACTGACAGCAAAGCTGGAGATTGTTATTGCAGAAACTGGCACTGATCCTGTGGGTTATTTTCTTTGGGGGGGGGGGGGACTTAATTTTTTATGATCTTGTTATTCAAAGTTCCTAGTTTCTTGATAGTTGCATCAGATTTCTCAAACCTCTGCATGCCTGCGCTTTATGTGGTAATGGCCAAGCCCCTCCCCTTCATGACATTGTCAAATCAGACCAACTTCTTTATACTTCTAAGCATAGCCCATTGCATTAGGGTATGCACCCCAAAGCTCAAACACATGTTCGTGTGTATGTGTATATATACTGACGGTGTCATTAGAGCAGTGGATGTAGGATAGTGGATGATATCAGTAGTTTTTATTTTTATTATTTTGTTTTCTTTTTTACAATTGTATTAGTTTTATTTTTTATTTTTTTTAATTTTTCAAAATAGGGGGAATGTGTGGCACATGGGGTGATTAGGGTGTGCCCAGGCACACCTGGCACACCCTGTGCGCACGCCTATGCTTCTAAGGCTGCGTACACACGATCAGACTGGTCCGATGAAACTGGCCTTAAGGCCAGTTTTATCGGACCAAATCGATCGTGTGTACGGCCCATCGGACTGTTGTCCATCGGACCAAAGTCTTAAAACTTGCTTTAAAATCTGTACGATGGATGCCTGACCATCGGATAAAAACGATGGTTAGTACGCAAAAGCATTAGATCAAAAACCCGCACATGCTCAGAATCAAGTCGACGCATGCTTGGAAGCATTGAACTTTGTTTTTTCCGCACGTCGTTGTGTTCTAAGTCACCGCGTTCTGGCCCGATGGGGTTTTGGACTGATGGTGTGTATGCACTTCAGACCATCAGACCACTTCAGCGGTGACCCGATGAAAACGGTCCGTCGGACCGTGTGTACGTGGCCTAACATGTACAGTAGTCCACAATTTTTTATTTTTTTTTAGCCTGTACATACCTTCTAATCTATATTTGCATGTCGGCTTCCAGGTACTTCTCCCAGCGGGAGTAGGCGTTTCTATGCTGAGGAGGCATGTCATCTGGGATGTCGCCCAGATGATTGACGTCCTTTCAGAAGTTCTCCCCAGCGGATAAGGCCCCGCCCCCGTATTGCGTAGGCGCGTCACGAGTCACGGCGTTTCCGAAAGAAGCCGAACATGCAGAGCTGCGAGTCGGTTCTTTACGGCGCCTGCGCACCGACTAGGAGCCGTGTAGAGCTGACTGCGCAGGCGCCGTATAGAGCTTCTTCATGTTCGGCTTCTTTCAGGAACGACATACCCGGAAGTCGACTTGCAAATATAGATTAGAAGGTATGTACAGGCTAAAAATAAAAAAAAATTGCGGACTGTACATGTTAGTAGTATAAAGAAGTTGGTCTGATATAAATGTTATTTGGGTGAACCTCGGCTTTAAAGTATAAGATTATGACTAAATATTTTAAATTCAAAAGGGTTTCATACAGTTGGTTTTTATGAACGTTTCTGTTTTAGGTACAACTTCACCCTAAGATACATGGACATCACATGTGATGCATATAATCATTTTCGAAATTGCTTAAACAATTTTGAGACCGCTAGACATGGAAAACAAAGATGGTCAGCACAGGAAATCAAACTAATGTTTCCACAATTTTTCATCTATGAACGAGAACATTTGGTAAGTTTTTTTATGTGATCTCATGCAGTGTGTTCCCTCCTGTGATCTAATGCAGTGTGTTGTTGGCTTCTAACTGACTTTGCTATGTAGTAAATCTAAACCATGCTCTTCACATTTGTTTTCTTAAGTTAGCAGGACATTTAATATTCAAGAGAAAATAAGCCAAATCAATAATCATACACAAAAAAAAATACATTTCATCAAGCTGAACACAAAGGTGATTCACACAAGAAAAATCATACTGTATAAAGCATTGCCTAATTTGCTCTAACCGAAAAATATTCTGCTCTGATTTTCAAAGAAAATCAGATATACCATGGATCAACAGTCTACAGTTATCTCTTATAAACAATAGTAACCAAGATTTTGTGCATTTAAAGCAGGGGTCTTCAAACTATGGCCCTCCAGTTGTTCAGGAACTACAATTCCCATCATGCCTAGTTATGTCTGTGAATGTCAGAGTTTTACAATGCCTCGTGGAAGGTGTAGTTCTAAAACAGCTGGAGGGCCGTAGTTTGAGGATCCCTGATTTAAAGGTACATTTTTGAAGCAGTCTTCTTAGATTGCTAGAACTTGCTCCTGTGTACTATTTCACATTTTCACAGCTCTTACTGCAAAGAACTCTTTCTGTATACAGAGATAAAATTCCACAGACGTTTATCTAAAAAAGGAACTGGTAATTACTCTATTAACTATAAATCATCATTACTCGCACAAAAAAAAAAAAGAAGTTGTTGTGTAATACTAAAAATTAGGGGGAGCTGGCATTTATAACACAAGTCTAGTATTTTGGTCTTCTGCCTGTGTATATGGTCAGCCCTTCTTTGTTTCTTTAAACACAGTAAAATGTGATTCAAGTACACCCATAGTTACCTTCAGTGAAATCTGCCTGTCAAAATGATAAGTAGTAGGTTGAAAAAAGACACAAGTCCATCCAGTTCAACCATAAAAAATAAATAAATAAAATTATACCCATATACCCAATTCTATACCCACAGTTGATCCAGAGGAAGGCAAAAAAAAACAGCAGAGCATGATCCAATTTACTACAGCAAGGGAAATAAATCCTTCCTGATCCCCGAGAGGCAATCAGATTTTCCCTGGATCAACTTTACCTATAAATGATAGTACCCAGTTATATTATGTACATTTAGGAAAGTATCCAGGCCTTTCTTAAAGCAATCTACTGAGCTGGCCAGAACCACCTCTGGAGTGGGTCTGTTTTACATTTTTACAGCTTTTACTGTGAAGAAACCTTTCCGTATTTGGAGATGAAATCTTTTTTCCTCTAGATGTAAAGAGTGCCCCCTTGTCATATTCTTGTATCCTATAAAAGTCAATTTTGGCCCCACCTCCTCCTCCCTCACAATCCTGTGAGAATGAACTGGCTTTATACACTTACCAAAAGTATTGGGACGCCTGCCTATGCACGCACATGAACTTTTATGGTATTTCAGTCTTAGTCTGTAGGGTTTAATATTGACTGGCCTGCACAGAGTCCTGACCTCAACTTAATAGAACACCTTTGTGATGAATTAAGGATAAGACTATGAGCCAGGGTTTTTTTTTCATCATATGTTCAGTTTTAGATTTAAGATCTGTTACAGGTTTACTTGAAGTATAATTTAAATATACTTGACCCCAAGTGTATGGAGAGTAACTTTCTCTTAAGGCTTAGTTTGTATGCTCAAAAGAGGCAGAGGAGGAGCTATACTTATAGTGGACACATGAAAACCATATATTTTGAGTAATCTTTACAATTTCACTTTGCCAGAGAAAATTGGCCATTTATAACTTTAATATCTGCAATAATAAATGTACACATTATCTTATGGAAGCATTGTTGTTAA
The DNA here is from genome assembly GCA_029574335.1 of Rana kukunoris. Lineage (NCBI taxonomy): Eukaryota > Metazoa > Chordata > Amphibia > Anura > Ranidae > Rana > Rana kukunoris. Next base: position 91,125,691 of record CM056054.1, read on the forward strand.
AATTCGTGGTCTGGTTATAAGGTACCTTTAACCTTTTTGCCACCACTGCCCGATCGCTTTCACCAACTATTTTTGCCCTCCCCAGGGTTAAACCCCCATCCCCTACCATTGTGCTTGCCAGGCACTGCTGTCCCACTTACGGGCGAAGGACCCACATGGCAGGGTTTGCGGGGTGAAGGAGAACAGCAAACATCAATTCGCTGATATCCCCTAGCTAGAATGAACACAGAAACAATGTTTAAAACATAAATTCTGGCTTCTGTTGTTGCTTTCGCCCTTCCGGCCAGGGAAAAAGCTGATGGAGCATGATCTGCATGCCATTGGCTTCAGGTGGGCAGGTGAGACATCAGGGATGTTAAAAAAAAAAAAACTGATGTCTCATTAAATGGTAACTGTCTTAAAAATATGTGATATAAATGTTTTAGTGAAAGTAAAAAAAAAGAAAGAAAGTCAAGAAATAAACTTACAAGCACTTGAAAACCTCACCCTACCCCTACGTGCATACATACACACATGCAAATATGCTCTTAAGGGGTGCCTACATACGAAAACATTGCTTACGAAACACATTGCATATCACTGCACACCAGAGTAAGAGCAGTATTTCCATGGCTATTATTCACAGTACATCTAATCCGATGTACTGTATGGGCTTGTAAAGTGTTGCCTATAGAAAATATAGGATACTGAAATTTGTCTTTGTTTGGCGGGTGCATGCAAATTTAATGCTTGACATGTCAGGTATCTATTTACTCAGTTTAACCTTATCCTTTATACTTTACCAAAAAATGGATAATAAATATTGTGTTTGTGCCCTAAAATGAACTTAAATTGTAGTTTTTACTGAAATTTGTATACTTAATAAACCATTGCACACATATCACAAGACATAAAAATTTGGAACGGCCATGATTTTATTCTCTGCTTTCAGAAAATGTACAATGGTTTGGAGATTTAACTAATCTTCAGGCCTTAATACATTTTTAAATATGTGGGCAAAAAAGCATTATCAGTGAAAGGGTTAAAGTTTCCCTGCTATGTGAGAATTATGTAGGCTGTCGTTGATTACCTCTCCTTTTGAGAATGCTAATATCTTGCTGTTATGATTATGCATTGTCCCTGGCCTGGAATAAAAATAGGTGTAGAGATAAGCATCTGATTTCTTTTGCTGCGTGTTTCCTGTCTGTGGCTCAAAAATATCAGTTGCACTGAGCCAGAGAACCAGTATATTCAGAAGGTATCCTGAAAAAGCAGCCCTCCTCCTACTTTTTTCACGGCACTCCTGGGCATCACCAGTGTGGTGATAGGAACATAACTGTTAAATTCTCAATTTCAGTTTCAGGATCAGAGTAAAGCACTTCATGCCTCTCATTTAGTCTCTTCCATATTTGAGCAATTGTCTTTCTGCTTCTTTGGACAGCTTGTCTGTCATAAGCATGCATTGGCTGTTCTATCACTGACCCTGTTGGTTTTTTTCAGCCTTTAATTTCTGAGCTTGGAAAGCCTCCATCTTGGCATGAAGAACTCCATGACCTCTGTTATCACCCCACTGCAGATAGCTAAAGATTTGCAAGCTACCCAAGGACAGACTGGGACACTGGGGCCTACCACATACAATTGTGTTTTGGTGCACACCTTGCTCAATGCCAAGTTTTTCATCACAGCACAAACGTGTTCATTCAACAACATTGCATTTGTTCCTGACGCCATAGAAGGACAGGAAACAATTACACGTTATCATACATCACAGGACAGAGTTAGGCTGATATTTATTACCTACTGGATTAAATGCCATTTCTAGGTGAATGGACACTGGTAGACAAAAGGTAAGTATGTTTGTTATAAAAATAAAAATAAACCTTTAGTATCACTTTAAGCTGTGTATGCCAAGCATGCAGTGCTTCCAGGGGGCAGCTGTGGGACACAGAGCAGACTCTGAACCAGGACTTTTCACCAGGTGTTGCTTGGCAGGCTAAGGTCCTTAACAGGATTGCTGCATAGGGGCTTGGTATACCCTATTAAGGAGTCTCCCTTCTGGGGTATGTAAATAATAAATACAAGGTATTCCCTTTTTGTGGCTTGCAATGTCTTAAAAAAAGAGAAGCGGAGATAACACTACAGGGAAAGGTACGCCTATGTTGTCAGTAGCTCCTGAGGAGCCTAGTCGTATCCTGAATGTTGTATCTTGTTGTATCTTCCGGTAATCTGAGCCGCTGCGCCTGTCTGGTATTGTGCCTACAGTCAACGCTGCTGCTTTACCCTTTATCACCAGGGATGAACTATCCTCAGCCCTAACTGGGTTAGAGCACAGGATTGCTGGCATGATTGTCTCCATTCCGCAGGGTGGCAAGAAGTGTGCCAGATCCCCCTTCCCTGAGCCTCCTAACTTGGAGTAGGAATGGGTTGAGAATCGGGAAGAGCTAAATGCCAAGGATTCTGTGGAGGGCCTGGCAGATGAGTCTGCTTCTGAGCAATCTGGGCCAGATGATGTCCAGTTAATGTCTGCCCCTTTGGGGTCCCTGAGGCCTCCTCAGGCCTTACAGGCTTTCCACTTGCATCTACTGTTGGAACAGGCTGTGTATGCTGGCTGGGAACATCCTTACAGAATTGTAATTCCTCTTAAGAGGGTTTTCCCTTATATATCCCGTGGAGGAAAAGTTTAAGAAGTGGAGGATGCCATAACCCTGGTATCCTCTTCAACAGCGGCCGGTCCACTTTCATGAAAAAAGTGCTCTCAGCGGCAGATTCGCTGCAAGACTTTTTTGGGGGCAGAGAGGGCCCACCTTCTGCCGCGCTCCTGTGGTCTCCGCTGCTTACCGGAGCTGCTCAGCTCCACACCGTCAAACGTCACTTCCGCCCAATGGTCTTAAAGGGGAATTTATTTTTTATTTTTGCATTTCAGTGTTAATGTTAGATCTGAGGTCTTTTTGACCCAAATCTCACGTTTAAGAGGTCCTGTCATGCTTTTTTTCTATTACAAGGGGTGTTTACATTCCATATAATAGGAATAAAAGTAACCCATTTTTTTTTTTTTAAAAGGACAGTGTTAAAATAATCAAAAAACAATATTATTATTTTTTTTTAAAGCTCCCCGTCCCGCCGCATACGAAAACGGTGTTCAAACCACACATGTGAGGTATTGTCGTTAGAGCAAGAGCCATAATTCTAGCACTAGACCTCCGATGTAACTTAAAACTGGTAACCTGTAGAAATTCTTAAACATCGCCTATGGAGATTTTTAAGGGTCAAAGTTGGTTCCCATTCCACACGCAGGCGCAATTTTGAAGAATGACATGTTGGGTATCAATTTACTCAGCGTAACATTATGTTTCACAATATAAAAAAATATTTGCGCTAATGTTACTGTTTTATTTTTTAAATAAAAGACTGCTGCGCAAATACGGTGTGACATAAAGTATTGCAGCGACCAGCATTTTATTCTCTAGGGTGTCTGAAAAATATATATAATGTTTGGGGGTTTTTCTAGCAAAAAAAAATATTTTAACTTGTAAACACCAAGTCTGAAAAATAGGCCCAGTCCTTAAGTGGTTAAACAAGAACTTAACTTGTCCGGTGGATTATGCACTGGGCTTAAAGGATCCAATTGACAAGAAACTGAAATCATTATTAAAGACTTCCTTTTGTTTGGCCAGTTCAGCCTATTAAGCTAGCTTTCGCAGCTGGAGTCTGCCAGTCCTAAAGGTAAAGGTCAGACAGCCTGACAATCCTAACCAAGAGGATGATCCTGCTGAAAGCAGAACAGATATACCTTGAGCTCTGCGTTTTGCTGTTTGATTCCTCAAAGGATTCATTACAGCAGGTTTCTCGTTTGGCTCCCCTGTCTATACACATGCGCAGACTTTTGTGGCTTAAGAACAAGCTTCCTTGTAAGAAGTTATTGACAGGGTTCCCTTTTCAAGGGGAACGTTTGTTTGGTGAAGATTTGGACAAATATAGGCAAAAGATTTCTGAAGGGAAGAGTTCTCTACTTCCTGTGAAGAAAAAAAATCAGATGTCCCTCGTTTAAAACCTCAGGGACCACTTCCTCAGGTGTCTTAGCACCAAGGCAGTTCCGCCACCAACAGGACACTAGAGCCAGGGGGAAGCTGCAGGGCCAGAAGTAACCCTGGGACCAAAACTGTTCTAAACCCCCACACCAAACCCTACTTTTGAGGGGATGCCCACACTCTATCGGGTGGGGGAAGGCTGCTGTACTTGGAGAACAGTGGTTTAGGACGAGTAGGTCACCTCGACAGTATCCCACTGGATGGGTTCACTACACACTGAACTATAGAGGCAGCCGAAGACGGTTGAAAACAAAGAGTTTGGTTTATTCTTCCATATTGCTGGAAACAAGTGCAAGCATCCAAACAGCATAAACAAAACAAAACATAAAATAAACCCTGGCCACTTGGGGCGTCTACCTTCACCACACAGGAACCTATCTATGGAGTCTGGCACAGCCTACTGCTGGGCAGACACTGCTGGTCATACAGCAGAGAAAAAATAGTCTTTTTGATTTTATAACACAGAAAAATCAACAACCACCTCACCTCTTCAGAAGTCTTTTTCACTGCTCTCCTTAACACAAAAAGCCTCAGGATGCAGCAATCAGTAGTCATTCTTTGGATAACTTAGAGGCCTTAATTGCCTCATTCTGAACAGCTGATGTTTTCCAACGCCCTAAACCTTTCTGGCTACCTCTGTAGCCGACACCTGATAGTAATTGGTGTATTGTCTAAACAAGGCAGAAATGTATCTCCCGTCTGTGACAACACCCACAGATTTACCTGACTTCCTGTCACATACCCCCCTCTTGTTTCAACCCTAGGGATGGGACACAGGTTGCCAGGCACGCATGCACTCGGGACAACCCATCTGCATTCCCCATTTTAACACCGGGGCGATGCAAATGCTTTTTTTATTCCTGGCCGACTCCGAGAGAGGAATTTGCCAATAACCCTTGGTCAGGTCTAACCCTTGGAGGGCCAGGAACCACCCTTGGAGGGCCAGGAACCACCTATTTATTCTCCTATTGGTCTCTTTGTTCTGTGCCATCCACTTCAATGGGGCATGATCCGTCACCAGTTCAAACTGTCTACCCACGAGGTAGTACCGGAGAGAATCCAAAGCCCATTTCACCGCCAAACACTTTCTCAATGGTGGCATAATTCTCCTCATGGGCCTTCAACTTTCGGCTGAGGTACATAACAGGGTGTTTCTCCCCCTTGATAATCCTGGACAGTACAGCTCCTAACCCCACATTTGACACATCTGTCTGAACCACAAAGTCCCGTGAAAAATCTGGCGTATTTAAAACTGGCTAACTACATAAGGCCTGTTTTAAAGCCTGAAAAGCTGTTTCTGCTTCGGGAGTCCATTTGGTCATGACGGACTCCTTTCCTTTGGTCAAATTGGTCAGGGGAGCAGCCTGTAAGGCAAAATGGGGGATAAAGCGGCAATAATAACCCGCGATCCCCAAAAATGCACAAACCTGTTTCTTGTTGGTGGGACGTGGCCAATCCTGAATAGCCTCAACTTTGTTTATTTGGGGCTTGATTAGACCTCTTCCAATGGTATACCCCAGATACTTTGCCTCTTCTAGCCCAAGGGTACATTTTTTTGGATTGGCGGTAAACCCGGCTTTCCAGATGGAATCCAACACAGCCTGAACTTTTGGTAAGTGTGAGTCCCAATCCTCACTGTGGATGACAACGTCATCGAGGTATGCAGCAGCATAGGCTCGATGAGGCCGAAGGGTCTTATCCATGGTGCGTTGAAATGTGGCGGGAGCATTCTGTAACCCAAAAGGCATCCTCCGATATTGGAAAGATCCGTCTGGAGTTACAAATGCTTTTTTTATTCCTGGCCGACTCCGAGAGAGGAATTTGCCAATAACCCTTGGTCAGGTCTAACGTCGTCATGTACCAGGCAGTGCCTAAGCGATCAATCAGTTAATCTATGCGAGGCATAGGATAGGTGTCAAACTTAGTGATTTTATTCAGGCGGCGAAAATCATTACAAAACCGCCAACTTCCATCTGGTTTGGGCACTAAGACAATAGGACTGGACCAATCACTATTTGACTCTTCTATCACCCCCAGCTCAAGCATTTTTTTTACTTCCTGGCGAATTGCCTCTCACCGGGCTTCTGAAATTCTATAAGGCTTCAACTTGACCTTATCCGGAGACCCAACCTGGCAGGTCCTAAAACTTCTCCCTATTACGGAGCACAAATACTTTAACCTCCTGTTGCTGAGTTTTGAACAGAATCTCCGCTATCCCAGGGGGACAGCCAGGTTAAATGGGGCAGAAAATCAAGTAGTCTTAGCGACCAAGGACTCTCTATCCTTCCATGGTTTCAACAAGTTCACGTGATAGAGCTGCTCAGGTTTTCGTCTTCCCTGTTGGCTAATTTTATAATTCACCACCCCCATTTTCTCCAACACTACATAGGGACCCTGCCATTTGGCTAGGAATTTACTTTCGACCGTGGGGACCAGCACCAACACCCTATCAAAAGGTGCAAAGGAAGGGACCTGGTCCCCACGATTGTAAATCCTTTGTTGAGCCAATTGGGCTTCGCCTAAATGTTCCTTCACAATCGGCATCACTTGGGCAATTCTATCTTGCATTTGGGCCACATGTTCAATCACACTTCGATGCGGGGAACTCTCACTCTCCCATGTTTCCCTGGCAATGTCCAGTAGGCCCCGGGGGTGCCTTCCATACAATAGCTCAAACGGAGAGAACCCTGTGGACGATTGAGGAACCTCTCTTATGGCAAACATCAGATAAGGGAGCAGATAATCCCAATTCTTTCCGTCTTTATTCACCACCTTCCTCAACATTTGTTTTAAGGTTTTATTAAACCTTTCCACTAACCTGTCTGTTTGAGGGTGATATACTGATGTACGTAATTGGGTCACTTTCAGGAGTTTACAAAGTTCTTTGGTCACCCTTGACATAAACGGGGTGCCCTGGTCAGTTAGGACTTCCTTAGGAAGACCCACACGGCTGAAAACATGAAATAACTCTTTGGCAATGGTTTTAGCAGAGGTGTTTTGAAGAGGAATCGCTTCTGGGTGGCATAGTCAATTATTACCAAGATGTGCTGGTGCCCTCTAGTGGACTTCAGTAAGGGGCCAACCAAATCCATGGCGATCCTCTCAAAAGGGACCTCAGAAATGGGCAGGGGTACCAACGGACTGCGGTAAATGTGGCATGGGTGCAGTAATCTGACACACTGGACAGGAAGAGCAGTACAATTCTACTTCCTTAGTGATCCCAGGCCAATAAAACTTCTGGGTGATCCTCCGGGGTTTTTTCTGCTCCCAAATGTCCCCCAAGAATGTGCCCCATAGGCCAGTTCCAAAACCATCTTGCGGTATGTTTAAGCACTACCAGTTGCTGAATGGTGTCCTCTATCCTCTGTGACACTTCATATAACAGGTCCCTTTCAATAATGAAGTAAGGGAGGGCAACCCTCTCATCAGGGTTAACTAACTCCCCATCTATCTTTACTACATTCTCCCGGGCTCATAGCAATGTGGGGTCCCTCAATTGCTCAGTTGAAGTAAATAAATCATGCAGGCAACAACCAACTATAAGTATCTATCCTTTACTGTAACTTGTAATATTTATATATAAGCTATTGCATCTGTATTAACATACATGAGTCCTGTATCTGCTACTGTATATCAGGCCAAAGTGTGCTCTAGGCCTGAGGCTAAGCGTTAGTCAATGAGACAGACACCTTTGAAATTAAACAGTTATATTTATTCTAACAAAAAGCGTCCATTGTATAGTAAACAAAGCTGTAGCATAGAATTCCTATTGCACAATATACAATCACTAACAAGTTGCCCGTGGCCTATTACAATGAGGGCAAATAAGATAGAAAGATACTCAAGCTCGGTCCTTCCTGGCTGGGTCCTGATGGAAAAGGGAGGAAAATGCTAGGCCTCGTTGTTTGGCCACATGGCTAGGCCCAAAATACCGGTCAGGCTTCCATGCAGCCTAGGCCATGTGGCTTCAGCATAGGCCTCCAGATAACAGCTCTTTACAGCTTGCTCCCAAGGGACTAGCGAAAGTTCTCTTTCAAACTCCTTTTTACAACACTCATTCATTACTCATTCGCAACACCTCCTATTTTGCCTGCCCATCTGATCGACCAATCATTGCACTCCCATGACTCACATCCTTGTTTGTGGCTGTCATGCCGTATCTAGCCTCTGGGGGGCAATTTTGTCCATATCATCTTCCAATACAGTTCACCATAGGCTTCCTATGGAATAGCCCACAATGTTGCTCCTATTTCCTTTTGATCCCTGTAAGCATGTTAACCTAATCAAAGTCCTTTGTCTGTGGAGAGTGCCTAACAGCTGGTTTTGTTTCCTGGACCCATTGAAGTCTAGTGTAAGGAGTGTAGAAGATTGCCTTCCTGTGGCGGGGGGGGGGGGGGGGGGCAGGTATCCTGGCTTGTTTGACTGGAATCAGAGGATGGTCAGAATTCATACATTCATATTATTTGCAACATCAGTAATAACATTTTCTCTGTGCACCTCGAGGTCATCAAACCCTATCGGCCGCTGTTCCTCTTTTGAGGTAGCAGGCTCCTCCCTAGGGACTGGTGTTTCCCCTGCTAAGACTGAGAATGGAAACTCAGGAGAATCCTCACAGTTAGGGGTTTCTGGAGTAGATGTTTCAGGCTCAGAAGAACCACCTACTGGGGAATCTGGGCAGTCCCAGAGTTCCCAGAACTTTGGGAAATCCCTTCCCACAATGGCGTCATGTGGCAGTTTGGGAATTAAACCCACCTGGTGACACAGGTTACAGTGGGAGGTTTCAAAGGAAACTGTAGTCACCGGATATTCTCCAGTGTCCCCATGTACACAAACTACAGCCATTTTCCTAGGATGTAAGGTTTTTCCCACCACTAGATCACTTTTCACTAAGGTGACCAGGCTACCTGAATCCAACAATACCACAACATCTTTACCATCTAAGCACATTCTACATAAAGGTTTCTCATTTCCCTTTACTGCAGTGCATGTGGTTGCAAAAAGGGACTGTCGTCTCTCTGTCAGAAAGTCACACTGCATGGGTTCATCACCCGCTGGGCAAACCGCTGCTACATCTACCTCTTCCCAGCAACGGTAACAAATCAACCTTCTGGTCCTCTCCTGTGGGATGGGTCTTCCAGGCCGCTCTCGCCAAACATTGGCAGTAGTCCCGATAATACCTCTAGTTGCTCTTTGTTCCCTCTATCCACCCCCATCCCTTGATGCAGTCTTACCTATAGGTGGGGAGGGTCCGGTCTTGGGGTGGAAAGTCTGTGCGTCTCTGGTGGAAGAGGACAAATTCTCTGTTAGGTACTTTTCGACCAGGTCTACAAGTTTGTCTGCTGTTTCCAGGCCACCATGGTTCACCCATTTCTGCAGGGTGTTAGGAAGAGACCTAAGAAATTTGTCCATGACTACTCGCTCCAAAATTTTTGGCCGAACCGAGTTTCTGGCTGCAGCCAGATGAGGTCATACATCTGTGACCGAGGTGGCTTCCTCAGCTGATAACTCCCATTGTGGACCTGCTGAGCACGGACATCCAGGGTTACACCAAAACGTGCCAATATTTCCTCTTTAACCGATCATAGTTTTTTTGCGTTTGCAAGCTCCAAATCAAAATATGCCTCTCTTTTTCCGCTGTTCTCTCAAACATGGTCAGAAACATCTCAGGGTCATCATCTGCAGTCATCTTTGGCAATAAGTGCCTTGCCCGAAAAGTCGATATGTTACTGGCCTGACTCCCAGCCTCGGCCTGCTGTCTCTGAAGCTGTTTCATGATGGCCTCCATTTGCTGCTGGTGTCTCTGTTCCAAGCCTGCCATGCTCTCTCGGTGAGCTGCAAGGCTCTCTTGGTGAGCTGCAAGGATCCGCTGCAAACCTGCATTTGTCTGCTGTTGATTTGCATTTGCTAAAGCCAGCTGTTTCAGTATCTCCTTCATTTTGGGTTTACTTTAACTGCCCGCGGCACTCCACCATGTGTAAGGAGTTAGCTCAGTTGCGGGGGTGTGTGACCCCCTGGATGGGTTCACTACACACTGAACTATACAGAGAGGCAGCCGAAGACGGTTGAAAACAAAGAGTTTGGTTTATTCTTCAATATTGCTGGAAACAAGTGCAAGCATTCAAACAGCATAATCAAAACAAAACATAAAATAAACCCTGGCCACTTGGGGTGTCTACCTTCACCACACAGAAACCTATCTATGGAGTCTGGCACAGCCTACTGCTGGGCAGATACTGTTGGTCATACAGCAGAGAAACAATAGTCTTTTTGATTTTTATCACACCGAAAAATCAACAACCACCTCACCTCTTCAGAAGTCTTTCTCACTGCTCTCCTTAACTCAAAAAGCCTCAGGATGCAGCAATCAGTATTCATCCTTTGGATAACTTATACAGACCTTAATTGCCTCATTCTGAACAGCTGAAGTTTTCCAACGCCTTAAACCTTTCTGGCTACCTCTGTATCCGACACCTGATAGTAATTGGTGTATTGTCTAAACAAGGCAGAAATGTATCTCCCATCTGTGACAACACCCACAGATTTACCTGACTTCCTGTCACACTATGTATGTTGGGTGTAGGGTTTTTTCTCTTTACATATTTGTTACCTTGTAAAGCTAATTCTTTATTATTCTTATCATTTTATATATATATCTTATCTTTTATGACAGAACTGTCTTATTCCACGATTATTGTGGTTCACTCAGGGCACATACCAACTCGCTACCAATTACTAATTTCTCCATCAACAACTTACTTTCATGCATATTTTGTCACTGTATATGGTATGCATTTGCGCAATTCACTTTGCGTTTTTTCATTTACTATTCTCACGCACGATTTTGTGGTGTTGGCATTACCCTTTTTCTCAAATAATATACATTCCTTCTATTCTTCTTTTACTAGTCTTTATAACTTCTTTGCTAGTGCCTCCTATTAGTTCCATCTACCATTATATGGAAGGTATTACCCTTGGCACTGATATAGCTTACTAACCATAGCTTTGCTATATTACATATATATAAACAATTCTCCCCTGCCTTATTCATTTCCCTTCCACTATATTCTACTAGATGTGTCCCCACATCTCCTCCCTGGTGCCTTGTGCGGGTGGCTTCCCTATAGTGACTCTTCTTTGGGTGCTCCCTGGCTTCTTCTCGTACGTCCTGACTGGTTTTAAAAGTGCTTTAATGCACGTGGTACATTAATTTGTTTTCCATAACAACATTTTGTTGTTGTTCTTATTTTTCTGTTCTTTTCTGTTTTTTCTATGTTTAAACTGTATTATGTAACCCCAAAACCAATAATAGTCTGTTTTCTCTTAGAAACACTAAAACGTATTCTACTTTGTAATATAGTCACATATTCTCTTTGAAAGATGTGTTGACCACTCTTGGACTCCTATTGGATCACCTTTGGTTACTGCAGTTGTGACTGTAGTTCTTATTTAATTTCTTTGATTTTATGTACTGTGTTTTCCATTTTTTAACAAACCCTTTCGGGCTATATGTTAATAAATATATGTGTATTTTTATTATTGGTGCCTATAAAGTCCATTTTTTCCTCAACATTTGCTGCTTCAAAATGTGTTTCAATAAACAATTCATGTTGAGCAACCAAACAAGTACTGCCTAGTTTGTGTCTGTCAGCGGTTGGAGTTGGACAAGCTGGTCCAGCAGGAGATAGAGCTGGACAATGGCACGCAGAGCACGGATATTTAGGGGAGACAACAGAATAGGGATATGACTTTGGCGGCCCTGGATTGCTGTGGGGAGCCTTACAGATCATTTTGTTTGGCGATAAAGGGGAACCTACCCTTGAGGACCTGTGAGAATACAGAGAGGCTATGCTCTGTCTTACAGGTGTCTTAGAGCTTAAACCTGATCTGGACTATTTGCCAAGTAAGGAACAGTATCTGGAAAGGGCATACAGGAAACTGCTAGAACACGTTCAGAAGCATGCCAGAGAATCAGCAGTAGAAACTCTGGAGATTGCTGTCTACAAAGCTGAAGTGCTGACAACAGGGCAGAGCGCTGCTAATCTCTGCCCAGCACCAACAGCAGCTTCAGCCTCCCAGAGAGAAGAGGCAGTTGGCCTTTCTTCCACAACGCTGACAAGACCTCTGCCCTACACTTGTGGCAGTTCCAAAGGTCCAGGGTGAGTAGGTGGTGGTCTTTCCTCCCCAGCAAGGATCCATGCACCTGGGAGACAGTACCAGAGACATGTCATTCCAGCAGCCAGATGAGGTTAAGGGAGGTGAAGCAGCCAGCTTCCCTTCTTAGCAGCAGATGGCACCCCAGAATGATGCCAGCAACCCAGCAGAGGTGCTGGCAACAGGGCAGAGTACTGCTGGCCTTTTTCTTAACTGACAAAAGATGCGGTCTCCATCTGTATACCTCAAGGATTCTGGACAGTATTTCCAGATCCCCAACAACATGATAAAGTGAGCCCTGCCACCCTGCCTTCTTTCCAGTGGCTGAAAGGACTCCAGGGAGAAGGGCCGGTCTGCACTTCTTCCCAATGGCGGGTATGTTCTCTGAGAGGCTAAGGTTGGTTGGAAGATTAATGCTCTGTTTGGGACAATTTATTTGAGGTACTGTGTGGATTGGGGCATTGGGGGACTGGAACTACTGACTAACTTCGGAGTCAACCTGTCTGGGGTCTCCTCCTGGGTTAGTCTGCTGCTGAAAGGGGGAAATGTGACAGGAGTCACTTTGGGCGGGGGGCCTGTGGAATCCAGAATTCTTTTGGGGAGGTTGGGAAAAGCATTCAAGCGGAGTGTGGGACGTTTCGTTACAGAGACAGGTCCCTAGCACCATTATTGAGTCTTTTAAGGGATCTTGTTGATTGGGTACCTGGACGACCGCCTGCTCAGAGATCACTCAATACAGGCTCTAGAACAGAGCATAGCCTGCACAGTGTGGTATTTGGAAAGCCTGGGCTGGGTCATTAATATTGAAAAGTCAGCCTTGAGACCAGCTTTAATGTCTGAAGTATTTAGGTCTGATCCTAGATAGAGTCTAGGCAAGGGTATTTTTGCCACCCGTAAGGATCTGTGCCTTAAAGGATTAGGTGTGTCAGATAAGGGGCACCAGACAACCCTCCATTCGGCTCTATATGAGTCTTCTAGAAAGGATGGTGTCCTCCTTCGAGGCAGTGCCCTATGCCCAGTTCCATTTCAGGCCTATACAACAAGACATCTTGTTGGCTTGGAACAGGAGAGAGAAAAGCGCCAATAAATAAACTGCTGGACTTTAATGAAAAAGTAACATAAAAGCACTCACATAAAGGTTGAAGTACACAGGCATAAGGTGAAGGTCTTCATGAATCGTCCAGACCAGCCGAGGATTGGTAGGGTCCCAGGAAAATCTTCATGCTGATGTCTGCTGTGCAGAGAGGACAAACAGCGCTGATTTCCGGGAACGTGCATGTGTTGTGTGCGAGCGTGATATAAATTGAAAATAAATTAGTAATCACAGACCAGTGTTCAGTACTACCTAAATGAAAATAAATATACATATAAATATAAAAACATTATTAATTGGCCTATCTGAAATAACAGATGCTTGATATAATATAGGGAAAACACCTAGTAGATACTAGGTGTTTTCCCTATATTATATCAAGCATCTGTTATTTCACATAGGCCAATTAATAATGTTTTTATATTTATATTTATTTTCATTTAGGTAGTACTGAACACTGGTCTGTGATTACTAATTTTTTTTCAATTTATATCAATTTATATCTTTTTATTGTGTGCATATGTATTGAAGTTATAAGATATGTCCGTGTATTATTGAGCACAAAAAACCCCATCAATCTATCATTTCATTGGGTAGTAACAGCAAGTATTACATATAGTACTTTTTTTTTCATAATTGATGTTATTTTACTATTTAGCCACAAGATGGCGATCACAGGTAGACTTGTATATAAGTTGGCCATAGTTTCCTATTACAAACAACTTGAAAAAGGTGCGCGCCGTGTGTCAGAGATTCAACACACGGCACTTGCATTGAAACGCGTCGTATCCTTGAAGTCCTGCGTGATGACGTCATTCCCCCCTTCCAAGCCGCAACCGTAGCGTCCCATCGTGCGTTCCAGAGTGCGCTCCAGCTTCCTTCGCTGACACGCTCGCACACAACACCTGCACGTTCCCGGAAATCAGCGCTGTTTGTCCTCTCTGCACAGCAGACATCAGCATGAAGATTTTCCTGGGACCCTACCAATCCTCGGCTGGTCTGGACGATTCATGAAGACCTTCACCTTATGCCTGTGTACTTCAACCTTTATGTGAGTGCTTTTATGTTACTTTTTCATTAAAGTTCAGCAGTTTATTTATTGGCGCCTGTCTTTTTGTTTGTTTTTTACATGTCCTTGGAGCATTGCTTCGGCTCCCCACGCAAGGCTGCCTTTCATCAAAGAACTGTGACTCATTACAAAGCTTTTTATAGCTTATAGGACTCTGCACTGAGGACAATTTAAAATCATAGTAGTTCCTGTGTGCGCCAGCATTGTGGTTTTCTTTTTGGAACAGGAGAGGACAAGCCTTGGATTATCCCATGTTCTTATCTCTTTGGGTGCCCTTAAGCTCTAAGCTGATGGTTGCAGGATCAGAACCTGCGAAAGGAAAGATCCTTCCTCCCGGTATCTTGGAGAGTACTGACCACAGATGGCAGTCTCTCAGGGTGGGGAGCGACCTTAGAGGGGCTCACAGCTCAGGGGAGATAGTCAAGGACAGAACAGAACCTGCCCATCAACACCCTAAAGTTGCAGGCAGTATGTCTGGCCCTACCATCCTGGACCACTCTAGTGGCCTATATATACCACTATATGGCGGTACCAGGAGTCATTCACCTCTGAAGGAGGTGAACCACATACTAGCCTGGGTAGAGGGACATTTTCCTGGTTCCATCGACGGTCCATATCCTGGGAATAGAGAACTGGCAGGTAGATTATCTGCCAAGGGAATGGTCCCTAAACCCGAGGGTGTTCCAGGAAATTTGCCAGTGTTGGGGATGGCAAGATGACGATCTATTGGCATCCAGATTCAATAACAAGCTACATCAGTGTGTGTCCCGAACAAGGGATCCCCTGGTAATCAAAGCAGATGCTCTGGTAGTTTCATGGAGTCAGTACTCCCTGGTTTATGCATTCCCTCTGATCCCTCTCCTTCCACATTTGTTGCGCAGAATTCTGAGAAAGAGGGTTCCAGTCATTCTGGTGGCATCAGCCTGGCCCAGCATGCCCTGGTTCCCTGGGATTGGCAATAGACGGGCCAAGGACGCTTCTGTGTCTCCCCAATCTTTCGTCTCAAGGTCCTATATTCCACCCCAATTTACAGTCTCTAAATTTGACGGCATGGCTATTGAAGCCAGGGTGCTAAAAGATTGTGTCAAAAGAAAAAGGGCTACCAAACAGTTAATTTCCAAAGAAGGAGGAGATCACAGTTGATAAAAGGAGCTACTATTGGCAATAATGGGTCATACACGCTAATGTATAAAATAATATAAATTTATTACAAAATTAATTTTGGAACCTCAAAAACCTAATGAAGTGGCTGAGTGAGCCAATAACATATAGGTCTCCAGAGTAACAAGCAGTAGTATATAAGTGAACAACCAGCTCACTGTGTACATGTTGGTTGCCAACACATGGGGACAGATACATACATGCAACAAAAATAAATGAAAACAAAAACAAAAACAAACACAGATGTCCGGACGTGTGTGTACGCACTAATTGGAATTCCCAGTGGAAAGGTCACCGCAATAAGTAATGAATCAATCAAGTATATATATATATGGGGATAATTCCAATTAGTGCGTCCCCGCGGGGTATGGAAATAGTGGAGGTAGAGGTAACCAAAGGGGGACTTATAGATAGCAATCTAATTGCTATATAGCCATGGACCTGAATACAGGGATAGTTGTGTATGAGGACTCGACGATATCTCAGAAAAAACTCAACATCGTCGAGTCCTCATACACAACTATCCCTGTATTCAGGTCCATGGCTATATAGCAATTAGATTGCTATCTATAAGTCCCCCTTTGGTTACCTCTACCTCCACTATTTCCATACCCCGCGGGGACGCACTAATTGGAATTATCCCCATATATATATATACTTGATTGATTCATTACTTATTGCGGTGACCTTTCCGCTGGGAATTCCAATTAGTGCGTACACACACGTCCGGACATCTGTGTTTGTTTTTGTTTTTGTTTTCATTTATTTTTGTTGCATGTATGTATCTGTCCCCATGTGTTGGCAACCAACATGTACACAGTGAGCTGGTTGTTCACTTATATACTACTGCTTGTTACTCTGGAGACCTATATGTTATTGGCTCACTCAGCCACTTCATTAGGTTTTTGAGGTTCCAAAATTAATTTTGTAATAAATTTATATTATTTTATACATTAGCGTGTATGACCCATTATTGCCAATAGTAGCTCCTTTTATCAACTGTGATCTCCTCCTTCTTTGGAAATTAACTGTTTGGTAGCCCTTTTTCTTTTGACTCATTTATGCTAGCTACGGTAATTCACCCACACTTGGGTTGTGGTCTCTCCGCTATATATGAACCTCTTTTGGTTGCTCTACTATAATAGCAACCCAACGCCCTGTGCCATATTCTCTGTTTGTTTATATGCTAAAAGATTGTGTCATTTCGAGACCAGTAGTGTCTACCCCAGTGAATGCTAGGAAAGCAGTCATGCAGTCACTAGGAAGATCTATCATAAGGTCTGGAAGACTTGTATTGCTTGGTGTGAAGCCAGAAAATGGCATCCTTGGAAATGCGTGATTGGGAGAATTCTCTTTTCTACAGTCGGCTGTGGAAATCAGATTGTCTTTGAGTACAATCAGAGGTCAGATTTCAGCCCTGTCAGTATTCTTCCAAAGGCCTTTAGCCTCCCATTCGCAGGTCCACACCTTTTATGCAGGGGTAACTCATTTGCTTCACTCTATTAGGTCATCTATGTCTCCTTGGGACTTAAATTTTGTGCTATCTGTGTTACAGAAACAACCATTTCAGCCTATCGAGGAAATTCCATTAGTCATTCTGTCACGCAAGCTAGCCTTCCTGATTGCCATCGCCTTGGCTAGAAGGGTGTCTGAATTGATGGCCCTTTCATCTAAGGAACCATACATAATTCTATCTTCACCATGACAAGTTGGTGTTGCATCCTATCCCATCCTTCTTACCAAAGGTGGTGTCAGCCTTTCATTTAAATCAGTATGTGGAAAAGATTTTCCCTCTCTCAGGTCTTTAATGGCCCTAGTGATTGAAAATAATCAATCACTGTATAAAAGTATTTAGAAAAATATAATTGTATTTATACAAATTTATAAAAAAAAGTAATAGATGTAAACACAAATACTGACTGATGAACAAGAACATCAACATGGCTTACCAATGACTGTTATACTCATAGGTCCCAGACTACCATGGTGGAGTAGTGCAGTTAAGGGCCCACACTAACGTGTTTCAGAATCCCTTCTTTTTTCAGGGGTCTATTTATAGATGAAGAGTATTAACAATGTTGACAATGATTTATATAAATATATCAGCCACAAACACCATAAAAACAGCCCACCCAGAGAGCACTAAAGAACCAAAAATACCTCACCAACAGGATATCAATGAGGCACAGCAAGACCAGGTACTGGAACACCCCTCAAGATCCAGGTATGAGGGTTTGTATTATGCCCAGTAAAAGATCAAGTAATCTGCTGGTGCAAAGTGACCCATAGAGGAGCAGTGTGAACACACACCCTGAGGTTCAGGGGAATGGGTGGCCATCGTATGGGCCACTTTGTTTATTTAGTTCACTCAGACCACAAACTGCACTGCTGCAACCTTGAACCTCATCCCTACTCCTCAAAGGCTCAGAGCAGGCAGTTGCCTGCAAGCAATCCTTTTTCGAATTCCTCTGAAGGGTATTTTACTTTCAAAAAGTTTTATTTTCAAGAAAAAGGAAGTAAATGGTACAATCTTGATAAGTTTAAATACACAAAGAGCAAATAAAAAACCTGGGAAAGACATACTGGAAAGAACAACTGAAGTTAGTTCCAGGTTCCGCCAGAAGAAAAGATATGCGCCAATGGAGATCAGGAGAACACTCCGGGCACCCCTTTGAGGGAACATGCTGTGCCCAGGGAGTATCCGCCAGACCCCCCTCAAAGGGACCTGACCATAAGTATCCCACAACCAAAGCTTCCTGAATGGAAACATTAGCTCAGAGGACACATCTCCCTCTGGGTGGGGAACCGAAACCTTGGCCACCCAAGAATAAAAATACCACTTGAACACATAAAATGTTGAAAAGATGTCACTAGCAAGATAAAGAAGGAAATTAAAAAGAATAACAGAAGAAAATAGAAGAGGATGGAAATAAGCCAAACAGCGGGACAGAGCTGGAGAGGAATGGTTTATTAGGATTGTTAGGATTGTATCCCCGGAATGAGAGAAATACCCAAATAATTAGCCAAGGGTTTCCAAGTAGCCTCAAAGTCAGTGGTCCTATCAAGGAGAATACTTGTGAGTTTCTCCTGGGACATAATCCATGAGACTTTGCATTTGGTGGCCAAAAAAGAGACCTTGGGTTGTTTCCATGCTTTAGCTAACGTCAATTAGCTCCTAGTAAGGTTAAATAAATTCAGTTTACGTGAAAATTTAGTTGTCCCGGGAAGGTTGGCATTCAGGAGAGCAGTTGCCAGATTTTTGGGAATGTGGAGGGATGTAACCCTTTGGATCATAACAAAAATCCTATTCCAATATGACCTTATTCTGGGGCATTCCCACCAAATGTGGGCCATTGTACCTGTTATTGGCAACCTCGGAAGCAAAGAGAGTTCACTGTAGGATACATGGAGGCCAGTTTGGCCGGAGTGAGGTACCATCTGGTCATTACTTTTAAATTGGATTCAATCAGGGAAACATTCTGAATCCCCTTAAACGCTCTAGAGAAAGAGGACTGCCACTTCTCCAGGTCCCAGCTTATTTGGAGGTCATTTTCCCAAGATGACATGTATGAGGCTTTGCATGGCATTTGAGCTAGTGACTGGTAGACAATGGAGATTCCCCCCCTCTGCTCAATGGACTGACCGCACCAAGTCTCATAATGTGTGAATCTAGGGGGGCCTGGTCTGAACCTCCAGATTGCTTGAAGGAAATGCTGTATTTGCCGTAGTCTGAAGTGTTCGGAGGACGGAATTCCCAACTGTTGCTTACAGAAATTAAGAGTAATCATTGAGGTAAAGAAGTGTCCAATCCAATACAGCCCCTTGTCCAACCACCATTTAAAAGCTTTAATATTTTGGCCTGGGATAAAATTGGGGTTGTTAAAAATGTGGGAGAGGGGTTGACATTCAGAGATCAAGGACGGATTCGTTCTCAGCTTGTCCCATAAGGCTAACGATTGAGAGAGAATGAATGGGTAACAGAATAGGGGGCCTATCTCTATGAGAAACCCCTAGGAGGTAGTCAATTGTAAAAGTGGGGACCGCCTGTCTCTCTATCTGAATCCAGTCTGGCTTTTCTGTTTTGGAGTATACGATTGAAAGTTGTGATAGTCTGGCTGCTTGGAAATACCAAAGAAGCTGAGGTAGTCCTAGACGCCCCTTCGTCCTGAGCCTGTAAAGGGTAGACTGTGGTAATCTGTGGCCCGAACCCCCCCAGACAAATTTGTTTACTTTTTGTTGAAAAGATTTAAGATGATCTTTTCTAATATTGATTGGTAAAGCTCTAAAGAGGTACAGTAGTCTGGGCAAAAGCGTCATCTTTATAGCATGAATTCTGCCTAACCAGGATAGTTCCCCTTTGGCCCAACTTTCCATATCTGAGTAGAGCTTTCGGTAAATGGGAACAAAGTTGGAAGTGTAAAGATTATCTATTTTTGCTGTAAGGGTGATCCCCAAATAATCTATGGAAGAATTGCTCCATTTGAAATCAAAAAATCTTTGAAGTGATGTGACTAAGTCTGGTTTCAAGGAAATGTTGAGGGCGTGGGATTTGGCGTAATTAATCTCAAGGCCTGAAAATACAGAAAAGTCAGAGAGAAGTTTACATAGATTGGGGAGGGAAGTAATCAGAGAAGTAAAAAAAAAAGCATATCATTGGCGAATAGACCGTACTTATGGGTTTGCGGGCCGCAAGTTACTCCAAGAATATTAGAGTTGGCACGTATTGCTATCGCCAGAGTCTCAATAGCGATCGCAAAGATTAGTGGGGATAAGGGGCAACCTTGTCTAGTCCGAATCGAAGCATTCAGGTTAGAATAAACGGATCGGAGCACACCCATGAAGCGTTGGCCAAAACCCCAATGCTCCAGGATAGTGGAAATATAAGCCCATTCGACTGAGTCAAATGCTTTATGTAGGTCAAGGGATAAAAGTATCCCTTTTTGTTTAGGACCTTTGGCCCAGTTAGACTGCAAAATGGTAATCATGTCAATAGCTCTTCTAGTTTGGTCCGGACCCTGCCTACCCAGGATGAACCCCACCTGGTCCTTGTGGATATATCTGCTAATGAAAGAGGAGAGACGGTTGGCCAGAATTTTAGTTAGAATCTTCAGATCATTATTTATTAAAGAAATGGGCCTATAGTTTTCAACTTCTTCTGGGTTTTTGTTAGGTTTGGGAATTACTGTAATATAAGCAGAATTTAATTGGGGGTCTAATGGAGAACCTGAGGTTTAGGAGTTGAATAATCTTGCCATGTATGGGGCTAAGGTATCCGTGAAAGATTTGTAATACGGAGCGGACAGACCGTCTGGACCAGGGGGCAGAGCCTGTTTTAAGATTTTTGATGACATCCTTAATCTCCTCAACCGAGATAGTATCTTCCATGAAGTTTTTATGTTCCGTGGAAAGGGACGGTATGGTTAAGTTGCTTAGAAAGTTGGAAATCAGCGGGCCCCTCTGGAGGGTACTTTAAGACAAGTGGCTGCTATGTGCACCTGAAGAGGAGGAGGAAAGGGGGGCATTAGCAATACTTACAGTTAATGCAGGCCCACCGTGGGCTGCTAATCTGCCTTTATCTCCTCCTCTACTCACCAGGGACACAGATGTCAGTTTACGCTAAGTGCTGCTAATGAAATCTTTTCATCTTACTCCTCAAAGGGTGTAGAGCAGCCACTGGCCTGCCAGCACTGTTAATGCAACCTTTTGCCACCTCCTTGTCTGCTAATCCAGACATAGCCCTGCCAACTGGCAATGCAGGGTCAGGAAAATTATTTGTACAATATTCTGCCCTGGGTTGATCCAACAGGGCTCTGCACTACTTTTTAGGGTCCTTTTTATTTTATCTGCTGCTGGAACAAAAAGCCCTTTCTGGGAGTTCTTCCTATCTACATGATAGCTAGTACCCAGCTGCCATTTTCCCTGAAAGCCATCAGCCAGTTGCCATTACTTTGCAAAAGGATGATTGGGATGTTGACAGTGAGGAGAGTTGGGGTGCTGTTTACAGGACGAGGTAATGAGGGTGACTTTTATGGGGAATGTTTAACTTCTCTCCAATGCAAGGGAAAAATTAGGAGATCTACTACCACCATCCCAGAGGGCAGCATTTTCTGATGGTGGAAGGGTTCCACCTGTTGAAAAACGTGCCTCTGATCTCTGAAAATAGTTTTTTGTAAGAAGCCAGCCCTGACTTCAATCAGCACTTTAAGGCAGCTTCTGAACGATACTGACTAGTCCAGAGGCAAATGTAGGCTTTGTGAGGCCTTAAGCAAAATCTAGACATGAGGCCCCACTTGCGCCCATAATGGGAAAAATAATTCAAGCGATAAAAAAAATGAACGGCAGAAATTGCATATATTAAGAGCTTTAAAGTGCTGGTGTCAGTGCTCTCTATCTCTGTGCTGGTGTCAGTGCTCTCTATCTCTGTGCTGGTGTCAGTGCTCTCTATCTCTGTGCTGGTGTCAGTGCTCTCTATCTCAGTGCTGGTGTCGGTGTAAGTGCAGGATGGGTGGAGGGGTCAGGGGCTGTCAAGCACAGGTTGGCACACTGGGACACTATACCAGGAAAAGGGTAGTAAAGGGGAGGAGGCAGGGGTGGATTTAAAGGCCAGTGGCTGAGGGATGCTGGAGGAGCCAGGGATGAGAGGCTGGCTGGTTCTCTCTGATAATGGTTGTAGCTGTCTCCATGGGCACATGGTGTGTTTTGGGCAGTCCTACTACCCAATTTCAAAAACTATTATTTGGCGGCCCACTTAACCAGGGTCATTGATTGGCATTGCCATCAGGACTCTAAAGATTGGATTGGTCTGGAGTCTAAGCTGAACTCTATACCTTTAAAATTCTCACCCTGGATAGATTGGTCGGACTTACCTAAAGATACTAAAAACCACCCCATCACAGGTCCAACCCTGAAACTTATCCATGAGCTGGCTAAGAAAGCAGCCCCCCTGACTCCCACAGGCCCTATAACTCCAATTAAAGACAATCCTGGTTTCATCCCGGGGATGGGCAACCCCCAATTCCGTCCTTCTGAAGGCAGTGACCACTTGCTTGCAGGGGACTGCTTTGCACGAGATACTGTAAAAGACCGGAACACGCTGAGAACAGACAGTAACCTTACTGGGCTCCCCTTTTGGGCTTACCTTCAACTCCGTAGTTATCTCAATAACAAAGGCAAACCCGATACATTTTGCAGACCCCTGACAGAATTTGAGTCGGTGCTCAAGTGCTCAATTAGCACGAAGGTGCAGGAGACAGCGTACAAATTGATGACGCACTGGTACTTGACACCTTGGTACTTGACACCTGCTAAGTTACATAGCTGGAACTCCTCAAAGAGCAATAAATGTTGGAGGTGCAATGGTGAAAAAGGCTCTTTGTTCCACATTTGGTGGAGTTGCCCTCTGATACAGACATTCTGGGCGAAAGTCACAGATCTGATTCACAAAATTACTGAGACCACGCTGTCGCTCAATGCTGCTTGCTGTCTCTTACACATCTCTGATTGGCCCCTAAAAAATATAAGAACTCACTCACGAAACATTTGATTAACACGGCCAAGTCGCTGATCCCAGTTCTATGGAATAGAACATCTCGAGGGATAGTCACGTAGCTGTGCAACGAAGGGTAGTCTCAGTGAGTCGTCCAGACAATTGCAAACAGTCATTTGACATCAAAACCGCGACCTCAGGAAGGAAAAGCGCCTGATCCGCACTGTCTGCAGCCATCTGCTTAATCTTAATCTTGTGCACGCCTCCGACCCGGGGTGCTGTTCCTGGTCCCTCCACCTTTAGCATTTTTCAACTTCTTCGTCTGTCTCTTCTCTGGGGAAGAGAGCGGGGAATGGGGAGGGCTCCGGTTACACGGTGGTAGAGCGAAGTCAGCATACCAATCTGGGAGGGCAATCATGTCCAATCCCAAGCCCTCACAAAAGTCTGGCAAGTCAGCTGGAACTCTCAGCACATGTTGATGACCATTTGCAGAGACTATTAGTGCCACGTGTATTTGATCTCTTTTTCCCTCAAGACATCTAGTAATGGACGCAGGGCCCTGCGGTTCTTTAAGGTGATCTGGGAGAGATCTTGAAACATTATTGATTCTCCATTGAAAACCACTCTATCACTTCTTCTCGCTTTCCTCATAATCTCCTCCTTCAACTGAAAGTTCTGGAGACAGCAGATAATGTCTTTCGGTGGTGCGTCCTCAGGTCCCTTAAGCCTGAGGGCTCTATGGGCGTGCACAAATTCTATGGCCATGTCCTCTTGCCTCTCAAGCAGGCTATTAAACAGTCTCTGTAGAGCAGGGATAATGTGGCCAGGTTCTACAGTTTCAGGGATCCCCCTCACCCTAATATTGGACCTCCAACCTCTGTTGTCGAGGTCCTCCAGTGTATGGCCTTGTCCCTCTGCCTCCCTGCATGTTCTGATGCTGCCAGTTTTTCAGTAAGGACAACCAGGTTTGTTTTTTGGTCCGTGATTGCGGCCGAAAACGTGGCTTTAATGTCCGCTGTGAAGCCCGACATGTCTTCGCATGTCAAGGGCTTGTTGGAGCGTGATGTGCCCCTACCTGCGTCCTCGGCTACAGAGTCAGAATCGCCGCTGAAGTCCTCCTCGTGGTGCAGCGTCGCCATCTTGGGATCGGCTCCCCTGTGCTGAGCGGCTTGCTTCTGGGCCAAGTTTTCCGGTATGCTCCGGGCCGCGGTGGTCAGTTTACCACGATGGGATCGTGACTGTGGTGTGAAGTGCAGCTTCTTACCCGGCATCTGGGCTATGGTGTTCGGGAATCAGGCTAGAAGGCTGTGTGTGGGACGGAGCTCCTCTAGTGTGCTGCCATCCAAGCCACGCGCCAAGCCACGCCCCCCAACTTTTTAACTCATGGAGGATCAAGCATCCTTCCGCCAAGCAGTTCACGTTTTACTCCCCAGCTCATAAAATGTATTCCTGTCTCGACCATTTTTTTTTATTTCAGCCCCACTCATCCCCTATGTGGTCAAGTCTGACGTATTACCCATTACATGGTCGGACCATGCTCCCATTATGCTAGACATTATGCTTTCTCAGGCTTACACCAGGTCCTGTCGTTGGCTTCTTAATGACCACCTTCTATAGTCTGAAGTTTCCCGTTCTACTTTAGCAAAAAGTTTAAAAGATTTTTTCCAATCTAACATTAGGGGTCGGTTTCCGGGTTTTCTACGATGTGAGAGGCACGCAAGGCTGTATTCCATGGTGCTTGCATAGCGTAGAGCTCTCGGTTAAAGAAAGCTAGAAATGGACTTTTACAGTCCCTTACTTCCGCTCTGGTTTCCGCAGAGCAGAGGCTGTTGTGTGGCCCCACGGTGATGAAATTGCGAACGGTCACCTCCCTCAGAGAACAAATTAAATTAATACAGCTTGGCAGGGCAGCCAGATCCTTACTCTGGATGAAACAAAAGTTTTACGAATACTCAAATAAGCCCCACAAAATGTTAGTTGACAAACTGCACCCACGTCCATTCAATTCATTCCCTGACTTCCTTCTACAGGCTGATGGATCTCTAAACGCACTACCCCCTGTGAAATGTCAAATATTTTTGGCAAATTCTACCATAGATTGTACAACTGTCTGACCCCGGAAAATCACTTTACCTTCACTCAGGAGAAATTTTTCTCTGACATCAAACTTCCAAGATTATCCTCAGTGGATTTGAATACGACTATAACGGCTGGGGAACCTTTGGCTGTGATTAAGGATCTTCCATTACATAAATCACCTGGCCCTGATGGTTTGCCCTATTTTTACTAGAGAACTTTCTTTGACATTCTGTCTCCACATATGTTGACCTTATACGATTCCCTGCTAAAGGGTACATCCCCACATCCACATTTCTCCCACTCTTACATTTCAGTCATCCCAAAGCCTGGTAAGGACCCCTCTATCCCAGATAGCTACAGGCCCATATCCCTTTTAAATTCGGATTATAAAATATTTACCAAAATTCTTACATCCAGATTATCTAGGCTCATTCCCAAACTAGTTTATAGAGATCAGGTGGGTTTTGTCCTTGGCAGGCATGCGGGGGATAACACCAGCGTACAATAGATGTGATAAATGCCTCAAGGGTTATCATCTAGCCTCACCTTGCCCTCCCCTTGTATATGTGCTGTTTAACCCAAGCATACCGGACTGTATGTCCCTGGGCAGGGTTTTCCCATGGTTTAATGCCCCTCTTTTTCAGCTCCGGAATTTGGTTCATCCTATCACGCGGAGATTGCATACTTTTGAATACTCTACGTGAGAAATTCGATATACCCCCCAACTTTTCCACTTTTATTTACAGGTTAGGCATTTCTTTCATTCCAAGTCTCCAACCCTGACTTTTGATAAACCGACCGATTTCGAGTACTTATGCACACATTTAATATCCTCCATTTACCGTATCCTCCTTTAGTCAATCCCTCTTACCGAGACCACGCACCATTACATGAAAAGATGGTCCCATTTAATAAGCAGACCTGTTACGGTTCAGATATGGGATAAGATTTGGTCCTCTACCATAAAGTCCTCCAAATGTGTAACCCAAAAGGGAGATGTCTGTTAAGATCCTCATGTTCTGGTATAAAACACCTGACGTAATTCATAAATATGATTCCTTAGTCTCGTCGCGCTGCTGGCGTTGTGGGACTGACACAGGTTCCTTATTTCATATTATCTGCCAATGCCCTATGATCCAACCCTTTTGGCATGATGTGAGGCTACTGATACAGGAGGTGGTGGACGTGTCCCTTCCGCTCGATCCCTTTAATTATTTGTTGGGTCTCCCTTTTTCCGGCATACCCAAGAAGGTCAATCGGCTTATCTCTTATATTTTGTTAGCTGCCAAAAGGCTTATTCCATTATGCTGGTTATCTAGTGCTCCTCCTCCGTGGTCCAGATTTCTCCATTTAGTGGCTGAGATTCGGAGGATGGAATATTAAACGGCCTCTGTACATGACACTATTCCCCAATTTGATACATTTTGGGAGCCTTGTGATCAATCGGGATATGGGACTCTGTATGCCACTTACCACATCTTGAACTGTATTAGCACTGTATTTTTCTTACCTATTACTTACCTACGAGTTGTTTACCTTATATAATTGCACCCCTGTGCTCATGGACATTGTTTATGTGTAACTCCTATTTCTTAATTTTTTTTGGATATTTTGATGCTTTTGATATCTGTGTACAATATGTGATAATATTATATCTGTTCTTTAAAATCTTCTTTAATATTAAATAAAACTAATATATTGAAAAAAAATACTGCCCTCGATCTGACCTTTGCGGTGATACCTCACATGCATGGTGCAATTTGTGTTTACATATGACGCTTGTGTGAGAGCAGGGGGGGGACAGGAGTGCTTTTTTTTATTATTATTTATTTTACTTTTTTATTTTATTTTTAAACTGTTCCTTTCACCCTGCCATGCAGGGACAGGTTGATGGTTGTGCCATCCATCTTGACAGAGAAGTCAGAGGAAGGGGCTTGTGGGGAAGGAAATATTAGGAGCTCAGTTTTGGACAGTTTGCGTTTGAGAAAGTGGTGTGATATCCAGACTGATATGTCTGTTGGTAAAGCAGGTAAGCAGCTGTTCCATCAGAAGACAGCCACTTGGCCGACGTCTGTAGAAGAGGCATTACCATAAAAGGTCTGCTGATCAGCATCCAATCAGCTCTCTCAGCCACTTGCTGAGGGCGCTAACAGGGGTGTTCGGGTGGGAGGACTCTCCCCCTGTCAGAACACAGCTCAGCAGGGGAGATTGTTGTGCTAACATTGGATTCTTAATACAGCGGCTCCTTCCTGAGCGCTTCAGGGTTTTTTTTCGTTGAGCTTGCTGGGTTAAACAAAAAAAAAATATGGCGTGTACCAGGCTTTGGTATCAGTTCATATGTAAAAAAGAGTTAATATGTGCTTAACCATCTGTGAGCGGGTTTGTGGAAAAGTAAAATCCTGATTCAGGTGGTTCACTCACCACATTAACCCTAAAAAGTGCTTACCCAAAAGCACAAAATAAATCAAGGTGCAGCAATTTAAATAATTAGTTGAATGAACTAAAAAGTGATGTAGAAAATATATGTAAAAATGCGCTACCTGGTGTTAGTATCAATCTGCTAATCAGCAAAGAAAACACATAGAAAAATGAATATATGTATGTGAATTCAAAAAATATATATATAGTGATAAAAAATTCCTGATGAGAGAGGAATTAATATACCAAAAAAAGTCCCAAAGTGAAAAAAAGGAAAAAAAAAACACAAATATTGATAATAGCAAAGTTCCCAATTGTAACACTGTAGCAAAGAAAAATGGCTTGTCTGCAGATACTCATTCAAATCTTCTCAGCCTGCATACTTTACGACAGTATAGTGAATAGATGTCTCCTTACGGCAACAGAAGTCAAATCAGCTCACAAACAACCAACGGAAGATGTCCTCTGGCTCCAGTCTCTGAACCTCACTCCTCGGTAAGAAAGACAGGCAGCTATCAATCAGCAAGATCTTCCCCACAGGTGGCTATGGCTCCAACCACTACTTACAGCTGTTGCTCAAACAGCCCGATAATCCCCAAGTATCTATGCAGCCAATGGTACGGTGTATCTGAAAATGCGGCTGAGGTGCGGTGTCTAGTGCTCCAATCCCGATTGATACTAACACCAGGTAGCACATTTTTACATATATTTTTTTAGTATCAGTTCTTTTTTTTTTTTTTTTTAACATGAATTTATTGATGCAAACCAGATTCATTGTAGAACATCTGGATGATGGGACACAAAGAAACAACTTGTAATTTGGATGATTCTGCATTTACTCTGTAATCTAACCTTGTGCTCCTCTGTAATATGCCGATGCAATGCACTTGAACTTCTCTTGTCCAGCTGTGTCCCAGATCTGAAGGTTAAATGGTACGCCCAAGATTTCAAACCGTTCAATTTCAAAATCAACGCCAATTGTTGCTTTGTAATCACGGTCAAAGACATTCTTGCAAAACCTGTTGATCAGGCTGGTTTTCCCCACATATAGGTCTCCCACCATTACAACTTTAGCCATTTTCAACCCAAAGGGTCCATGGCGCTGCTGGCACGCGTTCGTGAAGATCATCAAAATTTGTTCTGAAGTGCAAGGACGCTTCGGGTGTGTAACACTTGGGGTATGTTGGAGATGAGCCTGTCTCTGGGGACGGGCGATCCAGGATGGCTCAGCATGGTTCAGCTCTCAGGTCTCCCTGGAGTACAGATCGGTGCCGCCAGCCGTACAAACAAACGGCGCTGGCTATGCCAGGGCACTCCACGGTAACCAAGGCCTTTAGTATCAGTTCTACTAGTGATAGAACCTAATATATTCAGAATTCGCATTTCCAGAGCAGTCCTGATCAAAAGTTTAAGACCACTTGAAAAATGGCAAAAAATCATATTTTACATTGTTGGATCTAAACAAGGTTCCAAGTAGAGCTTCAACATGCAACAAGAAGAAATGAGAGTGAGACAAACATTTTTTGAGCATTCAATTATTTGAAAATAATGATTAAACTGAAGCAGGCTGTTTTTCAGCTGATCAAAAGTTTAGGACCACATGCCTTTAAAAGGCCAAATCTGTGCAAAGATGTGGATTCATTGTCATTTTCTGTCAGGTAGTCACAAGTTGTGATGGCAAAGGCAAAAAAACTCTCCCTTTTTGAACATAATGGTCTGGGGTGCTTTTTCCTTCAGTGGAACAACGGAGCTTCAGGGAGTGCAGGGGCGTCAAACGGTCCAGATGTTGCAGAGAGCATTCCTCATGACTGAGGGCCCTCGTCTGTGTGGTAACGACTGGGTTTTTCAACAGGACAACGCTACAGTACACAATGCCTGCAGAACAAGGGACTTCTTCCAGGAGAATAACATCACTCTTTTGGCCCATCCTGCGTGTTCCCCTGATCTAAATCCAATTGAGAAACACATTTTTGAAGTGATCGACAATAATGGTGGACCTACTCATTACTGAGTTCATGTTTGGAAGTTGGATTTCTGTTTTGGGGGGGTTTAGTTTTTTTTTGGAGGTGTGGTCCTAAACTTTTGATCAGCTGAAAAACAGCCTGTTTCAGTTTATTTGTTGTTTTCATAAAATGTAATGTTCAAAAAATGTTTTGTCTCACTCTCATTTCTTCTTGTTGCATGTTGAAGCTCTACTTGGAACCTTGTTAAGATCCAACAATGTAAAATATGTTTTTTTTGCCATTTTTCAAGTGGTCTTAAACTTTTGATCAGGACTGTATTATTATTACTACTATAGAATTGTGCTTTGTTCAACTAGGACAATGTCAGAGTGCAGTGTAAAATGTTATTTTTATTTTTGTGTTACTATACAGTATGTATTTATTCTTAAAGAGAAGTATTTCAACGAGTACAATAATATACAGAAAAGCTATGGTATTAACCGTATTTTCTTTCTTTGGTTTGACAGGAATTGTGGAAAATTACTGCCACACCTCTTGCGTGACCTGTTTGTAGAAGACCTACTGTACAAAGGCACAGAACAGAGCGACTAATGATCTGAGAATTATACAGAAATATATTGTTTGCTACTGAAAACATTCAGTTTTGTGCATAAACTTGTCTTGGAGAATGCAGTGTTTGTGTAAAGTAGGCTTAAAAGATCAACAGTGGACCTTGGGGGAAGGGAGGGGGGTATTTTTAACAACTGGTAAATAATATTTTTTATTCATTGCTGATCATGCCTAGTTTTATTTTAATCTGAGTGTAAACAATAAATAAACATATGCAGATAAGGCAGAAAAAAAAATATCTGCTAAGATTTGGCACAAACAAAAATGCAATCGCACCAAATTTAGAAGAGTTCCCTCTCTAGTTTTTCAAAACTGGAAATAAAAGAATGCCAGTTTCTGGTGTAGAAAATTATAGTTAAGCACTTGTTAATAAACTGGTAAATGTATTCACAAAAAGGATTACGCTAGAATATATTTGTCTTGTTAAAATATACTGATAATAAGTATGAGAAGCAATCCATAACATATTTAAAGCTGAATTCCAGAAATAAAGCCACTTTGCAAAAAGAGTCCAAAGTGGTGCATTACATCTCTTGAACTTCTCTCTATTTAAATCATACAGGTTTATGGCTCTACTGGAGCATACTGTGACACAGTTGTTTGAGAGAGGCACACAGAGCAGTTGTGCCCGCCCTTCCCCTCTGCTGCCCATTGAGAGAAGCCTTTGTATTTTGTGAATAAGTTCAAATACTACAAAGGCTTCTGTGATTGGAGGGAGGGGGGAGGGAAGGTGCAGGCATAGCAACTGCACCAACTCTAATGTGAAAGATGATTAGATCTGAAGCATCAGCATTGCGCTTATAATAATGCAGTTTATCATCTTCCACAAATGCTATACAACTGTCAGATGTAAATATATAGAGATTAGTCCAGGAGATGTCAAGAAGCTCTTTGGACTTAACTCATTGTGTACCTTCACTTTTTATAAATAAGCAAAAATTCCTGGAATTCAGCTTTAAAACAAACCTGTAAGGGTTGGAATTCAAACGTTGCTACTTCTCTGATGGTATTTAAAGTTTCACTGCTGTCATCCTAATTTTAGCCTACTATCTAGTAAGTAATGGACCCAAAACGAGTCTGACAATTCTGAATTCCTGTCCTAGTTGTAGTTCAGTGGTTTTTAGATACTCAAACAAAAATCATAGATCTCAAATATGCAAATTAGTGAAATTGTGATCCATTTAAAAATATAACAAGACATCAATTTCAGAATTTTATGAAAAGTTCTGTTTTCTGGATCATGACATGCTAATTTAATGTCGTCATAAGCTAAAACAAAGCTATTCAAGCATAAAAAGCATAGCACATGTAGTTTTCCATTACTATGTTCTTTTCTCATTTTACAAAATTATTTCTAATTACTAAATGTTTTATCACAAGGACCTGCTATATTTGCTGCATACAAGTTATGGCATTTTTGTTATGTAAATCCCCCAAGATTTTTACAGGGGGGTGTTGCTTCCTAAAATAAAACTTTTATTCATTGAGGGGAGAAAACAAAGAGCTATTTTCAGTAACTATAAAATAACACCGTGGCAAAAAATACAACTGAAACAACATATGAAACTTCAAATTATTTCTAATGTGTGAATACAAACTACAAAAATATATACTAGAAAGTTAGTTCATGGGGATTGAATAATAATAAAAAAAAATCTTAACCATAAAAATAAACTTTTAATTACTTAGCAGGTAGATGAGGCTATGTAGAGCGGACACAGACCACTTCCCTCTATGGGGCAATCAGATGGAAACGGACCTCTTGTCCGTTTCCATCCAATCCAAACTGATCCACTGGATGAATGGGGCAAAGGACCACCATCTGGCTGTTTTTGGCAGGAGGGTTCGGATCGGATGGTGGCAGGTGCCAGCGGACACGTGTCCGTTGTCATCCGCCACTCCATAGAAGAGACTGGAGGGTCCGATCAAGTCCGCCTGAAAAACTGACAGGCGGACCTGATCGGACAGCCCGCGTGAAAGGGCCTAAAGGCAAAATCATCTGAAAGAAGCAGGATAAAATCTTTAACCTATAACTTTTAGGTAAACACTGATGCAAAAACAAATATGCTTATTCAATTGTTCCCCAAAGTGTGGTCTGCATTACTTAGTAAATTATGTTATATATGTTTAAGCCACCCTACCTCAAACTGTATGATTGGTGGCTGCATCTGTCGGTTAGTGCTTATAGGACAAGAACAGTGCAAAATTAACCAAAAAATGCCCTGTTTATTTTCTTCTATTAGCTAAATTAAAGTTGGTGTTTGAACTACAATAATACAATTTATATACTTCAAATAAATACTTTATATTTTTATTGTATTTCTCAAACATTTTACTGTTAAATTTGATTAAAGGTCGTGATGATACTACTGTGATGGTTTTATATCGATATAAAGATGGACTTTATAATTATATCAACAAACAAGAACACTTATTCATAGAGCAATTCACCAATTGGACAAAAGGGCCATATTGCTACTTGTAAGTCTGTCAGTGTCTGGACTAATGTAAACATGACGTTTCAAAATCATCAATGGTCCCCACTATTTTGAATAATTATTTGCATGCTGCAAACCTTCAATAATTTTTGGGGTTTTGTTTCATTAGCATTAGGGAGCTTGATTGCACAATGCAGAACTGATTGTGTCATTATTTCAGCAAACTATACAACACTAATGCCTTATTTCTTAAGATGAGAATCCAAATCTTCATGTTCTTTATAAAAAAATAAAAATTGCAATTGATTATAATACACAGTTTACATACAGTAGCAACAAAATAGTATTCAGATAGTGTAACGTATGTAACGGCATACCCTGAGTGGAGTCCATTTTATTCGTTTTTGGGGTTTCCGTTATTATGTTACGTTCACGTTTCTATCTTAGTTTAATAGATTCTTAGCTATGGAGGTTTCTCAGGTAAAACCACAACTTCACTCTCTTGTATGAACAGAGAGTTTAGGGTTTAAATCATCACAACCTCATACTTTGAAATCAACGTTATCATGGAGCTTAGACAAACATAAAGCTAGTATGATTAAAGATAGGTTACACTGGAAAGCTGACTAAGCAAATGGTTCAGGTTGCATTGAATAGTACTGTACCCCTATTCATGAGTCTCTGGTCAATACCGATAATATTCAGACAGTAACTGAAGGATAAGGTGATCAGACGGGAATAACTAATATAACAACGTTCCCTTAGAATTTAACTATGATGGCAGCAAGCTTATGGTTGCTATAATATGTTACATAATACTTGCGGTTCTGTAGGTCAGAAGGTGCAGACAGCAGAGAGAATCCGAAAATACAGGCCGGGGTCAAAGGGCAGGAGACAGCAGCAATCCGAGGTACATAAACAAGAGGTCAGAAGCCGGGGTCAGTCTTGGAACTGAAGAACAATACAGGAACTGTTCACACAGACAGGAAGATCAGATCACAATGAACTGACAAGGCTGTCAGAGTGAGGCAGGGCTTTATACCGTGGATAATTTGGGTAAGCTGCCACAGCTGGACTTGGGACAGTGCTGGAAAACCTGGGAGGACACCACTGGAGCCGAAGATGGACGCCGGACCGGACGATGGACGCCGCGCAAGATACCAAAACTGTAAGTACTAAAAGTACTAAAAAAATACCCCGATAAATACGGTACTTTACGGATTCTTCATATTCATAAAACTAAAAGTCTACTTTCTTGAAAACTTTTCTAAAAAAACAAAAAAATACACGGTTTAGCTTTTACAATCATCTTTTAGCTTTACAGGACTAAAATATATTAGTATTGTATATACCTACAAAACAAAATCTTGTAAATTACAATGTGATGTATGTATGCGTCTCTCCTCCTAGTGATAATACCAGCACTGCGGTTTAATTACCAGGCCATACAAAAAAAAATCTCTTATAGCAATTAATAATACGCTTAGTTAAAGCTCATTCCTCTGTTCTCATACATTTCTGTAGATACAGTAAATTGTATTGCTTTCAGGTAAGATACAATTAACCACTTAACCCCCGGACCATATTGCTGCCCAATGACCAGAGCACTTTTTGTGATTCGGCACTGCGTTGCTTTAACTGACAATTGCGCGGTCGTGCGACGTGGCTCCCAAACAAAATTGGCGTCCTTTTTTTCCCACAAATAGAGCTTTCTTTTGGTGGTATTTGATCATCTCTGCGGTTTTTATTTTTTGCACTATAAACAAAAATAGAGCAACTATTTTGAAAAAAATTCAATATTTTTTACATTTTGCTATAATAAATATCCCCAAAAAATATATAAAAAAAGTTTTTTTTCCTCAGTTTAGGCCGATATGTATTCTTCTACATATTTTTCGTAAAAAAAATCGCAATTAGCGTTTGGTTTGCGCAAAAGTTATAGCGTTTACAAAATAGGGGGTAGTTTTATGGCATTTTTATTAATATTTTTTTTTTACTAGTAATGGCGGCGATCAGTGTTTTTTTTCAGTACTTCGACATTATGGCGGACACTTCAGACACTTTTGACACATGTTTGGGACCATTGGCATTTTTATAGCGATCAGTGCTATAAAAATGCATTGGATTACTATAAAAATGCCATTGGCAGTGAAGGGGTTAACACTAGGGGGCGGGGAAGGGGTTAAGTATGTTCCTGGGTGTGTTCTAACTGTATGGGGGGTGGTCTCACTAGGGGAAATCACTGATCTTTCGTTCATACATTGTATGAATGGAAGATCAGCATTTCTCTCCCTGACAGGACCGGGAGCTTTGTGTTTACACACAAAGCTCCCGGTCCTCGCTCTGTACCGAGCAATCGCGGGTGCCCGGCCGCAAAAAACAGCCAACGTAGAGCTACGGGCTCTCGCCCAGGAGAGCCGACCTGCCACGGTAAAATGACGGCGGCAGGTCGGCAAGCAGTTAAAGTAGGCATCAAATCGCCATACAGTTCTCCCGGCTGAATCAGGAGCAGGTGGAGCTTCTTGATGCACCCATAACAGCACATGATATTGCAGGGGCGGAAGCTCAGCTGACCAAATCTAAGGCCCCAGGGATGGATGGTCTTCCATTGGAATTCTACGCGACTTACTCAGATATGT
Source organism: Rana kukunoris (assembly GCA_029574335.1). Lineage (NCBI taxonomy): Eukaryota > Metazoa > Chordata > Amphibia > Anura > Ranidae > Rana > Rana kukunoris. The sequence goes on from CM056054.1 coordinate 91,160,865, forward strand.
CTATAACCCTCTGACCCTTCGGTTGGGTCCTGAACATTCAGAAGTCAGTAATGGTACCGACTCAACACCTAGTATATCTGGGGCACTTCTGTCCGGGATGTCGTTCCTTCCTTTTCACTGGATAGTCATCGCGACAGACGCCAGCCTTACCGGTTGGGGGGGGTAGTCTGGGGGGTTCAGTCGACCCAGGGTCACTGGTCTCCTGAGGATTCCCACTTGCCAATCAATGTCCTGGAACTTCGGGCGATCAGGCTGTGCCTCTCCACATGGTCTCAGAGGCTACAGGGGCATCCAGTCAGACAATGACACGGTGGTGGCATATGTCAACGATCAAGGAGGAACAAGAAGCTCAGCTGCAGCGTCAGAGCTTGCTCACTTCCTAAGGTCTCCGGGATATATGTTTACGCCAAGCTAATTTATGTAATAGAGAAAGAAAAGCCTTGTACCATACCCTGGAAACAAATTTTAACTCCTGTCATATGGCTTTCCAGCAAAATCCCTCTACATCATCCAGATTGCGACTAGAGAAAGCCAAGCTGGAATTTGATCTATTCCTCACTGAGTCAGCGGATAGAATATTTAAAAAATCGAAACAGAATTATTTCATAAATGCAAACAAACCAAATACACTTCTAGCCCGAACATCGAAATCCTGTCAAAATAATAATAAACCAATTTGCCTTAAGCTTTCAAGAGGAGCATACTCCACTAATCCTGTGAAAATCCTACAAAAATTTAAAACAGTTAGAAAGTCTATACTTATCTAATAATGAGTTGGATCAATCTAAAGCAAACAGCTTTTTCTCTCTGCTTTCCCTTCCTGCATTATCCAAGGCGCAAATGGAAATAATGGAGGAACCGGTGTCTAGTGAAGAAGTGTCCCAGGCTATCAAAACTTTGAAAGTAAATAAACGACCAGGGCCTGGTGGGTTTTCTACCCTCTATTACAAAACTTTTAAAGATATCCTGTCACCAATTCTAACGAATACCTTTAATTCTTTCTTGGATAACCATAATTTTAGGAAAGAAACCTTAACTGCAATTATCTGCATGCTGCCTAAACCACATGCGGACGATTCAGTTTGGTCAAACTATCGCCGCATCTCTCTGCTGAATATCGATGTGAAAATTTTAGCCAAAGTTTTGGCAACCAGATTAAATATGATAATTGGCAAATTAATACACCGTGATCAAACTGGTTTCATCCCTATCCGACAAGCTGGCGATAATATTAGACGTGCTGTTCTTCTATCCCATGCAGCTAAAATGCGTCGAATACCCTCGTGTTTTCTTTCTCTCGACATAAAAAAAGCATTTGATACAGTTTCATGGTCGTATATGCAGTTCGCTCTTAGGAAATGGGGCTTTGACCCACATTTTATGGGTTGGAATGCAGCACTGTACCACAATCCCAAGGCCTATATTAAATATGCCGGTTACAAATCAGAAGAGTTTAATATACAGAGAGGGACTCGTCAAGGGTGTCCTCTATCACCGCTATTATTCGCTTTAATTATCGAACCTCTAGCACAAAATATAAGGATGAAACCAACGATCACGGGTATAGAGCTAGGCTGATGTCACCACAAAATAAGTCTATTTGCGGATGATATCTTATTTTTATCCTTACCGCAGATATCGGCCCCTAATCTAATGTGGGTACTTTACAAATTCTCCCACATTTCCGGCCTCACAGTTAATAACCAAAAATCCCTGGCACTGAATTGTTCACTCAGTGACATGGTGAAACAAAATTTACAGTCCTCACTGCCCTTTAAATGGGCAGACCATAGTATACCATATCTGGGTATACACCTTATAGCTGTCAGTACTGGATCCCTCTAGGACCCAGCGCACTCACCTGACACAGCCTTGGCTGGGAAACACCGATTGGCCAGCTCTCCTTTAAAACACCTGTGTTTTCACCCAATCAGTGCTCGTGATAGAGTTACTCTGCTTGCCTTGTGTGATCCAGCCTGACCTGTTTATCTGTAAACTTTGTGTATGACCCGGCTTGTTTGACCCTGCTTGTTGCTTCCGATTTGGTACCTTTCGAACTCTGATTTTATCCGTGTATGACCCGGCTTGCCTAGACCACACTTTGCCTGACTCCTGTAAGCAACATCCATTGCAGCGGTGCACTACTAGCACCAGCAACACCACCAACATCCACACCTGCTATGAACTACAAGTTCCAGCTTTCCTGCTCATCACAACACCTACTTCAGCAGTGAACTACAAGTGCCAGCTGTCCCGCTCGTCTCAACCCTGCATCCGTGGTGAACTACAAGTCCCAGCGCTGACCTGCTTCTCAAGACCTGCTCATGGTATGTGCTCTTGCTATTGAACTATAGGCATATTAGCACACCTGAACTGTTGTCTGCTGCTAGCCTGATATGAAACCTGACATTATCACGAGCCATACATAAAAAGGGAAAACCCATCATGGATTCTGAGCAGGCTCAGATGTTTTCACAAAAACTTTGCCGTTTATCCCATCAAGTTCAGCAAATGGCCACAGAGCTCACCAAGGTGCAATCCCCTACTACAACTGTTACAAAAACTTTATCTGAACCAAAAATTCCTTTGCCTGACCGTTTTTCTGGCGACCGTAAGGGATTCTGCAACTTTAAAAACAGCTGCAAATTATATTTCAAATTAAGGCCATCCTCTTCTGGCTCTGAAACTCAGAGAGTTCAGATCATTATCTGTCTGCTACAGGGTGACCCCCAGGTTTGGGCCTTTAACCTTGAACCAAACCATCCAGCCCTGCTAACTGTAGATGCCTTCTTTGAAGCCCTTGGATTGCTGTACGATGATCCAGATCGTATGGCTACTGCAGAATCAACCCTGCGTAACTTAAAGCAAGGAACCACCACAGCTGAAAGGTACTGCTCAGAGTTTCGCAGGTGGGCCCCAGAATCTGGCTGGAATGATGCAGCTCTCCGCAGCCAGTTCAGAATAGGTTCAGAATAGGTCTTTCAGATGCAATTAAGGATGCTCTGGACAACTTCTCCTATCCAGCCTCATTGGAGGAAGCTATGTGTCTAGCCATTAGAATTGATCGCCGTCAGCGAGAGAGGGGCGAGAAAAAAATATGGCTGTGGCAAACTGTATACCTCCCTTACCACCTGACCATCCCACCTCCACCTCCAGTGCCAGTTTAGTGGAAGAACCTATGAAGTTACAGTGGTTGACCGCGATATTGTGTCAATCTCGCTCCCTTTCTCGGCGAGATTGAGCACTTGCGAGCCCCATCGCGGGAGCCAGCGCCGAGCTGGCTTGCCGCGATGGAGACAAAGCCGTCATAGAAGCGACGGGATCCGACGCGGATTCCCGCCAATTCTACACATGGGCGGAGTTTGTTATGAATCCTGAGAAGGAAGTCCCCGCCGGATTTTAAATAAAAATCCGGCATGGGTTCCCCCTCAGGAGCATAACGGGCCCTTAGGTCTGGTATGGGTTGCAAGGAGACACCCCTACGCCGAAAAAACGGTGTGGGGGTCCCCCCACAGTCCATACCAGACCCGTATCCAAAGCACGCCGGCCGGCCGGCCGGCCAGGAGGGGAGTGGGGGCGAGCGAGCGCCCCCCCTCCTGAGCCGTACCGGGCAGCATGCCCTCAACATGGGGGGGTCAGGTGCTCTGGGGCAGGGGGCGCACTGCGGCCCCCCACCCCAGAGCACCCTGTCCCCATGTTGATGAGGACAGGGCCCCTTCCCGACAACCCTGGCCGTTGGTTGTCGGGGTATGCGGGCGGGAGGCTTATCGGAATCTGGAAGCCCCCTTTAATAAGGGGGCCCCCAGATACCGGCCCCCCACCCTAAGAGTGAATGAGTATGAGGGAAAAATTGTACCCCTACCCATTCACCTGCAAGAGAAGTGTAAACACAAATAAACCACACAGTGTATTGAAATATTTTATTAGTTGGCCGCGGGGTGGGGGGGGGGGGTGTGTATGATCGCTTTGATAAAAGCGCCCACCACCCGGCGGGCTTCCTTCGACATCTTCGGCGGCGGGGTCTTCTCCCACTCTCCGGGGTCTTCTCCGGCTCTCCGGGGGTCTTCTCCGCTCTCCGGGGGTCTTCTTCTTCTTCAGGACTCGCCGCCGCTATCTTCGTGTTAGCTCAATTACTAGCGGCGGCGTGTCCCATCTTCTGTGACGTCTTCTTCTTCTCTTCTTCTTCTCCAGATGTTGACGCAACGCTTCCTTCCGCTGGAGAGCCGGAGAAGACCCCGGAGAGTGGGAGAAGACCCCGGAGAGTGGGAGAAGACCCCCCCGACCCCCCCGCCGCCGAAGATGTCGAAGGAAGCCCGCCGGGTGGTGGGCGCTTTTATCAAAGCGCCCCCCCCGGCAGGGGAAGAGAACCAGACGGCGGTGAAGAACAGCGGCACCCACCCCCCCGCAGAACCCCGCCGGAGGGGGGCGCTTTTATAAAAGCGATCATACACAGGCCCCCCCCCCCCCCCCCCGGCGGCCAACTAATAAAATATTTCAATACACTGTGTGGTTTATTTGTGTTTACACTTTTCTTGCATACTCATTCACTTAGGGTGGGGGGCCGGTATCTGGGGGCCCCCTTATTAAAGGGGGCTTCCAGATTCCGATAAGCCTCCCGCCCGGGGAGAGGGTGGACATGGGGACAGGGTGCTCTGGGGTGGGGGGCCGCAGTGCGCCCCCTGCCCCAGAGCACCTGACCCCCCCATGTTGAGGGCATGCTGCCCGGTACGGCTCAGGAGGGGGGGCGCTCGCTCGCCCCCACTCCCCTCCTGACCGGCCGGCCGGCGTGCTTTGGATACGGGTCTGGTATGGACTGTGGGGGGACCCCCACGCTGTTTTTTCGGCGTAGGGGTGTCTCCTTGAAACCCATACCAGACCTAAGGGCCCATTATGCTCCTGAGGGGGAACCCATGCTGGATTTTTATTTAAAATCCGGCGGGGACTTCCTTCTCAGGATTCATAACAAACTCCGCCCACGTGTAGAATTGGCGGGAATCCGCGTCGGATCCCCGTCGCTTCTATGACGCACCCGCTGGAATGTGCTTTTACTATTCCAGCGAGTGCGAGATGTCGGCAGCCTGTCGCCAAGAATCGGCGCGATGCTGTCGTGCTATAAACACATTCTCGGCGGCAGGCACTGTAGGCTCCACCCGGCTATCTGCCCAGGAACACACACGCCGGCGTAATATGGGACTTTGCCTGTATTGTGGCCTCAGGGGTCACATGCTCCATTCGTGCCCTACACGTCCGGGAAACTCCAGGACCTAGGTGATTATGGGGAGGTCACCTTAGGTCTGCTTTCATCTCCCCAGGGGGACAGTCGTATACTTCTACCCAGTGTTATTCAGTGTGCTGGCCTTGGTAGATTCTGGAGCTGCTGAGAATTTTATTGATAAGACTCTGATTACCTCCTTGTCCCTGGAAACTCATACGCTAGATTGCCCAGTCCGCCTAATTTCTGTGGATAACCGGCCTCTCTCACAAGACCTTGTGCTTCAGTCCACCAATCCCTTCCAGTTACAATTGGGGGCCCTGCACTGGGAGAAGATTTCATGTCTTGTCATTGACTCTCCATCCACTCCTTTGATCCTAGGCCTTCCTTGGCTTCAGAAGCACAATCCTGTAATTGACTGGCGAACAGGAAATATTCTGGCTTGGTCCAATCAGTGTAAAGAAAGTTGCATCTAGCACCCTGTTCGACTTGCTGCTTGTCAAGTGGGAATGGAACAGATTCCGCTTTGTTATAAGGACTTTCAGGATAAGTTTTCTAAAGGGAGTGCTGACACCTTACCACCTCATCGCAGTTATGACTGTCCCATTGACCTTTTGCCTGACACTACACCTCCGCGAGGGAGAGTCTTTCCATTGTCCGAACCAGAGAACCTTGCTTTGCAAGAATACATCCAGGAAAACCTAGCTAAAAGTTTCATCCGTCCCTCTACTTCTCCCGCAGGCGCAGGTTGCTTCTTTGTCCCAAAGAAGGACGGGGGTCTAAGACTTTGTGTTGACTACAGAGGTCTAAATAAAATAACCGTTCCCAATCGGTACCCTCTCCCTCTCATCACAGAGTTGTTCTCCCAAATCCAGGGAGCAAAGATTTTCTCCAAACTAGACCTAAGGGGAGCCTATAATCTAGTGCGCATCCGTGAAGGAGATGAGTGGAAGACAGCCTTTAACACCAAGGATGGCCACTATGAATGTCTTGTCATGCCTTTCGGTCTCAGGAATGCACCAGCTGTTTTTCAAAACTTTATGAATGACATTTTCCGTGATCTGTTGGGTCGCTTTATGCTTGTATACTTGGATGATATTTTGATATATTCTCCCAATCTTGAAACGCATCAAAGGCAGGTCCGCTCAGTGTTGGCCCGATTAAAGGCTCATTCCCTTTTTGTTAAGCCTGAAAAATGTTCATTTCATGTCAAACAAGTACCTTTTCTGGGCTACCTAATCTCTGACACAGGCCTAACCATGGATCCAGCCAAGATTCAGGCCATTCTAGACTGGGCATCACCTTCAGACCTGAAAGCAGTTCAGCGCTTCCTGGGCTTTGCAAATTTCTATCGGAAATTCATTAAGAATTTTGCCACCATTGCACATCCCATCACCTCTCTCACCAGGAAGTCTCAGGCTAAGTTTAAATGGACTACTGAAGCCCAGACAGCCTTCACTCAGTTGAAGAAAGCCTTTACCTCTGCACCAATTCTACGCCATCCTGTTCCTGAGCTGCCTTTTATTGTGGAGGTAGATGCATCCGAAGTAGGGGTGGGGGCGCTTCTGTCACAAAAGGACCCTGTAACTGCTGCCATCCACCCCTGTGCCTTCCTGTCACGTAAATATTCCCCAGCAGAGCGCAACTATGATATAGGCAACAGAGAACTGTTAGCCATAAAGCTAGCTTTGGAGGAATGGAGACATTGGCTGGAGGGAGCTCGCTATCCATTCATAGTTCTGACTGACCACAAAAACCTTGAATACATCCGTTCTGCTAAAAGACTGAACTCGCGTCAGGCCAGGTGGTCATTGTTCTTCTCCAGATTTGACTTCACAATTTCTTATTTACCAGGGCCAAAAAATGTTAAGGCCGATGCCTTGTCTCGCAGTTTTTTATCAGAATCCCCACCTCCGCTTCCTCCACAATCCATTATCTCTGAGGACAGGATTTTGGCTTTCACCCAGACTGACATCTCTGAGGCCTTGTTACCTGCACATGCTGAAGCACCCCCTTCCACTCCCTCTGGTATGCTTTTTGTGCCCTTGGCTCTTCGTTTGCAGGTTTTGCAGCAGGTACATGCGTCAAAGCCTGCAGCGCATCCGGGGTTTAGACAAACTTATGAGATTATCTCTCGCAACCTCTGGTGGCCATCGATTAGGCAGGATGTGTTAGCCTTTGTCCAGGCTTGTGAGGTTTGTGCCAGAAGCAAGGGCAGTACCTCTAAGCCCTCCGGTCTTCTACGTCCTCTACCAATACCTACTTGTCCCTGGACCCATTTATCTATGGACTTTATCACTGACTTGCCTCCGTCCCAGGGATGTTCCACGATCTGGGTGGTGGTAGACAGGTTCAGTAAGATGGCCCACTTTGTTCCACTTCCGAAACTGCTGTCTGCTAGAGATCTGGCATCTTTATTCATTAAACATGTTTTCAGGCTCCATGGGGCACCAATTAACATTGTCTCAGACCGCGGCTCTGTTTATAGCCCAGTTTTGGAAGGCCCTTTGTTCTCAGCTAGGGATTAAGTTATCATATTCTTCAGCCTATCATCCTGAGACAAATGGCCAAACAGAAAGAACTAATCAGACTCTTGAGAAGATGGTACGTTGTCTGATGGCCAATGATGAGGTGGAGTGGGTCAACATCCTTCCATGGGCAGAGTTTGCCTTTAATAATTGTGCCAGCTCTTCTACAGGGACCTCTCCCTTCTTCTGTGTTTACAGGTTGCATCCTCGTGTGTGCTCCTTTGATCTTCCACCCTCTGATATTCCAGATGCCAACACCATGATTGAAAATTTCTCCAAAATCTGGTCTGACGTCAATCGTGCTATTTCTCGTTCGGTGCAGGCTTTTAAGAAAACGGCTGATAAGAGGCGCTCAAAGGCCCCTGGATATAAAGTTGGTGACAAAGTGTGGCTATCATCCAAGAATCTGTCCCTGCATGTTCCATCCAAAAAACTTGGCCCAAAATTCATCGGGCCCTATGAGATTTCGGAGATTGTTAATCCTGTGTCCTATAGATTAAAACTCCCCCCGTCCATGCGCATTCTTAATGTCTTCCATGTTTCTTTATTGAAACCTGTTCACTCTAGTCTCCAAGTAAATGAACCAGAACCTGTAGATGTGTCAGATAGCCAGGAATATGAAGTGGCATATATTCTTGACTCCAGACGAGTACGCAATTCCTTACAATATCTAGTTCATTGGAAAGGTTTTGGCCCAGAGGATCGATCCTGGATCCCAGCTCGCGATCTCCATGCTGATCGCCTTAAGAAGAAGTTCCATCTTCGATATCCAAGTAAGCCTGGGGGTGCAGGAGCAACCCCTCGAGAAGGGGGGGGGGTACTGTCAGTACTGGATCCCTCTAGGACCCAGCGCACTCACCTGACACAGCCTTGGCTGGGAAACACTGATTGGCCAGCTCTCCTTTAAAACACCTGTGTTTTCACCCAATCAGTGCTCGTGATAGAGTTACTCTGCTTACCTTGTGTGATCCAGCCTGACCTGTTTATCTGTAAACTTTGTGTATGACCCGGCTTGTTTGACCCTGCTTGTTGCTTCCGATTTGGTACCTTTCGAACACTGATTTATCCGTGTATGACCCGGCTTGCCTAGACCACGCTTTGCCTGACTCCTGTAAGCAACATCCATTGCAGCGGTGCACTACTAGCACCAGCAACACCACCAACATCCACACCTGCGGTGAACTACAAGTTCCAGCTTTACTGCTCATCACAACACCTACTTCAGCAGTGAACTACAAGTGCCAGCTGTCCCGCTCGTCTTAACCCTGCATCCGTGGTGAACTACAAGTCCCAGCGCTGACCTGCTTCTCAAGACCTGCTCATGGTATGTGCTCTTGTTATTGAACTATAGGCATATTAGCACACCTGAACTGTTGTCTGCTGCTAGCCTGATATGAAACCTGACAACAGCCAATGCCTCTGAATTATTTACCGCCAATTACCCTCCCTTACTGAAAAGTGTCACTGATTGTTATCCGACTGGTCTTCTTTACGTATTTCCTGGTTTGGGAAAATCAACATAATAAAAATGGCTATACTCCCCAGGATGTTATATCTATTTCGAACCCTTCCAATTTACATTCCTGCTTATTATCTTAGATTGATCCAGCATAAAGTAACACAGTTCACGTGGGGGAAGAAAAAACCCAGATTGCCTAAAAAAAACATTAATTCTACCCAAATTGATGGGTGGGCTGGGATTTCCAGATTTTGCAACATATTACAAAGCAGCACAATTGGCGCAACTATCAAAGTACCACTCAACCACAGAAATCCCATTGTGGGTACTTATTGAAGCAATAGACTTTGACCCTCTTCCTACTAATAATATCCTTTGGCTGAGCCCTCAAAACCGTAGAAAAATGAAAAATCCAATCTCGAAACACTCATTGTCATTCTGGGATAGGTACAAAACCTCTCATGGATTGCAATCCCCACACATTCCGCTTCTTTCCTTTTATAAAAATCCGACCTTTTATCCAGCATGGGTATTTCCAAGAATTTTTAAGGCTTGGATCAGGGCTGGTATTACGTGTTTATATCACATAGCATCAACAACTACAATTCGACCTTTTCCAGACCTTTGTGAGGCATCCGGCCTCCCCACTACAGAAATTTTCAGATACCTTCAAATCAAAAACTTTTATGGACCTTCCCTTAGCCTTAGCGATAATTTAAATAACATTACCCAATTTGAAAGGATATGTCTCAAAGATCCACATGCCAAAGGTCGTATTTCAATAATTTATTCTCAATTGATCACTAAAACAAATACCATAATACCTTCTTATATTGCTAAATGGGAATTAGACCTGGAATGTAAAATTAATAAAGAAATCTGGGCAAGCATTTGGTCTAATACTAGCTCTTCATCTATAAATGTATCAGCAATGGAAACATCATATAAAGTGCTTTCCCGCTGGTACCTGGTTCCCAATAGATTAGCAACATTTTCAGCAAACTGTTCCGATCTCTGTTTCCGCGGTTGCCCAGACAAAGGAACATATATCCACATCTGGTGGCAGTGTCCACTTGTAAGGAAATTCTGGGAAGGGATTTTTAGAATTGCGTCTAAAATATTTGACTGTATTATATTACCAGATCCAATGACGGCCTTACTTAACATTAAACAAGAAACCCTTTCTCGGAATCAGCATAAGTTATTTATTTATGATAGCCGCGAAACAGGTAATAGCTAGTGCATGGAAATCACCTGCATTTCTGTTGTCGGAAGCTGAAAAAAAAATGAATCTTTCATTCGTACATGCTAAACTAGAAGCGCTAGACAAAAATGGATTGGAAAAATTCGATAGCATATGGAAACCCTGGGCCATATACTATACGTCAGACACTTTTGACTCCAGAGTTCTCATGTCATGGTATTGATACCCTTTCATAGATAATAGTGAAATAAAATAAATGAAATCCACCTTGGGAACACCACTACCCTCTCTCTTCCCTCCATTAGTTCCCATTCCCATTTATTAGTAACTTTTTTTAATTATGTTTATATATATCTGTATAATACTTCAACTCCTACAACAGTACAATTATTATTGCATTTATCTGTATTTCAATGCTGTATCTCATTCTAAGTTGTTGACATCTGACATACTGTAACTGTTGTAAACTATTACTTTAAAATAAAAACATTATAAATGTAAATAAATATAAATAAATAGACAAATGAAAAAAAAGAAAAGAAACCCGCCGTAACCACCTCTCAGGGATCTAACAAATTACAAGGGTAAATTTGCCATGATTGACCATGGAAAACAACAAAGGGAGGTCAAACTTGAAAGCAGTCTCCAAATTGGACTGATGCTAAAAATGGGTAACCCACCTCCAAGTGTGTCATGATCCATGTCATGGCTTTGGTCACCTGCTGGTGGCACTGTTTCTCCCAGCAACAGGGGTGCAGTTCTGGTGTCCACCAGCGGGTGTCTCCCATGGGATGGACTCCTTTCTAATTGGGATGAACTGCTACAGGTATATAAGCCCGCCCTGCACTACAATCCAGTGCTTCAGTATTTTGCCTGTCAGCCCTGTTCCTGTCTGTTCGGATACCTGTTACCAGTTTGTTTCCTGATTTGCTCCCATTGACCCAAGCTTGTACCTTTGGACTCTGCTGTTTTCTTCTATCCCTGATCCCGGCTTGAACCTTGGACTTACTTGTCTCTCATCCCTGAATTTCCTGCTATCTATGCTTGAATTTCATGTATATATTCGTTTATTAGTTTGGGTGGCTTGATGGTTGCTGTGTTTGTAGATTGCTGTTTGTTTTGTGGATTTTCTGTTTTTGCATGTGTACCTTTAATTTATTTAAATATATATTGTTTATTTACCTCTGTGCCTATTTTCCTTAGTGCAGCCCACTGACCTGTTAGCTAATATTGGATGCCTGTGTAGACATCCCCTGACAAAGTGTCAAGCACCTACAAAAACATCGTCCAGGACCGACTAAATAGCGAGTTGAAGAGTGTGGCTCCACTTCCCGACAGCATCTGAGGAGTGGTGTCACAGCCCTGCTTATATACGCATTCCACTCGGGTGCACGTCAAAGTTTAATTCTATGCTGTTCCCACCCCTCTTTTTTTTTTACACTGCTTTGGGACATCCCACTTTGTCAAGATTAAGGCTGTGTCTGTCCATGAACGAAGAGAAAAGGGAAAATTTTATACTTACCTAACGGTAATTTTCCTTTCCTGATGCAAGCATGACAGCATATACGTATGGGAAGGCTCCGCCCCCCTGCCCAATCAGGACCGGTTATACTATAAAACTAGGTCTCCTCCCCTATTCCCGCATTCTCGTAATTTAGTATCGCTGCGGAAGGCCTTACTTTAAATGTTTCAGGCCCCATATTTGCCATTTCTTTCTCTTTTTTTTTTTTAGGGGAGGGAACCCATATGCTGTCATGCTTGCATCAGGAAAGGAAAATTACCATTAGGTAAGTATAAAATGTTCCCCTTTCCTGACACAGCATGACAGCATATACGTATGGGATGTACCAACTCACCAGACAACAAGGGTGGGTACTGCTCAAGTGTTTAAGAGGATTAGATCTATTCCCTCTAACGACTGAGATGTATTGTAGTTACGACTGCTGGGTCCGCCAGAATGGACCCCCAACATGTTGAATGTAGACCAGGTCGTAGTTTAGATATTAACTCTGGAGGAACTATTTTGGAGTTCCGTCAATGGATGCATCACCGGCTTGGAGAGGCTGTCTCTGCCCTCATCTGATGGACTTGTCCTCTCCATCTAGCTTTTGACTAATTGTATCCGTACAACTGCGATGGTCTTCGTTGGACAGCGGGATTGTCCTTTTCTGATGCCATTAGGCCTGATGAGTTTATCGTTTTTTTCTCCTAGAAGATGGGCCAATTCTATGTCTCTTCAACCTTGAATCTCTTTTCCAAGTTTGTGGAACTTCAAACACTTCCGTTTGGATCTGCCAAAAGGATGATGATGTTCTAACTCAGGTTGCCAAGATACCAACCTTTGTATAGTGTTGAGGAAGAGACTAGAGCCATTTTGCCTGATCATTTCAGCAACAAGGTAGTTTATGGTATGACACTTGGATGTTTGAGATTCTTCTAGATCTACTTTACATACTGTATTTGCCAAAAGGAATACTTATGCTGCGTACACATGGTCGTTTTTTGCGATGAAAAAAAACGACGTTTTTTGTGAAGTAAAAAACGACGTTTTTGAAACGTCACTTTCAAAGACGATGTTGCATACACACCATCGTTTTTTTCACAAAAAACGAGGTTACGTTCACCACTCTTTTCCATTGAAGCTCACTTCATAACTAGCTTCTGGGCATGCGCGGGTTGAAAAACGTCGTTTTAAACAACGTTTTTGCTACACACGGTGACTTTTTGTGAAACAAAAAACGACGTTTTGAAAAACGACACAAAAAATTCAAGCATGTTGAAGACAAAAAACGACGTTTTGCCCACACACGATCAATTTAAATGACGTTTTAAAAAACGATGTTTTTTTTCATCGCAAAAAACGACCGTGTGTACGCGGCATGATTCCCATGTTCCTGGCCATATTTAGGATGTTTTGTCCCTCTAAATGGAGAGTGAGATAATGTGTCTCACACTATTTGGAAGACCCCATGGGGGAAAGAATAACCTGCCTAGGTCTTTCGGACTTGGTTGCTGGGATATGCAACCCAGAGAGTGAAGAATAGATACGACTGCGTTTCAGTATCCTTTAATGCCGTCTCTAGGCTCTCTTGTATACAATTCATTCCTTCCAGTAAGGAACAGAGAATTCCATCCTTTAAATTCTGTAGGTTCTTCTCTTAGCTAAGGTACTTGAAGTTTGGAGTAGACACTCTGACCTCCATTAGATTTCAAACAATAAACGGTGAGACCTCCACATCTTGGTCTCCTGTATCTCGATATAATTTGTATGAATTTGGAAGATACCGTTGGCACGCTGTATGAGGTGTTGAATCTCAGGAAGGAGAATAGGGAGTTCTCAGATCTGAGACTGTACCCGTGGGCATCATTGCCTGCAAGCTACAGGGTAATTATCGTCCATCACCGAACGGCTGCAAATCCGGATAGGCCTCCTGGAGACTCTTAGGTTTGTTAAATATATACGTATTGGCTAATCTGCCAACCCAGCTGGCTGTCCTTAGTTTATCTGCTTCCACCTCTGGGAAGCCACCCAGGTTATAGTCAGACCAATAACTTGATAGCCTTGCTCGTTGCCGATCCCTTGACTGTCTTGTTTGGGACTGTCCCTTGTCATCCAACGGCTTTTGTATCTTACGCCCTCTGGCTGTAAGTTCTAGAAAACCCTAACATGCTGGGAGATACCTCTGACAGAAGTTGACTAGTTTTGCATTCCTTCTTGCCAGCAAGGCTAGGCCTTCCCCATTTTGCCGAGTCCTTTCAGCATAGTTGAGGCTCCCTCTGTTGTGTTTCTGCAAGACTTTAGTCTGCGATCGCTGTAGCTCTGGCTTTTGGACACCTTGTCCTTCATTGGCATGACTACCCCACGAGTGACAACTTGTGATGATTGGTATGCTGAAAGATCAGCTTAGCTACCTCCCCAATCGGGGATTTTTCTCCTCTGTGGAGTCATCGTTTCTCACGTGGGAAGTAAGTCTCTCTTTACTAAAGTTAATACAGTTGTCAACCCTGCTTGGGCCCCCCCCTCGGACCACATGGGTTATTACAGTGTACTTTATCGCTTTTGCGATCGTGGAATGCAACCAATAGGAAAGAGCATCTGTTCAAATGGGATACTTACACTGTTTCTCTGAGTGTAGCTTAAAGCGGATGGTTCACAAAAAATATTAAAAGCCAGCAGCAACAAATACTGCAGCTGCTGACTTTTAATATTAGGACACTTACCTGTCCTGGAGTCCAGCGCCGTCCGCAGCAGAGGATGAGCGATCGCTCGTCTCTCTGCTGTTCCCCCCTCCATCCACGGTGAGGGAACCAGGAAGTTCCCTACGGCGCATGCGCGAGTCGTGCTGCGCCCGCCGATTGGCTCCAGCTGTGTGCTGGGAGCCGAGTGTTCCCAGCACACAATGGGGGGCGACGGGATGTGATGCAATGCCCGTCTTTTGCCCGTGAATGCTGGGCCGGAAGTGGGTGCAGATACCTGTCTATCTGCACCCCCCTCCACCCTGAAAGGTGTCAATTGTGACACCGGAGGGGGGGAGTGTTCGGATCAGCGGATCTTCACTTTAGGGTGGAGATCAGCTTTAATTTTTGTTCATTAACTTTTTCCCATTCAGAATTACCTACCAGCAGGTGATTACTGCGATGAGACTAGTTTGTCTCTCAATGATGGCTCCTCCCGATTAGAGTCTGTACTGGGACCTTTCCCATAACTTGGAAGCCATTGTGCCACAACTCTTCTGAAGTATCAGCACGACTCTGGGTACAAAGCGCCTTGAGGCGATTCGGTTCGCATTTGTCAGCGCTATACAAGTTACTCACTTTTCTGTTCAAACAAGACTTACTAGTAGTCCTTGTGCCCGCAAGTCGGCCTTAACGACCACAACATACAGGGTATACCAAGGTAACTACCCCTATCACACCACCAGGTTGGACTTAATGGACTAGGTTTCCAGTATTACGGCATAAAATTGTGCGATTTTACTGCTATTCCTATGCGTCTTCAATCAATGCCTGTGTATTCTTGACGTCCACGGCCCCCAGTGGGTTCAAACGTAGAGTAGGGACTACCTTGAAGTCGCAGCACTGCTATGAACAATACTCCTTAAAAATCCTGGAGTAGGATTTGTGGAGGTCAGGCTTTACTGACGACTGGAGAGATTAATTGCCACAATGGCCTCTGCCATCCTTTTGGACCCTCTTGTTATTCAAGTTTTACTATGACCAACGCCCATGTAATCATAGCCCTTGTGCTCTGATGCATCATGGAGGGAATGCAATGAATTGGTAGAGGAATGAAACAATTCCATTGGCTTCCTAATGCACAGGACTCATGGATCCTTCGCTGAAATTTACATCCAACTGTCAGCTGACCCTATTGGGCGACTTGGGTTTAGGCTAATAAAGATTATCGATTCTTTATTCTCCGCCATAGTTCTCCCACGTTTAACTTGTCAATCCTTTGGCTATCCTCTGGTTTTGGTGATTAACATAAGGAATTAATCTTCCTTCTAGATATTGCCAGATTCGACTTGAACAGTCACCACTCTGACTAAAGCGGCATGTGTTCACTTGTGGGAGGGGCCATAAGGGTTCACTGGCCACAATGATTTCTGGAGAAACAGCATACAGTCTTGTATCCGCAGTGACTGAACTGCATCATTGGCTATTCCCTTTCAATCTAGGATCTGCCATAGAGAGCTTATCACTGACCAGAGCTCTGCTTCCATCCTGCCTCATCGCAGGTCACAACAACACTACTTAACAGTAGTATGAATCTTGTTGATCTCCAGATCTATTTGCTGTCACAGGGTCTCTGCAAGGATATTGTTTCCTCTGTTTGGAAGAATGGTACCCATGGTTAATCTGCTGAAGCCTGTTTGGCTGGCTGCTCTTTGATACCAAAGGAGACAGGAACAACAAGCGCCAGAGGCGATTCAGTTCGCATGTGCCGCGCTATATAAGTTTTCATTCATTCATGCTCTAGAGGCAGAGGGACCCTTTAGCTGATTTAGCTTGAATAGCTTAGTCCCTGAGTTCCACACAGTCAGTTTGGACGGGGTTAAAGTCGCCGTCTCTTGCTTCTGATATGCCAACTAGTCAGAGCGATTTTCCATAAGCAAGCTCTCAGGTAGAGGTTGCCTTTAAACAAGCACGGTTGTTTGATTAGGCTTGGTATGGAACCATTAGTGACTGTAGGCCTTCTCAGTCTCTGCCCCTTTGTCACTGTCTTTGGCCTGCAACCTTGTTTTGCATTATGGCCGTCATATCAGTTACACCCGACCACTATGATTCCTGTAGCGATTTCTGGCAGTTAGCTACATAGTGAGATTTTTTCAGGGTTGAAGGGGGATCTGTCCCTTGTTGCAGAAGCAGGTAGACTGGTGTTTGGTGTTGGGGGCATGAGATGTACACTCATTATGCCCATAATGTGCACTCTTTTTTAGGATATAGCATATACTTACCTGCCCTCACCTTTATTCAAAGTTGCTGGTCTCTAATATTACTAAACAGATTGACACTACAGACATCCAGTTACATTCACATGTGTGATATATGCTTTTCAGAAATGCAAATGCAAATTAACCACAAACCTGCAGGAAATAAATCAAGACTGTAGAGCCAGGCTTATTCAGTTAAATGGAAGGCTTCAGCCCAGCACAGCACCTGCTATCATCATTAGCAGTATTGCAGACACAACCACAGCCCTTCAGTAATGCAAGTTTACTTGCCTATACTTGCAGCAGTAACTGAATAGAATTGTGTGCACCATGTGGTGCCTTACCACCTGCATGCTTCATGTCCAAAGTCCAATGAATGTCCATACATGGCGTCATGATAAATGAGCAATCCCTAGAGACCATATGCCTTCACCCCCATCTTCCTGGATCCTGTTGGGGTGAGGCCTCCCCCATTAGGCGTTCAGGTCTGCCTGTACAGCGGGGAGCTTCGTCACAGGAGAGGCTTTGAACCTGTGCGGCTTGGCGGTAAGTGTCCGGCCAGGTGAGGGAAAAATAAAAATTCCTGCTTTCTTTAGCAGTAGTATAACCGCCTGTAGCAGTGAAGGAAAAAACAGAGAATGCGGGGGTAGGGGAGGAGACCTAGTTTTATAGTA
This sequence comes from Rana kukunoris, assembly GCA_029574335.1. NCBI lineage: Eukaryota > Metazoa > Chordata > Amphibia > Anura > Ranidae > Rana > Rana kukunoris. Next base: position 91,178,376 of record CM056054.1, read on the forward strand.
TAACCGGTCCTGATTGGGCAGGGGGGCGGAGCCTTCCCATACGTATATGCTGTCATGCTGTGTCAGGAAAATAGGATTTTATACTCACAGTTTTTCTCTGAGTTCATGGACGGACACAGGACCAACACCTCCTTTTATGTTTGTACTTCTTTTTGATGAACTGATCTGCGAGATGCAATGAGAGGGGTTATACCCAGAGGGCCCAAACCCTGGGCGGGGCTGTAGGGTGTGTATGATGTGCTTAAACATTTACTATAAGTTTCTGCCTAGTCACTCCTAAAGGAAGGCTTATACCTACCTTGTCAAGATTAAGGCTGTGTCCATCCATGAACTCAGAGAAAAAGATTTTACGGCGAGTATAAAATCCTATTTTTTTGCGTTATAGCGCCTGTAAAGTGCCTCCGTGTGTAAGTAGCCTAAGGATACAGCAACAGCCATGTTTCATGCAACCATGGAATTTGAGTGATCAGCATGTTGTATATTTTTTTAAAAACACATTTTTGATCAATGATAGGAGAAGCATGCATGAAATATAATCGAAAAATATTAATGCATGAGCTGTGACCCAGAAAGAAAAGAAGATTTCCAGCCACAAATTTCCTTTTCCGTAACAACATGAGGTGAAATTGAAGGCCTGGTTGGTCAAAACATACAACTGATGATTTAACTTTTACCATAGCTTCATGTTAAAGTGGAACTTTACCCATAACAACGCGATACAAAATATTGTTCTTTAGCAAGAAACATACATTCCACATTAATATTTATGCTACTAAAATTAGTGTGTCCTGTACATTTCCTCCAGCATTGATTCAGTTTTCTTGCTGAAGACTGCCATTTTGCTTAAGCCCAGAGCCCCTGAGCACTACAAATCTTTAGGCTGTCAGCAGATCAGCCTCTATAAATTTGTCACAGTGCCAAATATTGGAGAGCAACTGCGCATGTGCAGGATAAGACAGTGTATTACTTAATTTTAAACAGTATAGGCACCTATTTTTTATTTTTTACATAGATATACCTGCAAAAGGTGCCAGCCTGAGGTGATTTAGTAGGACTTTATTCTCTCTCTCTCTCTCTCTCCTTTGTGTTCAATTTGTCTGCCACAGTGTCGCAGTCCTGCTAAAATACACTGATCACTAGGGATGAGCTTCTCGTTCGGTACGAATGTATGTTCGACTCGAACATTGTCTGTTCGTACGTTCGACGAAATTCTAACAAAAGCAGTCGTTCGCGCCAAATTCGAGTGACGCAAAACGGCCCATAATTCACTGCGCCATTGTGTGCAAAAAAACAAAGAGCCATAATTGGCCAAAGCCTGGGTGGCTTTGGCCAATTATGGCTCAGGGCTTTAGCACACGCCCCACACTATAAAAGGCCGCCTGCTGGGCAGCCTTGTGTAGTGTGTTCCGGCTTGTTAATGAGAGCAGTCAAAGAGACAAGAGACAGAGAGATTGTCTTTTTATATAGCTAGATAGAGCAGGCAGGCAGGCTAGTCAGTTTAGCTTAATTTACAGTGTGTAGAGAATATATATACATCCCTAGGAGTTGTACATATATTTATACACTGTATAGCTTAGATAGATCAGTTCTTTCTAATTTACTGGCAGGAAGATGATTGTACTATTTAAAGACGTTATCACATGTTTAGACACACAGCAGGTACAATATTTAAAGGAATTTTATTTAATTTTTTTTAATTTAAGCATCATTAAAATCACTGTTCCTGGAGCAGTGATTTTAATAATGTTTAAATTAAAAAAAATGAAAGATTCCTTTAAATATTGTACCTGCTGGGTGTCTATAGTTTGCCTGTGAAAACGTCTTTGAGAACCTGGGTCTTGCCCGAGGGAACATGTATCAATGGAAAAAAGTCCTGAAAAAAATACAGTTTTTAAAACTTTTTTCCATTGATACATGTTCCCTCGGGCAAGACCCGGGTTCTTAAAGACGTTTTCACAGGCAAACTATAGACACCCAGCACTGCAGGTACAATATTTAAAGGAATTTTTCATTTTTTTTATTTTTATTTAAACATTATTAAAATCACTGCTCCTGGAGCAGTGATTTTAATGATGCTTAAAAAATAAAAATAAAATCTCTTTCAATATTGTACCTGCTGGGTATCTATAGCTTGCTGTGAAAACGTCTTTGAGAACCCGGGACTTGCCTGAGGGAACATGTATCAATGGAAAAAAGTTTTAAAAACGGTCACTTTTTCAGGAGTCCTGCTCCTGAAAAAACAACCGTTTTTTAAACTTTTTTCCATTGATACATGTTCCTTGGGGCAAGACCCGGGTTCTCAAAGACGTTTTCCAACAATAACTTGAATATTGGTTTTTGCATGCCAACCCGCCATTCCAGAGCAGGAGGTCGCGGGCCACATCAGAGGGCTCCGCGGGCCACATCAGAGGGCTCCGCGGGCCACATGTGGCCCCCGGGCCACTGGTTGGCCACCCCTCTATTAAATAAACCTCATAACATAATAGATCAGTCCCATGGAAGGTCCATATAATGGGAAATGGCAAATCTCATAATTATAAAAACATCACAGTATAATATGAAGCAAAGGAAAAGAGGATTTGTCACACCGGACACTCTGAGATTGGCCACATCCCTGATATGTAAGACGGTTATGAGAGAAACCCCCAAAGGATTGGGACTTTTGAGGCCAAGTTCAGATAAAAATGGATTTTAATGCATAGATATTAATATAGACCCAGTCATAAACATATTGGTATCTGTGAAGAAGGTGACCTGTATGGTCCGTTGCCTCTCTGTGGGTGTCACAAAGTGGGCAGGGAGCATCAGGGGTAAGGAAAAAGCACCCAGTGAAAAGATATAGAAAAATTACAATTATAGGACAGTACAGTATATAATACAACAAACTAAAATAGACAAAGCACAATCTCCATAGGACAAATGGAGAATGCCCGACGCGTTTCTGGTCTCTTGAGTTAGAAGCAGACCGTCATCAGGGGCCAAGGAGTTGTGTCATATAAAATTATTTCTCAATTCTAAAGGTAACAGAAGATACAACAAACAGGAGGCATACAGTCAAAAACCCAGCAAGTTTTTTTATATGTATAGAAAAACGATATATGGCACAAATTCAATAAGTATGAATTAAAACTTTTTCATTTGAACACCTACCGCTAGTTTGTGCGGAAGGAGAAGTTCCTAGTTGGGATGGTAATGGTCATGGATAGATTCGAGAACCGATTAGCTGGGGGGATAGAGACCCTTCCTGTGTAAGTGGTCACCACTCCTAAAGGAGATATCATAAAAAGAGGGGGAGGGGAAAGAGGATCAGAGTCATGGTAGGATGTTTATGGATTTTTCAATGGATTTTTTAGTTTGCCCCTGTGTAGCAGATAAAACAGGGCAGCTATTTATTTAGATTATATTTGAAGGTTACGATCATTTCATTTCAATGTGTCAAATACACAGGCTAATAATATTTACCCGATAAGGGAGGGGGGGTGATTGTCTTTCAAAGACGCCCCCTGAGATTCTGTATAAGAATTCTCATGTAGTCCCTCCAGGTCAGACCGAGTAGGACCTGTAAATGAAAAAATATATATATATATCCATGTTGCTAACTTGCTCACAATTCCATTGCAAAAATCACATTAGGAGTAAGAAATAACGGGATAGATGACTTACAGTTGTCTCGAGATGTCCAAAGGTTAATAGCGTTATCCCTATTGTGCATGGGGTGCCGATCTGTTGCTGATTTTGCGGGGTTTAAATAGGGTTTCCTAGATATGCGCCAAATGTGCGTCTGTGTGATGCAGTCGCGCACTGCGTCTATCGTGCGTCTTGTGTCGCGCATTCTAGTGACGTCAGCGCGCATTGTGCGCTGGCGTTGGAGGTGTGGTATAGGTCACATGGCGCTGACGTTGTCATTTCGTGCGTGCGTCGTGTGTCTCACAATGTAATGACGTCGGCGCGCATTGTGCGCCGGCGTCGAGAGTATAGTGTGGGTCACATGACCGCGACGTCCAGTTATACTGGAGTGGGAGAAGCATAGACAGAAGATCTACATTTAGGGGAGTGGTTATACTGCGCTCACCTTTGGCATTTTTTGCCCCCCAACGTAGCAGGGTTATCACGACTTCCTATGAGTCATGTGGCCACAGCATCCCATGGTGTTCCTAAAGAGTTCAAGCCTTTGGGCTGGATCAGGAAAATGGGCGTGATATTTCCGCCTGTGTGTGTCATAGGTAGTGTCCGCAACTGAGATGTTTCTATTAGGAGGTTCACTTCAGATCTAGGTCATGACCATTATCAAAAAATTTTTTTCAATCAAATCAAAAAATCAAAAGGATATATCAAAATATCTAAAAAATGAAATGAAAAAAGATTGTAGTGAGCTGATGCATCCATGCCATATATGGTGGTACAGTGTATACACATTCTATAAGCAGGTGCATTTATACTAGTCATTTTTGTTTTTAACCATCACCCTCCCAAACACCTGATTTGTAGCCTTCCAGAAAGGGTCTGTAACTGATTTTACTATTTAGGCCTGGGGGTGATGTAGCCTGTAAGGCTGCTATCCAGCGGGTTTCCCGTTGCAGTAGTAATTTGTCCCAGTCCCCCCCTCTTGGGTTGGGGTGGATTCTGTCTAGAGCCAAGAATAATATTTTTGGAGGTTTGCCTTGATGGACATCTCTTGAGTGTCTTCCCAATGGAAGATCAGGATTAGCTGTTTGTATACTTTTTATGTGTCTCGAAATCCGTTTCCTCCATTCTAATTTAGTTTTGCCTACATAGAAACAGCCGCATGAGCAGGTTAGCAAGTACACAATCCCGTAGGTGTTACAGTTTGTGAAGTGTCTCGGTTTATATTGATGGCCGTTCGGGAGTTTTATATTTTTTGAGATATTGATATATTGGCATTGGGCACATCCTCCGCAGGTAACCTTCAAATATAATCTAAATAAATAGCTGCCCTGTTTTATCTGCTACACAGGGGCAAACTAAAAAATCCATTGAAAAATCCATAAACATCCTACCATGACTCTGATCCTCTTTCCCCTCCCCCTCTTTTTATGATATCTCCTTTAGGAGTGGTGACCACTTACACAGGAAGGGTCTCTATCCCCCCAGCTAATCGGTTCTCGAATCTATCCATGACCATTACCATCCCAACTAGGAACTTCTCCTTCCGCACAAACTAGCGGTAGGTGTTCAAATGAAAAAGTTTTAATTCATACTTATTGAATTTGTGCCATATATCGTTTTTCTATACATATAAAAAAACTTGCTGGGTTTTTGACTGTATGCCTCCTGTTTGTTGTATCTTCTGTTACCTTTAGAATTGAGAAATAATTTTATATGACACAACTCCTTGGCCCCTGATGACGGTCTGCTTCTAACTCAAGAGACCAGAAACGCGTCGGGCATTCTCCATTTGTCCTATGGAGATTGTGCTTTGTCTATTTTAGTTTGTTGTATTATATACTGTACTGTCCTATAATTGTAATTTTTCTATATCTTTTCACTGGGTGCTTTTTCCTTACCCCTGATGCTCCCTGCCCACTTTGTGACACCCACAGAGAGGCAACGGACCATACAGGTCACCTTCTTCACAGATACCAATATGTTTATGACTGGGTCTATATTAATATCTATGCATTAAAATCCATTTTTATCTGAACTTGGCCTCAAAAGTCCCAATCCTTTGGGGGTTTCTCTCATAACCGTCTTACATATCAGGGATGTGGCCAATCTCAGAGTGTCCGGTGTGACAAATCCTCTTTTCCTTTGCTTCATAACAATCGGGTAGCAAATACCCAAACCCCCCCCTCTCTTGTGTTTTGAGGCACTCCGGACCGATATAACTCCAATGCTACACCATAACTGGATAAAAACCTTGAACAATTGGTTTTACCCTATCAAGTTACTGACCTGGAATTTTATAGTCTAAACACCAGACATATTGGAAATCTAGACATGGAACATCAGGGTGTATTTTACTCTTTATCAAATGTCACTTGAATACTTTTATATGTAAAGCAATTTTATGTATACTGTTTATATTTTCTATATTATAATATGTTCTTTTTCTCATACTAAGTACATTAGCCACAATAACAGGCATGCAAAAACTAATAAAGCAATAAATTTAAGATATTTCTAATATATCTCATATTTTGAATATTATACCTAGCTTAGCTATGTTTAGGGGTAAGGAATTTGAAACCCTAATGGGTCAATACAAGGAACATGGGGTAAAAGAGGCTAAAGGATCAGAAATGACAGCCCTGTTCTCCCAACTCAAAACTCTGGTAGAAAAGAAAGTAGCCATTTTTTGGCAAATAGATAACCTGGAACATTATATCTTAGAGGAAATTAATCCTCTAGGATTAAGAATACAAATATTCCCCTCTATCGAAGACATGGACAACACTTTCAAAAAAAGATGGGAGAACAACCTACAACAGTGTACTAAGCTGATGATGCGCCTGTTGATCGAAGAATATCAAAAAAGAATACTGATCTCTGAAAAAGAGATAGACAACTTATATATTCAATTGGAACCCTTTAAAGATATAGACACCTATAAAGAACAGGAATCCTCGATCAAGACACATATTGATACTACGGCAAAAGACCTTATAACCAAAAAGGAGCAAAATTTCTGGAGGGATAAGACGGCATTTAAAGAGGGAAAAGCCTATCGCTGGCATGCACGTACAAACAACCAAAAACGCCCCCAAAGAACGAACCTGAAAAAAACAAAGGGGTGGAAAAACGAATTGGGATCAAATTCCTCTCTTAATTCCCTATCCTCTACCCACTCACAAGTAGGCACACGTGGTACAAAAAAACAAAAATGGACCTCGCCCGAAAGGGGTAATGAAAATAAGAAATACATCAGCGACAATGGTCCTGTCCCATATTCTAATCCAAATACTAGAAGCAATGAATATAATTCAACTAGAGTGGATACAACCAGTACCCAAATAAATCGGGGAAAAATAACAAAGGAAACCCACCCCCCAACGAATCGGAACGATCAACAATGACATGGGGCTGCCCCTGGACACAATGCTGACCCTATGAGCATCATTAACCTCTCCCATTATAGCTTATCTGAGGATGAGGTAAAAATCTTAAACAAAGGTTTAACGTTTTGTCCATCCAAAGACGCTGATACCTTCGAGACAATAAAAGATCTACATCTTTTTGCCCGAAAACTGATCCTAAAGGGTCTTTATGCCAAACCAATAAACAAAAAAGATGTCTCTATCAGAGAAGAACAAGCTCTAAATGATCTAATAACCTTGCTAAATGAACAAAGTAACAGTGACTTAATTGATAGGATTGACCTGAATGCGATCTTGGAAGAACAAGTAACCCCAACGGAAGGTGGTCTTTCAAAAAAATCCCTACTCAAACGAAAATCAAACAAATTTCCACCACTGACTCTTAACCCAAACCTTAATGCCTTCATAACAATGGCAAGCAAAGATATCATGAGATTGAAAACAAAACCAACACCAGACAACATCTCCACTCAAGAGAAAGCGGCTTTGAAGAAACTGGCTGATCAAAAACAACTAACAATAAAACCCTCGGATAAAGGAGGCAACATTGTCATAATGAACAATGAATTCTACCAAACGATGTGCCTAGACATTCTCTCTAATCCAGAATGGTATAGACCCATCTCGAAACTTATAATTGAAAGATTTGATAGTGATTTTTTCACAATGGTGGATAAAGCATATGTGGAAAACACAATTACCCAACAAACATGGGAGTTCATCAGAACCGATCATGCCAAAATACCAACATTTTATAGTTTGCCCAAAGTGCATAAAAGTTTATCCAACCCCCCAGGCAGACCAATCATCTCAGGACGAGGATGCATTACTGAGCGATTAAGCCAATTCATTGACGAACAACTCAGACCATTGGTAACTAATCTACCATCGTATATTAGAGATACCACCCACCTCCTCCAAACCCTTGAAAATCTCATAGTACCTACTGAGGCACTCCTAGTCACAGTAGACGTGGAGGCCTTATATAGCTCCATACCTCATACAAAGGGTTTGGAAGTGATCGATCATTTTATTCAGCAATCTCATAGGGATGATAAACCCCTACACCAATTCATTGTGCAAGCTCTGGAGTTCATACTCTACCATAATGCATTTTCGTTCAATGGCTCCCACTTCCTCCAGATGCAGGGGGTTGCGATGGGGACATGTTGTGCCCCATCGTATGCCAACCTGTATCTGGGGGAGTGGGAGAGCCACTTTCTATCTGATGAGGGTAACAACTTGCACATATCCAACATCCTAACATGGCACAGGTTCATTGATGACATCTTCATGATATGGGATGGCACGCCTGAAGACCTGGCCATCTGTATCAGAGACATGGGTATCAATGACTTCAATTTAAAATTTACCAGCATTCAAAGTAACCAAATGATTACGTTTCTTGATGTTACTATCTTTAAAAACCTTGATGGACACCTCTCGAGTGCGCTATTCCGGAAAGAAACGGCCGGAAATACCATCCTACAAGCCTCAAGCTTTCACCCAGAACCCCTTGTACGTTCAATCCCATACTCACAATATCTTCGTGTGAGAAGGAATTGCTCGGATGAAGATCTATTTACAAAAGAAGCAGATAATTTAAAGAGAAGGCTTCTACAAAGGGGATATTCTCATACATGTTTGAAAAAGGCCTTCAGGAGAGTGAAAAGCCAGGCAAGATCAGACATCCTATTTCCTCCTAAAAAAATCGCTAATATGGATAAAAACCAATGCCTACCTACTAGAATCATTACGACATACAATAAACAATACAAACAGATAAAAAGGATAATTAAAAAACACTGGCATATATTAACAATTGACCCAATCATCAGTCAATTCATCCCCATTCAACCCCTAATTACATATAGACGAACTAGATCCATCAAAGATTCCCTAGTCACCAGTGAATACACTGGAACCTTCAGAGGAGATCCATGCAGACGATGGGGTACATTTACCTGCGGAGGATGTGCCCAATGCCAATATATCAATATCTCAAAAAATATAAAACTCCCGAACGGCCATCAATATAAACCGAGACACTTCACAAACTGTAACACCTACGGGATTGTGTACTTGCTAACCTGCTCATGCGGCTGTTTCTATGTAGGCAAAACTAAATTAGAATGGAGGAAACGGATTTCGAGACACATAAAAAGTATACAAACAGCTAATCCTGATCTTCCATTGGGAAGACACTCAAGAGATGTCCATCAAGGCAAACCTCCAAAAATATTATTCTTGGCTCTAGACAAAATCCACCCCAACCCAAGAGGGGGGGACTGGGACAAATTACTACTGCAACGGGAAACCCGCTGGATAGCAGCCTTACAGGCTACATCACCCCCAGGCCTAAATAGTAAAATCAGTTACAGACCCTTTCTGGAAGGCTACAAATCAGGTGTTTGGGAGGGTGATGGTTAAAAACAAAAATGACTAGTATAAATGCACCTGCTTATAGAATGTGTATACACTGTACCACCATATATGGCATGGATGCATCAGCTCACTACAATCTTTTTTCATTTCATTTTTTAGATATTTTGATATATCCTTTTGATTTTTTGATTTGATTGAAAAATTTTTTTTGATAATGGTCATGACCTAGATCTGAAGTGAACCTCCTAATAGAAACATCTCAGTTGCGGACACTACCTATGACACACACAGGCGGAAATATCACGCCCATTTTCCTGATCCAGCCCAAAGGCTTGAACTCTTTAGGAACACCATGGGATGCTGTGGCCACATGACTCATAGGAAGTCGTGATAACCCTGCTACGTTGGGGGGCAAAAAATGCCAAAGGTGAGCGCAGTATAACCACTCCCCTAAATGTAGATCTTCTGTCTATGCTTCTCCCACTCCAGTATAACTGGACGTCGCGGTCATGTGACCCACACTATACTCTCGACGCCGGCGCACAATGCGCGCCGACGTCATTACATTGTGAGACACACGACGCACGCACGAAATGACAACGTCAGCGCCATGTGACCTATACCACACCTCCAACGCCAGCGCACAATGCGCGCTGACGTCACTAGAATGCGCGACACAAGACGCACGATAGACGCAGTGCGCGACTGCATCACACAGACGCACATTTGGCGCATATCTAGGAAACCCTATTTAAACCCCGCAAAATCAGCAACAGATCGGCACCCCATGCACAATAGGGATAACGCTATTAACCTTTGGACATCTCGAGACAACTGTAAGTCATCTATCCCGTTATTTCTTACTCCTAATGTGATTTTTGCAATGGAATTGTGAGCAAGTTAGCAACATGGATATATATATATATTTTTTCATTTACAGGTCCTACTCGGTCTGACCTGGAGGGACTACATGAGAATTCTTATACAGAATCTCAGGGGGCGTCTTTGAAAGACAATCACCCCCCTCCCTTATCGGGTAAATATTATTAGCCTGTGTATTTGACACATTGAAATGAAATGATCGTAACCTTCAAATATAATCTAAATAAATAGCTGCCCTGTTTTATCTGCTACACAGGGGCAAACTAAAAAATCCATTGAAAAATCCATAAACATCCTACCATGACTCTGATCCTCTTTCCCCTCCCCCTCTTTTTATGATATCTCCTTTAGGAGTGGTGACCACTTACACAGGAAGGGTCTCTATCCCCCCAGCTAATCGGTTCTCGAATCTATCCATGACCATTACCATCCCAACTAGGAACTTCTCCTTCCGCACAAACTAGCGGTAGGTGTTCAAATGAAAAAGTTTTAATTCATACTTATTGAATTTGTGCCATATATCGTTTTTCTATACATATAAAAAAACTTGCTGGGTTTTTGACTGTATGCCTCCTGTTTGTTGTATCTTCTGTTACCTTTAGAATTGAGAAATAATTTATATGACACAACTCCTTGGCCCCTGATGACGGTCTGCTTCTAACTCAAGAGACCAGAAACGCGTCGGGCATTCTCCATTTGTCCTATGGAGATTGTGCTTTGTCTATTTTAGTTTGTTGTATTATATACTGTACTGTCCTATAATTGTAATTTTTCTATATCTTTTCACTGGGTGCTTTTTCCTTACCCCTGATGCTCCCTGCCCACTTTGTGACACCCACAGAGAGGCAACGGACCATACAGGTCACCTTCTTCACAGATACCAATATGTTTATGACTGGGTCTATATTAATATCTATGCATTAAAATCCATTTTTATCTGAACTTGGCCTCAAAAGTCCCAATCCTTTGGGGGTTTCTCTCATAACCGTCTCACAGTATAATATGAAACATCACAGTCCATGAGAGAGCTAAGAGTATCAACCAAGCACTTGATGGTTGCTCCCTTAGAGCGAAGCAGTAGGTGAAGGCAGGAAACAGAGGGGTGCCAGACTAAGTGCAGTGTTTAAAATCAATGATTTTATAAAAACGACAAAAAGCAACTCACGGGATAGCTGATACAGGCGTGATATACAGTATAAGAGTAAAAATGTCCATCTCAGAGCCTCTCCAGAACGCCCTAATGCCATGGCAGCCTCGGGCACAAGCTGCATTCCTTGGTAGAAGCAGGAAGTGGCCCATTTCTGCCTGTAACCTCACACCCACTTCACTTCAGCACGTCTAACACGCCCTCCACGTGACATCAACTCCGGCTCTGTGCCATCTTGCGTTCCATGCTGGTTACGGCTGCGATCGGCCCCTTCCTGCTTCCACCAATGAATACAGCTTATGCCTGCCACAGTGTGTTGTCAGATTCGGCAACCCGTCAGAATTGGTAATGGAATTGAAGTTCCGTTGCCGCCACCTTGCTACACCCCGCACTACCCCGCAGGATACAGTGAGGCCGCGTACACACGACTGGTTTCCTAAATCCATCAAGAAACTCGGTGGGAGAGCTTTTTTGCAGAGGAAACCGGTCGTGTGTACGTTTTTCATCGAGGAAACTGTCGAACTCGACGAGCAAAAAAGAGAGCAATTTCTCTTTTTCCTCGTCAGGAGTCTAAATTGGCTCGTCGTGTTCCTCATCGGGCTGCTTTTCGACGAGAAACTCGAGCGTGTGTATGCTAAGAAACCTGTGCACCTTCGGTAAAAGTAGCGTTTGTAATGGAAATAGCACATTTGTCACGCTGTAATAGACTAAACGTGCAAATGTCTCTTATCAAACTTTTTCCTAACATGCAGTAACATGAGATTAGCAAATGCAGCCCCAAGGGTTGTGCCAGTGCAATCGAACTTCCCCTGCCGTAGTATGTGTTGAAGTCACCGCGTTTGAGAATGAGGAGATTTGGTCTTGACAGTGTGTACGCAAAGCAAGCTTGTTGAATTCCTTGACAAGCCTAACAAGGAACTTGATGAGGAAAACAATGTGTTTCACCCGATGAGTTCCTCGGTCGTGTGTACGAGGCCTGAGAAGGAGCAAAGCGGACATCTTGTTACACCCACCGGACTTTTGCATTTGACACTTATTTTTAACAGTATAGTGCATTTATATAGTGATATATAGTGCTTAGAACTCTGTGTGACTGGTTAGATGCTGAATTTTAAAATCAGCAAACTTCTGTCAGATTAGCAAACCTGTGAGGCTGTGTACACACGGCAGAGAACCTCGACGGGCAGAACACATCGTTCCGCCCGTCGAGGTTCTCTGCCGGCCGTCGAAATCGGCGACCCGCCCGTCGGGAATGGCAACCAGCCATTCATCCAGGCGGGCCGTCGAGCAAATAGAGAGCGTGCTCTCTATTTCTGCCCGACGGGATGCTCGCTGAGAGCGTACACACGGCCGAGGTCCTCGCTGGAATGCAGCTTCCAGCGAGGTTCTCGCTGGTTTCCAGCGAGAACCTCGGTCGTGTGTACGCCGCCTCAGATGAGCAGGCTTGCCGCAGCTTTTAAAATTCAACATCGTAACAGTCAGACTGAGTTCTAAGTACTGTTTTTCTGTTACCAATTTTGACAGGTCGCCATATCTGACGAAACAACGTCATTAGGGCGGTCTGGAGAGGCACTGAGATGGACGTCTTTACTCTCATATATCACGCCTGCATCAAATGAATGGGCTACTGTGCCTGCATTTCTGGAAAAAAAATGGTGCATGCATCTTTTTAAAAACGCAGCCATAGGAAAACCCGCCCCCTACCAGGCCACCTCCGTTCCGATGACTTCTGCGTACACAGATAGGAGGAGGAGGCGAGATGCTGCCCTGCTGTGCATGTGGCGCTCATCTGAGGTCTTTCATTATTAAACACACACACACTATAGATGAAACTTCCGCAGAGAGCTGATATAAATTAAAACCTGCAGTGATTTGGGTGTGGGGGGAGAAGGTACTGCATGTGCTAGGGGGCGTTTTAGGAAAATATGCCCCACCTCCCAGCACAAGTCCTCCCTTCTCCCAAAGTGCTCCTTAGCACATGCAGTACCCTCACCCCACCCCTGATTCAAAGAGCTGCTGGCTGCTATATAGGACAGAGATAGCATCTGGGACCCTGGCCACCCCGCTTGAGATGCAGGCCAATCGCCCCAGGTGATCACACTAATACCCCTCTGCCAGGCAAGTAAGAGAAGCCAGGTGGCTGAACTTTTTCCGTAACTGCTGGGCTCCAGGACTCAGGGCCATTTCACATGATGAATCACACAGGATCACACTGTGTGTTCCTGTGCAATTCACATGTTTTCCAGGTGCAGTACAATTTTAGTATATTCATTTTATTGGGCTGAAACTGTGCTGGACCACACCAAGAGTTATAAGATGCATAGGATTCTATTTGGGACTTGCGTTTGTGGTGTCCTTAAAGCGGAAGTTCACCCTCAAAATCATCTTTGCTGCATTGCTATCTTACACATCTTTTAAAGATTCTAGCGTTGAAATTTTTTTTTTTTTAATTCTCCCTTACCTCTCATCTTCTATGCTTCCTGGTTTGGAGTCCTGCGGGCAGTGGGCGTTTTGCTAAGTTGCCCGACCGCTCTCTGCATTCTGGGAGATTTTTGAGTGTCGTCCTGTTGCTGACGTCAGACCAATCACAGCAATTCTGGTGAACTAGCTAAGCGCCGTAATCTCACGCTAGCTGAGCTGTCATGTGACGCGGGAAGCGGGTCACATGACTAGCCAAGCGCGTCATATGATGAGGGAGGGCGGATACATCTTCAGCAATGTAAATAACACTAATCACCTGGGTGACATTAACCTGGATTCCTGGTGGAGAGTAAGAGGAATGAGAATACCTGAACCGAGGAGGAGACCTTACCTTTGATTTCTACAGGCACATATATCACTACTATCTGGTGAGTAGAACTCCTAAGGGAGACACCCTTGCAAAGAGCAGAGAGATACAGACAAGATTAACCCCTCACTGGAAGCATATGATTTCTTTGAAGAGACTTTGCTAATGATTCAGCCAGATCTGACAACATATATATATATGATTGCTGCTAATATTTATTCATTGCTGGACATTATTATTATCTTACATACTAATCATTATTAATGTGTGTTTTTTTTAGATAATTTTAGCAGATTTTATGTGTTTTTTTGGGGATCTACAGATTACTTAAATTAACCCATACAGCGCTGTTAATGTTTCCCACCATAGAAACATATCACTTAATTTACTTATTTTCACTATAATAGCTGCTTATCTGCACAAACCTTTTACACAGCGTAAGCTGTACATCACCATAGTGCGCTAGGATCAGATTTGCCTAAAAAACAGACTCTGATATTTTTCTTACATACTTTTACATTTAACCTATAGCGAACATGGATTCAATTGACTTTTTGGTCAATAGACAATTAAACCTTGATCAGGTTTTCTCTAAAGAGGGAGATTGGGAGACCAATGATGATCATAATGCATTGATGAACGCACTAGGTAACGCGCTAGATAAACAGGTGCGCACCTGGTGGGACATCACAACGTTTGAACAATATTTGAAAGAAAATATCATTATGCGCAGCCTAAGGTGGGAAGTAACCCCACAAGATGGACTGGATGATAAAGAGTCAGAAACAGAGTGGCTCAATTTCTTTAATGGGGTGGGTATTAAGTTACAGCAACTTGTTCTTCAACGGAAAAAGAAAAAAATGGCACTCCTTGAAAAAACAATTTCTGATTTAAAGACGAAATTAGACCCACTTAAAGGAACGCAGGTGTTCACCAACTTTGACAATGAAATCAAAAAAAAGTTGGAAAAAACAGATAAAGACACCCAGAAGAAGAAGATAAAAAAGTTCAGAAGAGATATCACTGACTTTAAGAAAAAGACTATCTATCTGTGGCAGCTGGGTAAAAATACAACACCAACTCCACAACAGCAAACTAATCCTGAAACCAATCAAGGAAATTCCAATACCAGGAGAACTGTAACAGTAACTGGCACCAATGAACATAGATATGAAGAAAGAGCTCCAACAAACTCCCAACAGCGAGGGAGGAGCAATAAATCAGCAGAAAGGGGAAGAAACAATGGACCTAATAGAAGGGAACATGACACTAATCATGTAACATATTCCAATGACCACTATCCTGTACCAACCCATAATAGATATGAACAATTATCATATCAGGAGTATCAAGATAGTGGGCACCACACACAATCACCACGCCCAGTCCCTTTTTTAGGGAGGGGGATGAGAGCACACTCCAGGGGACGATCGAGGGGGGGTCGCCCATGGAGGGGCAAACCTCAACAATATCACAACACGAACCAAGCTCGAGACTGGTGGAACCCCCCAATGGGGAACATTCCACACAGTCCACCAAGATACAACCAATCTCAACGCGAAGAGGATGCCGGGCAGGGAAACGTGTCAAACAAAAAAGAGACCAAGACAAGCCGAATAGGAGGCATTTATAATTTATCCTCAGTGACTTTAACCAAAAAGGAGACAAATATATTAAATGCAGGACTTAAATGTGCTGCAACAAAACAACTGAATAAGTTTGGAGTATACATTGACATACACAAATATATAAGGAAGGTCAACATTAAGAAATACTTCCTAACCAACAATTTTGGTAGCAAAAGTCAAAAATATACTGAAGTGGTAGGGGTGGATAGTGGTCTAAAAAATAGATCCCTATTTAACCCGCCCCTACCAGCTAATCACCAGGTAGAAGTGTTCAAGCAGTTAGTATTAAAAGACTTGGACTCCTTACAGGTGAAAAAAAGCCTCAACCCAAAGCATATTAAAGATGGCATTGAAGCACTAGAAAAACGCAAAGATATTGTGGTACGACCTGCAGACAAAGGAGGGGGGGTGGTTGTGATGGATAAAACTTTTTATCACAATCAGTTGCAAGAGATGCTTAATGATGACAATACTTATTCCCACTTGAGAGGTGATCCAAACAAAAAATACAGAGTGGAACTACGTAACTTAGTAGATTATGGTTTTTATATGAGGGTCCTGACAAAAAAGGAGAAACAATTCCTCTGTCCGAGTTTCAGCCGAACTCCAACCATATACACTGTTCCCAAAATGCACAAGCATTTTACACAACCTCCAGCCAGACCCATAGTAAATGGAATAGAGTCTGTAACGTCTAGAGTGGGTCAATATTTAGACCACTTCCTACAGAAAAGTGTAGTCATCACAAGGGCATATCTAAAAGATACATCAGATTTTTTACAGAAACTCAAACAGATCACTATAACACCAGAGAGTAACATATTTCTAGTTACAGCGGATGTGTCCTCATTGTATACTAATATTAACCATGAGGATGGCATCCTAGCCCTTAATTGGGCTCTCAGTAAAAGGGATGAACTCCCATATATACAAAAGAAGTTTCTTAAAATGGCCCTAGAGTTCTGTTTAACCCACAATTATTTTTGGTACGGAGGAGAATATTATAGTCAAAAAACTGGCGTAGCCATGGGTGCTAAATTTGCACCGAGCCTCGCAAACCTCTTCATGAGTGAGTGGGAGGACAGATGGATCTATCAGAACAAACGTAAGGAACTCATATTTTACCAACGGTACATAGATGACCTATTCATTATTTGGGAAGGATCAGAAGAAACACTTAAACTTTTTGCTGATGGATTGAACACCAACACAAATAATATCAAGTTGGAGTTCCATTGGGATCAAGAAAAAATCAATTACCTGGATGTGACCGTAATGAAAGGCGAAATACATTTTTATACCAAGGCATATTTTAAGGATTCGGATCGCAACAGCTACATCCCCTTACAAAGTGGCCACCACCCGAGATGGTTAAAGAACATCCCAAAGGGCCAATTCACAAGAATAAGACGGAATTGCACTGACGACAATGATTATCTAAATCAGGCAACCACAATTAAAGAACGTTTTGTGGAAAAGGGGTACAATGAAGCACAACTGAATCTCCTTATAGATGCAGTAGGAAGCAATAAGCAGGATTACTTACTGGAACCAAAGATTAGACCAACCAACCAACAACATGAATGGGGTTTCATTTCCAACTATCACGAACAATACAAAGATATAGAGGCTATTTTCAAAAAACATTGGGATATTCTGAAAATGGATAGAACACTGAATACCCAGTTACCTGCAGTACCCCCCTTCATATATCGGAAGGCACCTTCTTTTGGGGACCACATAGTCAAAAAAGTCCTTGATCCCCCCAAAAAACTGCAAATGTTCTGGAATAGACCAGGCTTTACAGCTTGCAGAAGGTGCAAATCCTGCCGTCAAGTCTCAACACACTTAAGAGGACTTACTGAATTTTCCTCTACAGCCAATGGAAGACTTTTTAAAATCAAAGAGAGTATTACTTGTGCAACTACGCACGTAATATATGCCCTAGAGTGCCCTTGCGGCCTCATGTACATAGGGCGTACCAAACGTAAACTCTCTAAGAGGGTCTCGGAACATATATATAACATCTCAACGGGTTATGAAGATCACAGTGTATCACTGCATTTTCTGGAGAAACATCAAAAAAACCCAATAGGTCTAAAATTCTGGGGTATAGATAAGGTAGACCCCAATTGGAGGGGGTCTAACAGAATAAGGGAAATATCCAAAAAAGAAACAGAGTGGATATTTCTTACCAATACCCTTAGTCCGCATGGCTTGAACATTGACCTAGACCTCAATTGCTTTATAAGCAATCATTAGATGGATTCATATAGGGAGTATATATATACAGTTCACAATAACAGATCCAGATACATTAATTAATTAATTTTTATATTTGTATTTTTTTTAAATATTATATATTTTAATAGGTATATATATTTCTTCCCCTAACTGCATTTATTATATATGAATTTTACAACATCATATGCATACATATCTTTACTTTTATATTATACCGGCATACACAGATATATGATGAGATCACTCCCCCTTTTAAGTGTTTTCTCTCATCTTACCGGTATGATGTATATGCATACAACCATATTGGTGATACCAGATCATCATCAAATATATACGAATTAAACATTTCATTAGAGATGATGAGTTGTTCGCCATATGGGTAATTTATTTTATATGTGTAATATCATGCATGATGTGTTTGTCACCTCGGCTTGGTCCTCGGTGCCGGAGAGATCCCTATATCCGAGCTGATGGCTCACACATTTGTTGAAAACAATTTTAACATGTAGTTTTTATCAGTTCAAATTATGAATTTTTAACATTTTTCATGCGTTTGTCTGCAATTTTATGCATTTTTTCAATTTTTTTTTTTTTTTTTTTTTTTTTTTTTTTTTATAATTTTTTTTTTATAATTCTTGTGTATACATATATGCATATGTTTTTTAATATATGTGTATTGTATTTGGACATTTTTTACTTTATTTTACTTTATTGGAATTCTTGGTTTGCAATTAAAACATTATATTTTTGCCCCAGGCACTAATATAACGATCCATCCCTCCCAGTGAGGTGATGTTGAATCCTATGTTTTTTAATAAGGGAGCCCATAGCAACTAGACCTGCAGATACATGGAACGGCAAATAGATGTAAAAAAACACATCTCCGCTGTTATGAGCAGAGAGGCTAAGTGTTAGTGCAAACGGAGGAGACATTGTACTCAGCAGTCCGTTTTACTAATAGCACAAACAATGACATAAAGACTGCAGCCAAGCTCCCTGACTCTCACGAGTCAGTGCGAGCGGATTTGCATAGAGAGGAGGACTTACACAGCTGGACACGCTGACACTGCCCTCCCTGTCAATCGCGTCATTAATTAGGGGCGGAGTGGTACGCCCCTTTTCCCTATTTATATTCGGAGAGCTGGAAGTGTAGCCACGCCCTCTGAAGACGTGAGCACCAATCACGAAACGCGTCAGGGCGTGGCTACACGACCAGCGTACAACATACACACAAGGAGTCATCTGGACCCGAGATCCAGCAGAGTAAGCCGAGCTGACAAGCACAGCTACCCGCAGCTATCCGCATTCCAGTGTCTCTTTGATGTGCTGTTTTTTATTGCATACACATTGTAAGCATATGCTAGTGTGGGGCATTTAATCTTGAATAAAAACTGTATTACACTATATTCTTCTCCTCTCTCTTCAATTCCATGACCACTCATGAATCTATTTGCCATGAACCAACACTAATCACCTGGGTGACATTAACCTGGATTCCTGGTGGAGAGTAAGAGGAATGAGAATACCTGAACCGAGGAGGAGACCTTACCTTTGATTTCTACAGGCACATATATCACTACTATCTGGTGAGTAGAACTCCTAAGGGAGACACCCTTGCAAAGAGCAGAGAGATACAGACAAGATTAACCCCTCACTGGAAGCATATGATTTCTTTGAAGAGACTTTGCTAATGATTCAGCCAGATCTGACAACATATATATATATGATTGCTGCTAATATTTATTCATTGCTGGACATTATTATTATTATCTTACATACTAATCATTATTAATGTGTGTTTTTTTTAGATAATTTTAGCAGATTTTATGTGTTTTTTTGGGGATCTACAGATTACTTAAATTAACCCATACAGCGCTGTTAATGTTTCCCACCATAGAAACATATCACTTAATGTAAATAAATCATCTCCATTATACACCTGGACACCATTGCAAACGGACGCACCCTATACAAAAGTGAAAAAGCAGATTGAAATATCGATCTTTGTAAGTATCATGGATTTGATTGCTATATTGCTTATTTGTTCTGTAAACTTTAGGTACAGTATTTTAAACAGGTCTGTAATTTTGTATCTAACTTTCATCTATTATAGTCAACGCATGCTGGCTGCCTCATTGTGTTTTTTTTTTATTTTTTTATTTGGTTGACGGCGCGGCTCCCCGCCAACACTGCGCATGCGCGGGATTACGCAGTGAATGCTGGGAGATCAGCATTTGCCGCATCCCGGAAATACAGGCAGGAGTAATTCAAAGCGCCCACAGTTAAGATGGCAATGTCCATTGCCAGGTTATATAAAATATAATTTCGTCTAAATTAAGGATCCTGGAGCATAACGAGAGGGGACATGTGAGTAACTAATGCATTGTAGCAAACGCAGCAGATTAGTGTCTTTAAAAAAAAACGAATTCCCACAGAACTTCCGCTTTAAGGTAACATTGACACCCACTGCAGATCACAACTTCAGTGCATTTTGAATGCGGTGTGATAAACGCCCATGTGTGGAGGGGGCTGTGTAATGTGAAAGGGTCCAGAGGTATGGAAGCGGTGTAATGTAAAGGGGTCCAAAGGTTTGAGGACTGTGTAATGTAGAGGGGTCCAAAGGTTTGAAGGCTGTGTAATGTAAAGGGGTATGGGGGATTTGTAATGTAAAGGGGTCCAGAGATGTGGGGGCAGTGTAATGTAAAGGGGTCTAGAGGTATGGGGGCTGGGTAATGTAAAGGGGTCTAGAGGTATGGGGGCTGTGTAATGTAAAGCGGTCCAGACATGCATGGGCTGCATATTGTGAAGGGATCCAGAAGTTTGGGGCTGTGTAATGTAAAGGGGTCCAAAGGTGTTTTTTTGGGGGGGAGGGGGGCGTCACCTTGTTTTACAGTAGTGCAGGGGCTGTGTAATGTAAAGGGGTCCAGAGATGTGGGAACGGTGTACTGTGAAGAGGTATGGGGGCTTTGTAATGTATAGGGGTCCAAAAGTGTGAGGGCTGTGTAATGTAAAGGGGTCCAAAGGTTTGAGGGCTGTGTAATGTAAAGGGGTATGGGGGATTTGTAATGTAAAGGGGTCCAGAGATGTGGGGGCAGTGTAATGTAAAGGGGTCTAGAGGTATGGGGGCTGGGTAATGTAAAGGGGTCTAGAGGTATGGGGGCTGTGTAATGTAAAGCGGTCCAGACATGCATGGGCTGCATATTGTGAAGGGATCCAGAAGTTTGGGGCTGTGTAATGTAAAGGGGTCCAAAGGTGTTTTTTTTGGGGGGGAGGGGAGGCGTCACCTTGTTTTACAGTAGTGCAGGGGCTGTGTAATGTAAAGGGGTCCAGGGATGTGGGAACGGTGTACTGTGAAGAGGTATGGGGGCTTTGTAATGTATAGGGGTCCAAAAGTGTGAGGGCTGTGTAATGTAAAGGGGTCCAAAGGTTTGAGGGCTGTGTAATGTAAAGGGGTATGGGGGATTTGTAATGTAAAGGGGTCCAGAGATGTGGGGGCAGTGTAATGTAAAGGGGTCTAGAGGTATGGGGGCTGGGTAATGTAAAGGAGTCTAGAGGTATGGGGGCTGTGTAATGTAAAGCGGTCCAGACATGCATGGGCTACATATTGTGAAGGGATCCAGAAGTTTGGAGCTGTGTAATGTAAAGGGGTCCAAAGGTGTTTTTTTTTTGGGGAGGGGGGCATTACCCTGTTTTACTGCACCAGGTGACACCAACCCTTGTGACGCCACTGGCAGTAGCACATAGTGAGTGTGCCGCTGCCAGTTACATGTATTTCTGTCTGGCATCAGGGCTTACCGTTGTTAGCATAGGCTAAAACTGGTGCATTGGTCAAGCTCCGTTTCAATTGAAGGGAAGCTTGTTTGCATTGATAAGACCACTGTCCCTCTATAGACTCCCGAGACCTTTCTCACTCCACTAGTTTGCCAGACTACTTCTGAGACCTCTTGCTCTCCATCGTCACCAGCCCGCAATAGTTCAGTGAGAGCTCTGGCTATTTTGGCAAATCCCTCCACAAAACTCCCATAGTAGGAGCAGAACCCAAGAAAAGATCTCGGCTCTTGCACATTTCTGGGCCTGGGCTAAGTGGTAACGGCTTCCAACTTCTTGGAGTCAGTGGCACTCCCTCCACTGAGACAACATGCTCAAGGTAGGTGACTGATGACTGGTAGAACTGGCACTTCTCAAGGGACAGCTTCAACCCCTCCTTCATAGCGTCGCTTCAGAACCTTCTCTAGACGCTCCTCCTGTTCTTCCAAAGTCAGTCCAAAGACAATTATGTCATCTCGGTACACTAACACTTTAATTAATTACATGTCACTAACAGTCCGTTCCATCAAGTGTTGGAATGTAGCAGGGGCTCCAGACAGTCCCTGTGGCATCGGTTCAAACTCAAAGAACTCCACTGGGCAGATGAAAGTGGTTTTCTCCCGGTTATCTGGATGCATGGAGATCTGATGGTACCCACTTCTCAGGTCCAACACGCTGAACCATTTGGCTCCTGAAAAGCATTGCAGGGCATCTTATATTCGTGGAGTGGTGTACTGGTCTGGGATGGTTCT
This sequence comes from Rana kukunoris, assembly GCA_029574335.1. NCBI lineage: Eukaryota > Metazoa > Chordata > Amphibia > Anura > Ranidae > Rana > Rana kukunoris. Next base: position 91,201,064 of record CM056054.1, read on the forward strand.
TTTGTTGAGAGTGCGATAATGGATACAGAGCCATAATGACCCATTTTCTTCCTCACCACCACAATGGGAGAAGCATAGGGACTTCGGGACTCCCGAAAAATTCCTGTCCTCTTCAACTCCGCAATATGTTCTCTAAGGTCATCTAAATCAGCTAATTGGATTCGTTGAGACCTTTCTCAAAATGGCCTATCCTCTTGTAGACGATGCTGTGCACTCTCTGTGCATCCCAAGTCAAACTCATTTTTAGTGAGAATTTTCCTCCACTTTAAGAGTTGTGTTTTTGCCCGTTTTTTCCATTCAGATGTCATAGGAGAGCCTTTTGGATAGAAATACTCCTCTGGTAACCAGCAGCGTGGCTAGCCAGGTGCAGGGGGGAGGGCCGCACCCAGGTGACATCCACCAGAGGGGTGACACCCGTGGGTAGTTGCACCACAGTAACACAGTCTGCTCGCTGCCCTGTGCCTCGTGGCTCGTGACACAGATGTGTCCCTCAGTGGAGCGGAAGGAAGCCGGCACCACCTCCTCTCTGTTTACATACACAGAGGAGGAGGAGCCCGCGCTCAAGGGACACACTGCTGTGTGTATCTGCTGCTCTGTTCTGAGGTCTGTATGGTAAGGGGGGCATCTATACTGATGGGGAGGGGGTGTCTGTACTGCTGGGGTCTACACTAGGGGGGTTTGCATCAAGGGGTGTCTGTAACTGAGAGGGTGTCTGTACTGAGGGGGGTCTTTAACTGAGGGGGGTCTTTAACTGAGGGGGGTGTCTGTACTGAGGGGAGTCTGTAACTGAGAGGGGTCTGTAACTGAGGGGGGTGTCTGTAACTGAGGGGGGTGTCTGTAACTGAGGGGGGTTCTGTAACTGAGGGGGGTTCTGTAACTGAGGGGGGTTCTGTAACTGAGGGGGGTTCTGTAACTGAGGGGGATGTCTGTAACTGAGGGGGATGTCTGTAACTGAGGGGGATGTCTGTAACTGAGGGGGATGTCTGTAACTGAGGGGGATGTCTGTAACTGAGGTGGGTCTGCACTGGGGGGTGTCTGTAACTGAGGGGGTGTCTGTAACTGAGGGGGGTCTGCACTGGGGGGGTCTGTACTGCTGGGTGATACTTCATATTCCCATTGCACACATTCCTGGATAAGCGCTTGGGTTTGGGTGCTCGTAGCAACAACCAGCTGGATACTGGTGCACGTTACAGTAGAAATATTGGCCAGCACACCGTGGAACGATGTAAATATCATCCAAACGGATGATTTATTGCATGATCACAACACAGTGCAACGTTTCAGAGCTTAGCAGGGCCCATTTGTCACATGCCTGACGAAGGGGCCCTGCGAGGCTCTGAAACTTTGCACTCTCTTTGTGTTGTGGTCATGCAATAAATCATCCATTTGGAAGCTATTTACGTCAATCCATGGTGTGCTGGCAAATATTTCTACAAACCCTCTTATCACGAGGAGATGTCCAGGATTTTGGGGGACAGGGAAACGTATACCAAATTACCATCAAACCCCACTCATAGTTTCAAAACCTCTCTGATTACCCTTATAGAGGCGGAAACTAAAAAGGGGATTCTGGACAAGAAGGAAAGTGCATAACTTGTCCCAAAGGTTCCACGGATTCCTGTCATGTATTTTTTTTTTTTTTTATCTTTTCAATTTGTTTTTATTGAAAATTTGCTTTCTCAAAAGAGACATATATATATATATAAGCAATAACATCAAAAATCAATATATGGACAACGCAGGTCCTCACATATTCTTCCACTAGACATAGTGTGGACAGTGGTATACAAAGCAGGGTTACAGCATGTTTGCCAAGTGCGTAAACAAGGTTCGGGGGCTGTGCGTCCTACTACACAATGTGGAGCCACAGCTCCCTTTATAGGGAAGTAGCGGTAACCCGGCGTTACCGCAAGGGTTGCCTACCTTATCATGCAGTTCGGTGCAGTATGACAATGTCTGTTTAGGTGGAAAGTCTCCCACCTACTAGGCCACCCATAGGGGCACGTCGCGTGCGCAGGGCCATATGTTGCATGCGAACAAGTTGTCAGTATAACCATAGTGTTCATATACCGTAAACAGGGAGAATAGCAAATTTTAACGGTGTAAACATACAACAACGAACAAAAAAGACAGAAAAAAAAACAAAAGATAAAAAAACAAAAAACACATAAAACAGAACTCTTGTACCAAAGGTCCATAGTAATATCCATTAAACGTTGGAGGGGAAGCTATGGGTTGGGGTATTTAGAGACCCAGGGCAACCATTGTGCAAGAAAGATCTGGGAAGTCCCAGTTTGGTAGGCAAAGTGTTTCTCGTATGAATATTGGGTAGAGACCCTATGTATCACTTCGTTAAGGATGGGGATCTGGGTGGTTTTCCATTTAGCTGTCAGGGCCAATCTGGCTGCTATCAAAATATGTACCACAATGCTCCTCATGGAGGCCGGGATAGGGGCAGTAGTGATGTTCAGTAAAGCTAAAGGCGGAGTAGGATGCACCGAGATACCTATGACAGAAGTTATTAGTTTAAAAACTTCATCCCAAAATTTGCGAATGTGTTTGCAGGTCCATAATATATGGAAGATATTGCCCCTATCTCCACACATTCTCCAGCAAAGGTGTGATTCTGAAGGGAAAATCAGCGATAGCCTAACTGGAGTGAGGTAGGACCTATGTACAATTTTCAACATGTTATCCCAATGATTGGTACAGTGGGTGTATCTGTAAGTCATCTTGATCGCTCTCGTCCACTCACCAGTTGAGAAGGAGGTGCCCCAGTCTTTTTCCCAGTTTGTCATGTGTGAGGTCTTAGAAAATCGCTTAGTGCCATGTAATAGTCTATAAAACCAAGAAAGACCTCCGGGTTTATTATAGGATGAGCAGAGGTACGTCCATATGTCTATGGGCATGTCAAAGGTAAGTGTAGAGTGTGACCTTTGGAAGTGTTGCAGTCTCGTGAGAGAGTATGCATGGGTACGAGGTTGTTTGGACAACACCTCTTGGACAGTTGTTAAACCTTCCTGTTTCCAAGCTGTAATTTTTAGGTCTGGGATGAGGTGTTCCACGGTCGTGAGGTCAGTGAGTCTGCGCTTATTTGTAGTCGAGGGGTCTAGATAGGGTTGGATATTTCCCCACGCTAATAGGGTAGCGTCAATAGAGGGTAAACTGATATGTTGTAGGGGTAGGTTCGTCACCTTAGCTAAAAGTAAAGCTGGGAGGTCTTTCCCTGTAATAATTGCTTTCTCAATCTTAACCCATAGTTTAGATGGGACAGGGTCAAACCAGGCCTTCATTTGATCTAGGATCGCTGCTCTATAGTAGTTGCGGAGGACGGGGAAGCCCATTCCCCCCTCTGTTCTATGTCTTTGAACTGTAGCGAATGTTACTTTAGGCATTCTACCCTGCCAAATAAATCTCCTAAACATCTTGTCTGCTTGTAAGAAGAAGGATTCTGGAATCCTGATTGGGAGGGTTCTAAAGTAATAGAGAATTTTGGGCAAAAGAATCATTTTTAACGCAGCTATCCTGCCCAGCCACGACATCTCAAACGTTGTGATATGGTCAAGATCGGTTTTAATGGTTGCCAGAAGGGTGTTAAAATTCACCCTATAGGTATGGGTGGATGGAGAGACTAATCTAATACCCAGGTAAGTGAGGGAGTTAGCCATCCATTGGAATGGGAATTTTTCTTTGAGGTGAGTAACCAGGGATTTGGAAAGGTTAATTGGAAGAATACAGGACTTAGTAATATTCAGTTTATAGTAAGATACTGCACCGAACTGTTGTAAGATTTCCTGAGCCTTTGCCAAGGAAGAAGCCGGATTTGTTACTGTCAGAACAACATCGTCTGCAAAGAGACCTATCTTGTGGGTATCACCTGCAACCTCAATCCCCGAAATCTCCTTGGCCGACCTGATAGTTTCAGCGAGGGGCTCCATCATCAAGGTAAAGATTATGGGAGACAGTGGACAGCCCTGGCGGGTGCCATTGGTAATATAGAATTGGTCGGAGATGGCACCGGACGAGAAAACTCTAGCTGACGGGCATGTGTACAATGCAGATATCGCTGACAGGATGGTGCCCTGCATGCCAAATTTCCTCAGGGTAGCCCTGAGATATCCCCAGTGCACCCTGTCAAAGGCCTTTTCGGCATCTAGTGCCAAAAAGGCCGCTGGGGTCTTCCTATTTTCCAGTATATGTATCAAATTGAGCAGCCTCCGAGTGCCATCTGGGGCTTGGCGCCCTTTTACAAACCCTACTTGGTCTGGTTTAACCAGGTGAGGGGTGACGTTGGCCAGCCTATTCGCTAGAATCTTAGCATAGATCTTAAGGTCTGTGTTCAGGAGCGATATTGGTCTAAAATTCTGTGGAGTATCCGGCTTCTTCCCCGGCTTGGGCAGAGTAACAATAGTAGCCTGTAACATTTCTTCAGGGAACTTAGAGGAGGAGGCAATACTGTTAAACAAGGCGCATAGAGGTGGGGCAAGAGTGCTAGAGAACGTCTTATAGTACTCTGACGAGAAACCATCTGTACCAGGAGACTTATTATTGGGGAGGGCCTGTATGGTGTCTGAAACTTCTGTGAGAGTGATTGGGGAGTTAAGCATGGATAGCTGGTCAGTGGTTAAAGAGGGTAAGGAGACTGCGTTAAGAAACGTATTAATACTTAGCTCCGTAGGTTGTGTAGTGTCTGAGTCTTGTTGGAGGTTATATAGGTCCTTGTAATATTTCATAAAAGCATTGGCAATATGTGTTGGGTGGTTTACCATTTTGGCAGTGTGCGGGTCTCTAATGTTAATTAAGCGGGCCTGCTGCTGTCGTCTAGTAATGTATCTCGCCAGGACCTTCCCTGCTTTGTTGCCGTGGGCATAATACATCGCTTTTAATCTCCTTAAATGTGTTTGGTGAGTGGTAATTAACAATAGACGGAGGTCATGTCTACATTTAAATAGGGAATCTTCTATCGCTGAAGTAGGTTGTGTTTTGTGTTGGGCTTCTAATTGTTTAAGTTTCTCCAGCAAGTCGTTTAACTGTTTTGCCTTCCCCCTCTTTTGTCTAGCTGCAGCTTGAATTAACATTCCCCTGCTGAATGCCTTATGCGAGCACCATATTGATGCCATAGAGGCATCGCTGTTGTTATTAAAGGCAAAAAATTCTTTAAGTTGCAGACCAATCCTATCCGTTAGGACAGGGTTAGAGAGCAGTCCAACATTGTTCCTCCATAGGTAGGTCGGGGAAGAAAAGGATTCTTCTCGTAGGAGAATAGACACAGGGGCATGGTCCGACCATGTTATAGAGTAGGAAAATGGTAGTGTAGCGCTCAGAGTTGCAAAATATAACAATAAAGTTGAACTTGGATAGATGTAAATGGTGTGTAATACACATAGAGTGATCTGTGCGTCAACAACAAAAATAATAATATCATGAACCTCATAAAAAATAAAATAAAATAAAGTTCATAAAATAAAAGTTCATAGATTCCAGTGACACAAATGATGCTTGATTTTCAAAAGTGAAAAGAATAAATCCCACCACCGGTGAAGATGCAGGCTTACCAGAGGAAGTGGACTCTAAGAAAATTAAATTTCTAGAGTCGGTCAAGCTTGGTAAATGCTCAGATCTTGATACAGGGTGTCTCTCAGAGAGGGGATCAGCAGATATCTATGATGTGGATTCCAATGGCCACGAGACTGGTTGGAAGTCTCTCGTTCACGGAAAAAATGTTGGTCATCCGTCTCAAAGATGGCATGTATAAATGGAAAGGAGAAGAGGGGACGCCATAGTGTAACACCGTAAAGTCAATATAAAAATTTATTAAAATTGCACTTACATATAAAGATGAAAATATGGCGCATATCAATAGAATGGTGGCAACGATGGAGTCATCCCTGACGCGTTTCGTGTCATTATCAAAAGGGTATCCCTCTCATGAAGCCAACACAAATATTTATAGTAAAGGTCCCAAAGGAAAATTAGACTCACCGTCTGCAAGCAATCACAAAACGCATGTATTTCCGGGTCTGAAGAAAATGGCGTCCAGGCGTGCGCTCATACTGAATCACGGAAGTATTCTAATTCAGATACTTCCGGAATAAGATCGAATATTAACAGCGTGCGCTGCACGCCTCGTTTTCGACATATGATCGAGACGTACGCCTCGCTTTCGAAATGAAATCGAATCCTAATATCCGTCTCTAAATGAGACGCTCAAAATGAGACGCTCAATTATGTGGATTCAGACGTCGAAAAAAAGGCGTCACAGATATTCGTGGGGACGGCGAAAAAGTGGGCGGACATAGCAGACGGAAGTGCGATCCAACCCTCGTTATGAGGGCCGTTTGCGTTCCGAATAAGTAAAAAGAATACCAAACTATGAATCGACATATGCAAAATAAATCTGCATGTGGCGATTAAAATAAAGAAACATGGAAATAAATCAGTTCAAAATAAAAATGGTATTCGATATTATGGGACATTGAAGAAAAAATGAATATCAATAATTTAAATATATGGCTCATACAAAAATGTGTTGCCAAAAAAATAAATATATTAATAATTAAATTTAAATATATGGCTCATACAAAAAATGCATTGCCCGGGACACGGCAATGCATAATGTGAGTCACACAATGCTGCAATGTATATAAAAAAGGAATCAATGCTCAATATAAATAAAAGCAAATGATCCAAAATAAAATACACATTAAAAAATAAATGTAAAAATAATGTGTGGGTCTTCCAGACAGTGAGTCGAACTCCCAAACAAAAGCATACATAATGATATACGTTAATGATGGAATAAATCAACATAAAGTTAAAACACATACATTATAAAAAATTGCTGGAGGTGCAGATTAACAGCTCTTGATGTAGAGATCAAAGAGCTTAAAGATAAGCTTCAGACACACAAAACCTCTCTTGAGTATAATTCTCTTTCAACCAATTTACAGAGTCATCTTGAAAAGGAAGATAGAGATCAGAGGATTAAAAAACATAAAAAATACTCAAGAGACGTAGGTGACTACAAAAATGGTTGTGTTTTTGGATGGCAAAAAATTGCTACATCCACTCCACCAATGGATACCACACCTGTAGTTGCGTCTGATTTACCATCGCTTCCTGTTCCATCTATGATTCCTGGTGGGTTAGCGGCCCAATTTGGTTCTAGTCATATGACACCAAGGGGTAACAATACCACCATTGATCCATCCCCTTTGATATCTGGCCATGCACAGTCTAGCCTCCATATTCCTGATACCCACAATGGAGGCAGAGCTAATGGGAGAGGCAGGAGAGGCGGGAGAGGCCAATCCCGTGGTAACTCTTCACAACATTTACCCCGTCCTTACCAGCGGTACGACGGTTATGCCTCTCCTGGCCCATATAGAGAACACCAGGAACCATATTACCAACATCCCCCTCAACATTATGCACCCTCCATTTCTACCCAGAATAGATTTTCCCCATTGCGTAATCAAGGTGGTCATAACTCTGAACCATATGGGAGAAACGACTACCAACATATGCCGAGGCATTATGTTCAGTCTAATACATATGGAAATCAGGGTTTTCACGAGGACCAGTCCTCAAAGAAAAAAGGTCCAAATCCACGAGAGGGTGCAGAGGGGGTTACAGAATCCAGAAGAAGAAAGAGAAGAAGAGTTTAAGAGGCCTTGGTGTATTTAATCTTAGCAGTAAGACACTCACTAATGCCGAACAGTCAGTACTTGATAAGGGCCTCAAATTTGCTCCCCCTAAACAGCTGAGCAGGTTTGGCACCTTTATAGATATACAAAAATATATACGGAAAATCAATATCCAAAGATATCTGATTTCCAATACATGCAATTACGAAGACCGGGCTGCAACGTCCGGCACGGTGCATTCCGGATTATCTAATCCATCCCTTTTTAATCCGACTGTGGCGGTAGCACCTGCAGTTAAAATTTTTAAGGATTGTGTGTTAAGAGACTTATCCAAATTGTCAGTCAAATCACCACATCTACCATCCGTTTCCAGTGCGGGCCTTAAGTCCCTCTGCGACCAGAAGGATCTAGTCATACGCCCCGCCGATAAAGGCGGAGGCATTGTGATTTTGGACAAGTCCGATTATGAGACCGAGATGATTCGTATCTTAAACGAACCCGGTACTTATAAAGAAATTCCTACTAACCCTACACACACATACAAAACCCAGTTGCTAAGTCTTGTCAATAAGGGTTATGAGTCGAAAATTTTGAACAAGAAAGAAAGAGATTTTTTGGTACCTAAAGTTCCACGTATACCCACCATATATTATCTGCCCAAGATCCACAAACATCCCACTGCCCCTCCTGGCCGGCCTATTGTGAGCGGGATCGATTCGGTCACGTCCCGTATAGGCCGGTACATCGATCATTATTTACAACCTTTAGTGCAGAAAACTCCTTCCTATCTTAAGGATACAGGAGACACTATACGGTTATTGGAAAATACTGTTGTACATGGTGATTATCTACTAGCCACAGCAGATGTCGCTTCCCTATATACATGCATTCCCCATCATTTGGGTATTGCTGCTGTCCAACATTTCCTGAATCAAGAACCCACCCTCGCTTCTTTTCAATGCGAGTATATTTTAGAACTATTAGAATTTGCAACCAAACATAATTATTTTTGGTTCAACCAATGCTACTACCTCCAACAACGAGGAGTAGCTATGGGGGCCAAGTTTGCACCCAGCCTTGCAAACCTGTTCATGGCCAAGTGGGAGGAGGATGTCGTCTATGCACAGGACACTCCATCATTAGTCCTGTGGGCCAGGTACATAGACGACATCCTCCTCCTATGGAACGGCACCCCCGAATCATTAGAGTTATTTTTTAAAACCCTTAATCAAAATGACAGAGGTATTTCACTGTCCTTTGAATACAGTTCAAGTAAAATTAATTTCTTGGATCTTGAGATTGGGTTAGTTGATCGTAAATTTAATTTTCAAACTTTCTTCAAACCAACTGATAGGAACGGTTTCATTCCTACAGATAGTTGTCATCATAGTTCATGGCTTCGGTCAGTTCCACGCAGCCAGTTCCTGAGACTTCGCAGGAACTGCACTGACCCAGAATCCTATCTGCTTCAAGCCACTATGTTGCGACAAAGGTTTGTAGATAAAGGCTATTCTAGGGCTGAGCTTGATCAAGAAATGCAGAGAATTCTCTCATTAGATAGATCTTCACTCATTTCAATCAAACCTAAACGTGTACCAGACGAAAGTTTCAAATTTGCCCTAATTACATCTTACTCTATTCAACATAGGCAGGTTAAGAATATTATCGATAGGCATTGGGATATACTCAGGAATGACAACGTTCTCAGACCTTTACTTCCTGAACGGGCCAAACTGGTATTTAGAGGTGCACCCTCATTGCAGAATCGTATTGCACCTAATGTCATTAATCCCCCAGTAAAAAGCTCTTTTTTTCAGGACTTAGTTGGTTTTTTTCCATGCAGAAAATGCAAGGTTTGTCATCATAACTCACTGAGGGAACGCAGAATTACACATTTTACATCTACTGTGACTAGAAAGGAGTATGAGATTAAACAATTCTGCACTTGTGAAACCAATTATATCGTTTATCTCATCACATGTACATGTGGCAAACAATATGTCGGCCGCACGATTCGCACCTTCTCGATACGTGTAGGCGAACATATTGCCTTCATTAAGGCAGGTGACAGGGACCACACTGTTCCTCGTCACTTCAAACAGTGCCATGATAAAAATCCTTCTGGCACTCAGTTTACAATTATTGACCGCTATATGCCTCCCTGGAGAGGTGGGGCAAAAACGAGGGGTGTCTCAAGATTAGAAACATTCTGGATTTATGAGCTTCAATCTTATCATCCTTTCGGCTTGAATGTCGATTGGGACATCAACTCATTTATAGATAAGTCCTAGTGGTTGTCTAGTAGGTTTAAACAGTGGTGGATCTGTTTTGGTATGTTTCACAATTTTCAACTCCAGCAATTTTTTATAATGTATGTGTTTTAACGTTATGTTGATTTATTCCATCATTAACGTATATCATTATGTATGCTTTTGTTTGGGAGTTCGACTCACTGTCTGGAAGACCCACACATTATTTTTACATTTATTTTTTAATGTGTATTTTATTTTGGATCATTTGCTTTTATTTATATTGAGCATTGATTCCTTTTTTATATACATTGCAGCATTGTGTGACTCACATTATGCATTGCCGTGTCCCGGGCAATGCATTTTTTGTATGAGCCATATATTTAAATTTAATTATTAATATATTTATTTTTTTGGCAACACATTTTTGTATGAGCCATATATTTAAATTATTGATATTCATTTTTTCTTCAATGTCCCATAATATCGAATACCATTTTTATTTTGAACTGATTTATTTCCATGTTTCTTTATTTTAATCGCCACATGCAGATTTATTTTGCATATGTCGATTCATAGTTTGGTATTCTTTTTACTTATTCGGAACGCAAACGGCCCTCATAACGAGGGTTGGATCGCACTTCCGTCTGCTATGTCCGCCCACTTTTTCGCCGTCCCCACGAATATCTGTGACGCCTTTTTTTCGACGTCTGAATCCACATAATTGAGCGTCTCATTTTGAGCGTCTCATTTAGAGACGGATATTAGGATTCGATTTCATTTCGAAAGCGAGGCGTACGTCTCGATCATATGTCGAAAACGAGGCGTGCAGCGCACGCTGTTAATATTCGATCTTATTCCGGAAGTATCTGAATTAGAATACTTCCGTGATTCAGTATGAGGCGTGGAGCGCACGCCTGGACGCCATTTTCTTCAGACCCGGAAATACATGCGTTTTGTGATTGCTTGCAGACGGTGAGTCTAATTTTCCTTTGGGACCTTTACTATAAATATTTGTGTTGGCTTCATGAGAGGGATACCCTTTTGATAACGTGTAATGACACGAAACGCGTCAGGGATGACTCCATCGTTGCCACCATTCTATTGATATGCGCCATATTTTCATCTTTATATGTAAGTGCAATTTTAATAAATTTTTATATTGACTTTACGGTGTTACACTATGGCGTCCCCTCTTCTCCTTTCCATTTATACATGCCATCTTTGAGACGGATGACCAACATTTTTTCCGTGAACGAGAGACTTCCAACCAGTCTCGTGGCCATTGGAATCCACATCATAGATATCTGCTGATCCCCTCTCTGAGAGACACCCTGTATCAAGATCTGAGCATTTACCAAGCTTGACCGACTCTAGAAATTTAATTTTCTTAGAGTCCATTTCCTCTGGTAAGCCTGCATCTTCACCGGTGGTGGGATTTATTCTTTTCACTTTTGAAAATCAAGCATCATTTGTGTCACTGGAATCTATGAACTTTTATTTTATGAACTTTATTTTATTTTATTTTTTATGAGGTTCATGATATTATTATTTTTGTTGTTGACGCACAGATCACTCTATGTGTATTACACACCATTTACATCTATGCAAGTTCAACTTTATTGTTATATTTTGCAACTCTGAGCGCTACACTACCATTTTCCTATTTTGTTTTTTGCTTCTTGTTTTTCAGTAGCCGTGTTTAGCAGCCCAATTTATTCATTTTTAGCAGCGCAGTTTTACACACCACTCCCATGTTATAGAGTGTATAGTGACCTCTGAAGTCTTCTGCAGCAAAGGTAGGTCAGTGAGGATCAAATCAATCCTGGAATATGCCCGATGGGGATAAGAGTAGTGAGTATAATCCCTCTCCGAGGAATGCAGGCATCTCCAAGCGTCATACAAGTTGTGGTTATGGAGAAGCGATTGAATTTCTATCCTGCGGGAGGCCTGTTGTTGTGAGCAGTCCAGGGATTGATCAGGCACACAATTAAAGTCACCACATAGAAGCAGCGAACCTTTTTTGAGTTTGTTCACCTTCCTGAGCAACAAGTTTAAAAATCTTGGCTGGTTCTTGTTGGGTGCATAAATGTTAACTAGGGTGTAAGTTGTATTATTTAGATCACAGATTAGTATTATATATCTTCCGTTTGTGTCGCACACTAGCTCATGCATCTTAAATGCCACAGTATGTTTGATGGCTAGCAGGACCCCCCTCTTTTTAACTGGAGCAGTAGATTGGAAGATATGTGGGTATGCTTTGTGTGTACATTTGGGTTGTTTGGAGGTCATAAAGTGCGTTTCTTGGATGCATAATACATCTCCTCGAAGTCTGGTCATTTCGGACCACATTGAGGACCGTTTAAAGGGGCTGTTGAGCCCATGAACGTTCATGGAGATTATATTTATTGACATTGTGGCAATGGAAGGATATGCTTCACATGTGGCAGAAAAGTCTCTGTATGCAGATGTAAGGAGGTAAAATTACCTGAAGGTGGCGCTGCTCCAAAATTCGGTGGTTGTAAAGATCCTGTAGTATTGGCAATGCATGAGATTTGTAGAGTTGCACAGAAGGGATCACATTCAGAACAGGGTTCCCTTGGTACATTGAGAGAAAAAGAAAACAACAAAAAAAAAAGACAGGTAACATGAGTCAAAACATTAAAAAAAAAACGAACAGTTCCATTAAGTGCGATAATTCCGCAAGAAAAACAGGGGGATACGTCTCCCCGAGACCCAGAGCCAGCCACTCTGGTATTGAATTCAGTAAGGCAACAGGGTTAGCTGTATCAAAAAGGAGGAGAGGGGAGCCAGATTATGCTCCATAGTGAAAGGTACTGAATGTCATTTCTTCTGCCATTCAGGTGACATCCTCTGTATAGCCTGGTTCTGCCATGAGGCCTCTACATCTTCCGGGATCAGTTTCCATTTTTTGGCCAGGGCAATCCCATCCTCAACGGTGGTGATCGCAAACGTGCGACCCTCTCTAGTAACTAGCAATTTTGTTGGAAAGCCCCAGGAGTACGGTATTTTATGGTTCTGCAGGATCTTGGTCAGAGAGGACAGGTTTTTGCGCGCCATCATGGTGTGTTTAGATAGATCAGCAAAGACACTAATGTCCGAGTAAGGGCCCGGTAGCGGTTGATTCTTCCGCGTAAATCGCATGAGGTCATCTTTAACGTGAAAGAAGTGTATGCGAGCAATGACATCCCTCGGCACCCCTTCAGGTAGGTATTTAGGTTTAGGGAGGCGATGGGCTCTGTCTACTATGATTTCATTAGCAGAAGTATCAGGGAGCATGGCTGCAATGAAGGCTTGTACATAGGGCCTGAGTTCTGCGGGGGTCACCGTCTCCTCCACCCCCCTCAGTTTTATATTATTCCTTCTTGATCTGTCTTCTAAATCACTTAATTTTTCTCTCAAGGCCTGAATGTCACTTTCTGTATCATTGTGTGCATCTACCAGCTCATTGTGAGCTGTTGTGAATTCACCCATTTTGTCTTCAACATGGCAGATCCTATCCCCTATGGCAGACACATCTCTCTTCAGCTGAGTCACACATAGCATCATATCTTTATGCAGGGAGCCTCTAAGGGTGATCAACATATCCCTCATCACTGTATCACTGAGGGGCTGACCGGTGGTGGGGAACTCATTGATGTGTTCCACAAAGTCACTGGTGCTGTTCTGTGAGTTACACCCATCCCCCAGCTCACCTGCATACTTGTGGGCTGAAGACTTCTTTTGCGCCGACTTCTGTGGGCTGCTGATGGGTGATGCCCCGGGAGAGGACCCTCCGCTGGCGCTGTGATGTGGTCGGTTGTCCGTGCCATATTGTGGGGACGATCCGTTGCTGCCTCCGTGGCGCAGGCCGAACCGCGAGTCCGAGGCTTCGCCGCCATCTTGCGGCCTAGGTGTGCTCGCGGACGGATAAAAGTCTGTCAGTTTTTTCGGGCCCCTCTCCTTTTTCCTTTTCCCCATCGTAATCCAGGGGTTCTCTGGGAGGTAGGTAGGCTGTATGGTGCCTCAAAACGCTGTCGCAGTCGCTGGATGGAGCTGGCTACAGGTGGGTCTCGCGGAGCTCACTCCTCACACAGCCATCCGCCTCGGCTGCCGGCCACGCCCCCGTCATGTATTTTTTACCAAAAATACATAAGGACAGCGTACACCCCCCAGGACGACCCATCGTAAGCGGGATCAACTCGGTTACCGCTCAACCGGGGGAAGTACATCGATTTTCATCTACAGCCAATAGTGAGAGACATTCCCTCTTACCTTAAAGACACTAGACACACTATTGCACGTCTTCAAGACATCATATACACAGACGACATCCTCCTGGTAACAGCGGATGTCGCCTCGCTGTATACAAGTATTGCCCATCATTTGGGCTATCAGGCTGTAGAGAATTTTTTAAATAGAGCTGACCATCTCCCCATTGCACAAAGGGCTTTCATTTTGGATCTTTTGCTCCTTGCTACTGCGCATAACTATTTTTGGTACAGCGGAGAGTTTTACATCCAACGCAAGGGAGTGGCGATGGGGGCCAAGTTTGCCCCCAGTCTAGCCAATATTTTCATGGCCCAGTGGGAGGAGGATGCCGTCTATGCTTATAATCGACCCGAGATCGTTCTCTGGGTTCGATACATAGACGACATCCTCCTCCTCTGGAGGGGTGATCGTACCTCTCTGGATGGATTCATGTCCACCTTGAATCAAAATGAGAGGGGCATCAATCTGAGTTACGAAGCCAGTTTTTCTAGTATCCATTTCCTAGATCTGGAAATCTTTATTCAGAACAACAAAATAGTCATCAAGACTTATTTTAAGAGCACTGACCGGAATGGCTACATTCCGGTTGATAGCTGCCACCATCCTGCTTGGCTCACTTCAGTACCTAAAAGCCAACTATTACGGATTAGGCGCAATTGCTCAAATATTGAGGATTTCCACTTACAGGCACAAACTCTTAAACAGAGGTTTCTGGATAAAGGATACCCTAGCCATGAGGTAGAAAATGAGATCAACAGAATCTCAAAAGTTGATCGAACTACACTAACTAAAGAAAAACCTAAGACCACTCCAGATTCAATTTTAGAAATTCCTTTTTCACCACCTTTTCCACACAATATAAACAAATTAAAGGGATAATTGAAAGACATTGGAAGATTTTAAAAGGTGATAATGTTCTGGGCCCTTCACTTCCAGATCGAGCTGGTATTATTTATAGGGGTGCCACCTCCTTAAAAAACCAAATCGCTCCTAATATCCCTGACCCTCCCATTAAGCCATCATTTTTCCCTCTATCTAAAGGATATCACCCTTGCAGAAAATGCTCTGTCTGTGTCAATAACGTGTGGAAGAAAGAAATCCACCAGTTTTAGATCCACACAGACGGGCATTGAATACCCCATGAAACACTTTTTCCACGTGTGCTACAACACACATTGTGTACTTGATCACCTGCCTTTGTGGGAAGCAGTATGTGGGGCGCACCATACGTAGTTTCTCCACAAGGGTGGGTGAGCATGTGACCAAAATTACCAAGGGCCATGATAACCATACTGTGCCCAGACATTTTTTAGAGTGTCACAACAAGAAATTGGGAGGTACGAGTTTTCAAATTATTGATAAATTTGTACCCCACTGGAGAGGAGAACCCAAAGTCAGAGGGGTATCCAAGTTAGAAGTTTACTGGATATACCAGTTGAAAAGCTATTTTCCACATGGTTTAAACGTGGAATGGGATGTGAATGCTTTTATCAGCCAGGCATAGACACCCCATTCATACGTTGCATATCCTTTACATATTTTTTCATATTTTTTCTATATTTTTGTGAGGTTCGATACTGGCTAATATACATATGTATTGCTGTACAGAGACCACTTAAATTACTATCAGGTCCATTTGTCGCTAACTGGACTCCATTATATGCATAGTATCAGTGCTGATTAATATTTTATGTTTTTTCTTGTGTTTTTCTATTATACCCACCTGTTTAGACAAATTATTGGATCCCACATGCCCAATGATTTGGAGACAAGTTTGGGCTGTATACACCCAAGCCGTCCACAAGAGGGGGCATACATACACATACATTTGTCATTTGTTTTTTGTTTATCATCCTCGATTACTGCTATGCACTATGAATCCTGTGTGAGCGCACTTCGACTTCTAAGGTGTATGACGCCACTGGTTGTCAGCGTGTAAACAGCGCTTAGACATTCCAATGGGGGAGCGCCAGAACGAGGCGTGGAACGCAGCGCCAAAATGAGGCGTGGAACGCAGCGTGAGAAGCGCGGGACACGCGGCGCGTTTGACGTGACGTCATCACTCTGATTGGTCGCAACTGAACAGCGTCATACACCATCCTCCTATGGGAGAGATGCTACGACGCCAGGAGGAGGTATAGTAGTATAGGAGATATGGAGCGTTGTTAATACAAGCTCCACCATTGGTGAACACTGTCCCGCCCCCACACTTCCGGGGCCTGGAACGCACAATGAAGGCAATATACCTAATTGGTACGCACGCCGCCACCTCCCAGAGGGGGAGCGTGAATCTGGAACAGGTGGGTCATTATTCTCTTTAAAATATATATATGTGCACAGGTTGAGGGGGTCCTTGCTATATACCCCTGTAGAAGTCTGTCTAAGACGAAACCGGTCGGGTACGCTGGGGTCATTCCCAACCTTTTGCACATTTTTTTGATATACTCCCATCTATCTAAGGTGGTGGAGTTAAAGTGCATTTCCTTCTGTGATGTGGTTTCCCATTGGGACCATTTTATACTTATATTACTTTTTTGGATTGGAGTGTGACATTTTGCTGTATATTTTTATATTTTATTTTGGTTTTTAATACATTTTTATACATTTTCACACTATGAGAATTTTTTCTCCTTTTTGGGTGTGAATATCCATTGATTGATTACACCACTCTCGATGTATGGAGTCATATCTTTATATTCTTGATCGTGATCATCATCTTCAAACACCGGAGGCCCTCTGGATCCTGCCATTTCCCTGATGACATCACGGAGAGGACAAAGAGGATACAGCCACGGATTGATCTATGCTTTATAGACCCTCCATCGTACGGTGCGTTACGGGTCCACAGAATCCGGTAAGAGTACCTCATTATTCCTACATTACCACACTTTTGGATATCAGCTTTTGAAGTGCTTGAACCTGTTTACATCTACCGTGGGAGGAAAGTTTTTTTGCTCTTAAGACCCATGGAGTGGGTGGACTCACCTTTCCAGGTTTACGACTTTCTCCAGGACCCAGGGTTGAGGCCCTGTGGAGACCTTGTTTAGGCTCATGAACTCCTTCTATAGATGGTGTTTGATCATACCAATCTAGTATATTCATTACCCTTTTTTTTCACTTGAGGGTGCACATTGTTTTAGAAGTGTCACTGTGATTACTATTACAGATTTATATCTTTGGTCTCAGGTTTGATACTTGGGGCCTTTGTTTACACTATATTGTACAGCAGGGTTTTTTCACTATCACTTGCAAAAGTTTTGTTTTTTTTGTGTTGTTTTGTGTCCATGATAGGGCAGATCACGGCCATACCTATATATTATTTGTTTTTCTCACCTTTGAGATTCAACCATCACTTAAGGGAGAGATACCCCTAACACGAGTGAGAATAAGGATTGGAGCTCCTGTCCCCACTTTTCACTTCACAAGTGGAATCTTTCTTTTTGGAGCTACACTTATTTTTCAATTTCTACTGTACTGCTGGGTGGTCTGCACTTAGGGGGTCTGGAATGAGGTGGGGGTGTTTGTACTGATGGAGCGGTCTGCACTGAGGTGGGGGCGTCTGTACTGAGGGGGAGGTTTATACTGAGGGAGGGGGTCTATATTGATGGCGGGGGGTCTGTACTTAGTGGGGGCGTATGTACTGAGGAAGGGGGAATCTATACTGCGGGAGGGGGGTCTGTAGTTGGTGGAGGGGGTCTGTACTGAGGGGGACACCATTTTTTTTTGACACCGGGTGACACCAACCCTAGTGACGCCACTGCTGGTAACTCTTTCCTGGCTTCCCCCACTACACCATGTTGTGTGATGGGTGTGGCTGGATTTACTTGCCCTATCATCATTCGGGTCCGAAGCTTCACTGGAGAATCAGTAACATTACAAACACTGACAGCAACCTTTCCATGGGTTTCTCTGTAAGGCCTTCATAGAAATTACTTCTGGAATCAGTTCAAAACCTGAATTTGTCTTCTGTGGGTCACCTTCAAGGATAACATAAGGACCAGTTTGGTCCCAATTCAGTTTGACTGAAGCCCACAAACATGCTCCTTTACCTGACTGCAAGACCTTTTCCGTCTTGTCCAACTTCCACAATTTTTCCACTCCTTCTGTTGGGGCCTTTTGTTCCTGGACCAATCGCTGGTACACTGAGCGCAACATCGTATGTACACTTTTATCTGCATCCTCGCCCTCTGAGACCTGAGGAGTGATTAACCGTCGAACCAAGTCAGTGTTCGTCCCCACAATCATGGAACTATGATTCGCCCCCGGGGGCGGGGACATACAATGGCCAATGTGTCAGAAGTCTCTTTCTGCCCTACAACAGATGGGCCAAATTCAAGCTTGACTGGAAGATATCCGTCATAGGGGAGCTTCATAGTTCCTATACCCCAGATCTCTAGACTTTCTAACTTCTGCAGGTGTTTCAGATGTTTATCATAGAAATCATAGTAAATTTAGAGTCACTTGGGCCCCAGAGTCTAGAAGGGTTTTTGTGTATACACCTTCCATCGAAACTGGCACTAAAGAAGAAGGACCCACCAGCTTGTCAGGGAACTTGCTTGGCTGTTTTGTTGCAGCTTGCTCGGCTGTTTGGGCTTGAATCCCTCTTTTGACCTGTCCCTGTTTCTGTTGTCATCTGGACTGATGGTTTTATCCCTTCATCTAAGAACTGGAGCGAGTTGTGAACTGGAGTGAGTTGACTTAGATGGGCTCCCTCACCAGGGCCCTCTGGATTTTCCCTCCGGCTTATGATGTACTCTTCGTGGCTTTGGTGGGCTGGGATAGTCACATTGATAGTGACCAATACCCCCATAATTATATAGCAGACCACTGAACTAGAGGGTTGTGGCGCTGCTGAAACCGATGCCGGTTAGATGGACTGTGGGTATTTTTGGTGATAAAAAGTATTAATAATAAATAAATGATAAGTTAAAAATTGAATAAGTGTTAGGTAACCTGTACGAAGGGCTAAATCCAATGGTGGTGGATTTCCTATAAACACGCTTGTCCAAAAAACGCGTGTATGGTTACCTCATTGATAGTGTTAAGAGTCGTAATTCCCACCTGTAATGGTGATTAATGGACCTCCACCACTGGATGGTGTCCACTGGTATAAGAGTGTGATGGCATCAAATTTATGCAGTATGAGACAGGACTCGTGCGTGGACCGCCACATGTGAGAAAAAACCTCTAGATGTGTATAAATTGTGCTCTATGTGAATGGCCCTACATGCTCTGGATCATGGGCCCAAAGTCGGTGGGCTATCAAAGATATCAACTCAAATAGTAAAGTGTAAACATACAAAATTAGAAAAGTGCAACATAAAATATATATAAATGTGAAAATTCCTTTATGTGTACTGTGAATCCCCAACCAGATTATAGACAGGATACTGTGCGGGCCAGTAGGAGGCGTATAAGGGATTAATGCCCAGATGTGCCGCCACACCTATGGATAATAAATTGCAAATACCCCTATCCAGAGCATAAATGCAGATACTATGGGCCAGATTCACAGAGCGATTACGCCGGCGTAACAGGAGATGCGCGGCGTAAGTCTAATTGTGCGCGTGCGTTTCGATGCACGGCATCCCCAAAACATGATACGCAAGAAATCTAATTTTTTTTTGTCCAATTTCGTTAGACAGGCGCATCCGTCCGCGCAAAACTGCACTAGACAAACCATTGATTTGCTAGTCAAATATGCTAATGAGGGACTTACGGGGATCCACAAAAGAACGTTGGGGCAGCGCAGGCTACGCGGTGTGCGCAACAGCAAAATGTCCTGTCTAAAATTAGACCATATAAAAGCTGGTCTAAAAAAAGAAAAATCGTCTACATGTCAGATAAAGCAACACTGTTAGTGAGGAGCTCAGCAGTCACACGTGTTGCACAACAATCTGTATGCCAACATGCCAGGGGCATCGTCGCGCATAGCTATACTACTGACTTTAGATGAGCAAAGAAGGAGGAGGGCACTGAGGAGGGCACAGGATTTTTTTTTTACTTTTTTTTGCTTATATAAACTTTACCATTTAATCTAATCTAATACAATATTCTTATCTGATACAAGCCCCTCACTCTTCACTTGATATATCACACATGCATAGACATCTATAGCATGAGTGATTCTGAGGTGTATCGCATCTTCAGATTCACCCCTCATGCCATCATGGAATTAACCACAACCCTGCAGGAGGACATCACCAGCCCAACACATGACACTACCCATGACACCCATGACAGCTACATATACAATCAGAGCCCCATCCCCACAGATTGCGAACAGAACATGTATGGGGACATCTGGCTGGTTGGTGAGTGACATGGGATGCACACATCACAAGGGGCACATGCACGACTAACATCCTCCTGTCTTTTCCCTTCAAGGTGACTCTGCATATGCACTGGGACCCCATCTCATGACCCCATCTCATGCCAGCTCACATTATGCATCTTTGCACGTTAAACACACACATTAATCATGGCACAATGAGAATGCATGCATGCACACCACTGTGGTCCCTAGCGCACACACACCACATCCTCATCACATTGGATTGGCACAAGCCCACCATGCAGGACTTGTGAGCAGCAACACCATGCCACGGCTCCAATTATGTCACTGTACATTCATACACCATTCACACAGACCTGGGTTTCACTTCTCCACCACAAATGAGGGTGACACCCCTTTTCCCGCAGGAATATCACCCCCACATTCCAAAATCATACACAAACAGAACCAAAAAAATTAAATAAATGACTAGCAAAAATAAAAAATGCCCAGCAAAAATATAATTTAAACAAAATAACAACAATGAAAACACATAAAAGACAAAAATCACTCTGCAAAACAGTCCCCAAATATCTCAGACACGTCACAAACAAACAAACAAACGCTAATAAACAACAGAACAAAAGCACCTTGCTGTATAGGAAGGGATACAAAGGGATGTACTTTTGCAAAGGAAGTGCGTTTGTGTCTGTCTATTTATGCTCTCTGCGTAGTTCACTAAGTTGCCCTAGTCCACTTCCAATTTCACTGATTGCGCCGTTCCCGAGTTGTGAGCATGAGCACAGAGGTGCTGACCATGGTCTGCTTCAAGCGCGCATGCGCGAGCCGGCCGGCCGGCCGGCCCTTCATTTGCATGGGGTCACGGCTCATTTCAATGTAACACGCCCAAGTCCTTCCCAATTTGTAATACTCCGCCTTACGCCTCTGAAATAACGTTACGCATGCGCAATTTTGTGCGTAAAAGCGACGAGAATAGGGTGATTGCGCGGCTACATTGCGCAAGTCTAACGTAAAGGCGGTGCGCTATGCCGGTCCAATAATGTGCAGATGTACCTGAATCTGGCCCTCTGTGTCTATCAGACAAGAGGCAACTGCGGGTACCAACCTATTGAGACAACATCCCTGTCAAAAAACACAACATAAAGTCCTACTGGTATCAATATAAGCAATTCATTCCGGTTTCAAAGATAGGGTTAAAGTTCAAATCATTAGCAACTACAAATGCAGAGTAATTATATGGTGACTATGGTGCCAGCTCCTTTCATGCAGTACTTCTCAGTGACTTTTGTGATCCCCTGCTTGGGTCCCCACTCAACAAATGTTGTCACCCTCAAGGGGCAATGGGCGGGAGGTGGTGGTACCTTGGTAGTACTTTAGGCACAGGTCTAGGAAAGATGGGACTCTAAAGCTACTATTCTTTATCATATAATTAATCTGGTTGGGTATTCACAGTACACATAAAGGAATATCAAGTCTGTATTCTTGATTTTTTTTTTTTATAATCAATTTTTTTTTATTTTACTTGTTGCATTTCATACAAGGTTATACATTCTTTTATTAGATACACCATTACATTTGTCTTGTTAAGAAAATTAATCCAAAGTTGCAATTTATTATTCTACCCCCCCCCCCCCCCCCGTCAACAAAACAAGAAGAGGAAAGAAAAAAAAATATGTATAATTCTCTCTCCTCTCTTTCACTCCCCCTATTCCCCCTCCTCCCCTTCTCCTCTGTCTCCTTTCCGCTGAGGTGTAGCTGTTTTAACCCTGTACTCTCTTGACTTACTGAGCTTGGAAAAAAAAACAAAAAAACAACCCATGTGTCTATTCAGTTCTTACAAAATTGAATGTATTGACCCTTACCCTCCCCTTGCAAGGGGCTTTGTGATCGTAGTGTTAGATTATATATGTGGGTGTTAAAAATCAACATGTTTCTCTTCAGCTTAATTACTCCTGTCAGATTCTCTTAAGAGGCCCAAGGGCCAAAGTGCAACTGTGTGTCTAAATAGATTTTAATCACTTGTGTTACAATAGTTGTGCCTTCAGCTTTCATTCTCTCTCGTGATCCTATTGAGCTACTTCTTATTTGTGATTTACTCCTCCTTGTCCCCCCCAACCCCCCCCCCCAAAGTGACATTGTGTAAAAAAAAAAAAAAAACAACCCCACCATTCCCATTAACAAGGGGGACAGGAAACTCCTGTTGGAGCGAACGTAGGAGTGAGATAAAAAAAAGGGGGTTTTATATAACCACAGTTTTTAATATCTCTTCTCTGGTCAGTACTTTTAATCTAATTCTTTGTTCTTTATTTGATCTTTATGCCATTACCCTCTGTGTGTCATACCTCTGTTGCGTCCCTTTTCCTCTCACTTCGTTTCTCTTATTCCACACCCATTTCAGGTTCATGTTGCAGCCAGCCTGCCCATATTATCTCAAACTCCCCTTTTTTATCTTTCACTGCTTGTATCCACCTTTCAGCCTCCATTATCTGGTTTACTTCCCTTTTCCAGTCTGCTAATGTTGGGCACGTGCTTTGTTTCCAGAATCTGGGAATTAACAATTTTGCAGCATTTAACAAATGTGGCACTACGCTATTCCTGTATGTTTTAATCGGGCCCGATGTTCCATGGAGTAGGAAACATAGGGGCGTGAACTCTATAGGGATTGGGGTCAGTCTCTCGATCCACGGTGCGATTGCTTCCCAAAATATTTTAATTCTTGGGCATTCCCACCATAGGTGTAGGTATGTACCCCTTTGCTCACATCCTCTCCAGCACTGGGCATCTGCCGCTGGGTACATCTGGTTTAACCTTACTGGCGTCCTATACCACCTTGTCATAAATTTATAGGCCATTTCCTGGATATGCGAGCTTATAGATGTGGAGTAAATAAATTTAATCATTTTTTTAATTTGTTCGTCTGATAGCCTTATACAGTATTTAACTCTCCTTCCCATTCCCTAATGAAGTATGGTATTTTATTTTTTTGAGCTCCTTGTATCAACTTATACATCTAGGACAGCAGGTGCTTCGCTTCCCCCTGATGCGTACAATGTTCCTCGAACTTTGTGACAGAGCTTAATGGTCTCAAGGCGGGTTTCATCTTATTAAAGAATCTTATCAGTTGATGGTATCTCCATCTTGCTGAGGGTATATTCCCTAAAGCTATGGCAAATTCCGGGTAGGCTATTAGTGTTCCCTGTGGAGCGAGCCTGCCACATATGACATCCCCCCCCCCCCCGAATCCATGGTCCCAGGAATCCCCTCTGTTCCCCCGGGGGGAACCATGGGAATCCCTCCAGTGATACCAAGGGGGACATTCCTGGTGAGTAATCTCTCATTTTATTCAGCTCATCCCATATTGACAAGGTGTTCAATGTCAAGGGGGATGTCCACTTTGTGAGTCCTCTCGAGGCTCTCGGGATCCAGGGGGCCCCTTCCAGGTTCCTTCCCGCTATTGTTTTTTCTAATAGGGTCCATCTTTTTTTCCCGGTGTCATGGCACCAGTTCAAAATTCGAACCAACGCCATTGCCTTGTAATATACCGCTATATCTGGAAGCCCCATTCCTCCGTCTACCTTACTTCTTCGTAGGATATCATGGGCTATCCTTGGTCGTTTATCGTTCCACACAAAGGCAACAAATGCCTTCGGTATCTGCTTAAAAAACGTTGCTGGAATTTTAATTGGTACTGTATGTAATATGTAGATAATTCTGGGTAGTATACACATTTTAATTGCACTCACTCTTTCAAACCATGTCAAGTAGTGTCTTTCCCATTTTTTTAAATCTTCTACTAGTTTAGTCAATAGGGATGAATAATTAAGTTTATATAACATTTTTTGATCTGCAGTGATATGTATCCCAAGATAGAACAGGGAGTCCTTCTTCCATACAAAGGGATATGTTCTCTTCAGGGTCCCTGCCATTTCCTGAGATACATAACTAGGTAGCAATATTGATTTTTCGAAATTAACTTTAAAGTTAGACATGTGTCCATATCTTTCCACCTCCTGCATTAAAGCTGCCAGTGATGTATCTGGTTTTGAAAGATAAAATAATAGGTCGTCGGCGTAAGCCGACACCTTATGTTCCTCCTCTCCAATACGTGTTCCTATTATTTCCCCATTATTTCTTTTTAACATTCCAAGTTTATTGTAATAAACGTGAGCAGGACAGATTACATCAGGTAGCAATACAGCTGCTCGCAGAGCAGTAATATGATGGAGAACATGGTATATTAAGCCATTAAACACGTAAAAAAAAAAGGAAACAGGATAAAACAAAATAACTATGACCTATGCAAATTGGCCAAAAATTCCAAACATATCTTTGTTCGTCACTTAATGAGGGTTACTTAGGAGCAAGAGTCACTATCTTTTGACCCTTCAAAACAGTAGGCCATGGCCCGTGTCCTTTTAGAAAGAAATGAGCAACCCATAGATGAAAAATCCCAGTTGAGCACGTACATGGGTTGTCCATAGCAATCCACATCCGACAAGCAGCCATTGCTATAGCAGTAAACACAGCTATAAAGAGGTAAGAAAGAAAAAGAAGAGAAAGAAAGGGGAGGTAGGAAGAAGGCATGGTAACAGTCAGCGTAGCGTATCTTAGCCCAGGCCAAGACAATTTCCCAGGAACCTCTCAGGCAAACGTCTGCGAAACACCATCTGGATATGCAGAAGAGTACCTGAAAGCGACCCAGGGTTGCCATGTCCTATGGAGTCTCTCAACTCGATCAGAAGCCTGCACCAGGGTCTCCTCCATGGCATGCACGTCCGAGACCCTCCTGAGCCATTCCGCTATGGAAGGGACCCTTTGAGATTTCCAGTACAGTGGAATTAGGGATTTTGCTGCAATCAATAGGTGTCTCATCAGAGAGTTTTTATATCTCTTCAGAGAGAAGTTTGTGACATGGAGTAAGTAGGTGGCCGCATTCAGAATAAGGCTTGTGTCAGTGATTTGTCTAATTAGCCGAATGACTTTTTCCCAGTATTGTGCTATGTGTGGGAACTTCCACCAAATGTGGACCAGAGTACCCCTTTCACTTCCACATCTCCAGCAGAAGTCCGAAATCTGTGGGTTCCAACCATGCATTTTGGCCGGGGTATTATACCAGTGAGTCATAATCTTGTATGCCGTTTCTTGCATAGCAGTACTTATCGAGCATTTATGTATCATAATACAAGCGTACCTCCATTGCTTGGGCGTGATCTCCGTATCCAGCTCCTTCGACCATCTCGCTCTGAGTCCATCGGCGACCCCGTGATCAGCATTCTGTAGCCAGACATAGGCCTGGGAAGTAGGTTTCATACATCGTGTGCCCTCAAGACAGATCGACTCCAAGGCCGCAGGGGCTCTACGACAAGCATCCCTTCTAGGGGCCCCCCCCAAGTAGCTATGTAATTGGAAGTAAGCCCAGAGGGGCAGCTGCGAAATGCTCAGATCCTTCTTAAGTGTAGCCCATTCCTTCACTACCCCGTCTTTAAAACAATCTCCAGCTAGGAGAGGCCATAGGGTGGCAGGTAACCTGAAATGTGGGTTGTTTAGACCTGGCAAAAAGTCCAGGTTGTCCTTCAGAGGAGTCAAAGGACCCGGTTGGGAGGTGATTGTGGGCGTTTTGGCTAGTTTATGAAAGATCTCAAAAGTGCATCCCGTAACGGGATGTGATTTAAGACTGGACGGGCAACTGTCCCACGTGATCCACGGAGAGTACTTGAGTGGGAGCGGGCAGAGATCCGCTTCCAGCGTCACCCAGTCCTTCAGTGAGCCATGGCAGTGGCAGTCAATGATCCTAGTCAGGTGGGTCGCCCTGTAGTACAACTTAAAATCAGGTAGACCCATCCCCCCACAGTCTTTGGGCTTCAATAACAAGGAGTATTTAATTCTAGACTTTTGCGAGTTCCATAGGAACTTCAAAATGAGAGATTTCAGGGAGTTTAAAAAGACCAGAGGAATTTTAAGCGGCAGGGTATGAAAGAGATAGAGCAGACGGGGGAGAATAACCATCTTGATGATGGCCGCGCGTCCGAACCAGGAGAAGCGACCCGATCGCCACCTGTCCAAGTCCGCCTCGACGCTTTTGAGAAATTTGGGGAAGTTTTGTTTATATGCGTCTCCCGGGTTGGGCGTAAGCCATATTCCCAGGTATTTCAGAGCTCTAGATTCCCACCGAAATGAGGTCGACTCCCTCGCCTGTGCCAGAACGTTATCTGGCAGCGAGACATTTAGGGCTTCCGATTTGGAGTAATTAATTTTGAGATTAGATATATACCCATAAATGGCGAACTCATGCCACAAGACTGGCAGGGACGTCACGGGATTGGTGAGGAAGAAAAGGAGGTTATCTGCATAGGCAGCGACTTTGTATTCCTTATCCAAAATCTTGAAGCCCCGAATGTCTGCGTTATTCCTGACTATCCTAATGAAAGGTTCTAGGGAGAGTATGAATAGGAGGGGGGATAACTGGCACCCCTGCCTAGTGCCATTTGCAATCGAGACTTTGTCAGATAGTGAGCCATTAATCTTCAGTTTAGCCGTAGGACATTGGTACAGCGCCGAAATCCTAGCTAACATATGAGGGCCCAGGCCCACTTTCGCGCACACGGCCAGCATATAGTCCCACGCAACGCGATCGAAGGCCTTCTCCGCGTCCGTAGACAGGAGAAGGCCCTCGATGTTCCCGGTCCGCGCCGCCTGCGTAAGTAGTAAGGCTTTTATAACGTTGTCCCGCGCTTCGCGCCCCGGCATAAAGCCCACCTGATCCGGGCCAACCAGGTCCGCCAGAATGGGGCTCAGCCTGGTCGCCAAGACCTTTGCGTGTATCTTCGCATCAAGATTTAGAAGCGATATAGGGTGGTAGCTGGAGCACTCAGCAGGGTCTTTCCCTTCCTTGTGCAACACTGTGATGTGTGCAGAGAGAAAATCGGGCATGACTGTCCTAGGGTCAGATAGAGAATCCAGAGCGGCCCTGAGAGGGTTCACCAAAATCTGTGCGAAGGTTTTGTAGTAGATAGAGGTGAAGCCATCAGGACCTGGACTCTTCCCTGGTTTCAGTTGCGAAATAGCAGGGGCTATCTCAATGGACGTTATCGGGCTCTCCAGAAGAGCAATGTTCGACTCTGAAATAGTGGGTAGGCCACTTTTAGTTAGGTAGTCCCGGATTATCTGGGGCCTATCTCCCTCCATACCCTCCATTCTATGTTGAGACGGCAAGTTATACAACTTCGTATAAAAATCATGGAAGTGTCCCGCAATCGCTTCAGTAGTGACATCCAGAGTGCCATCAGGCCGCCGGATTCCATGGATAAAGTTTTTATTTGTTTGCTCCCTCAGGGCCCTGGCTAGAAGCTTCCCCGACTTATTGCCGGACTCATAATAGATCCGCCTCTTGAAAAAAAGGAACCGCCTCGACCTTTCATCAAAAAGCTGTTGCAAGGCTTTCCTTTTTTCCAATAGTTCAGCAGCCGTCTGAACAGACAAAGACTGTTTATGGGGAGTCTCAAGAAACTTTATCCGCTCTGTCAGATTTCTAATGGTTTTGTCTCTATCCCTTTTGCGGCGGGCCCCCATCCTCATTAGATTACCACGTATTGTGCATTTATGCGCTTCCCACACCATCAGTGGGTCAACATCCGCCGTCACGTTGCGTCTAAAAAAGTCTTCTAGGGACGCAGTCAGTTCTGTCAGAACATCAGGGTCCGTCAAGAGGGAAGCATTTAGTCTCCATGTTGGAGGGCTGGGCAGGGGTGCAATGTCACCTAGGGAGAGCGATACTGGAGCGTGATCCGAAAAGGACTGTATGCCAATGTGCGCCCCCGTGACCCTTGTCAGATCCCTCTGGGAGATAAAAAGGTAGTCAATGCGCGAATGCCGATCGTGTGGAGGAGAAAGGAAAGTAAAGTCTCGCCCATCTGGGTTTAGAAACCTCCACACATCAATTAGCTGCAGAGATTGGAGTAAGGTTTTAATGCGCCTGAGAATCCCATACGTAATGCAAGTCTTCCCATTCGATGTATCAGACAACGGATTGAGAGGGACATTGAAGTCTCCTCCCAGGATCAAACAGCCAGAAGTGAAGCTCAATAGCTCCTGGATCATCCGCTGACAGAAAGACACATGCGCTTTGTTGGGAAAATAGGCATTAGCCAGGGTCACAGGCGCATTGTTGTACAGACCCTTCAAGAACACATATCTACCCCCTGGATCAATAAGCCTTTCCTGAAGAACGAAGGGAGCATTTTTGTTTATTAGAATGGACACTCCCCTGGCCTTGGAATCATCACTAGTGGCATGGTGCGCCTCCGTGTAACAGGAGTCCGTCAATCGGGGGACACTATGTGTTTTAAAATGAGTTTCTTGTAGGAACACAAACTGAGGCCTACCTTTCCTGAGCTCCCTCAGCAGAGTGGAGCGCTTCTCAGGAATGTTCAGTCCCTTCACATTGTGGGATACGACAAACGGGCTTCGCCCAAGATCCGTGTATGCCATATTCAGAGCGAGATGGATCGGAGTACATCTGCAGTAAAGAGTCACAAAACACGGGCACTGTTATAAAAGTTCAGATACAGATGTAAATAAAACTTGACTGTACCAAGTAAGAAGGGGAGGCTGTAGAACCAGCCAAGGTGGGAGCAAGGAAGAGAGAAAAGAAGAGAGATAAGATGTAGAATAGAGCTATACACAGAGAGTAGCAGATTTCCCTTCCCGGGTGGAGAGTCCCTCCCCGGGGCGGAGTTTGTAAGTGCATCCACAGCCACTCAATGAGTGTGGTTGCACTGGGTGGGGGGGTAGAAGGAGGCAGTCGACAAGACGATAGACTGTGAACCTTACCGGCAAATTCTGAAATAAACACAGTAAACTTTATACAATGAATGTATTAACATCAGAGAACACTCACAGCCTGCAAATTAGGGCTAATGTAGCAGTGTCATCCACTATACGTGGCTGACGTAATTTCCCCGACCCCAAGAAAAAGGGGGCCAAACAAAAGTTAAAAAGTAAAAGAACAAGAAAAAATGGGTGTGCAGCTTAGACAGCACAGTGAACCCCAAAAGAGCCACCACATCCCCACGTCCCCAACAACAAGTGCAATTCTATACCTTTTGCCAGAACTTTCTTATCCCTTCCTTTCCCCCTCCTCCCCCCCTCCCATGGAGCCCGCCCTTGGGCCCTGCACTTAGCAAACAGTCAAACACTGGCGAATATGTGTCCCCTCCGGTAGATTGATTCACTTCAAACGACACCTGCTAGGAACTCCTGCCAAACTTGGGTCAGGCGAGCAATCTTCTGCGCAGCAGGGAGCCACCTCTCTCGGAGCGATGGTAGAGCTGGGCAACTTCGCCAAGGCAGGTAGGGAAAACGGAGCTAAATGGTAACTCCACAAACAAGGGAGGCGATGCCCGTCAGACCGTGTGACCAGGACCGACAATAGCTCTAGGTCAATGATTATGAGACTATAGTGAGAATTGTAGATGTGGCCATAGGAGAGTCTATGTGGACAACAAGTCGTCAGCAAGCAGTCATTGGGCAAAAAGGGAGGAAGAAGGGAAAAAAAAAAGGGGGGGGGACAAGGAGAAAATGTTGAGAACCAGGCATGTGCTGAATAGCTGGACATGGGGTGGTGTGGTAGGTCAAAATCCGGCAGTGGGTCACTTTGTTCAATCATCTGCGCGGTTTCTGCGATCTTCCCTGGAAGTGCGCGGGGTGCCGCCTTGGAGCCATCCAGGCGGTGGGGTTTCAGTCTCTTGTAGGGCCTTTTTTCCGGAGTGGAGAATGGGGATCCAAGGGGGGAGCCTCCCGGCCGTGGACCCTGGAACTCAGCATACCAATCAGGGAGCGGGACATAGTCCAATTCCAATGCTGCACAAAAGTCTTGTAACCCATCTGGATCCCGCAGTGTATATTGGTGGCCACCAGATGTCACTGACAAGGCAAAAGGAAACTTCCAGGTATATCTCAGCTCACGTTCTCTCAGCTTGTCCAGCAGAGGGTGCAGGGCTCTCCGGTTCTTTAATGTAATTTGAGAGAGATCCTGGAACAACATAATGGTGGCCCCATTGAATATAATGTGATCATTCCCCCTCGCCTTTCTCATTATGTCCTCTTTAAGTGAAAAGCTCTGCAGGCAGCAGATGATATCCCGAGGGGGAGCGGAGTCAGGGCCTTTTGGTCTTAGGGCTCTATGTGCTCTGACAAAATCAATCACAACATCCTCCTGCCTCTCAAGCAGGCTATTAAACACACGCTGCAGAGCAGGCATGATCTGAGCGGGCTCCACAGACTCAGGGATTCCCCTAACACGAATGTTCTTTCTCCTGCCCCTGTTGTCCAGGTCCTCTAAATGTCTATTTATTTCAATAAAATGGTAGTTATGGGACGAGGAGACTTTTTCTAGGTGATGGATGGCTCTGTCCCTTTGTTTCCTGGCGGATTCAGCTCCCGCCATGCGTTCATTAAGGGCCAGGAGATTAGACTTAATGTCCGTGATCGCAGCGGAGAACGCAGACTTAATGTCTGCAGCTATCACTGACATGTCTGCCAGAGTGAGGGGATGGTTGGAGCGGGTCACCTCCCTACCTGAGTCCTCCGGTATGGATTGGGAGTCCTCGCTGTAATCCTCCTCGTGGTGGTGCTCCGGCGCCATCTTGGCTTTCCCCATTGTGCTGCGGGCCCCAGCCGAAGGCTTAAACAGGTCCGTGATGATCCTAGCCGACGTGGCGGACGCTCCTCTCTTCGAGCGGGAGTGCGGTGTGCTGTAGGTACGCTTGCCCGGCATCTGAAAGCTGTGGGTCGGGGAAATTGGCCGTTGCAGGCCGTGTGTGTTACGGAGCTCTCTCACTGAACGTCCATGTCCGCCGCGCGCCAAGCCACGCCCCTTCCCCATTATTTCTAATCCTACAAAGGAAAGGTTCCAGTATTAAGGCAAATATTAATGGTGACAATGGACATCCTTGTCTCGTTCCATTTCTAATATTGAGGTAATCTGATATTGTACCATTAACTTTGACCCTTGCTCATGGACCTGCGTACATGGCCATTACCCATCCCATCATGCGGTCCCCCAGGCCCACTCCCCTCAACACTTCACTCATAAAGCCCCAGTTCACCCTATCAAATGCTTTCTCAGCATCTATTGATAGTATGATCCTTGGGGCTTTCTTTGGTCCGTATTGCATCCAGTGGAGAAGGTGCAGTGCCCTAATTGTGTTGTCCCTTGCCTCCTGTCCTTTTATAAAACCTGTCTGATCTGGATGCACTAACGTTCCAATATGCTCCTGTAATCGTAACGCTAAGAATTTTGCTAGCAGTTTAGTGTCTGAGTTGAGCAGAGAAATAGGCCTATAATTGGCACAATTCTGGGAATCTTTCCCTTCCTTTGGTATTACCATTATAAATGCCACCAGGGCTTCTGGGGGTAATGGATTAGTTATGTTCACTGCATTAAATTGATTGCATAATGGTTTTATTAGTTCTGGCAAGAATTTTTTGTAATAGGAGTTTGTCAACCCATCCGGGCCTGGACTTTTCCCTGTCGGCAAGGCTGTTATTGCTCTCCTCAACTCTTCCTCTGTAATTGGGAGTTCCAGTTCCGCTATAGTTGTTTCTGATAAAGTGGGTATTAACCACTTAAGACCCGGACCAATACGCTGGTAAATGACCCAAGGTGTTTTTGCGATTCGGCACTGCGTCGCTTTAACAGACAATTGCGCGGTCGTGCGACGTGGCTCCCAAACAAAATTTGCGTCCTTTTCTTCCCACAAATAGAGCTTTCTTTTGGTGGTATTTGATCACCTCTGCGATTTTTATTTTTTGCGCTATATACAAAAATAGAGCGACATTTTTGAAAAAAAAACACTATTTTTTACTTTTGTTAAAAAAAAATCAAATAAACTAAATTTTAGTCAAACATTTAGGCCAAAATTTATTTAGCCACATGTCTTTAGTAAAAAAAAAAAAATCGCAATAAAAAAAATAGCTACCTAGCGGGAACAGCGACACTAATACAGCGATCAGAAAAATGATCGCTTAGTGACGCTGGCAATAGGGAGTGAAAGGGTTAACTAGGGCAGTGATCAGGGGTTTAAAACTTTATTAGGGGGGGTGGGGGGGCTATCCTGAACCTAACACTAACTGTTTTTTACAGTGCCTGTCACACTGACACTAAATGCAGTGATTAAATCACTGCATTCAGTAACACTGTGACAGGGGGGTGGGGGGGGGCGATCACAAGGGGTTAATATGCCTATGTGAGTGTGTGTCAGTGTTGTGTTGGTGCACACTTACTTGTCATGTCTTCTCTCATCAGCAGCGCTGGGAAACAGCGCTGCGATGAGAGAATACATCATTTCCTCCTTCCTGTGTAAACACAGGAGGAGGAAGTGACAGGCTGGGAGCGCGCTCCCATTGGCTGGGAGCGATCGCGGGGGGGGCGGAAAACACGGACATCCGCCCGCAGATCCCGGATCGCTCCCAGAGGTAGGGAGACCCCCGCACGCCGCGGAGGGGGTCCCGATGGGACCCCCGAACCGCACTCAGGCGGGGACGTAAATTTACGCCCTTGTGCCTGTACGAGCCATGTTGTGGCCGTATATGTGCGTGCGGGGGTCTTTAAGTGGTTAAAGACCCCCTTATGTACTCTCGCATCTCTTCCCTTCTATGATCTTCCCTGTCTCCTATTTGTAAGGGTGTCTGGATGTTGTATAGATTCTCATAGAATGATCGAAATTAGTTCGCTATAGCCCGTGTTTCCACTATTTTTCTATTTTGTATTAATAGATTATGCACATGTCTAGATTCTTGTTGTTTTTTAAGTTGTTTCGCAAGTAACCGGCCACATTTATTTCCTTGCTCATAGAACCTATGAGCAAAGTATCTATGTTTATTATTTATTTTTCGGTCCAGGCACTGTGCAAGCTCTGCTCGGAGATTCCGTAATTATTGGTTGTCCGCAGGCTCGAGATTTTTTTTATGTTTGGTCTCTAATATATTAATTTTCTTTAATAGCTCTATCATTTCTTTAGATCTTTCTTTCTTAATGTGGGAGCCATAGGCTATTAATTACCCCCTCATCACCGTTTTATGAGCCTCCCACACTGTCTGGGCCGACACCTCCTCTGTTATATTTCTTTTGAAGAATTCTCTTAATTTAACTGTCAGTTCATCTGTTATTTTTTTATTATCTAGTATTGACTCATTTAATCTCCATGTTCGCTCTATATATCCAGTCTCAATCGGGGAGAGTGTCAATGTTATGGGTGCGTGATCTGAAATGGTTATGGACTCAATGGTGCTATTTTTGACTTTCTCTAAGTAGAATTGATCTATCATGAACAGGTCGATACGTGAATACATTTTATGTGTTTTCGAATAATAACTGTAGTCCTTCACTTCATTGTGCATTACCCGCCAACTGTCAACCAAATGTTGTTTATGTAAAAATTGTTTTAAGTATTTTAAGGCTCTAAATGATAAAGATGTTTTTCCTGACGTTGTGTCCATACTCGGATCTAGTACCGTATTGTAGTAACCCCCTATTATGACACATCCTTCTTTAAATTTTCCCAACATCTTCAATGTTTTAACTATAAAGTCACTAGTCCCAGTATTTGGGGCATATATTGCCGCTAGCGTATATCGTTGTCCAAACATTGTTCCTTTAATAAACAAGAAGCGCCCCTCTATATTCTTGATTTACACTGGTACATATATATTATAATTTTCACATTTATATATATTTTATGTTGCACTTTTCTAATTTTGTATGTTTACACTTTACTATTTGAGTTGATATCTTTTATATCTTTTATATCTTTTATAGCCCACCGACTTTGGGCCCGTGATCTAGAGCATGTAGGGCCATTCACATAGAGCAATTTATACACATCTAGAGTTTTTTTTCTCACATGTGGCGGTCCACACACGGTCATTCTTTGCACAAGTGACCTGCACAGAGTCCTGTCTCATACTGCATAAATTTGATACCATCACATTTTTATACCAGTGGACACCATCCAGTGGTGGAGGTCCATTAATCACCATTACAGGTGGGAATTACGACTCTTAACACTATCAATGAGGTAACCATACAGGCATTTTTTGGACAAGCGTGTTCATAGGAAATCCACCACCATTGGATTTAGCCCTTCGTACAGATTACCTAACACTTATTCAATTTTTAACTTATCATTTATTTATTATTAATACTTTTTATCACCAAAAATACCCACAGTCCATCTAACCGGCATCGTTTTCAGCAGCGCCACCATCCCCCAAGTGCATATCATATTCTGGTCTCTTTAGAGACTCTCAGGGAGGCAGCAGCTACATCACACTTCCTAAGCGCGGATTCTTCCCCCATACTTTACACTATGCCCATGGTTCCTACTTCTGGTGAAAGCCGCATGTGAAGCACTAGCAGTTTTTTTAGCCTTAATTAAAGCCTCTTCTTCTAGGATAGCTTTGACCAATTTGGAAAAAGCCAATGGCTTGTTCTGGTCTCTAGTCTGAAATGTCAACATTATGGAATCCAGTGGGAGTGCTCCTTTAAGAATTTGATCCAACAATGCTTTGCTTGCATGACTCGGCTACATGCCTCCTTTTAGAATGACCTGATGAAGGATTTTATCCAGCTGCCAGACTTACTGTAAGCGGATAACTCTTCTCCTTCATTTTGATAGGTGTGTGAGAACATATAAATTAGCTCAGCGTAGTCCTCCACCCATTCAAAAACCTCTTGTAAAGCTTCTAGACACTCAGTGGTGTTGTAATATTAATATATATATGTGTATGTATTTTATATAATGTGTTATATGTAACACATTCAGGCATTCCAGGACAAGTGTTAAAGGTTAAAGGTTGTGCAGGCCACATTGGTATCTGTTAAATCTAATTACACATATCAAAGGGGACTTGTTAATTTAAGGGGGTATGTGGCCAAACAAGATTTACTCCACATATCAAAGGGGACAGATAGTGACTCTGGGCTATGTTAATGCTAATATACAAGAATGCATGTTAGGGCAGTTTATTAATGCAGCTGGGGGTCATTATCTGTCACTCTGAAAGACAGAGGGTAGATCAAAGACCTAATGCAGACGGCCAATCAAATTTTTTAGCTATTCAGTGTATAGGGAATGTAATCTGGAGGTCATTCTTGCCTTACTCTATGGATATGAGGCACAGGTCTAGGAAAGATGGGACTCTAAAGCTACTATTCTTTATCATATTTATTCTGTTGGACTTTTGTCATCTGTTGCAAGTATTGGACTTTGTTCTGTGTTGGAAATCAAGAAAAGTGCATCTCTCTGATAGAATCGGGTTGCTGCGGAACATAACTTATATAATCATTATAATAACTAAATCTTAATAATCTAAACTATATCACTACAAGTGTATGTGCAGCCTGGTTTGTGCCTTTTTAGATTTCTGATTACATCTGAAGTGGGAGCTCTTAGGCTCTCGATTAACCTTTGTCTTTTGACTGTGTCAGTGACTTCCCATTCTTCCACAGATTGCACTGCCTGATCTGTCCAAGTCTGTTTTTCCACCTGTGTCCTCTTCTCTCTCCCCCAATCACAGCTCTCCTCCTGCTATCAGTATAGCCAGAAAATGCAATGCAATGTTTCAGAGAGCAATACTCTGCATCTATTACAGAGGCAATACTAA
The DNA here is from genome assembly GCA_029574335.1 of Rana kukunoris. Taxonomy (NCBI): domain Eukaryota; kingdom Metazoa; phylum Chordata; class Amphibia; order Anura; family Ranidae; genus Rana; species Rana kukunoris. Next base: position 91,237,189 of record CM056054.1, read on the forward strand.
GCCAGTGCTACATCAATATAAAAATAATTATTGTAAGCACTGTGAGCTCATCCTCATCCTCTGTCTGCTGCAGTGTCAGCTTGTATATAAACTGGGTGCTCCATATATAGCTTCTGACAGGCTGGTATCTCTGCAGCCATAAATAATAGGAGCCCCACATTTTGACCAGTGTTGGGATAGGTCTTTAGCTACATACCCCCACCCCCAAATTTGGGGTCACCGAGCTCCAACCCTCAGTCTTTTTTTTTCTTTGGGCAAATGGGCCTATCTTGAGTAAGGGGCCTGGAGCTGCAGCCCCTATGTTATTCCGGCCCTGACTGTTCCAGCTCTAATGGCTGGAAAGACCTCAATTTAGATTTAAAACATTCCTCTACAAAGACTGGGGCTTTTTTTTAGAGATTTCACTGACAAGTCAGTTAGACTTCCTGCTTGTTCTCAGATTGAATTATTCTCTGTGGACAGTGGTTCAGATTTGTAAATCCATGTCTTCGTGGATAAAATCTGCTAAAGGAGAGTCCTGCATCATAAGAAAACATCCTGATGTCTTGCCTGGAGCTTTTGGATCAAATGTCTGGGGTCAAACCGTTCAGCTGTGATGGTCAAGCAGTTAAGCTTGTGTCTTCTTTGGATGTAATGCCTGTTCATATGTGGAGAGTAGGGATGAGCTTTGTGTTCACTCACGTTCGACTCGGACATTGTATGTTCGACAGTTCATCGAAATACGAACGCTATGGGCCGTTCGTGCCAAATTCGAGTGGCGTGTCATGGCCCATAGTTTACTGCGGCATCGCAGTGCATTGCTGGCTGATGATTGGCCAAGCATGCACTATGACCCGCATGCTTGGCCAATCACAGCTTGCAAAAAACGGAGAGCCATAATTGGCCAAAGCCAGGATGGCTTTGGCCAATTATGGCTCAGGGGGTTTAGTACACGCCCCACACTATAAAAGGCCGCCTGCAGGTCGACCTTGTGTAGTGTGTTGCGGTGGTTAAGAGAGAACAGAGAGAGGCAGAGAGAGAGTATAATTTTTTGCAGGTAGATAGACCAGGCAGGCAAGCTAGTCAGTTAGAGTTATAGTGTGTAGAGGATATATATGCATCCCAGGTGTTGTATATATATTTATACACTGTATAGTTTAGCTAGATCCGCTCTTCCTAATTTACTGACAGGCAGGCAGGTGATTGTGCTAGCTGAAGTATGCTCACTTGGTGTACTGTCTGTGTCCTCTGCAGTGTGCATCTAAAGCTATGTGGTGTCCTCTGCACATTGTGCAATTAATGTAAAGCTGGTGTTTCTGATATTTACTCCTAGAAGCAGAGATCTTCTTATATTAATACTACAGGTAGGGTATATTGCTGCAAGTACTTTCACGTGGTGTACTGTCTGTGTCCACTGTAGTGTGCACCTAAAGCTACGTGGTGTGTGTACTCTCTGTGTCCTCTGCAGTGTGCACCTAAAGCTACGTGATGTGTGTACTGTCTGTGTCCTCTGCACATTGTGCACCTAAAGCTGGTGTTTCTCATATTTACTCCTAGAAGCTGCTCGTATTAATACTACAGGCAGGGTATATTGCTGCAAGTACTTTTACGTGGTGTACTGTCTGTGTCCTCTGCATGCAGTGTGCACCTAAAGCTACGTGGTGTGTGTACTGTCTGTGTCCTCTTCACATTGTGCACCTAACGTAAAGCTGGTGTTTCTCATATTTACTCCTAGAAGCAGAGATTTTCTCATATTAATACTACAACCAGGGTAAATTGGTGCAAGTACTTTCACGTGGTGTACAGTCTGTGTCCTGTGCAGTGTGGACCTAAAGCTACGTGATGTGTGTACTGTCTGTGTCCTCTGCAGTGTGCAGCTAAAGCTACGCGGTGTGTGCACTGTCTGTGTCCTCTGCACATTGTGCACCTAATGTAAAGCTGGTATTTCCCATATTTACTCCTAGAGGCAGGGATCTGCTCATATTAACTGCTTGCTGACCGCCCGCCGTCATATTACTGCGGGCGAGAGCCCGTAGCTATATGTCCGCTCTAAAGCGGCCACCATTTTTATAGTAATCCAATGTATTTTTATAGCATTGATCGCTAAAAAAATGCCAATGGTCCCAAAAATGTGTCAAAAGTGTCTGAAGTGCCCACCATAATGTCGCAGTACTGAAAAAAATGCTGATCGCCACCATTACTAGTAAAAAAAAATATTAATAAAAACTACCCCCTATATTGTAAACGCTATAACTTTTGCGCAAACCAATCAATAAACGCTTATTATGATTTTTTTTTACGAAAAATATGTGGAAGAATACGTATCGGCCTAAACTGAGAAAAAAAAAGTTTTTTTATATATTTTTGGGGGATATTTATTACAGCAAAAGTAAAAAATATTGCATTTTTTTCAAAATTGTCGCTCTATTTTTGTTTATAGCGCAAAAAATAAAAACCGCAGAGATGGTCAAATACCACCAAAAGAAAGCTCTATTTGTGGAAAAAAAAGGACGCCAATTTTGTTTGGCAGCCACGTCGCACGACCGCGCAATTGTCAGTTAAAGCGACACAGTGCCGAATCACAAAAAGTGCTCTGGTCATTGGGCAGCAATATGGTCCGGGGGTTAAGTGGTTAATACAGGCAGGGGATATTGCTGCAAGTACTTTCACATGGTGTACTGTCTGTGTCCTCTGCAGGCCATTAGTATGTCTGCAAGGAGAGGCAGAGAGTCACAAGCTGATAAAAGAGGGCAAGCAGGCTCTGCGTCTAGAGGCAACAGTGCTGGTCGTGGATAGTTACATAGTTAGCTAGGTTGAAAAAAGACACAAGTCCATCCAGTTCAACCATAAAAAAATAAAAAAACAAACAAACAAACAAAATAAAACACCGTACAATCCCATACACCCAACTCCATACCCACAGTTGATCCAGAGGAAGGCAAAAAACCCCAGCAGAGTGATGATCCAATTTGCTACATGAGGGGAAAAAATTCCTTCCTGATCCCCCGAGAGGCAATCGGATTTACCCCGGATCAACTTTACCTACAAATCTTAGTACTCAGTTATATTACGTGCATTTAGGAAAGAATCCAGGCCTCTCTTAAAGCAATCTACTGAGCTGGCCAGAACCACCTCTGGAGGGAGTCTGTTCCACATTTTCACAGCTCTTACTGTGAAGAAACCTTTCCGTATTTGGAGGTGAAATCTCTTTTCCTCCAGACGTAAAGAGTGCCCCCTTGTCCTCAGTGTTGACCTTAAAGTGAATAACTCAACACCAAGTTCACTATATGGACCTCTTATATATTTGTACATGTTGATCATGTCCCCCCTTTTTCTCCTCTTCTCAAGAGTGAATAAATTCAGTTCTTCTAATCTTTCCTCATAGCTGAGCTCCTCCATGCCTCTTATCAGTTTGGTTGCCCTTCTCTGCACTTTCTCCAGTTCTCCGATATCCTTTTTGAGAACTGATGCCCAAAACTGGACTGCATATTCCAGATGAGGTCTTACTAATGATTTGTACAGGGGCAAAATGATATCTCTCTCTCTGGAGTCCATACCTCTCAATACAAGAAAGGACTTTGCTCGCTTTGGAAACCGCAGCTTGGCATTGCATGCCATTATTGAGCTTATGATCAACCAAAACCCCCAGATCCTTCTCCACTACAGATCCCCCCAGTTGTACTCCCCCTAGCATGTATGATGCATGCATATTCTTAGCCCCTAAGTGCATAACTTTACATTTATCAACATTAAACCTCATCTGCCACATAGTCGCCCAATTAGACAGAGCATTGAGGTCGGCTTGTAAATTGGAGACATCCTGCAAGGACGTTATTCCACTGCATAGCTTGGTGTCATCTGCATCTGATGAGGATATGGCGCATCCTCATCAGCACGTGGCCGTGGGACATGCTCGTCCTTTTTTTTAGGCAGCTGGCCGTGTTGAGCCGCAACATGCCGAAGACTTTGTACCGTGGATGACCAAGCCGTCCTTATCCTCTCTCACCCAGGCTCAGGGTACTTTGTCTGGCAAAGCAGCTGCCAACGCGGCCTCTTCCCTCTGCTCAATGGCATCAGTCACTCCTTCCATAGCCCCACCTTGTCCTCCTGAGGAGTCCCCCGAACTGTTTTACAACAGTGTTGGGTACATGCTGCAGGAGGATGCTCAGTGTTTTGAAGGCTTCGATGATGGTACACAGCTAGAGGAAGGCAGTAACGTGAGCCCAGAGAGAGGGGGTGCCCAAGAAGAACAGAAATCTGGCAGTCATGTTTCCCCAGCGGCAGCATACTGCCAGGTTTTCTACAGTGATAAGGAGGGAGGGGATAATGAGGTCACTGACTCTCCGTGGGTGCCTGATAGGAGAGAGGAGGAGGAAGTGGAGGCGGCACATCTCCAACGAGGCAGGATGCCCTCCAGGGGCCAGCTTAAGGGCAGCATACCGACTGCATCACAACGCAGAGCTACGCATGTGAAGGGCACTGCTGTCTCTCAGCATTATTCAAAAAGTTCTTTGGTGTGGGCTCTTTTGAGACGAGTGCATCAGATCGAACCGCTGCTATTTGCAGCATATGTCTCAAGCAAGCGTATCTCGCGTGGCCAAAACATCACCCGCTTGGGCACTGCATGCTTGACCAGACATATGTCGACCTACCATGCAGTTTGTTGACAGGTGTACCTCAAAGACCCACACCAAAGAACAAAGCGGACCTCTCCTTGTTCCTCATCAGCTGGGATTTCCAACCCCACTATACCCTCAGTCCTCTCTGAAGCCTGCACTGATGGGACCGAAGGTGTAGTATTAGGTGTGTCACAGCCAAGTACTTACGGGCAATCTACTATCGCTACACTGATGGCAGATTGTTCCAGGCAAATTTCCCTGTCCCAGCTGCTGCAGCACCGAAAGAAGTTCTCTCCCAGCCACCCACATGCCCAGCGGTTCAATGCTAGCTTAGCTAAATTACTAGCACTTCAACTGCTGCCTTTTCAGTTAGATTCTGCCACCTTCTGTGAGTTTGTGGAATGTGCGGTACCTCAGTGGCAAGTTCCCAAACTTTTTCTCACGGAAGGTGATTTCTGCTCTCTACCGGCATGTGGAAGGCAATGTCCATGCCTCGCTGGACAGGGCAGTCAGTGGTATGGTGCATATTACTGCTGACTTATGGTCCAGCAGGTATGGACAGGGACGTTACCTATCTTTCACGGCGCATTGGGTGACTCTGCTGGCAGCTGGGAAGGATGCAGGGCAAGGTACAGTAGTGTTGGAGGTTGTTCCACCACCACGCCTCCAAAATGCTACTACTGGTTGTGACACACCTCTCTCATCCACTCCCTCCTCTTCTTCTTCCTCTGTGGCCTCTTCCTGTGCTGATGTGTCCTCAGAACCAGCGGTGCTCCGTAGGCGTTCGAAGGGGCTACTCAGGTACGCAGGCAAAGAGATGCCATGCAGTGCTTGAGCTGGTGTGCTTGGGGGACAGGAGCCACACTGGGCCAGAGGTTCTGTCAGCTCTGCAGGGCAGGCTCAGAGGTGTTAGACGCCACGCCAGCTTAAGCCAGGAATCGTGGTTTGCGACAATGGCACCAACCTCCTCTCCGCCCTGTGACAGGGACAACTGACCCATGTGCCCTGTTTTGCTCATGTCCTTAACTTGGTGGTGCATTGGTTCTTGGGCAGGTACCCGAGCTTTCAGCATGTCCTGAAGCAGACCAGGAAACTCTGTGTGCATTTCTGACGGTCATATAATGCCAGTGCTCGACTGGCAGACCTCCAAAAGGAATACAACCTGCCCAAGAACCGCCTAATCTTTGAGAATTAGAACTCTACGTTGGCCATGCTGCAGCTGCTGCACAAGCAGCAGAGGGCCATCAATGAGTATCTGTGCCAATGTGGCAGCAGGACAGGGTCAGGGGAGCTTGTTTTTTTTTCCTCACGCCAGTGGGCCATGATCAGGGATGCATGCACTCATCTGTCACCATTTGAGGAGGCCACGAGGATGGTGACAGTGCATGCATCAGTGAGACTGTACCTCTTATTCACCTGTTGGAGCACACGCTGCATGGAATAATGGACAGGGCCCTTGAGGCAGAACAGAGTGAGAAAGATGAGAACTTCCTTACCTCTCAAGTCCCCCTTTATCCAGACAGTGTTCCTGCTTGCCCGCCTATCACACAGGAGAAGGAGGATTGTGTCAGCATGGAGGTGGAGCCTAGCACTCAGCATTAGGGATGAGCTTCGCGTTCGATACGAACGTATGTTCGACTCGAACATTGTCTGTTCATACGTTCGCCGAATTTCAAACAAAACGTGTCGTTCGCGCAAAAATTCAAGTGACGCGCAACGGCCCATAATTCACTGCGGCATTGCGCGCTGATGATTGGCCAAACATGCACTATGACCCTGCATGATTGGCCATTCACAGTGCGCAAAAAACGGAGAGCCATAATTGGCCAAAGCCCCACACTATATAAGGCCGTCTGCTGGGCGGCCTCGTGTAGTGTGTTGCGGTTGTTAATGAGAGCAGTCAGAGAGACAGAGAAATAGTCTTTTTATATAGCTAGATAGAGCAGGCAGGCTAGTCAGTTTAGCTTAATTTACAGTGTGTAGAGGATATATATACAGTTGTACATATATTTATACACTGTATAGCTTAGCTAGATCAGTTCTTCCTAATTTACTGGCAGGCAGGGGATTGTGCTATTTAAAGACGTTATCACAGGTATAGACACCCAGCAGTTACAATATTTAAAGGAATTTATTTTTTATTTTTATTTAAGCATCAATAAAATCACTGCTCCTGGAGCAGTGATTTTAATGATGCTTAACTTAAAAAATAAAATGAAAAATTCCTTTAAATATTGTACCTGCTGGGTGTCTATAGTTTGCCTGTGAAAACGTCTTTGAGAACCCGGGTCTTGCCCAAGGGAACATGTATCAATGGAAAAAAGTTTTAAGAACGGTCATTTTTTCAGGAGTCCTGCTCCTGAAAAAAATACAGTTTTTTAAACTTTTTTCCATTGATACATGTTCCCTGGGGCAAGACCCAGGTTCTCAAAGACATTTTCCAACAATAACTTGAATATTGGGCTTTAAAATTATCATTTTTGAATTCGAACGTTCGAGTCTCATAGACTTCAATGGGGTTCTAAATGTTCACGCGAACGGTCGGTCTGTTCACCGGTTCTGGTGCGAACCGAATGCGGGGGTGTTCGGCTCATTCCCTACTCAGCATCAACAGCAGTCTTCAAGGGATCAATTACAGTCCCAAGAAACCCATGGACTTGTACGTGGCTGGGACGAGGTGGCTGCGGATCCTGTCATCCTCGGTAGGGATGACGCGAACACCCCCGGGTTCAGTTCGCACCAGAACGTTCGAACAGACCGCGGGTTCGCACGAATATTTCAAACCCCATTGAAGTCTATGGGACCCGAACGTTCGAATTCAAAAACGGTAATTTTAAAGACCAAAATTCAATTAAATGTTGGAAAATGTCATTCAGAACCCGCGTCTTGATCCAGGGAACATGTATCAATGGAAAGATTTTTTTTTAAAACGGCCGTTTTTTGCGGAGCAGCCATTTTAATGATGCTTAAAGTGAAAAAATAAAATTTCCTTTAAATATCACACCTGCTGGGTGTCTATAGTAGTGGCACGTGTTTAGAAATGTCCCTGCACAACATGAGAGGACTATAAAAAAAAGTAATTAATGCTACTTGCGCAAGTTTTGTGTGGCAACATTATGTCGAATATTTTAGCGGTGGCGGGGGGCCATTATTGTTTTGTGAAAGAACATTTTTAGAAAAAAGGGCACCCCTCAAACATTCTGTAATTGGAGCACAACAAGGAGCCACGTGCAAAGTATTGCATCAAAAATTGTTATTAGGCGCCCCTGTTGAACAGGGGCAGAAAAATTGGGCCTTGGGCACAACACAACACTTGCAACCCCTCTCAATAACTACAATTGGAGCGCAACAAGGAGCCATGTGCAAATTATTGCATCAAAAATTGTTATTAGGCGCCCCTGTTAAACAGGGGCTGAAAAATTGTGCCTTGGGCACAACACAACACTTGCAACCCCTCCCCATAACTCCAATTGGAGCGCAACAAGGAGCCACGTGCAAAGTATTGCATCAAATATTGTTATTAGGCGCCCCTGTTGAACAGGGGCAGAAAAATTGGGCCTTGGGCACAACACAACACTTGCAACCCCTCCCCATAACTCCAATTGGAGCGCAACAAGGAGCCACGTGCAAAGTATTGCATCAAAAATTGTTATTAGGCGCCCCTGTTAAACAGGGGCTGAAAAATTGTGCCTTAGGCACTGGTGGCGGAGCCCAGAAACAAAACATTTCTTACTAGCTATCAACAAGAAAAGTGAGGAGAAGGATATTCCATCAGCAGCATAAGAGGACAGTCACTCAGCATCAGCAGTCTAAAAGGGATCCGACATTTCAACAAAAAGATATTATTCATTAATATCAGCATCAGGTGCTTGGTAGCTGGTGTTGATCCAAGCCTGATTCATTTTGATGAAGGTCAGTCGATCAACAGAGCCGGTGGAGAGGCACACCCTGTGATCAGTCACAAAGCCTCCAGCAGCACTGAATGTCCATTCTGAAAGAACACTGGATGCAGGGCAAGCCAGTAGCTCAATTGCGTACTGGGCAGTGATCCATCCTCAAGACCCAGTAAGCCAGAGGATTTTCGGTGGGGAAGGTGTCCAAGTCGGATCTTGCCCCTAGGTATTCCCGGACCATGTAAACCAGACGCTGGCGATGGTTGCTGGAAACGGTCAGACCTTGGGGCTGCGGACTAAAAAACTGCCTGAACGCATCCGTCAGACGACCACCTTCTCCACCGCCCCTTCTGTGACTCACCGAAGCCTCACCAAGACGTTGTCCAGAGCCAGGTTTTGGTAATCCCCCCGGTTCTGGGAACGCATTGCACAGACCCTTCTGCAAGGCCTCCCGCATAAGTTTCAACTTCTGCTCCCTCTGCGATGGCAACATAAGGTCCGCAACCTTACTCTTGTAACGTGGATCAATGAGAGTCGCCAGCCAGTAATGATCCCTCTCCTTAATAGCACGTACACGAGGATCCTTACGCAGGCTTTGCAGGATCAGGGAGGCCATGCAGCGTAGGTTTGCAGAGGCATTCGGGGCACATTCCTCTGGGTCACCGAGGACGACAGGATCCACAGGCACCTCATCCCAGCCACGTAAAACTCCACGTGCTCCTTGGGACTGTAAATGATCCCTTGAAGACTGCTGCTGCTGAGTGCTAGGCTCCACCTCCATGCTGCTGATACAATCCTCCTCCTCCTCCTCCTCCTCCTCCTCTTCCTGTGTGCTAGGTGGGCAAGCAGGACCACTGTCTGGGTAAAGGGGGCCTTGAGAGGTAAGGAAGTCCTCCTCTTCCTCCCTCTGTTCTGCCTCAAGGGCCCTGTCCATTATGGCACGTAGCGTTTGCTCCAACATGTGAATAAGAGGGACAGTCTCACTGATGCATGCACTGTCACTGCTCACCATCCTCATGGCCTCCTCAAATGGTGACAGGACAGTACATGCATCCCTGATCAAGGCCCACTGGCGTGGGGAAAAAAACCTAGCTGCCCTGACCCAGTTCTGCTGCCATATTGGCACAGGTACTCATTGATGGCCCGCTGCTGCGTGTGCAGCCGCTGCAGCATGGCCAACGTTGAGTTCCATCTGGTGGGCATGTCACAAATTAGGCGGTTCTTGGGCAGGTTGTATTCCCTTTGGAGGTCAGTCTGCCGAGCAGTGGCATTATATGACCTCAAAAATGCACAGACTTTCCTGGCCTGCTTCAGGACATCCTGCAAGCCCGGGTACCTGCCCAAGAACCACTGCACCACCAAATTGAGGACATGCGCAAAACAGGGCACGTGGGTGAGTTTTCCCTGTCGCAGGGCAGAGAGGAGGTTGGTGCCATTATCGCTGACCACCATTCCAGGCTTCAGCTGGCGTGGCGTCAACCACCTCTCAGCCTGACCCTGCAGAGCTGACAAAACCTCTTCCCCAGTGTGGCTCCTGTCTCCCAAGCACACCAGCTCTAGCACCGCATGGCATCTCTTGGCCTGCATTCCTGCGTATCCCCTCGTACGCCTACGGAGCACGGCTGGTTCAGAGAAAACATCCCCACAGGAAGAGGCCACAGAGGATAAAGAGGAGGGGGTGGAGGAAAGAGGTGTGTCACAAGCAGTAGTATTGTTTTGGAGGCGTGGTGGCGGAACAACCTCCAAAACTACTGGACCTTGCCCTGCGTCCTTCCCAGCTGCCAGCAGAGTCACCCAATGCGCCGTAAAAGACAGGTAACGTCCCTGTCCATGCCTGCTGGACCATGAGTCAGCGGTAATATGCACCTTACCACTGACCGCCCTGTCCAGCGAGGCATGGACATTGCCTTCCACATGCCGGTAGAGAGCCGGAATAGCCTTCCGTGAGAAAAAGTGGCGTTTTGGTACTTGCCACTGAGGTACTGCACATTGCACAAACTCACGGAAGGGGGCAGAATCTACCAACTGAAAAGGTAGCAGTTGAAGTGCTAGCAATTTCACTAAGCTAGCATTCAACTGCTGGGCATGTGGATGGCTGGGATTGTACTTCTTTCGGCGCTGCAGCAGCTGGGGCAGGGAAATTTGCCTGGTACTATCAGTAGATTGACCGCTACTACTAGCTTGTGACACACCTATTTCTACACCTTCACTGCAGGCTTCAGAAAGGACTGGGGGTCTACTGGGGTTGGAGGTCCCAGAAAGGCAAGGGGGGTACGCTTTTGTCTTTGGTGTGGGTCTTTCTGGTGTGCTTGCCAATGAGCTGCATGGCAGGTCGACATATGTCTGGACAAGCATGTGGTACCCAGGCGGTTGATGTTTTGGCCACGCGAGATACGCTTGCGACATAAGTTGCAAATAGCAAAGGTACGATCTTGTGGACATGTTTCAAAAAAGGTCCACACCAAAGAACTTTTGCTGTACCGGTCAGACACAGCAGCGCCATGCACAAGCGCCGTAGATGTGCGCTGTAATGCAGTGGGTGTGACCTTAAGCTGACCACTGGAGGGCATCCTGCCTATTTGGAGATGTGCCTGTGCCTCGTCCTCCTCCTCCTCTCTCCTATCAGGCACCCAGGTAGAGTCAGTGACCTCATCATCCCCTCCCTCCTCATCACTGTCAACAACCTGGCAGTATGCTCCAGCTGGGGGAACATCATCACTGACAAATTGCTGTCCCTCTCGGACACCCCCTCTCCCTGGGCTCACATCAATGTCTTCCTCTATCAGTGTTCCATCATCGGAGTCTTCAAAACGCTGCGCATCTTCCTGCAGCATGTACCCAACAGGGGGACTCCTCAGGAGGACATGGTGGTACTAGGGAAGTATTGTGTGAAGCCATTGTGCAGAGGGAAGAGGATGCCTTGGCAGCTGCTTTGCCAGATGAACTTTGATCAGCCTGTGTGAGAGAGGATGAGGAGGATGAGGGCGGCTTGGTCATCCACTCTACTAATTTCTCTGCATGTTGCGGCTCAACACAGCCAGCTCCCGAAAAGAAGGACAAGCGGCCACGGCCACGTGCTGAAAAGGATGCACCACATACACTACCAGCGTTACCTCTACATGCAGAGCCTGCTTGCCCTCGTGACTCTCTGCCTCTCTTTGTTGTCCTTCCAGACATATTTATGCGCTCAGGTGGTATATAACAGCACACGTCCAGTGACACTAACTGCGCTCAGGTGGCATATAACAGCACACGTCCAGTGACACTAACTGCGCTCAGGTGGTATATAAAAGCACACGTACAGTGACACTAACTGCGCTCAGATGGTATATAAAAGCACACGTACAGTGACACTAACTGCGCTCAGGTGGTATATAACAGCACACGTCCAGTGACACTAACTGCGCTCAGGTGGTATATAACAGCACACGTACAGTGACACTAACTGCGCTCAGGTGGTATATAAAAGCACACGTACAGTGACACTAACTGCGCTCAGGTGGTATATAAAAGCACACGTACAGTGACACTAACTGCGCTCAGGTGGTATATAAAAGCACACGTACAGTGACACTAACTGCTCTCAGGTGGTATATAAAAGCACACGTACAGTGACACTAACTGCGCTCAGGTGGTATATAACAGCACACGTCCAGTGACACTAACTGCGTTAAGGTGGTATGTAACAGCACACGTGCGGTGACCCCAAATGCGCTCAGGTGATATGTAACAGCACACGTGCGGTGACACCAAATGCACTATGGTGGTATGTAACAGCACACGTGCGGTGACCCCAAATGCGCTCAGGTGATATGTAACAGCACACGTGCGGTGACACCAAATGCGCTAAGGTGGTATTAAACAGCACACGCACAGTCAGAGCGACTGCGTTTCTGTGCAATTCAATAGCCCACTTGCATTAACAGCAACTGCCTTTCTGTGCAAATAAATAGCACACGTGCAGTAACAGTTAATGCGTCTATGTGCAATTAACTAACACGTGTACACTTAACACGTTAGAGCATCAAGCACAATCTCCTGCCTGACAGATACTAATAGCAGAACTAGCTAAGCTATACAGTTTATAAATATATTGACAACTCCTAGGGATGTCAATATATTCTCTACAAACTGTACATTTAACTATACTAACTAGTAGCCTCCCTGATCTATCTATCTATCTATCTATCTATCTATCTATCTATGTGAAAAGACACTGTGGGGTAGATTCACATAGAGATACGACGGTGTATCTGTGAGATCCGACGCTCGGATCTATGCGGCTGATTCCTCGAATCAGGTTCCGCATAGATCTCCCTTAGAGCCGACTGGTGTAAGTGAGTTACACTGTCGGATCTTAGGCTGCAATCTCCCGCCGTCCGCTAGGTGGCGCTTCTGTTAGTATACGCGACGAATATGCAAATGAGGAGAACCGCCGATTCAGAAACGAACGCCCGGCCGTCGCTTTTTTTTACGTAGTTTGCGTTCGGCTTTTTCCGGCGGATAGTTACCCCTGCTATATGCGGGGTAAGTGCGGCGTATCCTATGTTAAGTATGGCCGTCGTTACCGCGTCGAGTTTTTGAATTTTTTACGTCGTTTACGTAAGTCGTTCGGGAATACGGCCATACGTTAATTGCGTTAACGTCGAAAACAATGACGTCCTTGCGACGTCATTTGAAGCAATGCACGCTGGGAAATTTAGCCAGCGGCGCATGCGCAGCACGATCGGCGCGGGGACGCGCGTGATTTAAATAGTAAACTCCCCCTAGCCGCGGAATTTGCATTCCGCCGGGGGGTTTACGATCCGCCAGGGCAACTTACTAGGCAAGTGCTTTCTGAATACAGCACTTGCCTCAAAAACTGGCGCAGGCGGATCGTAAAAAAGATAGATCACGCGGATCAAAAGATCCGCTGATCTTTGTGAATCTACTCCTGTGTCTCTATCTATCTCTTTCTCTCTCTCTGGCTGTCTGACTGCAAAGCAAGCCGGAACACACTACACAAGGCCGCCCGGGAGGCGGCCCTTTATAGTGTGGGGCGTGTGCTAAAGCCCTGAGCCCTAATTGGCCAAAGCACCCAGGCTTTGGCCAATTAGGTCTCTTCGTTTTTTGGGCGCTGTGATTGGTCAAGCATGCGGGGTCATGGTGCATGCTTGGCCAATCATTAGCGCGCAACGCCGCAGTGAATTATGGGTCATTTGAATTTGGCGCAAACGACCCGATTTGTTCGTTTTCGACGAACGATCGAACGGCCAATGTTCGATGCGAACATGTGTTTGCATCGAACACGAAGCTCATCCCTAATCCTCGGTGACCCAGAGGACTCCGCACCCAATGCCTCAGCAAACCTACGCTGTATGGCCTCCCTGATCCTGCAAAGCCTGTGGAAGGCTCCTTGTATTCGTGCTATCAAGGAGAGGGATCATTACTGGCTGGCAACCCTCCTTGATCCACATTACAAGAGTAAGGTTGCGGACCTTATCTTGCCAGTGTAGAGGGAGCAGAAGATGAAACATCTTCGGGAAGCCTTCTAGAAAGGCCTGTGCAACACGTTCCCGGAGACTGGGAGGTTACAAAATCCTGGTCCTGGACAACGTGTTGCTGAGGCTTTGGTCAGTCACAGAAGGAGCGGTGGAGAAGGTGGCTGTCTGACCAATGCGTTCAGACAATTTTTTAGTCCGCAGCCCCAAGGTATGATTGGTTCCAGCAACCATCCCCAGCGTCTGTTTTACATGGTGCGGGAATACCTAGGGGCAAGATCAGACTTGGCCACCTTTCCCACCGAAAATCCTATGGCTAACTGGGTCTTTAGGATGATCACTGGCCAGAGCTTGCACAGTATGCAATTGAGCTGCTGGCTTGTCCTGCATCCAGCGTACTTTCAGAACGCACATTCACTGCTGCTGGAGGCTTTGTAACTGATCACAGGGTGCGCCTCTCCACAATCAACTGACCTTCATAAAAATGAATCAGGCTTGGATCACCACCAGCTACCAAGCACCTTATGCTGATGTAACTGAATATTTTTTTTTTTAAATGTCAGATCCCTTCAAGACTGCCTATGCTGATGCTGAGTGACTATCCTGTTATGCTGAGTGACTATACTTTTCCTCCTCATTGATCATGCTGATAGCTTGTAAGAACATTTTTGGTTGTGGGCACCGCCACCAGTGCCTAAGGCCCAACAGGGGCGTGTAATTACAATTTTTGATGCAATACTTTGCAGCGGGCTCATTCCTGCGCTTCAACTAGAGTATCTGTGAGGGGTTGCAGTGTTGTGGCACCAGCACTAGTGCCTAAGGCCCAATTTTTCTGCCCCTGTTTAGCAGGGGGGTGTAAATACAATTTTTAATGCAATACTTTGCAGCGGGCTCATTCCTGCACTCCAACTAGAGTATATGTGAGGGGTTGCAGTGTTGTGGCACCAGCACCACCACCAACAAAGGCTCAATTTTTCTGCCCCTTTTTAACTGGGCCATGTAATTACAATTCTTGATCTAATATTTCACAGCAGGGCCAATTTCTACGCCCACCAAGAGTATCTGGTAGGGGTTGCAGTGTTGTGGCACCAGCAGCAGCACCAAAGGCCCAATTTTTCTACCACTGTTCAACAATGCCATGTAATTACAATTCTTGATATAATAGTTCACACAACAGGGCGTTCAGCGCCCACCAAGACTAACTGTGAGGGCTTACAGTGTTGTGGCAACACCAACACCTAGGCCCAAAAAGTATCAAACATCCAACTTACAAACGACTCCTACTTGCAAACGGAAGGAGACAACAGGAAGTGAGAGGAAATCTACCCCTAGGAAGGGAAATTCTTTTTTGTAAGAGGTGTCTCATGTCCACTGATGCTTTATCACCAATCCTTGTTTCACAAAAAAAAAATCAAAAAATCATTTGTCATTGGGACAGAAAGTGAACTGAAATCTTCTGAACAGATGCACACAGACAGCAAAACAAATGTTACAGGGGTGATAACCCTTCTCTATTTTTTCAGAAAAGCTCAAAAATAGATTTTATGGCTGGAGCTACCAGTTCAAAATTACAAACAGATTCTACTTAACAACAAACCTACAGTCCCTGCCTTGTTTGCACGGCCTGCATACTGCTGTTCAAAGTATATAGGGCCAAAGGGGCTTGTAATGACCTGGGGGGTCCATACCCATGCAATTTTTCTCAGTGATTTTCATCCATATTTCAGGGACCAGACATTACATTAAAGCCGCAAGCAGTTTTAAATTAGTAATCTCATTTTGTACAGCGACAGTTATAAACATGTGCCACTTCACAGGCATACTATAGACACCCAGCAGGTATGATATTTAATGGAATTTTTCATATTTTTTTCCACTTTAAGCATCATTAAAATCACTGCTCCAGAAAAAACAACCGTTTTTAAAACTTTTTTCATGTTCCTTGGGGCAAGACCCAGGTTCTCAAACCCGTTACGACAATAACTTGCATATTAGGCTTTAAAATTAGCACTTTTGAATTCGAATGTTCGAGTCCCATAGACTTCAATGGGGTTCTAAATGTTTGTGCAAACGTTCGGTCCGTTCGAAGGTTCTGGTGCGAACCGAACGGGGGGGGGGGTGTTCGGCTCAACCCTAGTGGAGAGTACTTTGGCTTCATACCTGGCACAACAAGGATATATCCAAGGAGCATCTGGATATGTTTAAAGGGAGATGTTTCTTTGCTTCTACCCTTGGCGATGTAATTCCTGATATCTCTGGTGGTAGAAGTGTATGCTGTTGTGGAAATGTTATGAAGATGTATTTAATATGTATTGTTATAGTGTCGCCCAGTGTTAGCACTCCCACAGCCCGCTCTAAAGAGCTCACTGGGGCAGAATGACGCTGGCTGAGTTTCCACTCTGGTAGTGGAAAACGTCCTGGGATTGAAGAGAGGTGTTTGCAGAGTAGGAATATGTCCCCCAGTGAAGGGCCCTTGTGCGATGCACAGAACGATCGTTTGAGGAGATATGTTCGCTCTGCAAGGACATTTTTGGTTATAGACGGATGTACGCTCTTGTCTCTGCTGTATCTGATCAGCACGGTCTGGATTCGTAACATGCACCTGCAGTCCATGTCCATGTTTGTTTAGCTTCAATGCACCCTGTCTCTGCTCAGACACACCCATAGGAATCCTTTTGCCATTATTGATTGGTTGTTTGTATTAAATCATTCTGTTAGAAGGTTCTCGTGTGCACTCCCCCCCCCCCCTTCCCTTCCTGTGAGTGCCCTCCCCTTTACTGTTTGCCATTTCATGTGATGTCATTTTGTATTGAGGAAGTGATTGGCTATTGTGATATGCGGGAAATAGAGTTGTAGGTAAGATGAATTATATCATTAGACAAAATGTGTGCTTATTAGCACAGGAGATATGGGTGTGCGCTCTGGCTACAACCTAATCTCCACAACAAGGCAGAGGATCTGTGAATAAAGCAGAAGAACCCTATTCCTCATCTGCTAGTACAGTAATGCGTCAATGATGATCCCAAGTCAATGATGATCATTCAAGCAGCAGATCTCAAGGTGAGAAGCCTCCTGTATCATCTGCTTAGCCCTCTGCATTAAGGTATACCCTTCTTTTGCAATTGGAAGGCTGTTTGTTCATCCTGCTGGGTCCCTTAGAGGTTTATCTCCTTGCAATCTGGATTCTCAGGCTTCCAATTGCAGCTTCCACTCTAAACACTTGAAACTGTGTTCTATTGTGTTTATATCCAGATCTGTTTAGATTTCTGTACCTTGGGACTTCTGATTGCTATGCTAGGAAGAATCTATCCTTAGGAATGGTATCCCATTTGATTCTGCATTCCTCGCCACAGGGAAGTTAATTTTCATCATGGTCAAAAAAGGGGGTTAATGCTGCGCTGTATAGGGTGAGTGGGAAAGGGACTCTGGGCCAGATTCTCATATAATTCCGGCGGCGTAGCGTTAGCCATTTACACTACGCCGCTGCATCGTACTAGAGCAAGTGCTTTATTCCCAAAGCACTTGCTCCATAGTTTGCGGCGGCGTAGCGTAAATGGCCCGGCGTATCCCCGCGTAAATTGAAGGGGGCGGCTTGTATTTAAATTAAGCGCGCCCCTGTGCCGATTGAACTGCGCATGCGCCAGCCGCGATGAAATCCCAGTGCGCATGCTCCAAAGGACGTCACATTTTCTCGATGTAAAAGACGTAATCGTAGCGTACGCCAGCCCCATTGAGAATCGGCGTATGCAAACGCGTAAACGGTGCACAACACGACGCGGTCCCGAGGCCATACTTAACATGGCATCCGACGGCACTTCGTAAGGTTACTCCACACATTAGCAGGGGTAACCTTACGCGTACGAAAACGACGTAAACTACGATGGGGCGGCGTAAAAGCGTTCGGGAATCGGCGTATTAGGCTCATTTGCATAGGCAAATGAGAAAACAACGTCCAGGCCACCTAGCGGCCGCCGATGTCATTACATCTACGATCCGACAGTGTAATTGTTTTACACTTGTCGAATCTTCACCTGTATCTATGCGTAAGTGATTCTAGGAATCACACGCATAGATACATGGGGAAAAAAAGTGCGATACGACGGGGTATCTGAGATACCCCGTCGTAGCGCGGCTGAGAATCTGGCCCTAAGTGAATATAACTAGTATTAAGAAATAGTGATCAGTCAATCAATTGTTAAACATGTAAGACATATGTTAAAACAAATGAAACATATGTAACACTCAAAACAAATATAAAACCAAAATAAATGAACCTCCCATCCTGGGTGGACGTCATATGACGTCCTGGGCTTTGTGGAGGGATATCTGAATGATGTCTGCAGCTAGAGGCATCATTCAGATATCCTTCTCTTCTGCTGGCGATTCTGTGCAACATAATGGTTCCGCCACTTGATCTTTTTTATAGGCAGCGGGAGGGGACATCCCTCCCTCCCGCCGCCATCTGGTGCTTCTCCGGGGGCCAGGAGAAAGAATCGTCCGGCGCAGGCAGGAAGCATAGAGATGACTGGTCATCTCTATGACCGTCGGAGGACCCGGCGCGATGTGATGACGTCACGCCTGGGTCCCCGTAAGTAAACAAAGCCGCGATTGCGGCTACTAAGCAACAGTAATCATGAGATCGGTGATTTTTTTTTCACCGATCTCATGCTTTCCAGCCTGGATGAAAGATGCAGGGTTTTATTGACCCCGCATCTCTCCATAAAGAGGACCTTTCACACACATTTTGTATTACAAGGAATGTTTACATTAACAAAATGTTTACAAAAATAAAAAAGTGTAACAAAAAAAAATGTAAACGCCCCTGTCCCCGGTAGCTCGCGCGCAGAAGCGAACGCAAACACGTAAGTCCCTCCGACATATGTAAACGCCGTTTACCCCCCCTGGCGCACCGCATCATTGGTTGTGATTGACAGCAGCGCAAGCCAATGGCTGTGCTGCTTGAATCGACCAATGAATGAGCCAGCCAAGATGCCAGCACGTTCACAGCGTGGGACTTTCGAGGAGTCAGGTAAGTAAACGGGGGGGGCTGGGGGGGGCGGTATTCTCAGAAGTTTTTTCACCTTAATGCATTAAAGCATTAACCTCCCTGGCGGTATGATTCTTTCTAGTTTTAGGTGTTGAAAGCGGTACCATTATTTGCAAGGAAATTTGGCATTTTATACTGTAGGCCTGTAATTCTTAGGAATAACTCGCTTAAATCTAACCAAACAAGATTCTAGTAGGCATCCCGGGTATGAATTAAAAAAATAATAATAATTATAAATTATAATATATTAAATAATTATAAATAATTATAACAAATAATAATATAATTATAATAAAAATTATTTAATAATGTAATCAACTCAAAATCACTGATTTGCTCAGTTGCAGAATTGTCGCTGTCATTACTTTTTGTTAATGACGAATTTCCCCACAAATCGCTATCGCTCAATTCTGCAAGTGATAATAATTTATTTATCACTGTTTTCTAGCTGCTCTAAAACTATTTTTGACATACAGGGACACTTTTGGTTGCTACTGTATGGACAATCTCCAGTTTGCAGGCAGAAAGAACAGTTTTTATTATATAAAAGAACATGTAGGACACTGGGCAGGCCACTACGGACAAAGGGGGTTTGTATTTTTTACATACAGTACTGTAATCTATAAGATTACAGTATACTGTATGTAATGTGTTTGTTTACTTTTTAGAATTTGGCGCCGATCTCCGCCCCTGTGCGTCATAACGTCGCAGGGAACGGAGCTCGGCGGCACACAGACACTGTGTGAATCGAGCGAGGACGCGCTCGCTCACACAGCCGGGATGCATCGCTGGATCCAGGGACAAGCCATGCCTATGGATGCTGCGAGGCGAGCCCGAGTCTGACTCGGGGTTACCGATCGCAGCACATAAATTTAACACCGAGTCATACTCGGGAATACCGCCAGGGGGGTTAAAGGCTCACTAAAGGATTTTTTTTTAGCTAAATATCTTCCTTTACCTTACTGCAGTCCTATTTTCATGTCCTCATTGTTAGTTTTTGCTATGATGTTGCTGTAATCCTTCTCTGTTCTGGACACTTCCTGGTTGCCTGTTTCCTGATGAAAAAAGTCATGGGAGCTTCTCTCTGTGGTCACTAATCAAGGAGGTGTGATTACAATGGGCCAGATTCACGAACACTTGCGCTGGAGTATTTGGATATGCGCCGCGTAACTGTGATGATGCGCCGTCGTTTCTATGTGCCCGTACCCACCAAACTAGATGCGCCCAATAACGGGTCATTTGCGACCGGGGGAACGTTCCCGACGCCAGAGTATCGTCAGCGCTTATTTTCGCTGGGCGCATCAGTCGCGCCCATTGATTTCCCCTGCAAATATGCAAATGAGGGAGATTTCCCAATTCGCGAACGGATTAGCACCATACGCTGGCTACATGCGCCGCGCGTATCTGGTCCGTCCGGCGCAAAGTTATTTCTACAAAAGGCTGCTTTATCTTTACTCCAGATGGTCACAGGTCAGCAGGAGAGCAGCTACAGCAGCGTTACCGACGATAGGAGCTTGCTGAACAACAACACTTGCAAGGACAACACCTCTGTGTGCCAACATGCCAGGGGCAATTGTGGTCCTAGAACTACTGATGGGTCCCCTGGAACCAAGAAGGCGGCCACGTGAGAGGATATACCGCACTCGTATGAACCTCTTTGGCATGGGGGATGAGGAGGTGTATCGCCTCTTCAGATTCAGCCCTGATGCAATACTTGAACTAACCACAACCCTGCAGGATGACATCACCAGCAAGACACACCGCTCACAATCAGTGCAGCCACTGGTGAAGGTCCTGGCAACACTCCATTTCCTTGCAAGTGGATCATTCCAGCGTACAAGTGGAGTGGTGGCTGGGATGTCACAGTCCTCCATAAGCAGATGTGTGCACCAGGTTGTCCCTGCAATTCTCAGACGCATGTCCAACCAGTTCATCAGACCCACCACTGAGGAGCTGCGGCAGAAGGCAATGACAGATTTCTACAACATTGCCAGATTCCCTCGCACCGTGGGGGTCATTGATTGCACACATGTGGCCCTTCAGCCCCCCAGTGCCACAGAGCACATATACCGCAATCGGAAGCATTGGCATTCCATCAACGTACAGGTGATAGCTGATGCCCAACGCCTCATATGGCACGTCCGTGCCAAACACCCCGGGTCCAGCCATGACAGCTTCATATACAATCGGAGCCCCATCCCAGCAGAATTTAACCAGAACATGTATGGGGACAGCTGGCTGGTTGGTGAGTGACAAGGGAGTCAGGCATGACTATCCCCTCCCGTGATGCACAACAGAAGTCGCACATGCATGACTAACATTCTCCTGTCTTTTCCCTTCCAGGTGACTCTGCATATGCACTGGGACCCCATCTAATGACTCCTTTCCGGAACCCCCAAACCAGAGGAGAGAGAAAATACAATGAAGCACACATCAAAACCCGTGCAGTGGTGGAGCAAACATTTGGGCTCCTAAAGTCCCGTTTCCGATGCCTGGATAAGTCTGGGGGGACCCTATTGTATTCCCCTACCTTTGTGTGTCAGATCATCGGTGCATGTTGCATACTACATAACTTTGCTATGAAAAAAGGCCTGCAGATTGACATACGTGATGACCTGACCCCCGACCCACACAGTCCCCACCTGCCAGAGGACACCCAGTCTGCTGATGGAAGAGCAGTCAGGAGAGTCCTCGCCGTAGGCATCTTTGGACACTAAACCAAAACATTAATTACACAGACAATGCATGCATGTACACTACTGATGTCCCTAGATCACACACACCACATGCACATCACATTGGATTAGCCCAAGTCCAGCATGTAGGAGTTGGGAGCAGTAACGCCGCGTCAAGGCCCCAATGATGTCACTGTCCATTCATACACCTTTCACACGTCATTCATACAGCCGTGGGGTTAACTTCACCACCACGGCCGAGGGTGACACCCCTTACTTTCAGGAGTGCCACCCCCTCACATTCACACACCATTCACACTGTCCCCTGCACTCCTGACCGTGTGCAGTACAAAAAGAAATTAAAAATATCATATCCTGATAAATAAAATAAACAAAATCTCATAACCTGAGAAAAAGGAAAAAAAAACTCATGACCTGAGTATGTCCAAACCAAAAATATAAAACAAGAAAAAAAAAAGGCCTCATCGGGGATGCCGGGGGCTTCTTCTGGGGGCCCCTCTCTGGCTCCTCAGCTGCCTGGATGGAGTGGGTGGGGGTGGGGGGCATCTGGAGGTGGCTGATCCCCAGGTGGGCCACTCCTGGCAGGTGTGGCCTGCATGCCCTCCATGGCCCTGGCTATCCGTCCAAGGTAGGAGTTCGTCTGGGCCTGCATCCGGAGCTGACGGGTGACCTGATAATGCTGGGCCCGCCGACTCAGCCTCCCCTGGTCCCGGATGGCAGCACTGTTGGCCTGGACGGCTGCAGTAAGGTGCCGAATATCCCCCTGCACCTCCCCCAAAGTGGTGACCACTGCAGCGCAGTTGCAGCTTACATCCTGCACTGCGTTGCTGAGGTTGGCAACGGAGCCCAGGCTGTCAGACACTTTCTGTAAGTGCCCAACTATGGCCCCCATCTGTTCCGTCTGCCTGGCGTGATCCCTCGCCAACTGGTCCTGGACACCATCAGACACCCCCCTGGTCTTCTGGGTCGCCTTCCTGGGGCCAGAAGATGGTTGTCCTCGGGGGGAAGGAGTCGCCCTTGAGGGGCTTCCAAGGATGGGGGAGGGGACGACAGACGGCCCAGGAGAAGGGGAGGAGACAGACAAAACTAAGGTAAAGTCCTGCTCTGCCACAGCAGGATCCTCTACAACCACCTCGGCAGGTGTGGTGTGGCCACTCTCCTCCTCCACAACCTCTTCACCACCCAGTGGCTCGGGCACACGATGGCGTGGGTGGGATGGGGTGGAATGCACGCTGACAGATGATGGCCCAGCTCCGTCATCTGTGGATGACACAAAGCAGACACATGTTGGTGGTCCCACACACTTGGCACATGTACCCTCCCCCCCCCCAAATGCAAAACAACAAATA
Organism: Rana kukunoris; assembly: GCA_029574335.1. NCBI lineage: Eukaryota > Metazoa > Chordata > Amphibia > Anura > Ranidae > Rana > Rana kukunoris. Next base: position 91,260,252 of record CM056054.1, read on the forward strand.
GGGGATTATAAAACACTTACCTGTCCTTGTGCCTTCCTCCATGGAGTCATAGCCTGCGACCCCCTCCACCTGCTCCCTCTCCAGGCAGCGTGCGACCACCTCCTCCTCTGCGGTCAGGGTGACAGGACATGGGGGACCACCACCTGTGCCCCTCTCATACCTCCTGATGGAGGCCACCTTGTCCCTCACCTTGCGCCGCAGATCATTAATTTTTTTTTGTATGTCCCCAGCAGTCCGGGTGGAGTACCCCAAGACATTGACCCTGGCAGCAATGGACTCCAGGATGCCCTGCTTCCTCTCCCGGCTGGTCTTCCGGCTTTTTTTGCCATGGAGAAAAGCATTATCCGTCTCCATTGCCGAAATGATGAGCGAGACCTCCTGGGCATTAAAATTCAGGTTCCTCCTCTCTCTGGGGGTAGCGGGAGCAGCCATCACCAAACAAAAGTATCTTCCCTGGGGTGGGGGGAAGCGGAAATACTTTTGCGCCGGAATGGCGTTTCCGCCAGCGCTTTTAAGCGCCCAGCGGAACGCATTGCGCTGACGTTTCCCAGGAAGTGGTGCCGACGGAAGTTGTGAGCATGCGCACAAGGGGGCGAGTGGAGCCGCACTCACTGCGCATGCTCCGTGGATGATGCGCTGAACGTAAGCCTCTGCGCTGGGCTCCGCCCATCATTTACATATGATCACACCCACTTCCACTTGCGTCGGGTTACGCCAGCGCATTATCGTTACTCTGGCGCAAGTTTACGCGCAACTGCTATGTGAATTAAAGGACTTGCGCTGAAAGGGTCTTCAGAGTAACGTAAATGAGAAGCGTTACTCCAGAGGAAAGATACTCTCATCTACCTGAATCTGGCCCAATGTGTCTAAAACCCCTCAGAACCAATCACTTTCGTTTTACAAACCAGCACTGCCCTCTATTGGCTCTGTGTCTCTGTACATCACAGAAGCATGCAAAAACTAAACTGAAGCTGCAGGTACATTATATGGTTGTTTTTTTTTCTATTTTTAATCATTTTTAAAAGGAATCGGTTAACTATTATGTCTCTATACCCTGTAAACAGTAATTTCAGCAAAAAAAAAAAATGTTTTCCTTTACAACTCCTTTAACCACTTGCCGACCGCGCTATAGCAAAAATACTGCTACAGCGCGGTCGAGCTACTGTGACACGACGTCCCTGGGACGTCGTCCTGCACTTCCACGATTGCGCGTCCCCTGGGATCATGGTAAATTGCAGCTGATAGCGGCCGTTTACCACGTGATCGCGCCGTCGAATGATGGCGCGATCACTTGTAAACAAACCGGCGTCATTTGATGACGCCGGTTCCTCCCTCTCCTCTCTGTACCGTTAGGTACAGTGTGCGAGGAGAGGGGGGGAGCGGGGTGTCAGCAGCAGCGCTGTGGCTGGATCTGTGACAAATGCAGTCAAAGATCCAGCCATCCCTCCATCCATCCCAGCTCTGCAATACCCCAGTACCCTGCAATACCCCAGTACCCTGCAATACCCCAGTACCCAACAATACCCCAATACTCAGCAACACCCCAATACTCAGCAACACCCCAATACTCAGCAATACCCCAATACTCGGCAATACCCCAGTACTCGGAAATACCCCAATACTCTGCAATACCCCAATACCCTGCATGATACCTTGCAATACCCCAATACTCTGCAATACCACCTATGGGGATTTTTAAGTAGCGAAGTTTGGCGCTATTCCACGAGTGTGTGCAGTTTTGAAGTGTAACATGTTGGGTATCTATTTACTCGGCGTAACTTCATCTTTCACATTATGAAAAAAAATTGGGCTAACTTTACTGTTTTGTTTTGTTTTAAGCACAAAACAGTTTTTTAAAAAAAACATGCGTTCAATAAATGTCTGCGAAAATACCATGCGAGATAAAAAGTTGTAACGGCCGCCATTGTATTCTCTAGGGTCTTTGCTAAAAAAGCATATATTGGGCCAGATTTAGGTAGATGCGCGCATATTTTATCCGGCGTAGCCCAGCGCATATACGTTACGCTGATGCGAACTAGTAAATCAAGTACAGTATTGGGAACAGCAGGGGGCGCTGAAAAACTATTTTAAATCACAATAGTGTAAGGCCGTGTACACACGGCAGAGAACCTCGACGGGCAGAACACATCGTTCCGCCCGTCGAGGTTCTCTGCCGGCCGTCGAAATCGGCGACCCGCCCGTTGGGAATGGCAACCAGCCATTCATCCAGGCGGGCCGTCGAGCAAATAGAGAGCGTGCTCTCTATTTCTGCTCAACGGGATTCCCGACGGGATGCTCGCCGAGAGCTTACACACGGCCGAGGTCCTCGCTGGAATGCAGCTTCCAGCGAGGTTCTCGCTGGTTTCCAGCGAGGTTCTCGCTGGTTTCCAGCGAGAACCTCGGTCGTGTGTACGCCGCCAAATATGTGCATCTCCATCAAAGGAGATGATTAATAAACAAAGGTGCAAATCAGTGCAATAAATAAATAGTACATAGATTGCAATAAACATTAGAAATAATAATTAATAATAATATAAATGTCCGAAGAATTAGTGCAAAAACCAGACTAAAGAATAAAAATGTCCATAAATGTGCAAAAGAATTAATAGTATTTTTAGAAATCCTTGTGAATTTTCACTCTCATGAATGAGTGAATGTAAGTGATCAGAATGAGGAATTTCCACCTTCACCAACTAGAACACCGACAGTGTGAAAACAGGATGGCTCCTTACCGCAAACTATTGACCTTTCTCGTTAGAAAATAGGTCAAATAAAGCGTTGTGTCTCCATGGACAGTAGATAGCCTGGATTCCCTTGATTGGATTCATTAGAGGGCAAAGAAACACAAAAAAATGCCGCCATAGCGTGATACCGTTTTAATAAAAGACATGGGTTAAACACACAATGCCGAGTGGCTTCTTACTATTTGTGGTGCCCTCCGTCCCGGCACTGAGGCTGATGGCTTGGGTCTATAGATAAGATGCGTCCTAGCTGGGGAGACAATCGCGTGCGCTCCACTTCCCTTGTGTTGAGAACCAGCTGGACCGGAAGATGCTGTGCGTGGTCACATACCGCCTCGACGTACGTTTCAATATTTCGTCATCAGGAAATAGCCTGGAGATAGCCTTCCTCAAGGGAATCCAGGCTATCTACTGTCCGTGGAGACACAACGCTTTATTTGACCTATTTTCTAACGAGAAAGGTCAATAGTTTGCGGTAAGGAGCCATCCTGTTTTCACACTGTTGGTGTTCTAGTTGGTGAAGGTGGAAATTCCTCATTCTGATCACTTACATTCACTCATTCATGAGAGTGAAAATTCACAAGGATTTCTAAAGATACTATTAATTCTTTTGCACATTTATGGACATTTTTATTCTTTAGTCTGGTTTTTGCACTAATTCTTCGGACATTTATATTATTATTAATTATTATTTCTAATGTTTATTGCAATCTATGTACTATTTATTTATTGCACTGATTTGCACCTTTGTTTATTAATCATCTCCTTTGATGGAGATGCACATATTTCACTATTGTGATTTAAAATAGTTTTTCAGCGCCCCCTGCTGTTTCCATTTATCCATTCTATTTTGAATTTTTGGGGTGCAGCTCACTCAGTTGATATTTTATATATCACATTATTTACACTTTATTATTTATTTTGGCGCGAGATCCTTACCCTACCAAGTACAGTATTCACCAAGCACTTGTTCGTTACTTTGCGACGGAGTAACGAAAATGCGATGGCGCAACCCGACGTAAGTGTAAGTGGGTGTGACCATATGTAAATGATGGGCGGAGCCCAGCGCAGAGACTTACGTTCAGCGCATCATCCACTGAGCATGCGCAGTGAGGGAGGGCTCCACTCGCTCCCCTGTGCGCATGCTCACAACTTCCGTCGGCACCACTTCATGGGAAACGGCAGTGCAATGTGTTCCGTTGCGCGTATAAAAGCGGCCGCAGATGCGCCTTTCCGGCGCAAAAGAATATCCGGTTCCCCCCACCCCAGGGAAGTAACTTTTGCTGTGCGATGGCTGCTCCCGTTCCCCGCAAAGAGAGGAGAAACCTCAACTTTAATGCCCAGGAGCTGTCTGTAGTCATCTCGGCTATGGAGACCTACAATGATTTCCTCCATGGCAGGAAAAGTCGCAAGACAAGCCGGGACAGGAAGCAGGCCATCCTGGAGAGCATTGCTGCCAGGGTCAACATTTTGGGCTATTCCACACGGACTGCTGCGGACATGGCCAAAAAAATTAACGATTTGAGGCGCAAAGTCCAGGGAAAGGTGGCCACTATCAGGAGGCATGAGAGGGGCACGGAGGGTGGACCCCCATGTGCGGTCAGCCTAACCACGGAGGAGGAGGTGATCGCTCGCTGCCTGGAGAGGGAGCAGTTGGAGGGGGTACCGGGATATGATTCCATGGAGGAAGGCTCCAGGACAGGTAAGTGTTTTTTATCCCCTATTTGGTGAGTTGCATGTGGGGGGGGGAGGGTACATGTGCCAAGTGTGTGGGACCACCAACATATGTCTGCTTTGTGTCATCCACAGATGACGGAGCTGGGCCATCATCTGCCGGCGGCCAGTCCACCCCATCCCCACAACTGCATCCTGAGCCCGACCCCCTGGGTGGTGAAGACACTGAGGTGGAGGGGAGTGCCCACACCTCACCTGCTGAGGTGGTTGAGGAGGAGCCTGTTGTCACCGAGCAGGAGTTTGTTCTATTTTTGGAGGAGTCCTCCCCTTCAGCAGGGCCATCTCAAATCCCCTCCCCCATCCTAGGAAGCCCCTCAAGAGCGACTCCATCCACCTGGGGAATACCATCTCCTGGCCCCAGGAAGGCCACCCGGAAGACCAGGGGGGTGTCTGATGTGGTCCATGACCAGATGGCGAGGGACCAGGCCAGGCAGACCCAGCAGATGGGGGAGATAGCTGGGCACCTGGACCGGGTAGCTGACAGCCTGGGCTCCGTGTCCCAGATGACCAAGGCAGTGCAGGATGTCAGCTGCAACTGCGCTGCAGTGGTGACCAGCCTGGGGGAGGTGCAGGCTGATCTTCGGCACCTCACTGCAGCCATCCAGGCCAACACAGCTGCCATCCGGGACCAGGCGAGGCAGAGGCAGCGGGCCCAACATTATCAAGTGACCCGGCAGCTGAGGATGCAGGCCCACACCAATTCCTACCTCGGCCGGATAGCCATGGCCTTGGAGGGCATGCAGGCCACACCTGCCAGGAGTGGCCCACCCGGGGATCAGCCACCTCTAGATGCCCCCCCACCCCCTCCCACTTCCTCCAGGCAGCTGAGGAGCCAGAGAGGGCCCACTAGAAAGAGCCCCCGTCAGCCCAAATGAGGGCTTTTTTTTTTTTTTTTTTTTTTTTTCGGCTCAGGTTATGAGCTTTTTATTTTTTGTTTTATGTTGCTCAGGTTATGATCTTTTTATTTAAACTGCACATGGTCAGTAGTGCAGGGGACAGTGTGAATGGTGTGTGAATGTGAGGGGGTGGCACTCCTGCCAGTAAGGGGTGTCACCTTCGGCCGTTGGGGAGAAGTTATCCCCACGGCTGTGTGAATGACGTGTGAATGGTGTATGAATGGACAGCGACACCATTGGGGCCTTGATGCGGTGTTGCTGCTCCCAAGTCCTGCATGTTGGACTTGGGCTAATCCAATGCGATGTGGATGTGCTGTGTGTGATCTAGGGACATCAGTGGTGTGCATGCGTGCATTGTCCGTGTGATCAATGTATTTGTTTATTGTCCAAAGATGCCTACGGCGAGGACCCTCCTGACTGCTCTTCCATCAGCTGACTGGGTCTCCTCTGGCAGGGGGGGGCTGTCTGGTTAGGGGCTCAGGTCATCACGTGTGTCAATCTGCAGGCCCTTTCTCATGGCAAAATTGTGCAGAATGCAACATGCACCGATGATCTGACACACGAAGGTAGGGGAATACAATAGGGCCCCCCCCAGACTTATCCAGGCAGCGGAAACGGGACTTCAGGAGCCCATATGTTTGCTCTACCACTGCACGAGTTTTGATATGTGCCGCATTGTATCTTCTCTCTCCTCTGGTTTGGGTTTTTGGAAAGGAGTCATTAGATGGGGTCCCAGTGCATATGCAGAGTCACCTGTAAGGGAAAAGACAGGAGGATGTCAGTCATGCATGTGCCCCTTGTGATGTGTGCATCATGGGGGGGGGGACAGTCATGCCTGCCACACATGTCACTCACCAACCAGCCGTCCCCATACACGTTCTGTTCGTATTCCATTGGGATGGGGCTCTGATTGTAGATGTAGCTGTCATGGCTGGATCCGGGGTGTTTGGCACGGACGTGCCATATGAGGCATTGGGCATCGGCTATCACCTGTACGTTGATGGAATGCCAATGCTTCCGATTGCGGTATATGTGCTCTGTGGCACTGGGGGGCTGTAGGGCCACATGTGTGCAATCAATGGCCCCCACGGTGCGTGGAAATCTGGCAATGCTGTAGAAATCTGTCATTGTCTTCAGCCGCAGGTCCTCGGTGGTGGGTCTGATGATGTGGTGGGACATGCGTCTGAGAATTGCAGGGACAACCTGGTGCACACATCTGCTCATGGAGGATTGTGACATCCCAGCCACCACTCCACTTGTACGCTGGAATGATCCACTTGCAAGGAAATGGAGTGTTGCTAGGACCTTCACCAGTGGCTGCACTGCTTGTGAGCGGTGTGTCTTGCTGGTGATGTCATCCTGCAGGGTTGTGGTTAGTTCAAGTATTGCATCTGGGCTGAATCTGAAGAGGCGATACACCTCCTCATCACCCATGCCAAAGAGGCTCATGTGCGTGCGGTATATCCTCTCACGTGCCCGCCTCCTCCGTACCGGGGGACCCATTAGTAGTGTTAGGACCACGGCTGCCCCTGGCATGTTGGCACACAGAGGTGTTGTCCTTGCAAGTGTGGTTGTTCAGCTTGCTATTTTCGTCGGTAACGCTGCTGCTGTAGCTGCTCTCCTGCTGACCTGTGGCAGTCAGGAGTAAAGATAAAGCAGCTATTTGTAGGAATAATGTAATGTAATGTAATGTAGCTTGTAGCCAGCGTCTGGTGCTAATCCGTTCGCGAATCAGCATATCTCCCTCATTTGCATATTTGAATGGGAAATCAATAGGCGCGACGGATGCGCCAAGCGAAAATTTGCGCTTACGATACTCTGCCGCAGGAAAGTTAAGCCGGTCGGAGAAAGCCCGTTTTCTGTCGCATCTAGTTTGGTGGGTACGGCCGCATAGATACTACGGCGCATCTTGACAGTTACGCGGCACATATCGATATACTCCAGCGCAAGTCTTTCTGAATCTGGCCCATAATGTTTTGGGGTTCTGTGTAATTTTCTAGCAAATAAATGATGATTTTTACATGTAGGAGAGAAATGTCAGAATTGGTCTGGGTGTTCCAGAACGCCTGATGGTGCTCCCTGCATGTTGGGCCTCTGTATGTGGCCACACTGTGTAAAAGTCTCACACATGGGGTATCGCCATACTCGGGAGGAATAGCAGAATGTGTTTTGGGGTGTAATTTGTGGTATGCATATGCTGTGTGTGAGAAATAACCTGCTAATATGACAGAAACAATTTTTTATTTTATTTTTTTTACAGAATTTTCAGTCGTTTTTTCTTTTATAGCGCAAAAAAATAAAAAACCCAGACGTGATCAAATACCACCAAAAGAAAGCTCTATTTGTGTGAAAAAAAGGACAAAAATTTCAAATGGGTACCTTGTTGTATGACTGAGTAATTGTCATTCAAATTGTGAGAGCACCGAAAGCTGAAAATTGGTCTGGTTAGGAAGGGGGTTTAAGTGCCCAGTGGTCAAGTGGTTAAGGTGAAAAAAACGTTTATCTTTACAACCCCTTTAAGTTAATTGGTGTTAATCTAGACCAATATTTTAAGTAAAGGGTTAATTTTTAGTTTCTCATTCAGCCCACCCAGCGCAACGTTATCTAATCGGTATATCCAGTAGGATTCTCTTGCACAAAAGCGTCTGAAACGTTTGGTTGCTGGAAAATTATTGGATATTGATTTGATTACCCAAACTTTCAGGTCAAGGGAGGAGTGTTCATGGTGAATGAGAAAATGTTTAGGGACACTATTTTGGTCTGACCTGGCGTCCACTAGGTGCCTGTGTTGCCCAAATTTTTTACAGAGTGTACAGATTGTGCGGCCTACATATTGTAGGCCACACGGACAGGATAGGCAATATACCACAAACTCTGATGAGCAAGTATAAAAGTCAGATATGGGATATTTTTGGCTCTTGGACTAGAATTCTTTTTGTCTATAGGTGACATGAGCAAGTCAGTCACTGAGAATTTGATACATGCCTTAAATGTTGAAAAACTTCAGGGGGCACTGACGAAGGAAGAAGTTGGTTTTAATATGATAGGTGCAATTTTGGTTTTTAGGTTCCTAGCTCGTCTGTAAGAGATGAAAAATCGGGCTGAGATTGTAGATTGAAGGTGTGGGTCCCCTTGTAGAATGGACCAATGCTTTTGGAATATGTGTTCCAGATTTTGTAAATTTATGCCGCGTACATACAATCAGAAATTCTGACAAGAAAACCGTGGATTTTTTTTCCGATGGAATGTTGGCTCAAACTTGTGTTGCATACACATGGCCACACAAATGTAGTGGTAAATTCTGCAGGACATCAAGTTCTCAACAGGCATCTCCCCCAGGCTCCAGAGTAATGGCTTGGGATTGCCACCTGCTGAAGATAACGCATCAGGACTGCCGTTTGTCTTTGTTGCTGATGAAGCGTTTGGGCTGGGTGAACACCTGATGCGGCCATTTCCCATGAGTACCCTCACCCCAGAGCAGAGGGTTTTTAACGACCGGCTGGCCAGTGCCAGAAGAGTGGTGGAGAATGCATTTGGCATAATGGCCAGCCGCTTCCGCCTATTCCTCACAGAAATAAACATGGCAGAATATAAACCCAATCACATTGTGCTATCATGCTGCATACTCTTTTATAGAGACATGCTTGAAACTATGTGGCCTCAGGCCGGAATTCATGACCAAAATAATGTGACGGCACTGGAAGCTGGCCATCCTGTCTTGCCCCCCCCACCATGAAGTCTGGCTAAAATATCTAGAATATTTTACGGGTAGGGGGCCATTGGTATGCCAGCTAATTTCTTATTCTTTTTTAAATAAATATTTTTTTGGATCTGAAATAATCTTGAATTTGATTTACTGCTTGTGTTTCTTTTAGCTGGATCCTAGGTTCTCCTAGTGCACTTGTAGTGCCAAGTGGATTTGCCTTAGTAAATAACCCCCATTGTCACTGTAAACACCAACTTACTGCAAAAACTGGTACTGAGATTTAAAAGAAGAAGCCACACATTGTTGAGTAGAAAACCTTTTACTCCGTGCACATTCAGTGTGTTAGAATTTTTTTTGGTAAAAAAACAACATCTTTGTTTAACCACTTCATACCAGGCACTTACGCACCTTCCTGCCCAAGCCAATTTTCAGCTTTCAGCACTGTCACAATATGAATGACAATTGCGCGGTCATGCCACATTGTACCCAAACTTTTTTTATAATTTTGTTCCCACAAATAGAGCTTGATTTTGGTGGTATTTGATCACCTCTGCGATTTTTTTTTATATTCGCAACAAATAAAATAAGACCAGAATTTTTCGAAAAAATATATATATTTTTTTGTTTCTGTATTTTTTTTTGTAAATAAGTACGTTTTCTTCTTCAATGACATGCACTGATATGGCTGCACTGATGAGCACTGATAAGGCAGCACCGATGAGGTGGCACCAATGAGGTGGCACTGATGGTCACTGATTTATCATGTCTAAATCCCGATTGTACACCATTATGTCCTGGATGAGGATGTGTGCACTTGCACTGGTGAAATGGGTTTCTTTCCTGACACAGCATGACAGCATATACGTATGGGAAGGCTCCGCCCCCCTGCCCAATCAGGACCAGTTATACTATAAAAGTAGGTCTCCTCCCCTACCCCCGCATTCTGTTTTTTTCCTTCACTGCTACAGGCGGTTATACTACTGCTAAAGAAAGTGGTGACTGTTCAAGTCGGATCTGGCAATATCTAGAAGGAAGATTAATTCCTTATGTTAATCACCAAAACCCAGAGGATAGCCAAAAGATTGACAAGTTAAACGTGGGAGAACTATGGCGGAGAATAAAGAATCGATAATCTTCATTAGCCTAAACCCAAGTCGCCCAATAGGGTCAGCTGACAGTTGAATGTAAATTTCAGCGAAGGTTCCATGAGTCCTGTGCATTAGGAAGCCAATGGAATTGTTTCATTCCTCTACCAATTCATTGCATTCCCTCCATGATGCATCAGAGCACAAGGGCTATGATTACATGGGCATTGGTCATAGTAAAACTTGAATAACAAGAGGGTCCAAAAGGATGGCATAGGCCATCGTGGCAATTAATCTCTCCAGTCGTCAGTAAAGCCTGACCTCCACAAATCCTACTCCAGGATTTTTAAGGAGTATTGTTCATAGCAGTGCTGCGACTTCAAGGTAGTCCCTACACTACGTTTGAACCCACTGGGGGCCGTGGACGTCAAGAATACACAGGCATTGATTCAAGACGCATAGGAATCGCAGTAAAATCGCACAATTTTATGCCGTAATACTGGAAACCTAGTCCATTAAGTCCAACCTGGTGGTGTGATAGGGGTAGTTACCTTGGTATACCCTGTATGTTGTGGTCGTTGAGGCCGACTTGCGGGCACAAGGACTACTGGTAAGTCTTGTTTGAACAGCAAAGTGAGTAACTTGTATAGCGCTGACAAATGCGAACCGAATCGCCTCAAGGCGCTTTGTATCCAGAGTCGTGCTGATACTTCAGAAGAGTTGTGGCACAATGGCTTCCAAGTTCTGGGAAAGGTCCCAGTACAGACTCTAACCAAGTCGGGAGGAGCCATCATCGAGAGACAAACTAGTCTCATCGTAGTAATCACCTACTGGAAGGTAATTCTGAATGGGAAAAAGTTAATGAACAAAAAATTAAGTTACACTCAGAGAAACAGTGTAAGTATCCCATTTAAACGGATGCTCTTTCCTATTGGTTGCATCCCACGATCGCAAAAGCGATAAAGTACCCTGTAATAACCCATGTGGTCCGAGGGGGGGCACAAGCAGGGTTGACAACTGTATTAACTTTAGTAAAGAGAGACTTACTTCCCACGTGAGAAACGATGACTCCACAGAGGAGAAAAATCCCCGATTGGGGAGGTAGCTAAGCTGATCTTTCAGCATACCAATCATCACAAGTTGTCACTCGGGGGGTAGTCATGCCAATGAAGGACAAGGTGTCCAAAAGCCAGAGCTACAGCGGTCGCAGACTAAAGTCTTGTGGAAACACAACAGAGGGAGCCTCAACTATGCTGAAAGGACTCGGCAAAATGGGGAAGGCCTAGCCTCGCTGGCAAGAAGGAATGCAAAACTAGTCAACTTCTGTCAGAGGTTCTCCCAGCATGTTAGGGTTTTCTAAAACTTACAGCCAGAGGGCGTAAGATACAAAAGCCGTTGGATAACAAGGGACAGTCTCAAACAAGACAGTCAAGGGATCGGCAATGAGCAAGGCTATCAAGTTATTGGTCTGACCGTAACCTGGGTGGCTTCCCAGAGGTGGAAGCAGATAAACTAAGGACAGCCAGCTGGGTTGGCAGATTAGCCAATACGTATATATTTAACAAACCTAAGAGTTTCCAGGAGGCCTATCCGGATTTGCAGCCGTTCGGTGGTGATGACGATAATTACCCTGTAGCTTGCAGGCAATGATGCCCACGGGTACAGTCTCAGATCTATTTTCCTTCCTGAGATTCAACACCTCATACAGTGTGCCAACGGTATCTTCCAAATTCATACAAATTATATCTAGATACAGGAGACCAAGCTGTGGAGGTCTCACCGTTTAGTGTTTGAAATCTAATGGAGGTCAGAGTGTCGACTTCAAGTACCTGAGCTAAGAGGAGAACCTACAGAATTTAAAGGATGGAATTTGTTTGTTCCTTACTGGAAGGAATGAATTGTATACAAGAGAGCCTAGAGACGGCATTAAAGGATACTGAAACGCAGTCGTATCTATTCTTCACTCTCTGGGTTGCATATCCCAGCAACCAAGTCCGAAAGACCTAGGCAGGTTATTCTTTCCCCCATGGGGTCTTCCAAATAGTGTGAGACACATTATCTCACTCTCCATTTAGAGGGACAAAACATCCTAAATATGGCCAGGAACATGGGAATAAGTATTCCTTTTGGCAAATACAGTATGTAAAGGAGATCTAGAAGAATCTCAAACATCCAAGTGTCATACCATAAACTACTTTGTTGCTGAAATGATCAGGCAAAATGGCTCTAGTCTCTTCCTCAACACTATACAAAGGTTGGTATCTTGGCAACCTGAGTTAGAACATCATCATCCTTTTGGGCAGATCCAAACGGAAGTGTTTGAAGTTCCACAAACTTGGAAAAGAGATTCAAGGTTGAAGAGACATAGAATTGGGCCTTCTTCTAGGAGCAAAAACGATAAACTCATCAGGCCTAATGGCATCAGAAAAGGACAATCCCGCTGTCCAACGAAGACCATCGCAGTTGTACGGACACAATCAGTCAGAACCTAGATGGAGAGGACAAGTCCATCAGATGAGGGCAGAGACAGCTCCTCCAAGCCGGTGATGCATCCATTGACGGAACTCCAAAATAGTTCCTCCAGAGTTAATATCTAAACTACGACCTGGTCTACATTCAACATGTTTGGGGTCCATTCTGGCAGACCCAGCAGTCGTAACTACAATACATCTCAGTCGTTAGAGGGAATAGATCTAATCCTCTTAAACACTTGAGCAGTACCCACCCTTGTTGTCTGGTGAGTTGGTACATCCCATACGTATATGCTGTCATGCTGTGTCAGGAAAAGGGAAAATTTTATACTTACCTAACGGTATTTTTCCTTTCCTGATGCAAGCATGACAGCATATAGGTTCCCTCCCCTAAAAAAAAAAAAAAAAAAAAAAGAGAAAGAAATGGCAAATATGGGGCCTGAAACATTTAAAGTAAGGCCTTCCGCAGCGATACTAAATTATGAGAATGCGGGGGTAGGGGAGGAGACCTACTTTTATAGTATAACCGGTCCTGATTGGGCAGGGGGGCAGAGCCTTCCCATACGTATATGCTGTCATGCTTGCATCAGGAAAGGAAAATTACCGTTGGGTAAGTATAACATTTTCCCTTTTTTCCACAACATCCACATCACCTAAGATAAAAAAACACACCATGTATTATAAATATGCAGGCATGCATCTATTACCTGAAGCTGTGGTATCAGACACTGACCTGTTGTGGTCACTAGTTCGCCCACTTTATATACCTCTCCTCCCTCCACATCCTCAGGTTGTGGTGTGCTGAGTTCCCCTACTTTAGGAGTGTGGGGTTCCTGGTGTCCTCATATTTTCTTCCCCTATGAATGAGAATTCTCCCCTATGAGAATGAAAAAAAAGGTACACTTAGCACTAGGGGTGTCAAATTTAATCGCTGCATCGGTGCATCGCGATTCGGGTGTTCCCGATTCGGCACCGATGCATGCGACCGTAATAATCGATTTCTGGCCCCGCCCCTCCCGGGAGAGCGCTCCGTTACTGTATTTTACCTTGAGGTGCGCTCATGTGACTGCCCGGCCCGCCTCTCTCCTCTCTCCACTCTGCTTTTACGCCTCATGTCTCTCCGGGCATCAGCCCCGCCCACTGACTGTAACTTTCAGATCAGTAGAAAGGCGGGAGGTGCTGACACCAGGAGAGACTGGCCTACAGAGAGACGCGCAGCGCAAACTTTTTTTCACCGGACCGATCAGACCCTGTCTGCAGCCCGTTGAGCCTGCCCTGGTGAGTGCAGTATTAGTCTGTCTGCAGTTCAAAGACGCCTGCTATATTAATTGATAAAAAGGGTCAGGCAAGGTTCAGCAGTCTAGCAAGTCGCTAGACTGCTCTCTCTCTAGAGTGAGGGGGGAGGGGTGCACTGCAGAGAGAGAATGTATTATAGTGACCCTGCCCTGGCTGCAACATCCATCCATCTCTTGACTGGATGCTATCTATGTGATGTACAGGCAGCGGTTATCAGACAAGAATGGCAGTGGTGTGATTGTACAGAATTACAGATGTTCACTGTAACGGTCACCACCGTTTACGACCTTCCATCCATCCACGACAAGCTTATCCGACACACTCTGACAATACTGCATACACGATCCATATCAATTCCCAGAATAAGACGAGACTGTGCTCTGTACTTGGTTTCAAAGATATGAACACTTTAATGGTATCTTAGCTTGCTTTTTATACAGTACAAGATGTTACAGCCAATCACAGGACAATGCCATCTCCACCCCCCTATTCACACTGGGGCTAATTCTAATCCGTAGCTAGACATGTGGGCACCGCATCATCAATAGAGTTCAATTAACCTTGAATAATACACAATCACAGATAATCTTCACACATATCAGGAACCTCAATCACATTATCTAGACAGACAATTCGGCACCGATACCGACAGATACATTCCTTGAGATAATGACATCAAAATCAAATACTATCACACAATGAGCATCAATATATTCCTGTATCAATAGAATTCAATTAACCTTTAGAATAACACAATGAAAAGAGTCCTCCAGGAGTGGGTGCAATTAACACCTTTTCAACAGAATGTTTCTTTCACAGTGAATAGCCAACACCTCAAGACATGTCTCAAGGCATTTCAATAGCCTATTATACAGAGGTATGAGTCACTTGTCTTGTAGACCTGAATTAACACCTTTCAAAAGCATGTGTGCCCAGATTGAATAGCCAACAGCTTTTGATATCTCAAGACATCCTGCAAACATGAATTATTATTAATGTCCCATTTCATGTAATACATTATATAATTTCTTTGTCACCATATGGCCCTAGTGGACATAGGGTGACCCTAGACATAGGAGTATCTCAGTCTGTCACGGGTCATTCCGTTACATCTCTTCCCTTTCGGTGGGAGACTGACACAGGTGGGAACCCCAAACGGGTTGACTCCGAAGTCAGTCAGTAGTTCCAGTCCTCCAATGCTGGTATCCATACTGTACCCTAAATAAATTGCTCCAAACTGAGCATTACTCACCCCGCCAACCTCTGCATCTCTCAGAGGACATGTCTGCCGCTGGGGAGAGGCCTGGACTCGCCCTTCTCCCTGGAGTCCTTTCAGCCACTGGAGAGAAGGGAGGGTGGCTGGGCTCAGTCCATCATGCTGTTGGGGGTCTGGGCCAACTGCCCCCCCTTCCTGGGGTATACCAGTGGAGACTGAAGTCCCATCCACTGGTGCTAGGTGAAAACCCCCCGGTGCTTGCAAAGCAAAGCCGACACCCTCCTGTCCCAGTCCTGTACCATTTTCTGGGGTTGTGCCAGTGGAGACTGAAGTCCCATCCACTACCCCAGGAACCCCCTCTTCTGTTAGTGGAGAGCAGAGGTCCGTGACCCTCTGTTCTGTTGCCAGCTCTTCCGCTGGGTTGCTGTGAGTGGAGACCACAGTCCCATCCACTACCACAGGAACCCCCTCTTCTGTTAGTGAGGAGCAGAGGCCCATGACCCTCTGTTCTGTTGCCAGCTCTTCCGCTGGGTTGCTGTGAGTGGAGACTACAGTCCCATCCACTACCACAGGGTCCCCCTCTTCTGTTAGTGAGGAGCAGAGGTCCATGACACACTGCTCTGTTGCCAGCTGTTCCGCTGGGTGGCTGTGAGTGGAGACCACAGTGCAATCCACTACCACAGGGTCCCCCTCTTCTGTTAGTGAGGAGCAGAGGTCCATGACACTCTGCTCTGTTGCCAGCTCTTCCGCTGGATGGCTGTGAGTGGAGACCACAGTCCCATCCACTACCACAGGGTCCCCCTCTTCCGTTAGTGGAGAGCAGAGGTCCGTGACCCTCTGTTCGGTTGCCAGTGATTCAGCTGGGGGTAAAAGCTTTACCACCCCAGCTTGTTGCTGGAGAGAGGGGCCAACTGCCCCGGCTCCCTGGAACTCCACACCATCCGCTTCAGCTTTAGGGGTGGCAATCTCCATATTTTCCACTGCCGATTCATCAGCCAGGATTTCACAGTTGTCATCTGACCTTTCCTCATAGTTGCAGGCAACGGGAGCCCCACCCTGCTGCTAAGCCGAGTCTAGCAGCTGTCTGTAGGCGATTTCCAAATCCCATTCTTGAATGGCCAGAAATTCCAAATCTTCCTGTAACCAGTGGCCTCCCGAGATATTCAATTTTTCCTCTTTGTGCTCCATTATGTCCTCCAAGCTCCACTCCCGATCATCCCCAAAGTCGGGATTGCTGGACATCCTCCAATAGAACAATCCCAGGCCATCATAGTCATAGCCTTCTGTGGGGCTGTCATCCACTGACCACGGACAGTTTTGGGCTACATACCACCGGAGGGCTCTGCAGCTCTCGTCTAGCTGCATCTCTGCCCGGATCAGCCTGCTTAACTCCGCTATCCACTCCTGCTTCGGTTGTTCCCCCAACAACAGCATTCGTACGTCATACTGCGGCCAGTACCTTGCATAGATGGAGGGCAGGACCTTTCCTTGGTGATGCTGCTCCTGAGCTAACGCTTTTTTCCAGAGTTGGCACCGAATCACATCCGACCATCCCAACAGGACCTCCTCCGATACTGGTCCTCTATGCTGTATCCGCATCTCTTGTAACCTTCTTTGGAATTCCTCTTCCATGGAGACTGGTATCTGCACCTCTCCTCTCTCTTTAGTTGTTGCTGCTGTGACTTCAGCTGCTGCAGCACTTCTTCGCTGTAGCAAGGTGGCATTTAGAGCCGCTATAACTCGGTCCCTGATCTCCGGTGGAGGGTTAGGATCTTATGTTAACCGCTCGATCAAAACTTGTTTCTTCGGGTGTCCTGTCTGTTACGGCGGGCCTTTTAGCTCTATCCATTTCGACCAGTTCTGCGATAATGTCCCTTTTCTTACAGTTGCTGGCCTGTCTGCCCCGGCTTTCCAGCAAGTCTATGAGGGAAGAGAGCTTCATCCGTTCATACACCGTCTCCATTGTCATGTGTCCTTGTAGCCGTCCTTCTGAAGATGGAATCATCCCACCCCTGCCAACCAAATGTAACGGTCACCACCGTTTACGACCTTCCATCCAGCCACGACAAGCTTATCCGACACACTCCGACAATACTGCATACACGATCCATATCAATTCCCAGAATAAGACGAGACTCTGCTTTGTACTTGGTTTCAAAGATATGAACACTTTAATGGTATCTTAGCTTGCTTTTTATACAGTACAAGATGTTACAGCCAATCACAGGACAATGCTATCTCCACCCCCCTGTTCACACTGGGGCTAATTCTAATCCGTAGCTAGACATGTGGGAACCGCATCATCAATAGAGTTCAATTAACCTTGAATAATACACAATCACAGATAATCTTCACACATATCAGGAACCTCAATCACATTATCTAGACAGACAATTCAGCACCGATACTGACAGATATATTCCTTGAGATAATGACATCAAAACCAAATACTATCACACAATGAACATCAATATATTCCTGTATCAATAGAATTTAATTAACCTTTAGAATAACACAATGAAAAGAGTCCTCCAGGAGTGGGTGCAATTAACACCTTTTCAACAGAATGTTTCTTTCACAGTGAATAGTCAACACCTCAAGACATGTCTTTTTTTTTTTTTTTAAGATATTTTTATTGTTTTTTTTTTTTTTACAAAAACCAACAGTACAACACATACAGAAACAAAACTTAACACAGAACATACATCAGCAACAATTTGCACCTTAATCGCTCTATACCATTATCAACAGCATACTTATAAAAAAGTCAAAAATCAGAGTAGCAAACAAAGTATAAAGATAATGTTACCACTTTGTGGAACTGCATGGTAAGGTCACTTCTAGCAAAGGGAGACTGCACCACCAACACCCCTTTCTACGGCTGTATAGGAGATAGGGTCAGGGGACTAGCCAGCCACCTGCCCCAGATCTTATCAAAGGACTTATTTCTTTTTTCTTTTCTTTTCCTAATTTCAAAAGTGAGCTTGTAGAGCGGGAGGGCATCATTGACTAGTTTCAACCATAGGCCCCTAGTCATATAGTTACATATAGTTACATATAGTTAGTCAGGTTGAAAAAAGACACAAGTCCATCCAGTTCAACCATAAAAAAAACAAAAAAAAAAACAAAGTAAAACACAGTACATCCTCCCATACACCCAACTCCATACCCACAGTTGATCCAGAGGAAGGCAAAAAACCCCAGCAGAGCGATGATCCAATTTGCTACCGGAGGGGAAAAAATTCCTGATCCCCCGAAAGGCAATCGGATTTACCCCGGATCAACTTTACCTACAAAACTTAGTACTCAGTTATATTATGTGCATTTAGGAAAGAATCCAGGCCTCTCTTAAAGCAATCTACTGAGCTGGCCAGAACCACCTCTGGAGGGAGTCTGTTCCACATTTTCACAGCTCTTACTGTGAAGAAACCTTTCCGTATTTGGAGGTGAAATCTCTTTTCCTCCAGACGTAAAGAGTGCCCCCTTGTCCTCAGTGTTGACCTTAAAGTGAATAACTCAACACCAAGTTCACTATATGGACCTCTTATGTATTTGTACATGTTGATCATATCCCCCCTTATGCCGCGTACACACGATCATTTTTTGTGATGAAAAAAAACGACGTTGCATACACACCATCGTTTTTTCACAAAAAGCGAGGTTACGTTCACCACTCTTTTCCATTGAAGCTCGCTTCATAACTAGCTTATGGGCATGCGCGGGTTGAAAAACGTCGTTTTAAAAGACGTTTTTGCTACACACGATGACTTTTTGTGAAACAAAAAACGACGTTTTGAAAAACGACACAAAAAATTCCAGCATGTTGGAATTTTTTTTTGGTCGTTTTTTTGAAGACATAAAACAACGTTTTGCCCACTCACGATCAATTTAAATTACGTTTTTTAAAACGTCGTTTTATTTCATCACAAAAAACGACCGTGTGTACGTGGCATTATTCTCCTCTTCTCAAGAGTGAATAAATTCAGTTCCTCTAATCTTTCCTCATAGCTGAGCTCCTCCATGCCTCTTATCAGTTTGGTTGCCCTTCTCTGCACTTTCTCCAGTTCTCCGATATCCTTTTTGAGAACTGGTGCCCAAAACTGGACTGCATATTCCAGATGAGGTCTTACTAATGATTTGTACAGGGGCAAAATGATATCTCTATCTCTGGAGTCCATACCTCTCTTAATACAAGAAAGGACTTTGCTCGCTTTGGAAACCGCAGCTTGGCATTGCATGCCATTATTGAGCTTATGATCAACTAAAACACCCAGATCCTTCTCCACTACAGATCCCCCCAGTTGTACTCCCCCTAGCATGTATGATGCATGAATATTCTTAGCCCCCAAGTGCATAACTTTACATTTATCAACATTAAACCTCATCTGCCACTTAGTCGCCCAATTAGACAGAGCATTGAGGTCGGCTTGTAAATTGGAGACATCCTGTAAGGACATTATTCCACTGCATAGCTTGGTGTCATCTGCAAAAACAGAAATGTTACTTTTGATCTCAGACCCAATATCATTTATAAATATATTGAAAAGTAAGGGGTCGCCGCTCCCTTCCAGGTCAACAGGATAGATTTCTTAGCATAGAAATATAGGATTCTAAGTAATTTTTTGACCCGGGTGGGAACAGCGAGGTCACCAAAGACCCCCAACAGACAGTTTTTAGGGTCCAGTATATTGGGGAGTCCCAAGGCAGAGGAGAGGAAGGATCCTATATCTCTCCAGAAGTCTCGTATAGCTGGGCAACTCCAAAAGCAGTGGATAAAATCAGCCACGTGCCCACATCCGCGGAAACAATCCGCCGAGGCCAGTATTCCCATTCTGTGCATCCTGGCCAGGGTCAAGTGTGATTGGTGAAAATTTTTTAATTGAATTACCCTGTCTCTGGAGGCTATAACAGAGGACTTAAAAGTATCACAGAACTCAGTCCAGTCATCTTCTGTCATGGTAATATCTAAGGATTCCCACTTGCTCTGCGCTGCTTTAAATCTAGGATTAGAGTTCACCGTTAGGGCTAAGCACTGGCGTAGCGGGGGGGGGGGGCTGTCGCACCGGGCGAAAAATGGGGGGGGGGCGAATCCATCCACCGGCTCCGCGGAGCGCTCCGGAGCCTCGGCCTAGGAAAGTCCCCGGCTTCGGCCTAGCTCCGGAGCGGCGGCCATCTTGGTACACCCGGCGGCGGCCCTCCTCTCTGTTCACACCCACAGAGGAGGAGGAGCCCGCGCTTGAGGGAAACCACACACGCCGCTGTCTGAGGTCTGAGGTCTGCACTACTGGGGGTTACTGTCTGAGGTCTGCAGTACTGGGGGTTATTGTCTGAGGTCTGCACTACTGGGGGTTAATGTCTGAGGTCTGCACTATTGGGGGTTAATGTCTGAGGTCTGCACTATTGGGGGTTACTGTCTGAGGTCTGCACTATTGGGGGTTACTGTCTGAGGTCTGCACTACTGGGGGTTACTGTCTGAGGTCTGCACTATTATGGGGGTTACTGTCTGAGGTCTGCACTATTATGGGGGTTACTGTCTGAGGTCTGCACTATTATGGGGGTTACTGTCTGAGGTCTGCACTATTATGGGGGTTACTGTCTGAGGTCTGCACTATTATGGGGGTTACTGTCTGAGGTCTGCACTATTATGGGGGTTACTGTCTGAGGTCTGCACTATTATGGGGGTTACTGTCTGAGGTCTGCACTATTATGGGGGGTTACTGTCTGAGGTCTGCACTATTATGGGGGGTTACTGTCTGAGGTCTGCACTACTGGGGGTTACTGTCTGAGGTCTGTTAAATAGGGGGTCTGTGATTGTGGGGGGTCTATCTGTGATTGGGGGGATCCATCTGTGATGAGAGGTCTGTTATTTAGGGGGTCAGTCTGTGATGGGGGATCTGTGATTGTGGGGGGGTCAGTCTGTGATGGGGGATCTATGATTGTCGGGGGGGGGGGGGGGTTCAGTCTATGATGGGGGATCTGTGGTTGTGGGGGGGGGTCAGTCTGTTAATCCCTTACAGTAAGGGGTTAAATGATTAATCCTGCAATAATTTACCCCTTACATGCTGAAAGCCCTGAGAGGGATACATTACAGATCCTTATAACCAGAGTGGATGATTATACAAGGGGGGGGGGGGGCGAAAAAAAAATTCTGCCCCGGGCGCCCATAACTCTGGTTACGCCACTGGGGCTAAGTAATAGTTAGAAATTAGTTTTGTCCGGTCCGGTGAACGCAAAAGCTTTTCTAGGTCAGGAATCGTAAGTGGATTGTTCAAGGAGCCAAACTGGGCTCGCGCGGCATGTCTTAACTGGTAATAAAAGAATAAATAATTGGGGGGGAAGGTTAAAATCGTCTCTCAACTGGGGAAAGGATTTAAAGCCTTCTGGGGTATATAAGTGGCATAGGTACTTAATCCCCTTAGATATCCATCTCTGAGGGTCAGGTAAAGAATTAAATTCCGGAAGTGATATATTGAACCATAGCGGATTATTTGGAGAGGTCACCCAGGAACCTGGGGCATGTTTGAGAGTCACTGTTTTAAACAGGGACAGTGATGTTTTCAACACAGTCAGTCCCGGTCCTGGGGGGGTGCGCCCGCGGTAGACAATGTTGTGTAATGTCTCGAACGATGTGACCATAGCCCCTTCAGTGGTATTACACGCATTATTGGAGTCAGGGTGTAACCAGTCATGAACATTTACCAGTTGGGAAGCTTGGTAATAAAGGTAGAAGTCAGGGAAAGCCAGTCCTGCCAAATGGGAGGGTAGTCTAAGTGTTTCCAGTGCTACTCTAGGGGCCTTACCGTTCCACAGGAATGTTATACAGATCGAGTCGATGCTCTTAAACAATGCTTTAGGGATTTTGCATGGGGCATTAGCTAGGATATACAGTAATTTAGGTAGGTATATCATCTTTAAGACATTGGCCCTTCCCATCAGATCCAGGGGTAAGTCTTTCCACTGTTTAATCTGAGTCTGCAGCTGTAGTAGCACAGGGCTCAGATTATTGGCAATGTACAGGGACAGAGGTAACTGGACCACAACTCCCAGATATCTAAACGACGTGGCCACCATCAATTTAGAGTCTGAGTGGATTTGAGGAGTAGGTGATTGATCTATGGGATAGATAATGGATTTCTCCCAATTCACTCTGAATCCCAAGAAGTCCCCGAAATCAGACACCATTTTCAGCACATTAGCTAGTGAGTCCTGGGCATCTGCCAAATACACCAGCGTATCATCAGCATATCGTGAGATTCGCTCCTCTATACCATTAATGGGCAGTCCCCGAAGAAGTGGGGAGATGCGTATCCTAATAGCAAGGGGTTCCATGGCCAAGGCGAAGAGCAGGGGTGACAGCGGACACCCCGGCCTAGTTCCCCTAGTAATTTGGAAGGTTTCTGTTATTCGCGAGTTGATACGAATACGAGCAAGCGGCATGGTATCGAGGAGTCTAATCCAGGCAACCATACGAGGGCCAAAACCATACAGGTATGGCCATTACACACTGTCAAAGGCCTTGCAAGTGTCCAGGGACACCACGACCCTAGTCGGGGGGCAGTCGTGCACATATGTCAAGTTATGAAACAGTCTACGTATGTTCATTCTGGTTGACCTGCCCGGGATAAAAAAACCCTGATCACTCCCCACCAAGCGAGCAATCACTTTGTTCAGGCGATTCGCCAGGGCTTTAGCTAGAATTTTCGCATCCACATTTATGAGGGATATAGGGCGGTATGAATCACACTTCAACGGGTCTTTTCTGGGTTTAAGGAGTAGAACAATCAAAGCTTCCCTCATCGAGGGGGGTAGCACCCCCTCCTTAAATGCTGCATTATAAGTCTTAAGTAGTAGGGGGGCAAGAAGATGCTGGAACTGCCTATACCATTCCACTGGGAACCCGTCCAATCCTGGAGATTTATGAGCCAGCATCTGTGAAATTGCAAGCGACAGTTCTTCCACAGATAGCGGCTCATCCAGCTCCTCCTGTACCCTGTCTGTCAGTTTTGGAAGGGGTACCTGGGTCAAGTAATCATCAAGCTGCGCGTCGGAGTAGTCAGCCCTGGAGGTGTAAAGGTCACGGTAAAAGGAAAGAAAGGCTTCTGTTAAATTCTGGGGGACATCACTAATGCGGTTTGCTGCGATTAATATCCTAGGAATAGAGATAGGGGTACCCTCCGCTCTTGTGATATACGCGAGTAGACGACCCGCTTTGTTACCATGTTAAAATGTCTTTTGTGTAACATAGAGCATGCGTTTTTTAGTCAAGTCTAACAGCCGAAGTTCATACTTTCTACAATTATGGAGCCATGAGGCCAATGTATCAGCATTGGGACATTTAGAATAGTCAGCCTCGGACAACACCATACCCTGTTCAAGTTCATCAGTGTGTATTTGATTGTTCTTATGCAATGTACCCGTAATTGACATGAAGGATCCTCTCAGCACCGCCTTGGAGGCCTCCCAGGCGTTGCTGATACCAGTTGAGTCCTGATTGAGGGTCCAGTAATCAACCATAGCTGTTTGACACTCAGCCTGTACTAGCTCGTCCTCGAGCCAATAGGAGTTCAACTTCCAGGCCCTAGGGCCTGATTTTGGCAGGAGGAGGAGACTGACCATTAGGGGGGCATGGTCTGATATACCTCTGGGTAAGTATGTGACCGAATGTACCAAAGACAGTACATCCGACGGGGCAAATGCCATATCTATGCGTGACATGGTGTGGAATGAGTCCGAATGACAGGAAAATTGCCTGTCAGCCGGGTGTTTCCAACGCCACAGTTCCATAAGAGAGTAAACCTGAGTCCAATCAACAAATGAGGGGTACGGTCTGCCCCCACACCGCAAGCGGTCCACAGATGGGTCAAGCACAGCGTTAAAGTCACCCACAAAAAGTAGGGGACCAGGAGACCTAGGTAATAGCATTAGTGACAATTTAGAAAGAACCTCCGGCGAAAACGGTGGAGGGATATATACATTCACCAACGTAAAGATTGAAAAAGCTATACGAAGAGTAAGTATAACAAAACGACCCGCTGGATCTGTTTGTACATTCAGGGTTTCAGCCCCTAGAGTCTTAGCTATCAAGACCGGGACTCCTCTGGAGTAATTGGAGTAAGTGGCATGGTACAGAGAGGCTAGCCAGGGGCGCTTAAGATATTTCAGCGTATGGCCCATAAGATGCGTCTCCTGAAGACAGATAATATGTGGCTTGTGTTTTTTCAAATAGGAAAACATCAGGGACCGCTTGTGAGGTGAATTCAACCCTCTAATATTCCACGAAATAATTTTAACCGTGTCAGCCATGAGTATGTACATGTACTATATGAGCATAGCAGTAGTAAACAGTCATTACAGCACCCCCCTCAAGACATTTCTCAAGGCATTTCAATAGCCTATTATACAGAGGTATGAGTCACTTGTCTTGTAGACCTGAATTAACACCTTTTAAAAGCATGTGTGCCCAGATTGAATAGCCAACAGCTTTTGATATCTCAAGACATCCTGCAAACATGAATTATTATTAATGTCCCATTTCATGTAATACATGATATAATTTCTTTGTCACCCTATGGCCCTAGTGGACATAAGGTGACCCTAGACATAGGAGTATCTCAGTCTGTCACGGGTCATTCCGTTACATTCACAATCGGTCTTGCTATCCTGTACCTGTATCCTGTCTTGCTATCCTGTACCCATACCCACCTCCTGTATGCCATCATCTGATCACCTCCTGTATGCCATCATCTGACCACCTCCTGTATGCCATCCTTTGACCACCTCCCTGTATCCTGTCTGTCATCCTCTGACCACCTCCTGTATGCCATCCTCTGACCACCTCCTGTATGCCATCCTCTGACCACCTCCTGTATGCCTTCCTTTGACCACCTCCTGTATCCTGTCCACCATCCTCTGACCACCTACTGTATGCCATCCTCTGACCACCTCCTGTATGCCATCCTCTGACCACCTCCTGTATGCCATCCTCTGACCACCTCCTGTATGCCATCCTCTGACCACCTCCTGTATGCCATCCTCTGACCACCTCCTGTATGCCATCCTCTGACCACCTCCTGTATGCCATCCTCTGACCACCTCCTGTATGCCATCCTCTGACAACCTCCTGTATGCCATCCTCTGACCACCTCCTGTATCCTGTTCGCCATCCTCTGACCACCTCCTGTATCCTGTCCGCCATCCTCTGACCACCTCCTGTATCCTGTCCGCCATCCTCTGACCACCTCCTGTATCCTGTCCGCCATCCTCTGACCACCTCCTGTATGCCATCCTCTGACCACCTCCTGTCTGCCATCCTCTGACCACCTCCTGTCTGCCATCCTCTGACCACCTCCTGTATGCCATCCTTTGACCACCTCCTGTATCCTGTTCGCCATCCTCTGACCACCTCCTGTATCCTGTCCACCTTCCTCTGACCACCTCCTGTATCCTGTATGCCATCCTCTGACCACCTCCTGTATCCTGTCCGCCATCCTCTGACCACCTCCTGTATGCCATCCTCTGACCACCTCCTGTCTGCCATCCTCTGACCACCTCCTGTCTGCCATCCTCTGACCACCTCCTGTCTGCCATCCTCTGACCACCTCCTGTCTGCCATCCTCTGACCACCTCCTGTTTGCCATGCTCTGACCACCTGTTCTGTACCCTGTCCGCTTCTCCGATCATCTCCTGTAGCATGTCCGCAGTCTCTGATCATCTCCTGTAGCATTTCTGCAGTCTCTGATCGTCTCCTGTACTATGCCCACAGTCTCTGACCATCTCCTGTACTATGTCTTCAGTCTCTGATCATCTCCTTTAGTATTTTGGGGGGAGAGCCATTCGCACTTGCGCAGCAATCGTGATGCATCGTGATGCATTGGGGAATCGAATCGTGGACTTGATAATTGTAATCGCATCGAATCGTGAGACAGGTGAAGATGCGCAGCCCTACTTAGCACACAGATATTTGAGGCCAGAAATAGAAATATGAAACATTGCTTGGAAGTGTGGTACAATTGTCTGTTTTGTTCCAAGCTGAAGGCATGATTTTTTCCCTTACCAAAGCTGTAAAACTTACCTTTTTTGGACACGTTTCACACATGGAGACACCCCAAGTATCCACTGGAGCACCTGTGTGGGACACCCTAAAAAGGTTGTTCTGGTGTTCCTCACTAGTGCTCCTGAGCCCAGATGTGTAAATAGCTGCTGAGTGTCCACTCCTTTACACTGAATCAAGTTTGCATTTCATTCTGTTTACAAACACATCTAGACAGAAACGCAATAAACTTATTTTAATACAAATAGGCATGACCAAATGTAGTTAAAGGGGTTCTAAAGGTACAAGTTTTTTTACCTTCATGCATCCTATGCATGAAGGTAAAAAAACATCTAGCAGCACCGCCCCCCCCCCCCGAGCCCCCGTTGTACTTACCTGACCGTTCGAATCTCCCGGGCGCGTCCACGTCGTCCTCTTCGGTTCCCAGCCTGGCCGTTGATTGGCTAGGCTGGGCGGATTGATAGCAGCGCAGCCATTGGCTAGCGCTGCTGTCAATCAGGGCGGATGACGCAGCGCGCTGGGGGGCGGAGCCGAGTGATACAGTCGGCGGCTATGGCCGCCGCTGTATCACGGGAGCGCGCTCGCAAAAGCTTTCCTCCATGCGAACGCCCTTGCATGAAGAAGGAAAGCTTTTGCGAGGAGGAGCCCAGACAGCCGCCGAGGGACCCCAGAAGACAGGTTTCCGGGCCACTCTGTGCAAAACGAACTGCACAGTGGAGGTAAGTATCACATGTTTGTTATTTTTTTTTAAAAAAATCCCTGACTTTAGTGACCCTTTAAACTGTATCTGCCAAAAGCATTATATTTAGTGGGCGAACGAGCAATGTTTACCACGACCGATTCCTGTGCCCACGAAACTGAAAGATGCCACTTTTTAAACTGTACAACAGTAAAGAAAGGCATATGGAGCAACATTCAAGTAATATTAATAATAGGAACACAGGACAAATACTTTTTAGAAGCAGATTCCTGATCCTTCTGTACTGATCGTGCTCCCTCAATTTCAGGTCTGACCAGCGTTTCCTCAATTTCTCCTTGGATCATTGTACTCCAAAATTCCTGTGCAGACTTCTCACAACTTTAGTCATGATCTTGGCCTTTCTCACATTTGGGTTAGGGGTACAGTCCATACTTCCCATCATAGTCTGTCCTCTTCAAGATGTCCACCATCTCCATCATCTCTAGAAAGGACATATTTGAGGCATTACATCTCCTCCTAGATCGGGACGTTTCTGGCTCCGGGCTTTCCTCCTCGTTAGTGCTATTACACACCTGTTGTGTCTCCGCCATGTCCTCTCCCACTGTGATGAAATAGAAGGGGCAGGGAAAATACTAGAAAGAACGTCAGGGGTGGGCAACGTGTGCAGAGTTTCACTAATGCGCAGTGTATATAAGGCTAACATGCGTGTGTCGTACCTATGATCTGTGAGCGGAGGAAGGAGTAACGGAAGCACAGATCGTGATAACTAAGATAACATTTTAACTTGGGGCATCAGTGGCCTATACTGCTTCTAGATTGAGGCCTATATTGGGATAAGATTAGGAGAGTTTAGACTGACATTCGTGTTTTTGTCTTGTGTTTTGTCTTGCAGAGAAAATTAAACAGTTCAAGGTCAAGGACCCTGATTTCCTGCCCCAGTTTATAGACAGGTACATGGAGCTGTAAAACAGATAGTGCCGCGCTATATTTCAAGTCCACATATCAATAAACACCCTCTGTGGGATCTTCAGTGCAGATATATGGATATATGAATGAAACATGCAGAAATCTTCGTGACTATGTGACACCTCCACCAATATAAAAGGATGGCCTC
Source organism: Rana kukunoris (assembly GCA_029574335.1). Classification (NCBI taxonomy): domain Eukaryota; kingdom Metazoa; phylum Chordata; class Amphibia; order Anura; family Ranidae; genus Rana; species Rana kukunoris. The sequence continues at coordinate 91,288,261 of CM056054.1, forward strand.
TCACCTCACAACAGTGGGCCCTGTGATCATAACGGGTCGAATGAACTTTCCCTTACAGGCAAACAAAGATGATGCAAGGTGAATCCAGGCCACTTCAATTGATATGGTAATTCACAAGAGATGGATCAAAACAGAGCACTCCGCCAGTGCTAGCTTGAATGGCGTGTATACAAACAATGATGCGTGATGGCCGCGGGTGACGTCACATCGCTTTCCTGAGTTCCGTATGCATTACGTCCCTATGGGCAGGGACTTCTTCAGCGGAGCTGACCTGTTTGTGGCAGGTTAAACACCCGTTGTATAAACACAAAGAAGCTAGTAAGGCAGCGATGGAGAAATTGCTGGAATTGGTGAAGACGCAGCTCCCCACGGCAGACATCTCCTTTTTGCAAACCAAAATTGGTAGCTTGAGGAGCACATATAATAAGGAGCGGCCTAAGGTCCTGGATTCCATAAAATCAGGAGCAGCAGCAGAAGACGTTTATATACCCAAGCTGTGGTACTATAACAGACTCCGATTTCTGTCAGACCAGTCTGAAATCAGGCCATCACTTTCCACTCTTCCTTCCACCGCAGCTGAGGCTTCCGACGACCAACCTGGGCCTTCCAACCAGGAAGAAGTGGAGGAGCCCAGCTAGAGCCAGGTATAGTATTGTTCAACATATGTATTGTGCTAAAATTAATGATGTTAACTAGATGTTATTATTTATCACAAATTTTATTTTGATTTAACAAAAAGTGTTTTACATATCAATAGACAGTAGTGGCCAAAAAGAATGAAAACTGCTGGGGTCAAAATGATAGTCTTTTCTATTTATTAACATTTAATTTGCAACAGTCATGAGCTGAAAAGTGTGTGGGATTGATTAACAACAAACTAAAACTATGTCCCTTTTTTATACACAGGAAAGCTTCAGCCGGGAGGAGGCTGAGGAAAGTGGCAGCCAGGAGGTGGCAGGGAGAAGTGGCAGCCAGGAGGTGGCAGGAGGAAGTGGCAGCCAGGAGGTGGCAGGAGGAAGTGGCAGCCAGGAGGTGGCAGGAGGAAGTGGCAGCCAGGAGGTGGCAAGAGGAAGTGGCAGCCAGGAGGTGGCAAGGGGAAGTGGCAGCCAGGAGGTGGCCTGGCCCAGTAGCCTCACAGAATCCCAGGTGCCTCCCCTCCGCCTTCCAACCAAAAAGGCCCAAAAAGGGAAGGAATGCAGAGGAGGCAGCACCCAGCCTCATTCGGGAGGCTAATGTGGCCCTCAAAACTCCCCCAACCTTCAAGAAGCCTTTGCCTGCATGGCAGTATGTAAAATGCAGGACATTGAGGAGGGAGCAAAACCTCTTCTGTGAGGAAATCATTGTTATGGCCCTAAATAAGAAGTTGAGGGGCGAACTCACCAGAAAAAGCCACATTTATAAGCTTGACCATCCTCCTCCTCCTCCTCCTTCTGCCACAACTCCACCACCAGAGCCACAGCCTGGAAGGAAGCGTGGAAGGAAGACAAAAAAGTGATGGCCTGGGTTCAGTCTGGTCTGACAGAAGACGCAGGCTGTAGTTGTACCATAGCCTGTGGACATATATGTCATCTGCTGCTGTTCCCGATCTCTTGGAGTCCTGGACCAGATTATGCTCCGTATTATAAGGACTCCTCAGGCTACCAATTTTGATTTTCAAATGGCTGATGTCTGCCCTGAGGCCCAAAAGCTTTGCCAATTTCAGCAGTTACTTCAGCGTTGCCTTCCTCTTTATTTTGTTATGACCCATAATAAATGTATTATTTTTTTCTGCAAATACTTTCCTATGTGTTTTTCTTTGAAAAGGACAGTTTGTTTGTGAGTAGGCAGGTACATTTCAAAAATAAAATGTCAAATTAACAAGAGACACCAACCAACCTCCTTGAGGTTAAACAATACAAGATAATAATGTTGTTGTGGTAACTTGACACACAAAAAAAATATTAAAAAAAATGAGGATCACTAGAAAATAATATTAAAATAATAAAAAACAGATCCTGATTAAAATAGAAAAAATAAAAAAGATGACTATAAAAAATTCTAAACATTATTATGAAGATCTGGCTTCACAAAATAAAAAAATTATTCAGAAGACCACGAGAAATAATAAAGAAATCGGTTTGTCAGAACTCTGTGTGAATATCAGCAGCAAAACAACTTAATTATTCTAGCATTATAAAGAAGAAAAAAATGTGCTGCATTAAAAGATCCAAAAATTTGCAGCGTGACGAATGTGCTATCTCCATCATGAAAGCTAGTTTTACCAGACTGAGCGCTTCCCTCTCATACTTGATTCAGAGAATTCATGTTTTTTTGTGCGTCGGAATTGCATACAGAATATCGGAATTTCCGACAAGAACTTTTCCCGTCGGAAAATTTGAGAACCAGCTCTCAAATTCTTGCTGTCGGAAATTCCGACAGAATATGTCTGCAAACTTTTATTTTCGGAAATTCCGATCGTGTGTACGCATCATTAGTGTGCAAATTGGTTGGGAATCTCAATGGTTGTATGGATGAGGTGTTGTTATTATTTTGTCTATCTGTGGTATTGCTTAGTTGTGTGTAAAAAAAACAAACTGTAAAACTTCCTTTACTGGACAAACTTGATGACATACTGCTTATGTACCATGAAGAAAAATTCCACTATTGATAAGTCTCTATAGGTATATAAAAGATATCATAAGTATGCAAAGTACGCAACATTGAAACATAAAAATGTGATAAATATAGTGGTTTTTCATTTTAAATGCCTTTCAGGAACACGGAACACATACTACAGTATATCATGCTCAAACCTCAACTCTTTTGTATCTTATAACATAAGTCCCCAACCTTTGACTCTTTTATGTTCAGATTTCCTACATTGTGCAATGTGGTACAACAAGGAAGAAAAACGGAGATTAATTTCAAAACGTTTATCTCTGTGCAGATGTTGTTTAGGGCTAAAATGTTGGTAACAGTCACTAACTCGTACAAGCCACTCCCCAGCCACATCCAATCCAAGAACCTCACACACTAAACAATAAAATATTTATTGTCATAACATCAGAAAGTAGCACGTATGAGACAGGAAAACATTAAATGTTTAATACTGTTCAATATAAAATGTAAAATGCAGCAAATAAGTCTTAATTTACACTAGCAGTTCCTAAACTTTAGTTTAGCAGCTTTTGGCATTATTTTGTAAATGCTCCTAAACTCAACTCCATAAAAGCCTGTGTCCATGTACACATAAAGGACTCATGTTGTGTCATTACTCACTTTTTACAGTTTTTTGGTAAATGGGTAGGGGTACTCATACTCATTTACATCGGGGGTTTCCGGGATCTAGGGGCCTCCAATATTGAAGGGGGCTTCCAGAAGCCTCCCGCCCGCAACTCCCACAACTACTGGCCATGGGGTTCCCCTTAAAATCCATATAAGACCACTGCTGGAATTCTTTTTTTTTACATTCAGCTGTCAACGTGGAAACCTGCTGACCGCTGATTAGTCATTGGTTGTTAAGGGTGCGGTGGCCAGCCTGCTACTTAACAACCAGTACAAAATTAAAATTGGTCGATTAATATGCTCAGATAATGCCTTTTTTCATTGCCGGCATTTTCAAGTTTCACACAAGTCACACCCAAATTCCATCTGTATTATGCAGGTGAGACTCTCATGCAACTTTTGAGGGTTTACATTGAGGTCTAATGGGATTTTAAGGGGAACCCCATGGGCAGTGGTTGTGGGAGAATCTGGAAGCCCCCAAACATTGAGGTCCATTCATCTGGGGGGGGGGGGGGGGAGTGTCAAGAAAAAAAACCACACAAGACAGGTTTTTTAAGTAATTTATTAGGCAGCTCTGGGGGTCTTCTTCCGACTTCAGGGGTCTCCCGACTTCTCCACTCTCCAGTTCTTTCTCCCTTCTGCCGGGCACCACCGCTATCTTCTTCCAGCTCTTTTACTAGTGGTGGCCCGGACTTCTCTCTTCTTCGGGGGTCTTCTTCCGACTTTGGGGGTCTTCCGACTTCTCTGCTCTCTTCTCCCGCTCTCCGGTTCTTTCTGCCTTCTGCTAGGCACCTCCACTATCTTCTTCCAGCTCTTTTACTAGTGGGGGCCCGGTCTTCTGCGTTGCCTTCTTCCCTCTTCTCTTCTTCAATGTTGACTCGACGCTTCCTCCTGCTGTAATGCCGAGTGTGCGGCGCGTAACGATTTATATAGGCCTCTTATGACATCACAGTCTCATCATGGTGGTGGTGACATAATTACCCCACTCCCTTATGTCGTCACCATGATGGGACTGTGACGTCATAAGAGGCCTATATAAATCGTTGCGCACCGCACACCCGGCATTACAGTGGGAGGAAGCGCTGAGTTAACATCGAATAAGAGAAGAGGGAAGAAGGCGACGCAGAAGACCGGGCCCCCGCTAGTAAAAGAGCTGGAAGAAGATAGCGGCAGAAGGCAGAAAGAACCGGGGAGCGGGAGAAGAGAGTGGAGAAGTCAGAAGACCCCTGAAGTTGGAAGAAGACCAGGCCACCGCTAGTAAAAGAGCTGGAAGAAGATAGTGGAGGTGCCCAGCAGAAGGGAGAAAGAACCAGAGCGCGGAGAAGTCGGAAGACCCCGAAGTCGAAAGAAGACCCCGGGAGATGCCTAATAAATTACTTTAAAAACCTGTCTAGTGTTTTTTTTTTCTTGACACTTGTTCCCCCCCAGGTGAATGGGTAGGGGTACGATGTAGGTGGGAGGCCGGGATCTGGGGGCCCCCTTGTTAAAGGGGGCTCCCAGATTCCAATAAGCCCCCCGCCCGCAGACCCCGACAACCAACGGCCATGGTTGTCAGGAAGAGACCCTTGTCCCCATCAACATGGGGACAAGGTGCTTTGGAGTAGGGGGCCGCAGGGCACTCCCCTGCTTGAAAGCACCCACCCCCCATGTTGAGGGCACGCGGCCTGGGATGGTTCAGGAGGGGGGGGGCGCTCACTCGTCCCCACCCCCTTTCCTGAACGGCCGGGCTGCGTGCTCGGATAAGGGTCTGGTATGGATTTTGGGGGGACCCCATTTCGTTTTTTTGGCGTAGAGGTTTCCCCTTGAAATCCATAACAGACCCAAGGGTCTGGTATGCTCCTAGAGGGGAACCCATGCCTTTTTTTTTTTATTAAAAATTTGGCGTGGAGTTCCCCTGTGGGAGGGAGGCGACTTCCATTGAAATCAATGGGTACAAGTCACCTACAAATCGGATTGAAGTAGTTCAGGAACCATTTTTCAAGTTGGAGCAACTGCAGTAGTGTGCATTAAGATGGCTCCATTCACTTACATTGATTTCTTCATGCAGCGCGACTTAAGGCAACTAAGGGTGACTTGGGGCGACTTGAAGTCGGATCCAAAGTCGGACCTGTGTGAATGGGCTCTTACAATCACTTTAAAGGTGCTGGGCAAATAACATCACAGCATGCTACAAAGTTAGGTTGAGAAAAAGACACAAGTTGTAATGACACCCCGAGTATGAAAGGCGTTATCCACTTAAGCCCCGGACCGGCTAAATGCCCAGAGGCGTTTTTACAATTCGGCACTGCGTCGCTTTAACAGACAATTGCGCGGTCGTGCGACGTGTTTTCCAAACAAAATTTGCGTCCTTTTCTTCCCACAAATAGAGCTTTCTTTTGATGGTATTTGATTGCCTCTGCGATTTTTATTTTTTGCGCTATAAACAAAAATAGAGTGACATTTAAAAAAAATATATATATATTTTTTACTTTTTGTTATAAGAAAAATCAAATAAACTAAATTTTAGTCAAACATTTAGGCCAAAATGTATTCAGCCACAAGTCTTTAGTAAAAAAAAAATCGCAATAAAAAAAATTAGCTACCTAGCGGCAACAGCGACACTAATACAGCGAGCAGAAAAACAGGGAGGTGATCAAGGGGTTAAACCTTTATATGGGGGGGTACGGAGCTACCCTGGACCTAACACTTACTGCCTGTCACACTAACTGTCACACTGACACTAAATGCAGTGATCAGTAAATATATGAGCACTGCAATCAGTGACATTGTGACAGGGGGCTGGGGGGGGTGATCGGAAGGGGTTAAGTGTGCCTATGTGTGTGGTGTCAGTGTAGTGTTGGTGCGACTTACTGTGATGTCTTCTCTCCTCTTGGCGGATTGAAAATACTGCCGAGAGGAGAGGCGACATCACTTCCTCTGCCTGTGTTTACATTATACAGGCAGAGGAACTGACACAGCGGAGGCTCAGGGGATTGGCTGGAAACGATCACGAGGGAGTGGACAAAAACGAACAGCTGCCCCCTCGTCCCGGATCGCTACCGGAAGTAAAGCCCCGTACACACGGCCGAGGTTCTCGGCAGAAACCAGCGAGAACCTCGCTGGCATCCTGATTCTGCCGAGAACCTCGGCCGTGTGTACGGATTCGGGGAACATCCCATCGGGAATGCCGTCGAGCCGAAATAGAGAGCAGGTTCTCTATTTGCTTGACGGCCCATCGGGATGAATGGCTGGTCGCCTTTCCCGAAGGGCTGGTCGCCGAGTCTGACGGCCGGTCGAGATCCTCGACGGGCGGAACGATGTGTTCCGCCCGTCGAGGTTCTCTGCCGTGTGTACGTGGCCTAAGACATCCGCCGCACGCAGTGGAGGGGGTCCCGATCGGACCCCTGACCCGCAAGAAGGCAGGGATGTACATGTACGCCCATCTGCCTTTACGTGCCATTCTGTGGACGTACATAGTCGTGCGGGAGGCGTTACGTTGTTTAGGACTTTCCCTTCCCGAACACAAAGGCAGCTACCGGACACTCCAACCAGCAGAACAAGAAACCCATACGAATAATTCTCCACCGAGGCTCCGTGCTGAGGGTCAAACAGGAAATATATTTATTGAAAGCAATGCAAGTTTTATACTGCACCACTACGCAGACACAGGGATAACATGCAAACTCCAGGCAGATGGTGTCGTGATCGGGATTCGAACCAGCGACCCTTTTGCTGCTAAGTGAAAGTGCTACTCACTGCAACACTGTGCTGCCCACAGTGGTGCAGTATAAAACTTGCATTGCTTTCAATAAATATATTTCCTGTTTGACCCTCAGCACGGTTTCCTCCGGGTACTCCGGTTTCCTCCCATACTCCAAAGACATGCAGGTAGGTAAATTGGATCTCGTCCAAATTGGCCCAGTATATATGTATATATGTTTGTATGACTGTGTGTCCCTAGCGTGTCAAGATCCTACGGGGTAAAAATGACCGCACCAGCCAAGGCTGGAAAAAGCACCCAGAGGCGATTCAGTTCGCATGCGTTGCGCTATACAAGTCATTCATTCATTCATAAACAGTAAAAGAGGATGTCCCTACAACCTGCTCATATTACTCTTTACCCACAACAAAAAACACACTGGCGCTAAGACATGGTAGTTTGGATAAAAAATAATGATAAATAGTGATTTACCCAATGTTTCCTAGAAGAGTGTAAATGAGAGAGACACCAGAGCCGCAGGAGAAAATTGTACCCGGAAGTACAGATAAAACACAGAAAAAAACACTAAAAACCAGCGCTCATGGCTCTCAAACACATAGGCGGCGTACACACGACCGAGGTTCTCGCTGGAAACCAGCAAGAACCTCGCTGGAAGCTGCATTCCAGCGAGGACCTCGGCCGTGTGTACGCTCCTGGCTCGCTCCGCCCGTCGAGAATCCCGTCGAGCGAAAAGAGAGCATGCTCTCTTTTTGCTCGACGGCCCGCCTGGATGAATGGCTGGTTGCCATTCCCGACGGGCGGGTCGCCGATTTCGACGGCCGGCAGAGAACCTCGACGGGCGGAACGATGTGTTCTGCCCGTCAAGGTTCTCTGCCGTGTGTACGCGGCCATAAAGTTAATACCAAAAAATATAAATAAAATGTAAGTAAGTCCATTTATTGGTCACAATAACATATACTAGATCAAATCAAAAATGGAAAAATAGTCAATGCAATTAGCAGTAATGTAATATAAAATGACAGCAATATATAGCTAAGCGTTTGAAGTATCCAATGTCCAGAGAGCACAAAGAGTTAAAGTTTCAGGGCTCAGAGAGCAGCTCCTATGTAAACAGTGATACACAGTATCTTAGGGCTGGCTGTCAGCCATCTGGAGGGGAGAGAGCTGGAATTCTCACACAAGAGCAGAGCTGGCTGGGACTGCAGTGCAGTCTAAAGCCCTATACACACCATCAGATTATCTGCAGATTTTTGTCTTCAGATTTACCAAAACCATGTAGTACAAGGGCCTGCCTGATTGCATACAAATTGAAATTTTTAAGGTTTGACCTCATATTATATGGTTTTGGTAAATCTAAAGACAAAAATCTGCCGAAAATCTGATGGTGTGTATGGGGCTTAAGGCTTCTGTTCCTGAGTGTGTGACACAGTCTGTGGTGAAGGGGAGGGCAAGAAGACCCTCAAACGTGGGGAGTGCCGGCCAAGACTGTAACCTGGCTATGATGGAGAAGGACACTCGAACACGCGATGTCTCCGATCCTTTATGGCGGGTGACGTCACACATCTGTGATGCTAGCTGCCGTCGGAGGATCCAGGCAGAGCTGTGGGTGGACAGGTCGATGTAATGCCTGCACTCGGAACAAGAGCGCAGCACCATACAGATGTAAAGGATGCACTCTTCCCTCCATCCTGATATCTGTAATCTGTGCCAGTAGGAGCTCTAGTGACTGCTTGTCAGGAATCAGTGATTGGTACTTCTTTTGCACCGCCCACCAGAACTGCTGCTAGGAGTGTGACAGCCTTGATCCAGCCAGCTGACTGTGGCAGAAACACAGGCTCAGGAGACAGTATTTCTCCTTTACGGAACAGGTCATGGCTGCTGTCATAGGGAGGAGAATACCTATGGGTACAGATACATTGTCATGTCTTGTGTAGGCTGTAGTAGCGACGGGGGTTGGGAAATTATTTGGTGTGTAAGCCAAGGTATTTTTGTGGACAGATTCTTCTGCACACTTGCAACCCAGTGTCCCCCTCCATCCTTAAAATAAAACTGCACCCTAGGTAGCTTCCTTTCCTGCCCACCCCTTGTCCCAGTCCTGGTGGTCAGGCATTAAAGCTAACTTCTGTGTTCTTCACCTATAACAGCCCTTTCCCATAAGCCAAACAGGCCTACCAGTACTCAGTTTCCCCCAGGACGTATACACAATGCTTTAGTGCCTGGCCACATCACCACACCGAACTGAGCAAAGCAAACAGGTACTTGTGTGGAAAGACAGGCAGAGTGGTTCAATGTCAGTCCAGGTACTGGGGCAGGTGGAGTTCAGAAACTAGTCTGATATTCGATCTGAGGTCATCAATAAGGGAATACAAAGAGCAGAGTAGGACAAACAGGCAGCTTGAGCACATGTAACCAGTGCTATCACAAGCATGAAACTGCAGGTTTGGCTGGTCTAAACCAGATTTGGTATCCACCCAGGGACTGGCCACACCAATCGGCTTTCAGGCGGATAGACAGAATGTATCAAGCCAAAACCAGGATGCAGGTGTAGCACCCTCTACTGTACCAGAAGAATGGTACATGTTTGTGAGAACAGGTACATTTCCATACTTGGCGTGTGTTTTGATCTTGGCTGGGAGTGGTTCAGAGTAGTGCTGGGTGACTCACAGGTAGCATCACCAGGACCTCCCACTTCTTTCCAAAAAAATTCTGGTGTTTTCTGGAAAGAGAGGTGGAGAGGGGAGTTGAAGCTGCCTTGGGTGTTCTGGGGAGCCCTGACCAATCCCCAATCTAGATTGGCAGAGGGCAGGCTTCCTTAACCACTGCCATACCGGGTCTATTTTGGCACTTCTCTTTTTTGCTAGAAAATTACTCAGAACCCCCAAACAATAAATATGTTTTTTTTCGCAGACACCCTAGGAAATAAAATGGCAGTCATTGCAACTTTTCATCTCGCACGGTATTTGCACAATCATTTTTTAAATGCCTTTCTTGGGGGAAAAACACGGTTTCATGAATTAAAAAATAACAAAACGGTAAAGTTAGCCCAATTTTTTTGTTTAATGTGAAAGATGAAGTTACACCGAGTAAATAGATACCTAACATGTCACGCTTTAAAATTGCGCACACTCATGGAATGGTGCCAAACTTCAGTACTTAAAAAATCTCCATAGGGGTTGCTTATTTTTACAGGTTACCAGTTTAAAGTTACAGAGAAGATCTAGTGCTAGAATTGTTCCTTGCGCTCTAACGCACGCAGCGATACCGGGCATAGGGGCGCTTAAAAATTGTACTTAATTTATTTTATTTTGAATTATTTTTTTTTATCACTTTTATTCCTATTACAAGGAATGTAAACATCCCTTGTAATAGGAATGGTTCGTGACAGGTCCTCTTTATGGAGAGATGCGGGGTCAATAAGACCCTACATCTCTCCTCCAGGCTGGAAAGCATGAGATTGTGAAAAGAAAAACACGGATCTCATGCTTTCAGCCGCGATTGCGGCTTTGTTTACATTACAGTACCCAGGCGTGACGTCATAACATCGCGGGCCTCCGACGATCTGGTCACCAGTCATCTCTATGCTCCCCATCCGGCGCCGGCAAATCGTTTCTCCGGGTCTCCGATGACACGGGAGAGCCCGGAGAAGCACCGGATGGCGGCGGAGGGGGGTGGGGACATTCCCTCCTGTCACCTATAAGAACGATCAAGCGGCGGAACTGCCACTATGATCATTCATGGTGCACAGGATGGCCGGCTGAAGAGATGGATATCTGAATGCTGCCTGGCTGGGTAGGGTGACAGACAGACTACTACCTACCTCAGCCCGCTACACAGGAATAAGACCAGCAGATATGATGCAGCAGATGCTCCTGACAACATATATGCATGACTTGGATTTTACCCATTATGCTGGGAGCCCGTTAGACAGATGACCATAGAAAGAATAATATATAAAAGGCAACTCGCTCTAATAAATAGAATGATATAGAGAGCATGCCACAGGATCAAATGGAGTACACTGACATCTGACTGGTTTCATTGGTATCCCAACTTCCTCAGAGATTGACCCGGTGTGGCATAACCTTCAGGTGAGTTTAATTTACTCTCAATCTTGATTATCTATGTGCTTTGACTTTATCTTATGTTTTAACTATTCCATAGTAAAATTCTTCCATTTTAACACATGCTTCATTGGGTACCTGAAAAATCCTGCTGGGTGCACTTTTTGTATTTTTGGTACAATGTGTAATTAGGATGTGGTAACCATTTTGCATCTTAAACCCCTTTTTGTTTTACATACATGCTTTAATAAAGTATAATTTGTAGGCATAAGGGCTGTGATATACAGTCTGTGATCTCTGCATACAGTGAGTAGACGCAGGTTACTATTTATACCCCCTTGAATGTCAGTGCAGTGAAGCCATATCCAATGTTCTCTGTGGTGTTTTATGCACGCCACATCCTTCGTGTGCTCTAATAATAATTATGTTTTCATTCATCATTCTCTAAAAATTATATTTTTTCCTTTACGGTATGTTTTTGGCAGTTACTGTATGTTACTACCCTTTTCCAAAACAAAACCTGTTATAAACAAACAGTTCAGTTCTTCCTGAGCTGTCCCTTGAAATAAGGAACAGATGGTACAAAAAGCTATATTTACACTGTGTACAATGGTTGCTACAGTAGCAATATTGTTTAATGTTTTATTTGCTTCCACCTTTCTCTGAAATGTTGAAGGCTATGATCACAAAATCAATATAACACAATCAAATAATTCACAGGCAATTGGAAAATACTGTACATATCTGGAAAAGACTTATTGGTCTACAAGCACCCATCAAAGAAGCTAGACCATCAAAAGAAATGTATACCTTATTATTTTAGCTGACATCTAGGCAGGTATAAAGGACTCAAATAATTGCAGTCCTGAAATCAATACCTTTTTTTTTATTTTTTTATGCAAGGAGTTTAAGTATCTGGTATCGACTTCTTGCAGTCCCTACAGTGACAACATGTGAGACTGTGGGGTTGATTTACTAAAGGCAATTCCACTCTGCACTACAAGTGGACTTGAAAGTGCACTTGTAAGTGCAGTTGCTGTAGATCGCTGTAGATCTGAGGGTAAGCTCTGAAATTAGGGGAAGCTCTGCTGATTTTATCATCCAAACGTGTGCAAGCAAAAAAAAAAAAATAGCATTTTATTTTCCTTGCATGTCCCCCTCAGAGCTACAGCGACTGCACTTCCAAGTGCACTTGTAGTGCAAAGTGGATTTGCCCTTAGTAAATAACCCCCTGTGAGAGGAAATCGCAGAACAAGGAACTAGTAAGCTTTCTGATAAGAAAAGAAAGTAAAATGACAGCAGAGTGACAGGCAGGGCCAGATTAAGAACATCATGGGCCTGGTGCTGAGGATTTTGGTGGGGCCTTTTATAAATGGTATATAAAAAAAATAAAAAATGCAAACAATTTTTTGTTATAACACATGAGAGAGAGAGAGAGAGAGAGAGAGAGAGAGAGAGAGAGAGAGGGAGTATGAGAGAGAAAGAGAGAGAAAAGGGAAGAGAGAGAGGTGAGGCTTAAGGGAGGGAGGATGAGAGAGAAAGGGGGGATGAGGGAGAGAGGATGCGCATGAGCATGCGTGGGAATGACATCAACGCAGCACGATCAAGGCAAGTGACCGAAGGCACAGAACCCAGAAGGATGACCAGGTGAAGATGTAAGCGCCCGGGCCCCGCCGGATTGATCACAGCGCAGCACTGGAGGGCTCAGTCTGACAATTTAAGTGTACCCCAAATGCTGTGCATACTTGTACATTGTGGCATAACCTACCTCATAACCTTTAAAAAGTAGTAATGTTAGCGAAGTTTACTACCGCTTTAATATCACAGGATTCCAGGAGCCTCTCATGGGTGCCCCCTACTGACCCGGTGGCCTTTTGGCAATGCCTAAGTGCATAGTTGCCAACATCAGGGGCACTTTTTTTTACAAGTGCTACATTTAGAGTAGCTAAGATCCCTACAGGAGAGGAGTGTGGAGGGTATCACAGTAGGCGGTTTTTATTTGTTGCGCTATAAACAAAATCAGAGCGACAATTTTGTACTTTTTGCTATAATAAATATCTCCCAAAAACATATATAACATTTATTTTTTTCCTCAGTTTAGGCCGATACCTATTCTTCTACCTATTTTTGGTAAAAAAAAATCACAATAAGCGTTTATCGATTGCTTTGCGCAAAATTTATAGCGTTTAAAAAATAGGGGATAGTTTTATTGCATTTTTATTATTATTTTTTTTACTACTAATGGCGCCGATCAGCGATTTTTTTCGTGACTGCGACATTATGGCGGACACTTCGGACAATTTTGACACATTTTTGGGACCATTGTCATTTTCACAGCAAAAAATGCATTTAAATTGCATTGTTTATTGTGAAAATGACAGTTGCAGTTTGGGAGTTAACCACAGGGGGTGCTGTAAGATTTGTGTGTTCCCTGTGTGTGTTTACAACTGTAGGGGGGTGTGGCTGTAGGTCTGACGTCATCGATCGAGTCTCCCTATAACAGGGATCACTCGATCGATGCAGCCGCCACAGTGAAGCACGGGGAAGCCGTGTTTACATACGGCTCTCCCCATTCTTCAGCTCCGGGGAGCGATCGCGAGCGGGCGGCTAGAAACGAATAGCCGCGCCCTCGTCCCGGATCTCTTCCCGCGGGTTTCCGACCGCCGCATGTAGCGCGGGGGGTAGGGTCCAGATCGGACCCCCGACCCACGCAAAGGCAGGAATGTATATATACGTGCATCTGCCTTAACGTTCCCTTCTGCCAGCGTATATCTACATGCGGCGGTCGGGAAGTGGTTAATGAGAGAAGTCCTACAGAGAGAGATAGAGAGACAGTGGGGCTGATTTACTATTGGCACTGCGCTGCGCCGGTACAAGCCTTAATTGGGCGCATGAACCAGCGTAGCACAGCAGCGCAATGCAATTGATAAGTAAAGCCGCCGCCGAACTCCCTGTTAAAGTCTATGGGGGAAATCTTAAGTGTTAATTTTAAAGGCTAATCTGCAAGTTTTGTCCTAAAAAGTGTTTGGGGACCTCAGTCCTGCCCCAGGGGACATGTATCAATGTTTTTTTTATTTTTTTAAATGGTCGTTTTTTCGGGAGCAGTGATTTTAATAATGCTAAAAGTGCAACAATAAAAGTGTAATATTCCTTTACATTTCGTACCATGGGGGGTGTAATGTCAGCATGTGAAAAAGCGCACTTCTCCCGTGGTTAGAAATGTCCCTGCACAAAATGACATTCTGAAGAAAAAAAGCCGTTTAAAACTGACTCGCGGCTATAATGAATTGTCGGCTCCCGGCAATTGCAGGAGAATTCATTCATAAAAAACACCAAAAAAAAAAGCGTGGGGGTCCCCCCAAATTCAATAACCAGACCCTTTAGGTCTGGTATGGATATTAAGGGGAACCCCGCCGTCAATTTAAAAAAAAAATTACGTGGGGTTCCCCCCAAATATCCATAACCAGACCCTTCAGGTCTGGTGTGGAATTTAAGGGGAACTCCACCCCAAATTTTAAAAAAAATGGCATGGAGTCCCCCCTAAAATCCACACCAGACCCCTTATCCGAGCACGTTGACCTGGCCGGCCGCAGAAAAGAGGGGGGGGACAGAGGGCGGCCCCCCCCTCTCCTGAACTGCACCAGGCCACATGCCCTTAACATTGGGAGGGTGCTTTGGGGTTAAAAAAGACAAGAGCCGGTTTTTGACAAGTCCTTTGTTATCTTCTTTCTTCTTTTCTTCTTTCCTTCGGGTTTCTTCGTCTTCTTCTTCCCCTGCTTCTGTCTTGGGTCTTGTAGTGCCGCATCTTGACCGGCGTGTTCTTCCATCTTCTTCTCCTTCCGCTGTCCTTCTCGTCCGCATCTTCTTCTGGTTCTTCTTCGCCGGAGGCGCCGCTTCCAATTGAAATCCCCGCTGTCTGCCGGACCACGCCCCCCTCTGACGCCACGGGCAAGCTCTTAGGAAAGTCCCCGTGTGGTGCATGTGCGTCAGAGGGGGGCGTGGTCACATATCAGACGGCGGGCAATTCAATTGGAAGCCGCAACTCCAGCAAAGAAGAAGCCGCGCACAAGCTTCCAATTGAATTCCCCGCCCTCTGACATGTGACCACGCCCCCCTCTGATGCACAGGCACCACACGGGGACTTTCCTAAGAGCTTGCCCGTGGCATCAGAGGGGGGCATGGTCCGGCATACAGCGGGGAATTCAATTGGAAGCGGCGCCTGCGGCGAAGAAGAACCAGAAGAAGATGCGGACGAGATGGACAGCGGAAGGAGAAGATGGAAGAACACGCCAGTCAAGATGCGGGACTACAAGACCCAAGAAGATGCGGGACTACAAGACCCAAGAAAGAAGTAGAGGAAGAAGAAGGAAAGAAGAAAAGAAGAAGAAACAAGATAATAAAGGACTTGTCAAAAACCGGCTCTTGTCATTTTTAACCCTTGACACGGGGGGGCCGGGATCTGGGGGGCCCTTTTGTTAAAGGGGACTTCCAGATTTCGATAAGCCTCCTGCCCGCAGACCCCCACAACCACCGGGCAAGGGTTGTGGGGAAGAGACCCTTGTCCTCATCAACATGGGGACAAGGTGCTTTGGGGGGCACCCCAAAGCACCCTCCCAATGTTGAGGGCATGTGGCCTGGTGCGGTTCAGGAGAGGGGGGCCGTGCTCTGTCCCCCCTCTTTTCTGCGGCCAGCCAGGTCAACGTTCTCGGATAAGGGGTCTGGTGTGGATTTTAGGGGGGACTCCATGCCTTTTTTTTTTTAATTTGGGGTGGAGTTCCCCTTAAATTCCACACCAGACCTGAAGGGTCTGGTTATGGATATTTGGGGGGAACCCCACGTCATTTTTTTTTCAAAATTGACGGCGGGGTTCCCCTTAATATCCATACCAGACCTAAATGGTCTAGTTATTGAATTTGGGGGGACCCCCATGCTTTTTTTTGGTGTTTTTTATGAATGAATTCTCCTGCAATTGCCGGGAGCCGACAATTCATTATTGCCGCGAGTCAGTTTTAAACAGCTTTTTTCCTTCAGAATGTCACTTTTAACATGCTGACATTACACCCAGGGCCGCCATCAGGGGGGTACAGGCAGTACACTTGTAAGGGGCCCGGGGGTCCGGAGGTGCCCAGGTGCCTGGAGGCACCCAGGGCCCCAGATGGTAACCCCCCTCTTTATTTTATTTTTTTAAATATATTTCTTTCTCGTACATCACGGGACACAGAGCGGCATATTCATTACTATATGGGTTATATGGAGTACCTTCAGGTGTGGACACTGGCAATCTCAAACAGGAAGTCCCCTCCCTATATAACCCCCTCCCCTAGAGGGAGTCCCTCAGTTTTTTCGCCAGTGTCTTAGGTGTTGGTCACGGAATAGCTTTGCTCCACATCCTTGGGATTAAGGGCGGGCTAACCGGATCTGTCCAAGGAGCCTCAGTGCCAAAGTGGACAGTACCCGGGCCCCAAGCCGTGGGGTTTTGCCTATAATGCTCCTCTTTGGAGGGCTGGACCCTGGGCCCAGGACTTGGAGTTTGTAAAAACCATAAGTTCCTGTTTGCCAGGGTGCTATATAGGTCCAGGACAGTGGGTACCTTCATAGGACCCCAGGGCCTGAAGGTCTACTACGCTACCCACGGAGATGGGAGAAGATTGGATCAGTTTGCTGGACAAACATCCTGCAGCATGGAGCAGGTAAGGGGGAGCCTGCGGGACTTGGTTCGACAGCAGGCTCTCCGGGGTAACCTAAAAAGGGGGATAGCCTAAGTATGCTCTGCATGGGCAACCTTGCTCACTATGTCTAAAAGAGACAGGATGACACCCTTTTCTCCCCCATCACTAGGTCCCCCTGTCTAAATATGTGTTGCTAGCTAAACCTGCTGTTTCTTCCTAGGGCTAGTAAGGATCCCTAGGGGCCTTTGGAGAGTCCTACCTGGCCGGGGGTTTGAATCTGCTGCCTGTTTCTGCGTTCCTGGATCTCCAGCAGCGCGGCTCCTCCATGTTCCTCCTGTTTCCGGCATACGCGCGCGCACGTCTTATTGACGTTTTTCGCGCCGTTCAGACAGGAGGGCGGGGGGGGGCGTGCCTGCGGCGTCATACAGGGGCGCGCCTTTGTGCTGTTATAGACAGCAGGCATTGTCAGTGCTCAGTCTGAGGCTGATTTTCAGAGGAGAGGACGCAGAGCGGCAGAACAGTGACTCCCGGTGGTGGAAGAGGGGTAGTACATGTGGACTTTGTTCCAATGCCTTTTTTGTTAAGCCAAGAAATCCCCCTTTTTTGCAGCAGGTTGGAGGCTGGCAAACTTAGTTTGGGGTCACTGTATGTTGTCAAAAGTAAATATATAATATCTATTTAAAAAAAAAAAAAAAAGAACATACGGGATCCCATCAGTTTTTGGGCATTAGGGATCTATTGTCCCCTAAACTCTGGTTTTGTACTCCTGCCCACTACAGTCTGTTGTGTGGGCGGAGTCCCTCGATTTTGTATTATGGCTTCCAAAGGTTCGGGGTCAAAGGGTACAAAAAAGACCAAAAAACAAAAGGGTTCCCTTTCTGATTCTGATATGCCGATACTTTCCCCGCAACTTATTAACATAAAAAGTGCCTTGGATGAGCCATTAAGGGGATCTGGTGCGGAGGCTGGCCCAGATCAGCCCAGCCCTGTGTTTATCACAGAGGAGATGCTAGCCGTATCCCTAGGGGGGCTAGAAGAGAGAATAGCAGCATTGATCGCTAGAGCTATTCCTGGTAAGAAACGGGTTAGATCCCCATCACCAAGAGGTGTATCCTCAGATGCTGAGATTCTCTCTCCGGAGGAATTGGAATCACAGGAGGATCAACTAGACCTGAACCAAGAGGGTTCAGGGATTGAGGGGTCTGCCTCTGAGGAACCATTTTCAGACTCCCAGACAGAAAGACTGTGGGTACAGTCTTTGACGGACATGGTCCGCTCGGCATTTAGTTTACCATTGCCAGAGCCTCAGGTTCCTCCGGTATCCTCTCTGGGCTCTTTGAAAGCTCCGTTAAGCAACGCAGTTTTTCCAGTCCATCCTCTTTTGGAGGAATTGATCTTTCGGGATTGGGTATGCCCGGACAGGATTTTTCTGCCACCAAAAAG
This sequence comes from Rana kukunoris, assembly GCA_029574335.1. Lineage (NCBI taxonomy): Eukaryota > Metazoa > Chordata > Amphibia > Anura > Ranidae > Rana > Rana kukunoris. Next base: position 91,306,398 of record CM056054.1, read on the forward strand.
ATTTGCGGTCATTTACCCCATGGAGGAAAAATTCTCCAAGAGGTGGAGGCTCCCAGTAGTGGATGCAGCCATCTCATGTGTGAATAAATCACTAACTTGCCCGGTGGAAAACATACATATGTTTAAAGATCCGGTTGATAAAAGGTTAGAGACACTTTTAAAAGCATCCTTTGCTACGGCAGGAGCAGTGGTACAGCCAGCTGTGGCTGCGATTGGTGTTTGTCAGGCGTTAAAAGACCAGACAAAGGAAATGTTAAAGGACATGCCTACCCAACAAGCAGAAGAGTTTTCTGACATTCCCAGAGCTCTGTGTTTTGCTGTAGATGCTATAAAAGATTCCATCCAGCAGGCCTCTCGTTTATCACTATTTTTGGTACACATGAGAAGGCTCTTATGGTTGAAGAACTGGGCGGCGGAGCCCCCATGCAAAAAGCTTCTGGCAGGGTTTCCCTTCCATGGAGGACGACTCTTCGGAGAGGATCTGGATAAATATATTCAGACTATTTCAAATGGCAAGAGTACCCTTTTACCGGTCAAAAAGACATTCCGGGCGCCTACATTTAAAAGGCAGCTCTTTCCTGTCTCGGGGCCCTCAAATTCCAGGCAGTATCGACGGCCGCCTGCACGATCCAACGTTAACGGTAGATCGCAGGGACAGGCCCCTGGGGGTAAGAGGCCGTGGTATCGCAAGCCGACAAAGACAGCCCCTAAGTCTGCCTTATGAAGGGGCGCCCCCACTCTCGCGGGTGGGGGGGAAGGCTTCGTTTCTTCTCAGAAGTTTGGGAAGCCAAGATCCCCGACAAATGGGTCCGGGCATCTGTAACCACAGGTTACAGACTGGAGTTTCTAAGGTATCCTCCGCCTCATTTTCAGGAATCAAGGCTACCAAGGGATCCAGCAAGGAAGGCCTCAATGCTGGCAGCTTTGGATCACCTGCTTTGCCAGGACGTAATTATAGAAGTGCCAGCCCAAGAGCAAGGGCTAGGTTTCTATTCCAATCTCTTTGTCATACCAAAGCCCAACGGCGATGTCAGGCCAATCTTGGACCTAAAGAGGTTAAACGGTTTCCTAAGGGTTCGTTCCTTCCGGATGGAATCCATCCGGTCAGCAGCCGCCGCGCTTCAGAAGGACGATTTTCTGGCCTCCATAGACATAAAGGATGCTTACCTTCATGTACCAATCTGTCAGTCGCATCAAAGATTTTTACGCTTCGCGGTGGGGCAGCGACACTTCCAATTCAGGGCGCTCCCCTTCGGGCTGGCCACGGCCCCCCGGGTATTCACGAAGATCCTAGCCCCAGTTCTGGCCAATTTAAGGGTCCAGGGGGTCACAGTCCTAGCATACTTGGACGACCTTTTAATCATAGATCACTCACGGTCGGGTCTGCAAAAGGCAGTAAACCTCACGGTTCGGTACCTCGAAGAATTCGGCTGGGTCCTAAACCGGGGAAAGTCAGCGTTCCAGCCTACAAAGCAGTTGGAATACCTCGGCATGAGGTTAGACACAGAACAGCAAAAGGTGTTCCTGCCCCTGGTAAAGATCGAAGCTATCAAGGAGTTGGTTCAGTTGGTTCTAAACAAGAAAAAACCAACTATTCGCCTATGTATGCGAGTACTAGGCAAGCTAGTGGCCACGTTCGAGGCAGTACCATACGCTCAGATCCACACTCGCGTCCTACAGGCAGCCATTCTAGCAGCCTGGGGCAAGAGGGCACATGCCTTAGAGTCCCCTTTGACGCTATCATCAAGGGTCCGACAAAGCCTGGCCTGGTGGTTGAACCCTCAGAATCTTCTAAAGGGAAAATCCTTTAGCCCTGTTGTCTGGAAGGTAGTTACCACAGACGCCAGCCTGGCAGGCTGGGGGGCGGTCTTCGAGGGGTTCTCTCGCCAGGGAACTTGGGTGAAAGCAGAGAGGCAGCTCCCCATCAATATCTTGGAGATCAGAGCTGCTCGCCTAGCCCTTCTGGCATGGTCCTCCAGATTAAAGGGGTTCCCGGTGAGAATCCAGTCAGACAATGCCACGGCGGTGGCATACATAAACCACCAAGGGGGAACCAGGAGTCAGGCCGCTCAGAGGGAGGTGAGCTTGATTTTTCAGTGGGCAGAGGTTCATGTACCCTGCATTTCGGCGATATTCATTCCCGGAGTGGACAACCTGCAGGCAGACTTCTTAAGTCGCCAGAGTCTGTTGCCAGGGGAGTGGTCTCTGCATCCCCAGGTCTTTCAGACAATCTGCCAGAGGTGGGGAATGCCGGACGTAGATATAATGGCATCCAGGTTCAACAAGAAACTAGACAGGTTCGTGTCTCGAGCGAGGGATCCTATGGCCTGCGGAACCGATGCGTTGGTTTGCCCTTGGCATCAATTCAAACTTCTATATGCATTCCCTCCGCTACAGTTACTCCCTCGCCTGTTGCGCAGGATCAGAGTGGAGCACAAGCCAGTCATTCTAGTAGCTCCGGCTTGGCCCCGGAGGACTTGGTACTCACTAGTCCTGAAGATGGCAGTGGGAGACCCTTGGACTCTTCCTCTACAACCAGACCTACTCTCACAAGGCCCGATCCTCCACCCTACATTACAGCGTCTAAATTTGACGGCCTGGAGGCTGAATCCCTGATTCTCAGGGGTAGAGGTCTGTCTAGGCAGGTAATTCCTACCCTGATTAGGGCTAGAAAGCCGGTCTCCAGGGTGATTTATTACAGGGTGTGGAGGAACTACGTAGGCTGGTGTGAATCCAAAAGATGGAATTCCCGCAAATATACTATTGATAGGGTGTTAAGTTTTCTCCAGCTAGGAGTGGATAAAGGCCTGGCACTAAGCACAATCAAGGGACAGATCTCAGCTCTGTCAGTGTGGTTTCAGAGGCCGCTGGCCACCCACTCGCTGGTAAAGACCTTCATACAGGGGGTCTTGCATATTAATCCTCCTGTCAAGTCACCAATTTGTCCATGGGACTTAAATCTTGTCCTGTCCACTTTACAGAAACAACCCTTTGAGCCGTTGGCTGAGATTCCTTTAGTCTTACTGACAAGAAAATTGGTTTTCTTGGTCGCCATAGTTTCGGCCAGGAGAGTGTCAGAATTAGCAGCCTTATCGTGTAAGGAACCATATCTCGTTCTGCATAAGGACAGGGCAGTTCTCCGGCCCCATCCTTCCTTTCTACCAAAGGTTATATCCAAATTTCACTTAAACCAGGATTTGGTACTTTCATCCTTCTTTCCAAAACCCACATCTAGAAAGGAGGGGTTGCTGCATACCTTGGATATTGTCCGGGCCATGAAGGCCTATCTTAAAGCTACAGAAAAAATCCGGAAGACAGATGTATTATTCGTTCTACCAGATGGCCCCAAGAAGGGGCAGGCAGCTGCAAAATCCACCATCTCGAGATGAATTAGACAATTAATCATTCAAGCCTACGGTTTGAAGAGGTTGCCTCCTCCTTTGTCGGTAAAGGCCCATTCTACCAGGGCCATGGGCGCCTCTTGGGCAGCACACCATCAGATCTCTATGGCTCAGATATGCAAGGCGGCAACGTGGTCATCAGTCCACACGTTTACAAGGTTTTATCAACTAGACGTGAGAAGGAATGCGGATTCTGCCTTTGGACAGGCAGTACTACAGGCTGCAGTTTGAAATCCTCGGGATCAGAAGCACCCTTGGTTAAAAAAAAAAAAAAAAAAAAGAAGAAGTTTTTTCTTGACTAAGTTGGAATTATTATTATTATTTGAGTTTACCTCTAAATTGAATCCTTCTTTGGAAGATGTCTCCCTCCCCTCATTAAAGCATTGCTTTCGGACATCCCATATAGTAATGAATATGCCGCTCTGTGTCCCGTGATGTACGAGAAAGAAAAAGGGATTTTTAAATACAGCTTACCTGTAAAATCCTTTTCTTGGAGTACATCACGGGACACAGAGCTCCCACCCCTCTTTTGGGTGACCATTTTGGGAGGCATACTGCTTGCTACAAAACTGAGGGACTCCCGCTAGGGGAGGGGGTTATATAGGGAGGGGACTTCCTGTTTGAGATTGCCAGTGTCCACACCTGAAGGTACTCCATATAACCCATATAGTAATGAATATGCCGCTCTGTGTCCCGTGATGTACTCCAAGAAAAGGATTTTACAGGTAAGCTGTATTTAAAAATCCCTTTTTTTTAATATTTTATTTATTTTATTTTTTATTAAAGGGACAATTTTTTGTATTTTTTTTTTATAGCAGTCCGGAGGTCCCCAGGGCCCCGGGTGGCAACCCCCCATTTTTTCATTTATTTTTTTGAAAGATAGTTTTATTAATAAAGGGCCAATGTTTTTTTTTAGGGGTCTGGAGGTCCCCAGGGGCCCGGAGATCCCCAGGGCTCCAGATGACAACCCCCCTTTTGTAAAAAAAAATTACAAAAAATTATATATTTTTATATATTTTTTTCTTTTTTTACATTTATATATATATCTGAGGGCCCATGATGACAACCTTTTTGCTTATAAAAATGTTTTAAACGTTTTATATTTTCTTTCATTTTTTTTATATATAGATATATATTTTTTGTAAAAGGCTCAGAGGTCCTCAGGCAACCCCCTTTTTTTTTATAATTTTTTATATATAATATATATATTTTTTTTATTTCTTTTTCATTAAAGGGCCCAGAGGTTTATTTTTATTAAAGGGCCCAGAGGTCCCAGGGCCCACTGATGGCTACCACCCTTTTTTTAATATATATTTTTCTTTATTTCTTTTTTTGTAAAGGAACCCCCCGCTTATAAAATCGCGGCAGCCCCCCCGCTTATCAAATCGCGGCAGCACCCCCCCCGGTTCTCTGCTCCAGGGGGCCCATGCCTGAAGCTGTGTAAGGGGCCCCATAATTCCTGATGGTGGCCCTGACAGGGCCGCCATCAGGAGGGTACAGGCAGTACACCTGTAAGGGGCCCGGGGGTCCCCAGGGGCCCGGATGGGAACCCCCTAAAAAATTTTTTTTTTTAGTGGTCCGGAGGTTCCCAGGGGCCCGGAGGCTAACAGGGCCCCAGATGGCAACCCCCCCCCCTTGTTTTTTTTATAAAAAAATATATTTTTTTAATATATTTTTATTTATTTTTTTATTATAGGGCCAATTTTTTTCCTTTTATTTTTTTTTAGAGGTCCGGAGGTCCTCAGGGCCCTGAATGGCAGCACCTATTTTTATTTTATTTATTTTTTATAAAAAAATATTTTTATTTTATTTTTTATTAAAGGGCCAATTTGTTTTTCTTTTTTTTAGAGGTCCGGAGGTCCCATGGGGCCCGGAGGCCCCCAGGGCCCTGGATGGCAGCCCCCATTTTTTATAAAATATATTTTTTTAATATATTTTTATTTTATTTTTTATTAAAGGGCCAATTTTTTTTACGGGTCTGAAGTTCCCCAGGGGCCCAGAGATTCCCAGGGCCCCAGATGACAACCCCCCTTTTTTTATTATAAAAAAAATTATATTTTTATTTTACTCTCTCTCTCTTTAAAAAAAAAAAATATATATATATATATATGTATATTTCTCTCTCTCTCTCTCTCTTTTTCTTTTTATTAAAGGGCCCAGGATGGCTACCCCTTTTTGTTTTCTTTATTTCTTCTTTTTGTAAAGGACCCCCCGCTTCTCAATTTCAGGCGGCAGCACCCCCCCACCCCCGGTTCTCTGCTCCAGGGGGCCCAATGCCTGAAGCTGTGTAAGGGGCCCCAAAATTCCTGATGGCGGCCCTGCCTGTATATGAGTCTAACTGCATGTGAAATTTAACAAACTGTGGGCCGTGACATGCTCACCCACTGGTTCGGAGCTCCGTGTAGTAACTTTTATCTGGTGACTGCAACTAGCTTCTCCGTCAGCTGGGCCAGTTGATTCGTTCAGCTCCGCTGGATCGATCCGGTCCTCCGATGCTTGGATGAGTGTCTCTCGGTCTCTGCAATCCGGCCACCGTCCCTCTGGCACCCTCAGATTACTTCCCCGAACAACCAGGATTGTTTTCCCATGACTGTGTGTCCTGGTCTCCAAGGAAACCAAAAAACGAAACAAACATCTCTCTACATTACCAGCATTTGGTCACTAGATGGCTCCAAATACTTAAACATAGCAATGTCCATAGACGTTGTATTAAAGTATGCAAACACACATCAATATACAAGAATGTCAGCGCTACACATGTAATAATGGCACAGCAAGGCATGTAATAATGGCACAGTGAGGGGTTGTCTTATAAGGTGAGTATATCCCAAAACCAAAATTCAGCTGGAAAATTAGGGGGTCGTCTTATACGCCCAGTTGTCTTATACACCGGCAAATATGGTATATATATATATATATATATATATATATATATTATTTACAATGTGTGTGTGTAAATAAAATAAAAAAATGCATGCTAACAAAAGCACCATGCATTTTTTTTTTAAATCGTGAGAGAATCGCGATCTTCATTCTAAGCAAAAGAATCGCGATTCTAATTTTTCCCAGAAACGTGCAGCTCTACTGCCTTTAGGAATTAATATGAGAAACACCAGCAAATCTATTGATGTAGCTTTAGGTGCACACTGTACAGAGGACACAGACAGTACACCACATGAAATTACTGCAGCTAGCACAATCACCTGCCTGCCTGTCAGTATATTAGGAAGAGCGGATCTATCTAAACTCAATATAGTGTATAAATATATATACACACACACAACACCTGGGATGCATATATATCCTCTACACACTGTAACTCTAAGGCCGCGTACACACGAGGAGACATGTCCGATGAAAACGGTCCGCGGACCGTTTTCATCGGACATGTCTCCTGGGATATTTTGGTCTGATGTGTGTACACACGATCAGACCAAAATCCCCGCGGACAGAGAACGCGGTGACGTGGCGGTGACGTTGTCGCCGCGACGTGCGAAAACAAGGAAGTAAAATGCTTCCACGCATGCGTCAAATCCATTTGACGCATGCGGGGGATTTCGGTCCACTGGTAAGGCGTACTAACCAGCAGACATGTCCGATGGACAGGTTTCCAGCGGACAAGTTTTAAAGCATGTTTTAAAACTTTTGTCCGCTGGAAACCTGTCCGCTAGGCCGTACACACGATCGGATATGTCCGCTGAAACTGGTCTGCGGACCATTTTCAGCGGACATGTTCGATCGTGTGTATGCGGCCTAACTGACTAGCCTGCCTGCCTGCTCTATCTAATTTCAAAAAATTACACTCTCTCTCTCTCTCTCTCTCTCTCTCTCTGTCTCTCTCTGTAAACCATCAACACACTACACAAGGCCGACTTTCAGGCAGCATTAGATAGTGTGGGGCGTGTACTAAACCCCCTGAGCCATAAATGGCCAAAGCCACCCTGGCTTTGGCCAAATATGGCTCTCCGTTTTTTGTGCGCTGTGTTTGGCCAAGCATGCGGGTCATAGTGCATGCTTGGCCAATCATCAATGCATGGGCTGTGACACGCCACTCGAATTTGGCGCCAACGGCTCAAAACGATACGATGTTCGAGTCGAACGTGGGCTCGACTCGAATACGAAGTTCATCCCTATCAAGGATACAAAGTGCCCTACATTGAAGTCTAGGAAGTCCCCCTGCTGACTAGAGGAAAAATTATGTAGCACAACTTCAGTATTTCAGTAGAAGGTGCTAGTAAACTGATTGTAAATAGAGAAATGTCTCTTTCTCCATGTTTCTGTAGTACAGCACCTGGCTACATACATGTTTTTATTTTCTTGCCAATATAAAGCAGGAAACATCACTGGGGACATAGGAAATGGGATAACATACTAAGGGACAACCAGGGCCGGTGCTACCACTAGGCGGAGTAGGCAGCCGCCTAGGGCGCACTACTACCAAGGGCACCGCCATGGCCTTTGACTCTGTTCCAGTGAAGCTCCAGGCATGTGTGAGCTCGGTGCCGGGCTGGCTGTCCCAGGGAACACATCTGGTGCATACAGACAATCCTCCGATGTGTCCCGTTGTGCGCCCTGTCACATCTCTTCACACATCGCCGCTTCAGGACTCCTGCCTGTCCCTCTGGTGCTGCGCTGTGTGTCTGTGTGCAGTGGAGGGGCAGGGCTCGATGGAGATTGGAGCATTGAGAGGTGCAACGTTTGTTAGCTGACCTACCGACCAGCGAGGACACCATGGAGCGGCTGGATGGCGGCGCTGGCAAGGACTCCTATTCTATACTGCCTGGAGAGCCCTGATGTTTTAATCAATCAAGCAATGAAGAGCAGAGGTAAGGAGGAGGATGGATCCTGCCCGATCTACATCGAGCTGTGTGTGGGGGATGGGGGTGAGTAGTGCAGGAAGTAGAAGTCAATGTGTCAGGTAGGGAGGTCAGTGTATGTGTCAGGTCAGTGTATGCAGGTTGGGGAGCGCCAACTCTGTATGGAATATGTGGCCACCCAAGCCGTTGGGAACAGTCCCGTCCCTCTCGGATAGATTTACTATACTGAGATATCACTACAGCAGTTGGTTGCAACTGTGAAGACACTCCGATATTCTGCTTGAAATCTTATCTGGTTTGAGGTAAAGTTTATTATATCTGTGCTATATATATATATATATATATATATATATATATTTTCATCATTATTTATGCATTTATTTGGACCCCTAGTGTAGTTGGCTGTGCAATTTATACATAAATTGTCTTCTCCTTTATAGAGTGACTCCCAACATACCAAAAATCTGTTTCCATACTCCCAAGTCTGCTGTAGTAACTGCCGATGTAAGTATGGGTATAGTTGTCATATAATTATGTTCACTATTACCCTTAGCACAGTATTTTACTATATTACTTTATATTTTTCATTATTTGTAGTTACCTGGTGCACCCCCGTATTCTAATATTTAGGGTGGATTGTGCCCCCTCAATCGGCGCCGGGGTCCAGTGGCTTTCCTCTCTGGCTGAGGGGTGTGTGTTCTCTGCTGCTGCACGTTTAGCTGCACGTTTAGGGCAAGGGCGGATGTTTAATATTCTCTAATGCACCATTTATTGGTGAGTTTACATGTATTTATATATTTAGATATCAATCTGTATTATCATGTATTACATACTCAATTCTAATTGAAGTATGCTTTTTTCAAAATTTAGAAGCTCCTGGGGAAGCGACACAATTTTTAGTCACGAAACATGTTGAGCTGTTTTAACCCTTTAAAGAACACTTGGAAATACCCAGGATACTTCCCTTTCAGCGTGGGCTTTTGCTTCTTGATACAGCCACGCAATAAGTACCGTATTTATCGGCGTATACCGCACACTTTTTTGCCCTGAAATTCAGGGCAAAATCGTGGGTGCGCGATATACGCCGATACCCGCTTCCCGCGCCGAGTTTGAATTACTGTGCCGGCATATACCGTGCGCAGTACACTTGTGTATAGTGGGGCAGGCTCGGCTTCTCTCGCAGTCACGTCCTGGACATACAGGATGCACAGGACGTGACCACGAGAGGAGCCGAGCCTGCCCGACTATACACGAATGTACTGCGCTCGGTATATGCCGGCGCAGTAATTCAAATTCAGCGCGGGAAGCGGGGATCGAGCGGGGAGGACACCGCAGAAGGACGCCGGACCCGACGAGGAGGAGACCACCGAAGCCGCAGACGGACGCTGGACCCGACGAGGAGGACACCACCAAAGCCGTAGACGGACGCTGGACCCGACAAGGAGGACACCACCGAAGCCGCAGATGGATGCTGGACCCGACGAGGAGGACACCACCGAAGCCGCAGACGGACGCTGGACCCAACGAGGCCACCGATGGACGTCGCGCAAGACACCAAAACTGTTAGTACTAAAATCTTTTTTTTTTACAGGAATGCGGGTCCACTTTAGGGGTGCGCGCAATACCCCGATAAATACGGTATATATTGTATCTACTTAGTAATATTCTCCGGGGAAACCATTTGGCCTTTTCTAATTTTTTTATTTCTGATTCTAGATGTATTTTGTATTAAATATGATTATGTGAACTATTAAAAATGTATCAAACTTTTCATACGCGCCTACAAAGTCAATTTTTCCATAAACCTCCATTTCAATCTATTAGGATATGGCACTTTTCTATTTTGGGTGTTTGAATAGCACCCAAGGGCATTTGTAATCAATTTATATTCTAGGTCAGTGTATCTGTCAGGTAGGTGGGTCAGTGTATGTGTTAGGTAGGTGGTTCAGTGTATGTGTCAGGTAGGTCAGTTTAGTTTTCAGGTAGGTGGGGTCAGGTAGGTCAGTGTAGTTGTCAGGTAGGTGGGTCAGTGTATGTGTCAGGTAGGTCAGTGCAATGGTCAGGTAGGTCACATATGTTACAAGGGCAGGGCTAAAGGTGGAGTCAGGGGCGGGGCCAAGGGGGCGGCAAAATTCGGTTTTGTCTAGTGTGTCAAAAATCCTTACACCAGCTCTGGGGACACCTGACAACAGGACATGTAAAATATACATTTTTAGAGAGGGGTAATTTTTAGCATATATATTTGAAGAGTAATGTCACTTGATATAAGGTGTACTAGGATGGAACTCATAACAATCTGAGAAAAATAAAATAGATGAGGGTGTACATACCAGTTTATATATGGTAATCATCTTCTTTTGTTTCATATTTTTCTCCCTTTGCATAAAATGATTACATAAAATCTGTTTAAGAACTCCTCTGTGGTCTACACATTGCTTGTATTATTATAATTTTTTTCTTTGTCAAATGTTTTTATTGAGATTTCAATAGGGGAACATAAGTTGGGGGAGGAGAAAATAAAAAAGGAAATGTACTGAAATACATAAGTGTATACATATACATATATATACACACACACACACACACACATATATATATATATATATATATATATATATATATATATATATATATATATATATATATACACACACATACAGACAAACATGGGTTACATTTGCAGTACCTACAGTAGTACAACTCATTTAATCAATACATATGCAGTTAACTGTTCCCTATAATTAATAAATACACACAGAAAATTAAGTGAGTATATAAACTAGTAGGAAAAAATGATGTATCGATCCAACTATTTGTCAAGGAATTATTATAATGTAATAGGACATGAGACCATAAAAGAGTTATGAGTGAGTATGCTTGTATTATATTTTAACATATCCCATTATTTATTTATGTTTCTATAGACTATAGGCATATATATTGCTACGATTTGCTGCACAATTAGGAATTAGTCTGCATTGCCATCTGGTGCTATTATAAAATATAGCAACCTTTATCATAAACAAGGTTTAAACGTTGGGCTAGATTTTATGTTATGGGGGTATTGTAGAATCCAAGGTTAAAAAGTCCTGGTGACCTATTTAAAGTGTTGTGTAATGAAAGATACATTCCAGTCAAACATTAAACATGCTTTTAAACTTACTAAGAGACACAGCCTACCAAAAGAATGTGTTTAGCTTTCTCTCTGGCATTTAGCTTGTTAGAGAATTACATGCACAATAAGTCAGGCTGAAAAAAAACCACATAATTTAAGGTCGAAAGAAGGAAAAAAATACTTAATCCACAAAAAAGCTAAAGCCGCAGCTGATCCAAAAATTACAAATAAAACCCCTACGAATTGTGATCCAAAGGCATTTCTTATACATATAAGTAGCTGTTTATATTTTTTGTATTTAAAAATACAGCCATCATCCAATCTACCCCAATACATCTGTAAATGAATGTTCTCAGTGTCTCATGCTGAGAGAACATCTTCCTTTCATCTGAGAATTAGGATCGTGCACTTGTTAGCACTCCCACCTCTGGGACCATGCAGTCATTGAAAGCCGCAGGTCTCATTCAAATGATCAGAAACCGTTAAGGCGACATGCACACAAGCATTTTTTTAAGCTCCTTGACGCTGTTATTAGCATTTTTTCTGCTCCCAGAAGCTAAATTGTGTAATCCGATGTGTCCATACACACTAATTTAGGCTATTAGGAGTGTTTTTCCCCTTCACGTACTACAAAAAGCCAATAAAATGCTAATACTCCTTACACCCCCCAACCAACTCTCCCCCATTCCCCCACTCTTCCCTATTCCCCTCCCCCTCATTTCTTTCTTCCTTTTCCCACATTCTTTTACTTCCGACTCCGTCATTTCTTGATTGTACATCCTTCTGTCCAATTTGATTAGACATTCTTTACCTTCTATCATGCTAAGATATGCCTAGTCAAGGTATACCCAAAGGGCCAACCTGAGGAAGCTATTAGGATGTATGCCATAATAGATGAACAGAGCAACAGATCCCTGGTTAAGCCTAAATTCTTTGAGCTCTTTGGTATAGAGGGACATGCATCACCATATACTCTTAGAGCCTGTTCCGATCGTGAAGAGAACTGCGGCAGAGTGCCAATGGGTTCATGGTCTCTCATATCAATAAGAAAGAGGGCATACCCCTACCAACATTAGTTGAGTGTGACCAGATACCAGACGAAAGGGAAGAAATTCCTACTCCAGAGGCTGCATATCACCATCCTCACTTAAGACACCTTGCTAATGAGATTCCTGCAATGGACATGAATGCTGAAATCTTGGTCTTGCTAGGAAGAGACATTCTCAGAGTACATAAAGTACGCAAGCAGTGCAATGGACCTGATAATGCCCCTTACGCACAAAAATTTGATCTAGGCTGGGTAATCATGGGTGATGTATGCTTGGATGGAATGCGTATGTCATCCGAGATCCACTTCTTCAAAGCTTACACGTTAGCAGTGGCGGTGCATCCATAGAGGGTGCAGGAGCACCGCCCCCTCTTTCTCCTGCACCGCCACTGAAATTCAATACATAGATTCATGCATTACATGAATCTATGTATTGTTGCTGACACCCATTATTCAGATGGCCGGCCCTCTGGTGAGTGCCGGCAATCTGAATAACGGCAGCTGGTTGGCTGTGGAAGTGCCTATCAGAGCCAGCGGCTCTGATAGGCTTTCCGTTTACAGCCCTCGGGCTGTAATCGGCTTCCAAATAGTTATCCAGGGGACGCACGGGGGAACGTTTCCTGGTAAACACTGACAGGCATTTCAGCTAATTAGGTTTACCGGTTCTGGTTACCACATATAAAAGCACAAAAAGATCCACTGGTGTTAAGCAGGGATAGTAAAATGTCTAGTATAAAAATCGTTACTACTGTTGCATAAATAGGGTGTAACACAGATTAGCCAAAGCTGCGAAAATGATAGTACCCGGAAGTACCAAATACACAGAAAATACACCAAAAAAACGCGCTCTTGGCCATCAGTACTTCATTCTCAACAAGAAGTATAGGAGTAAAAAAGTTTTAAAAGGAAAATCCATTTATTGTAAATGACTTCCAAATGTGTCTTAGACAGTCCATATGGACAAAATATAAACAGATATCCAATCCGCAGACCACTACAATAAGTGCAAGGGGTTAAATTCTCGTCAGTTCAGAGAACATATCCTTAGGTAGAAATAACAGGTATAGTACCTTTTAGGGACAGGTGGTGAGGTGGCGATAAGGCAGGTGGCAAAAATGTACTTAGACAGAGCCTGTTGCCGAGCGTTCGCCTTGGCTGGTATCTCTCTGTAGGGGAAGAAAAACAGCAGCAAAAGCAACCGATCTGAACCGCGCCACCACTGAGTCCAGAAAGACAGCCGCTCCTTCCGTCCGTTGGTGATGACGCCCCACGTCTGAGACGTCGCTCTCGTGTCGAGGCGGTGAAGCAGGCTGGAATAGGCAGTGACGAGTATACACTGACGAATATGATGTTGCTGCCCTCTGGTGGAGACCCGTCAGTTCTGCGCTCACGTATAATATGGTAGATATTGGCCAGCGGAAAAAAATCAATAATACTGAAGTAATTACAATGAATTGACGTTTCTATAAAATAAAGATCATTAATATGATAGCCTTGACCGTCAACTGACGGGTCTCCACCAGAGGGCAGCAACATCATACTCGTCAGTGTATACTCGTCACTGCCTATTCCAGCCTGCTTCATCGCCTCGACACGAGAGCGACGTCTCAGACGTGGGGCGTCATCACCAACGGACGGAAGGAGCGGCTGTCCCGATCGGTTGCTTTTGCTGCTGTTTTTCTTCCCCTACGGAGAGATACCAGCCGAGGCGAACGCTCGGCAACAGGCTCTAAGTACATTATTGCCACCTGCCTTATCGCCACCTCACCACCTGTCCCTAAAGGTACTGTACCTGTTATTTCTACCTAAGGATATGTTCTCTGAACCGACGATAATTTAACCCCTTTCACTTATGGTAGTGGTCTGTGGATTGGATATCTGTTTATATTTTGTCCATATGGACTGTCTAAGACACATTTGGAAGTTATTTACAATAAATGGATTTTCCTTTTAAAACTTTTTTACTCCTATACTTCTTGTTAAGAATGAAGTACTGATGGCCAAGAGCGCGTTTTTTTTGGTGTATTTTCTGTGTATTTGGTACTTCCAGGTACTATCATTTTCACAGCTTTGGCTAATCTGTGTTACACCCTATTTATGCAACAGTAGTAACGATTTTTATACTAGACATTTTACTATCCCTGCTTAACACCAGTGGACCTTTTTGTGCTTTTATATGTGGTATTTTCGGTTCTGGTTACCGGTAACCTAATTTGATGAAGCGTCATCGAGGGGAGAAAATTCATGGGCACAGTGGCTACAATTGATGGGCACAGTGGCAACAATTGGTGGCATGGCACAGTGGCGACAATTGATGGCACAGTGGTAACAATTGATGGCATGGCTTAGTGGTGACAATTGATGGCACAGTGGCTGCGTTTGATGGGCACAGTGGCTGCGTTTGATGGGCACAGTGGCGACAATTGATGGGCACAGTGGCGACAATTGATGGCACAGTGGCGACAATTGATGGCACAGTGGCGACAATTGATGGCACAGTGGCTGTGTTTGGTATGGCACAGTGGTGGCAATTGATGGGCACAGAGGTAACAATTGATGGCACAGTGGCTGTATTTAATGGCACAGTGGTGAAAAATTATGGGCACAGTGGTGACAATTGATTGCACAGTGGTGACAATGGGCACAGTGACGATAAATGATGGCACAGTGGCTGCATTTGATGGTATGACACAGTGGCGACAATTGATGGCACAGTGGCGACAATTGATGGCATGGCACAGTGGCGACAATTGATGGCACAGTGGCTGCATTTGATGGCACAGTGGCTACGTTTGATGGGCACAGTGGCTACGTTTAATGGGCACAGTGGCTGCAATTGTTTTTTTTTGTTTCTTTTTTTGCGCCCCCCCAAAAAAATTTGAGCACCAGCCGCCACTGCACGTTAGGAAATGGACATGCATCCCACTTCAAACAGTGCCCTCACCATTATAAAGTAAAAGAGAAACCTCTTGACACCATCCAAGTACCTGATGTCACTCCTAACCTTTGTGATGACAACCTAGGTACCACAGTGTTTTATACTATGCGATGACAACAAAATAGCCTTATCAGTTGAAGACAGAGAGTTCATCAAAATAATGGACAAAGAATTCTTACAGGATGAATTCAGCTGGGTTGCACCATTACCTCTTCATGCTACAAGGGTCAAACTTGCAACCAATCATGAACAGGCTCTATCCAGATTCAACTCACTTCAGCGAACACTAATGAACAGGCCTGAAATGAAGGACCATTTCATCGTCTTTATGAAAAGGATCTTTGACAATGATCACGCCAAACCAGCTCCACCACTTCAAAGACAGGATGAGTGCTGGTCCATGCCTTTCTTCAGAGTGTATCATCCACATAAGCCAAAGCAAATCAGGGTAGTATTTGACTCCAGTACCAAGCATCAAGGCGTATCCCTAAACGATGTTCTTCTCACTGGTCCGAACCTAACCAACAACCTTGTAGGTGTACTTATTAGGTTTAGAAGAGAGCCAGTTGCCATAACTGCTGACATTGAACAAATGTTTCATTGCTTCATTGTACGTAAAGAACATAGGAACTTTCTAAGGTTTCTGTGTCACAGTGACAACAACATGGACAATGCGATGATTGAATACCGCATGAACGTACATGTTTTCAGAAATAGTCCCTCACCCGCTGTTGCAACATACGGTTTATGAAGGACTGCCCTTGTTGGAGAAAGGGAGTATGGCGTGGACGCTCAACACTTCGTTGAGAGAGACTTCTATGTGGACGATGGACTTAAATCTTTACCTACAGGTGAAGAAGCCATAGACCTGCTCCAAAGGACACAAGGTATGCTTTCTGAGGCCAACCTCAGACTACACAAGATTGCCTCAAAAGGTGTTGCTGTTATGAAAGCCTTTCAACCTGGCGATAATGCCATGGGTTTTAAAGACTTAAATCTGGGAGTGGACATACCACCTGTACAGAGAAGTCTGGGCCTACGGTGGGATTTAATAAATGATACCTTCGGCTTTTAAGTCAGCTCTGCAGACAAGCCATTTACCAAACGTTGTTTTCTGTCAGTGGAGAACAGTCTATACGATCCATTGGGATTCGTAGCTCCTATCACCATACAAGGTAAATTCCTACTTAGACAGCTCTCAGAGACTATTAAAGATTGGGATGCTCCACTACCAATAGACCAGCTTTCAAAGTGGAAACAATCTCTACATGCCTTAGATGGAATCCATATACCTCACTGCTACACTCCTGCCTCCCTTGCTACAAGTCAAAGGAAAGAGCTTCACATCTTCTCAGATGCATCTACTGAGGCCATAGCAGCTGTCGTTTACCTTAAGGTAAGAGACTCTTCTAATCAAGCCCACATAGGGTTTCTGTTTGGGAAAGCTAAGTAAGCACCAAAGCCTGAACACACGATTCCCAGGCTTGAACTTTGTGGAACTGTGCTAGTTGTAGAAATAGCAGATTTCATACTGCATGAGCTAGACATTCAGATAGATGACATCAAATTCTACACAGACAGCAAAGTTGTTCTGGGCTACATATACAACCAGACTAAACGTTTCTACATCAATGTCAGCAACCGTGTAGAGAGAATCAGGAAATCATCTATACCTGAACAATAGCATTATGTTCCATCTGAAATTAACACTGCAGATCATGCCACCAGGCCAATGTCTGCAAGTGTCTTTGCAAATTCGTCTTGGATAACAGGTCCTGAATTCCTGCTGGGTCATCCAGAGGAAACCACAGCTGATGTCTTCAGTCTTCTAGAACCTGACAAAGATCCAGAGATTCGCCCTGAAGTCGAGACCTTTGCCACTGATCTAAACCCTAACCTCCAAGTTGGGAGACCTTGTTCTGTTTAAGGACCAGCAAGCTGAAAGAATTGTATGGCCCATGGGACTTATTGTAAAGAGCTTTCCTACTGATGACGGTAAGGTACGCAAGGTGGAGGTGAAGGTTTCCAGACAAGGGACTGTAAAGACTTTCATCAGACCTATCACGGAACTTATTCTGCTTTTGCCTATTGGAGAATGAACTTGTTTGCTTACGCTGCTGGATCCTACTTGTGACTTCAAGAAGAATGTGCCTTGAACTTTAAGTGACACTTCTTGATGCCTTATGGCAGTTATTATTGTTGCATATATATGCATGTTCTTTTATGTCTTTCAGGTCTTCAAAACATCAAGGCAAATAACACTGTTTGTTATTTGCAGTTGCATCACTACCGTTCTGATGTATATAGTGACATTTACAATGCCAGACGGGGAGTGTGCCGCTCAATAGGCATATAATTTGTTGAATATACATAGGCCCGGATTCACATAGCACTTACGCCGACGTATCTCCAGATACGCCGCGTTAGTACAAATATGCGCCGTCGTATCTGTGCCCTGAATCCACAAACTTAGATACGGCTAAAAACAGACTTCATCCCACCGACGTAACCTGCCTACGCCGACGTAGAGTGGGCGCATATTTACGCTGGATGCATGTGGCGCTCCCATTGATTTTCGTTTCAAATATGCAAATGAGGGAGATACGCCAATTCACAAACCTACTTGCGTCCGGCGCATGAGTTTTACGTTCGGCGTAAAGTAATTCCCCATAGTGGATAAGGATAAGCCGCTGTAACTTACAGCGGCGTAGAGTAAATGGGACACGCCGTGCCGGCGGGGCAGGTATGTGGATCTGGCCCTTGGTGTCTTTAATAAAATCAACAAAATCAGAGCGGAACATATTCCAGAGGGTAGTATTGGGGGCATTAGTGGTAGGTTGACTAAAGCACATAAACCCGAGGTAAGTATAGTAACTAGTCCTATTTGCAATCTCGGAACACCCAATAAGAGTACAGTATGTGACCTGTCTAAGCTACGTGCCATGTTTACCAATACCAGGAGTCTGGCGGACAAGACAGGAGAACTAGAGATACTGTTGTACGAAGAGAATTTAGATATTGTGGGAGTTTCGGAGACTTGGTTGGCTGGCAACCATTCAAGGGTATTCCCTTTTTTGCAGGGATAGAAAGGGTAAAAAAGGGTTAGGGGTTTGCCTGTATATCAAGAATAATGTACAAGTTAATGTGAGAAATTACATCACTAAAGGAGCTAGGAAGGAGGTGGAATTCTAATGGGTAGTGCTCCAAAGGGATGAAACTAAGGGGGGAATAATACTGGAAGTATGATATAGGCCCCCCTGAGGGCGAAGGGGGAGATGGACCTCCTATCACAATTTGGAATAGCAGCAAGGATGGGAAGTGTCATCATAATGGAGGATTTTAATTATCCAGACATAGACTGGGCGGAAGGAAACGCGCTGTAACATCCCTGCTATGCAATTACAGTAGTGCAATTGGTTTTAAAACTATAGAGGTCTCTCAGGTACAACCACCAGTTCTCTCTCAGAGTAAACAGAGAGTTTGGGGTTAATTCATCACAACCTCTAATGCACAACCAACTGAAAGACTGTAGATGCTTATTCCCTCATAAGCAACTAACTGAGGGGGAAACAGGTAAGTATCTCAGATACAGACAAGGTAGATTGGAAGTGACTGTTATCTTAAACATGCAAGGTATACTGCCAATCAACAAACACAGACTATAGGTAAAGCAGGTAGTATATGGTACTTGCGGTTCTGCTGAATGTAGTAGTAGCAGATGATGTAGGAGATATATGGAAGTCCCAAGCAGATGCAAGCTATCAAGGTGACAGCAGGTGTCCAACAAACAGGAACCAAAGACAAGTCCGGGTCACAAGCCATGGGTCAAGGGCTGGAGACGGTAGAGGAAGTCCGAAGGTACAGGCCGGGGTCAAAGGACAGGAGATAGCAGCAATCCAAAGTACAAAGCAGAAGGTCAAAAGCCGGGGTCAGTCTAGGAGCTCAAGATCTATACAGGTACAGACAGGGAGATCAATAACAATGAACTGACCCTGCTCTCAAAGTGAGGCAGGGCTTTATACCCTGGCTAATTGGGTAATCTGCATCAGCTGAAACAAGATAGACAGGTATAGAATGTAATGGGATCAGGCAATCAGTACCTAGTTCAGCACCAGGCTTCAATGGACAGCAACAATCTAAACTGAAAGGTGGCTCAGAGGCAAGGTGTTGGGATAGCAATGGAGAGGACCTGGGTTCAATTCCACCCTGAGGCGCGACCACACCTCGCTGTCTGTTTTGCACGATAGGGATCGTGACACGCGCATTTGTCTAAGGCTCACGAGTTCCTAAATGTCTTAGGCGCCGTACACACGGCAGAGAACCTCGACGGGCAGAACACATCGTTCCGCCCGTCGAGGTTCTCTCCCGGCCGTCGAATTCGGCGACCCGCACGTCGGGAATGGCAACCAGCCATTCTTCCAGGCGGGCCGTCGAGGAAATAGAGAGCGTGCTCTCTATTTCGGCTCGACGGGCTTCCCGACGGGAAGCTCGCTGAGACCGTACACACGGCCGAGGTCCTCGCTGGAATGTGCATTCCAGCGAGGTTCTCGCTGATTTTCAGCGAGAACCTCGGCCGTGTGTACGGCGCCTTACAGGACAATTTCATGGGTCAGATGGTAGGCAAAACTAGAAACAAAGCGTTACTAGACTACTGATTATTAACAATACAGACCTGATCACAGATGTGGAAATACGGGGCAATTTAGGAATCAGCGATCACAGGTGAATTAGCTTCAGTATAAATCACACAAATAGAAAACATAGGCCCGGATTCACAAAGCACTTACGCCGACGTATCTCGAGATGCTCCGTCGTATCTATGCGCCGTACCCACAGAACAAGATACGCCTGAAAATAGGCTTCTTCCGACCGACGTATCTTTCCTACGCTGGCGTATCGTGGGCGCTAGGGATGAGCCGAACACCCCCGGGTTCGGTTTGCACCAGAACGTTCGAACAGACCGCGGGTTCGCACGAATATTTCGAACCCCATTGAAGTCTATGGGACCCGAACGTTCGAATTTAAAAACGGTCGTTTTAAAGACCAAAATTCAATTAAAAGTTGGAAAACGTCGTTCAGAACCCGGGTCTTGCCCCAGGGAACATGTATCAATGGAATTTTTTTTTTTTAAACGGCCGTTTTTCCCGGAGCAGCCATTTTAATGATTCTTAAAGTGAAAAAAAAATTCCTATAAATATCACACCTGCTGGGTGTCTATAGTAGTGGCACGTGTTTAGAAATGTCCCTGCACAACATGAGATGACAAAATTGTTATTAGGCGCCCCTGTTAAACAAGGGCAGAAAAATTGTGCCTTGGGCACAACACTTGCAACCCCTCCCAATAACTCCAATTGGAGCACTAACACTAACTGCGCTCAGGTGGTATATAACAGCACACGTACAGTGACACTAACTGTGCTCAGGTGGTATATAACAGCACACGTCCAGTGACACTAACTGCGCTCAGGTGGTATATAACAGCACACGTCCAGTGACACTAACTGCGCTCAGGTGGTATATAACAGCACAGGTGCGGTGACACTAACTGCGCTCAGGTGGTATATAACAGCACAGGTGCGGTGACACTAAATGCGCTCAGGTGGTATATAACAGCACACATCCAGTGACACTAACTACGCTCAGGTGGTATATAACAGCACAGGTGCGGTGACACTAACTGCGCTCAGGTGGTATATAACGGCACAGGTGCGGTGACACTAACTGCGCTCAGGTGGTATAAAACAGCACACGTACAGTGACACTAACTGCGCTCAGGTGGTATATAACAGCACAGGTGCGGTGACACTAACTGCGCTCAGGTGGTATGTAACAGCACACGTACAGTGACACTAACTGCGCTCAGGTGGTATATAAAAGCACACGTACAGTGACACTAACTGCGCTCAGGTGGTATATAACAGCACAGGTGCGGTGACACTAACTGCGATCAGGTGGTATATAACAGCACACGTACAGTGACACTAACTGCGCTCAGGTGGTATATAACAGCACAGGTGCGGTGACACTAACTGCGCTCAGGTGGTATGTAACAGCACACGTACAGTGACACTAACTGCGCTCAGGTGGTATGTAACAGCACACGTACAGTGACACTAACTGCGCTCAGGTGGTATGTAACAGCGCTCAGGTGGTATGTAACACACACGTACAGTGACACTAACTGCGCTCAGGTGGTATGTAACAGCACACGTACAGTGACACTAACTGCGCTCAGGTGGTATATAAAAGCACACGTCCAGTGACACTAACTGCGCTCAGGTGGTATATAACAGCCCACGTACAGTGACACTAACTGCGCTCAGGTGGTATATAACAGCACACGTCCAGTGACACTAACTGCGCTCAGGTGGTATATAACAGCACATGTGCGGTGACACCAAATGCGCTAAGGTGGTATGTAACAGCACACGTGCGGTGACACCAAATGCGCTAAGGTGGTATGTAACAGCACACGTGCGGTGACACCAAATGCGCTAAGGTGGTATGTAACAGCACACGTGCGGTGACACCAAATGCGCTAAGGTGGTATGTAACAGCACACGTGCGGTGACACCAAATGCGCTAAGGTGGTATGTAACAGCACACGTGCGGTGACACCAAATGCGCTAAGGTGGTATTAAACAGCACACGCACAGTCAGAGCGACTGCGTTTCTGTGCAATTCAATAGCCCACTTGCATTAACAGCAACTGCCTTTCTGTGCAAATAAATAGCACACGTGCAGTTAATGCGTCTATGTGCAATTAACTAACACGTGTACACTAACACGTTAGAGCATCAAGCACAATCTCCTGCCTGACAGATACTAATGGCAGAACTAGCTAAGCTATACAGTTTATAAATATATTGACAACTCCTAGGGATGTCAATATATTCTCTACAAACTGTACATTTAACTATACTAACTAGTAGCCTCCCTGATCTATCTATCTATCTATCTATCTATCTATCTATCTATCTATCTATCTATCTATCTATCTATCTATCTATCTATCTATCTATCTATCTATCTAATCTATCTAATCTATCTAATCTATCTAATCTATCTAATCTATCTATCTATTTCAGGTAGAGTTAGGCTGCAGTATCAGTGATACTGCAGCCTAACTGTCACTTTAAGCCGGCGTTTCTGTTTTCTGTAACCAGAAAACAAGAAACGCCGGGTTGGAGTTCCGATGCGAGCGGCGTAATTGAATTTCGCCATCGCAACTTTAATTTAAAAATGGCGCCGGGGGCGTTCCCGCTGATTAACGCCAAAATAATATGTTAATCAGCGGGAATCGGCAATTCACGATCGTATTCGGGCGCGACGCAGTGACTTTCCGACGTTTCCGTAAGCGATACGCGGCGTAAAGATAAAGCAGCCCCCTAGTGGAGTATCCTATGCTACGTATAGCCGTCGTCATCGCGTCGAAAAACAAAAAATTTGCGTCGCTTGCGTAAAACGTCCATGAATGGGGATTTGACGTCATTGACGTTCACTGACAGAATTTGGAGCATGCGCACTGGGATGCATTGACAGTCGACGCATGCGCAGTACGTTCGCCGCGGGATCGCGCTTAGTTTAAATAATACACGCCCCGTACCCGTCCAATTTGAATTCCGCCGGCTCTTTTTTTGATACGCTGCCGCAACTTTAGAAGCAAGTGCTTCATGAATAACAGCACTTGCTCCTAAAATTTCACCAGAGTAACGTAAATGAGAAACGTTACTCCAGATTAAAGATGCTCCCATCTACCTGAATCTGGCCCCATCTATCTATCTATCTATCTATCTATCTATCTATCTATCTATCTATCTATCTATCTATCTATCTATCTATCTATAGAGACACTGTGGGGTAGATTCACATAAAGATATGATGGTGTATCTACTGATACACCGTCGTATCTGTGAGATCCGACGCTCGGATCTATGCGGCTGATTCCTCGAATCAGGTTCCGCATAGATCTCCCTTAGAGCCAACTGGTGTAAGTGAGTTACACTGTTGAATCTTAGGCTGCAATCTCCCGCCGTCCGCTAGGTGGCGCTTCTGTTAGTATAAGCGACGAATATGCAAATTAGGAGAACTGCCGATTCAGAAACGAACGCCCGGCCGTCGCTTTTTTTTTACGTAGTTTGCGTTCGGCTTTTTCCGGCGGATAGTTACCCCTGCTATATGCGGGGTAAGTGCGGCGTATCCTATGTTAAGTATGGCCGTCGTTCCCACGTTGAGTTTTGAATTTTTTACGTCGTTTACGTAAGTCGTTCGGGAATACGGCCATACGTTAATTGCGTTAACGTCAAAAACAATGACGTCCTTGCGACGTCATTTGAAGCAATGCACGCTGGGAAATTTATCCGGCGGCGCATGCGCAGTACGATCGGCGTGGGGACGCGCGTGATTTAAATAGTAAACTCCCCCTAGCCGCGGAATTTGCATTCCGCCAGGGGATTTATGATCCGCCAGGGCAACTTACGAGGCAAGTGCTTTCTGAATACAGCACTTGCCTCAAAAACTGGCGCAGGCGGATCGTAAAAAAGATAGATCACGCGGATCAAAAGATCCGCTGATCTATGTGAATCTACCCCTGTGTCTCTATCTATCTATCTATCTATCTCTCTCTCTCTCTCTCTCTGTCTGTCTGTCTCACTTCTCTAAGCAAGCCGGAACACACTACACGAGGTCGCCCGGGAGGTGGCCTTTTATAGTGTGGGGCGTGTGCTAAAGCCCTGAGCCCTAATTGGCCAAAGCACCAAGGCTTTGGCCAATTAGGTCTCTTCGTTTTTTGGGCGCTGTGATTGGCCAAGCATGCGGGGTCATGGTGCATGCTTGGCCAATCATCAGCGTGCAACGCCGCAGTGAATTATGGGTCATTCGAATTTGGCGCGAACGACCCGATTTGTTTGTTTTCGACGAACGATCGAGCGGCCAATGTTGGATGCGAACATGTGTTCGCATCGAACACGAAGCTCATCCCTAGTGGGCGCATATTTACGCTGGCCGCATCTGGTGCGCCCATTAATTTTCTATTCAAATATGCAAATGAGGGAGATAAGCCGATTCACGAATGTACATGCGCCCGGCGCAGGCTACTCGCGGTGTGCGTACGTTTTACATCCGGCCTAAAGTTACCCCTCATAAAGCAGGTGTAACTCAGCAACAGACGTGCACAGGTCAGCTGGAGAGCAGCTACAGCAGCACTGTTACGGACGAGCTGAGCAACCATACTTGCAGGACAACACAACTGTATGCCAACATGCTAGGGGCAGCCATGGTCATAGCACTACTGCGTCTACAGGCACGGAGGAGGAGGGCACGGGAGAGGATATACCGAACGCGCATGAACGTCTTTGGCTTGGGGGAATTGGAGGTGTATTGCATCTTCAGATTCAGCCCGGATGCCATGCTGGAGTTAGCCACAGCCCTGCATGATGAAATCACCAGCCAGACGGGACGCTCACATGCAGTGCAGCCACTGGTCAAGGTACTGGCAACACTCCATTTCCTTGCCAGTGGATCTTTTCAGCGTACAAGTGGAGTCGTGTCTGGGATGTCACAATCCACCATGAGCAGATGTGTGCACCAGGTTGTCCCCACAATCCTCACACGCATGTCCCACCACATCATCAAACCCACCCATGAGCATCTGCGGCAGAAGGCAATGCAGGATTTGTACAGAATTGCCAGATTCCCACGCACCATCTGGGCAATTGATTGCTCACATGTGGCACTATGGCCCCCCGTGCCACAGAGCACATATACCACAATCGTAAATAGTGGCATTCCATCAACGTACAGGTGATAGCCGATGCCCAATGCCTCATATGGCACGTCCATGCCAAACACCCAGGGGCCAGCCACGACAGCTACATATACCATCAAAGCAACATCCCAACAGAATTCGAACAGAACGTGTAGAGGGACAACTGGCTGGTTGGTGAGTGACATGGGTGTCAGGCATGACTGTCCGACCCCATGATGCAGACATCGCGAGGGGCACATTCACGACTAACATCCTCCTGTCTTTTCCCTTCCAGGTGGACCATATCCTCTTGGGCCTCATCTTCTGACTCCATACTGGAATCCCCAAACCAGATGAGAGAGAAGATACAATGCTGCACACATACGCACCCGTGCAGTGGTGGAGCGCACATTTGGCATCCTGAAGTCCCGTTTCCGATGCCTGGATAAGTCCGGGGGGACCCTGTTGTATTCCCCAAACTTTGTGTGTCAGATCATCGGTGTATGTTGTGTGCTGCACAACTACGCCATGAGAAAGGGCCTGGAGATTGACATATGTGATGACCTGACCCCCTACCCACACAGTCCCCCCCTGAACGAGGCTACCCCGTCTGCTGAGGGAAGAGCAGTCAGGAGGTGCCTCGTGGTAGGCATATTTGCACGTTAAACACACACATTCATCATGGCACACGGACAATGCACGCATGCACACCACTGTGGTGCCTAGCTCACACACACCACATCTACCTCACTTTGGATTAGCCCAAGTACACCATGCAGGACTTGGGAGCAGCAAAGCCTCAAATCATGTTGCTGTCCATTCATACCACATTCACACGGCCGTGGGGATAACCTCTCCCCAACGACCCAGGGTGACACCCCTTACTGGCAGGAATGTCACCCACATTTACACACCAGTCAGACTGTAGCCTGCACTCCTCACCGTGTGCAGATACTACTAAAAAAAACTCATATTTTGAACACATAAATAAAAATAAAAAACTCATAACCTGAGCATAAAATAAAGAAAACTCATATCCTGAGCATAAAAAGAAAAAAAAGAAAAGGCACTCATCTGCCCTGTCGTGGGCCATGCATGGTGCCACGGCTCCTGCTCCTCAGTTGCCTCAGTTGGGCGTATTTATGCTCTGGGCGTAGGCAGTGAGCCGGCGTATCTCAGGGGTTACGCCGGGCGTAGTTGTGAGCATGTGCATAGGGGTGCGGGACATATGTCCACGTCACGGCGCATGCGCCGTTTGTTCGCCCTTTCATTTGCATGGGGTCACCCTTCATTTAAATGGATCACGCCCACTTCCTTACTACTTTGAATTACGCCGGCTTACGCCTACAAATTTATGTTATGCCGGCGCATCGTTGGGAGCATTTCCTTTATGAATACCATGCTTGCCTCTCCAAATTGTGCCGGCGTAGCGTAAATGAGATGCCCTACGCTGGCATAAAGATGCGCCAATCTACGTGAATCCGGGCCATAAGGGGAATACGATACTGAATTTAAAAAGAGCCAACTTCCCTAAACTACAAACCTTGCTAGAATATATAAATTGGGATAAAATATTTGGAACAAAGAACACAGAGGAGAGATAGGTTTGCTTTAAGAGCATATTAAATAAGGGCATTAGCCAGTGCATCCCATTGGGAAATAAATTTAAAAGAGCGAACAAAAGTTCTGGATGGCTTAACTCCAATGTAAAAATGCATGTAAAATGCAAGAAATAAAAGACTGAGGGATCTTCATCAGCATTCAGACTCAGACTTTACAAAGAATACAACAAGAAATGTAAGGGTGCAATTAGGGCGGCTAAGAAAGACACATAATGGAGCAGAGCAAACAAATCCCAAGAAATTCTTTAACCACTTGACGACCACGCTATAGATAAAATACGTCTACAGCGTGGTCGAGTTATTCTGGGAGGACAGACAGAAAAAATTGGAGTCGCGCTACAAAATAACATGTGGTGTAACACTAAAATGAATAAATTGTGTAATTAACGCCAAATTGTGCAGAAATATCACATAAAATTAGCATTTAGTGAACACAATAATAGTGAACAGTGAGCATAAATCATTAGAAGTCCATGTGGTGATCATACAGTCCATCAAGGGAGATTCTTAAAGAAACAAAAGGTCCCCAGTGTAGATAAATCCACAAACAGGTGTAACAGCAAATAATGGTATCCACAATCAGCAAGGAGCAAAGGGAACATCCATTCATTTCAGCCAGTTGGTGTATTCAGCTCAAAACGATCATGTGTCAACCAGTGGTCCCATATAGAAAATCGAAAGAGATCCACATAGTGTAAAACCATACATTTATTGGATAAAAAGAAGATTGTGTACACTTACATCAATCCAAAATAAAACAGCATATAAACAAGTAAGCCGGCCGGCGTATGGAGCGTGTACCCGTCTTCCGGTGTCCTGGATGGAAAAAATATGTAAAGAAAGTAATATTTTTGTGTTATGAATAGAGCGACTCAGATGTTGCCTTTCCTCCATTATATTTGTTTTGTTTCCTTTTTATTGCTTGAGTTATTATGTATGTATGGGAATGGTCAATACTGTTATTATCCTTACATGGAGACATAGATAATGCTTTCTGTTTGAAATGAGGGCAAAGAAGTTATAACTCATCAATATAGGGCAAAAGACTGAAGATGTTATGTTCAAGCTCCATTATGTTTGAAATGGGTTCAAACCTCCTCCCCCTCTTCACCCTGATGTTTCTGTTTGCACATGAGAAGGACTTTGAGAAGGAATGTGTGCTCTGCTTCTACCATCCCCCTCACATCCTGTGTTAAATGGACTGCTCAACAATTCAACAAACTGTTTTAAAGCACAGACATTTCTTCTGGACTGTCCCATGTTATACGTCAGAACCCCTGGAAACTGAATAAAGTTTTGCATGGGAAACCCCATAGAAGTTATACTGGACTGTTCAACATTGGAAGGAGTTTTAAACAAAGGGAGAAAAGCACATGTTGCTGGATGGGCGTGGATGAGGGCGTATGTGGGGTGTGCCAATGGTTGGATGGGAGGGAACTGGGTGTGTTTTTATCATGTGAGGGTGTGTACTTTTTTATGTGAACCAATTACGTGCCTGTGTTATGAGACGGCCCCTAGCAAATAAATTGGCTGGGGCTGCCTAAACTCAGCCCCTTCTTCTTCTTCTCTGCTGGCAACCATGTCTCCATTCATTCCATTTCCTTTCTCTCTACTGAAGACATCTCCTGCCTTTTTCTTGATTGCAGTAAGATAATGCCAGCCTCCCTGAGATTGAGAGGAGACTAATAATTAATCAGAGTCTCTAATAGTTCCTTTTCAATTGGCGCGCAACGTAGATTTTTTGAATTCGAAGCAGGACATCAGCGCTGCCCACACGAAACTGTTTGAGAGCTGCGGGGAGCCTAAGGCGGAGGAGAGCGTCATGAACTCTAAGCACCAGGTAAGTCGGTTTTTTTGTTGACTAACTTGCCTGTGCGGCTTCTGCCTCTGAGCCCCCTCTTTTCTCACTCGGTTTGTATGCGCATTCCTAGCTTCGCTAAGGCGGTTCCTTGTTCAAAAACTTCGAACCATCGGGCTGGGTTATCAGGCTGCAATCTATTGTCTTGTGTGTTATCGTGTTCTGTGTTGCATGAATGTGGCCATGTTACTCGGTGGTCGTCTGTAGAGTGTAATAGTGTAATAGGCCCCTTTTCGTTGTGGGGTTCAGCTGAAGCTGAGGGTCTCTTTTTGAGAGGCAAATAAGCTGATTGTTAAGACGGGGCGTTGTGGCGAAAAGTCCAGTGAACGCAGTAATATCTTGGTCAGTTATCGGATCTGTTGTGTGTATGCGTGTGGTATACATAACAGATTTTTTTTTTTTTTGTTTTTATAATTCGTTGTGGGGTTCAGCTGAAGCTGAGGGTCTCTTTTTGAGAGGCAAATAAGCTGATTGTTAAGACGGGGCGTTGTGGCGAAAAGTCCAGTGAACGCAGTAATATCTTGGTCAGTTTATCGGATCTGTTGTGTGTATGCGTGTGGTATACATAACAGATTTTTTTGTTCGTTTTTTTGTTTTTATAATTAGTTGTGGGGTTTTTGAGGTGTTTCCTTGTTTGAAGTACAAGGCGGGGGTTAGGTTTTTCTCGGGGGTTAGGGTTTTTGATATTACCGCCCTGCAGACGGGGTTGCTGAGAATGGCCATGTTCTGTTTGTAATCTTGTATCAACTGTGTGTTCCTTCTGTGCTTGAACTTTTTTTTCTTACACTTTTGTCCTTGCCTGCAGCAACCACCCCACCCCCCCTTCCCTTAGCTGCTGTGTTTAAGGTAACATGCTTCCAAAAGTTTTTCTTTTTGCCTGCAGCTCACCTCCTCCCTCCTTTCTGCACGTTTAACCCTTTGCTTGCTGAGAGATTAGCTTGCCTTTTCCTGATTTTCCCTGCTGCCCACAATACGTCCTGCTGTGCTTTAAGTAATTAGACTATGCCTAAATAACCTATTGTGTCAGTAGCTGCACACTTTTCTCTTGATACACTCAAGTTTAATCGCTATCTTTGCTCCAGTATATGCCATCTGTGCCTGATAAACTTTTCTTCCCACCCTCTCCTCCCTTTTATAACGTCATTGATTCTTTTTCCAAAATCCTTGCTTGAACAAATAACATAAAACTAAAAATGGTTGCCTGAATCTCCCTCCATTTTAAATTATTCCCGCCTCTTCTTGGCCCATCCCTTCTTTTTCTTCTCCTTCTTCATCGTCCATACATGCCTCTTCTTGGCTCCTCCCCTTTCTCCTTCACCCACCATTACACAAAATAACCCTTTCCTCAGCTTTCACTCACTTTTAACTACTACCTTTTCGCCTGTAACCATTTTCCTTTTTTAATGCTGGTGGGCAATACTCCTACTGAAACACAAGTAACCAACTCGCTCTTTTGCTTAATCTCCCCCCTGTGTATATGATGTTCTGTTTTCTGTGTAGAAAGTAAGTTGTTTGTCTTGTGTTTAGGGTCCATTGTGTTGCATATTGTGAACTTTCTGCTCTAATTGTTAGACAGTGCAAAACGTTATATGTTCTTACATCTTGTATTTTCTTTTCTTGAGCTCTGCTTTTCTATTACTGGAAATAAAACTCTTTATTTCCCTCTTTCTCTCTCTCTTGTCCTCACCTATTATACCCTTTCTTCTTCGTACTCCATCTTGCCCCCCCTCCTCTCTGACTGCCACCCCTCCTTCCTGATCGCCCCTCCCTTCTCTATTTTGCCGCCTTTTTGTTTGCCCCTCCCTTTCTTCTTCGTACTCCATCTTGTCCTTCCCCCCCCTCCTCTCTGACTGCCCCGCCCATCTTCTCCATACTCCATTTTGTTTTTCATTTAAAAGACAGGCTGCTGTTTTGCGACTTGTTACACGTTTATGGCAACTATCGATGTTATATAAGACGGAGTTTTGGTGGATCACACTGATTTAGATATTTTTCGCATATATTGTGTGATCTGTGGGGACCTGTCTCTCTGGGTTGCCTCTATACACACCCTGACGATGGTATGCATTGCATGACCTGATATATAAAGGGCTTTTTGCCAGTTTAGCTGTTGTCATGTGATGCCCAAGCCTGTTGCTCTTGTCCATTCCTTCCCCTTAGGTTCTGTCCAAATGTTTGTACGATGCCCGGCTCCGAATGCTCGAGGCCTTGCCCCATCTTGCCCTGTCCTGCCCCATCCCTGAACGCAGTTGGTGTCACCCGCTACGTGCCTGGAGGTGCATGGGCCTGTCCCGGGTGCCCTCCGTCCCGGATGCTCCTACCGGCCCTTTTTCTCTCCTTGAGTTTGTACAAGGGGGGAGTAGGATACTACAATTCTATTGTACAAACACGGAAAAAAGAGAATTGACAGGGCCGTAGGCCTCGCCTGGTGGATGGCCGAGATGGTAGAATAAGGGTGAATAAATCCTTGCGTTCATTGCTACTGTCCTGGTGCTCACAGTCACAAATGAAGGATGAAGGCCTCTGGGTATCACATCAGAACAGGTTTTACATATAACGTTTAAACGGTTTTATTCCACATGCCATGACATGCCACCTTCAGGGTTAGTGGGTAAATGGCCCCAAGGGGGGAGTATTTATTATCCCTTTTGAAGTCTTGTTTGAAGACAGTCTCTAAAATAGGTTGCTATGGGCGATGACAGTTGCAATTACAGTCTGGTACTTTGAAAATTATGTGACCACTTTTGAAAAGTAATTAACTAATATCTGTGTACGAGTTTTTTTTGCATTTTTCGATGTAGGTACCGATAATTATCGATATCCCCTGGGTGACGATTAAAAGGTTCCTTCACAAAAACATTCTCTGGAGATATGATGGACTGTACCACCCACGTCTGAATGAAACTAAATATCTTTTTTCAAATACATGTCATTGTGACCATTGGGGAATTTGTGGGTTGGAATATAGCTGATATATGTGTGATATATGCCCTAATGTATAGAGTGGCCCCAGACAAGTTTAAATCAAGAGATGAAGTAACTACAGGTTTTGAGTCCCATAATCACTGTGATATATCTCATAGGATAATTAGTTAAATAATGTTAGAGTGTAAAGAAGTTCTTTAATGAGATAATTGAGTTTAATATGGTCTGTAGATGTTTATGATATGTCAAAGCACAAACATGGGATCAGAAAAAAGG
Organism: Rana kukunoris; assembly: GCA_029574335.1. Lineage (NCBI taxonomy): Eukaryota > Metazoa > Chordata > Amphibia > Anura > Ranidae > Rana > Rana kukunoris. Next base: position 91,338,143 of record CM056054.1, read on the forward strand.
TTTAAGAGAGAATTGTTGATTAAGGTTGTGTAAAGAATTGTATAAAAACTCAAATGATGGTAAACAGCATGGTATTTGGTATTTAAACAGAAAATCCTACAGATCTGGTTGCAAGCAATGTTTACAACAGATTCTAAATAAAAATAGTAAAATATGAAAGCTATGTTCAATCAAAAAATAATAATAAAAATAGTAAACATAAAAAATTAGATAAAAATAGGAAAAATTAAAAAATTTTTGATAAAAAATAGAATAAAAATAAACAAGTGGTAAAAAGTTTTATAATATGACGTTTCCGACAGAGCGGTTGGTTGAAGTAATTGGAGAAATTTTCTTGGAGGAAAACGCTGGTCGGTTCATGCGCAGGGACTGATCTGTGGGTTTCGTAAGATTTCTCTTTTAAACAATCTGTTGTCACTGTTTTAGTAAGAAATGTCAAATTGTAATATAATAGACATAATTCTTGGCATATATACAAACTAAATATGTTTAAAAATTTTGAAAAAGCGTAAAAAAATGAGAAAAACGGCACAATTCGATTGTAAGGTATATGGTGCATCTATAACTCCTATACAATCTTCTCCAAGTAAATGGATAGGAAACAGATGTTTCCTTTGAGAAGAGAATTAAGGATATGTGATCCTAGCTGTTGGAGATCAGATCAGGTTACACAGTCCCACATGCTGTGTGTTTTCAGATGGCAGAAACTATGTGACTTTCCAGGAATGGGTTGTAAATGACTCTGAGAGTTTATTGAGAGGTTTTGAAGGCAAAGATATCTGAGTTTATGTTAAGTAGACTTTTAAAGTTTTTATAAATATATGGCACATCTTTCTTTTAATAACACAATCGCTTGGAGATCTGAAAGAAAACCCTTATCTTTAAAACTAGTTTTTGCCAGAGATAGAAATGTTTCTCTTTTTCTCTCTCTCTCTCTCTCTTTCCATTTCTCTTTCTTTCTCTCTCTCTCTTCCTCTCTTTCTCTTTCTTTCTCTTTCTTTCTCTTTCTCTTTCTTTCTCTCCCTCTCTCTTTCTCTCAAACTCACACTCTCTCTCTCTCTCTCTTTCTCTCATAATTCACTAAACTATGGGGTTTTTGCACCATTTGTTTTGAAGAATATCTTACTTTAAGGGTGTCATTTCAAAGAGAATAAAACATGGAGTTAATCTGCATAGGTTAAGAAAGGTCAGATAAAATAGTGAAAACTAAAGATATGATATGAACAGATGATACAGCCATATTTATGGATTAAAATGTCACTTTCCAAGCTTCAGATTGACGAATGTATTAATGGAGGGAATATTGGCCCTTATATTTGGATCCGTGTAGGGGAACAATGAAACTTCTGAATGTTCGTTTATGCTGAAGGCTGCTATGTTTGTTTAAACAGTCATGTGACAAGACCATTCATGCTGTATGATCAGTTCTGAAAACTAGTGTAATGTAATGAATAAGTTCCTTTAGGGAGTAAAATATTTAGGAAAGAGCCCAATATAAAATTAATGTTCTTCTGGAAAATTAAAATGTTTATGATTGGAAATATAGTAAGAAGACAAATACAGGAATTTGGTGAAACGGATGCTTTTATGAAATTTAAGTTAGTAATGGAAATGAAGCAGATGGCCCTAATGAACTAGGGGGGTGCCTTTTAGAATGTCACCTGAGGACAGTACTTTTGGGTGATAACACATTTGTACTTAGGTATAGCAATTTTTGTTTCTGCTTATATGGGTTTACGATAATGTTTTGTTGTATTGACCGTGTCCTCTGTTACAGTCCTTGCCTGTTAAGAAAACACATACCACATTTAAAATGATTAATTTAGGGGGGCCTGTCCTGGATGGAAAAAATATGTAAAGAAATTAATATTTTTGTGTTATGAATAGAGCGACTCAGATGTTGCCTTTCCTCCATTATATTTGTTTTGTTTCCTTTTTATTGCTTGAGTTATTATGTATGTATGGGAATGGTCAATACTGTTATTATCCTTACATGGAGACATAGATAATGCTTTCTGTTTGAAATGAGGGCAAAGAAGTTATAACTCATCAATATAGGGCAAAAGACTGAAGATGTTATGTTCAAGCTCCATTATGTTTGAAATGGGTTCAAACCTCCTCCCCCTCTTCACCCTGATGTTTCTGTTTGCACATGAGAAGGACTTTGAGAAGGAATGTGTGCTCTGCTTCTACCATCCCCCTCACATCCTGTGTTAAATGGACTGCTCAACAATTCAACAAACTGTTTTAAAGCACAGACATTTCTTCTGGACTGTCCCATGTTATACGTCAGAACCCCTGGAAACTGAATAAGGTTTTGCATGGGAAACCCCATAGAAGTTATACTGGACTGTTCAACATTGGAAGGAGTTTTAAACAAAGGGAGAAAAGCACATGTTGCTGGATGGGCGTGGATGAGGGCGTATGTGGGGTGTGCCAATGGTTGGATGGGAGGGAACTGGGTGTGTTTTTATCATGTGAGGGTGTGTACTTTTTTATGTGAACCAATTACGTGCCTGTGTTATGAGACGGCCCCTAGCAAATAAATTGGCTGGGGCTGCCTAAACTCAGCCCCTTTTTTCTCTGCTGGCAACCATGCTTGTCTTCTCATTCCATTTCCTTTCTCTCTACTGAAGACATCTCCTGCCTTTTTCTTGATTGCAGTAAGATAATGCCAGCCTCCCTGAGATTGAGAGGAGACTAATAATTAATCAGAGTCTCTAATAGTTCCTTTTCACCGGGTCCTCACACGTGATGCGCTGACGTCAGAGCGTCGCCTCCCGACGTTTCGTCTCAATAGGGACTTGATCCCGTGATCTTCTTTTTATCCAATAAATGTATGGTTTTACACTATGTGGATCTCTTTCGATTTTCTATATGGGACCACTGGTTGACACATGATCGTTTTGAGCTGAATACACCAACTGGCTGAAATGAATGGATGTTCCCTTTGCTCCTTGCTGATTGTGGATACCATTATTTGCTGTTATTGATCTCAGTGAGATCAGAGACTCTGGTAAGGGTCAGTGTTTTCTGTGCGGTGGAGGTTTCTGTTTGTCATTACTCACACCTGTTCGTGGATTTATCTACACTGGGGACCTTTTGTTTCTTTAAGAATCTCCCTTGATGGACTGTATGATCACCACATGGACTTCTAATGATTTATGCTCACTGTTCACTATTATTGTGTTCACTAAATGCTAATTTTATGTGATATTTCTGCACAATTTGGCGTTAATTACACCAATTTATTCATTTTAGTGTTACACCACATGTTATTTTGTAGCGCGACTCCACTTTTTTCTGTATATTTCTTGGTGTTGTATAACACCTTTGAGACGCTGCTCGCAATTGTTTATTCACTCAGATTTGCGCAATTTTTTTCTTGTTTATTCTGGGAGGACGTCTACATTATTCTGGGGCACGCTCCCGGAATCATCTGTGACTGACCCGGCGCATCACGGATCGCCGTAAATTGCCACTGATAGCAGCCGTTTACCACGTGATCGCTCCGTCAAATGACGGAGTGATCACTCCTCCCTCCCCTCTCTATACCAATCGGTACAGTGTAAGAGGATAGGGGGAGGGATCGGATGGCAGCTGCAGTGCTGTGGGCTGGATCTGTGACAATTGCAGTCACAGATCCACCCATCCATCCATCCCTCCATGCTCAGCCATCCCTGTGCAATACTCTGCAATACACTGTGCAATGCCTTGTGCAAATACTCTGCAATACCCTGTGCAATACACTGCAATTCCCTGTGCAATACACTGCAATACCCTGTGCAATACACTGCAATACCCTGTGCAATACACTGCAATACCCTGTGCAATACCCTGTGCAATACCCTGTGCAATACTCTGCAATACCATGTGCAATACTCTGCACCCAGCCTATAGGTGAGATGTGGGGTCTTATTGACCCCATATATCACTGTAAAGAGGACCTGTCATGCCATATTCCTATTACAAGGTATGTTTACATTCCTTATAATAGGAATAAAAGTGATCAAAAAATATATTTTTGTGAAAAAAAAGTGTCAAACTAAAATAAATAAAGTTACATGAACAATAGCATTATTTTTTTTAAAAGTGTTCTGTCCCCGTGTAGGGATGAGCCGAACACCCCCCGGTTCGGCTCGCACCAGAACCTTCGAACGAACCGACCCTTCACGTGAACATTTAGAACCCCATTGACTTCAATAGGACTCGAGCGTTTGAATTCAAAAGTGCTAATTTTAATGCCCCATATGCAAGTTAACATGTATCAATGGAAAAAAAAAGTTTTAAAACGGTCGTTTTTTTCTGGAGCATCGATTTTAATGATGCTTAAAGTGAAAAAAAAAATTAAAATTCCTTTTAATATCATACCTACTGAGTGTCTATAGTAGTGGCACATGATTAGAATCTCTCAAAATGAGATTACTATAAGAAAAAGGTGATTTAAAACTGCTTGTGGCTTTAATGTAATGTCTGGTCCCTGCAATATGGATGAAAATAAATCACTGATAAAAATAGCATGGGTTTCCCCACCCCCCTCGCCCTGGGTCATTACAAGCCCCTTTGGCTCTATATACTTTAAACAGCAGTATACAGGTGGTGCAAACAAGACAGAGACTGTAGATTTGTTGTAAAGTAGAATCTGTTTGTCATTTTCAACTGGTACTTCTTTAAAGTGTAGCTTCAGCCATAGAATCTTTTTTTAAGCTTTTCTGAAAACATAGAGAAGGGTTATCACTAGGGTTGTCCTGATACCACTTTTTTGAGACCGAGTACAAGTACCGATACTTTTTTTATGTACTCGCCGATACCGAATACCGAATTTTTTTTTTAATGTCATGTGACAGTATTTAAAAAAAAAATTTACAGAGATTTTTTTTGTTTTTTTTAGGGGGGGGGGATTGTCAGTGTGTTTTTTATTTTATTTATTTTTTACGTTTATTTTTATTTATTTAAAAAATATATATATTTATTGCAATTTTTTTTTTTTAATCAGCCCTGTTGGGGGTCTTTGAAAAGATAACAGGGGTCTTAACAGACCTCTGACATCTCCCCTTTAAGACAGAGAAAGGGACTAAGGACACAGATTCCCCAGTCCCTTTCTCTGCAGCCTCAGCTAAAATGAATGGAGAGAAGCTTCTCTCCATTCATAAACTGCAGCATGATAATCACAGGTTACAATGCTCAGTTATGTGAATGGACAGAAGTCAGTGATCACTGACTCTGTCAATTCGGAAAAGGTAGGAGCCGGGTTTAGTGGCTCCTACCTCCGCTCTCCCCCCTGACAGATTGAGGGGGAGAGCAGCACGGACAGACAGAGAAGACTGCACGAACGGACGGGGGGGCGGCACAGACGGACGGGGGAGCGCTGCACGGATGGATGGAGAAGACGGCACGGAGGGGGGAGAGCGGCACATATGGACAGGGGGAGGGGCACGGATGGACGGGGGAGAGCGGCATGGATGGACGGGGGGAGAGCGGCATGGATGGACGGGGGGAGAGTGGCATGGATGGACGGGGGAGAGCGGCACGGATGGACGGGGGGAGAGCGGCATGGATGGACGGGGGGAGAGCGGCATGGATAGACGGGGGGGAGAGTGGAATGGATGGACGGGGGGAGAGCGGCACGGATAGATGGGGGAGAGCGGCATGGATGGACGGAGAAGACGGCAAGGAGGGGGAGAGCTGCACGGAGGGAGGGGGGGATTGTGGCATGGACGGGGGGTAGTGCTGCACGGACGGGGGAAAAGACAGCACGGAGGGGAGAAGACTACTAATTCCCCTGCCTGCCCAGGTATCGGGTGAGGCATCAGAGCATTTCCCCCAAGTACAAGTACTCTGGGAAATGCTCGGTATCGGTACCGATACCGATACTAGTATCGGTATCGGGACATCCTTAGTTATCACCCCTGTAACATTTGTTTTGCTGCCTGTGTGCATCTGTTCAGAAGATTGCACCTCATTTTCTGTCCCAAAGACAAATGATTTTTTGAAAAAAATTCTTCTTTTTTTTTTTTTTAGATAAAGCATCAGTGGACAGGAGACACCTTTTACAGAAGAGAATTTCCCTTCCTAGGGGTAGATTTCCTCTCACTTCCTGTTGTCTCCTTCCATTTTTTTGTGTTTTTTAGGGGGGGGGGTGGATTGTCAGTGTGTTTTTTTATTTTTTTTATTTACGTTTATTTTTATTTATTTAAAAAAAAAATGTATTGCAATTTTTTTTTTTTTTAATCAGCCCTGTTGGGGGTCTTTGGAGAGATATCAGGGGTCTTAACAGACCTCTGACATCTCCCCTTTAGGACAGAGAAAGGGACTAAGGACACAGATTCCCCAGTCCCTTTCTCTGCAGCCTCAGCTAAAATGAATGGAGAGAAGCTTCTCTCCATTCATAAACTGCAGCATCGTAATCACAGGTTACGATGCTCAGTTATGTGAATAGACAGAAGTCAGTGATCACTGACTGAAAAGGAAGGAGCCGGGTTTAGTGGCTTCTACCTCCACTCTCCCCCCTGACAGATTGAGGGGGGAGCGGCACGGACAGACGGAGAAGACTGCACGGATGGACGGGGGGGAGAGCGGCACGGACGGACGGGGGGAGAGCTACATGGATGGATGGAGAAGACGGCATGGAGGGGGAAGAGCTGCACGGACGGACAGAGGGGAGAGCGGCACAGATGGACGGGGGAGAGCGGCATGGATGGACGGGGGGGGAAATCAGCACGGATGGACGGGGGGAGAGCGGCATGGATGGACGGGGGGAGAGCGGCACGCATGGAAGGAGAAGATGGCACAGAGGGGGAGAGCTACACGGACGGACAGGGGGGAGAGCGGCACAGATGGACGGGGGAAGAGCGGCACGGATGGACGGGGGAGAGCGGCACGGATGGACGGGGAAGACGGCAAGGAGGGGGAGAGCGGCACGGACGGAGGGGGGATTGTGGCACGGATAGGGGGGTAGAGCTGCACGGACAGGGGAAAAGACAGCACAGGGGGCAGAAGACTACCAATTCCAATGCCTGCCCAGGTATCGGGTAAGGCATCGGAGCATTTCCCCGAGTACAAGTGTGATGGATGGGAATATGGAAAAATTAATATTTTTGTGTTATGAATAAGAGCCACTTAGATATTGCCTTGTAAAAGTTACCATTTGAAATAAAGTGTATATGTTCCCGGATAAGATTGTTTTAAAGTTTAAAAATATGAAATTAAGTTTCAGAAGTTACCATTTAAATTGGAGTACAAAAGGACTGTATCTTAAAGTCACTCCATTTTCATCTCCTATGCCCCCCCCCCCCCACTGTGAAGAATGATGTTTCTGTGTGCACATGAGAAGGATTTTTTCCAGAAGAAAGCCTCTACCATCCCACTCACATCCTGTCTCCCTCCTAGCAAAGGAATGTTGACTTTTTGGAAAGAACTGACCGAAGGAGCTGACAATTGACTTTTTATTATGCCTGTGTGAACTGGCCAATGAGGGTCGCACGTAAAGTGGGTGTATCTGTATAATGAGACATATGATGTGAACCAATGAGAAGATTTTGTGTGTTTAATAAAACTGCAAAGCTGGGGTCTGCCCAGTCTCTCTGGCTGACCACGTTGAAGAGGTAAAGATATGACTCTGTGTGTGTCTCTAACTTTGCATGCTTTCTTGTAATTTGAAATCAGATCGGTAGAAATGGCCTGCCCTGAGATCGTGTCAGGAAATCTATTAATTAATAAGAGTCTTAGTATAATATCTATTACAATTTTGGCGCCGCAACGTTTGGTTTGCTCTAATGGAGAGACACGGCACGCCGAGATGCCATGAGGTGCGTCTGTGTGGATTAAGGGTGATCACCTCCATGGATGCGCTTCTTGCCGCCGTCCACTTCCATGCAGGCACCCTTCATTCTCACGGTCTTTGTGCTGTGCCTTAAACCATTCAAAGATGGGAAATTTTCTTGAGCAAATTTTTTAACCCATCGCATATTTCTACCGGTTTGATGTCTGTGTATGTCTTCTGTTGCTTTGAATGGGGCTATTTCAGCGATTATCTGTATGGAAAGGCGGTGGCACAGTTTCCTTGTCTGGAAGCAGAGTGCGGTAGTGAGTGTGGCCCGGTTGTACCGCATATGCCCTACCACTCTGTGTGTGACGAAAAATAAAATGAAAAATCATATTAATTCACACCCAGATTTATAGAAGGTGCACTAAATATTGTATATGCAAATATGTAATATAGAGATCAGATGTGATCTATGCATGCTTGTGTCTATAATATTTACCCCCATACAGACGAAAGGAGCACGTAAGGATTAAAGAGGGTGATATCATCACGGTTGCCCTATCAGCTTTGTGTTCCATATCGCTGAAAACGTCATATTCTGTGTTTTGTTTTGCGTTTGTCGTCTATGATTTCTGTTTTCTGTTTGCAGTTTTGTGTTCAGTCTGTTTCTCTGTCTGTTTGAATGGGTCTGTCTGTCGGTTTTTTTAAGGGTTTGTTTTATTTTTTTATTTTTTTTTTATAATTTTTTTTTGTATTCTGACTAAGGGAGTTCAGGTGGGCTTTAGCTAAGAGGAGCTGAGCGTTTTTTTTTTTTTTTTTTTTTTCAAAGCCATTGACTAAGTGAGTTCAAGGCGGAATTTAATTAAGGGGTTCATTAAGGGGGTAACAGCCGCTAAGGGAGTTGGCTGCGGTAGGCTTTTTAAGTAAGGGGTTTTTGGGGGGTTGCGTTGGCCTAGCGAGTAGCGCTAGGATTTGGCTTGGCTCGGAATAGTCAAGATTTGGCCTGGCACGGGGCCAGGATTTGGGGGAACTAGGGGTAAGGGGTACTTTTTTTTTTTTTAGTTATATGTTTTTGGGGTTATAGGCGTTCTACTTGACAGCGGACTGAAACAGTCGTATTCTGTGCGTATATTTGTTTCTGTCCTCAGTTTCTCTGCTCTGTACAGCTTCCTTTTTTAGGAATTGTCTGTGTGTGTGTGTTCGCTTCTTTCTCTTGTCTGCTGCTAACTCGAGGTAATCTTCCCCCTTCACATCCCCCCCCTCTTCCTGCTCTGTGTACAATAACCATTCTGTAAGGAAAACTTCCCCTCCCTTCACTCTCGGGGGCTTCCCTCCCACCCTTTTCTCCCCACCCCCCCTCTTGGAGTATCAGATTTTTTCTCAGTTTAACATTTGTTTGTTTCAAGAATTTTTTTTCTTTTCAAAGAATGCTGTACTTTTGTGCTGATGGCTTCCCATCCTCACACGGCATTCTTAACCCTTCCAATGTCGTATTCATCTCATGTTAGCTATTCTACAAAAAGAGGAAAAGGAAGAAAAAAGGGACGGAATGGAGTGGACGGGCTCGGGTTTCTCTGTCTGTCTGTGGGGTTCTGGGACGAGCTGCTACTTTTGGGAATGGGACTGATGTGTGCCTGATATACTTTATGTCAAGACTGCATCTATTGTTTGTTTCTGTCTTCAGGACAATTGAAATTGGTCCGTGTATGTCTGTTAGATTGTACACTGATTTATCAGAGAATTCGATTTCAGTTACTTTGTTGCAATTTAAAAATAGTAACTCAGAATATAATAGGTAAAAGAAGGGGGTGTTGTCTGCGCTGAAAGTGAACAGGGGGGGAGGAGGGGGGGTGTGGGTGATAGGGGTGAATGGATGGGACGGGTGGCTGGATAGGTGGATGCAGGTGGGTTTAGGACAACATGATAACCAACATAGTCGAAACAATGATGTGAATGAATATACACATAAGGGTGATAACCAATAAATACAAAAATTATTATTACAATAAGGAAAAACCCAACACACTAGCCAGTGTAATGTGAAACCAGTGAAAAACAATCCTAAATCCAAACTATAAGACCAGAGAAAATTCCATGAGGAAATGCCTCTGGATGGAAAAAATGTGAAATAAATAAAGTCTCTAGTGAAAAAACCCAAGAGTCCAAATAAGTCCAAATTGAAATGGTGGTGCCAGGAAAGGGTGACAGCAGAAAGCACCTCAGGTGGTCCCCAGCTCCTCACCTCAAGGCTATAGCTCGGATAGCCTGCAACAGCACCTCCCGGTGGAGGACAGTGATCCCTCGGCGGGGCAAGCAGCAGAGGCACTCCTCAGCGGTAAAGGTAAAGCAAAAAAGAAGAAAGCAAGTGAGTGACAATAAAAGACGTCTAGTAGGCAACTGGTGTCACTCGTACATCCACTCACCACGGGGTGATGGATGATGGGCCTATCTCCCACGAACAGCGAGTTCGTACTTCTAATGGCAGATATCCTCTTCTAAGCTGGCCAGATGGTCACTCACAACAAGGGATCTCTCAGATGGCATACATGATAAAAGAAACAGCTTATAGCGCAATCCCGCAAGGTAAAAAACACATTTAATAAAAAAATAAAACTCACATTTAAAACGATCCAAAAGGCACAAAACAAACAGACGTCAGGAACACACTGCGTCAGGCGTGTGGACTCTGTGGCTCCTAGGATCCCTACGCGTCTCGTCACACCTCGTAGGGATCCTAGGAGCCACAGAGTCCACACGCCTGACGCAGTGTGTTCCTGACGTCTGTTTGGTTTTGTGCCTTTTGGATCGTTTTAAATGTGAGTTTTATTTTTTTATTAAATGTGTTTTTTACCTTGCGGGATTGCGCTATAAGCTGTTTCTTTTATCATGTATGCCATCTGAGAGATCCCTTGTTGTGAGTGACCATCTGGCCAGCTTAGAAGAGGATATCTGCCATTAGAAGTACGAACTCGCTGTTCGTGGGAGATAGGCCCATCATCCATCACCCCGTGGTGAGTGGATGTACGAGTGACACCAGTTGCCTACTAGACGTCTTTTATTGTCACTCACTTGCTTTCTTCTTTTTTGCTTTACCTTTACCGCTGAGGAGTGCCTCTGCTGCTTGCCCCGCCGAGGGATCACTGTCCTCCACCGGGAGGTGCTGTTGCAGGCTATCCGAGCTATAGCCTTGAGGTGAGGAGCTGGGGACCACCTGAGGTGCTTTCTGCTGTCACCCTTTCCTGGCACCACCATTTCAATTTGGACTTATTTGGACTCTTGGGTTTTTTCACTAGAGACTTTATTTATTTCACATTTTTTCCATCCAGAGGCATTTCCTCATGGAATTTTCTCTGGTCTTATAGTTTGGATTTAGGATTGTTTTTCACTGGTTTCACATTACACTGGCTAGTGTGTTGGGTTTTTCCTTATTGTAATAATAATTTTTGTATTTATTGGTTATCACCCTTATGTGTATATTCATTCACATCATTGTTTCGACTATGTTGGTTATCATGTTGTCCTAAACCCACCTGCATCCACCTATCCAGCCACCCGTCCCATCCATTCACCCCTATCACCCACAACCCCCCTCCTCCCCCCCTGTTCACTTTCAGCGCAGACAACACCCCCTTCTTTTACATATACATTTTTCTCTCTGCCCAGGACAGAGTGTCAGGAGTCTGCTGCAGAATCCCCAGTCCACCTTCCAGCCCTATTCCACTCCCACCCATCCCCCTTGGTAGCGCAGGAGTCTTTCCATATATCAGAATATAATAGGATATTTCTCCAGAGGTTTGATACATATGGAAAAGACCTTTGATGCACATACTAAGCAATTTTTAAGTCTTTATTTTGCAATTAAAGTAACAGAAAAGATTGTAAGATCTAGTAGGATCGTATTACAGACATCTGATAAATCACTAAAACTTCTTCTACAGAAAATTGATTCAGGAGAATTCTAAGACAGATATTGCCCATTTGTTAAAAGCGTTACCTCCCCCTCCCCCAGCCCCCCCTTACACCCCCCTCCTCCTGGAAAAAAAAAAAGCCTGAGACACAGTTTTTTTATTTTTTTATTTTAAAGACAGGCTGCTGTATTACAACATGTTACACGTTTATGGCAACTATCAATGATATATAAGAAGGAGTTTTGGTGGATCACACTGATTTAGATATTATCGCATACATTGTGTGATCTGTGGGGACCTGTCTATATTTCTCACTGCCTTTCACTAGCTCTGATGGTAATATGACTTATGCTTAAATACATAAAGGGCTTTTTGCCAGTTTAGCTGTTGTCATGTGATGCCCAGGCCTATTCCTAAGATTCTTCCTTCCCTGTTCTGCCCACATGTTTGCTGAACGATGCCCGGCTCTCTGGAAATATGGGCCCTGCCCGAATGCTCGAGGCCTTGCCCTGTCTTGCCCTGTCCTGCCCCTATCACTGAACGCAGTTGGTGTCGCCCGCTACCTGCCTGGAGGTGCATGGGCCTGTCCCGGATGCCCCCGGCCCGCTGTCACACTGGCTTCTGTGCTCTGCGGCCTACCAGCCCTTTTTCTCTCCTTGTGTTTGTACAAGGGGGGAGTAGGATACTGCAATTCTATTGTACAAACACGGAAAAAAGAGAATTGACAGGGCCACAGGCCTCGCCTGGTGGATGACCGAGATGGTAGAATAAGGGTGAATAAGTCCTTGCGTTCATTGCTACAGTCCTTGCGCTCACAGTCGCAAATGAAGGATGAAGGCCTCTGGGTATCTCATCAGAACGGTTTTACATATAACGTTTAAACGGTTTTATTCCACATGATATACCATATCACACTCATTGTTAGTGGGCATAGTATTCCCCAAGGGTATTTATTATCCCCTTTTGAAGTCTTGTTTGAAGACAGTCTCTAAAATAGGTTGCTATGGGCGATGACAGTTGCAATTACAGTCTAGTACTTTGAAACTTATGTGATCGCTCTTGAAAAGTAATTAACTAATATCTGTGCACAAGTTTTTTGCATTTCTGTAGGTACCGATAATTATCGATATCCCCTGGGTGATGATTAAAAGGTTCCTTCGCAATAACATTCTCTGGAGATGAGATATGAACCACGTCTGAATGAAACTATATATCTTTTTTTCAATTACATTTGATTGTGACTACTGGGAATTTGTGGGTTGGAATATAGCTGATATATGTGTGATATATGCCCTGATATATAGAGGGGCCCCAGACAAGTTTAAATCAAGAGATGAAGTAACTACAGGTTTTGAGTCCCATAATCACTGTGATATGTCTCATAGGATAATTAGTTAATTAATGTTAGAGTGTAAAGAGGTTCTATAATGAGAAAATTGAGTTTAATATTGTCTGTAAATGTTTATGAATATCTAACCTAAACAACTGAAAATGTGTTAGGATATGATATGTAAAAGCACAAACATGGGATCAGAACAAAGGTTTAAGAGAGAATTATTGATTAAGGTTGTGTAAAGAACTGTATAAAAACTCAAATGATGGTAAACAGCATGGTATTTGGTATTTAAACAGAAAATCCTACAGATCTGGTTGCAAGCAATGTTTACAACCGATTCTAAAAAAAATACATATAAAAATAGTAAAAATATTGAAATATGAAAGTTATGTTCAATCTAAAAAATTATATAAAAATTGTAAAAGAACAGGAAAAAATTAAATAAAAATAAACAAATGTTAAAAAGTTTTATAATGTGATGTTACTGACAGAGTGGAGATTCTGATTGAAAGGAGGAGTTTCTCGTGAAAATGGCCAATTCATAGTTCATTAGGCTGGAACTAATCTGTGAGTTTCGTGAGATTTCTCTTCTAAACGATCTGTTGTCGCTGCTTTTGTAAGAAATGTCATATTGTACGTAATTTTTGCCATATATACAAACTAAATATGTTTAAAAATTTTGAAAAAGCGTTAAAAAATGAGAAAAAACGGTACAATTCGATTGTATTATATATATGGTGTATCTTCCGTATAGATTGTGTACAATCTCTCCAAGTAGTGGCAAACAGATGTTTAAGCAAAAGTTTCCCCTTGAAGGCTATGTGATCCTAGCTGTTGGAGATCAGATCAGGTTACACAGTCCCACATGCTGGGTTACCCTGCTGTGTGTTTGCAGAAGGCAGAAACTATGTGACTTTCTAGGTATGGGTTTTAAATGACTGAAAGTTCATTGAAAATTTGGAAGGAAAAAGAATGTCTGAGTTTATGTTAAGTAGACTTTTAAAGTTTTTATAAATAAAGGGTAAATCTTTCTTTTAGTAAAGGTAATTAGTACACAATCGCTTGGAGATCTGAAAGAAAACCCTTATTATTATTTTTTTTATTTTTTTAAACTAGTTTTTGCCAGAGATATAGAAATGTTTCCCTTTTTCTTTCTGTCTTTCTTTCTTTCTGTTCTCTCTCTCTTTATTTTCTCTCTCACTCTCTCACACACACATACGCACTCACACACACACTCTTTTTCTCTCTCTTTCTGTTCTCTCTCTTTCCTCTCTCTTTCTCTCTCTCTCTCTCACTCACTCACACGCACACACACTCACACACACTCACACACACACTCTTTCTTTCTCTTTCTTGTCTCTCTCTTTCTCTCACACTCACACTTTCTCGCTTTCTCTCACTCTCTCTCTCTCTCTCACACACACACACACTCTCATTCTCTCTCTCTTTCTCTCTCCCTCTCTCTCTCTCTCTCTCTCTCTCTCTCTCTCATATTTCACTAAACTGTGGGGTTTTTACACCATTTGTTTTGAAGAATACCTTACTTTTAGGGTGTCATTATAAAGAGAATGAAACATGGTGTTAATCTGCATAGCTTAAGAAAGGTCAGATAAAATAGTGAAAATTAAAGATACGATATGAACAGATGATACAGCCATATTTATGGATTAAAATGTCACTTTCCAGGCTTCAGATTGACGAATGTATTAATGGAGGGAATATTGGCCCTTATATTTGGATCCATGTAGGGGAACAATGAAACTTCTGAATGTTCGTTTATGCTGAAGGCTGCTATGTTTGTTTAAACAGTCATGTGACAAGACCATTCATGCTGTATGATCAGTTCTGAAAACGAGTGTAATGTAATAACTAAGTTCCTTTAGGAAATAAAATATTTAGGACAGAGCCCAATATAAAATTAATGTTCTTCTGCAAAATTAAAATGTTTATGATTAGAAATATAGTAAGAAGACAAATACAGGAATTTGGTGAAACTGATGTTTCTATGAAATTTAAGTTAGTAATGCAAATGTGGATGGAGGTTTAATGTAGATGGATGGCCCTAATGAACAAGGGGGGTGCCTTTAGAATGTCACCTGAGGACAGTACTTTTGGGTGATAACACATTTGTACTCAGGTATAGCAATTTTTGTTTCTGCTTATATGGGTTACGATAATGTTTTGTTGTATTGCCTGTTAAGAAAACACATACCACATTTACAAGTGAGGGAAAGAATAGTGTTTGAGTGCCTCCTGAAGTTTCGTTGAAGAAGGACTACAGAATAGCCCTGTCTGGACGCTATGCGAAACATAAAAGAGTTGACAGTATGGAGGCCAAACACAGGGACAATAGAGACCAGTGCTGATTAAAAATATTAATTTAGGGGGGCCTGTGATGGATGGGAATATGGAAAAATTAATATTTTTGTGTTATGAATAAGAGCCACTTGGATATTGCCTTGTAAAAGTTACCATTTGAAATGAAGTGTATATGTTCCCGGATAAGATTGTTTTAAAGTTTAAAAATATGAAATTAAGTTTCAGAAGTTACCATTTAAATTGGAGTACAAAAGGACTGTATCTTAAAGTCACTCCATTTTCATCTCCTATGCCCCCCCCCCCCACTGTGAAGAAGTCTGATGTTTCTGTGTGCACATGAAAAGGATTTTTTCCAAAAGAAAGCCTCTACCATCCCCCTCACATCCTGTCTCCCTCCTAGCAAAGGAATGTTGACTTTTTGGAAAGAACTGACCGACGGAGCTGACAGTTGACTTTTTATTATGCCTGTGTGAACTGGCCAATGAGGGTCACACGTAGAGTGGGTGTATCTGTATAATGAGACATATGATGTGAACCAATGAGAAGATTTTGTGTGTTTAATAAAACTGCAAAGCTGGGGTCTGCCCAGTCTCTCTGGCTGACCACGTTGAAGAGGTAAAGATGTGACTCTGTGTGTGTCTCTAACTTTGCATGCTTTCTTGTAATTTGGAATCAAATCGGTAGAAATGGCCTGCCCTGAGATCGTGTCAGGAAATCTATTAATTAATAAGAGTCTTAGTATAATATCTATTACACAAGTACTCGGGGAAATGCTCGGTATCGGTACCGATACAGATACTAGTATCGGTATTGGGACATCCCTAGTTATTACCCCTGTAACATTTGTTTTGCTGTCTGTGTGCATCTGTTCAGAAGATTGCACCTCATTTTCCGTCCCAAAGACAAATGATTTTTTGAAAAAATGTCTTCTTTTTTTTGTGATAAAGCATCAGTGGACAGAAGACACCTTTTACAGAAGAAAATTTCCCTTCCTAGGGGTATATTTGTCTCCTTCCGTTTGCAAGTAGGAGTCGTTTGCAAGTTGGATGTTTTAAAGTAGGGGCCTGCTGTATATAAGCTGCAGAAATTTGGGCCCTAGGTGTTGGTGTAGCCACAACACTGAAACCCCTCAAAGTTAGTCTTGGTGGGCGCTGGCTGGAACGCCCTGCTGTGAAATATTAGATTACAAAAATTAGGTCTTAGGCACTGGTGCCACAACACTGCAACCCCCTCACAGATACTCTAGTTGTAGCGCAGCAAAGAGCCTGCTGCAAACTATTGCATCAAAAATTGTAAATTACACGCCCCTGTTAAACAGGGGCAGAAAAATTGGGCCTTAGCCACTGGTGGCGGTGCCCAGAACCGACAATGTTCTTACAAGCTATCAGCAAGATCATTGAGAAGGAGAAGGATATTCAGTCAGCATAAGATGATAGTCACTCAGCATAGGCAGTCTCCAAGGGATCTGACATTCCAAAAAAATTATTCAGTTACATCAGCATCAGGTGCTTGGTAGCTGGTGGTGATCCAAGCCTGTTTTATTTTTATGAAGGTCAGTCGATCGACGGAGTTGGTGGAGAGGCACACCCTGTGATCAGTCACAAAGCCTCCAGCAGCACTGAATGTGCGTTCTGAAAGAACGCTGGATGCAGGACAAGCCAGTAGCTTAATTGCGTACTGTGCAAGCTCTGGCCAGTGATCCATCCTCAAGACCCAGTAAGCCAAAGGATTTTCGGTGGGAAAGGTGTCCAAGTCTGCTCTTGCCTCTAGGTATTCCCGCACCATGTAAAACAGACGCTGGCGATGGTTGCTGGAACCGGTCATACCTTGGGGCTGCGGACTAAAAAATTGTCTGAACGCATCAGTCAGACGGCCACCTTCTCTACTGCTACTTCTGTGACTCACCGAAGCCTCAGCAACACGTTGTCCTGGACCAGGATTTGGTAGCCCCCCAGTCACTGGGAACGCGTTGCAGGCAAGATAAGGTCCGCAACCTTACCCTTGTAACGTGAATCAAGGAGAGTTACCAGCCAGTAATGATCCCTCTCCTTGATAGCACGAATACGAGGATCCTTACGCAGCCTTTGCAGGATCAGGGAGGCCATGCGGTGTAGGTTTGCTGAAGCATTCGGGGCAGAGTCCTCTGGGTCACTGAGTATGACAGGATCGGCAGCCACCTCATCCCAGCCACGTAAAAGTCCATGGGTTCCTTGGGACTGTAATTGTTCCCTTGAAGACTGCTGCTGCTGATGCTGAGTGCTAGGCTCAAAAGCTCCACCTCCATGCTGCTGATACAATCCTCCTCCTTCTCCTCCTCCTCCTCCTCTTCCTGTGTGCTAGGTGGACAAGCAGGACCACTGTCTGGATAAAGGGGGCCTTGAGAGGTAAGGAAGTCCTCCTCTTCCTCCCTCTGTTCTGCCTCAAGGGCTCTGTCCATTATTCCACATAGCGTGTGCTCCAACATGTGAATAAGAGGGACAGTCTCACTGATGCATGCACTGTCACTGCTCATCATTCTCGTGGCCTCCTCAAATGGTGAAAGGACAGTGTATGCATCCCTGATCAAGGCCCACTGGCGTGGGGAAAAAAACCAAGCTCCCCTGACCCAGTTCTGCTGCCATATTGGCACAGGTACTAATTGATGGCCCTCTGCTGGGTGTGCAGCCGCTGCAGCATGGCCAATGTAGAGTTCCATCTAGGGGGCATGTCACAGATTAGGCGGTTCTTGGGCAGGTTGTTTTTCCTTTGGAGGTCTGTCAGCCGAGCACTGGCATTATATGACCTTCTGAAATGCACACAGACTTTTTTGGCCTGCTTCAGGACATCCTGTAAGCCTGGGTACCTGCCCAAGAACCGCTGCACCACCAAATTCAGAACATGAGCAAAACAGGGCACATGGGTCAGTTGTACCTGTCGCAGGGCAGAGAGAAGGTTGGTGCCATTGTCGCTAACCACCATTCCTGGCTTAAGCTGGTGTGGCGTCAACCACCTCTGAGCCTGCCCCTGAAGAGCTGACAGAACCTCTGCCCTAGTGTGGCTCCTGTCTCCCAAGCACACCAGCTCTAGAAGAGGAGGGGGTGGAGGAGAGAGGTGTGTCACAACCAGTAGTAGTGTTTTGGAGGCGTGGTGGCAGAACAACCTCCAACACTACTGTTCCTTGCCCTGCATCCTTCCCAGCTGCCAGCAGAGTCACCCAATGCGCCGTGAAAGAGAGGTAACGTCCGTGTCCATGCCTGCTGGACCATGAGTCAGTGGTAATATGCACCTTACCACTGACCGCCCTGTCCAGCGAAGCATGGACATTGCCTTCCTCATGGCAGTAGAGAGACGGAATCGCCTTCCGTGAAAACAAGTGGCGTTTGGGAACTTGCCACTGAGGTACCGCACATTCCACAAACTCACGGAAGGGGGCAGAATCGACCAACTGAAAAGGCAGCAGTTGAAGTGCTAGCAATTTAGCTAAGCTAGCATTCAACCGCTGGGCATGTGGATGGCTCGGAGAGTACTTCTTTCGGCGCTGCAGCAGCTGGGGCAGGGAAATTTGTCTCGTACAATCTGCCATCAGTATAACGATAGTAGATTGCCCGCATGTACTACTAGGTTGTGACACACCTAATTCTACACCTTCATTCCTATCAGTGCAGGCTTCAGAGAGGACTGATGGTATAGTGGGGTTGGGGATCCCAGCTGATGAGGGGCAAGGGGAGGTCCGCTTTGTTCTTTGGTATGGGTCTTTCAGGTATGCTTGCCAACGAACTGCATGGCAGGTCGACATATGTCTGCTGAAGCATGTGGTGCCCAAGCGGTTAATGTTTTGGCCACGCGAGATACGCTTGAGACATATGTTGCAAATCGCAACAGTGCGATCTGATGCACATGTCTCAAAAAAGGCCCACATCAAAGAACTTTTGCTGTAACGCTGAGACACAGCAGCGCCCTGCACAGGCGTAGCTCTGCGATATAATGCAGTTGGTGTGCTGCCCCTAAGCTGTCCCTTGAAGGGCATCCTGCCTCTTTGGAGATGTGTAGATATGTGCATTCCAGTTCGTACGAATGTTATTTTCGTACGAAAATGTTCATTTTCGTACCCGCGGGATAATGTGTACATACGAAAACGGTAAAGCACCAAAATACGAAAACGACGGGATAATGGATGAGCCGCATAACTAACGACCGCAAATACGAACGAACGATCCGACGGGAAAAAACGACAAAACGAAAACGGCAAAATAACGAAAATAAAATCTGTATCAAGAGATTTGCATTGTGTATTTTGTTTGAATCCGTTTTGTGTTCGTTTTCAGTTGTTCTCAGAAAATTTGTTTGTTTTTAAACTGCATCAGAAAACCATTTTTGGGTTCAAAAGTCTGGCCAACTGAACTCCCTTCAGATGAAAATCCACAGAAAAGTTTATTTGGCTTTACTGTACAAGTGTACTCACTACTCAGCACAAAAGAGAAGCTGCTTTCAGTCACTGAGGCTGGCCATACATGTTCAATTTTCTTGTACAATTTTCTTTTAGATTTACCAAAAAATATATAATATGAGGTCAAACTAAACAACACGTTCAATTGTATGCAATCAGGCAGGCCCTTGCACTACATAGTTGAAGGTAAATCTAAAGAAAATTGCACAGAAAATTGTATCATGTATGGCCAGCCTAACTCTCTGGCCATTCAAAAAAAACGATAAACAAAAGATTTGCATTTGAACTCGTTTCTTTTGTTATTTTCGTATGTTGATATGACACCTATAACAAAAGATTTGCCTTCAGTATTTTGAATACACAAGTAACAAACATGAATTAAACAGAATAACGAACCATCCGGCATGTACGAAAATAAAACGGTAACGGAAATACGAAACGATCGGAATACGAAAAAATCGCGTCGTACGACAAACGAACGGGAATGAACGGGAAAACGGGCGTCTTACGAAAAACGAACGGAAACGAACAGACGGGACCATACGAAACGGAACATTTCCGCTTGAAGCAGACCATGTCAGCTCCACTGTGTGCATGCTCACAACTCGGGAGCGGCGCAATCAGTGAAATTGGAAATGGACTAGGGCAACGTTGTGAACTACGCAAACAGCATAAATAGACACACACAAACGCACTTGCATTGCAAAAGTACATCCCTTTGTCCCTTCCCATTTAACCAAGTGCTTTTGTCCTGTTGTTCGTTGCGGTGTGTTTTGTAGTTGTCAGATTAGTGTTCTGTGTGATCAAGTGTTTGTTAGTAGATCTTTGAAAGTGTTTTTTGATAAGTGTTTGAGAGACTGTTTGTTTGATTGATATATTTCTGTTTGTTTGTTTTCTTGCAGTTTTTTTGCTGTTTGTTTTTGTGACTGTTTCTTGCTGAGTGCTATTGTGATTTTTTGGGTGTTAGTTTTGTCTTTGTGTGTGTTCTTGCTTGCTTGCTTGGTTGTGCTTGTTTTTGTGAGTGAATTTTGTTGACTGGGAGTGTTTTTTTTGGGAAGTATGACAGAGAGAAAGCGAAAGCTCAATTTTACAGTTGGGGAAAAACAAATTCTTGCCCGGGCCATTAGCGAGTATGGGCGTTTCCTCCACGGCCCGGACAGTGCCAACACCACCCCGGCCAGGAGGAGGGAGATTTTGGATAGGATCACTGAGCAGGTAAATTCAGCGGGGCAGGGGGAGACACGGACCCGGTCTGGGATTGACAAAAAAATCAATGACCTCCGGCGTCTGGTCAAACAGAAGCTGACCAGAATGCATGCCCATGCCAGGGGCACAGGAGGGGGCCCACCATGCCGTATTAGGCTGACAGCGGAGGAGCGTGCGGTGGCCCTGACCTTTCATCGGCATGAAGTTGAGGGCCTGCCCGGCTTTGACTCAAGTCCAGAGCCCGTGGTGCCAGGTAAGTTTTTTTTTTTTATATCAGGTGTGTAGCATGTGTGGGGGAGGGGGTTAAAGGGAATATGTGGCAAGTGTGTGGATCCTCCAACCTGTGAATGTTTTGTGTCATCCACAGATGTGCAGGAGGGTGCAGGGCCATCTGGCCTGACCGCACCAACCCCAGGACAGCAGCCTAATGAGGCCCCCCCAACAAGGCCGGAGTCCACGGAGGAGGTTCAAGAGGAGGAGGAGAATCATGAGGAGGAGGAGAATCATGAGGAGGAGGAGTCCATGTCAGGCACTGGACGTTTGGTTTTTGAGGACTCTTCCCCTCTGGCTGGCAGCAGGCAGCCCTCCCTAAGGGGGAGCCCCCCCCCTCCTCCCCCAACATGGCTCCCCTCACAAGGGCCTCCCCTTCTCCCCGGCCACAAGCATCAGCTGGAGGCAGGATTTCATCCCAGAACACCAGGGGGTTGGCCGATCTCCTGCCCGCCACTCTGAGAAGGGACCAGTTCCTCCAGACCCGCCATCTGGGACAGGTCAGCCAGACATTGGTGCGGATGGAGGAGAGCCTGTCCTCCATCAAGGATACGCTGGGGAACCTGGACTCCCACTCCAGGTGTGTGCTAGGGACCACAGTGTTGTGCATGCATGCATTCTCATTGTGCCATGATTAATGTGTGTGTTTAACGTGCAAAGATGCCTAATGTGAGTTGTCTCCTGGCTGCTCTACCCTCAGAAGATGGGGTAACCTCGGTTAGGGGGGGATTGTCTGGTTCAGGGGTCAGGTCATCACATAGGCCAATCTGCAGGCCCTTTCTTTCTGCGAAGTTGTGCAGCATGCAACATGCACCGATGATCTGGCACACAAAGTTTGGGGAATACAAGAGGGTACCCCCAGACTTATCCAGGCATCGGAAACGTGACTTTAGTAGGCCAAAGGTGCGCTCCACCACTGCTCGTGTTTGGGCATGTGCTTGATTGTATCTTTCCTCTCCTGGGGTTTGGGGGTTCCGGATAGGAGTCATGAGATGGGGTCCCAGTGGATATGCAGAGTCACCTGTAAGGGAAAAGACAGGAAATGTTAGTCATGCATGTGGCCCTTGTGATGTGTGCATCATGGGAGGGGATAGTCATGCCTGACTCCCATGTCACTCACCAACCAGCCAGGTGTCCCCATACACGTTCTGATCGAATTCCATTCGGATGTGGCATTGATTGTATATGTAGCTGTCATGGCTGGACCCTGGGTGTTTGGCACGGACGTGCCATATGAGGCCTTGGGCATCGACTATCACCTGTACATTGATGGAATGCCAATGCTTCCGATTGCGGTACATGTGCTCTGTCTCCTGGGGGGGCTGGAGTGCCACATGTGTGCAATCAATGGCCCCCACAGTGCGTGGGAATCTGGCAATTCTGTAGAAATCTGTCATTGCCTTCAGTCGCAGCTCCTCAGTGGTGGGTTTGATGATTTGGTTGGCCATGCATCTGAGGATTGCAGGGACAACCTGGTCATGGAGGATTGTGACATCCCAGCCACCACTGCACTTGTACGCTGAAAAGAGCCAGTGGCAAGGACATGGAGTGTTGCCATGACCTTGACCAGTGGCTGCACTGCATGTGAGCGGTGTGTTGGGCTGGTGATGTCCTCCTGCAGGGTTGTGGTTAATTCCAGGATGACATCTGAAGATGCTAAACACCTCAGAATCACTCATGCCAAACAGGTCTATGCGGGTGCGGTATATCCTCTCCCGTGCCATCCTCCGTGCCATCCTCCGTGCCCTCATCCTTCTTTGTTCATCTAAAGTCAGTAGTATAGCTATGTGCAACGATGCCCCTGGCATGTTGGCATACAGATTGTTGTGCAACACGTGTGACTGCTGAGCTCCTCACTAACAGTGTTGCTTTATCTAACAAGTAGACTTTTTTTCTCTTTTTAGACCAGCTTTTATATGCTCTAATTTTAGACAGGACATTTTGCTGTTGCGCACACTGCGTCGCCTGCGCTGCCCCAACGTTCTTTTGTGGATCCCCGTAAGTCCCTCATTAGCATATTTGACTAGCAAATCAATGGTCTGTCTTGCGCACTTTTGCGCGGACGTATGCGCCAGTCTAACGAAATTACGCGGGACAAAAAAAAGTAGTTTTTTTGCGTATCTCGTTCTGGGGATGCCGTGCATCGAAACGCACGCGTACATTTCGACTTACGCACGCGCATCTCCTGTTGCGCAGGCGTAATCGCTCTGTGAATCTGGGCCAATGTCTCTCTCTCTCTCTCTCTCTCTCTCTCTCTCTCTGATTTGTAACAAGCCCGGAACACACTACACGCGGCCGCGCTGCAGGCAGCCTTTTATAGTGTGGGGCGTGTGCTAAAGCCCTAAGCCATAATTGGACAAAGCCACCCTGGCTTTGGCCAATTATGGCTCTCCGTTTTTTGAGCGCTGTGATAGGCCAAGCATGCGGGTCATAGTGCATGCTTGGCCAATCATCAGCGCGCAATGCCGCAGTGAATTATGGGCCGTGGCGCGTCACTTGAATTTGGCGCGAACGACCCGTTTTGTTTGATTTTCGACGAACGGCCGAACAGCCAATGTTCGAGTCGAACATGGGCTGGAATTGAACACGAAGCTCATCCCTATCCCCGTGTGCTCGCATGCAGAAGTGAACCCATACGTAATTCCCACCAACATATGAAAACAGTGTTCAAGCTACACATGTGAGGTATCGCTGCGAACGTTAGAGCGAGAGCAATAATTTTGGCCCTAGACCTCCTCCGTAACTCAAAACATGTAACCAGTAAAAATATTTTTATGTAGCTAAGTTTGGTGCCATTCCACGAGCATGTGCAATTTTGAAGGGTGACATGTTGGGTATCTATTTACTCGGCGTAACTTCATCTTTTATATTATGCAAAAACATTGGGCTAACTTTACTGTTTTGTTTTTGTTTTAAGCACAGAACTGTTTTTTTTAAACACACGTTCAAAAAATTGCTGCGCAAATACCGTGCAAGATGAAAAGTTGTAAGGACCGCCATTGTATTCTCTAGGGTTATTGCTAAAAAAGCATATATAATGTTTTGGGGATCTATGTAATTTTGTAGCAAATAAATTATGATTTTTACATGTAGGAGAGAAATGTCAGAATTGGCCTGGGTGCTCCAGAACGCCTGATGGTGCTCCCTGCATGTTGGGTCTCTCTATGTGACCACACTGTGTAATGGTATCGCCATACTCAGGAGTAATAGTAAAAGAATTACAACTTCAAAAAACTCACCATGCCTCTTTCTAAATACCTTGGAATGTCTTCCTTCCAAATTGGGGTCATTTGGGGGGGTATTTGTACTTTTCTGGCATATTAGGGTCTCAAGAAATGAGATCAGTACTTCAGGTGTGATCAATTTTCAGATATTGGCACCATAGCTTGTGGACTCTATAACTTTCACAAAGACCAAATAATATGCACCAATTTGTACCTATTTTTACCAAAGATATGAAGCAGTATAAATTTTGGCCAACATTTATGAAGAAAAATTACAAATTTTCTAAATTTTATAACAGAAACGGAAAAAAAAATTTCAGTCTTTTTTCTTTTATAGCGCAAAAAATAAAAAACCCAACATTGATTAACCACTTAAAGACCGCCTCCTGCACATATATGTTGGCAGAATGGCACAGCTGGACACAAGCATGTACAGGTACGTCCTTTTTAAGTGCCCAGCCGTGTGTCGCGGGCGCACGCCTGCGACCCGGTCCGAAGCTCCGTGGACGCGGGACCCGCGGACCCGATCGCTGCTGGAGTCCCGCGATTGGACCGCGAAGCTGAAGAACAGGGAGAGCTGTGTGTAAACACGGCTTCCCCGTTCTTCACTGTGGCGCTGTGATTGATTGTGTGTTCCCTTTTATAGGGAAACACAATCAATGACGTCACACCTACAGCCACACCCCCCTACAGTTAGAAACACAAATGAGGTCACACTTAACCCCTTCAGCGCCCCCTTGTGGTTAACTCCCAAACTGCAATTGTCATTTTCACAGTAAACAATGCATTTTTAATGCATTTTTTGCTGTGAAAATGACAATGGCCCCAAAAATTTGTCAAAATTGTCCGAAGTGTCCGCCATAATGTCGCAGTCATGAAAAAAAACGCTGATCGCCGTCATTAGTAGTAAAATGTTTTTTTAATAAAAATGCAAAAAAACTATCCCCTATTTTGTAAACGCTATAAATTTTGCGCAAACCAATCGATAAACGCTTATTGCAATTTTTTTTTACCAAAAATAGGTAGAAGAATACGTATCCACCTAAACTGAGGGAAAATTGTTTTATGTATTTTTGGGGGATATTTATTATAGCAAAAAGTAAAAAATATTGTTTTTTTTTTTCAAAATTGTCGCTTTATTTTTGTTTATAGCGCAAAAAATAAAAACCGCAGAGGTGATCAAATACCACCAAAAGAAAGCTCTATTTGTGGAGAAAAAAAGGACGCGACTTTTTTGGGAGCCACGTGGCACGACTGCGCAATTGTCAGTTAAAGCGTTGCAGTGCCGAATCGCAAAAACTGGCCAGGTCCTTTAGCTGCCTAAAGGTCCGAGTCTTAAGTTGTTAAATACCACCAAAAGAAAGTTCTATTTGTGTGAAAAAAAGGACAAAAAAATCATATGGGTGCAGTGTTGTATGAATGAGTAATTGTCATTCAAATTGTGAGAGCACCCAAAGCTGAAAATGTATCTGGTTAGGAAGGGGGCTTAAAGGGGTTGTAAAGACAAAAATATTTTCCTCTTAAATTAAAGTCTGACAGTAGCTGATAAAGTAAAAAGTAATGTTTTGCATTACTAGTTTTATACCTGTTGAAATTGAGCTGTTTTATTCACCTCCGTCACTGAATCGTTATTCTCACTGACTTCCTGGTTTGCGGTGCGCATTCATTCTCGCTACATCACGGCCTAATGGGAACTACAGTTCCCATTAGGCTTAGCCTCCATGCCTGTGAGGAATAAGAGAGCATCTTCACGCAGGGCTGTAGTCAAAATAAAGACAAAAATATTTTCCTCTTAACCACTTAAGACCCGGACCAATACGCTGGTAAATGACCCAAGGTGTTTTTGCGATTCGGCACTGCGTCGCTTTAACAGACAATTGCGCGGTCGTGCGACGTGGCTCCCAAACAAAATTTGCGTCCTTTTCTTCCCACAAATAGAGCTTTCTTTTGGTGGTATTTGATCACCTCTGCGATTTTTATTTTTTGCGCTATATATAAGAAGGCCAGTATGGTGGCCTGAGTTTATGGGAGGAGCCCGGAGGGTATTTAAGCAGCCCACTCACACATGCTCTTTGTCGGTTCAGTGTGCAGTACTACACGTCACTGGGCCGACTCTTCCCAGCTCACCTCATGTCCGTGAGTCTGCGCATTCAATCGCATTCGACATCGCAATCGCTTTGTGGCTTCTCCCTTCATGGTCTTCGCCGGCGGTTCCCGCTTACTGTCGCAGGTAGGATTCAAACCTTTTCGTATTTTGTGCAATCTTGCAAATCCTGCATCTCTTTTGGAAAAAAAATCTGCCTCTGAGTTATTGTTGCTCATGTTCCAACATCGTTTGGCTCAGGCGTAGTACATTTGTAACTTCCTTCTGCCAAACATACGATTCATTTGTAAATCCATTTGGAGATTAGCATGTGTTTGTATGGGTTCTTTGGCAGATTGAGGTGGTAATTGGACTCACATGGTGCCTTGTCTGCACTTGATTAGCCTGGGGGGATGGGTGGTTGGTAGGTGTTCGGTTTCAAAGCAAGGGGTAGCATACACTCTACAACCAAATCGTATCAGATTCGTTCAATACTCCTTACTACCGATTCGTATCGAATTTGTTTCATGCATTTTTACAACCGTTTTGTATCAGATACATTGCATGCTTTGTACCGTTGTCATTCATTGTTCCCCCATGCCGTGTGTTTTTAGTTACCGCAGCGGAACTTACGAATTGTTTGTTCACGGTTCTTCTCTCTCATTTATTTACCAAAGTTATTGCCTGTGCGTCATGCATGGCGCCACACCACACTCTTCGGATGTGTTGCACATCCACTCCAGTCCAAAGCAAACCCAGTCGCACGTTCACTGTCCCAGGTAGGATTCGTTAGCTTGTTTGTCATGTCAAATTCGTGGCCACTCATGGTGTCACCCGTACCATATGTTTGGTTCCCGCAGTGGAGCTTACAAAGCATTGATACGCACTTCTCGTGTTCTATTTTCTACACCAAACCTCATTGTTTTGCCCCATGCACGGCATGACGCTACACCTTCCCGACATGTTTCACTCCAGCCACAGTCCGCCGCAAACTCACTTGCATGGCCCACTGTCGCAAGTAAGAATGTTATTACATTCTTTATGTCCTATCAATTTGCTACCATTCGTTGTCTCCCATATCGTTCATTAGTGGTCCCTACTGAACCACATTCAAACAGGCGTTGTCCTTCTACCTTATACTGCTTGCTTAAGGTACAAACAAACCAGTTGTTTCTATCCTTTCTCAGTAACCCAATTCTTATTGATTGAGACCTTGCAACCATGCAAATCATCTCAGCAGCCTGACACCCTTGTTAAGACCCTTGCAACACATGACCTTTACTAAACGCAAAATAAAAAAATAAATAAATATAAAAACGCAAAAAAAACGCTAAAAAAACGCAAAAAAACAAAACAAAAACCTTTTGCCACCACGCAATCTCAGCCCCTCGGCAACCTGACACCTGTTGAGACCGTTGCAACCACGCAAAATCGTCTCAGCAGCCTGACACCCTTGTTGAGACCCTTGCAAACGCAATATCGTCTCAGCAGCCCCACACTGATTGAGATCCATGCAACCACGCACAATCATCTCAGCAGCCTGACACCCTTGCAAAATAAAATAAAAAATGAATAAATATAAAAACGCAAAAATAAAATAAAAAAAAACGCAAAAAAATAAAAACGCAAAAAAAAAAAAAAAAAAAAAACCTTTGCCACCACGCAATCTCAGCCCCTCGGCAACCTGACACCTGTTGAGACCGTTGTTGCAACCACACAAAATCGTCTCAGCAGCCTGACACCCTTGTTGAGACCCTTTCAAACGCAATATCATCTCAGCAGCCCTCACACTCATTGACATCCTTGCAACCGCTCTTATATCGTCTCAGCAGCCTGACACCCTTAAGACCCTTGCAACACATGACCCTTACAAAAGGCAAAAAAAAAAAAGATATATAAAAACGCAAAAAAAAATAAATAAAAAAGCAAAATTAAATATTAAAGTGCAAAAAATAAATAAAAAACTTTGCCACCACACAATCTCGGCCCAGCAACCTGACACCTGTTTAGACCATTGCAACCATGCAAAATCGTCTCAGCAGCCTGACACCCTTGTTGAGACCCTTGCAAACGCAATACCGTCTCAGCAGACCCACACTCATCGAGACCCTTGAAACCACACAAAATCATCTCAGCAGCCTGACACCCTTGGCGTAAAGGAAAAAAAAATATATACATATATATATTAAAAAAAACGTTGCCACCACGCAATCTCGGCCCAGCAACCTGACAACTGTTGAAACCATTGCAACCACGCAAAATCGTCTCAGCAGCCCTACATTCATCAAGGCCCTTGCAACCACGCAAAACCATCTCAGCAGCTTGACACCCTTGTTGAGATCCTTGCAAACGCAATAGCATCTCAGCAGCCCCACATTCATCCAGGCCCTTGCAACCACGCAATACCGTCTCGGCAGCCTCACACCATTGTTGAGACCCTTGCAAACGCAATACCGTCTCAGCAGCCCCACACTCATTGAGAGCCTTGCAACCACGCAATACCGTCTCGAGCAACCTCCCACTCATCAAAGACCTTTGTGACCACGCAGTCTCGCCCCAGCAACATGGCATTCATTGAGACCCTTGCAGCCAGAAAAATGGGTGTTTTTCAGCCGCCCCTGATCTCTCCTCTATGTTATCTTACCAGTACGTCTACACAGGATCCCCAATTACTCCTCTATGTTATATTATCAGTACATGTACACAGGATCATTTATAGTAATTTCTAGGCAGTTGAGTTCAGAAACCTTCTCGAAAAAAAAAAAAATGGGTTCAGACGGATGTTCAAAGGCATTCAAAACGCCAATGCCTGTAACAGCTTGTAAACACAGCCAGATGTGGTAACTCATGTTTACCAGCGTTTCATTTACAGTCGTTTTTATAAAAAAAAAAAAAAAAGGGGGGGGGGAATATTGTCTCAGCAACTTGACACTCATTTGAGACCCTTGCAAAATGTAATATCATCTCAGCTACCTCACACTCGTCTAGACCTTTGCAACCACACAATCTCGTCTCAGCAACCCAACGCCCGTTCAGACCTTTGCAGCCATACAGAGTCATCTTAGCAAACTGACACTCATTTGACACCATTGCAAACGCAATATCATCTCAGCAACCTGACACCCGTTCAGACCTTTGCAGCCATACATAGTCATCTCAGCAGCCCGACACTCACTTGAGACCATTGCAAACGCAACATCGTCTCAGCAACCCCTCACTTGTTGAGACCCGTGCAACCACACAAGGCCATCTCAAAACAAACCTCATAATCATCGAGACCTTTGCAACCACGCAATATCGTCTCAGCAAACCAGACTGAGACCCTTGCAACCACACAATATTGTTTGCAGCAGTATAAAACACTTTGCAGCACGCACCTACGTGCAAACCCGAATACAAACTAAACTTGCAAACACACCTCAGTGACAATCAGCCAAACAAACACACAGTGGCACCCAGTTGGCCATTCATCTTTAGTGGCACGCGGGCCACTCATCTTTTCCCTGTCTTTTTCCCTGCACTTAGTTCAGGTTTCCATCCAGCACCAGCGAGTGCACGTTGGTCAGCGGGTGCACGTTGGTCAGCGGGTGCACGTTGGTCAGCGGGTGCACGTTGGTCAGCGAGTGCACGTTGGTCAGTGAGTGCACGTATATCGTCTTGTTGAGCACCTGTGTATTGTCTTGATTTTTTTCACACCAATGCAAGATCCAGTCCAGGTTCTCAAACTAGACCAAGCATCAGTAGCAGACTTGGCTATGTGGGACAACTTCCCCACCTGATAGAACAGCATTTCAATCTTCATCCCGGCAGTGTCAGCCGAGCCACCACAGGCTTTTGCGTGCATTTTTCGTCCGCCACTGGTTCTCCAAACCTTGGCCCCCAGAAATTCTCTTAAATTTCTGCTTCACCCAGTCTTCATCACGTCTCGTGCTGTACCCCATTGTGGCAGCTGCCCAGGTTTGGGGCCACACTTGAACTGGACAGACAGTGTTCTTCACCACAGACAATCAGGCCACAGCCGACAATTAAGGTAGATCAAGCCTCTCCCCATCACGTCCTTCTTGCGCAGGCTCGCGCAGCTGTCACTCCATCACCAGTTTAATATCTTCTGTAGTCATATTCCAGGCAAATGCAAAATCGCAGCTGATGCTCTGTCCCATTCTAACCTTATTTGTTTTTCCAGCCAGAGCCTGTAGCTGACCCAATAACCATCCCTGTCCCACCCTGGTCATTGCTGACGATGGACTGAAGTAGCATCTCACCAACTCAACCCAGCTTATTAACCACTCCTTTGCACGCAACACACTGAAGGCCTATCACACTGCTTGGAACACTAACTGCTAATTTTTGGCCACTTGCCTTTGGAGCAGCAATAGGCAACGTTAGACACGTCCTAGCCTTCATATCGTATTGCCACACGCAGCCACACGCAGCTGACCCTTTCTCACAATACTATCACGCCATATCTAGATGGCGTCCAGCATTTCCTGTCCCTGCAGGACCCCAGTAAACTGTCAGTATTCTCGAGCCCATGCAGTCAAGTCCCTCCTACAGAGCATACAGAAGCACCAACCTGTAGTCAGTGGCAAGTGCCTATCTTTCAAGAGTGCCCTTTTTAGGGACATGTCTAAATTCCTTACTCGTTCCCCATTTAGGGCCTTGCCCAGCGTAGTCATCCTAGCAGCCATCTACCAGGCCTTCTACGGTTCCCTACGACCTAGTGAATTTACAGTCAGTGGCTCCGGCAGTCAGACACTGCTCCGACGCCACCCGACTCGCTTTCGAACCCCTACACTCTCAGTCTGCAAACGCAACAAACCAGCCCCGGGGGTTGACATCAATCTGTTTCAGACTAACAATGCCTGACGCCCAGTGACGGTGCTTGACCGACTACTGCTCCATCTACCCAGCCAATCTGATTGTAGCTCGTTGCTACCCTTTCTAAACCAGCTCCCTGAGTGGCAGCCAGTTTGTCAAGCATGTCAGAATCCTAAGCAACTTGGGCTTCAAATCCCAGTCTGTTCTCAGGACATTCTTTCCGAATTAGAGCAGCCTCAACTGCCTCCCAACAGGGAGTACCAGACCACGTAATCAAGATACCAGGCTGATGGGAAGTCTCCTTGTTTTGCCACATACATCCCAAATCCTTAAGGAAGGAATGGCACAAGCCTTTACCAAGCTGGCTCAATAAATACAAGAAATCAATATAAGCTACAGTATTTCCCTATCTGAGTCGTTTGCCCCCTTTTCTTGGCATACTGACCAGACCACTAAGGCACACTTCAGGTCTATTTATGTTGTAAGTCTTGTCGCGTGTTTATGTGATCCACATCACTCTCAGTCAGAGGGCCACGACCATAAATAAGAAGGCCAGTATGGTGGCCTGAGTTTATGGGAGGAGCCCGGAGGGTATTTAAGCAGCCCACTCACACATGCTCTTTGTCGGTTCAGTGTGCAGTACTACACGTCACTGGGCCGACTCTTCCCAGCTCACCTCATGTCCGTGAGTCTGCGCATTCAATCGCATTCGACACCCTCCCGCCCTTCCCTTTTTCAGGGCACTTCTCAGCATATCCTTCTTCAATTAACTACCCATTACTTACTTTGGGTATGCCCCCTTTTCTTGGCATACTGACCAGACCACCAAGGCACACTTCAGGTCTATTTATGTTGTAAGTCTTGTCGCGTGTTTATGTGATCCACATCACTCTCAGTCAGAGGGCCACGACCATAAACAAAAAAAGAGCGACATTTTTGAAAAAAAAACACTATTTTTTACTTTTTGTTAAAAAAAAATCAAATAAACTAAATTTTAGTCAAACATTTAGGCCAAAATTTATTTAGCCACATGTCTTTAGTAAAAAAAAAAATCGCAATAAAAAAAATAGCTACCTAGCGGAAACAGCGACACTAATACAGCGATCAGAAAAATGATCGCTTAGTGACGCTGGCAATAGGGAGTGAAAGGGTTAACTAGGGCGGTGATCAGGGGGTTAAAACTTTATTAGGGGGGGTGGGGGGGCTATCCTGAACCTAACACTAACTGATTTTACACTGCCTGTCACACTGACACTAAATGCAGTGATTAGATCGCAAGGGGTTAAGTATGCCTATGTGAGTGTATGTCAGTGTAGTGTTGGTGCAGGACTTACTGTGAGGTGTTTCTCCCATCGCAGCGGTTGGAAATACCGCTGCGATGGGAGATTACATCACTTCCCCCTTCCTGTGTTTACACAGGAGGAGGAAGTGACAGAAGGGGGAGCGCGCGCATTGGCTGGGAGCGATCGCGGGGGGGCGGGTAAACGCCGACATCCGCCCGCTCGTCCCGGATCGCTCCCGGAGCCAGGGGGACCCCCGCACGCCGCGGAGGGGGTCCCGATGGGACCCCCGAACCGCACGAAGGCGGGGACGTAAATTTACGCCCTTGTGCCTGTACGAGCCATTCTGTGGCCGTATGTGTGCGTGCGGGGGTCCTTAAGTGGTTAAATTAAAGTCTGACAGTAGCTGATAAAGTAAAAAGTCATGTTTTGCATTACTAGTTTTATACCTGTTGAAATTGAGCTGTTTTATTCACCTCCGTCACTCCTGAATTGTTATTCTCACTGACTTCCTGGTTTGCGGTGCGCATTCACTCTCGCTACATTACGGCCTAATGGGAACTACAGTTCCCATTAGGCTTAGCTTCCATGCCTGTGAGGGATAAGAGAGCATCTTCACACAGGGCTGTAGTCATAGGGAGGGGGTGAATACATTCTGCTTTCCACCATGCAAAACGGCTCAGATGCTGGTGGAAAGCAAGAAGAGGAGAGACAGGAAATGCCATTTTCAAACCTGGATTACTGTATTTTGGAGGTCAAAAGGAAAAACGAGGTAAGTGATATTTAAATGCCCTAGCTTACAGCAATCAATTGATCTAATAAAAAACAAACCTTTAGTGTTCCTTTAAGTGCCCAGTGGTCAAGAGGTTAAGTATATAAACAGTAAAAAGGGAAGGACAGACCATATTGGCCCAATTAAGAATGAGGAAGGAAATCTGGTTACAAAGGATGGGCAGATGGCGAAGGTATTGAATTTATTTGTCTCCTCAGTCTTCATGAGGGAATCAGGGGGCTTCAGTAACCAATGATGCAGTGTTTATCCTCATGACACATCTCAGGAAGCACCCTCATGGCTAAGAGAGGACAGAATTATAAATAGACTGGGAAAATTTAACATTAATAAGTCTCCGGGACCAGATGGCTTGCTCCCGAGGGTCCTTAGGGAACTCAGTCAAGTCATTTCCAGACAATTGTTCCTAATTTTCCTCACTGGAATGGTACCAGCTGATAGGAGAAAAGCCAATGTAGCACCAATATTTAAGAAAGGGCCAAAATACACCCCTGAGAATTACAGACCAGTTGGCCTAACATCAATAGTATGCAAGCTTTTGGTAACGATAATGGACTATATACAAGATTTTAGTATAGAAAACGGCATCATTAGCAGTAATCAGCATGGATTCACGAAGAATCGTTCTTGCCAAACCAATCTATTAACCTTCTATGAGGGGGTGAGTTGCCATCTAGATAAAGGAAGGCCCGTAGATGTGCTGTATCTGGATTTTGCGAAAGCATTTGACACAGTTCCCCATAAACGTTTACTGTACAAAGTAAAGTCCGTTGGCATGGTAAGAACATGGCTTGAAATCTGGCTACAAGGGCGAGTTCAGAGGGTGGTGATCAATGAGGAGTATTCAGAATGGTCAGGGGTGAAAAGTGGGGTCCCCCAGAGTTCTGTGCTGGGACCAATCATATTTAATTTGTTCATAATCAACCTGGAGGATGGGGTAAAGAGTTCTATCTCTGTATTTGTGGACGATGCTAAGCAGGGCAATAACTTCTCCTCAGGATGTGGAAACCTTGCAAGTAGACTTCAACAAATTAATGGGGTGGGCATCTACATGGCAAATGAGGGAAAATGTAAAATAATGCATTTGGGTGGCAAAAATATGAATGCAATATACTCACTGTCGGAGAACCTCTGGGGAAATCAATGATGGAAAAGGACATGGGGGTCCTAGTAGATAATAGGCTCAGCAATGGCATGCAATGTCAAGCTTCTGCTAACAAAGCACACAAAATATTGGCATGCATTAAAAAGGGCATTACCTCAAGAGATAAAGCAATAATTCTCCCACTCTACAACACTTTGGTCTGGCCTCACCTATAGTATGCTGTCCAGTTCTGGGCACCAGTCCTCAGGAAGGATGTACTGGAAATGGAGCGAGTACAGAGAAGGGCAACAAAGCTAATAAAGGGTCTGGAGAATATTGGTTATGAAGAAAGGTTACGGGCACTGAACTTTTTCTCTCTGGAGAAGAGACGGTTGAGAGGGGATATTATTTAAATTTACAAATACCGTACTGGTGACCCCACAATAGGGATAAAACTTTTCTGCGTAAGGGAGTTTAATAAGACACGTAGCCACTCATTAAAATTACAAGAAAAGAGGTTGAACCTTAAACTGTGTAGAGGGTTCATTACTGCAAGAGCGGGAAGGATTTGGAATTCCCTTCCACAGGCAGTGGTTTTAGAGGGGGGCAGCAATAGTTTCAAAAGATGATTAGATGAGCACTGGAATGACCACAACATACCGCGTGACTGGCCGCCGTCATTATACTGCGGCAGGTCGGCATGATCCCACAAACCGTCGTAGCTGTAAATCGATTCCTTTAAGCGGGATAGCAGGTGCGCGCTTGCGATGAATGCCGGCCACTCGTGATCGTAGGCACGAGAGGCAGAACATGAGAGGTAAACACACACAACCCAGTTCTGTGAGGAGAGGGAGATCATGATTTCCTACGAGCTGGGAACCACGATCTCTCATCTACTATAGTCAGTCTCATCCCCCACAGTTAGAAAACACACATAGGGAACACAGTTAACCCCTTGATCACCCCAGTGTGAACCCCTTTCCTGCCAGTGACATTTACACAGTAATCAATGCATTTTTATATCACTAATCGCTGTATAAATGCAAATGGTCCCAAAAATGTGTCAAAAGTGTCCAATATGTCCGCCACAATGTAGCAGTCCCGATAAAAAAAAATCTAAATAATCGCTGATCACTGCCATTACTAGTAAAAACTAGTATAACTTTTGCGCAAACCAATCAATATGGGCTTTTTGCGATTTTTATTACCAAATATATGTAGAAGAATACATATCGGCCTAAACTAAGGGAAAAAAAACTTTTGGGTACAACGTTGCACAACCGCGCAATTGTCAGTTAAAGCAACGCAATACCGTATTGCAAAAAAATGGCCTGGTCATTAAGCAGCCAATTCTTCCAGTGGTTAAGTGGTTTAATACTTGCCTACTGAGCACTTTCACCCCCCTTCCTGCTCAGGCCAATTTTCAGCTTTCAGAGCTGTCACACTTTGAATGACAATTACGTGGTCATGCAACACTGAGACAGACAGAGCTTTCTTTTGGTGGTGTTTAATCACTGCTGGGTTTTTATTCTTTGCTAAACAAACAAAAAAAAAAAGATTTTTTTGTTTCTTTTAAAACATTTTGGAAATAAAAATGTTTTCTTCTTCACCGATGTGTGGCTATGGGACTTCACTGATGAGCACTAATGAGGCTGCTATTGGACACTGATAAGGGTGCACTGTTTGGCACTGATGAGGCTGCACTGATGAAGCGGCACTGGTGGGCACTGATGAGGCTGCACTAATAGGGTGGCACTCATATGTGGCACTGGTGGGCACTGATAGGGCTGCACTGATAATCAGTATAAGTATGCCCTGTCACAGGAAAGACATCTTTCCTTAAACAGTGACAGCGATAAAGAAAGAATATGCTGATAACCGTCATTTATTTACATGTGATTGGACACAGCTCATCACATGGTATACAGCCACTGTAACTGGCTCTTTACCTCAATCTTGTGTTTAGCTGTGTCCGAAGGACACAGTAATCACAGAGCGTGCCCAGGGGACTCGCGGCAGGGCAGAGTTTTGGGAGGATGTCAATAGACGCCTTCCCGGAAATGTGCGACCACACTGTAGGCATCATTCGGCTATAGCGTGGTTGGCAAGAGGTTTAATGGGATCCTGTTTCTGACAGACAGGTATACCGCTAATCCTTCTCTTAGTCACAGCATCCAAGAGAAAAAGCAAATGCTAAATAGTGTTTACCCAAAAACAATGTTTTGTTCCAATCGACGATAAAATATAACTGAAACAAGAAAAAAAATTATCTGGAACATACATCGTGGCCCACCTCCATCCCGGGTTATAAATGAATGAATGAATGAAGAACTTATATAGCGCAGCACATGCAAATTAAATCGCCTCTGGGCACTCGTTGTTCCTGTCTCCTTTGATATCAAAAGAGAGGAGTTTTGATCTTTATTCTAAAGGTCTAGTGGTTCTCCTCCAACCGAATGCTGGTTGGTAGAGCGTTCCATAGTCTGGGACCTTGGAGCGCAAATCTTCACTCTCCTTTGGACTTGTATCTGGCCTTGGGTATCTGGAGTAGATTTTGATTGGTGGATCGCAGAACGCGATTGGAGTTGTGAGCTTTTAGTTTTTCACATAGAAATTAGGGGGCCTTCCCATGGATGCACTTATGTGTCAGACAGAGTGCTTTAAAAGCAATTCTGTCTTTTACTGACAACCAATGAAGGGTTCTCAGCGAAGGTGAGATTGATTCCCAGGGTTTTTTCTCAGTCACAAGTCTGGTGGCCGTATTTTGAACGACTTGCAGACGAGAGATTTGTCACTTTGGGAGTCCAAGATAGAGGGCATTTGCATAGTCCAGTCTGGAGTTCACAATTGTTCCCACCACGACTGCTATGTCTTCTTTAGGAATAGAAAGGAATAAGTCTGCGTAGTAGGCGCAGCAGATGGTGAGATCCGCTGACTACTGACCCTATTTGTGCATCCATTGTCATGTAGGTGTCAAAGATGACCCGAGACTTTTGACTTTGGTGCTAGGGGTGATGGTTTGGCCCAGAATAGGTGGGGGTGTCCAAGTTGTTGCCAGTTGACTCTTTCGACTGGCGTGAAACAGGAGAAGTTCTGTTTTTGAGCCGTTGAGTTTAAGATAATAGATGTTTGTAATCCAGTTTTCTATCAAAGAGAGGCATGTCTCTAGACTGAGATGATTCTTTTTGTTGCAGATATGAAAATACAGTTGTGTGTCATCTGCATAAGAGTGATAAAGTAGTTTTTGGCTGCTGATGATTTCAAAGAGAGGGCGGAGATAAATATTGAACAGCATCGGCGACAGGGGGGATCCTTGAGGGACCCCGCATGACACTGTGCGTTTTTCAGAAGTGAACGGTCCTAATTTCACTGTTTGTGATCGGTTTTCCAGAAAAGAGGAGAACCAGGGTAAGTCACATTCCGCAACTCTGGCTACTTCAGCTAGCTGAGTCAGTAATAGTTTGTGGTCTACCGTGTCAAACGCTGCGCTTAGGTCCAACAGTACCAGAAGACAAGATTCTCATTTGTCTGGGGCCTCGAGAGCGTCATCCCATCTTTTGAGCAGTGCTGTCTCTGTCCCGTGCCCGGGACGGAAACCCGATTGAAATGGATCGAGCAAATTATGGGTATCTAGTGTAGTAGTCTAGTGGTATCTAGTATCTATGGGTTATACATATAAAGACAAAAAAAGGGGTCATGGGACTTTGAATGAGGTGAGTCAAAGACTAGGTACGGCAAGGATACAATTGATAATTTATTTTAAATTCATAATATACAAAAATACGTCAACAAATATGTAATATATCTATGCATATAAACATTAGCAGTAAGAAAATCCATATATACAGTGGTTGACCGCGATATTGTGTCAATCTCGCTCCCTTTCTCGGCGAGATTGAGCACTTGCGAGCCCCATCGCGGGAGCTAGCGCCGAGCTGGCTTGCCGCGATGGAGACAAAGCCGTTATAGAAGCGACGGGGATCCGACGCGGATTCCCGCCAATTCTACACGTGGGCGGAGTTTGTTATGAATCCTGAGAAGGAAGTCCCCCCTCAGGAGCATAACGGGCCCTTAGGTCTGGTATGGGTTGTAAGGAGACCCCCCTACACCGAAAAAGCGGCGTGGGGGTCCCCCCACAATCCATACCAGACCCGTATCCAAAGCACGCCGGCCGGCCGGTCAGGAGGGGAGTGGGGGCGAGCGAGCGCCCCCCCCCCCCCTTCCTGAGCCGTACCGGGCAGCATGCCCTCAACATGGGGGGATCAAGTGCTCTGGGGCAGGGGGCGCACTGCGGCCCCCCACCCCAGAGCACCCTGTCCCCATGTTGATGAGGACAGGGCCCCTTCCCGACAACCCTGGCCGTTGGTTGTCGGGGTATGCGGGCGGGAGGCTTATCGGAATCTGGAAGCCTCCTATAATAAGGGGGCCCCCAGATACCGGCCCCCCACCCTAAGTGAATGAGTATGGGGTACATTGTACCCCTACCCATTCACCTGCAAGAAAACACAAATAAACCACACAGTGTATTGAAATATTTTATTAGTTGGCCGCCGGGGGGGGTGTGTATGATCCCTCTTATAAAAGCGCCCCCCTCCGGCGGGCTTCTGCGGGGGGGTGGGTGCCGCTGTTCTTCACCGCCGTCTGGTTCTCTTCCGCCGCCGGGGGGGGGGCGCTTTGATAAAAGCGCCCACCACCCGGCGGGCTTCCTTCGACATCTTCGGCGGCGGGGGGGTCTTCTCCCACTCTCCGGGGTCTTCTCCGGCTCTCCGGGGGTCTTCTCCAGCTCTCCGGGGGTCTTCTCCGCTCTCCGGGGGTCTTCTTCTTCAGGACTCGCCGCCGCTATCTTCGTGTTAGCTCAATTACTGGCGGCGGCGAGTCCTCTCTTCTGTGACGTCTTCTTCTTCTTCTCTTCTCCAGATGTTGACACGACGCTTCCTTCCACTGTTATTGCTGGCTCGCAGCGAGTTATATAGGCCTGTCTTGTGACGTCGCAGTCCCATCATGCTCCGGTAGGTACGTGCTACCTACCGGAGCATGATGGAACTGCGACGTCACAAGACAGGCCTATATAACTCGCTGCGAGCCGCGCGCCAGCCATAACAAGCGGAAGGAAGCGTTGCGTCAACATCTGGAGAAGAGAAGAAGAAGAAGACGTCACAGAAGAGGGGACTCGCCGCCGCCAGTAATTGAGCTAACACGAAGATAGCGGCGGCAAGTCCTGAAGAAGAAGAAGACCCCCGGAGAGCCGGAGAAGACCCCCGGAGAGTGGGAGAAGACCCCCGGAGAATGGGAGAAGACCCCGGAGAGTGGGAGAAGACCCCGGAGAGTGGGAGAAGACCCCCCCGCCGCCAAAGATGTTGAAGGAAGCCCGTCGGGTGGTGGGCGCTTTTATCAAAGCGCCCCCCCGACGGCGGAAGAGAACCAGACGGCGGTGAAGAACAGCGGCACCCACCCCCCCGCAGAAGCCCATCTGAGGGGGGCGCTTTTATAAAAGCGATCATACACACCCCCCCGGCGGCCAACTAATAAAATATTTCAATACACTGTGTGGTTTATTTTGTGTTTACACTTTCCTTGCAGGTGAATGGGTAGGGGTACAATGTACCCCATACTCATTCACTTAGGGTGGGGGGCCGGTATGTGGGGGCCCCCTTATTAAAGGGGGCTTCCAGATTCCGATAAGCCTCCCGCCCGCATACCCCGACAACCAACGGCCAGGGTTGTCGGGAAGGGGCCCTGTCCTCATCAACATGGGGACAGGGTGCTCTGGGGTGGGGGGCCGCAGTGCGCCCCCTGCCCCAGAGCACCTGACCCCCCCATGTTGAGGGCATGCTGCCCGGTACGGCTCAGGAGGGGGGGGGGGCGCTCGCTCGCCCCCACTCCCCTCCTGACCGGCCGGCCGGCGTGCTTTGGATATGGGTCTGGTATGGATTGTGGGGGGACCCCCACGCCATTTTTTCGGCGTAGGGGGGTCTCCTTACAACCCATACCAGACCTAAGGGCCCGTTATGCTCCTGAGGGGGGAACCCATGCCGGATTTTTATTTAAAATCCGGCGGGGACTTCCTTCTCAGGATTCATAACAAACTCCGCCCACGTGTAGAATTGGCGGGAATCCGCGTCGGATCCCCGTCGCTTCTATGTCGGCAGCCTGTCGCCGAGAATCAGCGCGATGCTGTCGTGCTATAAACACATTCTCGGCGGCAGGCACTGTAGTAAAACAATATACATATAAAATATTAATGAAGATATCACAACAAAATGCACAATTGATCCGTAAATGAATAAATGTATTGTAGCCTCTATGGATCTCTACGCGCTTCGTGGATCTCACTAGGGTCCACTCATCAGGAGTTTGACGCAGCAATTCATTTATGAAAAATAAAATATTATATATATATTAAAATGCATTTCCTGCAGAAAATGCGTGGGAATGCTGAATTGCTAAAGCTAACTTGGATAAATAGCTTTAATCCATAAGAAAAAGTTGAAGAAGTGAGAATAGTTGGAAAAGTAGGAATGGTTTTAAAATAAACATGAATTTCATTTAAAAAGTTTAACACCACTAATGTATGAAGATGTGGAATATTTAAAGGTTTTTGAAAAGCTGACACTAAACTGAATTATTTTTTAATGTTTTTTATTTATTTTTTAAAAAAATCTATTTTTTACTTTT
Organism: Rana kukunoris; assembly: GCA_029574335.1. Taxonomy (NCBI): domain Eukaryota; kingdom Metazoa; phylum Chordata; class Amphibia; order Anura; family Ranidae; genus Rana; species Rana kukunoris. The sequence goes on from CM056054.1 coordinate 91,379,327, forward strand.
TATTCATTTATTTAAAAAAAATCAAACAGTTTTTTTCAAATATTTTTTTTTTCAAATGACAGTCTTCCATTGACTGTCCTGTAAAAAAAATATTTTCTAAAAAAAATGTTTTTTTAAAAACAATTAATTTAAAAACATTTTTTTTACAGGACAGTCAATGGAAGACTGTCATTTGGAAGCTCAACCAGCCAAAAGTAAAAGGCGTATGACTGAGCACATTGCCTGAAACTAAACGGCAGACCCACCATATGGGTGCTATAGCGGGTGACCTGCGGTGTGTTGCAGAGAGCCTGGCCTCCTCGGCCCAGACCGAGGCTGCCTGCACCTTGGCAGTGCAGCGTGCCCTTACACTGCAGGCTGATCAGAGTACCTCCAGATCTGACAGCCTGCAGGATGTGAGTGCGAACTGCACTGCCATAGTAACGTGCCTGGGGGAGCTGCAGGCCACCATATCAGGGCTTGTGACAGAGGTCAGGAGCCTTGCAGGGGGCTGTACAGGCCAACACAGCTGCCATCAAGGCGGAGGGGAGGCAGGCAAGGCGGATGCATGCGGAGACCAACTCCTTCCTTGAGCGCATTGCAGCCAGCATCAGGCAGGAGTAAAAGAGGAGGGGATGATCCTCCCCCTGATGCCTAACCCCCCCACCCGAGGCTCCCCCCAGGCAACTGAGGAGCAGGAGCCGAGGCACGATGCGTGGCCCACGACAGGGCAGATGAGTGCCTTTTTTTTGGTTTTCTGCTCAGGTTATGAGTTTGTTTTAAATTTATGTGCTCCAAATATGATATTTTTTTGTAGTATCTGCACACGGTGAGGAGTGCAGGCTACAATGTGACTGCTGTGTGAATGTGGTTGACATTCCTGCCAGTAAGGGGTGTCACCCTGGTGTGATAGATGTGAATCAAAATGAAAATTTTAACTTATGTTATGATTAGAACCACTGAAATGTGTATTTTCCTTGATAATATTTATCAGATATTGTTTTAAAGTTATGAACCCAGCATTGGAAATATGAAGAAGCAGATATTACCTTGTAAAAGTTACCATTTGAAATGGAGTAACAAAAGGACATGTTATTAAGAGCAGATGTCATTCCCCCCACTCTCCACTCTAAGCTCACTCCATCACCCCCTCCCTTCTACTGCCATTTCCCCCTTTGCTTTACTTTCAAGTTTCAGTTTCAAGAGGAAGTCAACCCCCCCCCCCCTTCACTCTGAGGCTTGTGTGAACATACAGATGGACTTTTTGAGAGGAAGTAACCCATCCCCCCATTGCATTGCTAAAGGAACTGTGAGCTTGTGAGACGTTGGAAGGAAACTATGCCTATATGAACTGGCCAATGAGAATTCCATGTCGAATACAGGGGGCGTGAAATAAGAGACTGAATGGGTGTGAAATGTATGGATTGACCAATGAAATGCATTTTGTGATGTTTTATGTTTAATAAAACTGGAGAGCTGGCTGAGCTCCAGTCTCTTTTTGGCTGGTAACGTTGGAAGGTGAGATGTAAACTCTGTGTGTGGTTTGTACATGTCATGTTTGTGTCATGAAGTGACATGCATTTTTTTATATGCATTTCAGTATGATGGATGCCTGCAGCCCAGTATCGTGGGAGACAGCACATGCTCTGCAGCCAGTTTTTTTTTTCTTTCTCTCTTAACCCCCCCCGGAGTATCAGATTTCTTTGGCTGGTTAACAGAGGCAGAGGTGGCCCCCTCTCCAGCATAGCATACTTAACTCTTTCTACTGTCTTTCTCATCTTCCCATCCCCTCCCTAAATCAGCGAAATTCCTCTGTTTCCTGCTCGTGAAATTTTTCTTTTTTTTTCTTTTCTTTTCAAAGAAGGCTGTGCTCTTGTGCTGATGGCCTCCCCTCCCCATGCAGCATTGTTAGCCCCATGATATTGACCACATGTTAGCTGTTCCAAAAAAAAGAAAAGGTTATTGCAACTGTTTCTTGATGGATATTCTGTGTGTACGTTTGTTTCTGTCATCAGTTACAGTTCTTTAAAGATTGTAATGCATCCAATTTTCTGCCCTGTATTGTCTCCCTTGTAACGAAATTTGCTGCCAGCTAAGCTTCCCCCTTCACATTTCCTCCCCCTCTTCCTGCTCTGTGTTCAATAACCCTTTCACTGCTGTAAGGAAATTCCCTCTCCCTCTCCCCCCCCCCTTTCTCGTGCCGCGTGTCTTATTTCCTATGTGTGTGCTGGCTGAGAGAGGCAGGGCCATGAATGGAACACATTTAGGGAAAAGGTTTTTCAACGTAGGACTGGATTATTGCAACTGTTGCTTTGATAAATACATGTGTATGAGTTTTGTATGTTCCATGTTTATAGCAACTGCTGAAATAAGCTTCCCTTCTCATGCTGGTAAGCAATAAAATCTTGTTAACCCTTTCCTCTCCTTCCCCTTAAACTTACTTCTTCCTTTTTCCCAATTCTTTGCTTGAAAGTGGTTACCTAATTCTCTGTCAGGACCGGGTTTTGAACCTGGGACCTCAGCTGTGTCTGGCAGTGAGCCTTCTCACTGAGCTATCTGGGATGCTGGACAGCTCCCTGTCTGTTCTGCTAGACAAACCCATCTGATCCATTGGACCTTGCTGCCTTGTGTCTTAATTTGTCTTGAACCTTGAACCCCTTACTCCTCCCACAAACTTCCTGATATAAGCCATGTCTCTGCACTTCCTCCTTGCCAGAATATTGTGCTATCTCCAGCCTGTATCTCGCTCCTGCCATCCATATTTGCTACTGCTCGTTATCGACCCTTGGCTTGTTATCGACTACGCTTCTGCCTGATCCCAACCTACAGATACTCATTACCGACCTTTTGGCTTGTTTAACGACCACTCTTCTGTTTGATTCTTACCTGCTTATCTGCTATCGTACCCCGGCTTTCTCACCTCCTGGTGGGGCGATCCTGAGGACCGCGACCTGGTGCTAACACGCAGCAAAATCCATCTCCACCTTCAGGAGCTCTGGTGAACACCGGTTAGCGCTTAGATTCCGCACCTCAGGTGACCCTGTGTCATCAGCCATGGTGACCTGCTCTGCTGCTATAGCTACTGGCCTCTGAGCCTGACCCCAGACCGTGACATTCTCCTTCCATTCTCCATTTTGTTTTTTTCCGCTTTTTCTTGGTTGCTCCTCCCCCTTTTCCTTATGTGTGAAAGTTATTCTGACTGCCCTGGGCTCTGCCACGATTGCAGTTGTAGGTTGGAGGACCTCCCCCAGCCCCCCCTCCCTTTTACACCCCCTTCCTCCTGAAAGAAAAAAAAAAGGGCCTAAGACACAGTTTTTCCTTTAAAGACAGGCTGCTGTATTGCAACATGTTACACGTATAGCACCTGTTGTAATATATAAGAAGGAGTTTTGGTTACTCGCAATGTTTTTTATATTTCTCACTGGCTTTGATGGTGGTATGATTTATGCTCTGGTACATAAAGGGCTTTTTGCCAGTTTGATTGTTGTCATGTGATACCCAGGGCCTGTTACTATGGTTATTGCCCCTTCATTTCCCTCATGTTCTGCCCACAATGCCCCAGCTGCTGGAAGCATGGGCCCCGCCTAAATGCTTGCCCCGTCCTGCCCCATCCTGAACGCAGTTGGTGTCACCCGCTACCCATTGCCCATACTGGCTTCTGTGCTCTGCGGCCCACCGGCCCTTCTTCTCTTCTTTCGCTTGTCCAGGAGGGGTATATGCCATTTCGGGGGCACTAGCACGGAAGAAAGAGAATTGATACAGGGCAGCAGGCCTCTCTGGAGGTGGAATCTGCTCATGTACCCACTGTCCTGTGTGCCCCGACCTCAATGCCTTGACCCCATGGGGTGCCCAAAGTGGTAGAATAAGGGTGAATAAGTCCTTGCGTTCATTGCTACTGTCCTTGCGTTCATTGCTACAGTCCTTGCACTCACAGTCACAAATGAAGGATGAAGGCCTCCGGGTATCACATCAGAACGTTTTACATATCACGTTTAAATGGTTTTATTCCACATGATATATGATACCACCCTCAGAGTTAGTGGGCATAGTATACGATATTCCCCAAGGGCATTTATTTTCCCTTTTTGAAGTCTTGTTTGAAGACAGTCTTTAGACTAGGTTGTTATGGGTGATGACAGTTGCAATTACAGTCTGATACGTTGAAACTTATGTGACTGCTCTTGAAAAGTAATAACTAATATCCGTGTATGAGTTCTTCTTGCATTTCTGATATAGGTACCGATAATTATCGATATCCCCTGGGTGATGATTAAAAGGTTCCTTCGCAAAAACATTCTCTAGAGATGAGATATGATGGACTGTGCCACCCACATCTGAATGAAACTATATATCTTTTTTCAAATACATGTGATTATGACCACTGGGAATCTGTGGGTTGGAATATAGCTGATATATGTGTGATATAGGCCCTGATATATAGATGCCATAGGAGATCCCAAAGGGGGGTCCTAGATAAGTTTAAAGCAACTACAGGTCTTGAGTCCCGTAATCACTGTGATATATTTCATAGGATAATTAGTTAATTAATGTCAGAGTGTAAAGAAGTTCTGTAATAAGAAAATTAAGTTTAACCACTTGCCCACCGAGCCTGTTTTTCAGATTCGGTGTTTACGAGACTAAAACTATTTTTTTTGCTAGAAAATTACTTAAACCCCCCAAACATTATATATATTTTTTTCTAACACCCTAGAGAATAAAATGGCAGTCATTGCAATACTTTTTGTCACACCGTATTTGTGCAGCGGTCTTACAAGCGCACTTTTTTTGGAAAAAAATAACTTTTTTGAATAAAAAAATAAGACATCAATAAATTTGGCCCAATGTTTTTATATATTGTGAAAGATAATGTTACGCCAAGTAAAATGATACCCAACATGTCACGCTTAAAAATTGCGCTCGCTCGTGGCATGGCGTCAAACTTTTACCCTTAAAAATCTCGATAGGCGACGTTTAAAAAATTCTACAGGTTGCATTTTTTGAGATACAGAGGAGGTCTAGGGCTAGAATTATTGCTCTCGCTCTAACGATCGTGGCGATACCTCACTTGTGTGGTTTGAACACCGTTTTCATATGCGGGCCCTACTCGCGTATGCGTTCGATTCTGTGCGCGAGCTCGTCGGGATGGGGCGTTTTAATTTTTTTTGTCATTTTTCAAATGTCAGAAACATTTTTTTTTCTTTAAGACGCTGGGCAGGACTGACGTTTTGAAGTCACTTCTGCCCAGCAGAACTAATGGGGAAGGGTGGGGACGATTTTTCCCTCACTCGTATCCCAGCAGAGGAGCCGAACAGACCCAATCGCCACCGACGGCTCTGGTATGCGGCGGAGGGCGCGGGAGAGCGGCGGGAGGGGGGGCCCTCTCCCGCCACCGATAACGGTGATCTCACGGCAAATCCACCGCGGAGACTGCCGTTATCGTGTATAGGACTGCCCACAAAAGAGATGGATATCTCGGTTGTGGCAGCAGCTGCTGCCGTTACCGAGATATCCATCTTTAAAAACATTACGTCTTTTTACTATGAGGCCGTGGGCAAGTGGTTAATATTGTCTGTAAATGTTTATGAATATCTAGCCTGAACAACTGAAAATGTGTTAGGATATGATATGTCAAAGCACAAACATGGGATCAGAACAAAGGTTTAAGAGAGAATTATTGATTAAGATTGTGTAAAGAATTGTATAAAAACTCAAATGATGGTATAGTATAGCATAGTATTTGGTATTTAAACAGAAAATCCTACAGATCTGGTTGCAAGCAATGTTTACAACAGATTCTAAAAATTATATAAAAATAGTAAAACTAAAAATAGTAAAAACAGTAAAAATAAAATAAAAAACAAACGAGTGTTATGCCCCGTACACACGATCACTTTATGTGATGAAAAAAACAAAGTTTTCTGTGAAGTAAAAAACAACGTTTTTGAAACTTCAATTTTTAAAGACGATGTTGCCTACACACCATAATTTTTTCACAATGCTCTAGCAAAGCGAGTTTACGTTCACCACACTTTTCCATTGAAGCTCTCTTCATAACTAGCTTCTGGCCATGCGCGGGTTGAAAAACTACGTTTTAAACGACGTTTTTTGCTACACACGGTGACTTTTTGTGAAACAAAAATGACGTTTTAAAAAACGACACAAAAAATTGAAGCATGCTTCAATTTTTTTTGGTCGTTTTTTGCAAGACATAAAACAAAGTTTTCCCCTACACACGGTCAATGAAATTGACATTTTTAAAAACGTCATTTTTTTCATCACATAAAGTGATCGTGTGTACGCGGCATTAAAAGTTTTAATAATGTGACGTTGCTGACAGAGTGGAGATGCTGGTTGAAAGGAGGAGTTTCTCGTGAAAATGGCCACTTCACAGTTCATTAGGCTGGATCTAGTCTGTGAATTTCACGAGTTTCTCTTCTAAATGATCTGTTGTCGCTGCTTTAGTCAAGAAATGTCATATTATAATGTAATATACATGATTTTTGGCAGATGTACAAACCAAATATGTTTAACATTTTTTGAAAAAGGGTTAAAAATGAGAAAAACTATACAATTCGATTGTATTGTATATGGTGTATCTTCCGTATAGATTGTGTACAATCTCTCCAAGCAGTGGGTTGGGAACAGATGTTTTCTTTAAGTGAGGATTAATGAGAGGTGATCCTAGCTGTTTCAGATCAGTAGGGATGAGCTTCGCGTTCGAAACGAACGTATGTTCGACTCGAACATCGTCCGTTCGATCGTTCGTCGAATTTCGAACAAAAATGATCGTTTGCTGCAAATTCGAGTGAAACAAAACGGCCCATAATTCACTGCGGCATTGCGCTCTGATGATTGGCCAAACATGCACTATGACCCTGTATGCTTGGCCAATCACAGCACGCAAAAAAAGGAGAGCCATAATTGGCCAAAGCCTGGGTGGCTTTGGCTAATTATGGCTCAGGGCTTTAGCACACGCCCCTGCTGGGTGGCCTCGTGTAGTGTGTTCCAGCTTGTTAATGAGAGCAGTCAGAGAGACAGAGAGATTGTCTTTTTATATAGTTAGATAGAGCAGGCAGGCAGGCAAGTCAGTTTAGCTTAATTTACAGTGTGTAGAGAATATATATATACCCCTAGGAGCTGTACATATATTTATACACTGTATAGCTTAGCTAGATCAGTTCTTCCTAATTTACTGGCAGGCAGGTGATTGTGCTATTTAAAGACGTTATCACAGGTATATACACACAGCAGGTACAATAGCAGTGATTTTAATGATGCTTAAATTTAAAAGAAAAATTCCTTTAAATATTGTACCTGCTGGGTGTCTATAGTTTGCCTGTGAAAACGTCTTTGAGAACCCGGGTCTTGCCCGAGGGAACATGTATCAATGGAAAAAAGTTTTTAAAACTGTCGTTTTTTCAGGAGCAGGACTCCTGAAAAAACGACCGTTTTTAAAACTTTTTTCCATTGATACATGTTACCTGGGGCAAGACCCGGGTTCTGAAAGACATTTTCCAACAATAACTTGAATATTGGTCTTTAAAATGATAGTTTTTGAATTCGAACGTTCAAGTCCCATAGACTTCAATGGGGTTCTAAATGTTTGTGCGAACGATCGGACTGTTTGACAGTTCTGGTGCGAACCGAACGCGGGGGTGTTCGGCTCATCCCTAGAGATCAGGTTACACAGCCCGGCTATCTCAGAGCAAGGTTACCCTTCTGTGTGGAATGCTGGTTTGAAACCAGAAACCAAGTGAAAACATTTTTCAAGTGAAATGACTTTGGGAGTTCATTCAGATTTTTTGAAGGCAAAAATATCAGAGTTTATGTTAAGTAACAGGTTTATTATAGGGTAAAATCTTTTAATACGAGGTTCGAGAGGAAGTAACCCATCCCCCCATTGCATTGCTAAATGAACTGTGAGCTTGTGAGACTTTGGAAGGAAACTATGCCTATATGAACTGGCCAATGAGAATTCCATGTGGGATACAGGGGGCGTGAAATAAGAGACTGAATGGGTGTGAAATGTATGGATTGACCAATGAAATGCATTTTGTGATGTTTTATGTTTAATAAAACTGGAGAGCTGGCTGAGCTCCAGTCTCTTTTTGGCTGGTAATGTTGGAAGGTGAGATGTAAACTCTGTGTCTGGTTTGTACATGTCACCTTATATATATATAGTCATTTGGAATCGACCGGTAGAAATGGGTTAGCCCTGAGATTGTCAGGAAATCAATTAATTAATCAAAGAGTCTTTATCACTGGGTCGTTGGGGAGAGGTTATCACCACGGCCGTGTGAATGTGGTATGAATGGACAGCAACATGATTGGTGGCGTTGCTGCTCCCAAGTCCTGCATGGTGGACTTGGGCTACTCCAATGTGAGGTGAATGTGGTGTGTGTGAGCTAGGCACCACAATGGTGTGCATGCGTGCGTTGTCCTTGTGCCATGATGAATGTGTGTGTTTAACATGCAAAGATGCCTACCACGAGGCACCTCCTGACTGCTCTTCCCTCAGCAGACGAGGTAGCCTCGTTCAGGGGGGGACTGTGTGGGTCGGGGGTCAGGTCATCACATATGTCAATCTCCAGGCCCTTTCTCATGGCGTAGTTGTGCAGCATACAACATGCACAGATGATCTGACACACAAAGGCATCAGAAACGGGACTTCAGGAGGCCAAGTGTGCACTCCACAACTGCACGGGTACGTATGTGTGCCGCATTGTATCTTCTCTCTCCTCTGGTTTGGGGATCGCGGTATGGAGTCAGGAGATGGGGCATATGCCGAGTCACCTGGAAGGGAAAAGACAGGAGGATGTTAGCCTTGCATGTGCCCCTCGTGATGTCTGCATCATGGGGTCGGACAGTCATGCTTGACTCCCATGTCACTCACCAACCAGCCAGCTGTCCCTGTACACGTTCTGTTCGAATTCTGTTGGGATGTTGCTTTGACGGTATATGTAGCTGTCGTGGCTGGCCCCTGGGTGTTTGGCACGGACGTGCCATATGAGGCATTGGGCATCGGCTATCATTTGTACGTTGATGGAATGCCAATGCTTACAATTGCGATACATGTGCTCTGTGGCACGGGGGGGCTGTAGTGCCACATGTGTGTAATCAATGGCCCCGATGGTGCGTGGGAATCCGGCAATTTTGTAGAAATCCTGCATTGCCTTCTGCCGCAGATGCTCATGGGTGGGTCTGATGATGTGGTGGGACATGCGTGTGAGGATTGCGAGGACAACCTGATGCACACATCTGCTCATGGTGGATTGTGACATCCCAGACACGAATCCACTTGTACACTGAAAAGATCCACTGGCAAGGAAATGGAGTGTTGCCAGTACCTTGACCAGTGGCTGCACTGCACGTGAGCATCCCGTCTGGCTAGTGACTTCATCATGCAGGGCTGTGGCTAATTCCAGGATGGCATCAAGGCTGAATCTGAAGATGCAATACACCTCCAATTCCCCCATGCCAAAGACCTTCATGCGCATTCGGTATATCCTCTCCCGTGCCCTCCTCCTCCGTGTCTGTAGACGCAGTAGTGCTATGACCATGGCTGCCCCCTGCATGTTGGCATACAGATGTGTTGTCCTGCAAGTGTGGTTGCTCAGCTCGTCCGTAACGGTGCTGCTGTAGCTGCTCTCCAGCTGACCTGTGCACGTCTGTTGCTGACTAACACCTGCTTTATGAGGGGTAACTTTAGGCTGGACGTACAACTTACGCGCACCGCACGTAGCCTGCGCTGGGCGCATGTACATTCGTGAATCGGCGTATCTCCCTCATTTGCATATTTGAATAGAAAATCAATGGGCGCGCCAGATGCGTCCAGCGTAAATATGAGCCCACGATACGCCGGCGTAGGAAAGTTACGTCAGTCAGAAGAAGCCTATTTTCAGGCGTATCTTGTTCTGTGGGTACGGCACATAGATGCGAGGGCGCATCTTTACACTTACACGGCGCATCCCGAGATACGTCGGCGTAAGTGCTTTGTGAATCCGGGCCTCTGTTTAATTGATAACATTTACTGAAATGATCACTAAACTTAAACACCTTTTTTCACAAAAACTGTAAAAGATATCAAACTGAAAAGATATAGCCGGACAGCTGAATATTTTGTGAACATTTTAAAGTTTGTTTGGTGTCTGTAGGTGAAAGTATGAAGGAGCGGAAACTTTTGGGAATGGAGAAGATTTTAAGGATTTGAAGCATGCTCTCATTGACTGCAATGATAAAAAAGTGTTAAAAAGCCTAATATTTTAAAAAGTATTAATAGTACAAAAAAAGTTGAAGTCCCATCATTTGCTGAAAGAGCTAAACATTTTAAAGTTGAATGGTCTTAATAGCTGAAAGTATGCAAAAGTTACGCAAGCCAAAAAATAAGGCTAAGTAGGAGATTTTGAAATAAAGGAGCTATTTTCCTTTAAGGCCGCGTACACCTGATCGGTCCAAACCGATGAGAATGGTCCGACGGACCATTTTCATCTGTTCACAGACTGATGGTTTGATGGTCTGATGTGCGTACACACCATCAGTTCAAAAAACGATCGTGTCAGTATGCGGTGATGTAAAACACAACTCAATGCTTCCAAGAATGCATCGACTTGATTCTGAGCATGCTCGGGTTTTTGAACCGATGCTTTTGCGTACTAACCATCGGTTTGGTCCGATGGTCAGACGTCCATCGGTCCGATTTTAAAGCAAGTTTTAAAACTTTGGTCCGACGGACGACGGACCGATGGGCCGTACACACGGTCGGTTTGGACCGATTTTCATCGGTTTGGACCGATCGCGTGTATGCGGCCTAATGTGCGATACTATCCCAATAATGACCTTAGCAGCCAAACTTTAGAGTATATTTATTTACAGAATAGTTAGAATGTTGGTAAGTAATTTCATGCATATTTGCCACATTCTCCTAATAATAAATTAATACTATATTATAGAAACAACTTTTTATTTTAAAGCTGCAACATATTCGTTTTCTCAGTAGGCTTTGACAACATTCATTTCACAGATGAGTCCATTTCTAAATTTCACCATTTGTCTGAAAACTGTTTTTTAGGAGTTGATGATTTTGTTTTTTGTCTAGGTATGCCCTAGAGTCAAAGAATGCTAATAAACGTCTTATTCTGTTTCATTCGTTTTCTCCTGTTAAACAGATTGAGAGAATACATACTGTGTGTGTAAATGGGGACATCTTTACTGCAGCAACAGAAATGCAATCTCCATATGTATCACCAGAGAATAGTGTTTATAGGTTTTGTTATATAAAGTAAAGTAACGTGTCTCCAAGCTTTATAAAAGCAAAGAAAACATAAATAAGTAAACACATTGCGTTGAGCACATAATAATCTTGGTACGATAATTTGGACATCTAACTAAAAGGAAAGATTGGAAGATTTCAGGCCTTCCAGTAACAAAAACATGTTTTACCTCCCAACTATTCTTTGTTTGGGGGTGATAGTCCCAATCAGTGCCGATCCTGACCTCCCTGGGGCCCTAAGCAAAATTACATGGCACATTAAAAATGAGAAGCAGGGGGCGCTGACGACAGTGACATGTCACATTAAAGAAAGTTGAGAAGCGGGGGGAGAGGGTGTTCTGCTGTCGAAAATTACATCTTACATTAAATTGAGAAGCAGGGGGTGCTGACTTCTTACCTCTTCTCCCATGCAGCCATCAAGTTGAGAAGCGGGGTGAGGGGGCGAAAATAACTTCTCACCAGGCGGGGCCTCTAGTAATTTGGGGGGCACTTCGCAGCTTTGCGGGGCCCTAAGCGGCTTGCATAGTGAGCCTATATGTCCGATCGGCCCTGGTCCCAATTTCATTCCCTGGAAGGGTTGTCTAGCCACAGTAGATGGTGTTTTGCTGAAAACATTCCAGTTTATCAACAAGAATATTTGTAATATGGTTCCTTCTTTTGTGAGGGGAAAGCAAACCAGATCTAGCCTCCCTAATATGTGAGCAAAAATGTAATAATAACTCCATGAAACTATCTCTTGAAATGACATTTGGAAATAAATTATCCAGAAATAGAGTTGAGCGGACACCTGGATGTTCGGGTCCGGACCCAAACCTGAACTTTGAAAAAAAAGTTCGGGTTCGGGACCCGAACCCAAACTTTGACCCGAACCCGGACCCCATTGAAGTCAATGGGGACCCGGACTTTTGACTACAAAAATGTCTCTAAAAAACTAAGGGAAAGGGCTGGAGGGCTGCAAATGGCAGCAAAATGTCGAGAGGAGCATGGCAAGTACTCTGAAAATAAATGTGGATAGGGAAATAACTTAAAATAACATAAAAAAATAAATAAAAAAAAATAATTTTGACCTAGGAGGACGAGGTCCATATGTATTAGGAGTTTGAGGTGGATGTGGCAGTGGAGGTGGAAGTGGAGGAGGAGGAGGAGGTAGACAACACAGCAGGTTTTGGTTTTTAATATATGTATTTTTTAAATTAGGGTAAACCCCAAAAGAGTGAGAAAGATCTAGGGTTGCTACCTCATCCCTTTAAACCTGAACACAGAGTAATTACACAGGTTCTGGGGCTAATTTACTGTCGATAAGGCACCAAGTGAGTTTAATTAGCAGCACCTTAATCAGCCAGAGAACCTGTGTATTTTATATGTTTTTTCTTTTAAAGGGATGAGATGGCAACCCTAGAAAGATAAAAAAAAAAACAATGGCTGGGTAAGGCCGGCCCGGTGTCTATTCTGCACAAGGTACGGACAAGTCCTCTGGGATCCATGCCTGGTTCATTTTAATGTCCACATTGGCTCTGGACAGGCAACTGCGCTTGTCTGTGATAACGCCCCCTGCCGTGCTAAATACACGTTCAGACAATACACTGGCCGCAGGGCAGGCCAGCACCTCCAAGGCGTAAAGGGCAAGCTCAGGCCATGTGCCCAATTTGGAGACCCAGAAGTTTAAGGGGGCATAGCCGTCATTCATTACGTGTAGGCGTGTGCACACATACTGCTCCACCATGTTGCTGAAATGCTGCCTCCTGCTAAAACGTTCCATATCAGCTGGTGGTGCTGTTTGTTGTGGCGTGCTGACAAAGTTTTTCCACATTTTGACCATGCTAACCCTGCCTTCTGAGGTGCTGGCGGTGCCCCTGCTGCGTTGGCGACCTCTTCCTCCTCCTCTGCCTTCGCCTTGTGCTTCCACTGTGCCCCCGCTGCCAGGTGGGAATTGCACCAGCAGCGCGTCTACCAGCGTGCGCTTGTACTCGCGCATGTCGCGTTCACGCTCCAGTGAGGGAACTAAGGACGGTACATTGACCTTGTAACGGGGATCCAGCAGCGTGGCCAACCAGTAATCGGCACCTGTCAAAATGTGCGAAACACGCCGGTCGTTGCGGAGACACTGCAGCATGTTATTCGCTCATGTGTGCCAGGCTGCCCAGAGGCAACGAAAAGCTGTCCTCTGTGGGAGGTGTATCATCTGCGTCCTCTGTATCCCCCCAGCCACGCACCAGTGATGGCCATGAGCTGGTCTGCATGCCATTCTGCTGTAAACATGGTTCCTCCTCCTCCTCCATGTCCTCCTCCTCCTCATCCTCCACCGCGTCATCCTCCAGAACTGTGCCCTTGCTGGACAATTGTGTACCTGGCCTTTGTTGGTGCACGAACCCACCCTCGGAGCCACTTGTGAATGACTGCCCTTAAAGCCTTTGAAAATGATCCTGATTCCTCCTCCTCCTCCTCCTGTGCCACATCTTGTTCCATCATCGCCCGTAGCTTTTTTTTAAGGAGGCATAGAACTCGGATAGTCACGCTGAGAGCGGCGTCATCGGCACTGGCCATGGTTGGTGGAGTACTCGAAACAGCGCAACAAGGCACACAGGTCTCGCATGGAGGCCCAGTTATTGGTGGTGAAGTGGTTCTGTTCCGCAGAGCGACTCATGCGTGCATGCTGCAGCTGAAACTCCACTATCGCCTGCTGCTGCTCGCACAGTCTGGCCAGCATGTGCAAGGTGGAGTTACACCTTGTGGGCACATCACATATGAGGCGGTGAGCGAGAAGGCCAAAGTTACGCTGCAGCGCTGACAGGCGAGCAGCAGCAGGGTGAGAATGCTGAAAGTGCGCACAGACGGCAGCACTTTCTGCAGCAGCTGTGGCAGATCGGGGTAAGTTTTCAGGAACCTCTGCACCACCAAATTCAGCACATGTGCCAGGCAAGGGATGTGCGTCAAACCGGCTAGGCCCAGAGCTGCTACGAGATTTTGCCCGTTATTGCACACCTGATTTTGTCCCCCACTTGGTTGTGCAGGGAAGGGATGGCTTGCCTGGAAAAGTAGTGACGGCTGGGCACGACGTACTGTGGGACAGCCAATGTCATCAGGCTTTTAAAACTCTGCGTCTCCACCAGACGGAATGCCAGCAATTCAAAGGCCAGTAATTTGTAAATGCTGGCATTCAGGGCCAGGGATCGCGGGTGGGTAGGGGGGTACTTCCTCTTCCGCTTCAGTGTTTGGGAGATAGAGAGCTGAATGCTTCCATGGGACATTGTGGAAAAGTTTGGTGACCCAGGTGGTAGTGTTGCTTGCCGGTCCTCTAATTGAGGGGTGGCAGGTGGCACTGTCACTACAGAGGTGGATGAAGAGGCCGAGAGGCCCGAGACTGATGCAGAAGAGGAAGCAGAAGGAGCCAGAAACATTTCTTGGTTTTTAAGGTGTCTACTCCACTGCAGCTCGTGCTTTGCACTTAGATGCCTGGTCATGCAGGTTGTGCTCAGGTTGAGAACGTTTATGCCTCGCTTCCGGCTCTGATTGCACAACGTGCAAACCACTCGTGTCTTGTCATCAGCACATTGTGTGAAGAACTTCCACGCTAGGGAACTCCTTGGACCTGGATTTGGTGTGCTCGGTCCCTTGCTGCGTTGGGCAGTAGCAGGCGTACGGTCTAGGGGACGGACGCTCTGCTTTGGCACCCTGCCCCCTCTTCTGATGTGCTGGTGGCTCTGTGCGACCACCGCCTCTTCCTCCGAACTACATGGGTCACCTGCATGAGGTTGATTCCATGTCGGGTCGAGGACCTCATCGTCCTCCACATCATCTTCCACCCAGTCTTCACCACTGCCCTCCTTGTCGGTCTTCACAATTGCAAAAGCACCAGCAGTTGGCAACTGTGTCTCATCATCATCCAAGATGTGCTGTGATGGTCCCCCCATGTACTCATCTTGAAATATAAGTGGTTGGGCATCGGTGCACTCAATCTCTTCCACTTCTGGGGCTGGGCTAGGTGGATGGCCCTGGGAACACATGCTAACAGACTCATCAAAAAGCAGAAGAGACTGCTGCATGATTTGGGGCTTAGACTGCTTGGCTGATTAGCAAGGGGGTGAGGTGAAAGACTGATGGTGGACATTGGCTGCAGGCGCCAACTCTGAACTTTCAGCACAAGACTCGTTGGGAGACAATGTGAAGGAACTGGAGGCACTGCCAGCAACCCAATCTACTACCGCCTGTTCTGCTCCTGGCCTCAACATTCGTAAAGCTGTATTAGGCCCCACCAAATACCGCTGCAGGCTCTGTTGCCTACTCACACCTGAGAAAGGTGTTTCACTTGTGCCTGTAGCTGGCACAGATCGACCACGTCCTCTCCCTGTAACAGGAGCTCCACCAGCAGCACCACGACCGCGGCCACGTCCCTTATTTGACGTTATCCTCATATTTCTCAAATGTAGGATCTTGCCGTAAATGGGTGTTTTTTTAAATACAACAATAGTGTAATATGGTGTAATATGCAGAGATTCACCTATATACAATTCTTTCCCTTTAGCAGGAAGCATGAACCTAGCGATAAATAATGTACTGCACAGACAGTATATCACAGGGGACAGGTGGAGTGCTGGTGAAATAGGCAGAGTCACCTATATATTGCTGTCCCTATAGAAGATAGCTGGAACCTCTCCCTGAACTATGTACTGGACACACACAGTAGATCACAGGAGTGCTGGTGAAATAGGCAGAGTCACCTATATATTGCTGTCCCTATAGAAGATAGCTGGAACCTCTTCCTGAACTATGTACTGGACACACACAGTAGATCACAGGAGTGCTGGTGAAATAGGCAGAGTCACCTATATATTGCTGTCCCTAAAGAAGATAGCTGGAACCTCTCCCTGAACTATACTGGACACACACAGTAGATCACAGGTAACAGGTGAAATAGGCAGAGTCACCTATATATTGCTGTCCCTATAGAAGATAGCTGAAACCTCTCCCTGAACTATGACATGCAGATCTCACAGAAATAAACAGTGCTGGTGAAGATTTCTGAAGCAGCATACACCTATCTGACACTGTCCCTCAATCATCAGCAGCCTCTCCCTACACTAGCCAATGCAACATAGCCGAACTCCGAACCCAAACTTTTTCCAATTATTCGGGTTCGGGTACAAAAAAAAACCAAAGTCCGTACCGAACCCGAACTTTACAGTTTGGGTTCGCTCAACCCTATCCAGAAATAATATTTTTTTGGAAAAGATCAAAAACGTGTCATATAGTGAGCAAGTGGGCCTCGCTCCAAGGGCGGATCCAGAGTCTAGTCTCGGGAGGGGCACTGCCAGAAATAAGGTGTTGCTTACAGAACTCAATTAGGTGTCCGATGTGTCCGCTGCAATGTTGCAGTACCGCTAAAAAATCAATGATCGCCGCCATTGCTAGTAAAAAATATTTAAATATAAATGCCATAAATCTATCCCATAGTTTCTAGACGCTTGTCAGGGACTGCAGACATGGTAAAAGAGATGGTCAGAGAATGCAGACATGGTACAAGAGATGGTCAGAGAATGCAGACATGGTACAAGAGATGGTCAGAGACTGCACACATGGTACAAGACATGGTCAGAGACTGCAGACATGGTACAAGAGATGGTCAGAGACTGCAGACGTGGTACAAGGGATAGTCAGAGACTGCAGACGTGGTACAAGGGATAGTCAGAGACTGCAGACGTGGTACAAGGGATGGTCAGAGACTGCAGACATGGTACAAGGGATGGACAGAGACTGCAGACGTGGTACAAGGGATGGTCAGAGACTGCAGATGTGGTACAAGAGATGGTCAGAGACTGCAGACGTGGTACAAGAGATGGTCAGAGACTGCAGACGTGGAACAGGAGATGGTCAGAGACTGCAGACGTGGAACAGGAGATGGTCAGAGACTGCAGACGTGGAACAGGAGATGGTCAGAGACTGCAGACGTGGAACAGGAGATGGTCAGAGACTGCAGACGTGGAACAGGAGATGGTCAGAGACTGCAGACGTGGAACAGGAGATGGTCAGAGACTGCAGACGTGGAACAGGAGATGGTCAGAGACTGCAGACGTGGTACATGAGATGGTCAAAGACTGCAGACGTGGTACAGGGGATGGTCAGAGACTGCAGATGTGGTACAAGAGATGGTCAGAGACTGCAGGCGTGGTACAAGGGATGGTCAGAGACTGCAGACGTGGTACAAGAGATGGTCAGAGACTGCAGGCATGGTACAAGGGATGGCCAGAGACTGCAGACGTGGTACAAGAGATGGTCAGAGACTGCAGGCATGGTACAAGGGATGGTCAGAGACTGCAGACGTGGTACAAGGGATGGTCAGAGACTGCAGATGTGGTACAAGGGATGGTCAGAGACTGCAGACGTGGTACAAGGGATGGTCAGAGACTGAAGACATGGTACAAGAGATGGTCAAAGACTGCAGGCATGGTACAAGGGATGGTCACAGACTGAAGACATGGTACAAGAGATCAATGCAGCCTCATCAGTGCCCATCATTGCAGCCTCACTGTGCATATGAATGCAGCCCCACCTTTGTATAAAAATTCAGTCCCACTTTTGTATATGAATGCATTCCCACCTTTGTATATGAATGCAGTCCCACCTTTGTATATGAATGCAGTCCCACTTTTGTATATAAATGCAGTCCCACTTTTGTATATGAATGCAGTCCCACTTTTGTATATAAATGCAGTCCCACTTTAGTCTATGAATGCTGTCCCACTTTTGTATACAAATGCCGTCCCACTTTTGTCTGTTAATGCAGCCCCACTGGGCATGGCACTCACCATGGCATTTCCTCGATCACACACAGCAGGTATCTCCTTTCCCGACGTGTGTCATGGAACAAACAGGAGCTGTAGGTCTGTGTTCGGCAGGGCAGTGTGGTCTAACAATGTCCCCCCCCTAGACGGGCTTGTGTGATAGACAAAACACACGATTCAATCAGTGTTCCATCTACTATCACACGAGCAGGTCTAGCACAGGCAGCACAGCCGAACACAGATTCAGCTCTCACACACAGCCAGAGATGCCCGATGTCATACACGCAGGAGAGAGGGGAGCGCTGCAGTCAGCTACAGCTCAAAGCAGCCTCAGGACAGGCAGCCTACCGGCCCTGGTGATGAGAGAAAGAGTGAGAGAGAGTAAGAGAGAGAGTGAGAGACTCGGCAGCGGCAGCTGCAGGCAGGCCCGTACTGGGACAAAAAATAGGCCTGGGCATTTTACACTGAGCAGCCCAAGGGGGGGGAGAAAGGAAGGAAGATGGATAAATAGATAGATAAAGATAGAAAGCAAAAAGGGAAGATAGATAGATAGATAGATAAACAAGAAAGATAGATAGATAAACAAGAAAGATAGAAAGCAAGAAGGGAAGGAAGGAAGATAAAGAAAGAAATATAGATAAAGAAAGAAGGGTAGATAGATAGATAGGGCCAGATTCAGGTAGTCCAGAGCATCTTTGCTCTGGAGTAACGCTTCTCATTTGCGTTGCGCTGCAGAAATTTTAGGAGCAAGTGCTGTCATTCACGAAGCACTTGTTCCTAAAGTTGCGGCAGCGCATCGCAAATGAGCCGGCGGAATTCAAATTTGGCGGGTACGGGGCGTGTAGTATGCTAACTAAGCGCGATCCCGCCGCCAACGTACTGCGCATGCGTCGAGTGTCAAAACATCCCCGTGCGCATGCTCCAAAATCTGTGAATGAACGTCAATGACGTCACATTCCCATTCATGACCGTTTTACGCAAGCGACGTTTTTTTTTTTTTCCCGACGCGATGACGACGCCTATACCTAACATAGGATACTCCAACCCCATGTAGGTATATCTATGCGCCGCGTATCCCGTCCGGAAACGTCGTATCGTCATTGCGTCGCGCCGGAATTCGATCGTGAATTGCCGATTTCCGCTCATTAACATATTTTTTGAGCGTAAATCGGCGGGAACGCCCCCGGCGCCATTTTTAAGTTGAAGTAACGATGCGATGGCGAAACTCAGTTACGCTGCTCGCATCGGAACTTCAACCCGGCGTTTCTTGTTTTCTGGTTACAGAAAACAGAAACGCCGGCTCAAAGTCACAGTTAGGCTGGCGGATCACTCGATCCGCCAGCCTAACTGTTCGTGAATCTGGCCCATAGATAGATAGATAGATAGATAGATAGATAGATAGATAGATAGATAGATAGATAGATAGATAGATAAACAAGAAAGATAGATAGATAAACAAGAAAGATAGAAAGCAAGAAGGGAAGGAAGGAAGATAAAGAAAGAAATATAGATAAAGAAAGAAGGGAAGATAGATAGATAGATAGATAGATAGCTAGATAGATAGATAGATAGATAGATAGATAGATAGATAGATAGATAGATAGATAAACAAGAAAGATAGATAGATAGATAAACAAGAAAGATAGATAGATAAACAAGAAAGATAGATAGATAAACAAGAAATATAGATAAAGATAGAAAGCAAGAAGGGAAGGAAGGAAGATAGATAAAGAAAGAAATATAGATAAAGAAAGAAGGGAAGATAGATAGATAGATAGGATAGATAGATAAAGATAGATAGACAGTGGCGGTGCATCTATAGAGGGCCCCGGAGCGCCGCCCCCTCTGGCTCAGCTGCGACAATGGGCACAGTGGTGACAATGGGCACAGTGGCAACAATTAAAGGGCACAGTGGCAACAATAAAAGGGCACAGTGGCATCAATTGGCACAGTGGCGACAATTGAAGGGCACAGTGGCTGCGTTTGAAGGCATGGCACAGTGGTGACACTTGATGGCACAGTGGCTGTGTTTGATGCCATAGCACAGTGGCTGCGTTTGATGGCATGGCACAGTGGTGACAATTGATGGCACAGTGGCTGTGTTTGATGGCATGGCACAGAGGTGACAATTGATGGCACAGTGGCTGTGTTTGATGGCATGGCACAGTGGCTGCATTTGATGGCATGGCACAGTGGTGACAATTGATGGCACAGTGGCTGTGTTTGAGAAAAAAGAGAGAGAGAGAAAGAAAGGTGAAGATAGAGCGAGAGAGAAGGGAATGAAGGGCACCCCATATCAGACTCCATCTTTTCTTTCTGTTTGCTGGGCTTGAATCTTCCCACCCACATCCCTTAGGCAGCAGAACAGTGTCTGTCGGGAGAGTGGGCGGGGCAGAAACGGGAGGAGAAGAAGAGAGGAGGGGGAGGAGTACGGACGTGACATACGGCAATTTTTTTTTTTTTAAAGCCAATGTGACATGATTGCCTCGGGGGGGCAATTGCCTTGTTGCCCCCCCCGGACCCGCCTTTGCCTCGCTCAGAGTTATGCCGTGTACACACGACCACTTTTTGTGATGTAAAAAAAAGTTTTATCTGATGAAACAAAACAACGTTTTTCAAACTTCATTTTAAAAAACGTCGTTGCCTACACACCATCGGTTTCTGAAAATGCTCTTGAAAAGCGCGGTTACATACACCACGTTCGACGGCACTCTGTTTCATTGAAGCTCCCGTCTCATAACTTGCTTCTGAGAAGGCGCGAGTATAAAAATGTCATTTTAAACGTCGTTTTGCCCACACACGATCATTTTTTATGACACAAAAAATGACATTCTGAAAAACGACATAAAAAATTGAAGCATGTTCGAATTTTTTTTTGTCGTTTTTCAGAAGACATAAATCGACGTTTTGCCCACACACGATCATTTTAAATGACGTTTTTTAAAACGTTGTTTTATTTCATCACAAAAAACGACCACCAAGCTCTGAGAAAAGGGGTACGCCCCTGAAACGCGTCAGCTCTAAACATCGATTCTAGATTCAAGTGATTATCAAGCTCTGCTGTTGCTGTTGGATTTCTGCTGTACTGTCTTTTTAATCCTGATTTTAACTCCACATTGTGAGTATAATGATTGATTTTAATATTTTAATAAAAATTCATTTAGCAGTATCACACTAGGTCGGTGCGCCCTCCATCTTTTTCTTTATGCTTCTTACAGAGCCACTCCTTGGTTATCCTGGCTGTGTGCTTCGGGTCATTGTCATGTTGGAAGACCCAACCTCGACCCATCTTCAAAGCTCTAACTGAGGGAAGGAGGTTGTTGCCCAAAATCTCGCAATACATGGCCCTGGTCATCCTCTCCTTAATACAGTGCAGTCGCCCTGTCCCATGTGCAGAAAAACACCCCCAAAGCATGATGCTACCACCCCCATGCTTCACAGTAGGGATGGTGTTCCTGGGGCTGGTACTCATCATTCTTCTTCCTCCAAACACGGTTAGTGGAATTATGACCCAATTTCTCCCATGACTCCTCTGGATCATCCAAATGGTCATTGGCAAACTTAAGACGGGCCTTGACATGTGCTGGTTTAAGCAAGGGAACCTTCCGTGCCATGCATGATTTCAAACCATGACGTCTTAGGGCCAGATTCACGATCAGTTAGGCTGGCGGATCCAGTGATCCGCCAGCCTAACTGTGACTTTGAGCCGGCGTTTCTGTTTTCTGTAACCAGAAAACAAGAAACGCCGGGTTGAAGGTCCGATGCGATGAGCGTAACTGAGTTTCGCCATCGCATCGTTACTTCAACTTAAAAATGGCGCCGGGGGCGTTCCCGCCGATTTACGCTCCAAAAATATGTTAATGAGCGGAAATCGGCAATTCACGATCGAATTCCGGCGCGACGCAATGACGATACGACGTTTCCGGACGGGATACGCGGCTCTTAGTTATACCTACATGGGGTTGGAATATCCTATGTTAGGTATAGGCGTCGTCATCGCGTCGGAAAAAAAAAAAAAAACGTCGCTTGCGTAAAACGGTCATGAATGGGAATGTGACGTCATTGACGTTCATTCAGATTTTGGAGCATGCGCACGGGGATGTTTTGACACTCGACGCATGCGCAGTATGTTGGCGGCGGGATCGCGCTTAGTTAGCATACTACACGCCCCGTACCCGCCCAATTTGAATTCCGCCGGCTCATTTGCGATGCGCTGCCGCAACTTTAGGAGCAAGTGCTTCGTGAATGACAGCACTTGCTCCTAAAATTTCTGCAGCGCAACGCAAATGAGAAGCGTTACTCCAGAGCAAAGATGCTCTGGACTACCTGAATCTGGCCCTTAGTGTATTACCAACAGTAACCTTGGAAACGTGGTCCCAGCTCTTTTCAGGTCATTGACCAGCCCCTCCCGTGTAGTCCTGGGCTGATTTCTCACCTTTCTTAGGATCATTGAGACCCCACGAGGTGAGATTTTGCATGGAGCCCCAGTCCGAGGGAGATTGACAGTCATGTTTAGCTTCTTCCATTTTCTAATGATTGCCCCAACAGTGGACCTTTTTTCACCAAGCTGCTTGGCAATTTCCCCGTAGCCCTTTTCAGCCTTGTGGAGGTGTATAATTTTGTCTCTAGTGTCTTTGGACAGCTCTTTGGTCTTGGCCATGTTAGTAGTTGGATTCTTACTGATTGTATGGGGTGGACAGGTGTCTTTATGCAGCTAATGACCTCAAACAGGTGCATCTAATTTAGGATAATAAATGGAGTGGAGGTGGACATTTTAAAGGCAGACTAACAGGTCTTTGAGGGTCAGAATTCTAGCTGATAGACATGTGTTCAAATACTTATTTGCAGCTGTATCATACAAATAAATAGTTAAAAAATCATAAATTGTGATTTCTGGATTTTTTTTTTGGATTATGTCTCTCACAGTGGACATGCACATACGATGACAATTTCAGACCCCTCCATGATTTCCAAGTGGGAGAACTTGCAAAATAGCAGGGTGTTCAAATACTTATTTTCTGCACTGTATATATATTGTGACAGAAAGTCAGGCAAATCTGTGGGTGTTGTCACAGACTGGAGATACATTTCTGCCTTGTTTAGACAATTCACCAATTACTATTAGGTGTCGGCTGCAGAAATAGCCAGAAAGTTTTAGGGCGTTGGAAAACTTCAGATGCTCAGAATGAGGCAATTAAGGCCTCTATAAGTTATTCAAAGGATGACTACTGATTGCTGCATCCTGAGGCTTTTTGAGAAAAGGAGCAGTCAGAAAGACTTCTGAAGAGGTGAGGTGGTTGTTGATTTTTCTGTGTGATAAAAATCAAAAAGACTATTGTTTTTCTGCTGTCTGACCAGCAGTGTCTGCCCAGCAGTAGGCTGTGCCAGACTCCAAAGGTAGGTTCCTGTGTTGTGAAGATAGATGCCCCAAGTGGCAAGGGTTTATTTTATGCTTTGTTTTATTTATGCTGTTTTGATGCTTGCACTTGTATCCAGCAATATGGAAGAATAAACCATATCCTTTGTTTTCAACCATCCTCAACTGCCTTTCTGTATAGTTCAGCGTGTAGTGAACCCATCCAGGGGGTCACACACACCCGCTACCGAGCGAATCTCTCACAATATATATATATATATATTGGGCTAGATAATAACTACAAGTTCTTTGCCAATTGACACGTGAGCTAACTTTATTTTTTAACATGTAAAAGTCTGTCGATCTTATAAACTGAGAATATTTTCAGACCACCATTGAGTGTATTGGTATCTCCCTATGCACACAGTTTTGGACATAGCTTGAATATATTTTTATTTTGTATACAGCAGACAGCTTCTAATTATATCAGTTTTTTTATGTGCCAGAGCCAGGATTGCAGGAATGATTGTCAAGCAATCCTGCACCTGGAACAGCACCTGGTGTGTATACCTATACAGGGAGTGCAGAATTATTAGGCAAATGAATATTTTGACCACATCATTCTCTTTATGCATGTTGTCTTACTCCAAGCTGTATAGTCTTGAAAGCCTACTACCAATTAAGCATATTAGGTGATGTGCATCTCTGTAATGAGAAGGGGTGTGGTCTAATGACATCAACACCCTATTTCAGGTGTGCATAATTATTAGGCAACTTCCTTTCCTTTGGCAAAATGGGTCAAAAGAAGGACTTGACAGGCTCAGAAAAGTCAAAAATAGTGAGATATCTTGCAGAGGGATGCAGCACTCTTAAAATTGCCAAGCTTCTAAAGCGTGATCATCGTACAATCAAGCGTTTCATTCAAAATAGTCAACAGGGTCGCAAGAAGCGTGTGGAAAAACCAAGGCGCAAAATAACTGCCCATGAACTGAGAAAAGTCAAGCGTGCAGCTGCCAAGATGCCACTTGCCACCAGTTTGGCCATATTTCAGAGCTGCAACATCACTGGAGTGCCCAAAAGCACAAGGTGTGCAATACTCAGAGACATGGCCAAGGTAAGAAAGGCTGAA
Organism: Rana kukunoris; assembly: GCA_029574335.1. NCBI lineage: Eukaryota > Metazoa > Chordata > Amphibia > Anura > Ranidae > Rana > Rana kukunoris. Next base: position 91,403,839 of record CM056054.1, read on the forward strand.
AGACGACCACCACTGAACAAGACACACAAGCTGAAACGTCAAGACTGGGCCAAGAAATATCTCAAGAATGATTTTTCTAAGGTTTATGGACTGATGAAATGAGAGTGAGTCTTGATGGGCCAGATGGATGGGCCCGTGGCTGGATTGGTAAAGGGCAGAGAGCTCCAGTCCGACTCAGACGCCAGCAAGGTGGAGGTGGAGTACTGGTTTGGGCTGGTATCATCAAAGATGAGCTTGTGGGGCCTTTTCGGGTTGAGGATGGAGTCAAGCTCAACTCCCAGTCCTACTGCCAGTTTCTGGAAGACACCTTCTTCAAGCAGTGGTACGGGAAGAAGTCTGCATCCTTCAAGAAAAACATGATTTTCATGCAGGGCAATGCTCCATCACACGTGTCCAAGTACTCCACAGCGTGGCTGGCAAGAAAGGGTATAAAAGAAGAAAAACGAATGACATGGCCTCCTTGTTCACCTGATCTGAACCCCATTGAGAACCTGTGGTCCATCATCAAATGTGAGATTTACAAGGAGGGAAAACAGTACACCTCTCTGAACAGTGTCTTGGAGGCTGCGGTTGCTGCTGCACGCAATGTTGATGGTGAACAGATCAAAACACTGACAGAATCCATGGATGGCAGGCTGCATGAGTGTCCTTGCAAAGAAAGGTGGCTATATTGGTCACTGATTTGTTTTTGCTTTGTTTTTGAATGTCAGAAATGTATATTTGTGAATGTTGAGATGTTATATTGGTTTCACTGGTAAAAATAAATAATTGAAATGGGTATATATTTGTTTTTTGTTAAGTTGCCTAATAATTATGCACAGTAATAGTCACCTGCACACACAGATATCCCCCTAAAATAGCTAAAACTAAAAACAAACTAAAAACTACTTCCAAAAATATTCAGCTTTGATATTATTGAGTTTTTGGGGTTCATTGAGAACATGGTTGTTGTTCAATAATAAAATTAATCCTCAAAAATACAACTTGCCTAATAATTCTGCACTCCCTGTAATCCTGACCAGGACACCTGGGCAAGCATTCTTTTTATTGCTTTCTTTACCTCTGCCTTCTGGGGTCTTTAAAGTGGAAGTAAACTCTCCTATCCTTTTCAGCCAAGGAAGCTGCCATCTTAACCTCTGTTAAATTTTCAGTTGCCATGGTGCTTTACATGTTATCAGTTGTGACCCCAGCCATTTGATGGTTGACAGTTTAGTTGAGAGTAAATAAGCAAATGTATTGGTTAGCATTTCCAGCATGCTGGAAATGTAACTGTTTTTGAAGCTGTTAAATTCATGGGTTTTGTTCCTCTTTAAGGTAATCTTCCTCACTTATGAGTATCCGTTGTATACCATGTTTTTCATTTGGAACAGAGCAAGTCGTCAGTTCCACAGTTATGTTTTGATAAGCGTGCAGTTTGTATAATTTCAAGTCATGAGATGCTTCAACTATGTTGAAGTGGTGTTTGTCATGAGCTAGCCTTCGGAATACCCAGTATACAGCTTCCTTCTCCTACTGAATGCTTGTGTAGCGGCCTGTTCCTGTTGGGCTGGCGCTGCTTTAAATTTAGAAGGGAGTCTGAATGTTAGTCGACTCAGACACATATAATTTGGGCTAAATTTGGCTTTTGTTTCAGCTGTGGCTGTGCTGAGAGTGACCACCATTGTTCGCCTGGGGTGTTGTTACCACCCCAAGCCAAGGGTGTCAGCGGCTAAGTTTGGGTGATATTGAGTGTCTCCCCTCAGCATTCAATCAGTGGGGGTTGATCGTCCCACTGTGCATGCTGCGGAGGGGTACTTAAGGAACAGACGCCACGGGACTGAGGTCATCGATCCTTGGTCCGTAATCCCACCACCTTGTGGCCCTCCTGGCCGGGGGTGCGTGCTCCTGCAATCCTGGCTCCGAGACCACGTTGGTCCGGGGTTGTGATCTGTTAAGTAGGCCTAGTAGTCAGACTGGGTCTACAGTTTCAAGGTGATCCTGTGCTATCTGTCCTGGAAAGAAGAAGCCGCTTGATGAAGGACCTATCTTGGAGAGGACCAAGCAAGAGGCTGGTGTTTAGGATGAGGCCTGGAAACTTCATCGAAGGATGCACCATGTACAGAGAGGCTTGATGGTGATCGCCCATCAGACCTGAATTCTACAGAAATTAATCTGGAGAGATGCAGGTGCTGACACCAGGTATATCCAGTAAAGTTGAGTGAGAACCTAGAAAAGAATAATGCAATAAAAAAATCAGACATAACAGGGGCTCTCTTATTGTATACCAGAACAATCTGAGAGATTGTTCCCTCCCTCATGTGTCATATTTTGTTTCTATTGTAACTATAAAGGCACAAGTTCCTCCGTCTTCCTTTAATCCCCAGATGGGGAGCTTTTAAAACTTGTAGTTATTATCTTGCCCCATATATATGTAGCGCTACCCCCGAAAGAGCCGCTGATTGATTGTTGGGATCGGCACATTAAGTTACCCTAGCGTTGTCTAGGGGTGTGATGCAGGAACAAAATAGTGAGCGGAGGTCCAGACAGTCAATAAAGGTTTTTCCAATGCTTTATTTCCAGGCCAACACAGCCAACATCAACTTCATTTAGGAAGGAAAAGAAAGGTTGATGAAAGAAGAGGAGAACTTGCGGTGTCAAGCCTGAATATGAATGGGCAAGCCTGCCCTCAGTAGTACCAATTTGTAAACTCGTCGCCACTCCTGCCTGAGTGGGTGTAGTGCCCACGGACAGGTCTCTTGCACGAGCCTGGCAGCTGAGGTGTCACTTTGGATTTCTGGGAGGAACAGATCTCTCACACACAGACCTGGCTCTAGAGCCTCTGCCACAGGCCAATTACTTTAGATGAGATTAGGTGGATGAACAGAGCGAATCCTCCCAGTAGACTCCAGCACAGGTCACCGGGAGACAGTAAAGGGTACCTGTCAGCATCCCGCAGCGCTGTATCCTGGCCTAGGCCAACAAGGCACATGCCTAGGGCAGCACTCTGCAGGGGGGCAGCATGGAAAGAGTCCCTGCCGGCTTGTGCTACACTGTTAGTGTAGTGCCAATCTTATGGGCCAATCTTATGGGCCGGACTGGGCTGAGAGGCAAATTAGTCCAGCGGCCCCATAAAGCGGCCGCACTTCTTCCGGTGTGCGGGCGGTTGGCATTCCGCAACTGTGTGTGGGGAGGGGGGTGGCGCTGTCCTATCATCCTGGACCACAAACCTTCCTCACTGTGCTATGTTTTCTTCTGCACCATTGGCATGGTTATATCTTCTTAGTTAAGGTGACCAGATTTTTACAATGAAATCCGGGGACATATTTTTTCTTTATTAGTAATGGCAACAATCAGCGACTCTCTGCCCGTCGCCGCCGCCTCACAGCCTCTCAAGTCTTACTCTTCGGGCCCCGGCTACTACTGGATGGGGAGCGGAAGAAGATCATTCTGCCAGGGAAGGCAAGGAGATCGGCAGGCGGCTAGCCAGGATTTGAGCCAAGATAGAAGAACATGCGAGCGAAGCTAAATGGGCATGCGCCCGAAACGGAAGAAATATTCCCTCCACTCCGACCAGCACATGATCATCAGAAAGGGGCACAGATAATGGGAAAAATACAACCCCCCTATGCTAGTAGGCACAGCGTAGCGGGGGGGGTGTAATTCAATTTTTTTTTTTTTTTTAATTCTTCACTGATTGTCTTTAAAATTGCCCCTGCCCCCTATTAAATCCAATCTGGGGACAAAACCGGGGACAGACTTGGTCCGGGGACAGTGTCCTCAATCAGGGGACTGTCCCCTGAAACTGGGGATGTCTGGTCACCCTATTCTTAGTCCTCTCCATAAAATTATCAGAAATGTGTGCTTAAAATAGAACTATAGGCAGCACTTTTTTTTTTCATTTGGTATAGAGTAAGGGAGGCTTATAGCCTCTGTCAATTTTTTTACCATCCCTGTCCCATTGCAGAGATTTCCCTTCACTTCCTGCCCCATAGCCAAACAGGAAGTGAGAGGAAATCTATGCAAATAAAGCAATCCATTGCCCCCAGGCCCTCAGAACTAGTGTCCCCACTCGAAAAGGGGCAGGTCTAGGGCGGGTCCTAAACAAAAATAGGTGTGGCCTTGACCGGAAGGGGTGGCTCATATTTAAATTAGGGGGTGCACGAGTTCAGTCAGGCATAGGGCAGCACAAAACCTAAATACACCCCTGGCATCCCGGTCACCAAATCCCTGATTGGTTCGTTCAAGCCCTGTTGGACAACCTGCCTCCAGGTTCCCCTCAAGCCGATCCCCCAATCACACGGCACCCAGCCTGGGATCCTTTCAATTCGACTCGGAACCCAGTAAGTCACTGGAGTCCCCTTTCGCCTCCGGTTGAGGCTCGGTGAAGCCTGTAAGCTTGGCCAGGTGGGCCACGCCGGCAGGGTCCATGGGTGCGTGCACCCTAAAGGTGGATGCCGCACCTGGAACCGGGATCCCGCGAAGATTTAGAATACATGACCCCTCTCACAGATTTACCCCTCCCTAGCAAGCCCCGCGAGGGAAGAACTCCTCCAATTGGCTGCTGGGGAAGACTTGGTCTGCCAGAAAACCCTCTGGCGCCAACTGCCGACCAGAGATGATACCACATCCCTAAAATGCAGACTGACCCAGTGGACCTTTCTGGAATGACAAAGGTCACAATTTAGGTAAATCATGACTGGGAGCAATATAACTCTCCTATTCCAACTAACTTTAGCGTAGTGCCCATACTGAAAGTAAGGGGGCGCTACATACATATGTAGAAGGAAGATATACTTATGAGACTTTGTTGATGTTGTGAAGGTTGTGATAAAGTAAAGTCACAGCATAAATGTTAGGACAAGAATATAAAAAGCCATTCAGGGTACAAGTTAGATGGCTTAAGATTGTTAGTGGACAAGGCTGGTTATTTGAAAGAATCTCCCCGTCTCAGCAAAATGGATGGATTAAACTGAGTTACACTGAGAAAATGTAAATGCACAGCATCATCCCCTACCCCCCCCCCCCCCCCCCCCCCCAGCAAAAACAAAGTTGTTTCTGTATGAACGCAGAAGGGCATCGTTAGAAGGAATATATGCATTAACCGGTTCAATACAGGGCTTTTATACACACCTCCATACCGGGCTAGGGTTGCCCCCTTTTCTTCAAGTCAAACCCAAACACTTTAGCGGCGCACAGCATTTTTTTTTTTTTATAGCATAAACTATACATATATTTTGCTATTAAATAACATTTCTAATTATATGAAATTAATCACAAGAGTCCCCCTTTACATCAGAGTCCCCAGAGTTCCCCTATTACATCTGAACTCGCAAAGTTCCCTTTCATTGTAAGGGGGGACTCTGCAGACTCTGATGTAAGGAAGAACTCTGGGGACTAATATAAGGGATGTTCTGGGAACCCTGATTTAAGGGGGAACACTGGGAAATCTGATGTATGGAGACTTCAGTCACAGTCATGGTGAGCTCACTAACTCCTCAGCAGTCAGCACCTCTTATCCAGATGTATCTAGGGCTGCTGGACTTCCAATTTCTGACCCCAACTTTCCTTTTCTGAGGTACAGTGCCAGGGATTGGAGTGTGGGCAGACACAGAGGGGTAGGGGTGTTGGAGGGGGGTTGTTAGTGATGGCTTTGGGCAGTGTGGAAGAGTGAAACGATAGGGAAATCATAGTCTAAATAATGTGTCCCAGTTTCATGCAGTCTAAAACCCGGACGCACGCTTCTAATCCCAAACTGTCCGGGTGAATTCTGGACAGGTGGCGACCCTATACCGGGCCTATTCTGGCACTTCTCTCCTACATGTACAAATCATCATTTATTTGCTAGAAAATTACGCAGAACCCCCAAACATTATATGGGCCAGATTCAGGTAGAGTTGCGCTGGAGTATTTCGATATGCGCCGCGTAACTGTGAAGATGCGCCGTCGTTTCTATGTGGCCGTACCCACCAACCTAGATGCGCCAGAAAACGGCCATTTCCGACCGGCTTAACGTTCCGACGCCAGAGTCTCGTCAGCGCATAGTTTCGCTTGGCGCATCAGTCGCGCCTATTGATTTCCCCTGCAAATATGCAAATGAGGGAGATTTCCCAATTCGCAAACAGATTAGCACCATACGCCGGCTAAATGCGCCGCGTGTATCTCGTCCGTCCGGCGCAAAGTTATTACTACAAATGGCTGCTTTATCTTTACTCCAGACGCCACAGGTCAGCAGGAGAGCAGCTCCAGCAGCAGCGTTACCGACGAAACTAGCAAGCTGAACAACCACACTTGCAAGGACAACACCTCTGTGTGCCAACATGCCAGGGGCAATCGTGGTCCTAGAACTACTGATGGGTCCCCCGGAACGAAGGAGGCGGGCACGTGAGAGGATATACCGCACACGTATGAGCCTCTTTGGCATGGGGGATGAGGAGGTGTATCGCCTCTTCAGATTCAGCCCAGATGCAATACTTGAACTAACCACAACCCTGCAGGATGACATCACCAGCAAGACACACCACTTACAAGCAGTGCAGCCACTGGTGAAGGTACTGGCAACACTTCATTTCCTTGCAAGTGGATCATTCCAGCGTACAAGTGGAGTGGTGGCTGGGATGTCACAATCCTCCATGAGCAGATGTGTGCACCAGGTTATCCCTGCAATCCTCAGACGCATGTCCAACCAGTTCATCAGACCCACCACTGAGGAGCTGCGGCTGAAGGCAATGACAGATTTCTACAGCATTGCCAGATTCCCACGCACTGTGGGGGCCATTGATTGCACACATGTGGCCCTACAGCCCCCCAGTGCCACAGAGCACATCTACCGCAATCGGAAGCATTGGCATTCCATCAACGTACAGGTGATAGCCGATGCCCAACGCCTCATATGGCACGTCCGTGCCAAACACCCCGGGTCCAGCCATGACAGCTTCATATACAATCAGAGTCCCATCCCAGCAGAATTCGAACAGAACATGTATGGGGACAGCTGGCTGGTTGGTGAGTGACATGGGTGGCAGGCATGACTATCCCCTCCCGTGATGCACATCAGAAGTGGCACATGCATGACTAACATCCTCCTGTCTTTTCCCTTCCAGGTGACTCTGCATATGCACTGGGACCCCATCTAATGACTCCTTTCCGGAACCCCCAAACCAGAGGAGAGAGAAGATACAATGAAGCACACATCAAAACCCGTGCAGTGGTGGAGCAAACATTTGGGCTCCTGAAGTCCCGTTTCCGCTGCCTGGATAAGTCCGGGGGGACCCTATTGTATTCCCCTACCTTTGTGTGTCAGATCATCGGTGCATGTTGCATTCTGCACAACTTTGCTATGAGAAAAGGCCTGCAGATTGACATACGTGATGACCTGACCCCCGACCCACACAGTCCCCACCTGCCAGAGGAGACCCAGTCTGCTGATGGAAGAGCAGTCAGGAGGGTCCTCGCCGTAGGCATCTTTGGACACTAAACCAAAACATTAATCACACAGACAATGCACGCGTGTACACCACTGATGTCCCTAGATCACACACACCACATCCACATCGCATTGGATTAGCCCAAGTCCAGCATGTAGGACTTGGGAGCAGCAACGCCAGCGTCAAGGCCCCAATGATGTCACTGTCCATTCATACACCTTTCACACGTCATTCATACAGCCGTGGGGTCAACTTCACCCCCACGGCCGAGGGTGACACTCCTTACTGTCAGGAGTGCCACCCCCTCACATTCACACACCATTCACACTGCAACGTGTGCAGTATCAATAAATAAAAAACTCATAACCTGAGTATAAATCCAAATAAAATAAAAAACTCATAACCTGAGTATAAATCCAAATAAAATAAAAAACTCATAACCTGAGTATAAATCCAAATAAAATAAAAAACTCATAACCTGAGTATAAATCCAACCAAAAAAAAAAAAAAATCATCGGGGATGCCGGGGGCTCCTTCTTGCCGAACCTCTCTGGCTCCTCAGCTGCCTGGATGGAGTGGGTGGGGGGGCATCTGGAGGTGGCTGATCCCCGGGTGGGACACTCCTGGCAGGTGTGGCCTGCATGCCCTCCAAGGCCCTGGCTATCCGGCCGAGGTATGTGTTGGTATGGGCCTGCATCCTGAGCTGACGGGTGACCTGATAATGCTGGGCCCGCCGACTCAGCTTCCCCTGGTGCCGGATGGCAGCACTGTTTCCCTGGATGGCAGCAGTGTTTGCATGGACGACTGCAGTGAGGTCCCTTATGTCACCCTGCACCTCCCCCAAACTGGTCACCACTGCAGCGCAGTTGCAACTCACATTCTGCACTGCGTTGCTTATCTGGCCAACGGAGCACAGGCTGTCAGCCACTTTCTCCAAGTGCCCAACTATGTCCCCCATTTGTTGGGTCTGTCTGGCGTGATCCCTCGCCAACTGGCCCTGGACAAGATCCGACACCCCCCTGGTCTTCTGGGTCGCCTTCCTGGGGCCAGAAGATGGTTGTCCCCGGGGGGATGGAGTCGCCCTTGAGGGGCTTCCAAGGATGGGGGAGGGGATGACAGACGGCCCTGGAGAAGGGGAGGAGTCCTCCAACAATAAGGAAAAGTCCTGCTCTGCCACAGCAGGATCCTCCACAACCCCCTCGGCAGGTGTGGTGTGGGCACTCTCCTCCTCCACCTTGGTGTCTTCACCACCCAGAGGCTCGGGCACACGATGGCGTTGGGGGGATGGGGTGGACTGGCCGCCGACAGATGATGGCCCAGCTCCGTCATCTGTGGATGACACAAAGCAGACACATGTTGGTGGTCCCACACACTTGGCACATGTACCCTCCCCCCCCCACATGCAACACATCAAATAGGGGATAAAAAACACTTACCTGTCATGGAGCCTTCCTCCACGGAGTCATAGCCAGGGACCCCCTCCACCTGCTCCCTCTCCAGGCAGCGAGCGACCACCTCCTCCTCCGTGGTCAGGCTGACCGGACATGGGGGACCACCACCTGTGCCCCTCTCATGCCTCCTGATCGTGGCCACCTTGCCACGGACCTTGCGCCGCAGGTCGTTGATCTTTTTTTGGATGTCACCAGCAGTCCGGGTGGAGTACCCTAGCACATTCACCCTGCTGGCAATGGTGTCCAGGATGCCCTGCTTCCTCTCCCGGCTGGTCTTTCGGCTTTTTTTGCCATGGAGGAAATGATTAAATGTCTCCATAGCGGAGATGATCACAGAGACCTCCTGGGCGTTAAAGTTGAGGTTCCTCCTCTCTCTGGGGGTAGCGGGAGCAGCCATCACAGCACAAAAGTATCTTCCCTGGGGTGGGGGGAAACGGAAATACTTTTGCGCCGGAATGGCGTTTCCACTAGCGCTTTTATACGCGCAACGGAACACATTGCGCTGACGTTTGCCGTGAAGTGGTGCCGACGGAAGTTGTGAGCATGCGCACAAGGGGGCGAGTGGAGCCTCACTTACTGCGCATGCTCCGTGGATGATGCGCTGAACGTAAGCCTCTGCGCTGGGCTCCGCCCATCATTTACATATGATCACACCCACTTCCACTTGCGTCGGGTTACGCCAGCGCATTATCGTTACTCTGGCGCAAGTTTACGCGCAACTGCTATGTGAATAACAGTACTTGCGCTGAAAGTGTCGGCGGAGTAACGTAAATGAGAAGCGTTACTCCGGAGTAAAGAAACTCCCATCTACCTGAATGTTTTTTTAGCAGACACCCTAGGGAATAAAACGACGCTCAATGCAACGTTTTATCTTGCACGGTATTTGTGCAATCATTTTTCAAACGCCTGTTTTTTGGAAAAAAAAAATTCATGAATTAAAAAAACAACAAAAAAATAAAGTTAGCCCAATTTTTTTGTAAAATATGAAAGAGTAAATAGATACCTAACCTGTCACGCTTTAAAATTGCGCACACTCATGGAATGGCGCCAAACTTTGGTACTTACAAATCTCCTTTGGCAACTCTTTGAAATTTTTTACATGTTATCAGTTTAGATTTACAGAGGAGATCTAGTGGCGATACCTCACATATGTGGTTTAAACGGCGTTTACATATGTCGGCGGGACTTGCGTGTGCGTTCGCTTCTGCGCGCGAGCTACCAGGGACAGGGGCGTTTTAATTTTTTTTATTATTATTATTTTTTTTACATATTTTTTTCTTTTTTTTACACTTTTTGTTTTAATTTTTTTTATTAACACTTTTATTCCTATTACAAGGAATGTAAACATCCCTTGTAATAGGAATGTGTCTGACAGGTCCTCTGTATGGAGAGATGCGGGGTCAATAAGACCCCACATCTCTCCTCCAGGCTGGAAAGCATGAGATTGGTGAAAAGAAATTGTGTCATGGTCGGGGGCTGTATGAGTGCTGCAGGCCCTGCCGAGCTACAGTTCATTGAGGGAACCATGAATGCCAACATGTACTGTGATATACTGAAGCAGTCTCCCTTTAGGGACTGGACCGCAGGGCAGTATTCCAACATGATAATGACCCCAAACACACCTCCAAGATGGCCTTGCTAAAGAAGCTGAGGATAAATGTGATAGACTGGCCAAGCATGTCTCCTGACCTAAACCTTTTGAGCATCTGTGGGGCATCCTTAAACGGAAGGTGGAGTGCAAGGTCTCTAACATCTACCAGCTCTGTGATAGTTACATAGTTAGTGTCAGGGACGTTCTGCCCGCTTCCGTGGGCGTGCACGCACCTAGGCGCGTGCATGTAGCACAGCCGTTGCGCGCTTGCGCGCATGCGCGCACGTTAGGCGCACGTCATACGCAGCGTCCTGCTGCCTATAAAAGACACTGCCAGAATGCTGCACATCGCGGCTTGATCTGCATATGTTCCCCGTGGTTCTGTTATTGCATTAGGCATTCCGTTCCAGTATCTGACCCGGCTTCCTGACTCTGTTTACTTCTCCAATCCTGACTCCGGCTTGTCGACTCTGCTTGTATTCTGCCTGATTACCCGTTGCCTGGACCCGGCCTGAACTCTGACTATTCTTCCGCCTACTGTTTATGCTGACTGCTCCAAGTGTATGACCCGGCTTGTCTGACTCCGCTGATCTATGCCCGCTGCTCTGCTGACCCTCTTTGGCTGCTCTGCTGACCCGCACCTGTATTCTCCAGCCTGCTGTCCTGCATCACCGGCTTCCTGTCCAGTGGTTCCAGCTTCATCAGCGATAACACCAGAGCTGACACCCTTACTTCCCTGTGCTCTTACCATCACTGTCTCCACTCCAGTGGTCTCTGAGCCGGGGTTGTACGGGAGGTCTCCCTCCACGCTTCAGGCTCACACCCAGGTATGTAACAGTTAGTCAGGTTGAAAAAAGACACAAGTACAGTTGATTCAGAGGAAGGCAAAAAAAAAACAGCAGAGCATGATCCAATTTGCAACCGCAGGGGAAAAAATTCCTTCCTAAACCCTCGGGAGGCAATCGGATTTACCCTGGATCAACTTTACCTACAAATCTTAGTACTCAGTTATATTATGTGCATTTAGGAAAGTATCCAGGCCTTTCTTAATGCAATCTACTGAGCTGGCCAGAACCTCCTCTGGAGGGAGTCTGTTCCACATTTTTACAGCTCTTACTGTAAAGAAACCTTTCAGTATTTGGAGAAAAAATCTCTTTTCCTCTAGACATAAAGAGTGCCCCCTTGTCCTCAGTGTTGACCGTAAAGTGAATAACTCAACACCAAGTTCACTATATGGACCCCTTATATATTTGTACATGTGGATCATATCCCCCCTTATTCTCCTCTTCTCCAGAGTGAATAAATTCAGTTCTTCTAATCTTTCCTCATAGCTGAGCTCCTCCATGCCTCTTATCAGTTTGGTTGCCCTTCTCTGCACTTTCTCCAGCTCCCCGATATCCTTTTTGAGAACTGGAGCCCAAAACTGAACTGCATATTCCAGATGAGAGGGGCAAAATTATATCTCTCTCTCTGGAGTCCATACCTCTGTTAACCACTTAAGGACACCCTCCTGCACATATATGTCGGCAAAATGGAACGGCTGGGCACAAGCACGTACAGGTACATCCTCTTTAAGTGCCCAGCCGTGGGTCACGGGCGTGCGGCCTGCGACCCGATCGCCGCTGGAGTCCCGCGATCGGTCCCGGAGCTGAAGAACGGAGAGAGCTGTGTGTAAATATCAAATACCACCAAAAGAAAGCTCTATTTGTGGAAAAATAAGGATGCCAATTTTGTTTGGGAGCCACGTCGCACGACCGCGCCTTAGTCAGTTACAGTGACGCAAAGCCGAATCGCAAAAACTGGCCAGGTCCTTTAGCTGCCTTTGCTCGCTTTGGAAACTGGAGCTTGGCATTGCATGACACTATTGAGCTTATGATCTACCAAAACCCCCAGATCCTTCTCCACTACGGATCCCCCCAGTTGTACTCCTCCTAGTATGTATGATGCATGCATATTCTTAGCCCCCAAGTGCATAACTTTACATTTATCAACATTAAACCTCATCTGCCACTTAGTCACCCAATTAGACAGAGCATTAAGGTTGGCTTGTCAATTGGCGACATCCTGTAAGGACGTTATTCCACTGCATAGCTTGGTGTCATCTGCAAAGACAGAAATGTTACTTTTGATCTCAGACCTAATATCATTTATAAAGATATTAAAAAGTAAGGGTCCCAGCACTGAACCTTGGGGTACACCACTGATAACCTTAGACCATTCCGAGTAAGAATCATTAACCACTACTCTCTGAATTCTGTCTTTCAGACAGTTTTCTAATTATTTACAAACTGATATAACCAATCCTATAGACTTTACCTTACACATGAGCCGTGTGTGAGTAACTGTATCGAACGCTTTTGCAAAATCCAAGTATACCACGTCCACTGCCACGCCTCTGTCCAAGGTTATACTTACCTCTTCATAAAAGGTAATCAGGTTTGTCTGACAACTTCTGTCTTTCATGAGTCTGCTGCTTAAATAGTTTTTTTCCAGTAAGAACTCATCTATGTGGTCTTTTAATAATCTCTCCAGTATCTTCCCAACTATAGAAGTTAAACTAACATGTCTATAGTTACTTGGTAAAGACTTTGTGCCCTTTTTTAATATAGGCACCACATTGGCCCTGTGCCAATCCAGTGGTACTATTCCTGTCATTAATGAGTTCCTAAAAATTAGATACAATGGCTTTGAAATTACAGAGCTCAATTAATTTAGGACCCGTGGGTGTATGCCATCTGGTCCAGGTGCTTTATCCACCTTTATTCTGTCTTTTTTTTATATAAATCTTTTTTTTAATTTTCTGAAAATGTTTTTTCCATACAAAAAATAAAACCATACATTTACATTTACATTTATCTGCTCTCTTCTAGAGCCTCCATACCATTTTAATTCATTCCTTTTACCTAACACACATACCTTTTACACTCCTCTCTCTCCCTTTATCCAATGGTGTGGTTAACCTCCCCTTGTACCCTATTTATCCTGATTCTGTCATAGGGGTTTCTATCCAGCTCGCCCATACTCTCTCATATTTCTCCCCATGTCCTCTATTCCAGTATGCCTCCCTATACAATGGCAGATTACTGTTTACTAGGTTTACTAGGTTTTTCCAATGTACTACCGAGGGAGCTCCTACCTTTTTCCAATTTAACAGTATAGTTTTCCTAGCATAGAATAATAGGCCTACCTGTGTTCTCCTTCCCACTGAAACAATGTTTTCCCCTACCAATCTTAGAAACCAGATCTCTGCCTCCTGTTCCAGGATTATTGATGTCACTGTAGCAATCATTCTCAGAACCTCCCTCCAGAATACCACTATCTTTGGGCATAACCAAAATATATGCATAAAATCTCCTGGAATATCTGCACATCTCCAGCAGTTCTGAGGATTTGTCGGAGAAATCTTATATAACTTATATGTTGTATAGTGGCTCCTATGTATAATTTTTAAATTGTATTAATTTATCTCGGAGTGATACCAGTATCTGCAATGGGAACCTCCATACTTCCTCCCAATTCTCCATCAAATTTGGAGCATCTCTCTTCCAATTTTCACTTAATCTATTTGTGGTTGTCTTTTTTCCACTTTTTACCATTTTCTCCAACCCTGATTCCATTAATCGTGGGGTCCCCTCTGGAAACTGAGCTAATAAGGCATGGATGAGCTGTCTGTACCTAAACGCATAACTCTTGGGGTTATTCCAAAGCTGCCCGATTTCCACATATGAAACAAACTTTTCCCCCTGTAATACTTGCGACAATTTCTTCATCCCATATCTATTCCATGCTCCTGGATCCTGAATCTAATCCAAATGTGGTAATTCAGGATTTCTCCACAGTGGGGTATTTGGGGATACGTTCTTTTTTGAGTATCCTTCTCTTCCCATAACAGCTTTCCATATTTTAAATGTTGTTCTCATTACAGGGGTTAGATCTCGCCTTGTTTTAATCCCTCTTTACAGCAATCCCTGCAGTGCCTCCACTGATTGGACCGCTACTGCTACCAACATGGTAGCCGAGTCATACCCATCCGGGTTTAACCATCTCCCCGCCGTCACTAATTGTGTAGCTATATAATATTTATGAAAATCTGGAAAGGCCAACCCTCCATGTGCCTCCGGTCTCATAAGTGTACTTAGTTTAATTCTAGCTGGTTTATTTGCCCATATAAATGTAGAGAGAATTCCATGTAGCTGTGGCACCCACTGTGGAGAATTCCTGAATATATACAAAAACTTAGGAAGAATATTCAACTTTACCAGATTTACACATCCCAATAGTGACAAAGGCAACGTCACCCATATCTTTAATCTCCTCCCAAGCTCCTGTACCACTGGATCCAGGTTCAGCTTTTGAAAATCCTCAACCTGTCTAGATATTATTATACCCAGGTATTTAAATTCCGTTACCCATTTTAATGATAAATTCGGGGCTGCGGTTTCCTGTGCTCCTTGATCAATAGGAAATAATAGGGACTTACCCCAATTTACTTTAAGCCCTATAAATACCGAAAAGACATTTAACAGTTCTAGAGCTCTATGGATGGACCCGCATCTCTTAAAAACAGCAACATATCATCAGAATACAGGGCTACCCTCTCCTCCAGCCCCCCCCACTCAAAATCCCTGAATGTTTGGTGTAGTCCTAAGAGCCTCTGCCACTGGCTCTATTGCTATTGCAAAGAGCGCTGGAGAGAGAGGGCAGCCCTGCCTCGTACCCAGTGTTGCTCATCTTACTTTAAAAAAGTAATTAGTTACAGTTACAAATTACTTCTCCGAAAAAGTATTTGCGTTAGTGACTCAGTTACTACATTGAAAAAGTAATTAGTTACTCAGCAAAGTAACTGAATTTTTTTTTTTATATTCTACAATGCTTTGTTGAGAAGCAGATGACGGGCGCTTGCCAGGGAGCAGTGAGTTAATACTCCAAGACAAAAGAATGCCAGATCCTTGAGAGAAGAAACCTGGAAACAAATGGTGATCTCGTGTATATCCCAGCCTAGGTGCATTCATCCCACCATGTATGTGCAGCTAATAGGACTTAAAACCCTTATTCATCTACTACATATTACATCCAACTTATAAGCTGGATTAAAATGTATGTTTATAATATACATTCCCTTGACGTTTACAGAGTCTGCAATTTAAAATCTTATATAAGGCTTTATTCGAATTTTCTATAGTTTATTGTTTATTATTTTATTTCTCTTATATATGCTTTATTAGATGCAAGGGATCTGGAATGGGGATGTCAGATTTTTCTTTGTCTGATGAAAAGATAAAATCACTGACCAAAAATAACCTGCTGATCATTGGTCTGTCTGTATAGGTGTCCTGCACTTAGCATGTTGACCACTAGATGTCGCTGTGTACACAGTGTTGTATAGGGAACGTTTGTTCTGTGGAACATTTTGTTCTGGCCATGTGTTCCCCGGATCATTGATCAGGTTGCGCAAACAGTGTGTGTGATCGATGTGAGTTGTTCCCGGTTATAGGTCAGTGTGAGGCGGGTAGGGCTCATTGTATCCAGGGCTCCTTGCGAATGGGAGTTTTCAGACCGCTGTGACAGGCCATCACAGTGGTCACATGATTCTAAAGCGGAGTTCCACCCATATTTATGTTCACAGCGCCGGCAGAAGCAATTACTCTGCTGCCATCTAGTGGCGGTAGATGTAATTGCGGTAATGCCGCCCAAGTAATGGTAACTGCGTTACCATGAGGGGAAGAGTAATCAGGTAGATTACTCGTTACCCTCAAAAGGGGCTGCGTTAGGTAACTGCGTTTATTGTAACTCCGTTACTTACAACACTGCTCGTACCTCTGTACAACTGGAAAAAGGATGATCATTTTCCTCCCAACTTCACTGCTGACATGGGTCTCCCATAAATTATTTGTATCCACTTAATAAATACTAATGGGAATCCCATCCTTCTGAGTATTTCCCACAGAAAAGGCCATTCGATTGTATCAAAGGCCTTCTCTATATCTAGAGAGGCCACTGTCCTAGATCCCTCCTGCATATGATGGGTATGTATATTTGTATAGATTCTGTGTAAATTAATATCTGTTGTTCTCTGTGGCATGAATCCTGTCTGGTCTGAATCTATTATGTTTCTGATCAGGGGTTGTAATCTTAATGTTAATATATTTGGCAATATTTTCAAATCCATATTTAAATACTTACATAAAGGGCATTTTAACCCCCTTACTGCCCAGACCAATTTTTAGTTTTCAGCGCTGTCGCACTTTGAATGACAATTGCGCGCTCGAGCGACGTGGCTCCCAAACAAAATTTACACCCTTTTTTCCCCACAAATAGAGCTTTCTTTTGGTGCTATTTGATCACCTCTGCGGTTTTTAATTTTTGCGCTATAAACAAAAGAAAGCGTAAATTTTGAAAAAAAAACACAATATATTTTTACTTTTTGATTTAATAAATATCATAATTTTTTTTTTTTTTTTTTTTTACTCAGTTTAGACCGATATGTATTCTTCTACATATTTTTGGTAAAAAAATCGCAATAAGCGTATTTGATCGGTTTGCGCAAAAGTTCTAGCGTCTACAAAGTAGAAAATAGAATTATGGCTTTTTTTATTTATTTTTTTTACTAGTAATGGCGGCGATCTGCGATTTTTTTTTTATTGTGACCGTGACATTGTGGCGCACACATCGGACACTTTTGACACATTTTTGGGGCCATTCACATTTACACAAGGGGAGGAGATCGATGTGTGTTCCTCTGTACTGGGAACACACATCAGTCTCCTCACCGCTGACAGGCATGGATCTGTGTGTTTACACACACAGATCCATGCTTCTGCCTTGATTGCGGTGCAATCGCAGGTGCCCTGTGGTCATCGTGACTGCCGGGCACGCGCACCGGGTCCCGAGGAATGCGGCGGGGTCCCGTGCGCGCTGCGCCACCTAGTGGCCGGAAAATGCAAGGACGTCATATGACGTCCAGTCTGAAGGACAAAGGGTCCCCATCGACGTCATTTTACTATGGCTCGGTGGGGAAGTGGTTAATAATGCTATTGGCCTGTATGATAAACATCATTTTGGGTCCTTTGTTTCCTTATAGATTAATGTTATATGTGCTTTTCTCATTGAATCTGGGAGGGCCCCTTTTATTAACCCACTTGTAAATACTTATGCTAATTTGGGGGCTATTAATGCTCCATATTTTTTATAAAATTCTGCCGGAATTCCATCCGGTCCTGGTGCCTTTTCCCCCCGAAAATGTACGTATGACCTCCATAATCAACCGTAATGGGGCAGACCAATGCTCTTCTCTCCCTATCCGACAGCCACCCAAGGGCTATCCGGTCCAATAGGTCCGTCATAGCCCCCTGGGCGGAAGTCGGAGGGGAGAGAAGAAGCATACAACACACTATAATACTCTCTAAAGGCCTCCAATATCTCTTTGGGTTATTTTACTTTCTGTTCATTTAAATCCTCTATTTCTGATATGATTGTAGCTTGATGTTCTTTCTGCACCAATCTTGCCAGAAATCTACCGCCTTTATCTACCTGCTCAAAAATATTCTGTCTATTTCTATGCATTTCTAATCTTATTTCCTCCATATGTAAATGTAGATCTCTTTGTGCAGCCATCATTTCATCAAAGTTATTACTACTGGGATCTTGGCCATATTTTTCCTTCTGAGAATCAATCTGTATTTTAAACTCTTGTATCTTGACCTCCTGATTTTTATTAACCGCTGAAATGTTTGATATATATTGCCCTCGTAAATACACTTTAAACGCATCCCAAACAATCTCCACCGTAGATGATCCGGCATTATTCTCCCAATATTCCATTATTGTAGATGTCATTTTTTCTGCTACAGTATTTCCGGATGTCCAACCCATTGCGGAGTTAATCTCCACAGAGATGCATTTCTTGGGATAGTAATACATATTGACAAGAATAAAGGAGAGTGGTCTGGAAGACCACTTGGTAAATATATGGCTTCTGCGATGTCTGCTAACATCATGGAATATGTAAATGCCAGATCTATTCTAGACGCCATTTTATAGGAGGTAGAGTAACAAGAGTATGCTCTTTTGCCCGGATTCTTCCATCTTCAAATCTCCGTTACCCCCATCACCTGTGCCTAAATTTACAGATCTGCTGAATGTTGCTTAGGGGGTTTTGGTCTATCCAACTCTGGTGATAGAACGGCATTAAAGTCTCCAATAAGTACCAACTTCGCTGGGAGATACTGAATGATTTTTTCCATTATCTCATTCAGAACTCCCACCGAAAACAGAGGTGAAATATATACTGCCACTGTAACATACCTCTGTTTACCAATCATATACAACAGGATAACATATTTTCCATTTATATCTATATAAGCCTTCTCTATTTCTCCTGGGAAGGATTTATTTATCAAAATCAATAACCCCCTAGCATAAGAAGAGTAGGTGGAATGATATGTTTTTAGTACCCAAGCTTTTTTTAAAAGCTCTTTTCTTATTGTTTATAGCTTTTTTAACTTTGACCGTGAGGCACATAATGTTTTATTTTTAGCCTTTTAAACATATTGCCCATGGGAATATACTTTGCAGTGAGGTCCCAAACAGTCTTTTTGAAGAATTACCATCCCTGTTCTAAAACTACCACAAGATAAAAAGGAACAATATATCAAGGTAAATAAAAATAAAATATCAAGGTGAAAAAAACAAAATAGATCACATCCCAAAGGTGTAGCATGAACTGGACAAAAGACCAGTGCGTCCATAAGGGTGCACGGGCGCCGCCCCCTCTCTCCAGCCACCCCCTCTATGACCAATGGATAGATTCATGCATAGCAGGAATCTATCCATGGCCACCACTGCCACCCCCTATTCAGGCGCCTGGCCCCTTTTCCGGTGTCGGGCACCTGAATTAAAACGGCGGGGAGTGTTTTTGGAGCACCTGATTAGAGCCATAAGCACTCGCAGTTCATTTAGGTGTGTTAGGAAAGCGAATATTTATTCAATATTCTAACACTGAACTGGCTTTTCGACAATCAGGTGCTCAGGTCTGTTATCTGTCACTTGATTGGCTGAAACGAAAAGTGCTGTGATTGGACGCCTGACGGGAGAAGAGGACAGGAGGAGGGGACGAGAGTAGACACATCAAGGACACCACTCGCCGATGTCACCCACTGCCCCATGAGACAGGGTAAGTATCGGGCAGACGGCGAGCGGGTGGGGGGATCACAGTGGCAGCATTCGATGGCAGGGTGGCCACATTGGATGAGCACAGTGGCTGCGTTTGATGGGCACAGTGGCTGCGTTTGATGGGCACAGTGGCTGCGTTTGATGGGTACACAGGCAGTGTTTGATGGGCACAGTGGCTGCGTTTGATGGGCACACTGGCGGCATTTGCTGGCATGGTGGCTGCAATTGATGGGCACAGTGGCTGCGTTTGATGGGCACAGTGGCTGCGTTTGATGGGTACACAGGCAGTGTTTGATGGGCACAGTGGCTGCGTTTGATGGGCACACTGGCGGCCTTTGCTGGGCATGGTGGCTGCAATTGATGGGCACAGTGGCTGCATTTGATGGCACAGTGGCTGAAATAGATTTTTTTCAGTATTTTTCAGTTTGTTTGCGCCCCCCAAAAATGTTGAGCACCAGCTGCCACTGCAAAAGACTAAGAATAAAGGCTGGGTCTAGGCTGTCTCTTCATAACAGGCTGGGGAACTGCAATCTGCAAAAACATTTAGTGTAATATGTCCCTCTTTTTAAATTGTAGCACCCTGGTAGTAGGCAAGGTTGCTAACAAATTTAGCTTGCTAGGTGGTAACTAGCTTGGCTAATTGATACGGATTTACTGGCTTTTCAATAGCTCTGGATTTGATGCACCTCTCACCTCTGTCACTAGGTGGCCTTGTTGCCTGTGACATTAGAATAACAAGGGCATAGTGAATTCAGACTAGGAGTGGATGGGTTGTCTCAGCCAATTGGCAGGGGTTTCTTTAGTCCCTTGGCCTGCTGGGGGAGTCAATTTTTTTTGGGAGGAGCAGGTAAAGTAAGAGAGGGAGGGATCTCCATACCATATCCGAGTAAAACCCCGGCATCTGTAACACGCTGAACTGAGCAACCAGTCACAAAATCAGGCTTATCATCTGGTTTAGTGTTGGGCATGAGCATGATAGGGCGGACTTTGGTGGAAATGCTGATCAGCAGGACTGTATTGGCACACAACCTAATCTCTACGATAGTAGCAACAACAGGGGGAACTTTACCTTCCTGCACATCACTCATTTGTTCCTCCTTGCTATCACTCCATTTTCTAGTACAGAACAACCTGCCAGAGAAGAGTTCAGATAGACCGTCAGACGGAATGTCTGAATCTGAAATGGTAGAGCACTCTTCGGCCGGGATGTAGTTGCGATTGGCATGCGTCTTGACTGGCACTACTTTAGCTTACCCAGCTCTGGTACTTTCTTCCCAGGTCGTTCGGACATCAGGGTGAGCATTTGGGCCCGACTGTGGCCTTTGAGGAGCGATCGGTGCGCTGGGTCCTGGGGTAGTCACTGAGGCAAGGATATCAGCTTCCTGCACGACTCGGGTGGTGGCAGGTGGACTCAGAGGTTATCCACAGAGGTAAAGTTGGATAAACAACCTCAAACAGTTGCTCTCCGCTGCATCCACAGATGATCCAAGGCCTCAACTGGTCAGGCCGAAACATTTACCATAGATCAGTTCCAAAGTATCATAGCCTCCAGCCATATACAGGGCAAGCATTTCCCTTTGGTGTATACCGCACTCCGGTGTCAGTCAGAACAGATTTTGCATTGCTTATACCAAAACAAACACCCAAAGCATACTTCTTCCAATCTGCCATATGTCCTACGAACTGCACCATCTTTCTCTCCAACCCTCAATCAGACACACATGGCAGCACTTCCTTATCCTCCTCTGCAGAGCGAGAAGTCCTCCCCCTACCAACAAATGATTGGTGCAAATGATCTCTGGGAACTGTGTCGCCCGCCTTCGTCATGCTGCTGTACTGAAGTCCATTTTGGAGCCTGTATTAACCCTCACATCGCTGGCGGGAAGTGTCAAAAGACCAGGCTGATCCTCTCCCCTGAGCAATGAGATTTGTTGGTTCTTTCCCACATTGGTGGTACACGTAACAACACGGTCTATTAGAAGTATAGCTGTTACTTGACACCTTCTCAAAGAGCCAGTTGAAATTCTGACAAAGCTAAGGTCGGTTGTTAAAGTGGTTGTAAACCCACTCTTGCAACTTGCACCTACAGGTAAGCCTAGATTAAGGCTTTACCTGTAGGTGCAAGAAATATCTCCTTAACCTACAGGATTAAGGAGATATTTTCACAGAAACGGGCACCGCTGTCTATGGCGCCCGTTTATGGTGTCTACGGTGTTTTTATGCATGCGCGGGGACCTACCGGTCCCGCGTGCATGCGCGTGAGTGACGTCATCGCCGCTACCGCCAATCACAGCCCTGGAACAGGGATAACAAGAAATAGCGACAAGGGGACATGGCGGTGGCGGTGGACCGGACCGTGGCGGACTTCGGGGGCTTCTATCTCCGGTAAGTGACATATAATGAGCTAGTATGCTGTGCATACTAGCTCATTATGACTTTCTCTTGCAGGTGTGTTTAAAAAAAAAAAAAGGAAAAACCGAGGGTTTACTGCCTTTCTAAGGGCAACTGCTGTAAAGTTAACGCCTTACTTAGCCCCACGTTGGGCACCAAATGTAGCAAGGTCCAAGGCCCCCTTTGGTCTAATGAGAACCTCCAGGGCCAAAAACATTGGTTTTAGATGATTAGATTAATTGGGCGCCAAATACTTCTTAAATGCAAAAGAGATTTTATTTCTCTCAACAAACTTTTTTGGGGGGAAAGAGGGTTAGGGCCAGGACTTCAATAAAAGGTCAGCCACGCAGGGAAAGGCATCCAGCAAGATGCCCCATCTGCATGTGCGGCATCTCCTACAGTCTTTAACAGTTCCTAACACAAAGCTCAACAATTCCTTTCACTTCCACTACAATCTCACTTCCACTACAGTCACAAAAAAAAAAATCGCTGATCGTCGCCATTAGTAGTAAAAAAAAAATATTAATAAAAATTCCATAAAACTATCCCCTATTTTGTAAACGCTACAAATTTTGTGCAAACCAATCACTAAACGCTTTTTTTTTTTTTACCAAAAATTGGTAGAAGAATACGCATCGGCCTAAACTGAGGGAAAAAAACATTTTTTTTAATATCTTTTTTGGGGATATTTATTATAGCAAAAAGTAAAAAATATAGATTTTTTTTCAAAATTGTCGCTCTATTTTTGTTTATAGGTCAAAAAATAAAAACCGCAGAGGTGATCAAATACCACTAAAAGAAAGCTCTATTTGTGTGGAAAAAATGAGGCCAATTTTGTCCGGGTCTTAAGTGGTTAAAGTCTATTGTCCCCATTTTGAAGGCTTATATGCAAGTTATTGGCCTTAAAAAGTGTATATGGGTCTGGGGACTGCCCTGGGGGACATGTACCAATGCAAAAAATATATATTTAAAAGATAATTTTTAAAGGAGAAGTTATTTTAAAGATGCTTAAAGTGAAACAATACAAATGAAAAAATCATTTAAATGTATTTTCCCTGCAAGCATTCTTTATTTTGTAAACAACGGCTTGGTACCACTTAGAGCAAAATTTGAGAATTTTTTGATAATTCTGGTGTCTCTTTGGCAGACTTTGGATGCAAATAACAACGTTTTGCACCACAATGAGTATGTGAAAAAGCTAAATTATAGTACACTCTGGCCAAGATTGACAATTTTTTTTATAGAAGTAACAGATGCCTTCACATCGTAACCCTATAGAGGTGCTCTTGATGAAATCAATAATTGGCTTTGCTGTAAACGATTTAAATGTGATGCCCCTGTCACACAGATGTAGAAAAATTGGTCTAGAAGGTTACCCCATAACCTTCTAGAATGAAAATAAGCCACTGGATAGCATGGGCAATATCACTAAACAGAGACAAGTTCTCTGTGCCCTAATTGGCAAAGCTTTGCATCTGACCAGCAGTCAGGTGCAAGGCTTCATCCAATTAGGGCCCTAGAATGCACTGTGCAGTGTGCAAGTGCACTGTGGGGTGCTCAGCACCAAACATCCTGCCAAGCGCTCCGCAAATTCGGGTGAACAGCTGATGTTCGGGCCGAACACCTGCTCAGCCCAAACCGATCGCCCAACACTAATCACCAATTTGGGACTCAGTCTCATATTCACTTTCCGTCATGGGGGAGTCTTCCTCACTATAGTTGGGTCAGGTGTTTCTTCTGCAG
Source organism: Rana kukunoris (assembly GCA_029574335.1). Classification (NCBI taxonomy): domain Eukaryota; kingdom Metazoa; phylum Chordata; class Amphibia; order Anura; family Ranidae; genus Rana; species Rana kukunoris. The sequence continues at coordinate 91,427,589 of CM056054.1, forward strand.
TTCTGCTTCTGTGATTTGTTAAAAGGCTGCCACCATATTACTCCTGTTGTCTGTTATCACTGTAAGGATCTTACTTTTTTTTTTCCTCTTTGGTTTGTCCCACTCTTGCAAACATTGGTCCACACATTATTTAATTGACTGTGCAGTGTGTGGGTGTATAAAAAAATGCACTGTCACTGTACTAATAAAACTGTCAGGGAAGGGGTTAACATCAGGGGCAATTTAACGGGTTAAATGTGTTCCCTGGGAGTGCTTGCTAACTGTATGTGGGGTGCTTTGACTGGGGAAGACAAAGACAAAGAAACGCAATATCTCCATCTTCTCCTCTGACAGAACGACAATCTGCCTTGTTTACATAGACAGACCATCGTTCTGTTTGCCTCAGGAATGATTAGCGGGTTCCAATGGACATCGGTTCTACCGGACCCGCTGATTGGCTTCCGCCGTATCCAATCACACGTGATTTCGCACTGAAGGGCCGCCCTCCTGCAGTAAATGTACGTGGGGTGTGGCCTGGAAGTGGTTAAGCACGAAACCAAAAATGCATTTTCCCACGTGTAGCACAGGCCTACTACCAAAAGTTATCATTTAAGAAATGTATTGTTTCTTTAGAAAGGGGTTTGGCTCTCTCTAGTGGCCATTAAAACTTTATCAGAACATTTTCTTCTGGTTAAGAAAAACAGTTATGCATCGTGGGATATATAGGACAATGAGGAAGCACTCATGAACTACAAACCCAAAATGCCAAGTCACAGCACAGCTTGTTGGGTAAGCAGATAAAAGGACAGGCGTGGCCTGCTTTCTCTCTCTCTCTAAACACCATTCAACAACCAGCAAGAGGCCTTTGTGTGTGCCCAGGGGCTGAGAGAGCCTGCGGCCTACAGCAGAGAGAGCAGATCACCTGCCTCAGAGGAATCCTTGTGAACAGCCCTGCCGATCAAGCCGGAGAACCAGCCAGTGCTTCAGAGCTTTTGAAGCCACCTGCCTTCCAGCATACCGGGATGAGCAGCACAGCGCGGAGGGGGCCATCTATACAGACGGAGTCCACAGCCAGCTGGGATCCAGAGTGGTGAGAAGGCATTTGACTATCCATGTAGTGACTGTACTATTGTTAAGTGATTGCCTGCTATACAGACTGCCACTGAGACCTGTAGTCCCACGGCTGTGGATCTATTGCACCTGAGTATTCGATAGCTGGATCCTGGGTTTTCTGTTTTATTTATCCCCATGCTGCAAGGTCAGCACTGTACTGTTCAATCACAGAAGAAATTACAAGTGGGGATAGTTTGGAGCTAAGTAATCAATCTCGCCATATTCTACAGTTACTGTTTTCTTTGCTATTTTGGATTACAAATACGTACACCACCTCACACTGCAGTATAATTAATCTAGCTATAGAAAACTGGAACTGGAGTAACTTTCAATACTTTATTCTTTCACAAGGCTTTACTGCTATACAATTGTGTATCACTCTGAACTGCACTCTAGGGGGAGCCATTTAGCAACATACAGTTGGAACTTGTACTTTTATTTCTGTGTTCACTGTTGTGTATTCTGCGTGCAGTGGTCTGTTTACTGAGGCCTCAGTGGGGAGGTGCTTCAATACATGACTAGTGTAGATTAGATAGTCCAACCTTTTTCTCCCCACCTTTAGAACCCCCCAAATTCTTTAAACATTTTTCCATTTACCCATTAACGAGATAGACACAGGAGTTGGAGTAAACTCGGCCACGACAGCCTATTTATTTTTTCAAACCAAATTAAATATTTAAATCCAATTAACTAATTCCAAGTAAACAAAACTTTATTCATTAACATTTAACCCAAATAACTTTATTAACACCCGTCCAATTTGGTCTTTGACAGCAACCCCACTTAAACCTTTTTTTTTTCCATTACACTGCGTTACCATTACCATATCCGGCCCCCAGCCGACTCCAGCTCGGAGACACCCCCTTTTTACACCGCAGTGTACCATAACCGTATTCCAGCGGACACCGTTCCACTGGAATAACACCATACGGGGGCCATCCCACCGATGAGCCCCCCCACCATTTCCATTCCATCTGTTAACTGTCACCATCAAAGACCAAAGGACACCGCCAACACTGTCATGACAACCTTTCTTCAGAACCTGAAAGAAAAGAAAACAGACGCACAACACCAAAATACCACAAAACAGGAGGTTGGGTAGCACCCCCACGTAAACCTTTTTTATTTTCCGTTACACCGCATTATCATTACCATCTCCGGCCCCCAGCCGACTCCAGCTCGGAGACACCCCCTTTTTACCAGTGTACCCTAACCATATTCCAGCGGACACCGTTCCACTGGAATAACACCATAAAGGGGGCCATCCCACCGATGAGCCCCCCCCCCCACCATTTCCATTCCATCTGTTAACCGCCACCATCCAAGACCGAAGGACACCGCCAACACTGTCGTGATGACCCCTCTTCTGAATCTGAAAGAAAAGAAAACAGACGCACAACACCAAACATACCACAAAAACAGGGAGGGTGGGTGGGAAAACCTGCCTCCCAGCGTGCTACACTTCCTTGAATGTCCCACGTGTGCCCCCACCCCCCTTTATAAAGGGGGTTCCTCCTACCCAGTCACCAGAGCTCCTACAGCCACTCCTTCCTTCCTTAACCCTTTGTTGCACTACTCCTCACACAGTCATGCCCAGCCCTCCGTTATTTGTCTTTTTTGTCATGTCACTCCGGGCTTTCCTTGACTAGTGTAGATTAGATAGTCCAACCTTTTTCTCCCCACCTTTAGAACCCCCCAAATTCTTTAAACATTTTTCCATTTACCCATTAACGAGATAGACACAGGAGTTGGAGTAAACTCGGCCACGACAGCCTATTTATTTTTTCAAACCAAATTAAATATTTAAATCCAATTAACTAATTCCAAGTAAACAAAGCTTTATTCATTAACATTTAACCCAAATAACTTTATTAACACCCGTCCAATTTGGTCTTTGACAGCAACCCCACTTAAACCTTTTTATTTTCCATTACACTGCGTTACCATTACCATATCCGGCCCCCAGCCGACTCCAGCTCGGAGACACCCCCTTTTTACACCGCAGTGTACCATAACCGTATTCCAGCGGACACCGTTCCACTGGAATAACACCATACGGGGGCCATCCCACCGATGAGCCCCCCCACCATTTCCATTCCATCTGTTAACTGTCACCATCAAAGACCAAAGGACACCGCCACAGGCCGGAAGGGGAACCCCCTTTCCCTTACGGACCCCTCCACACCCGCAGGGCCCTCTAGATCCCCTCCTGTAACCTAGTACCCACAAATCCATACCCACAACGGTTAGGTGAACACCATCTACAAGCAGGTACAGACCCACATTAACCTCCAACTCCGTGTAACGAACAACCAACCCCCCGTGCTTAGCCACAAACCTCCCCACCACCTTGTTCCTCTTGCTAGCCACTGACCTTGCCATGCACCATGTGGTCCGAGCTACTATGTCAGGCCACACCCGCAACATCCCTGGAAAAGCTGCCCTGAACATGAGTATGTCCGCCTTAACAGCGGAGATAAAATCCCCCATCGACCGAACCCCCAAGGTCATTGCCCCACACGTGTAAAACTGACACGTCGGGCAGCCGGTCGAGCCGGGCATAGCGCTGCACCTCCGGCAGCACCCTGCCCTACCTCATCCCAGGAAACCGCCAGCCAACGAATTCTCACCTCCCGCCTGGAAATCCTCAACTGTCTACATCCGGGCCTAGCATCCACTCTCCTTGCCCCCCCTTGCAAACAGAATAATGCCCCATGATCCACACGCGGTGTGAGTGACCTCCCTCTGAAAACAAATAACAACAGTGATAATCATGCCACGACCCTCCGGAATATCATGAACCCACCTCCTCCAGTCCATACCTCACCACCACACCTCAATCCAGCGCCATGTGTTGGCACACACAAGAACGAAATCTTCTAGATTCCCCACCACCCGATCCTTTTTGACCGCCACCTTATCCAACCCGCACCTGGCCGCCCCGATGCGGAAGGCGTGTGAGGTAAATTGTAACTCAGCAAACCCAGCCGTTGTCAGACATTTCTTACACACCTGTCCCAACAAACCGTGACACAAACGAACCATCCCCATGCATAAAGAAGGGCCCCTCCAACCCAGGGCGTATCGTTAAACTCCTGCACCGTCCGCAGAGGGCAGACCCCCCGAACCCAGCAAAGGATACAAACGCATCCACCCCCTTTTTCCCTCTGATCCGTTTTGGACCCACAAAAACGAAAACCACGCTGTCCTCCACCAACTCCACATCCTCTACCATTAGACCTCCCGCCACCTATCTGGAAGGGCTAACCAACTCACCCACCCTAAAAATTTGAAAAAACGCCACCACAAAACCGTATGGAGTAAAAATAACTGGATGTCCCCCAAAACGCCACAAATCTTCCGCAAAATCGAAAATTCACCGGTCCCCGCCGTTCCCTAAGAACGTGACTTTTCTGTAATCCTTACCCGCCTGTTTTACCCCCCCTTTTTTCCATCTGTCCAGCCGCAAAATACACCACCAACCAACCCAGCTCCACCTCCCCCAGCTCGGCATCCATCCGCCGTTTTAACACAGACCATTCGTCCCTTACCTTCGTGTACGCCGCCCATATCGGCCCACTCACCGACCTCCTAAGCCAGCTTGTGGTGACCCCAATGCAATGCCCCACATCCCCGCCGGGCCTGGGGCCCCTCCTCTGTCTTCCTGCATAGCCAGCTCTCTGACTTGTCCCACCGAAAAACCGAGCTTTAGCGAGTCTGTTGTCTACACCCCGGAATGTGCCCAGCGTACAGAAAGATGTTCCAGTGTAAACAGCGCAACACGAGGTGGCGCAGCAACCGAACCACCGGAAACTCGGATCCGGAAACTCGGTTGATAACTTCCACCAACCCCATATTGTCACAGCTCGATCACTACCACCACATGACAGAGCTCCAGCAGCACCAGGTTCCTTTTAAAAACACGCCGCCCCCCAGGACTCCGGTCACGCCTCCCCGCTCCATTGTCCCCTGAAGAAAGCCCCCGTAACCCATGGAGCCCGCCACGTCCCTGACGATCTACCAATCAAAGTTCCTCACCGGCCCCGACATACAAAACGCCCGCCCATTGTACTCTTCCCAGAAGGTGTGCCACACCTGCAGATCCACCTTACATTCCCCTGACCAGCGAATGGAAGGCGTCGGGGGCCCTGTCCCCACTGTAGCTGCCGACAGCCGTCCGCAGAACACCCTGCCCATGGGAATGATACGGCAGGCGAAGGTCAACTTACCTAGCAGTGACTGCAACTCCCTTAGCTGAACCTCATTCCACCCCAACATCCCCCCGGAACACCAGCCGGAGGTCCTCCACCTTTTCCCCTAGCAGCATACCCTCCATTGCCCCCGAGTGAATCACGATCCCCCTGCACCTTCGACAAAGAACAGGGAATGACAAATCCCTCGGATAAACTCCTCCACGAGCAGCGGCGCCGCCGCCCTGTCTGGGTATCTACGCGAAAAAGGTCCCCTCCTTTTCCCCCCTCACTGGCGTTGTTCTCCCAACACACCCCCCCATTTTTTTCCCGGCCGGCGATCCAGAAGTGGGCGTACCCTTGGCCCCGCCCTGAAAAACTGAGGATTAGACTGGGGCGCGGAAATCATCCGTATCCACAAACTGATATCTTTGTGGTCCCATCGCAATGTAGGGCGCCCAGCCCGCCGCTGATGAAACTGCTCGTCATACTTTAACCCCCCATATACCCGATAAGCTTCCCACATAGCGTCCATATAGCAGAAAAACGCAGAACAGTGCTCCGGGCTCTTCTCCCCAAGGCGCTGCAACCAATCGACGAACGTACTAGGAATCACCCCTACCTTCTCTTCACCTCGTCATCCTTTTCCAAAAACTGTCTGGCTTCACCCTATCCAAATTAAACTTCTCCAAAAGCAACAGGGAAAGAATCTCCGCATACTCACCTTTTTCAATTTTTCCCCTGACCTCCTGCTTCAGATGAGCCCCCCAGCGGCCCCCCCAAGCATACATATATAAAACTCACCTTCGGCCGCATCAGCACCACGTCCGTCCTGACCCCCCCCCGTCTTCTCACGCCCCGTGTCACGTCAGGAACTACTGTCCTGCACCACCCACGTACCTCCCCCCCACCGGCGGAGGTACCCCAACAGCCACAGGAACCCCCCCAAGCCGATCCCCTAACCCCGGGTGCCGCCTGAGATGGTGTCCCCCCCCCCCCCGGCAACGCTGTACCAGGTCCCAAAAATTAACACACAACAAATCCTGTAAGCCCCCCCCAGGGGAACCCTGGGCAGCAGGCAACACTCCCACCCCCCCGGGGCCCCTGGTTGTCGGCAAACATTACCCCCCCCACATTACCCCAATTACAGGGGGACCCCCACCCCCCACCAGCGAACACCCTGCAGTAACAAAAATTCCCCAAACGTATTGTTAGTGGACTCACCAGGCTGGCCGGGAACGTCCCCCACAGCCGTCACCGGCAACTCCACCGCAGGCGATTCATCCATGCGACCCTCTTCCTACGATCCTGATGCCTCCCCCTCCAAACGATCTTCCGAGGCCGGCGTCCTTGCTGACATCTGCCTCCCAGGCACGGAAGGCCTGGAGGCCGAAGATCCCAGCCTCCCGGCGGATCGTCCTCTACCACTCGACCCGGCCGTGGACGTCTCCGTTCCGCTGCTCCCACCGACGGACCTCCGCTCGACCTCCCTTCTCCGATCCGGGGACTCCGGCCTCCCCACTGCCCTGGAACCGGTGGTCGCGATCCTGAACGACCCCCCGGCTGTTCCTCCGCGTGGCGAGGATCGGGCGCCATTCCGGCCCGAAGCCCCGCCTACCGGGCTCAGACTAAGCGGCGGATTGCGTCCGCCATACTCCCCGGCCGAAAAATGCGTTCCTCTGCCGTGGGGGGGGGGGGGTGGGTTTGCAACAGGCTGTAACCATGTGGACGAGGATCGGGCGCCATTACTGCCCAACGCCCCGCCCACTGCACCCAGACGCTAGGCCGGCGGGGGCAGAGGATCCACCTGGGGGCTCCTGTAGATCCGCCGTGTTTGAGGCCTGGGCCTTGGGAAGCAACAATAAAAACCCGCGGCCGCCGAGCGCGTGGGGACCCCAACGTGGTTGTACCCGACCCCCCCCCCCCCGCCTCGTCCCATACAGCCACCCACCTGTGAATCAAGCCCTCCGGGGGTGTTTGTGAAGCAGACGCCGCCTAAGGCCGGGCTCAAACCTGTGCGAATTGGTTGCGGCTTAAACCGCATCTAATACGCAGAACATTTTGTTCTGCGTTGTGGGGGCCTTGCGGTGCGGCTCAGGTGAGAATTCAGTCCCATTATCTTCTATGGGTACACAGCTGATTCTCAGATGTGTTCAGTTCTCTACAGGAATTTCTCTCATTCAGCTCAATACACTTCTCCCCCACTCTCCTCTCACTCAGAACTTCCCCCAGGTCTCCAAATTCTCAGCAAATGGAGCTAATCTGCTGAACACTTCTCTTATCTATCTGCAGAGATAAAAAGCTGAAATACACACCTCACAAGTGTGAACCCAGCCTTAATGTCCCCAATCTGTCTTCTCAATGAAAAGCTGGGAGCAGGGAAAAACCTGCCTCCCAGCGTGCTACACTTCCTTGAATGTCCCACGTGTGCCCCCACCCCCCTTTATAAAGGGGGTTCCTCCTACCCAGTCACCAGAGCTCCTACAGCCACTCCTTCCTTCCTTAACCCTTTGTTGCACTACTCCTCACACAGTCATGCCCAGCCCTCCGTTATTTGTCTTTTTTGTCATGTCACTCCGGGCTTTCCTGGTATTAAAGTATTAAGGATCTATTCCACTGTGCACCTGTGCATTTACCTGTATCAGGTTGCTATTGGATACAGCGGTGTGACGTTATTGCTTTGAACAAATATCTCTGCCAATCAATACTTATTCACACCATTTCTTTGTTATTCTTCACAATTTTTCATCATAGTAAACTTTTACAAGTTATTCATTGATATCTTGTGTGAATCTCTATTTACTGCCACAACTGATGAAGTGAGTGAAAAAATTGTATAGCGCTACAAATGCAAACTGAATCGCCTCAAGGTGCTTGGCATCCATTTTCCTTCTATTTAGCATTCAGAATAGGTGGGTCTTGAGTTTTTTCATGAAGGCCTGGTGATTCACTTCCGTTCGGATGCTAGTTGGTAATGCCTTCCACAGTCGAGGTCCTTGGACAGCAAATCTGCGTTCTCTTTTGGTCTTGTAGCGGGTTTGGGGATTTGTAGTAGTTTTTGGTTAGTTGATCGAAGAATGTGATTGGGGTTTTGGTATTTTATTTTCTCACCTAAATATTAGGGGGCGATTCAGTGTACACATTTGTGCGTCAGGCATAGGGCCTTAAATGTGACTCGGTCCTTTACGGCCAGCCAATGGAGGGATCTCAAGGAGGGAGTGATTGATTCCCAGGGTGTTTTTCCTGTTACCAGTCGTGCTGCCGTGTTCTGGACGACTTGGAGACGGACAATCTGGTATTTTGGGAGTCCAAGGTAGAGGGAGTTTGCATAATCGAGCCTAGAGTTGATAATTGTTCCTACAACTACTGCTGTGTCTTCTTTCGGGATGAAGGGACCAAGTCTTCATAGTAGACGTAGTAGATGATGAGATCCGCTAACTACTGATCCTATTTGTGCATCCATTGTCATGTCAGAGTCAAAGATGGGCGGTGGCATCCATGTCGTCCTAGCAAGTCTTTTTCGGTTTGCATGGAGTAGAAGGAGTTCTGTTTTTGATCCATTGAGTTTAAGATAATTCTCCGTCATCCAGTCGTCTATCAAAGTGAAGCATTGTTCTAGTACGGGGTATTGGTCCTTTTTGTTACTGATACGAAAATAAAGTTGAGTGTCGTCCGCATAGGAATGGTAGAGTAGGTCCTGGTTACTTATAATTTTGAGGAGTGGATGGAGGTAAATGTTGAATAGTACGGGCGACAGGGGTGATCCTTAGGGGACTCCGCATGACATGGTACGTGCTTCAGGTGTGAAAGGTCCTAGTTTCACTGTCTGGGATTGATTTTCTAGGAATGATGAAAACCAGGGTAGATCCTAGTCTGCAACTCTGGCTACTTCTGCGAGGCGAGTGAGCAAAAATTTGTGGTCTACTGTGTCAAAGGCAGCACTAAGGTCCAGCAGTATCAGAAGACAAGATTTTCTTTCGTCTGCTGCTTGGAGAGCGTCATCCCATATTTTGAGAAGTGCTGTTTCTGTCCCGTTTCCTGCACGGAAACCCAATTGTAGTGGGTCCAGAAGTATGTGGGTGTCTAAATGGTGTTGTAGCTGTTGTACTACTGCTTTCTCAAAACCTTGGAGAAGAAGTTGAGGCCGGTTATAGGTCGGTGGTTGTTTGGGTCTTTTGGGTCGAGGCTGTTTTTTTTAGAAGGGGTTTAATTATGCCTTGCTTTAGGGAGGTCAGAACCATACCTTCCTTAAATGATTGGTTTATAAGGTAAGTGATCGCGGGTGCCAAAATATCGGCACATTCTTTCAGCAGTTTTGTGGGAATGATGTCATTAGGAGATGTACTGTCTCGCAGGCTTCCGATGATAATTTTAGTGGTATCGATGGAAATTGGCTGCAATGTAAATTTTGTTGATTGAAGAGTATTTGTATTAATATTTTCTTTTTGATTTGTAGGGGTGAGGCTTGTAGTTTTTTTTTTTGCTGAATTGTTTCACAAATGTTTTCAATTTTGTTGATGAAAAAATCAGATCTATTCATTGCAAAAAACTTGTTTTTCTTATTTAGGGGCCTCTAGGCAGGCTGGATTCATAGCCTGAGCGACTAGGTTGAAGAGCTCTCGGGGACGCTTCCAGACTTTTGCGAGGATGTTTGAAAAATGCTCTTTCTTTCTCGTACATCACGGGACACAGAGCGGCATATTCATTACTATATGGTTATATGGAGTACCTTCAGGTGTGGACACTGGCAATCTCAAACAAACAGGAAGTCCCTCCCTATATAACCCCCTCCCCTAGAGGGAGTCCCTCAGTTTTTTCGCCAGTGTCTTAGGTGTTGGTCACGGAATAGCTTTGCTCCACATCCTTGGGATTAAGGGCGGGCTAACCGGATCTGTCCAAGGAGCCTCAGTGCCAAAGTGGACAGTACCCGGGCCCCAAACCGTGGGGTTTTGCCTATAATGCTCCTCTTTGGAGGGCTGGACCCTGGGCCCAGGACTTGGAGTTCGTAAAGACCATAAGTTCCTGTTTGCCAGGGTGCTATATAGGTCCAGGACAGTGGGTACCTTCATAGGACCCCAGGGCCTGAAGGTCTACTACGCTACCCACGGAGATGGGAGAAGATTGGACCGTTTTGCAAAACGTCCTGCGGCATGGAGCAGGTAAGAGGGGAGCCTGCGGGACTTGGTTCGACAGCAGGCTCTCCAGGGGAGATCTTAAGGGGGGTAGCCTGAGTATGCTCTGCATTGGCACCATGGTCACTATGTCTGATGGACAGGATGCCCTGAAATGTTTCCCCCCATCACTTGATCCCCCTACCTATCTATGTATGTTTGCTAGCTACCTGCTGCTCGCTGGTTGAAGATCTTTTTAAAAGAAAAAAAAAAAAAAAAAGACAGATCTGTCTCTAGGCTAAAGGGACTCCTTAGGGGCCTGTTTTAGCCTTACCTTGCCGGGATTCAAAATCTGCCGCCTGATGCGTCCTCCAACCTGCATTCCTGGGCTCCAGAGTGCGTCTCCTCCTGGGCTCTCCCCCCCCCCGACAGTCGCGCGCGCGCGTGCACGCGCGCATGCATATAGAAAATTTTCGCGCCGTTCGGGAGGGGGGGGGCGGGGAGCGTGACTGCAGTGTAGAGTGGGCGTGCCTTCAATTGCTGTTATACACAGCAGGCGCGTTCTTAGCTCAGTTCAGAGCTGAGCTGGAGAGAGAGGACGTAGAGCTGGCAGCACAGTGACTCCCGGTGGCGAGAAGGGGTACTACATGCTGGAGTCAGCTCCAATACTTTTTGTTAAGCCAAAATCCCCTTGGCAACAGGTTGAATGCTGGCAAACATGTTGGGGTGGGGCTGTATGTTGTGAATAATATTATAAAGGAAAACATACTGAGCCCCACCGTTTTTGGGCATTAGTGATCCTATTGTCCCCTAAACCTTATTTTTTTTTTGTACTCCTGGCTATAACAGTCTGTTGTTGTAAGCGGAGTCCCTCGGTTTTGTATTATGGCTTCCAAGGGTTCAGGATCAAAACACAAAAAAAAAAAAAAAAAAAGAAAAGGCAAAGACAAAGGGGTTCCTCCTCTGGTTCTGATGATATGCCAATACTTTCCCCACAGGTTATTCCTATAGGGGTCACCCTGGATAAGCCATTAAGGGGGTCTGGTGCTGAGGCTGGCCCAGGTCGGCCCAACCCTGTGGTATCACAGAGGAGATGCTAGCCGTCACCCTAGGGGGGCTAGAGAGAAAAAGTTAACAGCTATGATCGTTGGCTCTTTTTCTGGCAAAAAGCGGACTGGATCCCCATCGCCAAAAGGGACAGAACCTAGAGGAAGGATCTACCACGGAAGAATCGTTTTCAGCCTCCCAGACGGAGAGTCTGTGGGTCCAGTCTTTGACAGACATGGTCCGCATGGTTCTTTTAAAAGCGCCTTTAAGCAACGCAGCTTTTCCGGTCCATCCTCTGTTAGAGGAATTGGTTTTTCCAGGATTGGAACGACCGGACAGAATTTTTTCTGCCGCCTAAAGCTGACGAGAGGGTAGTCTTTATGCACGTCTGCCAGGAAATATTTGTGATTGCAGGCACTCTTTCCCCTGACCAATTGCTCTTTAAAAGGGGGCCCGGATGGCTCAGTCGGTAGAGCATCGGACTTTTGGTCTGAGGGTCCAGGGTTCAGGTCCCGGTTCGGGCACTGCTTTTCAACTACCCGTGAGGTCCTTGAGGCCACATCTCCCGGAAAGCGCCCGATCTCGTCTGATCTCGGAGGCTAAGCAGGGTCGGGCCTGGTTAGTGCCTGGATGGGAGACCACCTGGAAGGTTTTCTGTTATTTACCCTATGGAAAAGACATTTTTCTAAGAAAGGGGGCGCTCCCAACTGTGGACGCAGCCATCTCATGGGTGAATAAATCATTAACTGGCCTAAGGGGAAACATACAAATGTTTAAGGTCCCGGTCGATAAACGTTTAGAGACACTTTCCAGCATCCTTGGCTACAGCCAGCAGTGGCTGCAAGTGGAGTTTTGTCAGGCGTTAAAGAACCAGACAAAACAGATGCTTAAGACATCCCTGCCCAATAGGCAGAGGAGTTATTGGATATTCCCAGAGCTCTGTGCTTTGCGGTAGAGGCTATAAAAAGACTCCATCCAGCAGGCGTCTCGTTGTCACTATTTTTAGTGCATATGAGAAGGCTCTTATGGTTGAAGAACTGGGCGGCCGAGCCCCATGTAAAAGACTGCTGGCAGGTTTGCCCTTCCATGGAAAGATCTGGATAAATACATTCAGACTGTTTCAAGTGGCAAAAGTAGCCTTTTACCAGTCAAAAGAAGTTCCGGGGTCCTGCGTTTAAAAGGCAGCTCCCCCCCGTTCCAGGGCCCTCAAATTTCAGGCAGTACGGACCTCCTGCGCGATCAAACTTTTAACAATGGATCGCAAGGACAGGCCTCTGGGGATCGGTCGCCGACAGAGGGGGTCCGATCATCTGTGGCCGCAGGCTACAGATTAGAATTTCTAAAATTTCCTCCACAAGGAAGGCCTCAATGCGGGCAGCATTGGATCACCTGCTTTACCAGGGCATAATGGTAGAGGTACCAGCCCAAGAACAGGGGCTAGGTTTCTATTCCAATCTGTTTGTCATACCAAGGCTCATCGGCAATGTCAGACCAATTTTGGACCTAAAAGGTTTAAATGCTTACCTAAGGGTTCGCTCTTACCGGATAGAATCCGTTTGGTCAGCAGCCGCCACACTCCAGAAGGATCTGGCTTCTATAGACATAAAGGATGGTTACCTTCATGTACCAGGTCTTTCAGCCACATCAAATATTTTTGTTTTTACGCTTCGCAGTGATACAGCGTCACTTCCAATTCGTGGCGCCCCCCTTCGGGCTGGCTACGGCCCCCGGGTATTCACGAAGGTCCTAGCTCCTATTCTAGTCAGTCTAAAGGATCCAAGGGATCTCGGTCCTAGCATACCTGGACGACCTCTTAATCATAAGATCACTCGCTTCCTTGGTGGAATGCGTAGTAGCCCTCATGGTTCAGTACCTCCAGAGGTTCGGCTGAGTCCTAAACCGGGGAAAGATCAGCATTTCAACCTACAAAGCAGTTGGAATATCTCGGCACGAGATTAGACACAGAACAGAAGATGGATGTTCCTGCCCCTGGTAAAGGTCGAGGCTATCAAAAGATTGATTCAGTTGGTTCTAAGCAAAAAAGAGCCAACTATTCGCCTATGTATGCGATGGCCATGTTCGAGGCGATACCACACGCTTCCACACTCGTGTCCTACAGGCAGCAATTCTAGCAGCTTGGTTCTGCCCAGTGGTCTGGAAGGCTGGAGAGCGGTCTTGAACAAGTTCACTCGCCAAGGAACTTGGGCAGAGGCGGAGAGGCAGCTGCCCATCAAGGTCTGGGAGTTCTGAGCGGCTCGGCTAGCCCTCCTGGCATAGACATCCAGATTACAGGGGTCCTCGGTGAGAAGTCATTCAGACAATGCCACAGCGGTGGCATATAGGTGAACCACCAAAGGGGGAACCAAGAGTCAAGCCACTCAGAGTGAGAGGAGCTTGGTTTTTTGGTGGGCAGAGGTTTATGTACCCTGCATATCGGCGACATTCATTCCCGAGGTGGACAACCTGCAGGCGTACTTCCTAAGTCGCCAAACCCTGTCGCCGGGGGAGTGGTCTCTGCATCCACAAGTTTTTTTCAGACAATCTGCCAGAAGTGGGGAGTGCCAGACGTGGAGGTCATGGCATCAGGATTCAACAAGAAGCTAGACAGGTTCATGTCTCGAACGAGGGACCCTATGGCCTGCGGAACCGATGTGTTGGTTTGCCCTTGGCATCAATCATAACTTCTATATGCATTTCCCCCACTGCAGTTACTACCCCGCCTGTGGGGCAGGATCATAGCACAGGCCGGTTATCCTGGTAGCCCCAGCTTGGTACCGGAGGGCATGGTACTCACTAGTCCTGAAATTGGCAGCGGGAGGCCCTTGGACTCTTCCTCTAGGGCCAGACCTACTCTCACAAGGCCCGATCCTCCACCCTGCATTACGGCGTCTAAATTTGACGGCCTGGCGGCTGAATCCCTGATTCTCAGGGGTAGAGGTCTGTCTAGGCAGGTAATCCCTACCCTCATTAAGGCTAGAAAGCCGGCCTCCAGGGTAATTTTGTTACAGGGTTTGGAGGGCCTACGTAGGCTGGTGTGAGGCTAAGAGATGGGTTTCCCGCAAGGATACCATTGATAGAGTATTAAGTTTTCTCCAGCTAGGAGTGGATAAAGGCCTGGCATTAAGCACGATCTAGGGACAGATTTCAGCCTTATCAGTGTGGTTTCAGAGGCCGCTGGCCGCCCACTCGCTGGTTAAGATCTTCGTACAGGGAGTCTTACGTGTTAATCCTCCAGTCAAATCACCACTTTGTCCATGGGACTTAAATCTTGTTCTGTCAACTCTACAGAAACAACCCCTTGAGCCGTTGGCTGAGGTACCTTTGGTTTTACTGACTGGAAAGTCGGTATTTCTGATCACCATAGTTTCGGCCAGGAGAGTATCGGAATTGGCAGCCTTATCTTGTAAGGAACCATATCTCATTTTACATAAGGATAGGGCGGGGTTCCGTCCTCATTCTTCCTTTCTACCAAAGGTTATATCCAGTTTCCACCTGAACCAGGATGTGGTACTTCCATCCTTCTTCCAAAACCCACCTCTAGAAAGGAGGGGTTGCTGCATACGTTGGATATTGTCAGGGCCATAAAGGCCTATCTTAAAGCTACAGAGAAGGTTCGGAAAACAGATGTGGTGTTCGTTTTACCGGAAGGGCCCAAGATGGGTCAGGCAGCTGCTTGATCCACCATCGCAAGATGGATTAAACAATTAATCGTTCAGGCCTGCGGTTTGAAGAGGTTGCCTCCTCCTTTGTCGGCAAAGGCCCATTCTACCAGGGCCATGGGCACCTCCTGGGCAGCACATCATCAGATCTCGATGGCTCGAATATGCAAGGCAGCAACGTGGTCGTCAGTCCACATGTTTACAAAAGTTTATCAATTGGACGTAAGAAGGAATGCGGATACAGCCTTTGGGCAGTCAGTACTACAGGCCGCGATTCAAGCTCCTCAGGATCTGAGGGGGCTCCCTTGATTTGATTTGAGATTTACATTTCTTGTTTAACCACTTGCCGACCAGCCGCCGCAGTTATACGGCGGCAGGTCGGCACGGGTGCGCGAGAGCCCGTAGCTCTACGTCGCGCCTTTCGCGGCCACTAGGGGGCGCATGCGCGCCGCCGGCGGCCCGCGCGCGCGCCCCCCGCTCGCCCCCGAGTCCCGTGCGTGTGCCCGGCGGGCGCGATCGCCGCCGGGCACACGCAATCGCTCGTTACAGAGCGGGGAACGGGAGCTGTGTGTGAAAACACACAGCGCTCGTTCCTGTCAGCGGGGGAAACGCTGATTTTCTGTTCATACAATGTATGAACGGAAGATCAGTGATTCCCCCTAGTAAGTCCACCCCCCCATACAGTTAGAACACAAATAGGAACACACTTAACCCCTTCCCCGCCCCCTAGTGTTAACCCCTTCACTGCCAATGGCATTTTTATAGTAATCCAATGCATTTTTATAGCATTGATCGCTAAAAAAATGACAATGGTCCCAAAAATGTGTCAAAAGTGTCCGAAGTGTCCGCCATAATATCGCAGTACCGAAAAAAAACGCTGATCGCCGCCATTACTAGTAAAAAAAAAATAATAATAAAAATGCCATAAAACTACCCCCTATTTTGTAAACGCTATAACTTTTGCGCAAACCAATCAATAAACGCTAATTGCGATTTTTTTTACGAAAAATATGTAGAAGAATACGTATCGGCCTAAACTGAGGAAAAAATTTTTTTTTTTTATATATTTTTGGGGATATTTATTATAGAAAAAAGTAAAAAATATTGCATTTTTTTCAAAATAGTCGCTCTGTTTTTGTTTATAGCGCAAAAAATAAAAACCGCAGAGATGATCAAATACCACCAAAAGAAAGCTCTATTTGTGGGAAAAAAAGGACGCCAATTTTGTTTGGGAGCCACGTCGCACAACCGCGCAATTGTCAGTTAAAGCGACGCAGTGCCGAATCTCAAAAAGTGCTCTGGTCTTTGGACAGCAATATGGTCCGGGGCTGAAGTGGTTAAGTTGGATTTACTAGTATTTGAGTATACCTCTAAATTAAATCCTTCTTTGGAAGATGTCTCCCTCCCCTCATTAAAGCATTGCTTTCGGACATCCCATATAGTAATGAATATGCCGTTCTGTGTCCCGTGATGTACGAGAAAGAAAAAGGGATTTTTAAATACAGCTTACCTGTAAAATCCTTTTCTTGGAGTACATCACGGGACACAGAGCTCCCACCCCTCTTTTGGGGAACATTTTGGGAGGCATACTGCTTGCTACAAAACTGAGGGACTCCCTCTAGGGGAGGGGGTTATATAGGGAGGGACTTCCTGTTTGTTTGAGATTGCCAGTGTCCACACCTGAAGGTACTCCATATAACCATATAGTAATGAATATGCCGCTCTGTGTCCCGTGATGTACTCCAAGAAAAGGATTTTACAGGTAAGCTGTATTTAAAAATCCCTTTTTTTTTGCTTTGAAGATTTCTTTGTGATATTTCTTAGTGATTGATTTGTAATTTGTGTGGTTTTCCTTTGTTGAGTTTCTTCTCCAGGCGCCTTCCGCTCTCCTGCGTTCTTGCTTTAATGACGTGAGAGCGTCATTGAACCAACAAGAGTTATTTTTACGGATGAGCGCCCTGCGTTTCGGAGCGAATATGTCTACAGTCTGTAGTAATGCTTTAACCACTTAAGACCCGGACCAATACGCTGGTAAATGACCCAAGGTGTTTTTGCGATTCGGCACTGCGTCGCTTTAACAGACAATTGCGCGGTCGTGCGACGTGGCTCCCAAACAAAATTTGCGTCCTTTCCTTCCCACAAATAGAGCTTTCTTTTGGTGGTATTTGATCACCTCTGCGATTTTTATTTTTTGCGCTATATACAAAAATAGAGCGACATTTTTGAAAAAAAAACACTATTTTTTACTTTTTGTTAAAAAAAAAAATCAAATAAACTAAATTTTAGTCAAACATTTAGGCCAAAATGTATTTAGCCACATGTCTTTAGTAAAAAAAAAAAAAATCGCAATAAAAAAAAAAAATAGCTACCTAGCGGGAACAGCGACACTAATACAGCGATCAGAAAAATGATCGCTTAGTGACGCTGGCAATAGGGAGTGAAAGGGTTAACTAGGGCGGTGAGCAGGGGGTTAAAACTTTATTAGGGGGGGTGGGGGGGCTATCCTGAACCTAACACTAACTGACTTTTACACTGCCTGTCACACTGACACTAAATGCAGTGATTAGATCACTGCATTCAGTGACACTGTGACAGGGGGGTGGGGGGGCAGATCGCAAGGGGTTAAGTGTGCCTATGTGTGTGTATGTCAGTGTAGTGTTAGTGCACACTTACTGTGAGGTGTTTCTCTCATTGCAGCGGTTGGAAATACCGCTGCGATGAGAGATTACATCACTTCCCCCTTCCTGTGTTTACACAGGAGGAGGAAGTGACACGAAGGGGGAGCGCAGCGATTGGTTGGGAGCGATCGCGGGGGGGCGGGCAAACACGGACATCCGCCCGCTCGTCCCGGATCGCTCCCGGAGACACGGGGACCTCCGCACGCCGCGGAGGGGGTCCCGATCGGACCCCCGACCCGCTACTGGGCGAGGACGTAAATTTACGCCCTTGTGCCCAGCTGTGGCCGTAAATGTGCGTGCGGCGGTCCTTAAGTGGTTAATGGAGTTGAGTGTTTCCACTGCTGATTGACTTTGTTTTATTGTTGTCATTTTATTTAATAGTGTAGTTTTGAAGTTTTCCGAGTGGAGTTTCTTCAGGGATCTTGTCCAGTGTGTTATTACCGGGTTTGTAGGTTTTTTAAGATGGTGTTGGTGGTTATTAGATATGTGCACACTGAAATATTTTGTTTCGTAATTTCGTTTTCGTCCGAAAAATACATTTATTTAGTTACACCTAAAATTCGTTTTTATTTATTTTGTTTTTCAGAAAAAAAATGCATTTGTCCGAAAATCCAAATTAAGGTTGAATCTGTCATTGAAGGTTAATGGTGTCTGTCGAATGTTCTAGGGGGGGAAAAAAAGAAGATTCGGCAGAATCTTTAAAAAAAAAAAAAAAAATTTGACTCTTCATGTCTCTCAATGTCGAATCTTCATGTCTCTCTATGTCAAATCTTTTCTCTCTATGTAGAATAATATTGGACTAATAGAGTTAAGGTTAGGCACATTCGACCGCTGTAACATTATGCCGGATACGATTTGAGAATTAGGATCTCAACTGCGGAGACTTCTCAGTTGCGGACCCAGGTTTCACTCTCTTTTGTGCAGAGAGTTTGGGATCCTAGCATCACAGTCTCAGTCAAGAAATATGGCGCATATTCCTTCATAGGCGCCAGTGAAAACTCAAAACAAATATAAATATAAAGTCCAGGTAGAACTGATATTATAGTTCACTAGGGTAATACCCTGGGGAGTGAGGTTGCACGAATTCTGAATACAAATACAAACTCTAATAGCAGGGTAAATATTATTAACGCCACATGCCTCAAGAGTAATGGACTGGTCACAGTGCAGCAGTGTTGAGGGAATGGCGTGAAAGCAGCCTTCTACTAATACTAGGAAACTACAGACCAGGCTCTAGTTAAATGCAGAAGTAGCCGAGCATGTGTGGCATGTAATAAAGCTTAACGGCAAAGTCCTCAAAGTAATAGGCAGTATATGTGCACACAGTAACATTTGAGAAGGCGGTACATAGTCATGAAAGACTTCCGTTTATACTTGGTGACCTTAGAATGTAGAAATCATGGCAGGGCGCATGCGCGCGGCGCTGACGGAGGACATGGTCTGAAGAGCTCCGCACACCTTCAGCCCAATACAGCCTAAAATCAGCAATCAGAGCGAGCGGATCGGCTCTCCCCCGACATTCTTGTACGGGCCATGCAGCGGAGGTCGGCGGGGAACAAATTTAACCAGCGCCGACCCTCTAATCCCGTCCGACGGACCCGGGCTTCACGGGCCTTGAAGCAGTCCCCGCAAGGCAAGATGGCGCCGGGGAAGGGAGACTCAGCGCGTGGTGGCCCTCAGAGTCAGACTTCACCCCCCCAGACCGCGGAGAGGCAGAACGAGGGTGGCGAGGTGCGGGGAAGCTCACAGATGGCAGCACATCCCCCTTGGACGGCACTGCAGGCTATACAGGAGGCAGATGACTTCCCACCCCTGCAACCCCCCCTGGCTCAGATGGCGCTGAAGGACTCAGGTACTGGGAGGGGGGGGCAATGTGTTCCCTACAGCTGCAGCCACGATTGGTGCTCAGGGCCCTATGGTCACTGTCCAGGCTGAAATCCACAGGGACCCCTTCTCCTCACAGTCCCAGGGAGCAACCCCCTCCCCTCAGAGCGGCTGCTTGCAGCATTCCCCATTTTCCAGCTCTCCTGACAGGCCCCAACTGTTCCCTGTCTCCCCTGCCTCCTCCACCGACAGGCAGATGGCGGAACTTGTTGAACTGACTTATAGTGAAGCTAGCTCTGTGCACTCGCAGCCCCCAGTGCCTGTTGCTGCTCATTATTCAGGGGACACGGTACTATTGGCTAGATTTTCTGTCCTTCTACAACAAGAATTGACAAAGGCATGCACTATGATCACCTCGGGGATGAAGGCTGATTTTCAAAATATTGGAGTGCGGTTGGACGGTATCGAGACTAAGATGGATGGCACTGTTAAGCGTGTGAATCAAAATTCCAGGATGATTACTTCCCTTTAGGACCAACTGGATCAAGCAAACGCGAAAATCGAAGATTTAGAAAATAGATCCAGGCGCTACAATTTTCGCGTGCGGGGTCTCCCGGAGAGGGTGCTAGATCTGGAGGAGGCTATCCATGCTTTTATGATGCAGCTGATACCGGACATTTCCCCTCACCAACTGGAGCTAGACAGAGTCCATCGTGCTTTGATGGCTCCCAGACCAGATGGCCTGCCGCGAGATGTTATTGTAAAACCACATTATTACAGGATTAAGGAGAAGGTGATGATGGCATCCAGGTTGCAGGGGAACATACCTGTTTTGGAGCATTCGGTCCAGATTTTTGCCGACATTTCTCAATCAACAATTCAGAAGAGGAGGGCGTTGAAGCCTCTTTTGGGCCACCTTATCAACCATCACATTAAATATCGCTGGTCGTTTCCATTTAGACTTTCTTTTTCATATAAGGGGAAATCCCACTCCTTTTCTACTTTTCAGTCTGGCGAGGAACTGCTTCAGGAATTGGGGCTGATTTCGACAGAGTCGCGAACCCCCCCAGAGTCTCCGAGATGGGAGATAGACCAGTGTCCCCCCTCTGGTCCCAGCAAGGCCGTCCCAAGAAGTACAAGAAGTTCCCCGTGAACACTTGAATGTCTGATTTTTTTTTTTCTCCTCCCTCTTGTGTGTTTTTGGCCCTTTTTGGATTGCGGATGGGGCTCTGCCGGAAAACGTTTCTGAGCAAATGTTTTTGTATTGCTGGACCGTGTTTTTTTTTTTTCTCCTTCTTTTTTTTTTTTTTTTGGTGTACAGCGATCTTCTTTCAGCTCTACGGACCTGGCAGCGGCCTCTTGGCCTGGGTCCCCCTCCGCTCTCCTCCCGAAGTTCTATAGGCCGATCCCGCCTGTTCTTCTCATCCAGCGATTGAGATGGGCTGAGGTGGAAACGTGTGCCACTTCGGGTAAACTTGCCTCCTCCTTGCTGGTGAAGGCAACTTTACGTTAACTGCTGGGAGTTTATTGCTCCTAGGGACACACTGGGTTTACAGTGTGCTACTTCATTTTCTCAGTTGTTGTTTATGCTCTAGTTTATTTTCTAAAATGTTGATTGTGATTTTGTTTTCATTGTTTTTTCTTTTTTCTAATCTGATCTTTTTTTTTTTCCTCCAAATCTGCTTTTCCTGGGGCGCACTCCCACACCGGAATGGGCTATGGTTGCCGCTTCGGGAGATCTCTGAAACTTGCTCCCTGAGGCTTCTAAACCGTGAGTACAGCAGACTGAACCACTATGGCTTCTAGACCTCCGGCACAATACACTATTTTGACCCATAATGTCCAGGGCCTCAATTCCCCCGCTAAGAGATCTAAAGCGTTTCAAAAATACCACAAAATGGGGGCGGATGTTCTGCTTCTACAGGAGACGCACTTTTCCAAAACCTCAGCCCCTAGATACTTAAATCCGAGATACACAACGTTCTTCCTGTCTAATGGCCCTGACAAGAAGCGGGGTGTTGCCATTTGTTTTGCAAAGAAGGTCCCTTTTACCCCTTCGACTGTGATCAGGGATAAGGAAGGCCGTTATGTCATGGTGGTGGGGAAAGTTAATGATAGAGAGGTGACGTTTCTGTCCTACTACGCCCCTAATGTAGGTCAATTGTCCTTCTTCCACTCCATGTTGGAGGTGATTATGCCCCATGTAGCGGGTCACGTGGTGTTGGGGGGAGACAGCAATACCTCATTGGACCGGATTCTTGATAAATCTAACCCTGGGAGAGCAGTGCTGAAACATTTGCCTAAACGGAGTTGTGCTCTGGCGCGTCTCCTTCACAGCTATGATTTGATCGACGTTTGGAGGGACTCCCATCCCACTACTAGGGACTTTACGTATTATTCCCATGTCCACAAAACGTATTCGCGTATAGATCACCTGTTCACGCTTTCCCCCCTACTTCCATATGTCTCCTCGGCTAAGATAGCCCCTGTGGCGTGGTCGGATCACTCTTCAGTTCAAATGGTGCTGACAGACCTTTGGTCTAAATCAGGCCCATCGCCGTGGCGATTAAATGAGTCCCTGCTGAACGACCCTGTCCTCGAAAAAGAGGTGGAGAGGGCTATTCAGCATTATTTTCGGGATAATTCTTCCCCGGAGGTTTCTCCGGGAACACTATGGGCTTCCCAAAAGGCCACCATTCGGGGTACGTTAATTCAGTTGGCCTCCAGGGTGAAGCGTGAACGAGAGCATACTATTCGGTGTCAGGAGGAGGAGTTGAACCGACTCACGCGCGATCAAACAGCTAACCTGCATGTGGACCTTAGGAATCAAATTGATGAGGCCCGTACAGCTCTGAACTTGAGCCTGACTACGAAAGCAGAAAAGTCCATTCGATGGGCCCGTCACCGCTATTACACCCTGGGTGACAAACCAAATACATTATTGGCGAGGAAGCTGACTCCTAGGCCTTTTAGCCCTGCTCTCCCTAAATTGCGGTTAAGATCAGGCTTAACCACTCAGAATCCCCAGACCATCCTTAGGGAATTCTCCACATTTTACTCCACATTATATACACCCCCGGGGGCGTTTGATGTGACGGGGGCGGAGGACTTCTTGCGAGACCTGCCCCTCCCCACATTGTCTACTGACCATGCGGAAATAATGGAGGCGGAGTTCACGCCAACCGAAATCGCCTCTGCCATTAAGTCTTTGAACCCATCGAAATCGCCGGGCCCTGATGGATTCACGGGTCATTATTACCGCAAGTATGCCGAAATATTGACCCCACATATTTGTGCCTTTTTCAATGATTTACGAAGAGGTTCCCCCCTTCCCCACATGAAAACAGGGCCTTTATACACGTCATTCCCAAACCCAATAAAGATCTCGGGGACTGTACAAATTACCGCCCTATATCGTTAATAAATGTAGACCTCAAATTATTGACGAAGGTTCTGGCCACGCGTATGAATTCGTTTTTGTCTAAATATATTCATCCAGACCAGGTGGGATTTGTGCCTAATAGGCAAGCATCGGATCAGCCTAGACGAGTTATTGATATAATATCTGCTCTTAATTCTGGCTGGGACGGGGGAGGGAAGCGGGGAGCCTTGCTATTGTCATTGGACTTATGTAAGGCCTTCGATTCCTTGTCTTGGGAATACCTCTTTTTCATACTCAAACGTTACGGATTTGGGGTACATTTTTTGACGACGCTTCGCTCAGTGTACGACGCCCCTACTGCGAATCTCTTGATTAAAGGCTATCGCTCCCCAAATATATCTATAGGTAGGGGTACCCGTCAGGGTTGCCCTTTATCTCCCCTGCTGTTCATTATGGCGTTGGAACCCCTCGCCATCAAGATTAGAACGCATTCGGACATATTGGGAGCAAGATGTGGGGGCCACAAACATAAATGCGCGATGTTTGCGGATGACATTCTATTGCTCCTCTCTTCCCCGGTCACCTTTTTGCCCCATGTGAACTTAGTTTTAGGAAAATTTGCATCATTCACGGGACTATCTGTGAATCACTCTAATGCCGCGTACACACGGTCGTTTTTTGCGATGAAAAAAAAACGACGTTTTCTGTGAAGTAAAAAACAACGTTTTTGAAACGTCACTTTTCAAAGACAATTTTGCATACACACCATCGTTTTTTCACAAAAAGCAAGGTTACGTTCACCACTCTTTTCCATTGAAGCTCGCTTCATAACTAGCTTCTGGGCATTCGCGGGTTGAAAACCGTCGTTTGGAACAACGTTTTTGCTACACACGGTGACTTTTTGTGAAACAAAAAACGACGTTTTGAAAAACGACACAAAAAATTCAAACATGTTGGAATTTTTTTTTGGTCGTTTTTTTCAAGACAAAAAACGACGTTTTGCCCACACACGATCAATTTAAATGACGTTTTAAAAAACGTCGTTTTTTTTCATCGCAAAAAACGACCGTGTGTACGCGGCATAAGTCTCAGGCCCTCAATATTTCCCTACCACCTCACATAGTTCGAGCCCTTCAACAGTCTTTCTCCTTCAATTGGCAGGAGGATGCCCTGCCTTACCTGGGCATCTCCCTGACTCCGACCCTATCCACGCTTTATAAGAAAAACTACCCCCCCCTGTTCCGAAAGTTGTTGGACGATCTCCGAAGGTGGTCGGGAAATCCTCCGTCGTGGTTCGGTAGGCTGTATTCAGTGAAAATGACTATTCTACCTAAGGTGTTGTATTTATTTAGAACCCTCCCTATTGCAATAGTGAGTGCAGATCTAAAGAAGTTCCAGGCTAATCTGTTGACTTTTATTTGGGATAATAAGAGACCCAGGGTGAACAGGCGGACGATGTATACACCCAAATTGGGAGGGGGGCTGGGTGTGCCTGATCTTCTTAAGTATTATCATGCAGCCCAATTGGCTCATTTGACCCGCTTTCATTCAGCCCAACCCAGGCCGTTCTGGATGGAATTGGAATCCTCCATGTGCCCAGGGAGAGAGATCTCCCACCTACTGTGGCTCAGGGGGAAAGATAGACCGCCCATAATGTGTCCCTCTCTGTCTTTCTCTCTCAGTCTGTGGGACCGCATAGCGACCAGATACAATTTTAAATCTCCACATGCGCCTCTGGCGCCACTGTTCCATAACCCTCTGTTTACCCCGGGTCTCCGCCCCCAGGACTTTTCCTGGTGGACCAATAAGGGGCTGCTGAGGATAGCGGACTTTTGTGATCATAGGGGAGCCTTGTCAAAATCGGTCCTGCAGGAGAAATATGCCCTTCCAAACTCTGAGTTCTTTCATTACATTCAAATTGCCCATTTTTTGGATTCACTGAGTCGTACTTCTGACATTACTGCTCGCACAGCCATGGAGCACTTTTGCAGGACCTTTGACAAACACACGGGACATATATCACAGATTTACAGTCTTCTATCCTCCGGCTCCCAAAAGTTAGATTACATGTTGAAGTGGGAACAAGATACTGGGGAGTCTTTGGATCTTGCTGAATGGAGTCGATTGTCACAAAATGCCTATATCAACACATCTTTGATAGAAGCAAACTATAAGGTGTTGCTGAGGTGGTACACGGTTCCTGTGCGAGTGGCAACCTTCGTCCCCGGGGCATCCCCGCGGTGCTTTAGAGGTTGTACTGCGGATGGTAATATGTACCACATCTGGTGGTTGTGTCCGAGGGTGAGGCGATTTTGGATACGCACTTACAATTTAATTTATTCACTGACCCATGTCAACCTCCGCAAGTCGCCTCTGAATGCATTGCTGGGGCGTCCGGTTGATGGAGCACCGAAATGCACGAAAAAGCTGATAGCTTTTATATTTGTGGCGGCTAGGATTTCTATTGCGAAGTCCTGGAAGTCCCCTACTGTTCCCTTTTACTTGGTAAAAAACAAATTGTCTTGAATAATGGTGAACGAGAGATTATCTGCTATTCTAGCAGACAAGATTGAGGGGTTTCATAGAGTCTGGGACCCTTGGATCGACTACCTCACGACCACATGAGGATTTAGGTTGTTCTTGGAGAGATCCCCCTTTCGACTGGAGTGCTCCCCTCTTCATCTCCTTTTTCCTTTCTTTTTCCCCAATTCTTTTCTTACTTTCTCTTTTAGGGCTCTTTTCTCTTTTCTTCTCTTTTCTTTTGTTATCCTTTATTGTTGCGTTCTTAATGTACATTCCTGCCATTGTTTTTTTTTGTCTATGAGGGACGGGTCCCCGAGATTAGGTGGACTCTCAGCTGAAGGGCTCTGTGATGGTTTTAAGTTAGCCCTTCCTTTCTCATAGCTGTTGATGGCTTTAAGTCATGGACCCGGGTAGATGCTATCTGTTGATTATATTGTTGTGCCCTCAATGACTAACAATTGTACCTGTTACTTAATGTTACGTATGCGGACGGGCCATGCCTGTCTTTCTGCTGTACCTTCTTTTTTGAAACTCAATAAAAATATTGGAAAAGAAATCATGGCAGGATTCTTATTAGAAGTACCAAACATAGAGAGGCTATGGCTGCAGTAATTCCTGGTATAGTTAGCATACATAACTTAGCAGGCAGGGCAGTTCACAGGACAGTAATGCATAACAACATCAGGGTACTTGCGATACTGAAGTGAACGATGCAGGCATAAGGTCAGGCTCCAAGGGTCCAGACAGGTAAGGCTGGTGAAGCAGGCAGTGGACTCTCCTGGTCCATGTCAGGAAGCTGAAGTTCAGAGCAGGTGCGTCTGGATACCCAACCGACAGAGGCAAAAATAAAGGAACACTTCCTGGTCAGTGCTGGGAGCTTAAATAGGCCGCCCAGCAACTTAACAGGAAGTGACAGGCTAATCAGAAACAAGGAAGTAACTATAGTTGAACTTCGAAGTGAGAGGCTCTTCAGGAAGGAGGTTTGGAAAGGAAGTAACGGATGAGAGTTAACTGGGAAAGAAGTATAATTGTATTTAGTGCAAAGTTATTCGTGAGACGTTACAACCGCAGAGAAAACAAAAATAAAGCATTTGTTTATGTCGGATCTTTCGGCTTTCATTTTCTGTGCTTTTGTTATCGTTTGTTAAAACGATAACGAAAATACCTGAAATTCGGACAAAAATGCATTTGGAAAAAAACTAATGCACATGACTAGTGGTTATTTTGAATTTAATTGCATGGTGATTGATATGTCCAGGGTAAAAGCCTGTTCTCTATTATGTTGACGTCCATATCCTATTTGAAGATAAGGTCGAGGGTGTGACCTGAAACATGCGTGGGCACACATATCAGTTGCTGCAGACCAAGTCCTTCCAATTGGTCAATGCAGGCGTTGGCGATGGGATCCTGTGAGGAGTTGGCCCAGAGGTTGGAGTCCCCAAGTAGGAGGAGGTGTTTGGTTTTTAAGGTGTAAGTCGAGATGAATTCTGTTAGTGATGTGAGGAGATGCGTCTTTGGGCCTGGTGGTCTGTAGCACAATAGTATGTGGACCATGTCCTGGGGTGTTGTTTGGAGTTGCAGAGTAAGGCCCGATTCACAAAGCACTTACGCCGACGTATCTCCAGATACGCTGTGTAAGTACAAATATGCGCCGTCGTATCTGTGCGCCGGACCCACAAACCAAGATACGCCAAGATAAAAAAACTTCCTCCCACCAACGTAACTTGCCGCCGTCGAGTGGGCGCATACTTACGCTGGACGCATGTGGCTTTCCCATTGATTTTCTATTCAAATATGAAATGAGGGAGATACGCTGATTCACGAACGTACTTGCACCCGGGGCATGATTTAAGCGGTTTGCGTAAGTGTTACGTTCGGCATAAAGTTATTCCCCATAGATGAGGCGCAACCCATGCAAAGGTATGGACCAGGGAACACAAGCCTACATATTTTACGTTGGACGTCTGTTAATATGGGCCGACATGGGTCTGGCTGGGCGTAGGTTACGTTCACGGCGTACACAGTGATCCGGCGTATCTTAGGCAGTTGTTCTGACGTGGTTGTACGCATGCGCACGGGGATACGTCCATGTCCTGACACATGCGCAGTTCATTTTAAGTACTTGTCTGGCGCCCGGCCCATCATTTGCATGGGGTCACGCTTCATTAACATGAATCACGCCCACTTCCAGCTCACTTCCACCTACTTACGCCGGCTTACGCCTACGAAATATACGCTACGCTGGCGCAGAGTTGGGAGCATTTGCTTTGTGAATTCCATGCTTGCCTTTCCGAGCTGCGCCGGCGTAGCGTAAAAGAGATACACTACGGCGGCATAAATATGCGCCGATGTATATGAATCCGGGCCAAAGTGTTTCCATGAATGGCAATGAGCTCTGTAGGTTTGGTTTAGTGAGAGAGAGGTGAGATTCGTAGATCACTGCTAGGCCTCTTCCTCTTTGCCCAGTTCTGTTCTTAATTAGAATACCATAATTCTCTGGCACTAGTTCTCCTAGAATGGTATTACAATCCAATGTTAGCCAGCTTTCTGTGGTGAAAAGGCAATCTATGTTGTGTTGGGTGATGAAATCGTAGATTTCCTGTCTGTGCTTGACTGCGGATCTTGTGTTGATCAGGGCGCAAGATAGGTGTTATACCTGAGATGATGCCATCCTGTTTTTGACGGGGGATCGTCGATCAATTCTTTGAAATTGTTCTTTCCATAGTATTTTTTGAATGGCGTCTGGTAACATTGTTCCTTAGGTCACAGATGTTTTTTGCCGAATATTTCATGTTGAGCATGGTACCAAAAAATGGCGAAGATGGAGGGATAGTTAGCGGTAATAGCGCTGGTGATGACGATGGTGGTACCTATAAGATGAAAATGGTGCTGGCGATGATGATCGGCGACGGTAGGGGGGCCCCCAATCTACCCTTGATCCAGAGGAAGGCGAAAAAAAACCTGCCGAGCGTAGCCAATATGCTACATCCGGGGAAAAAAATTACTTCCTGATCCCTCTGGTGGCAATCGGGTTTAGCCCTGGATCAACTTGCTGTAGTGACAGAGGCCTGGGACCTTACCTGCTTGTCAGTTGAAAGGCAAGGCCGCTGGTCCAATGTGGTCCTGACAATGATCCTCAGATGGAGGTGATAGACAGTGCGGCAGGGGAGGAGGTGGTGGGGAGGGAGAAAAAAGAGGGGGTGGTGTAGGGATGACAGTGCTTAGGTGTAGCACTCTGGCTGCTACTTACCGGGCTGTCCTCCGTCTTTCAGGCTTCCCTGTTGTGAGTGGCCTGAGGGGGGGGTCTCTACTAAATGCTGGTTCCTCTGGTGACTGAGGGGGGTGTGAGCTAGGGTGTTCTGAGTTCCTTGGCCGGGTGTACCAAGATGGCCGCCGGACTGGACTAGGCCAGAGCCACGGTTTTTCCTATTGGGGATGGACAGCCGTCGACTCGGGGGGCTCCGGGGGAAGGAGGAAGCCGCATGGGCATGCTCTGGGCGTGGGAAGGTAAGGAGGAAGAACGCAATTTAGGGGCTGGAGCGGTGGATGGCTGTCTCGGCCTCAGCTAGGCCACAGCCGTGGACTCTCCTGAGAGAGCCGTGGACTGCCATGGGGGGCGGACCTGCGGTAGGAAGAGATTGGAGGAAAAAATGGGGAGGCCGGATGTTTTAGGCCGCAGCCGCAGTCTGTCCTGCAGGCCTGGTGCTCAAGTTTGAGCCGCCCGGATGGCGGATGGCTGCAGATTGCGGCTGCAGTCAGTGACCTGTTTGAGTAGGGGAGGGCTGGGAGAGAAAAAACGCATCTAGCGGGACTATAGAGCGGTTTGCATATGTGTAAGATCCAAAGGAAAACGTCAAAGCTGGATGCCTGCTTAGGATGCCTGCCTGGAGCTATAACCCTTAACTGCTTCTTCCTAGACCGTGCAACCGTAGTGAGCTCCTGTTGCTATTCTGGTCCAAGTGACAGAACCCTGGATCTTGGTAAATATACTATATGCTCTTTCATTATTGTGTCATTTTCTGTTGCTGTGTTCTACACTAACATTGTTAAGCAGGTGTTGCAGAGGGATTGAGATCTTGAGCAGCAGAGTGCAGAACCAAACAAATATTAAGCGGCTCCGGCGGTAGCGCTACACGTGGCAGCTCGTCCAGGTTACCTGCTACTCTGCAATCAACCCCCCCACAGGGCACCCCTTTAGGCACCAAAATGGACCCCGCCGTTGCGATTCAGTGGAGCAAAGAAGAAGTGAGCGTGGTGGTCGAGTTCCCTGGGGAGGCTTGGCTAGAAGAACAAATCCGTCAAGCAGTGAAGACGCTGTCTCCAGACAGAAAGGTGTGGGTGATTGCAGTCAAAATGGGCCATGGGACCCCCCAAACCTATGCACTGTTAGAATGGAGGCAAGAAGTTCCTAAAAATTTCAGATGCGTTAGTGTGCAGTTGACTGACAATACTAAACTTTGCATAATTCAGTTGAAAGTCCCAGAGGAGGGCCCAACAAGCTCCAGCCAAGCAAAAGTGGTTGAAGAAGTAGCCCCCTTCGTGGCACCCCCAGCCATGATCGGGCCAGAGTTCTTTACAGCCATGGGAGACTTTGTCTTAAAATGCCAGGAAAGCAACACAGTGTGTTTTGAGGCTGGATACCGGAAGCTGAGGATCTCTGGAAAACAGCCTGTGCCAAATGGAGAGGAAGAATTTGAAGTATGGATGGAGCAGGCCATAGAAGAGAGGGATCTGCCAGAGGCCCAAAAGAAGTGAGAGTTGCTGCTGAGGCTATCAGGAACTTGAGATTTAGTAACACAACCTGTACAGCTTATGATTACCTGGCCATGTTACAGAAGGAGTTTGGGCGGACAGAGAAAGCAGCTGACCTGATCTGTCAGTTTGAACACGCCCTTCAACGTCAAGGTGAACGCTTTTCTGAATACATCAGACGGCTGAATAAAAAAGGGATGATGCCCTTCCACCATAGACTAGGCCAGAATACAGCAAATTCTAAAGGGGGCCCTACGCTCTGACCCAGTCTGGCTCCAGCTGAAGACCTCTGTGGGTGTTATGTCCCTAAAATACCCTGACCTCATCAGAGTCATGCGAGATGAAGAAGACATGTCCGATCACAAGTAAGCAGCTGTTTGTCCAGCCTCCACATCTTCAGCTGAAGTCGGGTCCCTAGGGACAGTGGAACGAGATGCTGAAATAGCCACCCTGAAGTCTCAAATGGCACAGATGATGGAGATCATGTCCTTGTTGATAGCAAAAGTCACCAAGACATCTAATGAAGGTAAGACCGAGACAAGAGTGCCTCAGACATCATCTACCTTGTAACAAAGTTTGCTTCAACTGCAGAGGAACTGGACATTATTGACGAGTGTGCCTAAGCCCAGGAAAACTTGGGGCACAGCGCCAAAAGCCGGCAGGAAACTCTAGAGGGCCCAGGAGTCAACCAGGTGCCCTGTTTCATCAGGTAGCGCCAAAAAACCCAACAATGCAAAGAGACCGCAGCAGAAGTCCAAACCCTCACAGAGGGCTCCTGTTGTTGCATCTGAGTGACCCATTATCCCACTCCCTTTGACCCAAGGACATTTTTGAGCTGGAGTCCCACCCTTTTTGTATTTTCCAGGATTTGTCTGGATGCCAGCTGGATGTCCTCAATTTGTTCTGCGCAGGACCATATTTCTCGAATGAGGAAAGGTGCAGTGTCCTTATCAAGTGCTGACCCAGCACGACTTGCTCCTGAAATGTGCGAGCAAACCATGTATTAATAAAAAGTAATCCTACACCTACATTACCTGTGTATCTGTGTTATCTGATACATTACCGGATGTGGTGGCAGCTTCCCCTTCATCCAGATCCCTCGGGGGTGTTGCTTGATCAGTACTTGCGTCCTGCCTTGATGCTTCCTTACGCCCTACGAAATTGAAGAAAGGGAAACCAGAAAGGTAAAAAATTAGAGGGATGAAAGATAATTCAAAATACAACTACAGAGTCCACATGTGTAGAATCCACTGCTGAGCACACTCTCTTTTTTCTGCGTATTGTTATTACTATTAATTATTCACATCTACATTAAAAAAACACAATTGATGTCACATTAAAAACATAATAAGATGTCACAACTTTAATGTTTGTGAGAACAATAACTGGTCGTAGGAGTCGTCGTATGTTCAAACTGCAATCATACAAATACCCTCTTTTTAGAGGATACAGTGATTGCACTCCGATTTGTCCACGGGAACTAGGCATGAAGATCGTCGTTTATTAGTACAAAAAGCGACGAATGATCGACTACTCCTACGACCAATTTGAGTGTGAGCACAAACAGATACAGTACAACCTGAAAGAAGAAGCACATGGCACAAAGAACAAACAACAAAAATGAGGCCACATCAAAATTACTTACTTTTGTTTTGAATCATTCTTTTTATTCGCTGCAGCTGCTCTCGTTCTCTATTCTTCAGGTCAGACCACCTCTTTCTGACTTGTTCTTTGCTCCTGCTTTGACCAAATTTCTGCCTGAGGCTCCTAATGACTTTATCCATTATGTCCGCCTTCAACTTATTGGGATGCAGGTAAGGGCCATGCTTGCCATCATAGTCCTCTTGCAGAAAGATGGTCACCATCTCCACCATCTCCTTGAAAGCCATGTTTGACGCCTTGTACCTCCGCCTGGAGCTTCTTCTGGTCTGGCCCTGGCCTGCCTCCTGGCTTGAGTTAGCCATATTTTTTGCCCGGGCTTGTTCCTCCAGAAATGACACCCACCAAAAAAAGTTAGAGAAAGGGGCGTGTAAAGGACGAGACCGAACGTCAGGGGCGGGGTATGCCTCGCGTCACACGTGTGCGTCGCGTCACACGTGCGCAGTGTTTAAAGGGATCTGACGTCATTGAAAGCGACGTTCACAGTCTGCGGAAGAAGGCGCAAGTCACGATCGAATAATACGACGGTATGTAACTGTATTTTGGACATTAATATTATTGAACAGTCGATGATGTTGTGTGCTAGAGAAGATATGGTGTTAAAGCTTTTAGTAGTAGGAGTGGCTTCACTGACACTAGGTTTTTATTTTCCATTTTACATGCAGACAACATGGAGGCCCTCAAGGAGCAAGATTTTTTTAGTGAATTCATCCAAAGATGGAGGGAGCAGCCAGTGCTCTGGCAAACAAAAAACAAAAAAAATAAAAACAAACAGGCCAGGAAGCAAGCACTGGAGACCATTCTGGTATTTGTGAAGACAAGGGTCCCAAACGCAACTACTGAGACTGTGAAGACCAAAATAAATTTAATTAGGGGCACCTACAGGACCCAACGGTCATTAGTCCAGGCCTCAATCCGATCAGGAGCTGCAGCTGAGTCCGTATATAGGCCAAACCTGTGGTATTATAATCAGCTGCAGTTCCTGGATGACCATATCGAATCCCGGCCATCCGTGTCGACCCTTCCCCCAAGGAGACAGGCCCCTCTTCCCTGCAGTCAGTCCTCCAATCTTCCCTGCAGGCAAGAGCAGGCTAGCTCGGAGGAAGAGCCCGAGTTCCTGGAGGACCCAGATTGTGACCCATGGAGCCAGGTATTGCATTTTACTAACAAATTATGAACTGCAATGTAGAATAATGTTGACAAATTGATGTTACAAGTGTTGAAAATTATATATGATTGCAGCAAAAATTAGGAACATGTCACTAGGCAATAGTCACAAAACAGAATGGGGACAAAATCCATAAATGCACAGGTCATAATGATTGTGTGTAAATTTCGGGTACGCCACTAGGGGGGTAAACACAATACACCGGGAAGGGGTCGCAGATGAGAAACAGCCTTTTTGTTAATTCCCATTTTGGCTACCCCCCCAAAAAAAAACATCCATTTTTATTTTGGGGAAAGGCCCTATACTGAGCAATTTCAGCCAACATCAACCCCCCACCTCTAGGGGGCACATATCTGTAGCTGGGTAAGAGGCCACAAAATTAGGGATGTGTGCCCTGTGTGTAAACGATTTTTGCAGACAATTAGCATATGTCAGGATTTTAGAAATGGGTGTGATTAATGAGGACAACAAATTAACTAGGTCCCTTTTTTTTCATACACAGACAGAGCAAAGCCAGGAGGAGGCAGAGCCCACTGGGAGCCAGGAGGAGGCAGGCCCAACGGGGAGACAGGAGGAGGCAGGCCCCACGGGGAGACAGGAAGAGGCAGGCCCCACGGGGAGACAGGAGTCACGCCAGCGAGATTGCATCTCCCAGATCCCTCCTCTACGCACCCCCGCAAAAAGGGCCCGGAGACTCATGCAAATGGAGGAGGAGACCCAGGCCATGCTCCGTGAAGCAACAGCGGCCATCAGAGAGCAACCCAGTGAAGAAGAGTGCTTTGGAGCGCTCATCGCGGCCAAGCTCCAAAAGCTGGAGCCGGGCCAGCGTGTGTGCTGCGAGCTATTAATCTTTAAGGCCATAAGCATGGCCACACTGGGCAAGCTCAATGACGACATTGACATTGGGCTGATCGGCACTCCTGTCCTCTCTGCTCTTCCTGCTCCGGCTCCTGCTCCTGCTCCTGCTCCTTCTCCTGCTCCTCCTCTTCCTGAGCCTGCTCTGGCTCCAGCCACAACCTTGCCTCCAGGAACCCAGCCCCAGAGGACTCGGGCTGCAGGGAAGACTGCAGGGAAGACTGCAGGGAAGAGTAAAGGGAAGAAGAAATGATGGTGCCCCTAATCGAATTTATTTTGTCTTGACAGACGTCAGTGTTGCTTTGTTGGACCCTTGTCTTTTCAAATACCAGCAGGGTCTCCTTTGCTTTCTTCCTGGCTTTTTTGTTTTTATTTTGATTACATTTTTATTTGCCAGATGTGTACAATTTTTTTTTTTTTGCTTTATTGCTTTGCGACAGAAATAAATGTCTTTTTTGTTTCCGTGCAAAATTTGTACATGTGTATTTTGAACAATATATAGATATCATTTACTGAGTAGGCAGACACATTTAAAAAAAAAAAAGGAACAAGGGACAACAACCTCAAAATTTGTTGGGTCACTTCACACACTCCAAAATCAACCACAATTCACATTTTGATAAACATTTAAACATTTAAAAAAATAAATTAAAAAAAAGGGAGATGATGTGCTTAAACAAAAAAAGAGGAAATAAAGACATAAAGAAAAGAAAAAAAAAGTCAAAAGGTTAACAGAACTATGTAACAAGATCTGTTTAACCTTTTGACTTTCTATTTTTTTTTTTTTCTTTATTTCCTCTTTTTTTGTTTAAGCACATCATCTCCCTTTTTTTATTTTTTATGTCAACTATGTAACAAGATGAGCCACAACAAACTAGGAATTTAGTGTAGCATTTAAATGCATTGGTTCAAATGCAGCGCATTCTTTGCTTCATTATACTTTTAAAAAGAAACAAATGTGCTTAATCCATTCTGAACAGTAGTTTTACCAGAACAAGAGCTCCCGTATGAGAAATTGCTTCTGAGCAGGCGCGGGTTGAAAACGTTGTTTTGCACATCGTTTTGCCCACACACGGTCACTTTTTATGACACAAAAAACGACGTTTTGAAAAACGACACAAAAAATTCAAGCATGTTCAAATTTTTTTTTCATCGTTTTTTTGAAGACATAAAACAACGTTTTGCCCACACACGATGATTTTAAATGACGTTTTTGAAAACGTCGTTTTTTTTCATCGCAAAAAACGATCGTGTGTACGCGGCATAACTTCGGAGCAAAAGCAACACTGGAGCAAGCACATAGTGGCTATTGTGCATGCTTATACCAGCACTGCAAATGATGCCACATGATACTGTCCTTATAGCTTGATGTTTGGGTGGAAGGCCCGGCTGCCAGTAGATCTAGCTTTTGGCACGTCCACAGACCACACCTCAGCAACTTCCCACAGAGGGTATGTGGACCAACTGCGGAGAAGCCTAAAGACTGCCTATGGTAAGGCCCAAGCTGTTTCAGATGCCCAAGGTCAAAGGAACAAAAGACATTTCGACCTTGGGGTGCGAGTATAGGACTTACAACCAGGTCATAGAGTGCCACTGAGAAATCTAGGTATACCTGGGAAACACAAATTGGCTGATTGTTGGAAGTCACAGCCCTATATTATCTGCAAACAACTCTCAGGACTGCCAGTGTACCAGATCTGGCCAGAGGGATGCATGGGCCCAATAAAGATTTGGAATCACAATCATCTCTTGCGCCTGGCAAAGGCAGTTTGTGTACCACCGCAGCAAGATTCACCGTCCACATCCACCACCTCTCAGAGATCCTGACCAGTGACTAGATCTCAGTCTGTGCCTCTTGCTGAAGATGATGAGGGCAGTGAAGATGAAGAGATAGGAATAGACTGGCTGTGGCCATCTCACACGCCAGAGACTGCTACCACCCCCTTTTTATCATTCCATTCCAGGGTGACAGACCGTGGGATTCTCTGACCAGAAGCCCCCAAGTTTGTGCCAAATGACAAACCTCATTAAGATTTGGAAGGCCCTCAATCTTTCTTTGATATAAGCAGACTCTGAGCATTCTTCTTCCTTCCTTGGAGCTGAAATGCAAGAAGCTGAAGTGGATGTAGAGGAGGAAGAAGTGGCCATGGATGAAGAAGACACCAGTGTGCCTGTAACACCAGAACCTAAAGAACAGAGAGCGAAGAGAGTTATTCACCCACCCAAGAGACTAACCTATGACACTCTGGGTGAAAGCTCAGAGGAGATTTGTCTTACTTCAAAAAGGACTCCTGAAGCTCCTGGTCCTTCCACTGCTGATTTGGTGGAGGACAACCCCATCTCACCCCCTGGCACATCTATGCAGTGTCACTTCAGTGTCAGTAGCAAGTGGACAGAACAGCCTACCTTCTTATGACAATTGGTGGGAGGCTCCTCTGTCAGCTCTGTGTTATATGAGCTGTTTGAGTTTGAACTGTTCCTATGAAAATGCAACTAGTTTGTTGTCATGTGCGCATTAACCTGTTTTTCTCGCATGTATTCTAAAAGCGTGTAACAGGTCACAAACTTTTACTGTCTATGGGGACCAAAGATTTCAAGTGGGGGGAGTGTGTAGCACACAGGTCTACTACCAAAAGTTATCATTTGTATTGTTTTTTTAGAAAAGGATTTGGCTCCCTCTAGTGGCCATTGAAACTTTATCAGGATATTTCCTTCTGGTTAAGAAAAACAAAAAGGAAGCACTCATGTTTTTAAATCAGGCTGGGAACTACAATCCCACAATGCTAAACTACAAACCCACAATGCCAAGTCACAGCACAGCCTGCTGGGTAAGCAGATAAAAAGACAGGGGTGGCCTGCTTTTTCTCTGGATGCCATTCAACAACCAGCAAGAGGCCTTTGTGTGTGCCCAGGGCTGGGAGAGCCTGCAGCCTTCAGCATTGAGAACGGATCGGCTGCCTCAAAGGAATCCTTTTGAGCAGCCCTGCCAATCAAGCCGGAAAACCAGCCAGCGCTTCAGAGCTTTTGAAGCCACCTGCCTTCCAGCATATTGGGAGGAGCACCACGGTGCGGAGGTGCCATCTTTACAGAGTCCACAGCCAGCTGGGGTCCAGAGGGTTGAGAAGGCATTTGCCTATCCATGTAGTGACTGTACTATTAAGTGATTGCCTGCTATACAGGCTGCTGCTGAGACCTGTAGTCCCACGGCTGTGGATCTATTGCACCTGAGTATTCTATAGCTGGATCCCGGGGTTTTCTGTTTCCTTTTCCCCCATGCTGCAAGGTCAGCACTGTACTGTTCACTCACAGAAGGAATTACAAGTGGGGGTAGTTTTCAGCTAAGTAATCCACCTCACCATATTCTACAGTTACTGTTTCCTTTGCTATTTTGGATTACAAATACGTGCACCACCTCACACTGCAGTATAATTAAGCTAGCTGAAGACAAGAAAACTGGAACTGGAGAAACTTTCAATACTTTTGTAGCGCCTGGCTATTTTAAGATCCGGTGCTATAGGAAATTTAGGGTAAAGTTCAGAGAAATTGTTGGCTCTGAACTAGTTTAATTGTTTAAATGTGGGGTCTCTGCTTTAGCTTGCCTGTCCTGTGTGCTATCCTTTTGTCTGGGGACTTCCGACACCCCCGGACGGCAGGTGGTAGCAGTGGGGTCAAGTGTGTCTGATTATCACTCCTCAGCAGCCTATCAGGAGGTTGGTCCACCTCGCTGTGCATGCTGTGGAGAGGTATTTAAGGGGCAGACGGCATTCTCTCGGGGTTCTTTTCCTCGTGTGGTGTCCACTATTGGGGTAGCCATTCCACAACACCCCCGCAAATGGCCCTCCTGGCCGGGGTGTGCGTGTGTCACAGTGTTTCTGGCTCCGGGACCATGTTGGCCCGGAGTGATTAATCTGCTGTGTGGACCCAGTGATTGACTGGGTCCCCAATTATTTAATCTGAATTAATTAATCTGAACTGCACTCTAGGGGGAGACATTTAGCAACATACAGTTGGAACTTGTACTTGTATTACTGTGTTCACTGTTGTGTATTCTGTGTGCAGTGGTCTGTGTGCTGAGGCCTCAGTGGGGAGGAGCTTTAATACAGGTATTAAAGTATTGAGGATCTATTCCACTGTGCACCTGTTCACCTATACCCGTATCAGGTTGCTATTGGATACAGAGGTGTGATGTTATTGCTTTGAACAAATATCTCTGCCAATCAATACTTGTGTTATTTATCTGTTATTCACACCATTTATTTATGTTATTCTTCACTATTTTTCATCATGGTAAACTTTTACAAGTTGTTCATTGATATCTTGTATAAGTCTCTATTTACTGCCACAATTGATGAAGTGACAAAACCCAGGGTCTCGGTAAATATACTATATGCTCTTTCATTATTGTGTCATTTTCTGTTGCTGGGTTCTACATTAACATTGCAGAACCAAACAAATATTAAGCGGCTCCTAGGGGGGTAACGCTACACACGTTTTCCATATGCTCATACTGAAGTCTATGCAGTGCAAAATGCAATATGGAGCTAGAAAATACATGGCACTTGAATTCCGAGGGCAACGGACAAGACAAAGGGTCTGACTACAGAACTCAGCTTTCTGGGTATCGTGATCGATTCCAGGGCCATGGTGTGTCGGCTGTCGGAGGATGAGGTGAAGGGTCTACGGCTGGAGATGAGGAGGCTGCTGGGGCAGAGCGTAGTCCAGCTACGGATGTTGCAGTCCTTGCTAGGTGAATTTAATTTTGCCTGTTGGATTATTCCGGTGGCTGTCGGCGGCAACCGGGGGGTTAGGGCCCCGACCCATTTCATTAAACTTACCAGGAAGCTTAAGGCCGACCTGAGAGTGTGGCATACATTGCTGGAGACATTTAATGGTAATTACTTTGGATAGATAGACCGGTGAGTAACTTGGATTTAGACCTGGTCACAGATGCGGCAGGGTCTACGAGCTTTGGAGCATTCTTTCAGGGGCAGGGAAGTGCAGAAGCTTGGCCTAGGTCTTGGGTGGAGACGGGATATTGTTGGAATTATTTGCTGATGGTCCTGAGCCTGGCTATGGAGCTGTGGGGGGAGGCATGCAAAAATTTGAAGATCAGGTGAACTGTTATAACATGGGGATGGTCCAAGTCATCAACCGGATTTCCGCGTCTTCGCAGATGGTGATTAGAGATGTACAGAACTATTCGCCGGCGAACAATTCGCGGCGATTTTTGCGCGTTCGCGTTCGCCGATGCGCGCGAACATATGCAATGTTCGATCCGCCTCCTATTATTTATCATTGCGCAAACTTTGACCCTCTATCTCACAGTCAGCAGACCCTCCCACCTCTAGGGCAGCAACCATTTTAGATTCATTCGGAACCTGCATTCTTAGTGAGAGGAGGGACATTGTTGCTGCTGCTGAATTGAAACGGAAAGAATAGCTAGAGTAGTGTTTTCAGTGTCCTGAACGACTCATCTGATCTCTGCTGTAAGGACAGCACCCCAAAAAGCCCTTTTTAGGGCTGGTAACTCCAAAAAGCCCTTTTTAGGGCTGGTATATCAGTCTGCTTTTTTTTCTCTGTAATCTCATTGCAGTTGC
The DNA here is from genome assembly GCA_029574335.1 of Rana kukunoris. Lineage (NCBI taxonomy): Eukaryota > Metazoa > Chordata > Amphibia > Anura > Ranidae > Rana > Rana kukunoris. Next base: position 91,467,126 of record CM056054.1, read on the forward strand.
CTGCTAGGAAGGCAGCGTGTGTGTGTCAGGAAGGGTACACTGTGCCCAGTGCCATCCACCACTCATCTATCTTGGTGGCTTTTTTTTCTCTGTAATCTCATTGCAGTTGCCTGCTAGGAAGGCAGCGTGTGTGTGTGTCAGGATCACAGCGTACACTGTGCCCAGTGCCATCCACCACCCATCTATCTTGGTGGCACAGTCGATAACATTTAAAAAAAAAAATTTATTACTGCAATATAATTGTAGTCAATTGCCTGTCTGCCAGCGTGTGTCAGGGTACAGCGAACACTGTGCCCAGTGCCACCCACCACCCATCTGTCTTGGTGGCACAGTCGATAACATTTAAAAAAACATTTTTATTACTGCAATATAATTGTAGTCAGTTGCCTGTCTGCCAGCGTGTGTCAGGGTACAGCGTACACTGTGCCCAGTGCCACCCACCACCCATCTATCTTGGTGGCACAGTACATAACATTTAAAAAAAAAATTTATCACTGCAATATAATTGAAGTCAGTTGCCTGTCTGCCAGCGTGTGTCAGGGTACAGCGTACACTGTGCCCAGTGCCACCCACCACCCATCTGTCTTGGTGGCACAGTACATAACATTTAAAAAAAAAAAAAACTATTACTGCAATATAATTGTAGTCAGTTGCCTGTCTGCCAGCGTGTGTCAGGGTACAGCGAACACTGTGCCCAGTGCCACCCACCACCCATCTGTCTTGGTGGCACAGTCGATAACATTTAAAAAAACATTTTTATTACTGCAATATAATTGTAGTCAGTTGCCTGTCTGCCAGCGTGTGTCAGGGTACAGCGTACACTGTGCCCAGTGCCACCCACCACCCATCTATCTTGGTGGCACAGTACATAACATTTAAAAAAAAATTTTATCACTGCAATATAATTGAAGTCAGTTGCCTGTCTGCCAGCGTGTGTCAGGGTACAGCGTACACTGTGCCCAGTGCCACCCACCACCCATCTGTCTTGGTGGCACAGTACATAACATTAAAAAAAAAAAAAAAACTATTACTGCAATATAATTGTAGTCAGTTGCCTGTCTGCCAGCGTGTGTCAGGGTACAGCGAACACTGTGCCCAGTGCCACCCACCACCCATCTGTCTTGGTGGCACAGTCGATAACATTTAAAAAAACATTTTTATTACTGCAATATAATTGTAGTCAGTTGCCTGTCTGCCAGCGTGTGTCAGGGTACAGCGTACACTGTGCCCAGTGCCACCCACCACCCATCTGTCTTGGTGGCACAGTACATAACATTTAAAAAAAAAAAAAAACTATTACTGCAATATAATTGTAGTCAGTTGCCTGTCTGCCAGCGTGTGTCAGGGTACAGCGAACACTGTGCCCAGTGCCACCCACCACCCATCTGTCTTGGTGGCACAGTCGATAACATTTAAAAAAACATTTTTATTACTGCAATATAATTGTAGTCAGTTGCCTGTCTGCCAGCGTGTGTCAGGGTACAGCGTACACTGTGCCCAGTGCCACCCACCACCCATCTGTCTTGGTGGCACAGTACATAACATTTAAAAAAAAAAAAACTATTACTGCAATATAATTGTAGTCAGTTGCCTGTCTGCCAGCGTGTTTCAGGGTACAGCGTACACTGTGCCCAGTGCCACCCAACACCCATCTGTCTTGGTGGCACAGTACATAACATTAAAAAAAAAAAAAAAACTATTACTGCAATATAATTGTAGTCAGTTGCCTGTCTGCCAGCGTGTGTCAGGGTACAGCGTACACTGTGCCCAGTGCCACCCACCACCCATCTGTCTTGGTGGCACAGTACATAACATTTAAAAACCCCAAAACATTTACTGCAATAGAATAGTAGTCAGTTGCCAGCGTGTGTCAGGCTCATAGTGTAAACTGTGCCCACTTGCCCAGTGCTACCACTCATATATCAGGTGGCATATTATATTAAATTTAAAAAGAAAAAACACAATTTTGACTGCAATAGAATAGCAGTTAGTTGTCTGCAGGCGTGTGTCAGGCCTACAGCGTCTACTCTGCCAACTTCTGCCAGTGCACAGTGTTACTCATACTGTATCTGGTGTCACAGTAGTTTGCACGCATAGTACAACTAAAGTAATAAAAAAAAATGACTGGCAGAGGCAGGCCACCCCGCAGGGGCTGTCGTGGTCGTGGTGCTGTGATTCCCTTTGGCCCTAGAATAATACCCAGTGTTCAGAGGCCACATACCCTGAACTCCAAAAGTTCTGAGTACATAGTTGACTGGCTAACACAGGACACCCAGTCTTCTACAGCTTCCGCTCATAACCTTGACACACCATCCTCCTCCAGCTCAGCTTCGGGCACCTCTCAAGTTACCACTCGCCCGCATGCCGCCACCACCAACACTAGCATCACAGCTGCTTCACTTGATCTGTCAGAGGAGTTATTTACACATCAGTTGGAAGAAATGAGTGATGCGCAACCATTATTGCCAGAGGTTGTAGATAAAAGGGATATGACTCAGTCAGGCAGCATTACACACATGGAGGTATGGTGTGATGAAGATGTACCCGCTGCTGCTTCCTTTGCTGAGTTGTCAGATACAAGTGAAGTGGTTGATGATGACGATGTGTCCGGGGATGCCACGTGGGTGCCCGCTCGAAGAGAAGAACAGGGGGACAGTTCAGATGGGGAGACAGAGAGGAGGAGGAGACGAGTTGGAAGCAGGGGGAGGTCGTCGCAAGGAGCTAGTGGCACAGTCAGAGAGCATGTATCGGCACCCGGGGTCAGCCAGACAGCACGCCAATCAACGCATGCTGTTGCCACCACCAGAATGCCGGCATTGCAAAGCTCAGCAGTGTGGCATTTTTTTTGTGTGTCTGCCTCTGATAACAGTGATGCCATTTGCAACCTGTGCCAAAAGAAAATGTTTTGTGGGAAATCCAACACCCACCTAGGTACAACTGCTTTGCGAAGGCACATGATCTCACATCACAAACGCCTATGGGATCAACACATGATGAAGAGTACAAGCAGCACACAAGCTCAAAGCCACCATCCTCCTCCTGGTGCAGCATCTTCAGTCACGCCAACCACTGCTGTCCTCCTTGCCCCCTCTCAACCATCCACCACTCCGTCTCTCACCTTGAGCAGTTCCTGCTCATCTGCCCACAGTCAGGTGTCTGTCAAGGACATGTTTGAGCGTAAGAAGCCAATGTCACAGAGTCACCCCCTTGCCCAGCGTCTGACAGCTGGCTTGTCGGAACTCTTAGCCCGCCAGCTTTTACCATACAAGCTGGTGGAGTCTGAGGCCTTCAAAAAATTTGTAGCTATTGGGACACCGCAGTGGAAGGTACCCGGCCGAAATTTATTTTCACAAAAGGCAATCCCCAACCTGTACTCTATTGTGCAAAAGGAAGTCATGGCATCCCTGGCACACAGTGTTGGGGCAAGGGTTCATCTGACCACTGATATCTGGTCTGCAAAGCAAGGTCAGGGCAGGTATATCACCTACACTGCGCATTGGGTAAACCTGCTGACGGCTGACAAGCATGTAATGCCTGGCTCTGCAGAGGAGTTGGTGACACCGCCACGACTTGCAGGCAGGCCTGCTGCCACCTCCTCTACTCCTCCTACTCCATCCTCTTCGATAACCTCCTCGGCTGAGTCCTATTCTGCTGCTGCGTCTTGCTCCACATCAACTGTACCACCCCAGCTCCCCAGGGGCTATTCCACATCCCGGATACGACAGTGTCACGCCGTCTTGGGGTTGACTTGCCTGAAAGCAGAGAGTCACACCGGACCAGCACTCCTGTCCGCCCTGAACACACAGGTGGATCAGTGGCTGACTCCGCACCAACTGGAGATCGGCAAAGTGGTGTGTGACAACGGAAGCAATTTGTTGGCGGCATTGAATTTGGGCAAGTTGACACATGTCCCGTGCATGGCACATGTGATGAATCTGATTGTACAACGCTTTGTGCATAAGTACCCAGACTTACAGGATGTGCTCAAGCAGGCCAGGAAGGTGTGTGGCCATTTCAGGCGTTCCTACACGGCCATGGCGCACTTTTCAGATATCCAGCGGCGAAACAACATGCCAGTGAGGCGACTGATTTGCGACAGCCCGACACGTTGGAATTCAACACTCCTAATGTTCGACCGCCTGCTCCAACAAGAAAAAGCCGTCAACGAGTATTTGTATGACCGGGGTGCTAGGACAGCCTCTGCGCAGCTGGGAATTTTTTTGCCACGTTACTGAACGCTCATTCGCAATGCCTGTAGGCTCATGCGTCCTTTTGAGGAGGTGACAAACCTAGTCAGTCGCACTGAAGGCAGCATCAGCGACATCATCCCATTTGTTTTCTTCCTGGAACGTGCCCTGCGAAGAGTGCTGGATCAGGCCGTAGATGAGCGAGAGGAAGAAGAATAGTTGTGGTCACCATCACCACCAGAAACAGCCTTATCAGCATCGCTTGCTGGACCTGCAGAAACGCTGAAAGAGGAGTGTGAGGAAGAGGAGTCAGAGGAGGAATGTGGCTTTGAGGAGGAGGAAGACCAACCACAGCAGGCATCCCAGGGTGCTCGTTGTCACCTATCTGGTACCCGTGGTGTTGTACGTGGCTGGGAGGAAGAACAGACCTTCAGTGAGATCAGTGAGGACGAGGAACGGGACATGAGTAGCTCGGCATCCAACCTTGTGCAAATGGGGTCTTTCATGTTGTCGTGCCTGTTGAGGGACCCTTGTATAAAAAGGCTAAAGGAGAACGACCTGTACTGGGTGGCCACGCTACTAGACCCCCGGTATAAGCAGAAAGTGCCTGAAATGTTACCGAATTACCGGAAGTCGGAAAGGATGCAGCAGTTCCAAAATAAATTAAAAAGTATGCTTTACACAGCATACAAGGGTGATGTCACAGCACAACGGGAATCTAACAGTGGAAGAGGTGAAAGTAATCCTCCTCCTACCATGACCACGCCGGCAAGGACAGGACGCTTTACAGACGTGTTGTTGATGGAGGACATGCAGAGCTTTTTCAGCCCTACGCGTCGCCACAGCCATTCGGGGTCCACCCTCAGAGAACGAATCGACCGACAGGTAGCAGACTACCTCGCCTTAACTGCAGATATCGACACTCTGAGGAGCGATGAACCCCTTGACTACTGGGTGTGCAGGCTTGACCTGTGGCCTGAGCTATCCCAATTTGCGATAGAACTTCTGTCCTGCCCCGCTTCAAGTGTCCTTTCAGAAAGGACCTTCAGTGCAGCAGGAGGTATTGTCACTGAGAAGAGAAGTCGCCTAGGTCAAAAAAGTCTTGATTACCTCACCTTTATTAAGATGAATGAGGCATGGATCCCGAAGGGACTGACAGTGGACGATACATTTGACTAAAGGCCTGATGAGATGAGCTTTCTTGGGCTACAAATGGTCCACACGCTGCTGTATTTTATGTCTGCATGCCTTATGACTTGCGTGACTTATCCGCCACCAAATAGGGTTCAAGCCTCAATGTTTTAGTGCACTTTCTTCCTGGAAAACATCAATTTTTCTGGCCGCTGCTACAGCAGCAGCTGCAACAATACCTAATTTTTTAGACATGTGTACATGCCTAATTTTTCTGGCCTCTGGTGCTGCACTGTGGCTGCAAAAACAAAACCAAAAAAAAAGGCACATACATGTGTCAATTCCCCTTCGTGATCGCTACCTTGTTGTGGTGAAGGGGCTTGCGTATCACAATGAAGCGACCACCTCTATGAGTGTGTTGGCAATGGCAATGTTGGCACACCCCAGAGGATAAGGTCGTTGCTTCACTGTGATCAGACCAAAAGCGATCGGCTGGATAATTTTGCATAGAAAAAACATTAATTTTCTTTGTGATCATTAAAGCCTACTAGGCCAACAATGGGCCCACACTGCAGAATCATTGTTTTATGGGTCACTTAACTGTCACTGAACTACCTCAGCACGACCATAGGCTTTGAAAAAAAAACCATTGCCTGCAATCTCAAAAACGTTCATTGACGTCAGTGAGGACAAGGAACGGGACATGGCTAGCTTGGTATCCAACCTTGTGCAAATGGGGAGTTTGCGATTGTGCAAATAGACGGTTTGCAGGGGTTTGCCGTGCGTTAAACGGGGAGTTTGATCTGTCAGAGTTTGGTCTGTCACTGTAAACCCTAACCCTATTACAGACAGGGTTAGGGTTACAGATAGGGTTAGGGTTAAAGATAGGGTTAGGGTTACAGACTGTAACCCTAACCCTATCTGTAACCCTAACCCTGTCTGTAACCCTAACCCTCACCAAAACCCTATCTCTAACCCTAACCCTAACTGTAACCCTATCTCTTACCCTAACCCTAACCCTATCTGTTACCCTAACCCCAACCCTATCTGTTACCCTAACCCTATCTGTAACCCTAACCGTAACCCTAACCCTAATCCTTACACTACCTGATCGATATAACATCATACTTGATGTTTTAGAGCACGTTATTCCAAACAATTTATGAATATTAGGTGATTTATACCCTTTATGGATTAAAAACTGACTCTTCGACAACTACGCAATTTTCCATGGGAGTTTTGCCATGGATCCCCCTCCGGCATGCCACAGTCCAGGTGTTAGTCCCCTTGAAACAACTTTTCCATCATTATTGTGGCCGGAAAGAGTCCCTGTGCGTTTTAATCTTCGCCTGCCCATTGAAGTCTATGGCGGTTCGCCCGGTTCGCGCATTCGCGAACATATGCGCAAGTTCGCAATCGCGGTTCGCGAACGCGCAATTTTAGGTTCGCGACATCACTAATGGTGATACGGTTGTTGCGCCACTTAGAATGGCGTTGCTTACAGCTTAATAATTTTCTGTATGCTGTGCACATAACAGGTGTGGACAACACGCTCGCTGATGCCATGTCTCGGTTTCAGTGGGCTGGCTCCGGCTGTAGAGAATAACTGGGTTCCTTGTCCAGGGTGGCAGTGGGAGATTGCCTTGGAGTTGCCACGGGATGGATCAAGCGGTCGGTGAGTGGGTCAACCTGGGAGCGTGTTTGAAAGTCTGGAGGGAGTGGTTAGCTTTTACACGGCTGGTGGAGGCCAAGCTGGGGGTCTCGGAGACAGAGTGGTTGGTAGTATATTTTGTTTCTAGGCACATGGAGGGAGGGGGATCAGTATCAGCCATTAAAAAGAAAATGGCGGGTTTGGTTTTCCTGTTTACATTACAGAGTCTTCCGGATTTCACAAAAAGCTTTTGGGTGAAACAGGCGATGAAGGGGTACCGTAAGTATCACTCACTCAGAGATACTCGCAGGCCGGTCTCTTTTTTCAACCCTTCAGGCCATCAGTGAGGAACTGGAGTTTGTGTGTTCCTCGGGTTATGAGGTGTGTTTGTTTAGAGCTGTTTTTCAGTGGCATTTTTGGGGCTTTTCGGGGGGAGAGCTGGGGATCCCATCTCGGACGGTAGCTGGGAGGTTCATGGCCAGGGACGTGTTGGCTACGCAAGACAGGGTGGTATTGAAGTTACACCAGTCTCAGACGGATCAGAGGGAAAGGGGGTGAGTGTTGAGTTCTATTCGCTGCCGGGTTTGCCGGGTTTGCCTGGTCAGGGATTTCTTGGTGGTTAGTCCGGTTGGGGATGGGCCATTCCGGGTTCTTGGGGATGGTTCACATTTATCTAGGTTTCAATTTATTGCGTTTTTTTAGAAAATGTCTTAGCATGGACGGGTTTGAGTGCAGACAATTTGCCTTACACTCCTTCCGCATCGGGGCGGCCACAGTAGCTGCCTGTTGTGGGTTGGATGAGGCGGCGGTTAAGAAGATTGGGCATTGGGAGCCCAAGAGATCCCGTTCTTACGTGCGCCCCCACCTGTTGGAAGGAGGGTGGTACGGAAGAGGGGATGCGATGAACCAGTGTGCCTGCCTTTTTGGATTTGTTTGTGGTGTGTTAATAATGCCCATTGTTTGTTGTTGCATTACAGATGGAGGTCACAAACTCCTCATCTAGATTCTAAGACATTCATTGTTTTTTGGGGGGCCAGGAGAGCAGCTGGGCATATCTCAGAGGGAGGCAGTGATTAGGTGGCTGGGTATTCCAGGGATGGTATGGAGCAGGGTGGTACCGGAGAATAAAGCATGGATCAAGGTGGATAATAATAGTGGGTAGATTTGTATCACGGAATGGGGGTTTGGTGATCAGGCACACAGTTGGAGATTAATGTATCTGAAAGGGGATGGAGTTCACCTTTCAGAAATGGGTATACCTGTGGGCGCTTTGGCTTCAGGATGGACTTTAGCGGGCCCTGCGGGTGTGGAGGGGCCCTTAATGATAAGGGGTTATCCTCGCGGGCTGTGGCAGTGTCCTTGGTCTTTGATGGTGGCAGATGACATGTGATGGAAGTGATGGGGGGCGCATCTGTGGTATGGGACCCTCTGGGGTATTCCAGTGGAATGGTGTCTGCTGGAATATGGTTATGGTTGCACTGCGGGAAAAGGGGGTTGTCTCCGAGCTGGTGATACGGCTGGAGGCCTGGTATGGTAAAAAGGTTGTCCCGCAGTGTAGTGGTGGAAAAGGTTAGGTTCGGAGTGCCGTCAACAGGCTGTGTGTGTGTTTAAAACAGTTACAAAAGTTATTTGGAAATTAATTAATTATTTAATAGGTTAATAAAAAGGCTGCTATGGCCATTTATAACTCCAAACTCTTTTGTGGTCATTTTCATTTAGGTGGGGTAATAAAAACGGGATGTGGGGGAGTATTGTGGCTAAATTAAGGTGGTATGGGTAAAATGGGGGATATCTTTATTACATTGGTCAAGGGAGGCCCAGAGTGGAGAAAAAAAAAAAGAGAAAGATAACGGGGGGGCGCCGGGCATGACTAAGTGTAAAGTGAGTCATTAAAGGGTAAAGATAGAGAAGATGTGAAGCGGAGGTGACAGGATGAGAAAGTTGGTGGAAAGGGAGGCTCCCTGTGCTCCTCTCCGGCCGCTCACAGTAGCACTGTGGGAGGGATTCCCCACCAACACTGTCTGCAATGGCGGCCCGTCTATTAGGGGAGCCACCCCTTCTGCCCATCCCCTATATGAATAATAGATAGATTCATGCATAGCATGAATCTATCCACGGCCGCCATGGCCACCCCCTATTTGTGCGTCCGGCCCCTTTTCAGGATGCCGGGCGCATGAATTACAGCGGCGAGGGTGTTTTTTTAAACACCTGATTAGAGTCATAGGCTCTAATAGGCTTTAAAATAGAGTGGGCCATGAGCCCACGTTGGTGTTACATCGTAACACTGATCCTCAATCCAGCCAATCATAAGCAGGTCTGAGACCTATTTTCCGATTAACCGAAAAGAGAAGACTCCCGATTGGCCGCCGAGGTGGAGGGAGAAAATGGAAGCCGCCGATGCCGGTGGAGAACAGAGGAAGGGAAAGCTGTCGCCATTGCCCAACAAGGGAAGCCGCCGGTGAAGTGCTGCATAGATGGGGTAAGTGCACCAGACACGCCCGTGGACCGACCAACTGACGGGGGGTTGTAACTGTTTGCTGCCCCCCCCCCCCAAAAAAAGAATTACCATTAGCCGCCACTGACTGTAATTGATGGGGGAATAATGCAATTTTTCCCTTCCACCTGTAATTGAAGAAAAGAAAATTGCATAATGAAGGGGATGCCTTACACTTTGCTTATGGTTGTGACTTTTGTCTAAAATATACCTAACATATTATTTAGTATGTTCCCTGGGACTAGGGTGACCACGTGTCCCGGATTGCCAGGGACAGTCCGGCATTTTGCTGGTCTGTCCCAGCACCTTCATTCCAGGACAATAGAGTGTCCCGGAATGAAACTGACACAGCCACCCCCTGGGCCAATCTGATGCCCCCAAAAAAGTCAACCACATCACTGCTTTACTCACGGACAGTACTTGTCCTGGCCGGGAATGCCTGGAGGAGCATACTCTGATTTTTGGGAAGGGAGGGTGTCCCTGAATAGTAGTTTGAAAATGTGGTCACCCTACCTGGGACTTGTATTTCCACAATTTGAGAAATATCCTAATGACCCGTACACACGATCAGAATATCGGACGATGAATCGTACGACTTTTTTCGCTTAATAGTCGCAAGTAAAGTCACGAAAATTCTCGTACGACAGAAAAAAATAATCGGAAGTGATGTCATGTGTTTTAATGTATTTGTATTTTATTTTCGGACGACAACCATACTGACTAAACGAAAATTCTGACATCATACGAGGAAAATTTTCATGCCGATCGAAAAATAACGGATGAACTGTCGTGATCGGCTCTCGAAAGTAGTGTACACACGATCCGAAAATCGTATGATTTTTCCTCGGACGATCGCTTTCGTCCGATATTCGGATCGTGTGTACGGGCCATAAGCCTACTCTTCAATTTCATTTTTATTATTTAAACGCTGGACACACAGTACCATTTCCCTCTGTTTTTGCTTTTTTCATAAATGTCAGAATAGGGAATCTTATTCTGAGCTGAGTTCAGAGAGATTCAAAAATGACAGGTACATGGCTGAAAATAAAGATCATTACTCTTGTGTGAAGCTTGAATTTCTGATGACATTTCTTTATATGACTAGTAAACAGACTTTGGTAACGGTTAACGCCACATCTTCCTATGTCCAGGGTTCACTGGATCAAACTCGTTGCTGCTGGTTTATACTGTCAAAAAGGAAGAGCCTATGTTAAGGAACCCTCCCTTGCTCCTTTGTTATTGGGTCTAAAAGGCCAGTGGGCCTGGTTTAAGCTTCTCCACCTCTTAACTGATTGACTTATTTTTCTAGATGTGGTGATCTGCAGACTATGATTGGATGCAACGTCTGTCCTCGTGTTGGCTGATATCTGGGCTCATAGCCTCTGTACCAGAGATAGAGGAATCTCAGCATCCCTGGTATCCCTTTAGATGTGCATGCTTTTTTCACATGTTTACACTACGCCCATCTAAATTAGTTGCTAAGTTCAAGACTGGACTGACGGACAATCGTGGCATTTGCCAGAACAGTGTTTCTCAACTCCAGTCCTCAAGGCGCCCCAACAGGTCATGTTTTCAGGGTTTCCCTTTAAATGCCACAGCTGTGGTAATTACTAAGGCAGTGAAACTGATCAAATCACCTGTGCAAAAGAATGGAAAGCCTGAAAACATGACCTGTTGGGGCGTCTTGAGGACTGGAGTTGAGAAACACTGTGCCAGAAGGCTGATCTGTCTTCCTCTTCTGCCTTGCTATGGATGAAGGATTGTGTATATGAGATTGTATGATTTTTTATTTATTTTTGGTTGAAATAGATAGATGAACTATGTGTCTTTTTTCAACCTGATTACTATTTAACTGTCAGAAGAAGAGAGCTGGTATGGACTTATATCCATTGATCAGTGCTAAAGACAAATGAAGTTTATTGTAACCAACAAGATGTAGACTTCTGGTATTCTTAGCTGTTTTTCCTTATGCTCAGGGCTGTCTTAATGAGAGGGCACACCGGGGCACAGCCCAGGGGCCCCAGCTGCATGGAGGGCCCCTGCACTTTCCCCAAAGAAGCTGGTTCTTGAGCCCGCACTGCCCACGAAATTGGGGGCCCCATGATGGCACTGAGAGTGATGGATTCACAAGGGAGGCAGGCTGGCAGCGGTACATTGTGCTGTGCAGAACGATACCTGTGTAGCGCCCTGCTCCCAAAGATGGGGGCGCTATTTCAAATTTGTCTGGGCCCATAGTTGGGCCCAGACCTGTTAAATTGTGTATAAATTTGCCTCTTTACTGGCTGTATTACTGCCTGGTAGTATTTTTCATTTGTTGCCTGTGGGCCTCTAACACAGCTTCAGGCATGGGGCTGGCGCAAATTGAGAACTGGGGGGGCTGCCACAAATTGAGAACTGGGATGGTTTGCCGCGAATTGAGAACCAAGGGGGGGCTGCCGCAAATTGAGAACCAGGTTGCTGCCTGTGTCATCTCATGTCTTCCTCTCGTCTTAACAGCCGCAAATTGAGAAGAGGGGTGGGTGCTGCCTCAAACCGGGTGGCTGCCTGTGTCTCCACTTCTCCTCTCTCCAGCCACTACATGAAAGAGCGAGGGGAACTAACGAAAATAAAGTGATTTCTCTCCTCTCAGCCGCGAGCTGAGAACGGGGTGGAGGCCGGGCCCCTAGGAACATTTTGCCCCCCTGATGGCGACCATGTGTATATATATATATATATATGTAGCGCCTGTGCTCTTCCAAGTACAGGTGCTATGGAAATTTAAAGGATAATCAGAGTATAAGTGACTCTGATTCTAATTGCAATCATTTGATTAGGGTCTCTGTTTCAGCATGGCTGTGCTGTGGGCTCATTCAGGCCTGGATTTGCTCCCTTTGCCGCCCCAAGGCCGAGTCCTTCAATGCCGCCCCCCTTCCCCCACACTCACACACACCGTCATTCTCATCCTTTATCGATGACTGCTACAATAGATAATGTAAAAACATATTTCCACACACGAGAACAGTGAAAATAAATGGCTTTAATTGTACAGACTGAACCCCCCCCCCAGGGCCGGATTTGCCACAAGGCCACCAAGGCCAGGCTTTGGGGCGGCACGGCCGGTGCCGCTCCTGCGGCGACTTCCCGGCTTTCACGGCCGCCCCCTGGATGGATTTACATAGCACTTGCTGCTAGGCTGGTGAGGCCGTTAAGGACAGGTGCGTGGCGCTCTATTCAGTGGCGTACTAACTAGGGGGCGGGGCGATTCGCCTCGAGTGTCACATGCTGGGGGGTGGGGGGGTCTGTCGGGTGGCTGTGGGACTCCTGTCCTCCAAGTCCCCTGTATGCATCAAAAACAGCACAGTGGTAGAGCAGCGAAACCCTGACCGTACAGAGAGAGCCCAGCTGTGACAAGGTGTGGGGGTGCCCGAGTCCAGTGCGGACTGTACCGCTACCCGGGTGACAGTCACACTCTGTCTCTGTCTCTCTTGTACAGCAAGGTGACTGGATTGAGAGCAAGACGGTAAAGGCAGTGTGAGTGTTGAACAGAAGACAGGAAAATTCCAGAGGAGTTGCAGGTGATTGGTTGCTAGGTGGTCCTAGCAACCAATCATTATCTTGTGATAATGAATAGGAAAGTGCAAAAGGTAAGGTAGGATCGAACACAGAGCTATACAACATGGGGGGGGAGGGGGGGGTCCAGAGCTGTGTGTGGGGGGGGGTTATTGTGCATGGGGTCCAGAGCTGTGTGGGGGGGTTATTGTGCATGGGGTCCAGAGCTGTGTGTAAGGGGGTTATTGTGCATGGGGTCCAGAGCTGTGTGTGTGTGTGTGGGGGGGGGGGGGGGTATTGTGCATTGGGTCAAGAGCTGTGTGTGTGTTGGGGGGGGGGGTTATTGTGCATGGGGTCCAGAGCTGTGTGGGGGGGGTTATTGTGCATGGGGTCCAGAGCTGTGTGGGGGGGGGGGGGTTATTGTGCCTGAGGTCCAGAGCTGTGTGTGGGGGGGTTATTGTGCATGGAGTCCAGAGCTGTGTGTGTGGGGGGGGGGGGTGGTTATTGTGCATGGGGTCCAGAGCTGTGTGTGGGAGGGTTATTGTGCATGGGGTGTACCCCCACACACAGCTATGGACCTCTGCACAATACCCCCACACACGGCTCTGGACCCCTGCACAATACCCCCACACACACAGCTCTGGACCCCATGCACAATAACCCCCGCCACACACACACACAGCTCTGGACCCCATGCACAATAACCCCCGCCACACACACACACACACAGCTCTGGACCCCATGCACAATAACCCTCCCACACACAGCTCTGGACCCCATGCACAATAACCCCCCCCCCCTACACACACACAGCTCTGGACCCCCCCCCCCCCATGTTGTATAGCTCTGTGTTCAATCCTACCTTACATTTTGCACTTTCCTATTCAGAATCACAAGATAATGATTGGTTGCTAGGTATGGTATGCAGTGTCACTGATAGGCACTAATATGCAGCACTAATGGGCACTGAACGGCTGCACTGATGGGTACTTATGGGTGTCACTGATGGGAACCATTTGGCACTGATGGGTGGCCCTGATGGGCATCACTGTAAAAGATTAACTCCCAGGCATTACTGATGGGCACTGTGTGGCATGATTTTTGGGAACAGACTGGCATCATTTATGTGCACTGATTGGCATCCCTAATGGCCATGGGGGGCATACCTGGTGGTCATCAGTGGTGGCCATCTCTGGTGGTCCTGGGTGGGTCATACACACGATCGAAAATTCCAATGTGAAGTCTGATGTGAGCTTTTGGTTGGAAATTCTAAACGTGTGTAGGCTCCATCGGAATTTTTCTGTCAGAATTTCCGCCAAGAAAAAATTGTGAACTGAACTGATTGAGAATCTGATGGGAAAATTTTGTAGAGAAAATTCCGATCGTCTGTATGCAATTCCGACGCGCAAAAAAAACCACGCATGCTCTGAAGCAAGTACGAGAGAATCAATCGGTCTGGTAAAACTAGCGTTCGTAATGGCACATTCGTCACGCTGCAAATTTTAGCATCTTTTAAAGCAGCGCATTCTTTTCTTCTTTATAATGCTAGAATAATCCAGTTGATTTGCTGCTGATATATATACAGAGCTCTGACAAACGTATTTCTTTATTATTTCTTGTGATCAATTGAATAATCTTTTTTTTTTAAAGCCAGATCTCCACAATAATGTTTTTTTTTTATTATTACAAATAGGGATGAGCCGAACACCCCCGTGTTCGGTTCGCACCAGAACCTTCGAATGGACCTCACGTTCGCGCGAATGGACCTCACGTTCGCGCGAACGTATCAAACCCCATTGACGTCTATGGGACTCGAACGTTCAAATTCAAAAGTCATAATTTTAAAGCCCAATATACAAGTTATTGTCGGAAAACAGGTTTGTCTTGCCCCAGGGAACATGTATCAATGGAAAAAAAAGTTTTAAAAACGGTCGTTTTTTCTGGAGCAGCGATTTTAATGATGCTTAAAGTGAAAAAAAATGAAAAATTCCTTAAAATATCGTACCTGCTGGGTGTCTATAGTAGTGGCACATGTTTAGAAGTGTCCCTGCACAAAATGAGATGACTATAAGAAAAAAGTAATTTAAGACTGCTTGCGGCTTTAATGTAATGTTTGGTCCCTGCAATATGCATACAAATCACTGAAAAAAAATAGCATTTCCCTGCCACCACTCCCCCCAGGTCATTACAAGCCCCTTTGGCCCTATATACTTTGAACAGCAGTATATAGGCGGTGCAAACAAGACAGGGACAGTAGGTTTGTTGTTAAGTAGAATCTGTTTGTAATTTTCAACTGGTACTTCTTTAAAGTGTAGCTTCAGCCATAAAATCTTTTTTTAAGCTTTTCTGAAAACATAGAGAAGGCTTATTATCACCCCTGTAACATTTGTTTTGCGGTCTGTGTGCATCTGTTCAGAAGATTGCACCATACTTTCTGTCCCAATGACAAATGATTTTTTTTTCTTTTTGGTGAAACAAGGATTGGTAATAAAGCATCAGTGGACAGGAGACACCTTTTACAGAAGAGAATTTCCCTTCCTAGGGGTAGATTTCCTCTCATTTCCTGTTGTCTCCTTCCGTTTGCAAGTAGGAGTCGTTTGTAAGTTGGATGTTTGAAAGTAGGGGCCTGATGTATATACTCTGCAGAAATTTTGGCCCTAGGTGTTGGTGTTGCCACAACACTGCAAGTCCTTAGTCTTGGTGGGCGCTGGAACGCCCTGCTGTCAAATATTGGATCAAGAATTGTAATTACACGCCCCTGTTGAATAGGGGCAGACAAATTGGGCCTTAGGCACTGGTGCTGGTGCCACAACACTGCAACCCCTCACAGATACTGTAATTGGAGTGCAGCAAAGAGCCAGATGCAAAGTATTGCATCAAATATTGTTATTACATGCCCCTGTTAAACAGGGGCAGAAAAATTGGGCCTTAGGCACTGGTGGCGATGCCCAGAACCAACAATGTTCATACTAGCTATCAGCAAGATCATTGAGGAGGAAAAGGATATTCAGTCAGCATAACAGGATAGTCACTCGGCATTAGCATAAGCAGTCTCCAAGGGATCTGACACTTCAAAAAAATTATTTCGTTACATCAGCATCAGGTGCTTGGTAGCTGGTGTTGATCCAAGCCTGATTCATTTTTATAAAGGTCAGTCGATCTACGGAGTCGGTGGAGAGGCGCACCCTGTGATCAGTCACAAAGCCTCCAGCAGCACTGAATGTGCATTCTGAAAAAACGCTGGATGCAGGACAAGACAGTAGCTCAATTGCGTACTGGCAAGCTCTGGCCAGTGATCCATCTTCAAGACCCAGTAAGCCAGAGGATCTTTGGTGGGGAAGGTGTCCAAGTCTGATCTTGCCCCTAGGTATTCACACACCATGTAAACCAGACGCTGGCGATGGTTGCTGGAACCGGTCATACCTTGGGGCTGCGGACTAAAAAATTGTCTGAACGCATCGGTCAGATGGCCACCTTCTCCACCGCTCCTTCTATGACTCACCAAAGGCTCAGCAACACGTTGTCCAGGACCAGGATTTGGTAATCCCCAGGTTCTGGGAACGCGTTGCACAGACCTTTCTGCAAGGCCTCCCGAAGATTTTTCATCTTCTGCTCCCTCTGCGACGGCAAGATAAGGTCCACAACCTTACTCTTGTAACGTGGATCAAAGAGATTCCAGCCAGTAATGATCCCTCTCCTTGATACCACGAACACGAGGATCCTTACGTAGGCTTTGCAGGATCAGGGAGGCCATGCAGTGTAGGTTTGCTGAGGCATTCGTGGCACAGTCCTCTGGGTCACTAAGGATGACAGGATCTACAGCCACCTCATCCCAGCCACGTAAAAGTCTATGGGTTCCTTGGGACTGTAAATGATCCCTTGAAGACTGCTGGTGCTGATGCTGAGTGCTAGGCTCCAGCTCCATGCTGATGATACAATCATCCTCCTCCTTCTCCTCCTCCTCTTCCTGTGTGCTAGGCGGGCAAGCAGGACCACTGTCTGGATAAAGGGGGCCTTGAGAGGTAAGGAAGTCCTCTTCTTCCTCCCTCTGTTCTACCTCAAGGGCCCTGTCCATTATTCCACATAGCGTGTGCTCCAACATGTGAATAAGAGGGATAGTCTCACTGATGCATGCACTGTCACTGCTCACCATCCTCGTGGCCTCCTCAAATGGTGACAGGACAGTGCATGCATTCCTGATCAAGGTCCTCTGGCGTGGGGAAAAAAAAACAAGCTCCCCTCACCCAGTTCTGCTGCCATATTGGCACAGGTACTCATTGATAGCCCTCTGCTGCGTGTGCAGCCGCTGCAGCATGGCCAATGTAGAGTTACATCTGGTGGGCATGTCACAGATTATGCGGTTTTTGGGCAGGTTGTATTGCCTTTGAAGGTCTGTCAGCCGAGCACTGGCATTATATGACCTTCAGAAATGCACACAGACTTTCCTGGCCTGCTTCAGGACATCCTGTATGCCCGGGTACCTGCCTAAGAACCGCTGCACCACCAAATTCAGGACATGAGCAAAACAGGGCACATGGGTCAGTTGTCCCTGTCGCAGGGCAGAGATCCGCCGCCGTAATTTCAAATCTGCGCCGGCGTATCATTGTTTTGTATCCACAAAACAAGATACGACACGTTTCTGCGTAGATACGCCGTCCTCCGCCGTCGTCCTAAAGTGTCCTATTTACGCTCGACGCTAGGGGCGCTTCCATCTTTGAATATGCAAATGAGGTAGATATGCCGATCCACGAACGTACGTACGCCCAGCGCAGTGTTTTTACGTTGCTTGCGTAAGCGTAGGTCCGGCGTAAAGTTACCACTGCTGTATAGAGGCATACGTAATGTTAACTATGGATGCCGGGCCAGCGTCGTTTTTTCCATTGTTCACGTCGTTTGCGTAAACCATTCGCGAATAGGGATTTGCGTAAGTTAGGTTCACGTCGTTTTCATTGATGTTTTGCGACGTGATTTCGCGCATGCGCACTGGGATACGTCCATGGCCGGGGCATGCACAGTTAAAAAAAAGCATCGTTTGCGTCGGGTCATCCATAATTATAATAAAACATGCCCCCCACTAGTAAATTTGAATTACACCCGCGTACGCCGGCCCATTTACACTACGCCGCCGTAAGTTACAGCGGCATTTCTTTGTGGATAAGGATATGCCGCTGTAACTTACAGCGGCGTAGAGTAAATGGGACACGCTGCGCCGGCGGGGCAGGTATGTGGATCTAGCCCCAAGTACGTTTAGGTGCAAACTATACAGCACAAGTGCAGTAAACACCAAGTACGTTTAGGTGCAATCTATACAGCACAAGTGCAGTAAACATCAAGTACGTTTAGGTGCAAACTATACAGCACAAGTGCAGTAAACACCAAGTAGGTTTAGGTGCTGTGGCAGAGCGTGGCTCTGTCACTATAAAAATGATGATGAAATGGACACACGGTCTGCATATAGCCAGATTGCAGAGCTGCAGAGCGTAAATTTAAAAACACAGAAAACTGCGCTGCCAGTTTTCTCATATTTTTTCTATTGCTACATGGGGCTCTATGGCTTGGAGATGATTCAGAGATCTGGGTGGGACGGGATCTCCAACCTGTGTCCAGGTTTTAAAGACAGCCTGCAAGCTGCCTTCCCAGGTGCAGACAGTTCATATAATGAAGGGCTGGGGAGAGCAGAGAGAGGAGGAAGGTGAAGTGTGTGGAGCAGTGGCTGCAAGACAAACGCTGTGTGTGGGACAAGACGCTGTGTGTGGGACAAGACGCTGTGTGTGGGACAAGACGCTGTGTGTGGGACAAGACGCTGTGTGTGGGACAAGACGCTGTGTGCGTGAAAGGGCTTCAAAGCTCTGTGCACCCAAGAAGCCCGAAAGCTGTGTGCATCCAAGACTGACACTGGAAGATCTGGTTTAAGGTACCAGTAGCTATAGCAGAAGTGCTGCTGAAGAGTAGCCAGGTGGGCTGGTGTTTTTCAGTTGTCTTGTAAATTTCGTTTAAACCCCTGCGTGGGATTCCTGAGTGGACTTTTATTTTGTTGTTTTCATTCAATAAACGTGGGCTACCACGCCCTCAACGAGATATGCCTGTTTGGTGCGGTCTCACTACAAGAAAAACGCATTTACCACTAGAGTTAAATACCCCCAATGTTACAAGTGGTGGATTCAGCGGGCACCTAGACGGTGTAATCCGGGTCCTTGCTACAGTGGTGAATCGCATCAGGAACTGCTGCTAGCAGTGTGTGGCAGCCAGGCAAACAGCATTGCACAGAAATTTGATGGACTGTGTTGCATGCAGGTTGTGTACCTGTGAAAGGAGAATCGTAATTTTTTTTTAATCTCTCTCTGTGTGAACTGTGTTACTGGTTGCTGTGTGCAACACTGCAAGGATGGGGCGGTCAAAACAGAAAAAGGAGGCGATTCTTGCTGAAGCCAGAGATAGAGCTCTGTGGCTGGAGGGGTTGTTACCGCCTGATAGAACTCCATACATGCTTGAACAAAGTTTTCCAAGTGAAAAGAGGGATGCTGTCATCCCTAGCAACACGGCTGCAATGAGTGCATATGTGACTGTTAGTGTGGTGAATCCACCAGCGTTTGAATCTGCAGTGGATTGGTGCAAACGGCACCTGGCAGGAATGGACAAAACTAAAGTGGAAGGCAAGCCAATCTTCGCTACAAAGAGAGAGCTGCCGGATGTCCATACCTGGTCGAGAGGTGTTGTTGCCCCTGGCAACGCTGCTGCAGTTAAACCAGCACCTATTGCAAAAAGTGTGAAAGCGACACAGCTTAAGACAGGATCCAGCGGAGGGAAGCCTGTGTTCTGTGTAAGAAGAGAGGCTGACCAAAAGCCAGGATGGAGAGTGGTTGCCCATAGCAACACAGATGAGGCCAGTCGGGCTGTCTGTGCACCATGGGGTGTGCCTGCCAAGCATCATGACAAGTGGCTTCCGGAGGAACCAATACAGCGTGTTGGAGAGGCAACAATGCTTTGCTGGGAGAGTGCGATCTCCCCTGGCAACAGAGAGCCAGGCATTGAGGAGATGCCAAGAAATTAAATTTCAGCGTCCAGTACCGTGCCTGGAATGTGGCCGAGTGGGACATGGCATCTTTACTTGCCCAAAGTTCTGGAACACCGCTGAGGAATCTGGAAAGGCTGCAGTGTCATCCTGTGGCCCCCAAAGAGACAGTAGCTGGTATAGATGCAGCTCAGAGACAGCGCACTCAAGTGAAGACTATGATACCAGCCACTGAGAATAGTAAGACTGTTTCAATGTATGATTCTGATCCCAGTGAAGTGGGAGTGTGTCCAGCGGAGAGATCTGCACTACAAATGGACACGGACTTGCTGCAGTGTGCTACCCAGAGCAGTGGGATGGCATATGGGGAAGCCCAGCTGACAGCAAGGTTAAAGATTCAAATGGACATGGGAACTGTGCATGCGCCTGCTATAATCCAGCAGAGTACTGGGAAAGTTGAACTAGGGGTGACCAAAAGTGTCTTTGTGCCATGTTCCCTAGTGACAGGTGCTGCAGAGTTGCCCAGGGAAACATCCAAGGAGCTTGCAGTGATGAAACACAGCATTTCCCAAGTCAGCTATGGAGCTGCTCAAGGAGCAAAGAGTCCCCCTTTTAGGGGGTGCTGTGAGGAGAGGCTCACAGGCTGTGGTGGGTAATGGACAATCCGCAAAAGTAGAAGTTATGTCTAAGCGTAATGAAAATTCTGATGGTTATGCTGATAAAAGGGTAAATGTTGGCAAATGTGATGGTATTGGTAATGATGACATTGAAAAATGTGTTTCCTTTAATGCCATGTCTGAAAATGTTGACAAAGTGTTTACTACTAATGATGGGAGTAGGATATCTCCCATGACAACTGGAAGCACAGGATTGTCCAGGGAAGTCTCATGGGATCTCCATGTGTTGGAGCCAGAGGTTTTCCAGGATGGTTGTGGTGCTACTCTGGTAAAACAAGGGAAGACTGTCACACAGTGAGTGTGTGTGGGCGCAGTCCCACAACCCTAAGTGTAACCCAGTTGTCAAGGGGTTAATTCAGCCTGCAAAAGCTGAAAGTGCAGAGCTGTGTGTGTCAGTAGCGCCCCCAGAGCAGGTAGGGCAAAAGCATGTATTACAGCCTGACTTGTCAGATAATGTGTCATCCCAAGGGGATATGTATAGAAATGACCCAGGTGATGTTGTGGCTAGTGAATCCCAGGTTCCTTTGGTGCCTCTTGGGACAGGTGATGCAGCGCTGCAGAATGCCTGTCAGGGAAGTACCACAGACTGGGAAGCATGATGCAAGGAAACAGTCGCAACGCTAAACAAAGTAACCATGAGTTATAAAGCGATGATGGGAGACAAGTGTGTGGCCACAACATCTGTTATGCCAGACAGAGTGTTTGCAGAGTGGCCGGTGCTCAAGGGCATGTCTGCCCCAGTGAAGGTTGATCCCCTCCAGTCTGAAGGAGCGGTTCTTGGCATAGACATGGCAGATGTGTTGTCCACAACCCAGCAACTAAGTAGTAGCAAGTGTCAAGGTGACAATGTGAAATGTGATGATGTCAGGGGAATGTCTACACAGACACCCAATACTAGAAGACAGGTCAGTGGGCTGCACTAAGAAAAAAGGCAGAAGGTAAGTGAACAATATGAATTTATTGAGGACAAGGCACTCGTGAAAAAACAGGACACCCACAAACAAGCACGCCAACTACACATACAATAAACTTCAAAACCACCAAAACTAGTGAACATAAATATGTACAATAAATCAGAACGTAACCATCAGGGATCAGAAACAAGCAAGTCCAGGGGCAAAGCCGGGGTCAAGGATCGGAGACAGCAGCGAAGTCCAGAAGTACAAGCCAAGGTCAAAGGGAGCAGATTAAGAACAGACTGGTATCAGGACAGACAGGAACATGGCTTAACAGACAAAATACTGCAGCACTGGACTGAAGTGCAGGGCGGGCTTATATACCAGTGCAGCTGCAACTTGGGAGACACCTGCTGGTGGCCACCAAAACTGCACCCCTGTTACCAGAGGGAACAGTGCCACCAGCAGGCGACCCAAGTCATGACACCGATCATGACAGATGACCTGCAGAGGCTCATTGACACTGGTGCAGAAGGGAAAAGTGTGAGACATGTGTAGCACTGACCCCCGCAGGAGCTGCTGATTAAATTTTGGGCCTGCACTCTAACTACAACCCCAATGATAAGGCTCAATCCCCTTTACACAGCTGTGGTGCAATACAAAACAATACTGTACAATGTGATACCAGATACCTGTTTGTAACTTCAGGATCCACGAGCGGCACCTAGAGTGAATAAAGCAATACGCCACAACCCTGGTATGCTTAAACAGTAGTATTCTTTTACTGTTGATAATTGGCAAGTAAAGAAACACCAGTACATAAACTGTGCTATCCTCCTAACATGGGATGAGAGCACAAACAATTAAATCTATACAGCAATCAAATAACAAACAGTATACCTGCAGGTATATGAATAAGAAAATAAAACTAAGCCTAGGAGCTCCCCCTACTTTGTAAGGTAACCGTGAGATCTCACAAAAAAAAAAAAAAACAGTCAGTTCTTGATCTTCTTTCTTCGCTAGCTAATAATGTTTCCCAAGTAATTTGTAATCCAAACAAAACGAATAAACTTCCTGAAAAAAATGTCTCCGCAATGAGTGGGTTAACTGCCTTGGCCTTCTGGAGAGCGTCCCGAACAACTAGGCCTTCAACCTTCCTAAAGGCAACCCCTCCGCTTCTTCTTGGAAGTATGTAGTGAGGCCTGTGTGTTAGTCTAATGGCGTGTGAGGCATAACAAACTGTGGGCCGTAACCCACTCACCTAACTGGACACAGGCTCCGTACAGTCCGGCGACCTCCTCCCGTTGCTCCGTCAGCTGGATCAAACACCAGGCCAACTCTGCTGGGGGACTCCCAACCTCCGATGCTCAATGGAAATGTCCGTGGGCCTTGTTGTTCGGTCCCGTCTCCTCACAGATCCTCTCCGGCTGCCCATGCGGTTCCAAAAGGACCTAAGATGGCTGCTCCCACTCCTTATATAGCAAATCCCAGCATGCACTGCGCAAGAAATTGTTCCTGGGTCTTTGATCAACTTCCTATTTACAAAGGTCAACTCTGAGAACCAATAGTCTTTCTTCTTTATTCCTCAGATAGTGGAATGCTTCTTGCATTAACAACAATTGGCCACTAGATGGCTCCAAGCACTCAACAATCTCAATGTCCATGAATGCCATCTAGGGAATGCAATATACACATTTATGTACTATATATATACATCAGCGCTACACACTCCCCCTACTTTGTCTCTTTGGTCCCCCAAAGAGGTCCAAATTGCTAATCCTATCTTGCATTCTAGTTTCTATACGTTCACACAAAACGGACAGAGGAGCTTCCCACCAATTGTCATACAGTGGGAAGCTATCCTGTGCACCCACAGCTGATACTACCATGTCTGGTACAGATGTGTCAAGGGGTGAGCTGGGGCTGTCCCTTACTAAATCAAGAGTAGAGGGACCAGGCAGTTCAAAGTTTCTTCTGCTCACAAACTGTGAGGCTTCAGAGCATTCGCCCAATGTGTCATAAGTCAGTCTGCGTGGTGGGCGAATGTCTCTCTTTGCTCTGGGCACTTTTGGAGTGTCCATTCCTTCTGGGCCAAGGTCATCATTCCGTTCAATGCTTAAGGGTGGGGAATGAATGGAAGCACTGGGCTCTCCTACAGAGTGAGTGGTCGGCACAAATTCCGGGGCCTCTGCCCTAAGAGTTCCATTATCATCCTCCTCTACCTCCGAAAGGACATCAGCATCTGTTTCTGAATCTTCAGGAAGCCACAGCCAGCTCATCTCCACTCCCTCATCCTCATCTATAGAAGGTGCAGGTTGGGACCTGGTTACTGGTCTACACACATCAGTGGGTGTGGATTCCTTCTCTGTGCTTGTCCTGACTGCCTCAGTGAGAGGTAAGAGGTGATTTCGGTGCCATGTTTTTACTGGCCCAGTTTTTCCTTCTGGCTTGATCTCATACACTGGGAGCCCTGGAAGTTTCCTGCACACAACAAATGGCTGTGATTTCCAGCGATCAGCCAACTTGTGTTTGCCTGGAATGCCTAAGTTCCTCAACAAGACCCGGTCACCTGGCTGAAGATCCTGGACTCTCACTTTCAGGTCAAAGTTCCTCTTGTTCCTCTCCCCCCTGGAATCCGAGGGTGGCGTGAGCCTGCTCGTAAGCTGTCTTCAGGCTCCGCCGTAGTCTGTCCACATACCCTTTATGGGAGGCCTCGGAGGTGTGGTCCAAGGAGGAACCAAACGCCAGGTCCACTGGCAATCTTGCTTCACGGCCGAACATCAGTCGGTATGGGGAATATCCAGTGGCATCACTTTTGGTACTATTATAGGCATGGACTAATGCAGCAATGTGTTTACTCCAGTGAGGTTTTTGCTCGGCAGTCAAGGTCCCCAACATGTTCAAGAGAGTCCTGTTGAACCTTTCGGTTGGGGGTCCCCTTGTGGGTGGTAAGGAGTAGTCCTGGACTTTTGTATGCCTAACAGATCCAACAGCCTTTTGATTAGTCTGCTCTCAAAGTCCCTTCCTTGGTCTGAATGTATGCGTTGAGGCAGGCCATAGTGTACGAAGAACTTTTCCACGAGAGTCTTTGCTACTGTGGTTGCTTGCTGATCCCTAGTAGGGAAAGCTTGAGCATAACGGGTGAAGTGATCTGTCACCACTAAGATGTCACCTTGCCCACTCAGATCGGATTCCAGACAAAGAAAGTCTATGCAAACCAGGTCCATTGGGCCCTGACTCTCTAAATGGCCCATTGGGGCAGCCCTCTGGGGCAATGTCTTCCGTTGGATGCATCTGAGGCAGGAGTGACAGTAGCTCTCCACTTCTTTTCTCATGTGAGGCCAGTAGAACCTATCCCTTACTAGTTGGAGAGTTCTCTCGGCTCCCAAGTGTCCATGGTGATCATGTAAAGCAATCAGTACGGTCTCTCTGTGCTTTTCAGGCAAGAGTAACTGCCACTTTGCTTCTGGATCATCAGAGGGGCCCCTTCGGTAGACCACCCCTTGCTGCAGCTGCAAATGATCCCATTCTCTCAATAACACCTGGGCTTCCCTCTCAGGACTCTTCCGCAGTACATCAGGCTGTTGACATTCCAATGCTTCCAGCACCAGCCCACACAGTGGATCTCCCTGCTGATCTCTCCTGAGATCCTTCCTGGATAACTTGGGTAGGCCCTCCTGTGTGACCTGGGAGACGTTACAGTAGCACCTGGGTACTGCCGCTGAGGATACTCCTACTTCTTCAGCTCTGGCTCCACCTCTCTGGTACTGACTTGTGCCCTCCCATAGGGCCCTCACTCCTTCTGGGGTAAGCTGGGTCCATTCTTCCAAGGGGTCATGGGGTCTTCTTGACAGGGCATCCGCATCTCGGTTACCAACTCCTGGTCTGTACTTCAGGCTGAAGGTAAAGGCTGAGAGGGCAGCTAACCACCTGTGACCGGTGGCATCCAGCTTTGCAGTGGTGAGTAGATATGTGAGGGGGTTGTTGTCCGTCTTGACCACAAATTCAGCCCCGTAAAGGTAGTCCTTCAACTTGTCCACCACTGCCCATTTTAAAGCCAGAAATTCAAGCTTGTGAGTTGGATAGTTTCTTTCAGCAGGGGTCAGACTTCTACTCACATAGGCAACTGGCCGTAAGTGCTCTTCATGCTCCTGGTAAAGCACTCCCCCCAGCCCGTCGCGGCTGGCATCCACATGTAACTCATATGGTTTGGCAGGGTCTGCATAGGCCAACACTGTGGCAGTAGTAAGACTCTACTTCAGCCTCCTGCAGGCCTCTTCACATTCTGGAGTCCACTGATCCTGGATGGACTCTTTCTTCCTTCTAGACCCCTCTTTAGGCTTTTTCGGCTGACCCGCGCTTTCACCAGCTTCTTCCTGCTTCTTTAAGAGTTCAGTGAGTGGGTGGGCTATTTTTGCGAATCCCTCTACGAATCTTCGGTAGTATGAGCAGAAACCCAAGAATGACCTGAGCTCAGTTACGTTGGTGGGCCTGGGCCAGGAAGTGACAGCTTCTAGTTTCTTGGGATCAGTTGCCACTCCTTCTTCAGACACAATGTGTCCCAGGTAACTCACCGAGGGTTGGTAGAACTGGCACTTCTCCATAGAGAGTTTCAGGCCTTCATCATGAAGTCTCTTCAAGACCTTCTCAAGGCGTTCTTCATGTTCTTCCAACGTCCTCCCAAAGACTATGACATCATCCAGGTATACCAGGACTTCAAGGAGATTCATGTCACCCACTGTCTTCTCCATCAACCTCTGGAAAGTTGCTGGGGCCCCAGTCAGGCCTTGCGGCATCCGGTTGAACTCAAAGAACCCAACTGGGGTGATGAAAGCGGTTTTCTCCTTGTCTTCAGGGCACATAGGAATCTGGTAATACCCACTCTTCAGGTCCAGTACGCTGAACCACTTTGCTCCTGACAGACTCTGTAAGGCATCCTCAATTCGGGGTGTGGTGTACTGGTCTGGGATGGTCCTCCGATTCAGGGTCCTGTAGTCAATGCACAGGCGTAGGGACCCATTCTTCTTCCTGACCACCACTATAGGGGAGGCGTAGGGACTCCTGGACTCTCGGATAATGCCCGTCCTCTTAAGTTCAGCCAATTGTTCCCTCAAGTCTTCCAGATCTCCTAGGGGGATCCGCCGGACCCTTTCCCGAAATGGCTTGTCTTCCTCCAGACGAATTCGATGGGTGGCACTCTTTGCCAATCCTACGTCAAATTCACTTTTCGAGAAGGCTGCTCTCCATCTCAGCAGTTGGGCTTTGGCCCTTTCCCTCCATGCAGGAGTAAGAGGCGTATTTTTTGGGCTGAACTCTTCTTCAGGGATTTCTGGGGCTGACCCTCCTTTCAAACCTCCTGGTTCGACTGGAACAGCCGGACTGACCCGTCCCAACAGTAGCCTGGCTGGCACTCTCACTGGCACTGTCGCTGTGTTGCGGACACTGACTGGAACTTTGCCGTGAGTTCTCTCCAATACTCTGGTGGGCAACACTTCAGTGATGAGTTCTAGTCCGTTTCTCCCCTCTTTGCGGTTTTCCAGGACAATGAAAGGGCCTGGTTCCTTCCAGCTCAATTTGACCGAGGCTTTTAGGCAGATTACTTCACCCGGCTGGACTATTTTCTCTCCTCTGTTCAGCAGCCAGATTTTTCCCACTCCCTCTTCAGGAGCCTTCTCCTCCTGTATAAGGTCTCGGTATGTCTGGGCCAACATGGGATGTATTTCAGTGGGGCGGGTATCCTTCTTAATTACCAGCGGTGCAAGTAGTCTCCTCACTAAGTCAGTGTTTGTCCCAATGATAAGAGAGCTCTTGTCAGCTCCTGGAGGACGAGGGCACACTATGGCCAATGTGTCAAAGGTCTCCGTCTCTCCTACTGTACTTGGGTCGAAGGTGAGTCTGACTGGCAGGTAACCATCATATGGAAAGTTCTGAGTGCCCAAACCCCATATCTCCAACTCCTCCAATTTCCGTAGTGGCAGGTGCTTGAGATGCTTGTCATAGAAGTCCCTGTATAATAAGGTTACTTGGGCTCCAGTATCCAGCAGGGCTTTTGTGTAGATCCCTTCCACTTGGATGGGGACAATTGGGGAAGGTCCCACTAGCTTGGGAGGAAATCCACTGGTAGCTGTACCCTTAGCCTGCTTTGTGGCTCGGACTTTGGCCTTTGAGGGCCTCTTTTTCTTCTGCCCCGCCTTGTTGGTGGCTCCAGTGGGCCGTGGCACGTGAGTCGGTGTGGAGTTCGCTACTGCACCCGGGCGCCCAGTTGACTCCTTCACTGGGGCCCTCTGAAGTTTCCCTCCGACTGATGTGGGTTTTCCTCGGGTAGTGGGCTGGGGCACACTCGCCTGAAATGTCCCATCCCTCCGCATTTGAAACAGACTCTTTGTGTTTGTTTCGTAGGGCTGGTAATGGTGGTAGCTTTTGGGACCTTCCTTGGCATAACTCCTTCTGCCTTTAGTTTCACCAGCTGAGTCATCATCATGGCCATCATCTCCAGTATCTCTTTCTGGGTCTGCATAAGCCTCTCCAGCTCCGTCTGACTCGCGGGTGGGTGGTGTACAGATGAAAGCCATGATCCCTGGTCAACGGTTGCCGCCAGCACATTCAACTCCTGGGTGTCTGAGGGGACACCTACCTGCTGTATTTTAGCACTTGTGGTGTTTGAAGCTTGAAGCTTTCTCTGTTTCTGGTCTCTCTCAATCTCCATCTTATCCACTTCGTTCACTTTTTCAAGAAGGACCTCGTCTGGAGTTAAGGGATCTTCCAAGTACTGCTTCAAGTGGAGCTTGACATAGTCGCTCCTCAGCCCCGTGGTCACGGATCTCCGGAATTTCTTCTGTACCAGCTCAGCTCCAAATTGTTCCCCGCTCCCTCTCTCTCCTGAGGTAAACAGCAGGCGGTCCTTGAGTTCAATGGCCCGAAACAGAAAGTTCTGAGGAGTCTCTTTACTGTCCTGTGCAATATTTATCAGTTGGTGGAATAGCTCTGTGGCATCTTCCTCCTCATAGTAACTTTTTAGAATCCTCTTAAGCTGGTTCAAAGTCAAATCACTCTTTCTCTCTAACATGCCCCTAACACTTGAGCCTGGGCTGATGGCGTGGATCACAGCCTCTCTGATTTCCGATTCCAGATATCCTTTTTGTAGCCCCAGCTCTATTTGGTGTAGGAGGCTGGTGTAAGACAGTTTGCCCTTCTGTCCCTTTTCTCCTATCTGGCCATCAATGCGGAAATCCTTCCTAATAGTTACTTCTTGCAGATAGCCCCTGCTGCGTCTTCTTGGCTCCCTCCTTGGGTTTGGTGTCATCTGGCCAGCTCTCTGGTCTTCTGAGCCGACGCGCAGTCCATCCATGCGATCTGCTATGATGCTGGATGTCTCCTGAAACTTTTCCTGTATTTCACGGTATTGTCGCTGTAACTCAGCCAGTTGTTGTTCCGCCTGCCGCTGGGCGGCGGCTCCTGCGTTCCTGTCTAGGGGTTCTAACTGCTTTTTGCAGGGGTGTGTCAGGTGGAACACTGTCTTCTCGGACAATTTTATGGTGGCACCGTGGAAATTTTCAGGGACACCCCGTCCCCACTCTATCAGGGCATAGGTGCAATCAGTCCCAAAGTCTGGTTTCACTGCAACCACGTAGGCCTTTCTGGGAGAGCCGGGAGAGGAAGCAGGGCATCCTGGACACCATTGCTGGCCGGGTCAATATTTTGGGGTACTCCACCCGGACTGCTTCTGACATTCAGAAAAAAATAAACGACCTGCGGCGCAAGGTCAGGGGCAAGGTGGCCACCATCAGGAGGCATGAGAGGGGCACAGGTGGTGGTCCCCCATGTCCGGTCACCCTGACCGCGGAGGAGGAGGTGGTCTCTCGCTGCCTGGAGAGGGAGCAGGTGGAGGGGGTCCCTGGCTATGACTCCATGGAGGAAGGCTCCAGGACAGGTAAGTGTTTTTTATCCCCTATTTGATGTGTTGCATTTGGGGGGGGAGGGTACATGTGCCAAGTGTGTGGGACCACCAACATGTGTCTGCTTTGTGTCATCCACAGATGACGGAGCTGGGCCATCATCTGTCAGCGTCCATTCCACCCCATCCCCCCAACGCCATCGTGTGCCCGAGCCCCTGGGTGGTGAAGACACCGAGGTGGAGGAGGAGAGTGCCCACACCACACCTGCCGAGGTGGTTGTGGAGGATCCTGCTGTGGCAGAGCAGGACTTTTCTTTAGTTTTGGAGGTCTCCTCCCCTTCTCCTGGGCCATCTGTCATCCCCTCCCCCATCCTTGGAAGCCCCTCAAGGGCGACTCCATCCCCCCGGGGACAACCATCTTCTGGCCCCAGGAAGGCGACCCAGAAGACCAGGGGGGTGTCGGATGTTGTCCAGGGCCAGTTGGCGAGGGATCACGCCAGACAGACTCAACAAATGGGGGAACTAGTTGGGCACTTAGAGAAAGTGGCTGACAGCCTGGGCTCCGTTGCCCAGATAAGCAACGCAGTACAGGATGTCAACTGCAACTGCGCTGCAGTGGTGACCAGTTTGGGGGAGGTGCAGGGGGATATTAGGCACCTCACTGCAGCCGTCCAGGCCAACAGTGCTGCCATCCGGGACCAGGGGAGGCTGAGTCGGCGGGCCCAGCACTACCAAGTGACCCGGCAGCTCAGGATGCAGGCCCAGCAGCTGAGGATGCAGGGCCAGACAAACAATTTGCTCGGCCGGATAGCCATGGCCTTGGAGGGCATGCAGGCCACACCTGCCAGGAGTGGCCCACCCGGGGATCAGCCACCTCCAGATGCCCCCCCACCCCCACCCACTCCATCCAGGCAGCTGAGGAGCCAGAGAGGTTCTGCAAGAAAGAGCCCCCGGCATCCCCGATGATTTTATTTTTTTTGATTTCTGATTTATACTCAGGTTATGAGATTTTTATTTTTGATACTGCACACGTTGCAGTGTGAATTGTGTGTGAATGTGAGGGGGTGGCACTCCTGACAGTAAGGGGTGTCACCCTCGGCCGTGGTGGTGAAGTTAACCCCACGGCTGTATGAATGACGTGTGAAAGGTGTATGAATGGACAGTGACATCATTGGGGCCTTGACGCTGGTGTTGCTGCTCCCAAGTCCTGCATGTTGGACTTGGGCTAATCCAATGCGATGTGGATGTGGTGTGTGTGATCTAGGGATATCAGTGGTGTGCATGCATGCATTGTCCGTGTGATCAATGTTTTTGTTTATTGTCCAAAGGTGCCTACGGCGAGGACCCTCCTGACTGCTCTTCCATCAGCTGAATGGGTCTCCTCTGGCAGGGGGGCTGTCTGGTTGGGGGGTCAGGTCATCACGTATGTCAATCTGCAGGCCCTTTCTCATGGCAAAGTTGTGCAGAATGCAACATGCACCGATGATCTGACACACGAAGGTAGGGGAATACAAGAGGGCCCCCCCAGACTTATCCAGGCAGCGGAAACGGGACTTTAGGAGCCCAAATGTTTGCTCCACCACTGCACGAGTTTTGATATGTGCCGCATTGTATTTTCTCTCTCCTCTGGTTTGGGGGTTCCGGAAAGGAGTCATTAGATGGGGTCCCAGTGCATATGCAGAGTCACCTGTAAGGGAAAAGACAGGAGGATGTTAGTCATGCATGTGCCACTTCTGTTGTGCATCACGGGAGGGGATAGTCATGCCTGCCACCCATGTCACTCACCAACCAGCCAGCTGTCCCCATACATGTTCTGTTCGAATTCTGCTGGGATGGGACTCTGATTGTATATGAAGCTGTCATGGCTGGACCCGGGGTGTTTGGCACGGACGTGCCATATGAGGCGTTGGGCATCGGCTATCACCTGTACGTTGATGGAGTGCCAATGCTTCCGATTGCGGTATATGTGCTCTGTGGCACTGGGGGGCTGGAGTGCCATATGTGTGCAATCAATGGCCCCCACAGTGCGTGGGAATCTGGCAATGTTGTAGAAATCTGTCATTGCCTATAGCCGCAGGTCCTCAGTGGTTGGTCTGATGAACTGGTTGGACATGCGTCTGAGGATTGCAGGGACAACCTGGTGCACACATCTGCTCACGGAGGACTGTGACATTCCAGCCACCACTCCACTTGTACGCTGGAATGATCCACTGGCAAGGAAATGAAGTGTTGCCAGGACCTTCACCAGTGGCTGCACTGCTTGTGAGCGGTGTGTCTTGCTGGTGATGTCATCCTGCAGGGTTGTGGTTAGTTCAAGTATTGCAACAGGGCTGAATCTGAAGAGGCGATACACCTCCTCATCCCCCATGCCAAAGAGGCTCATACGTGTGCGGTATATCCTCTCACGTGCCCGCCTCCTTCGTTCCGGGGGACCCATCAGTAGTTCTAGGACCACGATTGCCCCTGGCATGTTGGCACACAGAGGTGTTGTCCTTGCAAGTGTGGGTGCTCAGCTTCCTAGTTTCGTCGGTAAAGCTGCTGTAGCTGCTCTCCTGCTGACCTGTGACCGTCTGGAGTAAAGATAAAGCAGCCTTTTGTAGAAATAACTTTGCGCCGGACAGACGAGATACGCGCGGCGCATGTAGCCAGCGTATGGTGCTAATCCGTTCGCGAATTGGGAAATCTCCCTCATTTGCATATTTGCAGGGGAAATCAATAGGCGCGACTGATGCGCCAAGCGAAATTAAGCGCTGACGATACTCTGGCGTCGGAACGTTCCGCCGGTCGGAAATGGCCCGTTATTGGGCGCATCTAGTTTGGTGGGTACGGCCACATAGAAACGACGGCGCATCTTCACAGTTACGCGGCGCATATCGAATTACTCCAGCGCAAGTGTTGCTGAATCTGGCCCCAAGTACGTTTAGGTGCAAACTATACAGCACAAGTGCAGTAAATACCAAGTATGTTTATTTGCAAACTATACAGCACAAGTGCAGTAAACACCTGGTACGTTTAGGTGCAAACTATACAGCACAAGTGCAGTAAACACCAGGTAGGTTTAGGTGCAAACTATACAGCACAAGTGCAGTAAACTACAAGTAGGTTTAAGTGCAAACTATACAGCACAAGTGCAGTAAACACCAAGGGCCAGATCCACAATTACGACGGCGGATCTCCAGATCCGCCACCGTAATTTCAAATCTGCGCCGGCGTATCATTGTTTTGTATCCACAAAACAAGATACGCTGGTTTTCTGCGTAGACACGCTGTCCTCCGCCGTCGTCCTAAAGTGTCCTATTTACGCTCGACGCTAGGGGCGCTTCCACGTCGAATATGCAAATGAGGTAGATACGCCGATCCGCGTACGTACGTACGCCCGGCGCAGTGTTTTTACGTCGTTTGCGTAAGCGTAGGTCCAGCGTAAAGTTACCCCTGCTGTATAGAGGCGTACGTAATGTTAAGTATGGACGTCGGGCCAGTGTAGTTTTTTCCGTTGTTCACGTCGTTTGCGTAAACTGTTCGCGAATAGGGATTTGCGTAAGTTACATTCACGTCGTTTTCATTGATGTTTTGCGAGATTTTGTGCATGCGCACTGGGATACACGGCGCATGCGCAGTTAAAAAAAACGCCGTTTGCGTCATCCATGATTATAATAACACACGCCCCCCACTAGTAAATTTGAATTACACCTGTGTACGCCGGCCCATTTACACTACGCCGCCGTAAGTTACAACGGCATTTCTTTGTGGATAAGTATACGCCTCTGTATCTTACAGCGGCGTAGAGTAAATGGGACACGCCGTGCTGGCAGGGCAGGTATGTGGATCTGGCCCCAAGTATGTTTAGGTGCAAACTATACAGCACAAGTGCAGTAAACAACAAGTATGTTTAGGTGCAATCTATACAGCACAAGTGCAGTAAACATCAAGTGCGTTTAGGTGCAAACTATACAGCACAAGTGCAGTAAACTACAAGTAGGTTTAAGTGCAAATTACATCAAAAGTGCAGTACACACCAAGTAGGTTTAGGTGCAAACTATACAGCACAAGTGCAGTAAACACCAAGTATGTTTAGGTGCAAACTATACAGCACAAGTGCAGTAAACACCAAGTATGTTTAGGTGCAAACTATACAGCAAAAGTTTAGTATACACCAAGTAGGTTTAAGTGCAAACTATACAGCACAAGTGCAGTAAACTACAAGTAGGTTTAAGTGCAAACTATACAGCAAAAGTGCAGTATACACCAAGTAGGTTTAGGTGCAAACTATACAGCACAAGTGAAGTAAACACCTGGTACGTTTAGATGCAAACTATACATCACAAGTGCAGTAAACTACAAGTAGGTTTAAGTGCAAACTATACAGCAAAAGTGCAGTATACACCAAGTAGGTTTAGGTGCAAACTATACAGCACAAGTGCGGTAAACTACAAGTAGGTTTAAGTGCAAACTATACAGCACAAGTGCAGTAAACACCAAGTACGTTTAGGTGCAAACTATACAGCACAAGTGCAGTAAACTACAAGTAGGTTTAGGTGCAAACTTTACAGCACAAGTGCAGTAAACACCTGGTACATTTAGGTGCAAACTATACAGCACAAGTGCAGTCAACTACAGGTAGGTTTAAGTGCAAACTATACAGAAAAAGGGCAATACAACACGTTAGAACACTGCAGCTAGCACAATCAACTGCCTGACAAATAGGAATAGCTGATCTAGCTAAACTATACAGTATATAAATATATGTACAACATATACAATATGTTGTACAATATATGTACAACTCCTGGGATGTATATATATCCTATACACACTGTAAATTTAACTAAATTGACTAGCCTGCCTGCTCTATCTATCTATCTATCTATCTATCTATCTATCTAGTAAAAAAGACACTGGGGGTCATTTACCAAGCCTGTGCGCCATGACTCATGGTGCACAAGCAAGAGTAAAAGTGTTTTTGACATTTACTAAAGAGATACGCTGGCAGTGCAGTGTATTTCTTCATTTACTAAAATGCCTAGTGCGCCCAGGAGAGGGCGCATGGTGCGCCTGTATAGACCTGGCGCATGGCATTTAGAAATGTCAATTGCGGGGATTCGGGCGGGAGTTTATTAGGGGAGGGAGGGGGGTGATGCAGGGAGAGTGTAGTGACATGTGTTTGAATGTGTGTGGCGGGCCGAATTGAAAGTGAAAGTGACTTTTGAGAGCCGATCTCCGTGCGCTTGCAAAGTGCGCCTGAACCTCGGGAGGTTAATTTGCATACTGGGCATGCGCAGAGGGAAATTTAGGGGAATCCCGTGCGTTTCGTCAGTACACAGAGAAAATCTTGGTAAAAACTAAGCGGCGTAGCTGAAATTCCTGTGCGTGACGGGGCGCACGGGAATCTCTGAGCTGTTCTCAGCCTGCGCTGACAATGAAGGGGAACTCCGCGCCAAATTTCAAACTTGAAACCGGCGCGGGTTCCCCTCCAGGGGTACAGTAGGCTCTTCGGCTTGGTCCGAAACGTGAGGGGTTAAACCCACGCCAAAAACGGCATGGGGTTCCCCCCCAGATCCAGACCAAGCCCTCATCCCAGGCACGCAGTCTGGCCGGACAGGAATGGGGGTGGGGACGAGCGCCCCCCCCCCTCCTGAGCCGTACCAGACCGCATGCCCTCGACATGGGGGAGTGTGTGCTTTGAGGGAGGTGGGCATTGCCCCCCCACCCCAAAGCACTCTTGTCCCCATGTCGATAGGGACAAGAGCCTTTTCCCGACAACCCTGGCCATTGGTTGTCGGGGTATGCGGGCGGGAGCCAATCGGAATCTGGGAGCCACCTTTAATAAGGCAGCCCCCAGATTCCGGCCCCCCACCCTATGTGAATGAGTATGGGGTACATCGTACCCCTACCCATTCACCTGTTGGAAAAAGTGTAAAGTAAAAAACACACCACACAGAATAAAATATTTTATTAGTCAGCTCCGGGGGTCTTCCGCCGGGGCCCCCTTCACCACGAAGCTCCTTAGCTTATGGGGGAGGGCCGTGGGCTTCAACGTTTTCTGCCGGGGCCTCCTTCACCACGAAGCTCCTTTGCTTATGGGGGAGAGCCGCGTGCTTCCATGTCTTCTGCCTGGCACCTCCGCTGGGGTCAGGGCCTCTCTCCGCTGTCTTCCACCGCGGGGCGCCACCCGGCGGGCTTCTCCGGTGCCTTCCACTTCTGCCTGGCTCCTCCGCTGGAGCCAGGGCTTCTCTCCGCTGTCTTCTTCCATTCGATGTTGACACGACGAGGTCCGGCGCTGAAATGCCGACAGAGCGCTGGGCATCGACTTATATTGGCATAGGGCGTGGTCACCGGATGATGCCACCATGTGACCTTAACCCATTTGACATCACATTCCCATCATGCCCCGTGATGTCACATGGGTTAAGGTCACATGGTGGCATCACCCGGTGACCACGCCCTATGCCAATATAAGTCGGTGCGCACCGCTCTGTCGGCATTTCAGCACCGGACCTCGTTGCGTCAACCTTCGAATGGAAGAAGACAGCGGAGAGAAGCCCTGGCCCCAGCGGAGGAGCCAGGCAGAAGCGGAAGGCACCGGAGAAGCCCGCGGGTGGCGCCCCGCGGCGGAAGACAGCGACGAGAAGCCCTGGCCCCAGCGGAGGAGCCAGGCAGAAGCGGAAGGCACCGGAGCAGCCCACGGGTGTCGCCCCGCGGTGGAAGACAGCGGAGAGAAGCCCTGGCCCCAGGGCAGGTGCCAGGCAGAAGGGGGCCCCGGCGGAAGACAGCGGAGAGAAGCCCGGGGGGCTGAAGCACCCCCCGGCAGAAGACGGCTAGAACCCCCGGTTTTCTCCGCCATCTTCCGGTGGAAGACAGCAGAGAAGATCGGAGGTGTCGCCCCCCCCCCCGGCAGAAGACTGCTAGAAGCCCGGGGGGGGCTGGAGCACACCCAGCAGAAGACGGCTAGAAGCCCCGGGGGGGGGCAATACCCCCGGCTTTCTCCGCCATCTTCCGCCAGGCCCCCCCCCCCGAATATAAAAGAGCTTAACGGGGTGGGGGGCCCCGGTGGAAGACGACCGAGAAGATCGGAGGTCGCCCCCCCCCTGGCAGAAGACTGCTAGAAGCCCGGGGGGGTAGGTGCACCCCCCGGCAGAAAACAGAGGTGCGTGTGTCGCCCCCCGGCGGAAGACAGCTAGAAGCCCGGGGGGGCAGGCACACCCTCTGCAGAAAACGGCAATGCCCGGGTAATGCAATAGGGTAGTGGTGGTGGGCCCCGGCAGAAGACCTTCAGCTGACTAATAAATTAATTTTAAAATGTGTGGTGTATTTTTTTACTTACAGTTTTTCCCTCAGGTGAATGGGTAGGGGTACGATGTACTCCATATTCATTCACATAGGGTGGGGGGCCAGAATCTGGGGGCCACCTTATTAAAGGGGGCTCTCAGATTCTGATAAGCCCCCGTCCGCATACCCCGACAACCAACGGCCAGGGTTGTCGGGAAGAGTGCTTTGGGGTGGGGGGGGGCAAGGAAAAAAATGTGTCAAGTGTAAAAAAAGACAAGAGCCGGTTTTTGACAAGTCTTTTATTAATATCTTCTTTCTTCTTCCATCTTCTTCTTTTCTTCTTTCCTTCGGGTTTCTTCCTCTATCTTCTGATTAAGCCGGTTAGCCAAGACCTTAGCCAAAATGTTAACGTCTACTTGAAGGAGAGAAATGGGGCGATAGGATTCTGGGTACCCAGGATCTTTTCCCGGTTTTGGAATGAGAATCATAGTCGGCTCCTTCATAGAGGGAGGGAGTGTAAACGTCTCAAATAGGTGATTGTATAGGGCCAATAGCTTGGGGACCAGGACCTCACTATATTGTGAGTAGAATTCAATTGGAAGGCCGTCAGAGCCTGGAGAGTTAGATCTAGCGAACCCGGCAACAGCATTCGCTATCTCCTCCGTGGAGAGAGGAGCCTCCAGAAGCTCCACTTGGGTATTAGTTAATTGGGGAAACACAAGGTCCTCGAGAAAAGAGTCCATTGGGCCCTCGTCCGGTGGGCTCTTGGACGTGTATAGCTCAGCAAAAAAAAAAATCCCGAAACATGGAGGATACCCTAAGCGGATCCGTAACCTGGAGGCCATCAGAGCCGTGTAGGGAAATTATCACTGGGGGCCTATCTTCGCTATGTACCAAATAGGCTAAAAGCTTACCAGCCTTCTCCCCGTGCTAAAACAGTCTCTGGCGAGTGAAAAATAACTTCTGTCTGGTTTTTCCATATTGGAGCTGAGAGACTACCCTAGTTTGCATTTTAAGGGCAGTAGCCCCTTCAGGAGTGGGGTTGGTCGCAAACTCTTGTTCCGCATGGGACAACTCTGTCACCGCCTCATCAAAAGCACCTGCCGAGTCTGCTTTTATCCTGTTTATACATGCAGTTAGAGACATGCGTGCATGGAGTTTGAAGGACTCTCAGATCGTCGCCACTGGCGCGGACTGATCGTTCTCTCTGAAATATACCCGCCATTCCGTGAGGAGCTCATCATCCTCAGGCAACAGTGTAAGCCAAAATGGATTCAAACGCCATGCTCGCTGTGGCTTATCCACAGGAACCCCCAGGGTGATCCAGTAGGGGCTGTGACCCGACAACAGCCTGGGGGAGAAGGCAGCCTCCCCCAGCCTTGATGTGAGACCCTGTGACATAAGGATCAAATCAATTCTAGACATGGAGTTATAAGTAGAGGAGAAGCAGGAAAATTACTTTTTATCAGGATACTTATGCCGCCATGTGTCCGTTAGATGAAAAGAGGTGATTAGTCGGGAGAATTTAGAGTCCCCCGCCATCCCCGCATTGGGATTTGCGAGCTGGAGCCTTTGCAGGTAAGGGTCCATTGTGGTGTTGAAATCCCCCAGCCAAACCACTTGGATCGAGGGATGTTGCACCATTAAATGCAAGTCCCTCAAGCACCATAGAAATGGAGAAAGGGGGCGGGACATAGAAGGCCAGAATAAGGAAGGGCTCCCCGTATAATTTGGCAGAAAGGAACACGAAACGGCCCTGTGGGTCTGTGGAGACCTCACAAAATTCAAAATGGACTGATTTAGCGACAAGTATAGAAACCCCCCTTGCATGGGTCGTGTAGGTCGAATGAAATGTCCACCCCACCCATGGTCGGCGAAGTGCCATCTGCAGTCTCCCCTCTACATGCGTCTCAACCAATACCACTATATCAGCACGCTGTTTCTTAAGAAAAGCAAAAACTGCTGAGCGCTTCACTTTTTCACGAAGACCCCTGACATTCCAGGTTAGGAATTTCAAAGACGCTATGGAGCTCTGCGTGAAAAATAGTACACCCCCCGGGACAGTCCTGTCTCATCCCATCGGCCCGACACAACCAACAGGAATGGCGGGAGTCCAGGACTCCTGTATATGACAGGTGACAGTATGAATGTATGCTGTAATACCCAGTTCCAGAAAATATCGCGTATATGGTTACACAATGAATAAACTACCCCTATCATCAACCTGCCCTGCACCTTCAACAACTGATGCAAGCTTCATCCCTGAACAATTCGAACATTTCAAACATCAGAAAGTAAAACATTGGTACTTAGTAGGAGTGAAAAATCAGAACAAAAACAAAAATCATCAAACGGAGCCACCAAGGTAGGTAACAGGAGTATGACAAGTCCCATAATACACCGAAACTATGGTGTTCTGTTCTGTGGTGGCTCCATGCAACAGAAGCATTTTCCCTAGTGCCAAATGGAGGAAAGTCTTGCTGCACTATGCACATGTTAGGTAGGACTAGTGCAAACCTGAGGCTCCGGCCTCCGTTACAATATGGTGGTAACTTAATACCCAGGAGGAGTACAGAAAACGGGAGGAGGGGGAAAAAAAGGGAAGAGAAAGCAGGGGGGGAAAAAAGGTGGAGAAAAGGGGTCAAGAGAGGGAGAAATGGAAAAAAGAAACTGTGCCGATCAAAAAACAAAACTCCAGGTTCCCCTCCCCCCGAGTAAAATTCCATTTGGACTCTCGAAGCAATATAGGCCCATCTCGAGCTTCCATATAGGCAAGCATCATCGAAAAGTTTTATGATGCAGTTGTAATATCAGACCGGACTACTCTAGCACATAATTAATTTCCCCGTATGGCTGCAGCGGTAACTCAGATATGACCACTAGTTCACTCTCAGATTCACAGAAAGTTTAGGGTTAAATCATCATGCCCACTGAGTACAGAATCTGCGGTCTGGTAAAGGCCTAGCCTATTGAGTCATAAGCCGGAGTTTAAAGTAATAAATTCAGACACATACAAAATCAAGGAAGTCTCCGCCATGCACAGATCTAGATATTGCAGGGTTGGACAGAGTTAATAAACGGAAATTACTATGGTATAATGTTGCTGCACATTAGCCTAGAAACAGTTTAAAGAGATACTAGTATAGCACAGGTTAGTGAACTGAGGAGGTACGGGCTGGAAATCATAAGGCTATACTTATGAATGGAAGTCCATCAGGAGAGAAATACTTGCGGTTAGGCAGTCATCTGTGGGAAGTTCAGGGGGAAGAGCAGGTAGCAGTCTTCATCCAAGGGAGGTGCTCGAGGACTTGCAGGGTTGGTGGTTGGGAGAGCTGGAAGCCTGGGTTATGCAGCCTGCGTTGATCCAGCCTTGGCCTGGGTGTAGGTCTCAGGGGGTAACGTCCGTCTGAGGATTCCTCTTGGGTGTTTGCTGGGGTGCAGCAGGACGGTGGGTGTCTGTGCACAATAACAGAACACTCAGCCGTCATCTCCGGAGGTTTAAATACCCGGAACTCGCGGGCAAAAGGAAAGTGTGCTCGGCGCACTTCCGCGTTCCAAGCTGGAACGCAAACTCCGCGCACCGGAAGTGACGCGGAGCTATGTGAAGACGGAGCGCAGCCGTTTGTTATGGAAACGGCTGCGCTAGAGGGGTGAAAATAGGGATTCCTATTACAGCAGTGGGCTAGGGGGCAGAAGACTGTGAACTAGCCAAAAGAGCAGACTTGGGTAGAGGCCGGGTAAAGAATAAAAGTCAAATAAAGAAAGTATATGGCCCTCTTCCCTGTGGGTGCAGGAACAAAACAAGTAAAGTGTATGGTCAGATTGGCGCTTAAACATATCGCACAGTATTGGGTAGCCACACACGTGGCAAAGGAGCTAGCCAAGGGTTGGGGAGAAGTGACAATAGCTGTACTCACAATAGTGTCAGTCTGCATTCTCAGGTACAACGCGACGTTCCAGCTAGGCGATCACTTTCTTGGGGTCTTCAAAGAAATACGCTCGCCCCTCGTGTTCCACCCTGAGGCGTGCGGGGAAATGCATGGCGTACTTGAGGTGTTGAATGCGCAGCCTGCGCTTGGCCTCCATGAATCCCTGACGACGGCGTTGGACCTCAGCAGAGAAATCCAGAAATATAGCAATTTTAACATTCCCCAACGGTATCTTGCCCTTTTCTCTAGCCAGTCTCAGGGCTGCATCCCTGTCTTTATAATTAAGGAGTTTGGCTATAAAGGTGCGAGGAGGAACTCCCTGTGGCAGTGGTTTTGCAGGCATGCGGTGAGCCCTCTCTACTGTCAGCAAGGGCGAGAAGGCCTCCCTGCCGTAGGTAGTGACAAGCAGCTGGTCAAGAAATGTAGTAGGGTCTTTACCCTCTGCATCCTCAGGCAGATCAATAAAACGTAGATTACACCTCCTTAATCTATTCTATATGTCGTCTTGCTTGGTAAATAGCTGATGAATCTGGCACTGCATGTGGTCTGTGCTTTCCTGGAGGGAACAGCATCCTCCACAGTGCTTATCCTGGTCTCCGCATTTTTGACCAGATCCCGGAGTTTGTGCAGGTCCTGTCTGATCAGGGAGATATCCACCTTAACCTCCTCGATCTGGGCCATCAGTGAAGTACGGCAGAGAGTAATTGCTTCTAGTAGCCTGTCAGTATCCCCCGCTCTCCCTGAGGTGCCATCTTCATCTCCGTTCTCCTTGTCCTGGCGGCGGTATTGATCTAGCTTTGCCACGGCCGCAGACTTCTGGCTTTTCGGTGGGCACATACTTCTGGTGGTCCCAGGCTATGAGAGAGTCGAGTCAGGATGGAAGGGGTCTGTCAGTATTAACAGAATCCTGTTGTATAAGGAGTAATGGATGGAGCTCCTCGTGAATGCGTCCTACTCCATGCAGTGTCAGGCCACGCCCCCTCTCTCTCTCTCCTTAGGACTGATCTTTTCATTACACCCCTGCGCAACACAGTACACAAGGCTGCTCAGCAGGCGGCCTTTTATAGTGTGGGGCGTGTGCTAAAGCCCTGAGCCATAATTGGCCAAAGCCCTCTCCGTTTTTTGATTGGCCAAGCATGCGGGTCATAGTGCATGCTTGGCCAATGATCAGCGCACAATGCCGCAGTGAATTTTGGGCCGTGACGCGAATTTGGCGCGAACGACCCGTTTTGTTCGAATTTAGATGAACAATCAAGCAGCCCATGTTCGATTCGAACATGGGTTTGAGTCTAACGCGAAGCTCATCCCCAGTCAAGTTACCACAACAACATTATTATCTTGTATTTTTTAACCTCAAGGAGGTTGGTGGTTGGTCCTTGTTAATTTGACATTGTATTTTTGAAATGTATCTGCCTACTTACAAACAAACTGTCCTTTTTAAGAAAAACACAATAGGCATGTATTTGCAGAAAAAAATATCAATTTATTCTGGCTCATAACAAAATAAAGAGGAAGGCAATGATGGAGAAACTGCTGGAATTTGCGAAGCCTTTGTACCCCGTGGCAGACATCAACTATTTGAAAACCAAAATTGGTAGCCTGAGAAGTCCATATAATAGGGAGCACAATCTGGTCCAGGACTCCAAGAGATCAGGAACAGCAGCAGATGATATTAATGTCCCCAGTCTGTGGTACTACAAAAGCCTGCAACTTCTGTCAGACCAGACTGAACCCGGGCCATCACTTTCTTGTCTTTTTTACTGCCTTCCCTGCAGCCTTCCCTATAGCCCTCCCTCCAGCTTTCCCCACACGCTTCCTTGGAGGCTGTGGCTCTGGAGGTGGAGTTGTGGCAGGAGGAGGAGGAGGATAGGCAAGCTCACATAAGTGCATTGTTGGTGTCAGTTGGCCCCTCATCCCCTTATTAAGGGCCATAAAAATAATTTCCTCACACAAGAGGCGTTGGCCCTCCTCCATTTTCTGCATTTTAGCAGCCACCAAGCAGCCATAGGACTCTTCTACGACGGGGGATGGGATGGTTCTCAGGGCTGCATTAGCCTCCCTAATGAGGCCCAGTGCTGCCTCCTCCAAGTTTCTCCCTTTTCTGGCCCTTTTTGTTGAAAGTCGGAGGGGAGGCACCTGGGATTCTGTGAGGCTACTGGGCCCCGCCAACTCCTGGCTGCCACTTACCCCCGCCTCCTCTCCTCCTGGCTGCCACATTCCAGAGCCTAGTCCTGGCTGAGGTCTTTCTGTGTATAAGAAAGGGACATCGTTTTTGTTTTTGGTTCATCAATCACACACAATTTTCAGCTCATGGCTGTTACAAATTGAATGTTAATAAGTAGAAAAGACTCTCATTCTGACCCCAGCAGTTTTCATTCTTGTCCCCATCATTTTTGGCCACTACTGTCTATTGATACTTAAAACAATTTTTGTTATAAGTGATAAATTAATGATTTAATGATTTAACATATAGTTAACATCATTAATGTTAGTACAATAAATATCTAGAAAGATGCTATACCTGGCTCAAGCTGGGCACCTCCACTTCTTCCTGGCTGGAAGGCCCGGGTTGGTCCTTGGAAACCTCAGCTGGGGTTGAGGGAAGGGTGGAAGGAAGGGGGAAGGAAGTGGTTCCCTAACTTCAATCTGGTCTTCCAGAAAACACATTCTGTTGTAGAACCACAGACTGGGTACATACACGTCTTCTGCTGCTGCTCCTGATTTGAGGAAATCTGGGACCTTATTATGCTCCTTCTTATATGTACTTCTCAAGCTACCAATTTTGGCATTTAAAAAGGGGATGTCTGCGTTGGGTACATGTGGCTTCACAAATTCCAGCAGTTTCTCTATCGCTGCCTTTCTAGCTGTTTTTTTTTTTTATAAAGAGTGTTTGACATGTCACAAATTGCTATGCTCCCTGTACAAATCTATGAACTGGCCCATGAAATCAGGGTCCTTAAATTTGTTTATTTCTCTGCAAGACAAAACACAAGACAAAAACCCTAATGTCAGGCTAAACTCTCCATATCTTATCCCAATATAGGCCTCAATCTAGAAGCAGTATAGGCCACTGATGCCCCAAGTTAAAATGTTACCTTCGTTCTCACGATCAGCGCATCCGTTACTCCCTCCTTCGCTCACAGATCATAGTTACGACATAAACATGTTAGCTTTATATACACTGCGCATGCGTGAAACTCTGCACACGTCGCCTGCGCCTGACGTTCTTTCTAGTATATTTCCCACCTCTTCTCTTTGGTCGCAGTGGGAAAGGAACATGGCACAGCAGGTGCGTGATAATAGCACTAACAAGGAGGAAAGACCGGAGCCAGAAACGTCCCGATCCAAGAGGAGATATATGGCCTCAAATATGTCCTTTGTAGAGATGGTGGACATCTTGAAGAGGACCGACTATGATGGGAAGTATGGACCGTACCCCAACAAAAATGTGAGAAAGGCCAAGATCATGAGTAAAGTTGTGAGAAGTCTGCACAGGAATTTTGGGGTACAACGATCCAAGGAGCAATTGAGGGAGCATGATCAGTACAGAAGGATCAGGAAACTGCTTCTAAATAGTAAGTATTTGTCCTGTGTTCCTATTATTATTATTATTACTTGCATGTTGCTCCATGTGCTTTTCTTTACTGTTGTACAGTTTAAAAAATTACATCTTTCAGGTTCGTGGGCACAGTAATTGGTCGTAGTAAACATCGTTTGTTCACCCACTAATACAATGTTTTTGGCAGATACAGGTTAACTACATTTGGTTATGCCTATTTGTATTAAAATAAG
This sequence comes from Rana kukunoris, assembly GCA_029574335.1. Lineage (NCBI taxonomy): Eukaryota > Metazoa > Chordata > Amphibia > Anura > Ranidae > Rana > Rana kukunoris. The sequence continues at coordinate 91,511,583 of CM056054.1, forward strand.
TTTAGTACATTGTTGTCTAGATGTGTTTGTAACTAGAATAAAATGCAAACTTGATTTAGTGTATAGGAGAGGACACTCAACAGCTGTTTACACATCTGGACTCAGGAGCACTAGTGTGGGACACCAGAACAACCTTTTTAGGGTGTCCCACACAGATGCTCCAGTCGATATTTGGTGTGTCTCCATGTGTAAAACTTGTCCAAAAAAGGTAAGTATTCCAGCTTTGGTAAGGGAAAAAATCATGTCTTCAGTTTAGAACTCTGCCAAAACAGACAATTGTACCGCACTTCCAAGCAATGTTTCATATTCCTATTTGTGGCCTTAAATATTTGTGTGCTATGTATACCTTTTGTTTCATTCACATAGGGGAGAAAAGACTCGGAAAATATAAGGGCACCAGGAACCCTATGCCTCCTAAAGAAGGGGAACACCAGAACCTGAAGATGTGGAGGGAGGAGAGGTGTATGGAGTGGGCGAAATAGTGACCACAACAGGTCAGTGTCTGACACTACAGCTTCAGGTAATACATGCATGCCTGCATATTTATAATACAAGTTGTGTTTTACAAATTTTAGGAAGTAGAATCTCATTTCACTAGTGTAAGTGCACAAATCCTCATCTAGGACATATTGGTGTGCAATTGGGATTTACACCTGATCAAGCAAAAGTCGCATGACAAGTCATACCCCATGATTTCCAATGAGTACCGTTCATATCTGTGCAACTTCAAGTCGCAGCAACTTCAAAGTAGTCCCTGCACTACATTGGTCCCACTTTGATAGACCTCAAAAATACACAGGCATTGCTTCAAGTCAATATGTAAAGCAAGATAAATTGCGCAAAAAATTATATTATAGTATATCAAACAACTACAAATGAGGGTAAGGGCATACTAGATATATATAAATACTGTGCATAAACCACTAGAGGTGGATTCAATGTTCAATGTTGTGTAGTTGTCACAAATGTGCACAGTCCACCAATAGGATCCAAGTTCATATAATAGAAGACTCCCAGGTGAGAATGATGAAAGTACACTCTGGACACAGTGCTAAAGATAGAACCTCCACCACACGTATATATATGGCCTCTTAGCAGATAAGAGAAAAAAAACAGCATTCAAGGGTAAACGTGATATCCTGAGAGGGCTCTCGGTCTCAGTCACCTGGATGAAGACAATCTCCTCACACACTCAATGTGCATCAAAGTATGTACAGGAGACAACAAAGGCTCACATAGTGTGAATCGTTCATTTAATAGAAAAGATAAAAAAGTATGCACTTACAATGGATCTTGTAGTATAAGCATCAAACAGACATGTAGCCGGCCAGCTAACACACACAGCCCGTATCTTCCGGGTAAGGATCGTATGCGCGGTGATGTCAGCACGTTGCCTCCCTACGTTTCGTCACTAATGGGACGTGTTCACGGGATACAGGCGGCATGCTGAATCACCGCATTTGTAGACCTGACGTGGAGCGCTGCCTCGATGTGAGTAACACCAAGCTCTCTGCCCGCCATCTTAGAAATTGGAATCGGCATATCGACTATGACAGTAGTTGATCCGCCAATACACAGACTTGCCAATCGTTCAAAATAACCTTAAAATATTTGTAACCTACCGGCAATGCGCTCAGTAAGTAAATAGTATAATTAAAAAATAAATATTGTATGGATAAGATGCCAACCAGCATCTAGTCATTCCTTATACAGGGAGACCAGGCAGGGGCCACAATATAAAAAACAACACATCTCGCAGCTAAGTGGAGCTCACATCGAGCTTGCTTCTCACTTTCAAATATAACAAGTAATAATAATAACTACCGGCTGATGAAAACGGATACTCCTAATACTAAACAGTTAATATTTAAAGACAAAAATTACAGGTTACAAAAAACATGTAAAAAAACATAAAAGTACAATATACAGATAAAAACGCACAATATTAAAAAGTACTTTTTTTATCAAAATTTGAACATAGAGAACCCAACTCATTTCTATTCCCTCATCTCAGTAAACATTTAAATCATTACGAATTGGCTATAAAGCAATTTACATCTACCTCTATGTTCAGCCCCAAAGGCGTAAAACATTTTTATTTGTACACCCAAGACATTTCCAATTTGGAAATGGTTCTTACTAAATGGCTACCCCTCCAATGGGGACAAAATGTATTAATGCCTAAAAAGATTATTGCTTCAAGTCGCAGCAAAAAATTGTGGTAAAATCGTCGCAAAATTGCACGACTTTGGGGTTGCAATAGTGGAAACAGACCCTAAGGCAGTTGTTGTTAAAAAATGTCCCACAATAACAGAAGCAGACTAGCCAATGCCTGGCTACATCTTTATACAGGTTAGACAAAATAGGTAGGGGGAGAATACAATTTTAAAAATAGTTTTAGTTAGGCTTTTCTTCTGTTTTAAAATAGAGCTAATTCCAAAACTTTTATTTAAATTTGGGTGGAGTAAGGAAAGCCACTGACAGTTTATTTAGTTATTTATGTTTTGCAATCTGTGTCCCATTGGGGAGATTTCCTTTCACTTACTGTCCCATTGCCAAATCAGGAAGCAAAAGGAAATCTATCCAAATTGAGGGAATCCCTGGTTCTCATTGGATAATTTCCCCTCTATTCCTGTTCTGGTAACAATTAAAAAATTTGGGATTTTCTTTCACTTTTATTTTCAGTAATAATGGTCACCAGGACAAACAGACAAACGGCCCACTGATAGGGATTTATTTTTGTCTCTCCACTGATTATCCTGAGGCGTTTGTACTGGTGGTGACCTTCAGACCAGACCCCTCAAGACAGTAAGCCTTCCTCAGTACAAACCCCTCAGGACAGTCACCCTCCAGGCCAGACCCCTCTGGACAGTCAACCTTCCTCAATACAAACCCCTCAGGACAGTCATTGGAGGGTGAATTTCCTGAGGGGTTTGTACTTGTGGGGGGGGGGGGGCTCTATACTGATGGGTGACTGTCCTGAGGGGTCCGTACTGAAAAAGGGTGATTGTCCTGAGAAGGCTGTACTGGAGAGGGGTGGCTGTTCTAAGGGATGTGTACTTGGGAGGGGTGACCTATGGGGTCTGTACTGAGGAGGGGGGCTCTGTCCTAGGAAGCGGTGACTACCCTGAGAAGTCTGTACTGGGGGGGTGACTGTCCTGAGGGGTTTGTACTTGGTAGGGGGGTCTGCACTGAGGGGTGACTATCCTAAAGGTGTCTGTACTGGGAAAGGATGACTGTCCTGATGAGTCTGTAATGGAGAGGGTTTTTTGTTCTGAGGGATTTGCACTGGGGAGGGGGGTCTGTCCTGAGTGGTTTGTACTGGGGAGGGTGTCTGTCCTGAGGGGTTTGTACTGGAGAGGGGTGACAATTGAGGGGTTTATGTCTGTCAAATTGCTTCCCGAAGTCGGACTGCATTGCTGGGTTGAAATCGTGTGAGTTTAGCTGAACTTGCATGATTTAAAACCAGCTCCAATGTGAACCTAGGCTTAAGAAGTAGTTCATGTATTACTTTTTTAGGACTTTAACACAATTTCACTGCCATAGACCCAAATGTAAGCTGCAAATCATACCTGTGTCTATATCGGCACGAGTTGACCCTGAAAATATTAAATAATTGAATGTTAAACATTAACCCTTTGCTAGTTAAACTTTTTTTCATAAGATCACTGTTCCTTCCTGTGACATGGACAGCCCCTCTCACTGAAGTAGCACTGAAGTTGTAATAAATCACTACAAATCTCACAGAAGTATTCCTGAAGTAGCGCTGAAATAGTATAAGGCTCTGTTTCCACTACTGCGAGTTGTTGTGCGACTTGACATATGTGAAGTCATATGACAAGTCAAAATCCATGTATTTCATGTGGTCCCTGTTCCAATTGGTGGGATTCAAGGCGCAGTGGCTCCCAAAATTTTCTTTGCACTACTGTGTTCCGTCTTCGCTGCGACTTATTCTCTATTGAAAGTAATTAAACCGCAATGCAGTCGCATTTACATATTTGACACCGCGATTTTGTTGCGACTTCCACGGAAGTCTGCAGAAGCACATGATTTCTGCTCCTCCCAAATACATCACTTCCTATATAGATGTATGTGAGTGTGGAAGCCAGTAGGAAGCATGCCATGGGCTAAGAAAGAACAAGCGTCAAGTTCATGAAAATGAAGAAATCATTCGGCTTGTCAGACAACGTCCGGCAATATATGACCTCAGAGATCCATGTTACAAAGATCATGTAAAGAAGGAGGTAGCATGGTTGGAGGTGGCTTGCATATATATAGGCCCCAGGCGTCACTCCACACAAACAGGAGTTTGGGGGTTCTCTATATCATATCTCTCTCACATAAAGAAAGGCATTGAGCTACTGAGCTTGGACGCATTACAACACTCAGTCTCAATGGCCCACCTCTGAATTATGTGAAGCCCACACACGATCGTTTTAAATGAAATTTTTTTAAAACGTTGTTTTAACATGTCGAAAAATGATCGTGTGTACGCGGCATAATAGTTACATATGAGAGGCAATTATAGCTCAGGTACACTTAGGAAATAGGAGTTGTTATGACAACTAATAATCGCATATGAGACGCAAATATAGCTCAGGTAATTTGAGAGTACCCGTAGTAAATAGGAGTTGTAGGGACAACTGATAGTTGCATATAAGAGGCACATATAGCTCAGGTAATTTGAGTGTAGATGTCCCTTTAAAATATTCCTTAGCAAATTATCATAGGCACAACAGTCTATCCAAAGTATTACGTTAATAGCCAAAAGCCATAATACTGTAAATAACAGCAATTGTACTCGGAGTCTCAGGTAATCGTGCTAGTGAAAGGGTCTGAGGGGAAAACGTGGAACTTGATCTGAGGTGGGAAAGTGACCTGAGGTGTGCCGGGGTCACGTGGTCAGTATGCCTAAAAGGGGGCATACCCATGTAGAAGTAAAAGAAGAAATAGCAATAAAAAAGGGGATGGGTGGGTGGGACACAAGAAACACAGACGCCCAGAAGGAGGATGGAGGGTGGGTTTAAATACCTCCCGACTCCTCCTACAAACCCAGGCTGACCTACGGTCAGCCTTTCACTTGTACTCGGAGTCTCAGGTAATCGTGCTAGTGAAAGGGTCTGAGGGGAAAACGTGGAACTTGATCTGAGGTGGGAAAGTGACCTGAGGTGTGCCGGGGTCACGTGGTCAGTATGCCTAAAAGGGGGCAAAAATAAACCAGTAGGATGAGCTAGCAAAGCGATTGAAATGAAAGTAACTGTATGCAACCACAAGCCCCCCCGCAAGGATGCCTGTGACAGACATGTGGAACTGGGAAATGTCTGGAAAAGAGAGCTGACTACCGCCAGTCTAACTCCTCAACAACGAAAATACAGACCCCTAGACGAATGGCAGCAGAACTGTACCTGTACTGAAAGCATGGCCCGGAGTGAATATGACGTGCTTCAGGGAATGGCTACGTGTCATCCCCTGAGCCAGCAGAGAAGGGAGTACTAGGGAAAGTGGCCTATCCCTGTGTACATACGCAAAAGTCTGGAGCCCATACTGTCCTGGGCCCTGCTTGAACCCGTTGAGCTGAAAGTGGCAAAAGAAAACAAACGCAAGTAGGAACTGAATGTCTGTGAGAAAAGTACCCAGGATACCGAGATAGAACCGCCTGGGATATCCCAGGCCGAGTCAAGAGCTTCTAGGCTGCATTGCAAAGGACTTGAAGATCAAGCTTGGTCTGTAACAAAATAGAAGGCCGTATGGGGGATATACAAGGAGGGCATGCTACCAAGTACGGAAACCGTAACCGGAGGACGGATGGTGGCAAAATCTGCGATATCTGCTGCCCGTGACATGAAATCTGCAAAGAAGAACAACATCGTTAAAGCACATAACCAACAAACCCCAACTTACTTTAGGAAAAGGAAAATCCCTACCTTCCCTTGCCCCTACCTACGCTGGTGGTCGTGACTAACACATGCAGTAACGTAGAACAGGAATAAATACGTAGCACAAGACTGAAAACGTGTCAGTCTCAAGAAACTAGCGAGGCTGAGCAACTTGAGGCAAAACAGGCCAATTAAAAATGTAACACTCAAGCCTATGAACCTGAAGACGTGTCAGGCATGTCATGTAAGTAGCAAGATGATATAACGTATGAAACCCGTGAGAAGCGGATGAGGGGACTTGCCACCGAACAAGCCAATTAGAAACGAACATCTCAATCCGACAGTACCCGTAAACGTGACAGGTAACCTGCAGTGGAGAGTAGCCATGAACTAACGTGAGGATATGAATGTGACATGTATGCACAGACTATGAATGAAATGTGGAAGTGTAGGACTACTGCGGCTGGACTGACAGACAGAGTGACAACCCATGAATTGCAAAGGCCGAGCAACCTGAGGCGTAGCAGGCAAATTACAAACGTACACTCAGGCCTGATGAACCTGAAGACGTGTCAGGTCATAGTATGAGAGATGAAATGTCAAGATGCATGAAACGTATGAGAAACGGATGAGAAGACTTGCCACCGCACAGGCCGATTAAAAAACGGTCATCTCAATCCGTAAACCACCCATATACGTGATGGGTGACCCCCCCCCCCCCCCGCGGTGAAACGCCATGAACCTAAATTAAACCTACCCAAAGCTACCAACTAGACAACATCCCAACTGAACCCTGCATGAGAACGTAAAGTTGCCTAAAACGTACACACCCGAGAACATGAATAGCATGGGAAACAAAATATGAGAAACGTAAATACCTAAGAACATAAAAAAAACAAAAAAAACATGAGAAACTTAATGGTATGAAAAGCGTAATCGTATGAGAACATAAGAACGTAAATGCATGAAAAGCGTAATCGTATGAGAACATAAGAACGTAAAAGCATGAAAATCGCATGAGAACATGAGAACCGTAATTGCATCATGACTGAACCTGTATGAGAAACGTAAACACCTGAGAACGTGAATGGCGTAAGAACCGCAACGAAAAACGGAAGTAGAAACGTGAAATTGCCTGAGAAATGGAAAAACATAGACATGAATTGCATGGAAGTAACTGCATGAGCAACGTGAGTCGCACGAGAACGTGAGTCGCACGAGAACGTGAGTCACACGAGAACGTGAGTCGCATGAGAAACTACCATGAGAAACGTAATCGCATGAGCAACGTAATCGCATGAGAAACAACTACCATGTGAACATAATCGCATTAGAAATGTAATCGCATGAGAAACGTAACCGCATGAGAACTACCATAAGAAAGTAAACTGTCTGAAATCCTACCATGAGAAACGTAAACGCCTGAGATCCTACCATGAGAAACGTAATCGCATGAGAAACGTAATCGCATGAGAAACGTAAACGCATGAGAAATGTAAACGCATGAGAAACGTAATCACACGAGAACTACCATGAGAAACGTAACTGCCTGAAATCATACCATGAGAAACATAATCGCATGAAAACTACCATGAGAAACGTAACTGCATGAGATCCTACCATGAGAAACGTAAACGCATGAGAAACTGCCATGAGAAACGTAATCGCACGAGAAACGTAATCGCATGAGAACTACCATGAGAAACGTAACTGCATGAGATCCTACCATGAGAAACGTAATCGCACGAGAAACATGATCGCACAAGAATCTACCATGAGAAACGTAATCGCACAAGAATCTACCATGAGAAACGTAATCGCGTGAGAAACTACCATGCGCACATAATCGCATGAGAAACTACCATGAGAAACATAACTACATGAGATCCTACCATGAGAAACGTAATCGCACGAGAAACGTAATCGCATGAGAAACTACCATGCGCACATAATCGCATGAGAAACTACCATGAGAAACATAACTACATGAGATCCTACCATGAGAAACGTAATCGCACGAGAAACGTAATCTCACGAGAAACGTAATCGCATGAGAAACGTAATCGCATGCGCACATAATCGCATGAGAAACTACCATGAGAAACATAACTACATGAGATCCTACCATGAGAAACGTAATCGCACGAGAAACGTAATCGCATGAGAAACTACCATGTGCACGTAATCGCATGAGAATCTACCATGAGAAACGTAATCGCACGAGAAACGTAATCGCATGAGAAACTACCATGAGAAATGTGATTGCATGAGAAACTACCATGCGCACATAATCGCATGAGAAACTACCATGAGAAACATAACTGCATGAGATCCTGCCATGAGAAACGTAATCGCACGAGAAACGAAATCGCATGAGAAACTACCATGTGCACGTAAACGCATGAGAATCTACCATGAGAAACGTAATCGCATGAGAAACATAATCGCATGAGAAACTACCATGTGCACGTAAACGCATAAGAATCTACCATGAGAAACGTAACCGCATGAGAAACGTAATCGCATGAGAAACGTAAACGCATGAGAAACGTAAACGCATGAGAATCTACCATGAGAAACGCAACCGCATGAGAAACTACCATATGCACGTAATCGCATGAGAATATACCATGAGAAACGTAATCGCATGAGAACCTACCATGAGAAACGTAATCGCATGAGAAATGTAATCGCATGAGAAACGTAATCGCATGAGAAACGTAATCGCATGAGAAACGTAATCGCATGAGAACTACCACGAAAAACATAACTGCCTGAAATCCTACCATGAGAAACGTAATCTGCATGAGAAATGTAATCACATGAGAAATGTAATCGCATGAGATACGTAATCACATGAGAAATGTAATCACATGAGAACTACCATGAGAAACATAACTGCCTGAAATCCTACCATGAGAAATGTAATTGCATGAGATCCTACCATGAGAAACGTAATCGCATGAGAAACGTGACTGCATGAGAAACGTCATCACATGAGAAACTACCAAGAGAAACGTAGTCGCATGAGTAACAGTCGCATGAGAACCTACCATGAGAAACAAAATCGCATGAAAATAAGGTAATCGCATGAGAAATTACCATGAGAAGCATAATCGCATGAGAAAGATAATCGCATGAAAACATGAATAGCCCGGGCAACGTGAAATGAACAGCATACCGTATCTAACTGAAAACATACTCTCACTGAGCACACACACTCCAACAGAGACCTGAGACAGGGGAAGATGCGTGACATATGACACATGGACAGCAGTGAAACAGTGCTGAACATGTAGCCAGGAATATGTATAAGCCGAATATGTAGTATACAGAGAATATGGGCTGAACATGTATGACTATATGTATATGAGCTGCAAGTGGTACCCTGCAAGTTCCAGAGCTGGCAGGCACAGAACCCACCCCTCCCCCCTGATGTCATGTGGAGTGGACCCTGCTCTGCCCCCCCCCCCGCCTCCTAAGTAACACCGTGCTGCCCCCATCCGTACTCCACCCGACGGGGGAATCCCCACAACCATGCCAAGCCCCACCTTCCCCCCAGCTACAAGCAACCTCCGCTTCCACCACAGAGAGAACCAACTCCCTCCGGATGCCAAACCTGAGAACGAGCAGGTGCCCCTGTGCAAGCCCCGAAAATGTAACTGCGGGTGGAGTGAGCCCCCGAACCGCGAGGAGGAAGGAGGCGACTCCCACTCTGCTGCGTCCAGAAGCAGACCTCCCATGATGCGGCCATCAGATGCATGTGTGACACGTGAAGCCCAAAACATCCCCCCATGAAAGGTTCCCAGCTAGCATGTGGCGCCGAGAGCGGGTGACGTCATCAAAGTGCGACTTAACACACAGGCTGTGACTGAAGTGTGCTAAGGTAATAAGTGAATGAAAGCAATACTTAGCTGAGCCTGTACACAGTATGTGCCGTCGCCGGAGGGGAGGCCGCCTGCCTGACTCCTGACCTGTACTGGACAAAACGATAGAAAGGGGGCCCCCTTAGCAGCCGCACGTCGTCCTAGCAGAGCCGACAAACCCTGCAGTGACGTTAGACGCGTCGCACGGGAAATGACGTACCCGGGAGACAGCACACAAGAAACACAGACGCTCAGAAGGAGGATGGAGGGCGGGTTTAAATACCTCCCGACTCCTCCTACAAACCCAGGCTGACCTACGGTCAGCCTTTCACTTGTTTTAGGTGGAAAGTATGCTGCAGATCTTTCTGTAGAACTACAAGTGACACAATTGCTACTTATCCATTTGCAGGGCTTCAGTGTTTAGCAGCAAGGGACTCCGTAGTGTAGGGCATCAGCAAGGAAGTACTCCCAGGTTGGCAGGCTGGAAGCAGTGAATGTCTTTTGCTAGCTGGCCATAATGTTGCCTGTCTTGTAGCGTGGCCGGTATGGCTGACAATAATAGAACAGGGCTTGACTGTAGCTTGAATGCCTTAATTGGCCGGTAACAGCTGCGAGCGCCGTATGCGATCTGCTATAACAGAGAACAGGCAGCGCAACGGCGTTTTACCGGTGTTGGAAATGCAAGAGTAAGTTATGAGCAGACATAAAAAAATTGTTATTTGAATTTCAGAACCCAAGCAAGCTGGGAAGATGACACACAGGGTTTGCAACTGGAAGATGAGTCAGAGGAGGCAGCTGCGGAGGAGGAGGAAGAACAATTCCAAGACAATTTTGAGAATGAACTGTTCGTAGATGAATCAAGGTCAACAAACTCCATGAATGAGGAGGTTGCTAAAATAGGGCCTTGCAATGTCTCTGGGCCTTTGCGAAGATCTACAAGGGGAAGTTCCAGGGCTGGGAAACCCATGGATAAAATATTAGATGTGGTCAGTCAGATGTCCACTAAACTAATTTTAGGCATATGTAAACAGGTCACACGAGAGAAAAAATATGCTCTCAGGATGGCTTTGATGTCAACTGCTCAATCCTTTGTAGGTGAGAAACAAGCAACATCCTCAGCATACATGCAACCCCCCCCCCCCCCATATCCCCCTTATCAACAGTACCCTCACTTTTAAACTACACAGTATGCCCCACCAATAAACCGGCCATACTGTGACGAGTATGGTAATATGCTGAATCCCTCAAGGCTACACATGTCACAATTCCTTCCCCCTCTACCTCCACCCTTGGCCCCCCGACCACTCACCAACTTAGGCAGCCTACACCCAGTCAAGTTACACCTTTTCTGGAAAGGCAATACTACCCAGGAACATCAGTAGATTACCCTGGACCAACCACTAATTTTTATTTGATTTTTGGTGTTGTTTTGATACCTGTTCATTTATGGTTCTTTGTTGTGGTTGCCAAAACAACAACCCAAAAATGGTGAAGTTCATGGAAACAAAGTTTTATTTTTTGTTGCATTCTTGCAAAAAGATTTTGCTGCTAAAAAATATTCAGATTCTATTTTTTTTGAAGTATTGTTCAAATTGATATATGTTAATTAATTTTTCCTAGTTGTGGTTGGCAAAAATAAACAACCAAAAAATGGTGTAGCTCACTGAAAACAAACTTTTTTTGGTGCATTCTTGCACAAAAATTTTGAAAATAAAAATTATTCTGGTTACATTATGTGTTTTTTATTCATCCCTTATTATATGTTGTGTTAAAGACCTGTTATTCAGCATTTGAATGCAATTACACATAAATAATAATCAAAAATAAAATACATGACATACGTTAGGCAATAGCATCCTGCTGCCAGGGGACACAACCAGCAGCAGACATAAACAACTAAGGGAAAACCTCACGCACAATGGCACCATTGCTAGTGCTCCTACTGGCACCCTCCATATCATGCATGAGGAAATCTTCAAAAAGGTACCCATCATGAGTTCGGACATAGTTATGAAGCACACATGCTTCTTTTAACGCAAATATTGCATTCACCATTTTCAAAATGATAGGTGTAGGTAGGAACCGCCACTTGCTCGATAAAATGCCAAAAGCACATAAGACAACTCTTCTTACCCTCAATAAGCAGTAGTTGAAGATTCTCTTCCCTTCACTCAGAGACCGATTGGATTAAGGCCTTAGTAGATAGTCACTGAGAGCAAAGGCCTCATCCCCAACATAGGCAAATGGCAGTGGCGGCCCATTTGTCCCTGGCAGCAGTCAGTCCTGCGGCAGGTCCAGGCCATTTTCACTGAACATTCTTCCAAAAGATGATCGTACAAAAAATACTGGAGTCTGAGCTGCTGCCGTACGATCCTATTTATATATTAAATACAAGTAAGACAAACGAAAAAATATTTTTTGTGTTGAAGAATTTGGTATCACTGACAATGGGCATCACTACACTTAGGCCGCGTACACACGATGAGACATGTCCGCTCAAACATGTCGGACGGACCGTTTGCAGCAGACATGTCTCATCGGATTTTGGTCCGATGGCGTGTACACACCATCGAACGAAAATCCCCTCTGGCTAAGGACGCGTCAACGTCACCGCTACGTCACCACTCCAGGAAGTAAAATACTTCTACGCATGCGTCAAATCCATTCGACGCATGCGTGGACAGTGTACTCACCAGCGGACATATCCTACAGATATGTCTCCGGCGGACAAATTTCAAAGCATGCTTTGAAATTTGTCCGCTGGGAAAACATGTCCGATAGCCCATACACACGTTCAGAGATGTCCGTCGGACCAGTTTCAGCAGATAAATTTGATCGTGTGTACGCGGCCTTATATGTTTGCCGTCAATTGCCCAGACACAATTTGGAAAATTGCATCGCTCCCAGAAAACTTCCACTATCTTGCACCAATCTTCAGGAGTGGGCTTCTTCATTAGCAAATCACTAAGAACATTCTAGATGTCTCTGCAGGTATATTACAATATTCCTGGCAGTAGTTTTGCCAACCAGGAACTCAAAATGCAAACTTGCCAAGGAATGTCCAGTTGCCATGTACCTAAAATACAGTTTATTAGAATGATGCATATTAACAATAAGCTACTTCTATATTAGAACTAAAAATGAGCTTGAAAGGAGGTGCCTGAGCTAGTGAAGCTGTGGTGGAAGAATTACCTTGGGCTTTGTACGAAAATCCACACCACTCCAAAATGTGCACTTCCAGCTTCTCAATGCACACAAAGCACTAAACAATTCATTCGTGCTTAAAAGCATGTTTGTATCAAGCTCTTTGGACAAGGAATGTGAAGCACTTCATGGCACTGTGTAGAATCAGAAACAATGCTGCTTCAAACTGGAATCTCAAGCTTCTGCCCTGGGCATAGAAACTCAGGTTTTTTTATTCATTGGAAACAAAAGAATAACAAAGCAGGGAGTGATGGCCCCAACAGCCAATAGCTTCCCTTAATACAAAATCACATGACAGGAAATTACAAACAGTAAAAGGGGAGGGCACTCAAAGAAAGGCAGGGGGAGGAAGTGCACACACCACATCTTAGCCAGCATGGAGCACATTCAGATATTGTTCAAAGTAAAACAATATCTAAATTAAGATCATTCTACTTGTTCTGCCACTGCTGTTGTCAATATATGGTACAAGTACACCGACAAGGCAGATATCAATGTCCTCTCAAACAGATATGTATCCATAAGGGGATAGTGAAGTCCACAAGAGAGATATAATAGGTTTCTCTCGTTATGCGGACTTCGCTTTTCTAATGTGTATAGTCATTGGAAAGCAAGCAGTCCAGCACATTACGCTTGATATCTACAAACCAACAAACGCCCACACACACAGAGAACACGTTTCAATCCCATAAGAAGGTTTTCATACTGACCGTTTTTACCGCTGGTCTCGATTCAACCCAAGTACGCTGTGCTAGAGCGCTCCTCGATTAAACATCAGACACAGGGAGACAGATGACAATCTATAAAACACACATCCTAGAATAAAATGTCCACATATATAAAATTTCCACAACAAAGCACAGGGACAATTAATATGGTAAAAACAATCACATCCACAATAACATGCTAGTATTTATTATTTCACTTCATGTAAAAAGGATCAAAGAATGATGTGGATCTCCAAGAAGAAAAAGTAGGAATGAAACGTTACCTCAATGTTATGCCAAAATACTCCTTCGGAAACTGGTGTTTTGTCACTCTAGATGGCTAGAGAGCACAGGTGGTAGTCAGAGACTGGAGATATGATACAGGAGGTGGTCAGAGACTGCAGACATACTATAGGAGATGTCAGACTGCAGACATGATACAAGAAATCAATGCAGCCTCACCAGTGCCCGTCATGCAGCCTGCATGTGCCCCTCAGATGCAGCCTGCGTGTGCCCATCGTGCAGCCTGCCTGTGCCCATCATAAAACTTGCCAGTGCCCATTATGCAGTCTCACCAGTACCCATCATGCAGCCTCACCAGTGCCCGTCATGCATCCTGCCAGTGCCTGAATCAGAGCAGCGATCTCCGTGTGTCAAGGAGCTGTATTTGAATTGCCCGGGTCGCAGTAACAATGTCCTGCCTCCTGTGTTAACATCACACTGATTCAATGTCCCACCATTGGATCAGTGTGCCGTCTGTCACAGGAGGAGGGACATTGTTACTGCGGTCTGTGCAATTCAGCTCCGTGACACACAGAGATCGCGGCGAGGAGGGAGGGAGGGGAGGAGGAGAGGACTGGGGCGCTCCAGAATGACACCCCCCTAATGGGCAGGGCCAGGGGGTAGGGCATGGGTGCCCAGGCCCCGCCCCATTTTCGGCTCCATTATGTGCAATTTTTTTCTTTCTGTAATGTGCCAAAAACACAATTTTTGGCCGATATGTTTCGGGCTGAAATTTCGGTGCATCCCTACCTATTAGCTACATTCACAATGTAAAAATAGCTTAAAATTTGAAAAAGAGTCATAGTGACCATCAAAGTCGCACAAAGTCGTTTAGAAAGTCGCGTCAAATCGCAACAATCGCAACATTGCAAAGTTGCACTGTAAATCGCGTGACTTTGGGTCACACTAGTGGAAACTGAGCCTTAAATCGTGGTAGAAGTCAGGCTTTAAATCACACTACCTTTAAATGATACCCAGTGTGAGCGCAGGCTAAATGTGTGAGCAGCTTCACAAAGTAAAAATGTTCAGTATAGTTCAGATTAATAGGAGTAGGCTGGAAATATTTGAGATACAGTGGGGACATGAATTTATGAATTTACATCTTGACCACACATACAGTATAGGGGTAGATTCATGTAGAGGGGCATATATTTATGCCGGCGTAGCGCATCTTCTTTACGCTACGCCGGCACAACGTCAAGAGGCAAGCATGCTATTCTCAAAGAATATGCACTCAACGTTGCGCCGGCGTAGTGTATTGTTGTCGGCGTAAGCCGACGTAAGTCAAAGTAGGTGGAAGTGGGCTGGAAGCGGGAGTGATATATTATAATGAAGCGTGACCCCATGCAAATGATGGGCTGAGCTTCAAAAAACAAACTGTGAATGCGTCGGCTTTTGGACGCATCCCAGTGCGTCGTTCCCTGGCCCATACCTTTGTATTACCTGCGCCTCTTATAGCAGGGGTAACTTTACGCCGGACGTACGCCTTACATAAACGGCGTATATTACAGCGACGGGTGCAAGTACGTTTGTGAATCGGCGTATCTTGCTCATTTACATATTCAACGAGTAAATCTATGGAAGCGCCCCTTGCGGCCAGCGTAAATATTCGCCCAAGATCCGACGGCGTAGGAGACTTACGTCGGTCGGATTAAGCCAAAATTCAGGCTTTTCTAATTTCAAGAATAAGGCGCATAGATACGACGGCGCATCTGTGGACTTATGCGGCGTATCAGGATATACGTCAGCGTAAGTCCTTTCTAAATCCGGGCTATAATGTTTAAAGTGCTACTAAAGTCTTTAAAAAACTGCTGGTTAAAGGGGCTGTAAACTATTTTTTTTTTTTAAATAACAAACATGTTATATGTACCTCCACTGTGCAGCTTGTTTTGCACAGAGTGACCCTGATCCACGTCTTCTGGGGTCCCTCGGCGGCTGTCTCTGGTCCTCCCTGCAAGAACTACACACATTCATGCGAGAGAGCTCGCATTGTGTGTAGTTCTTGCGGACGCGCTCCCGTGATACAGCGAGCGTCCGTAGCTGCTCACTGTATCACTTGGCCCCGCCCCTCGGTGAGCCATGTCACTGGATGTGATTGACAGCAGCGCCAGCCAATGGGTGCACTGCTTTTAATCCATCAGCTCTAGCCAATCAGCGGCCAGGCTGAGCGGCAAAGAGGATCTCGGGACCAAGCGTGGGACTTTTGAGGGGTCAGGTAAGTATAATGGGGGGCCCGGGGGGGGGGGCGTTATATGCTAAAGTTTTTTTACCTTAATGCATTGAATGCATTAAGGTGAATAAACGTTTTCCTTTACAACTTCTTTAATGTCATAATGAGTATGACTGACTTATCTGTAATGCAGATCCCTCCAGCGGCACACTGTCACTGCTGACAGGGCTTCTATTTTTACCTGGTCTTTCTTCTGAGTTTGCGTGCTTCGGCTGTTTGAATGACCTGGCTGCGATGACGTCACTCCCATGCATGCACACCGGAGTCATGATCGCGGCACAACACTTTAAATGGACAGCACACAGAACTTTGAATGGACAGCACACTTGAGTGTGCGGCTGTTCAGAGCTCAGTGCACATTTGACATCACAGGCCACTACAAATGCGAATAGCTCCTACATGGCACACAATTAGAAGATATTCACTGTACCTACAAGAAAGCCTTATTATAGGCTTAAATGTACGTACAAGGAAACATTTGGACTTTACTACCCCTTTAAAGTCTGTGTGAACCCATGCCTTGTAAAACAGCCCATTCAGTTTAACAACTTCAGCCCGGAAGGATTTACCATTTTTTGCGATTTTTTGCGATTCGGCACTGCGTGGCTTTAGCTGATAATTGCGCAGTCGTGCGACGTTGTGGTATTTAATCACCTCTGCAGTTTTTATTTTTTGCGCTATAAACAAAAAAAAAAAGAGCAAACATTTTGAAAAAAAAGCAATATTTTTTACTTTTTGATATAATAAATATCTATGTCTGTCAGTTTAGGCCGATGTGTATTCTTCTACATATTTTTGGTAAAAAAAATAAAAATAAATCACAATAAGTGTATATTGGTTTGCGCAAAAGTTATAGCGTCTACAAAAAAGGGGATAGATTTATTTCATATTTTTTCTAAAAAAAAATTTAACTAGTAATTTTTATTGTGATTTCAACATTGCGGCAGGCATATCAGACACTTTTGACACTATTTTGGGACCACAGCGTTTATAGCCAAAAATAGCCACTAATTACTGTATTAATGTCACTGGCAGGGAAGGGGTAAAACACTAGGGGAAAATTAAGTGGTTAAGTGTGTTCCCTGGATGTGTTCTAACTTTATGGGGGATGAGTTTACTACAACATGACAATGGACAGGGAGCAGTAGCTGTCATGTCATGTTCCTAGGCAGAACAGAGAAATGACTTGTTTACATCTCCCCGTTCTGCCTCTCCTCGCCACAATTGCAGGCCACCGGCGAACATCGAGTTTGTGGGACCCGTGGGCCCGCCAAGTGGGAATTTTAAAGGAACGTGCGGGTGTTTTATATGCATAAAACAAATTATGAAAAAATCAGAAATCCTTTTTTTTTATACGTGATCGCATAATCCAAGGCTGTCACAAGTGCAATGAATAAGGCCCAACACAAAATTGTGAACTTACTAACTCTGAGAGGACGTCTATGCCCTTGGGGCACGCACACTCATCCAGCCATCCATCCCTGCAAGCTCAGCCATCCCTGCCACTACTCTGCAATACCCTGCCAATACTCTGCAATACCCGGAAAATACTCTGCAATACCCTGCAATACTCTGCAACACCCTGCAATACTCTGCAACACCCTGTAATACTCTGCAAAACCCTGTAATACTCTGCAACACCCCGCAATACTCTGCAACACCCTGCTAAACTCTGCAATACTCTGCAATACCCAGCCATACTCTGTGATACTTGGCCATACCCAGCCATACTCAGCCATACTCTGCCGTACTGGGCTGTACTCGGCCTCTGTATGTGGCCAGGTTGTGGAAGTCTCACACATGTGGTATCGCCATACTCAGGAGTAGGAGAATCTATTTTGGGGTGTCATTTTTGGTATGTACATGCTATGTGTTAGAAATTGTATAAATGGACAACTTTGTGTTAAAATAAAATGCGTTTTAACCAACTGCCCGCCGGCTGTCATATGACATCCTTGAATTTGTGCAGGGATATCTGAATGATGGGCGCAGCTACAGGCATCATTCAGATATCAGCTTTTTCAGCTGGCAATTCTCTACACCATAAGATAACAGTCACCCAATGAGCCGTGAAAGAGAGGTAACGTCCCTGTCCATGCCTGCTGGACCATGAGTCAGCGGTAAGATGCACCTTACCACTGACCGCCCTGCACAGCGAGGCATGGACATTGCCTTCCACATGCCGGTAGAGAGCCGGAATCGCCTTCCGTGAGAAAAAGTGGCGTTTGGGTACTTGCCACTGAGGTAACGCACATTCCACAAACTCACGGAAGGGGGCAGAATCTACCAACTGAAAAGGTAGCAGTTGAAGTGCTAACAATTTCGCTAAGCTAGCATTCAACTGCTAGGCATGTGGATGGCTGGAAAAGTACTTATTTCGGCGCTGCAGCAGCTGGGGCAGGGAAATTTGTCTGGTACTATCAGTAGATTGCCCGCATGTACAACTAGGTTGTGACACACCTATTTCTACACCTTCAGTCCTATCAGTGCAGGCTTCAGAGAGGACTGAGGGTCTAGTGAGGTTGGAGGTCCCAGCTGATGAGGGGCAAGGGGAGGTCCGCTTTGTTCTTTGAAGTGGGTCTTTCTGGTATGCCTGCCAATAAACTGCATGGCAGGTCGACATATGTCTGGTCAAGCATGTGGTGCCCAAGCGGGTGATGTTTTGGCCTCGTGAGATACGCTTGAGACATATGTTGCAAATAGCAACGGTGCGATCTGATGCACATGTCTCAAAAAAAGGCCCACACCAAAGAACTTTTGCAGTAACGTTGAGACACAGCAGCGCCCTGCACAGGCGTAGCTCTGCGATGTAATGCAGTTGGTGTGCTGTCCTTAAGCTGGCCCCTGGAGGGCATCCTGCCTTTTTGGAGATGTGCCTGTGCCTCGTCCTCCTCCTCCTCCTCTACCTCCTCCTCTCTCCTATCAGGCACCCACGTAGAGTCAGTGACCTCATCATCCCCTCCCTCCTCATCACTGTCGAAAGCCTGGCAGTATGCTCCAGCTGGGGGAACATCACTGCCAGTTTGCTGTCCCTCTCGGCCACCCCCTCTCTCTGGGCTCACATCAATGCCTTCCTCTATCTGTGTTCCATCATCGGAGCCTTCAAAACGCTGCGCATCTTCATGCAGCATGTACCCAACACTGTGTTGAAACAGTTCAGGGGACTCCTCAGGAGGACATGGTGGGACTAGGGAAGGATTGTGTGGTGCCATTGTGCAGAGGGAAGAGGACGCCTTGGCAGCTGCTTTGCCAGACAAACTAAGCTCAGCCTGGGTGAGAAAGGATGAGGAGAATGAGGACGGCTTGGTCATCCACTCTACTAATTTCTCTGTATGTTGAGGCTCAACATGGCCAGCTCCCAAAAAGAAGGATGAGCGTGTCAAACGGCCACGTGCTGAAGAGGATGCACCGTGTCCACCACCAGCCTTGCCTTTAGATGCAGAGCCTGCTTGCCCTCGTGACTCTCTGCCTCTCTTTGTTGTCCTTCCAGACATTTTAATGGCCTGCACAGGAAAAAATCAGTACACACACCTCGTACCTTTAGGTACAAACTGGAGAGGACAAGTGCAGTAAACTCCAAGTAGGTTTAAGTGAAATTTATACAGCACAAGTGCAGTAACACTAACTACGTTTAGGTGCTAATAAACAGCACAAGTGCAGTAACACAAAGGACGTTTGGGTGCAACTGAACAGCACAAGTGCAGTAACACCAAGTACGTTTAGGTGCTAATAAACAGCACAAGTGCAGTAACACAAAGGACGTTTAGGTGCTATTAAACAGCAAACGTGCAGTAACAGCAACGACGTTTAGGTGCTATTAAACAGCAAACGTGCAGTAACAGCAAATGCGTTTAGGTGCTATTAAACAGCAAACGTGCAGTAACAGCAACTGCGTTTAGGTGCTATTAAACAGCACACGTTCAGTAACAGCAACTGCATTTAGGAGCTATTAAACAGCAAACGTGCAGTAAAAGCAAATGCGTTTAGGTGCTTTTAAACAGCAAACGTGCAGTAACAGCAACTGCGTTTAGGTGCTATTAAACAGCACATGTGCAGTAACAGAAACTCCGTTTAGGTGCTATTAAACAGCAAACGTGCAGTAACAGCAACTAAGTTTAGGTGCTATTAAACAGCACACGTGCAGTAATAGCAATTGCATTTAGGTGCTATTAAACAGGACAAGTGTAGTAACACCGAGTGTACGTTTAGGTGTAAACTAAACAGCACACAGGAAATACAACATGTTAGAACACTGCAGCTAGCACAATCTCCTGCCTGACAAACAGGAATAGCTGATCTAGCTAAGCTATACAGTGTATAAATATATGTACAACTCCTAGGGATGTATATATATCCTCTACACACTGTAAATTAAGGTAAACTGACTAGCCTACCTGCTCTATCTATCTATCTGGTAGAAAAGACACTGTCTCTCTATCTCTCTCTAAAGGATTTTTTAATTAACAACGCCGCAACACACTACACGAGGCCTGCCCAGCCTTTTATAGTGTGGGGCGTGTGCTAAAGCCCTGAACCATAATTGGCCAAAGCCACCCAGGCTTTGGCCAATTATGGCTCTTAATTTTTTGTGCGCTGTGATTGGCCAAGAATGCGGGACATACAGCATGCTTGGCCAATCATCAGCGCGCAATGCCACAGTGAATTATGGGCCGTCACTCGAATTTGGCGCGAACGACCCATTTTGTTCGAATTTCGTCAAACGGACAATGTTCGAGCCGAACATACGTTTGAATCGCTGTAATGGTGAGGGAGGGGGGGGAAAGGGGGAGGGGTTTGTGGGTGTGGGTGGGAATCAGGCAGGTGACTGGATGGATGGATGTGATAGATAAGGTGAGCTTAGGACAACATAATAACCAACATTATGAAATAAGCAATGTGAATTGATATACACAATGGGGGTGATTACCAATATGTACAAAACGTGACAGAAAACACTAGCCAGTGCAATGTGAGACCAATAGAAAAAACCTATAATAAAAGCACAGTACTAAATCCAAACAAATTGTAAGGCCAGAGAAAGTTCCATGGGGAAATGCCTCTGGATCCACAAAATATAATGTGACTGAATAAATGAATAGCGGTGCCAGGAAAGGGTGATAGCAGAAAACACCTCAGGTGGTCCCCAGCTCCTCACCTCAAGGCTATTGCACAGATAGCCTAAAACAACACCTCCCGGTGGAGGACAATGATCCCTCAGCAGGGCAAGCAGCAGAAGCACTCCTCAGCAGTAAATAAAGCAGATATAAAGCGGGTGAGTGACAGTACAAGGAATGCCTGTATGGGCAGCATGTGTCACTCATACATCCACTCACCGGAGGGTGATGGATGATGGGCCTATCTCCCACGAACAGCGAGTTCGTTCTTGGTCCGGAGCTAGTATCAGGTACCCTCTTCTAGGATTGGCCAGATAATCGCTCAGAGCAATGGAACTCTCAGATGGCATACATGATGAGAGAGAAACAAACCATAGCGCAATCCCGCAAGATAAAACACATTTATTCAAAAAATGACACTCACATTTAAAACGATCCAATGGGGCATGAAACAAACAGACGTCAGGTGGAACACTCTGCGTCAGGCGTATGGACTCTGTGGCTCCTCGATCCCTACGCGTCTCGTCACACCACGTGACTTCCTTAGGGGATGATGCTGGTGAGACTTCCTTATCTTAAATACACTGCCCAAATGTCCGCTGTACTGGGCGCATGGCGGCCATTTTCCCGTGGCCCGCACTCGTGATTGGGTGATGAGTACATACTGTAGTGGTCGCCATCTTGCCTGTGACACTTCCTATTTGCAAGTAGGAGTGACTCCAGAGACAGGCGTATAAGTGATAGGGTGTAGAGCGGAATGGGCGGGTCTGAGTCTGGTGTAATTTACACCAGAGTAACACAAGGCATATAAATGCACTGCCCGAATGTCTGCTGTACTGGGCGCATGGCGGCAATTTTCCCGTGGCCCGCACTAATGGTTGAATGATGGATTTACATACTATAGTAGTCGCCATTTTGCCTGGGACACTTCCTATTTATAGGTAGGAGTGACTCCAGGGAGGGGCACACTAGTGATAGGGTGTGGGGCAGAGTGGGCAGGTCTAAGTTTGATGTAATTTACATGTAATACCAGCAGAGTGACATATGGAAAAATAAACAATTTCCAATCATAAAACTGGAGAGGTATAGCACATATTAATGTAGTAATATAAAATATTTAAAATATTAAAAACGAGAGGAGAATATGAATGGTCTAAGATCGATTCCTTAATGGTAAAATTTAGAGATAAAAATAAAAATGAAAATTGGAATGTAAACGGATGGAAAAAAAAAAATATATATATTAGGAAGACCGTGTGTAGCAGCCTGCCCCACAGATAGGGCAGGGATTATGACATAGGTTTGAATGGATTTTCCTTATAGCATACTACAGAAAACATATACAACAAGTGATATTGTTTGCGCTGTGGTGGTGATGCCTAAAGGGTGATGGGAAAGGGGAAGTGAAGTAGTAAACTAGGTGAATACAATAAGTGACAAAAATGTATAAATATATAGAAAAAATTCTATAAAACACAATGTGAACAAAGTAACAGTAAATAACAGTGACCGTGTCATCTATAAAGATGTGTGGTGGACATAATAGAATGCATGGTCAAACTCAGTCCTGCAGACAAAACCAAATAAAAGAAGAGAGTCCAACTTAATCATGCAACTCGGTGCAGCAAGTGAAATCTGGTGTGAAGTCAAAAGGAGATGTTCCAGCAGCCAAATGAGTGAAGGTGCAATGGAGGATTCCAAAACGTGCAGCCCACACCTCTAGTGATCCTATCAGCTTACCTCAAGGCTATCTGATATAGCCAGAAAGATAGGGCATCAAACTCTTGATGAATGGAAGCCTCAAATCCGATGGTGCATGGAAGGGGAAAGTACAAAAAAACAAACATAGAGTAGTCCTGTCACCACTGGAGGGATTCCTGCTAGCAGTCAAAAGATGTGCACTTACACAGAGTGGTGAAAGGGGGTGCCTATCTCCACGAGCAGCGAGCTCGTCAGGTGCTGCTCTGCTGCCGCTGTTTGGCTAGATGTTGATCCGCCGATACTCAAACGATGGTGTTTGAAACAAAAATAGGAGGGCACATCGCATAATACCGCAAAATAAAGATTTAATAAACAAAGCACAAAATAAAAACTCACATAAAGTCAGCTGAGGCGGTCATACATCCACGAGCAGCGAGCTCGTCTACCGTCCGTCAGGTGTAAAGGGTCCAGTGCTCCAATCCCGACGCGTATTCGTCACACCACGTGACTTCATCAGGGGATGACTACTACAGAAAACAACTAGGCTCTAATAGGAGCTGCAGAGACAACACGCATGACACATATCAGGCAGTTTTAGCTATAGCCGTCGGCCTGATTGGTATGAGTGAATGCATATACATATAGACTAAGGATGTATGCAAAGTACCTGACGTCTGTTTGTTTCATGCCCCATTGGATCGTTTTAAATGTGAGTGTCATTTTTTGAATAAATGTGTTTTATCTTGCGGGATTGCGCTATGGTTTGTTTCTCTCTCATCATGTATGCCATCTGATGAGAGTTCCATTGCTCTGAGCGATTATCTGGCCAATCCTAGAAGAGGGTACCTGATACTAGCTCCGGACCAAGAACAAACTCGCTGTTCGTAGGAGATAGGCCCATCATCCATCACCCTCCGGTGAGTGGATGTATGAGTGACACATGCTGCCCATACAGGCGTTCCTTGTACTGTCACTCACCCGCTTTATATCTGCTTTATTTACTGCTGAGGAGTGCTTCTGCTGCTTGCCCTGCTGAGGGATCATTGTCCTCCACCGGGAGGTGTTGTTTTAGGCTATCCGTGCAATAGCCTTGAGGTGAGGAGCTGGGGACCACCTGAGGTGTTTTCTGCTATAACCCTTTCCTGGCACCACTATTCCACTCTGGACTTTCCTGGACATTTTTGTTTTTTTTTCACCAGAGACTTTATTCATTTATTCAGTCATATTATATTTTGTGGATCCAGAGGCATTTCCCCATGGAACTTTCTCTGGCCTTACAATTTGTTTGGATTTAGTACTGTGCTTTTATTATAGGTTTTTTCTATTGGTCTCACATTGCACTGGCTAGTGTTTTCTGTCACGTTTTGTACATATTGGTAATCACCCCCATTGTGTATATCAATTCACATTGCTTATTTCATAATGTTGGTTATTATGTTGTCCTAAGCTCACCTTATCTATCACATCCATCCATCCAGTCACCTGCCTGATTCCCACCCACACCCACAAACCCCTCCCCCTTTCCCCCCCCTCCCTCACCATTACAGCGCAGACACCACCCCCTTCCTTTCTATATACTTGGCTACATGTTTTTAGGACTGCTTTTGGTATTACTCGCACCATTTTTACAGTTTATGTAGCTACATCGATTTTATCTCCAGTGCAATATTTATTTGGTTACCTACTTGAAGACTATAAAAGTTTTAATGCTATTCCCATCAAGCGCTGCCTTTGTGTGTTTTTTGTATCCTGCTATCCATTTTTCCAGTGGTTGGTAGCTGCACTGGGAATCAGCCTGCAAGGAGATAAGCTAAAAGTTGCTGGATCTGTATGTGCGTCATAATTAATCGAAATTAGTCGATTAATTATTAATTATTAAATTAACAGCCCTAATATATATATATATATATATATATATATATATATATATATATATATATATATATATAATATGTTTGGAAGTTCTAAGTAATTTTCTAGCAAACCTGTAAACAAAGAGTGCCAGAAAAGCTACAACAAAAGTCATGTCACAAATATGAATTATTGGAGTAACATATTTTTTAAGCGCTTGCCAACCCCCTCACTAATGCCGCGTACACACAATCACTTTTTGTGTTGAAACAAAACTAAGTTTTTCATCATGAAAAAAAACTAAGTTTTTCCAACTTCATCATAAAAAACAACGTTGCCCACACACCATTGTTTTTAAAAAATGATGACCAAAGCGCGGTGACGTACGACGGCACTGTAAAGGGGAAGTTCCATTCAAGCTCCCATCTCATAACTTGCTTCTGAGCATGCGCGGGTTTTAAACATTGTTTTAGCCCACACACGATCATTTTTTACAACACAAAAATGACATTTTCAAAAACGACATAAAAAATTGAAGCATGTTCGAATTTTTTTTTTGTCGTTTTTTAGAAGACAAAAAACGATGTGAAGCCCACACACGATCATTTTAAATGACGTTTTTAAAAATGTAATTTTATTTCATCTCAAAAAGTGATCGTGTGTACCCGGCATTACACTCGGATTCCAGTGAGGGTTCCCACATCGCACCTAAATCGCCGACAGTTCACACTGACATCTGCGTACCACTGTGGACGTTAATACAAAGCTAATGACACCACCCGTTCAGGTTTGCAGTGCGAACTGTGAAATGGTGTAGTAATCAAATCACATGACACCCATGCGATCCAATTCCAGCGCGGACCAAAAAAAGGGTCCTGCACTATTTTGGTGTGAATGCAGCCATACAAACCGTATGGCTGGAATTTGCAACCCACAGACAACGCATATGATGTGCAAAGCAATGCGGTGTGAATCACATGCGATGTCTGGCATTGCATAAGTTGTGATCCAAGTGGCCTCTCTTCACTGGATTACGTCTCTGATACGTGACCCAGCACTTCTGGGCAGGAGGAGTGCACACCTGTGCCATGATTGGTTACAATGATCACCGTCATTCAAGGAATCATATACACAAAAAATCACTGGCGCTAAATGTGGATACAGATAACCCTGATATAGTTTGTATGTAAGGTATAAGGTGGATAGTCCAGAGCTGCAGGATTCACAGTACCCGGAAGTACCCAACACACAGAAAAAACTTCAAAACAAATCAGCGCTCATGGATATCTAAAAGTCCAATAATAAATATATCAAAAAGGAAAAGATTGGTAAAAAATCCATTTAATAAAAATTCTACAGTTATAAGGAAATACTTTCCAGATAGTTCGGTGTGCAGTTAAATGCAAGACTGTAGGGCTAGATTGCCATACACACAGTGTGCAAATGTAATAAGTTTCACCGACAGTCACTTCTTAATTCATGGGTTTAAACATCCTGGGTTCAGTACACATGCCATCGTATAGAGGAAAATGTCAACAGTACCTTTGGGACAGGTGGCAAGCTTGTAGTGATGTAAAAATGGTCATCCGATCTATGGTAGGTGCCTGGCCTCAGGTAATCCACATTACCGGCGTGTCACTGCGGGGCAGAGAAGACGGAACCGTCCGACAAATCCTGCAGCCGGGGACACAGCGCAATGTGGTCTGGAGAGGCGTGTGCTCGTTCCGTTCGATCGCGTTGACGTCACACGTCTGAGACGCCGCTCCACGTTCAGAACCGAACGTTCAGAACCGACTGACTTTGAAAAAAGGGCTAGGAAGCGCGAAACGCGTCGTCAAGGCTCTTAAAACCACACTATTCCCCTCATCCTGGTCCTCTGATTCATGAGGGCTCCTAAACTTCCATTTTTGCAAGACCAGCTACAGTGCTTTTATATTTCCCGCTGACATTTGTCACTGTGTTGCATTGGGAGCTTGCAGTCTGCGGATCTTCCAGTAGAGGGCGTCGAGTACATCCTTGCTCCTCGGTTCTGAACGTGGAGCGGCGTCTCAGACGTGTGACGTCAACGCGATCGAACGGAACGAGCACACGCCTCTCCAGACCTCATTGCGCTGTGTCCCCGGCTGCAGGATTTGTCGGATGGTTCCGTCTTCTCTGCCCTGCAGTGACACGCCGGTAATGTGGATTACCTGAGGCCAGGCACCTACCATAGATCGGATGACCATTTTTACATCACTACAAGCTTGCCACCTGTCCCAAAGGTACTGTTGACATTTTCCTCTATACGATGGCATGTGTACTGAACCCAGGATGTTTAAACCCATGAATTAAGAAGTGACTGTCGGTGAAACTTATTACATCTGCACACTGTGTGTATGGCAATCTAGCCCTACAGTCTTGCATTTAACTGCACACCGAACTATCTGGAAAGTATTTCCTTATAACTGTAGAATTTTTATTAAATGGATTTTTTACCAATCTTTTCCTTTTTGATATATTTATTATTGGACTTTTAGATATCCATGAGCGCTGATTTGTTTTGAAGTCATTCAAGGAATGGAGCTCTGTGTTGTAGATCACCTCTACATCTCCTCCAGCTTTATGAGCACCTCCAGCAGCTGTGATTTGCTATCATTGGCAGGCCTGGAACACCTATGCAGATTTTACATTTGAAAGAAAAAAAAAGGAGGGCGCACCGACCTAGTGCATTATCACTTAAAGGGATTTTATTAATAGATTAAAACAATAGTCATACTCACAAACAGAGTTGAAAAACAGCGCTTATCAGACAATTGAACTGATATACAGTATCGCTCCGGGGACCACGGTAACAACACGGATCAGATGGCATCAGACCAGAGGTGTATTTAGGTTTTGTGCTGCCCTAGGCCTGACTAAACTCGTGCAACCCCTAATTTAAATATGACCCACCCCTTCCTGTCAAAGCCACACCCCTTGCTGTTTAAGACCTGCCCTGACATTTTTGATTGAGGAAACTAGTTTTGAGGGCCTGGGGGGTAACGGATTCCCTTCATTTGCATAGATTTCCTCTCACTTCCTGTTTGGCTATGGGGCAGGAAGTGAAGGGAAATCTCTGCAATGGGACAGGGATGGTTAAAAATAGGGTTGTCCCGATACCGATACTAGTATCGGTATCGGGACCGATGCCGAGTATTTGCGGGAGTACTTGTACTCCCGCAAATACCCCCGATACTAAAATAGAATACTCCCCCCCCCCCTATTGCAGCGATGTCCTGTCCCTCATACTTGTAGATATGATGCCGCCGCTGCCGCATACCGCCGTTAATCCCCCTTCATTATAGCTAGCGCGCATTACAAGCTTTCGTTTTGAATACTTGTAATGCCCGCGCCTCCGTGTATTGACACTCCCCTTCTTGGGATTGGATGGATCTGTTCAATCCCGAGCAAGGGGATGTGTCTATGCACGAATCCGCGTATAGACACTCCCACTTGCGTGGGATTGGACGGATCCCTCCAATCCAGAGAAGGGGAGTGTCTATACACGGCTGCGCGGGCATTTACAAGTATTCAGAACGAAAGCTTGTAATGCGCACTGCGCTATAATGCAGGGAGATTAACCGCGGTATGCGGCAGCGGCGGCGGCATCATCATATCTACAGGTATGAGGGACAGGACATGGTTGCAATATGGGGGACATGAAATGGCTGCAATATGGCGGACATGACATGGCTGCAATATGGGGGACATGACATGGCTGCAATATGGGGGACATGACATGGCTGCAATATGGGGGACATGACATGGCTGCAATATGGGGGACATGACATGGCTGCAATATGGGGGACATACATGGCTGCAATATGTGGGGGACATAGATGGCTGCAATATGTGGGGGACATACATGGCTGCAATATGTGGGGGACATACATGGCTGCATATGTGGGGGACATACATGGCTGCATATGTGGGGGAAATACATGGCTGCAATATGTGGGGGACATACATGGCTGCAATATGTGGGGGACATACATGGCTGCATATGTGGGGGACATACATGGCTGCAATATGTGGGGGACATACATGGCTGCAATATGTGGGGGACATACATGGCTGCAATATGTGGGGGACATACATGGCTGCAATATGTGGGGGACATACATGGCTGCAATATGTGGGGGACATGGCTGCATTTGGGGACACATTTAAAAAAAGTATCGGTATTCGGTATCGGCGACTACTTGAAAAAAATCGGTACTTGTACTCGGTCCTAAAAAAGTGGTATTGGGACAACCCTAGTTAAAAATAAACAGACAGGGGCTATATCCCTCCCTTACTCTATCCAAAATGGAAAAAAAAGGGTTGCCTATAGTTCTACTTTAAGCACAAATTTCTGATAATTTTATGGAGAGGACTAAGAAGATATAAACATGCCACTGGTGCAGCAGAAAACATATAGCAGCGTGAGGAAGGTTTGTGGTCCAGAATGATAGGACAGTCAAAATTAGAAGCGGCGCTCCCCCCCCCCACAGTTGAGGAATGCCGGCCGCCCACATACCGGAAGCAGTAGGGCCGCTTTATGGGGGCGCTAGACTAATTTGCCACTCAGCCCAGTCCGCCCCATAAGACTGGCGCTACATTAACAGTGTAGCGCAAGACGGCAGGGACTCTTTTTGTGCTGCCTCCCTGCAAAGCGCTGCCCTAGGCCTGGGCCTTGTTGGCCTAGGCCAGGATACAGCGTTGCATCAGACCGACATTTATGGCTTACGTGTTTCAAAGGCGAACCTCTTTCATCAGAGCCTCGGTGGTCAGTAGTTCCTTGCCTTTACATTTGGCCAGAGATGTACTGTGAGTTCTAATGTTTTTTTTTTTAAATAAACTGCTCACTAGTTGGCGCTTTTCCCTTAGTTTACACACACAGGAACAGTGCACCAAGATAAATGGCCACCATGAAAAAGACATCAGTAGCTCCACATAGTGTGTTATCATTTATAAAAATGTATTTTAAAAGGATTAAAATGCACTTACAGTTATGCAATATGAAATCGCCTTGAAATTTTAATGTGTCGGCCGGTACACAAAAACCCTCAGGCGCTCGTCCACTGGGGGAACGTTCAGCTGTTGTCACCCAGTTCCTGAACGTTCCCCCAGTGGACGAGCGCCTGAGGGTTTTTGTGTACCGGCCGGCACATTAAAATTTTAAGGCAATTTCATATTGCATAACTGTAAGTGCATTTTAATCCTTTTTAAATACATTTTTATAAATGATAACTCACTATGTGGAGCTACTGATGTCTTTTTCATGGTGGCCATTCATCTTGCTGCAACACTTTTGAAAACGAGATCCATTAGGAATGCAGATTGGGACCTATTATATGCTGTTTCTGATCCCTCATCATAGGGGATCATGGGAGTTCGGTAAGAAGCCAATTCATAAGTTTGGTGGAGGACACGTTATTTGCCTTGTTTGGACACGTTTATTTAATTTGTTACGACACAGAAGCACGGGTGTTTGTAAACTTTTCTTCGCAGACTTTTTACTGTTAATACTCTGGACTGTATATTAATTATTTAGAGTCAAAGTTCATACCCAGCATATTCAGTTGATGTTTTTAATTTTTAATAATTTTCACATCACTTGGTATATTGTTGGTTTTGTTCTTTTTAATGTTTTTTTTTTTAGGTATATCAACATTATTAATTATATAATAACAACATTTTTTATGGTTTTTGAGGTGATTGTTTAGTGCATTAGTGGCCACCAGAGGTCACAATTCACGCAGCAGCTAGCCTATTTTTGACAAATCACTGGAGATCACCTATTTGCATATATATGTGTTCATCAAAGCCAGTTTGGGTAGCGCGATTTCTATTTTTCTTATGTAAATTTGTTGTATTAATTGTTTACATGCAAATTGCAGCACCTGGAGAGAATACACCGTCATTACGCTGTAGCTTTCTCCCTTCTCTTCTTCCCTTTTTTCACTATTTTTAGTGCAGTCTCTTCCCAATTTGCAGGAGTATCAGTAATGATACCACATCAGCGCATCTCGAATAAAAATGTAATTTGTGTATAGTATTGTATGACTGCGCTATTGCCAGTTAAAGTAGCACCGTGCCGAATAGTAAAAAAATGCCCTGGTCATGAAGGGGTAAAATTTTGCACAGGTCATGTGGTAAAGCTACACTTGGGCTGTTGATAAAAAAAATTCTATGGTCGTAGCCCTTTTTCGTGCCTCAGGTCATGGTCTTGTAGTGTGAAAGTTCTTCTCTCAGCTTCTACTGTATGAGGTGATTGTGAGGAGTGCAAGAGAAGTTAGCACCACCCAGTGGCCGGCAAAGGGAGTAGAATGCTCATCTAAAGGGAAGCTGAGGATACGTTCGGTAACAGAACTCCGGGGCTGCAAACAGCTGTGAGCTGCCGGTGTCGTCTTGTTCGTTCTCTGAGCTCCAGGAATAGAGTGTTCGGAGCTGAGGGGCCGCTCTGGGAGAAGGTGAGAGACACTCTCTTGTTCCGGCTCCGTGTAAAGGACCGTTATACGCAGATAAAAGGTAAGCAGGCTGATTAGTGGTGTAGATATGAGGAGAGCTTACATAGCGGGAGGAAGAGGAGGGAAGTGTGTGCCTGGCTCCATCCTATGGATGAGATATCTGCTTGTTTACCGATGGAGCCCGGGATTGGCCGCTGTCTATGATGATGAGTGGAGGGGAAGCCGGCCATGGTTGTCTATGAGGAGAGATGCTGTCATTGTATTGTAGAGGTGACATTCAGGTAAAGGATTACTGGAGATGGGGACCTGTGAGGTCATTGAATGGAACCCTGTACAATAATGATATGTAAGATGTCATCACCTATAACCATCACAGTTCACCATGTTCACACAGCGCCCTGACCGCCCACCTATGGAGGCGATGACCCGTTCACATTTTTGCAGCTATAATGCAGTTCTAATGCCCTGTAAACACCCATGAAGGTTTGACCGTGCGTCGTGTTTAGGGTAGATGCATTCATTTTAATTGGCTGCCCTAAGCGCAAAATTTGCACAGGCTCTATCCATTTTGGCACGCAATTTCTCATGCATGTTCGCAAGGTGTGATAGAGTGCCCATAAGAATTAGGGCTCATTCAGAGGGGCCATTAACGTCAGGTGAATGCGCATTCACCTTGGCATTTAGGGTTGCCACCTCATCCCTTTATATCCCAACATGTATTAATTACACAGGTTTTGGGGCTAATTTAATGCAGATAAGGTGCTAAATGAGTTTAATCAGCCACAGAACCTGTGTACAATGTGTTTGGGTTTAAAGTAAATGAGGTGGCAATCCTATTGGCATTGTGTGCAGGCAATCCATAGAAGTGGATGCACAGGCAGTGGCTGCATGGACACAATCGCATGTTAAATTTTAATTTGTGGGTAGGAGCGGGTGAATAGATCAGAACACAAGTACTGTGCATTGGGATCCATGAACCTGCTCTTGACTGCATGTCAAACTTTGAAATACGATTGTTTGAATAGAATGAGGAGGATTTAATGTCTGTAAGGTTAACACTCGTGCGGGTTAGGAACACTCAAAATCGTGTTCCCGATCTGCAGGCAAGACGCACATGAGTGCCATTAATTCTTAAAGCAGAGTTTCACCCAAAAATGGAACTTCCACTTTTCAGATTCCTCACCCCTCCGATGTCACATTTGGCACCTTTCAGGGGGGTGGGAGGAGCAGATACCTGTGTAATCCAGGTATTTGCTCCCACTTCCGGGACCTAGATTGCTGCAGTATCCGCTGCGATCTATGCCATGTCCGTCCCCCCGCTGGGACCAGTGAAATTGCGCAGCGTGACTAGCGCATGCACAGTGGGGAACCAGGAAGTGAAGCCGAAGATGGCAGCACCTCCGCCTGAGAGACGAGGGACAGATCGGCTTTAGATGCCGACATTTTGGGCGCCCTGGAGAGGTAAGTGTCCATATATTAAAGCATGCCGGGATTGCTAACTGTCACATTGGTTGTGCTCTCAGCCAAACTGTTAAACCATCCAATGGCTGGTGTTATAACTGATCACACGTACAGCATCATGGCAGTTGAAGATTAAACATAGGCCAAGATGGCAGCTGCCTTGCCTGAAAATAATAGGTGGGTTTACTTCCACTTTAAGTCAACAGCTGCTGTATTTTTGCAGCTGCTGACTTTTAATTCATTTTTTTTTTTCAGCTGAACTCCTGCTTTAACGGTAATCCCACGTATTGGAAAATTTGGCACATTTTCATGCACTCCAAACTCGGCTTGACAAAAAAAGAATCAGAGACTCCAGCCCCCCCACATTTCTGTGGGTAGGCCAGTCCATTGAAATGAATAGGCTGCCTACCCACAGGTCACACAAAAACAAAAAAGTTCCCATTGAACCACAATAAGACTGCTTCCAGTATTTTTTCTGCAGGCAGGCGGCAGGTACATGATGCAGCGTATTCCGGATTGTGGCCCCTGGTACCAATTCGCTATGCAAGCACATGATCACAATGTCAGCAAAGCTGAAATGAATACATTTTACAAAAACTTATAGAAAAAAAAATGACATGTTCAAAAGACCCATTATGCCTCATAGAATGTATACGTTGGGGTGTTTGTTTTCCAAATGGGGTCATTTTATGGCTGATTCCACTGTTCTGAAGCTCCAGGGCCTTCAAAAGTGTAATAGGCAGTCAAGAAATTAGATATGTAATGTATGCTCTTAGAACACCTGATGGTGCTCCCTGCATGATGGGCCTCTATATGCCATTTGAGAGACATATCCTGCTGATATGACTATTTTACTTTCCAGAAAGAGGTAATTTGGGGGGTAATTAATTGTACTTTCCTGGCTTGTTGGTGCCAGTTCACACAAGGACAACCTGTTAATAAAAGACCACAGTTTTTGCTGGAAAAAATATTTGAACCACTTCAATACAGGGCATTTTCACCCCTTCCTGCCCAGACAAATTTTTAGTTTTCAGCGCTTTCAAACTTTGAATGACAATTGCGCAGTCATGCGACGTGGCTCCCCAACAAAATTGACAACCTTTTATTCCCACAAATAGAGCTTTCTTTTGGTGGTATTTGATCATCTCTGCGGTTTTTATTGTTTGTGCTATAAACAAAAGAAGAGCAACAATTTTGAAAATAACACAATATCTTTTACTTTTTGATTTAATATCATATTTTTTTTTTTACCAAGTAATGGCGGCAATCTGCGATTTTTATTGTGATCCTGACATTGCGGTGTACATATCGGACACTTTGACACATTTTTGGGACCATTCACATTTACACAGCGATTAGTGCTATGAAACTGCACTGATTACTGCGTAAATGTGACAGTGGGTTAACCCTAGGGAGCGCTGAATGGGTTAAATATGTTCCCTAATGTGTGTTCTAACTGTAGGAGGACTCGCAAGGGGAGGAGATCGATGTGTGTTCCCAGTACAGAGGAACACACATCAGTCTCCTCACCGCTGACAGGACATAAATCTGTGTGTTTACACGCACAGGTCCATGGTCCTGCCGTGATTTCGGGCAATCGAGGCTGCCCGAGGGACATTGCGGCCACCGTGCACACACACCCGGTCCCTAACAATGCAGCGGGGGCGCGCGCGTGCCCCCTAGCGGCCGGGAATGCAAGGACGTCCAGTCTGAAGGACGTCCAGTCTGAAGGACGAAAGGTCCCTGCTGACGTCATTTTACTATGACTCGGTAGGGAAGTGGTTAAAGCGGGGGTTCACCCTAAAAAAAAAAAAATGTCTTTGTCTCCAGTGCCATTCAGCATACTAGCGTGAGCTACAGTATGCCTTTATTTAATTTTTTTGTGCTGTACTTACAGTTAAATCCTTAACTTTCGTTTCAGACACCGGCCAGGAAATAGGCGTTCCTATTAAGAGGGGAACATGATTGACGGCCGGCTATGGCGCGTCACGGGTTCCGAAAATAGCCGAAGTAGAACTCGGCTCTTCACGGCGCCTGCGCAGTCAGCTCCTAGTCTGTGCGCATGCGCCGTGAAGAGCCGAGTCCTACTTCGGCTATTTTCGGAACGCGTGACGCGCCATAGCCGGCCGTCAATCATGTTCCCCTCTTGATAGGAATGCCTATTACCCCGCGGTAGCCTGAAACAAACAAATAAATTACACTGTAAGTACAGCACAAAAAAATAAAATAAAGGCTTACTGTAGCTGACGCTAGTATGCTGAATGGCATGGTAAAAAGTAGTTTTCTTTCTCGTACATCACGGGACACAGAGCGGCATATTCATTACTATGTGGGTTATATGGAGTACCTTCAGGTGTGGACACTGGCAATCTCAAACAGGAAGTCCCCTCCCTATATAACCCCCTCCCCTAGAGGGAGTCCCTCAGTTTTTTCGCCAGTGTCTTAGGTGTTGGTCACGGAATAGCTTTGCTCCACATCCTTGGGATTAAGGGCGGGCTAACCGGATCTGTCCAAGGAGCCTCAGTGCCAAAGTGGACAGTACCCGGGCCCCAAGCCGTGGGGTTTTGCCTATAATGCTCCTCTTTGGAGGGCTGGACCCTGGGCCCAGGACTTGGAGTTTGTAAAAACCATAAGTTCCTGTTTGCCAGGGTGCTATATAGGTCCAGGACAGTGGGTACCTTCATAGGACCCCAGGGCCTGAAGGTCTACTACGTTACCCACGGAGATGGGAGAAGATTGGATCAGTTTGCTGGGCAAACATCCTGCAGCATGGAGCAGGTAAGGGGGAGCCTGCGGGACTTGGTTCGACAGCAGGCTCTCCGGGGTAACCTAAAGGGGGGATAGCCTAAGTATGCTCTGCATGGGCAACCGTGCTCACTATGTCTAAGGGAGACAGGATGACACCCCTTGTCCCCCATCAATAGGTTCCCCTGTCTAAAGATGTGTTGCTAGCTAAACCTGCTGCTTTCTTCCTAGGACTAAGTAAGGATCCTTAGGGGCCTTTGGAGAGTCTTACCTGGCCGGGGGTTTTGAATCTGCCGCCTGTTCTGCGTTCCTGGATCTCCAGCAGCGCGGCTCCTCCATGTTCTTCCTGTTTCCGGCATACGCGCGCGCGCACGTCTTATAGACGTTTTTCGCGCCGTTCAGACAGGAGGGCGGGGGGGGGGCGTGCCTGCGGCGTCATACAGGGGCGCGCCTTTTTGCTGTTATAGACAGCAGGCATGATCAGTGCTCATTCTGAGACTGATTTTCAGAAGGAGAGGACGCAGAGCGGCAGAACAGTGACTCCCGGTGGTGGAAGAGGGGTAGTACATGCGGGACTTTGTTCCAAATGACTCTTTTTGTTAAGCCAAGAAATTCCCTTATTTGCAGCAGGTTGGAGGCTGGCAACTAAGTTTGGGGTCACTGTATGTCTAAAAATATATATAATATATATTAAAAAAAAAAAAAAAAAAAAAAAAAATATATATACATACGGGATCCCATCAGTTTTGGGCATTAGTGATCTATTGTCCCCTAAACTGGTTTTGTACTCCTGGCCACTACAGTCTGTTGGGTGGGCGGAGTCCCTCGATTTTGTATTATGGCTTCCAAGGGTTCGGGGTCAAAGGGTACAAAAAAGACCAAAAAACAAAAGGGTTCCCTTTCTGATTCTGATGATATGCCGATACTTTCCCCGCAACTTATTAACATAAAAGGCGCCTTGGATGAGCCATTAGGGGGATCTGGTGCGGAGGCTGGCCCAGATCAGCCCAGCCCTGTGTTTATCACAGAGGAGATGCTAGCCGTATCCCTAGGGGGGCTAGAAGAGAGAATAGCAGCATTGATCGCTAGAGCTATTCCTGGTAAAAAACGGGTTAGATCCCCATCACCAAGAGGTGTATCCTC
Organism: Rana kukunoris; assembly: GCA_029574335.1. NCBI lineage: Eukaryota > Metazoa > Chordata > Amphibia > Anura > Ranidae > Rana > Rana kukunoris. The sequence goes on from CM056054.1 coordinate 91,548,233, forward strand.
AGATGCTGAGATTCTCTCTCTGGAGGAATTGGAATCACAGGAGGATCAACTAGACCTGAACCAAGAGGGTTCAGGGATGGAGGGGTCTGCCTCTGAGGAACCATTTTCAGACTCCCAGACAGAAAGGTTGTGGGTACAGTCTTTGACGGACATGGTCCGCTCGGCATTTAGTGTGCCATTACCAGAACCTCAGGTTCCTCCGGTATCCTCTCTGGGCTCTTTGAAAGCTCCGTTAAACAACGCAGTTTTTCCGGTCCATCCTCTCTTGGAGGAATTGATCTTTCGGGATTGGGTACGGCCGGACAGGATTTTTCTGCCACCGAAAAGATTTGCGGTCATTTACCCCATGGAGGAAAATCTCCAAGAGGTGGAGGCTACCAGTAGTGGATGCAGCCATCTCATGTGTGAATAAATCACTAACTTGCCCGGTGGAAAACATACATATGTTTAAAGATCCGGTCGATAAAAGATTAGAGACACTTTTAAAAGCATCCTTTGGCTACGGCAGGAGCAGTGGTGCAGCCAGCAGTGGCTGCAATTGGAGTTTGTCAGGCATTAAAAGACCAGACAAAGGAAATGTTAAAGGACATGCCTACCCAACAAGCAGAAGAGTTTTCTGACATTCCCAGAGCTCTGTGTTTTGCGGTAGATGCTATAAAAGATTCCATCCAGCAGGCCTCTCGTTTATCACTATTTTTGGTGCACATGAGAAGGCTCTTATGGTTGAAGAACTGGGCGGCGGAGCCCCCATGCAAAAAGCTTCTGGCAGGTTTTCCCTTCCATGGAGGACGACTCTTCGGAGAGGATCTGGATAAATATATTCAGACTATTTCAAATGGCAAGAGTACCCTTTTACCGGTAAAAAAGACATTCCGGGCTCCTACATTTAAAAGGCAGCTCTTTCCTGTCTCAGGGCCCTCAAATTCCAGGCAGTATCGACGGCCGCCTGCACGATCCAACGTTAACAGTAGATCGCAGGGACAGACCCCTGGGGGTAAGAGGCCGTGGTATCGCAAGCGTCAAAGACAGCCCCTAAGTCTGCCTTATGAAGGGGCGCCCCCACTCTCACGGGTGGGGGGAAAAGGGATCCAGCAAGGAAGGCCTCAATGCTGGCAGCTTTGGATCACCTGCTTTGCCAGAACGTAATTATAGAGGTGCCAGCCCAAGAGCAAGGCCTAGGTTTCTATTCCAATCTCTTTGTTATACCAAAACCCAACGGCGATGTCAGGCCAATTTTGGACCTAAAGAGGTTAAACGGTTTCCTAAGGGTTCGTTCCTTCCGGATGGAATCCATCCGGTCAGCAGCCGCCGCGCTTCAGAAGGACGATTTTCTGGCCTCCATAGACATAAAGGATGCTTACCTTCATGTACCAATCTTTCAGTCGCATCAAAGATTTTTTACGCTTCGCGGTGGGGCAGCGACACTTCCAATTCAGGGCGCTCCCCTTCGGGCTGGCCACGGCCCCCCGGGTATTCACGAAGATCCTAGCCCCAGTTCTGGCCAACTTAAGGATCCAGGGGGTCACAGTCCTAGCATACTTGGACGACCTTTTAGTCATAGATCACTCACGGCCGGGTCTGCAAAAGGCAGTAAACCTCGAAGAATTCGGCTGGGTCCTAAACCGTGGAAAGTCAGCATTCCAGCCTACAAAGCAGTTGGAATACCTCGGCATGAGGTTAGACACAGAACATCAAAAGGTGTTCCTGCCCCTTGTAAAGATCGAGGCTATCAAGGGGTTGGTTCAGTTGGTTCTAAACAAGAAAAAAACAACTATTCGCCTGTGTATGCGATTACTAGGCAAGCTAGTGGCCACGTTCGAGGCAGTACCGTACGCTCAGATCCACACTCGCGTCCTACAGGCAGCCATTCTAGCAGCCTGGGGCAAGAGGGCACATGCCTTAGAGTCCCCTTTGACGCTATCATCAAGGGTCCGACAAAGCCTGGCCTGGTGGTTGAACCCTCAGAACCTTCTAAAGGGAAAATCCTTCAGCCCTGTTGTCTGGAAGGTAGTTACCACAGACGCCAGCCTGGCAGGCTGGGGGGCGGTCTTTGAGGGGTTCTCCCGCCAGGGAACTTGGGTGAAAGTAGAGAGGCAGCTCTCCATCAATATCTTGGAAATCAGAGCTGCTCGCCTAGCCCTTCTGGCATGGACCTCCAGATTAAAGGGGTTCCCGGTGAGAATCCAGTCAGACAATGCCACGGCAGTGGCATACATAAACCACCAAGGGGGAACCAGAAGCCAGGCCGCTCAGAGGGAGGTGAACTTGATTTTTCAATGGGCAGAGGTTCATGTACCCTGCATTTCAGCGATATTCATTCCCGGAGTGGACAATCTGCAGGCAGACTTCTTAAGTCGCCAGAGTCTGTTGCCAGGGGAATGGTCTCTGCATCCCCAGGTCTTTCAGACAATCTGCCAGAGGTGGGGAATGCCGGACGTAGATATAATGGCATCCAGGTTCAACAAGAAACTAGACAGGTTCGTGTCTCGAGCGAGGGATCCTATGGCCTGCGGAACCGATGCGTTGGTTTGCCCTTGGCATCAATTCAAACTTCTATATGCATTTCCTCCACTACAGTTACTCCCGCGCCTGTTGCGCAAGATCAGAGTGGAGAACAAGCCAGTCATTCTAGTAGCTCCGGCTTGGCCCCGGAGGACTTGGTACTCACTAGTCCTGAAGATGGCAGTGGGAGACCCTTGGACTCTCCCTCTACAACCAGACCTACTCTCACAAGGCCCGATCCTCCACCCTACATTACAGCGTCTAAATTTGACGGCCTGGAGGCTGAATCCCTGATTCTCAGGGGTAGGGGTCTGTCTAGGCAGGTAATCCCTACCCTGATTAGGGCTAGAAAGCCGGTCTCCAGGGTGATTTATTACAGGGTGTGGAGGAACTACATAGGCTGGTGTGAATCCAAAAGATGGAATTCCCGCAAAGATACTATTGATAGGGTGTTAAGTTTTCTCCAGCTAGGAGTGGATAAAGGCCTGGCACTAAGCACAATCAAGGGACAGATCTCAGCTCTGTCAGTGTGGTTTCAGAGGCCGCTGGCCACCCACTCGCTGGTAAAGACCTTCTTACAGGGGGTCTTGCGTATTAATCCTCCGGTCAAGTCACCAATTTGTCCTTGGGACTTAAATCTTGTCCTGTCCACTCTACAGAAACAGCCTTTTGAGCCATTGGCTGAGATTCCTTTACTCTTACTGACAAGAAAGTTGGTTTTCTTGGTCGCCATAGTTTCGACCAGGAGAGTGTCAGAATTAGCAGCCTTATCGTGTAAGGAACCATATCTCGTTCTGCATAAGGACAGGGCAGTTCTACGACCCCATCCTTCCTTTCTACCAAAGGTTATATCCAAATTTCACTTAAACCAGGATTTGGTACTACCATCCTTCTTTCCAAAACCTACATCCAGAAAGGAGGGGTTGCTGCATACCTTGGATATTGTCCGGGCCATGAAGGCCTATCTTAAAGCTACAGAAAAGATCCGGAAAACAGATGTGTTATTCGTTCTACCAGATGGCCCCAAGAAGGGGCAGGCAGCTACAAAATCCACCATCTCGAGATGGATTAGACAGTTAATCATTCAAGCCTACGGATTGAAGAGGTTGCCTCCTCCGTTGTCGGTAAAGGCCCATTCTACCAGGGCCATGGGCGCCTCTTGGGCAGCACACCATCAGATCTCTATGGCTCAGATATGCAAGGCAGCAACGTGGTCATCAGTCCACACGTTTACAAGGTTTTATCAGCTAGACGTGAGAAGAAATGCGGATTCTGCCTTTGGACAGGCAGTATTACAGGCTGCAGTTTGAAATCCTCGGGATCAGAAGCACCCTTGGTTATAAAAAAAAAAAAAAAAAAAAAAAGAAGTTTTTTTTCTTGACTAAGTTGGAATTATTATTATGATTTGAGTTTATCTCTAAATTGAATCCTTCTTTGGAAGATGTCTCCCTCCCCTCATTAAAGCATTGCTTTCGGACATCCCACATAGTAATGAATATGCCGCTCTGTGTCCCGTGATGTACGAGAAAGAAAAAGGGATTTTTAAATACAGCTTACCTGTAAAATCCTTTTCTTGGAGTACATCACGGGACACAGAGCTCCCACCCCTCTTTTGGGTGACCATTTTGGGAGGCATACTGCTTGCTACAAAACTGAGGGACTCCCTCTAGGGGAGGGGGTTATATAGGGAGGGGACTTCCTGTTTGAGATTGCCAGTGTCCACACCTGAAGGTACTCCATATAACCCACATAGTAATGAATATGCCGCTCTGTGTCCCGTGATGTACTCCAAGAAAAGGATTTTACAGGTAAGCTGTATTTAAAAATCCCTTTTTTTAGGGTGAACCTCCACTTTAAGCAACAGACAGCATGGATTCATGAAAGACAGAAGTTGTCAGACAAACCTGATTTCCTTTTATGAAGAGGTAAGTAAAACCCTGGACAGAGGCGTGGCAGTGGACGTGGTATACTTGGATTTTGCAAAAGCGTTCGATACAGTTCCCCACACACGGCTCATGTGTAAGGTAAGGTCTACAGGATTAGATATATCAGTTTGTAAATGGATAAAAAACTGGCTGAAAGACAGAATTCAGAGAGTTGTGGTTAATGATTCTTACTCTGAATGGTCCAAGGTTATCAGCGGTGTACCCCAAGGTTCAGTGTTGGGTCCCTTACTTTTCAATATATTTATAAATGATATTGGGTCTGAGATCCAAAGTAACATTTCTGTCTTTGCAGATGACACCAAGCTATGCAGTGGAATAATGTCCTTGCAGGATGTCTCCAATTTACAAGCCGACCTCAATGCTCTGTCTAATTGGGCGATTATGTGGCAGATGAGGTTTAATGTTGATAAATGTAAAGTTATGCACTTGGGGGGCTAAGAATAATCATGCATCATACATACTAGGGGGGAGTACAACTGGGTGGATCCAAAGTGGAGAAGGATCTGGGGGTTTTAGTTGATCATAAGCTCAATAATAGCATGCAATGCCAAGCTGCGGTTTCCAAAGCAAGCAAAGTTCTTTCTTGCATTAAAGCAGAGTTCCACCCTTAAAACCTTACTTTATAATAGATCATTTAATTGTGGGCGCATTGCGGTGTATGTCGCCGCTATAAGGCGTCACGCTTTCTGGAAACAGCCGACTAGCGTTCTTCTCGGCGCCTACGCACAGACCCAGAAGCTGACTTGCGCAGGCCCCGTATATAGCCGCATCACGCCCTCCGAAAAAAGCCGAACTAGGACCGGCTATTTACGGCGCCTGCGCAGTAAGCTCCTGGGTCTGTGCGCAGGCGCCGAGAAGAGCCGAACTCTAGTCGGCTGTTTCCGGAAGGCGTGACGACTTATAGCGGCGACATACACCGCGGTGCGCCCAAAATTAAATGATCTATTATAAAGTAAGTACATGGATTAAAAAAACAAAAAAAAAACAGCATACTGGCGCTGACGCCAGTATGCTGGATGGGATGAAAGAAAGTGGTTTTAAGGGTGGAACGCCGCTTTAAGAGAGGTATGGACTCCAGAGAGATAACATTTTCCCCATGTTCAAATCATTAGTAAGACCTCATCTGGAATATTCAGTTCAGTTCAGTTTTGGGCAACAGTTCTCAATAAGGATATTGGGGAACTGGAGAAGGGCGACCAAACTGATAAGAGGCATGGAGGAGCTCAGCTATGAGGAAAGATTAGAGGAACTAAATTTATTCGCTCTTGATATCCTCCAGGGATAAATTGATTCAGATGAAGTTCCTGCATAGGGTGTACTATACGCCTCAGAGGCTGCATGTTATTTATCAGCACCGCTCTCCTAATTGCCCTCGATGCCACTCACCCGCAGCCGATTATGTCCACATGTTCTGGACCTGCCCTAAGCTTTCGGGCTACTGGTCCGATGTTTTTGACTTCCTTAATATTTGTCTGCAGTTGACTCTCCCGATTACTCCTACCTTGGGTCTCTTGGGGATTCAGGATGACGACCAAAGGCCTAGGCACACTAAACTTCTATTGTCCATGTTGTTTTTTTATGAACTGCAGTTCAATATGGCTGTGTGTACCTCTTGCAAATTGTCCTGGGTTTTTTTTTTCCCCCCTATCAAACACAATGTCTTCCGTTGTGGTATTTAAAAAAAAAAAAAATTCTATGTGCACCATACACGCTGTAACCCTGCTTCTTTGTTTACGACTTATAATGTGCCTTGTACCTTCGATGTCTCAATAAAGACCAACCTGTTTTGTTAAAAAAAAAATATTCGCTCTTGAGAAGAGGAGAATAAGGGGGGATATGATCAACATTTACAAATATATAAGAGGTCCAAATAGTGAACTTGGTGTTGAGTTATTCACTTTACGGTCAACACTAAGGACAAGGGGGCACTCTTTACGTCTAGAGAAAAAAGAGATTTCACCTCCAAATACGGAAAGGTTTCTTTAAAGTAAGAGCTGTGAATATGTGGAATAGACTCCCTGTAGAGGTAGTTCTGGCCAGCTCAGTAGATTGCTTTAAGAAAGGCCTGGATTCTTTCCTAAATGTACATAATATAACTGAGTACTAATATTTATAGGTAAAGTTGATCCGGGGAAAATCTGATTGCCATGGGATCAGGAAGGAATGTTTTCCCCTTCTGTAGCAAAGTGTATCGTGCTCTGCTGTTTTTTTTCCGCCTTCCTCTGGATCAACTGTGGTTATAGAATTGGGTATATGGGATTGCATGATATTATAATTTTTTTTTTTATTTTATGGTTGAACTGGATGGACTTCTGTCTTTTCAACCTGACTAACTATGTAACAGGCGACTTAGCCGCCTGACAAGTCACACTCCATGCAATGGAACTGTTCTAATAGGAGTGACGCAAGTTTCTCCAACTTAGAAAAAGGTTCCTGCACTACTTTGGAGCGAAATTCAGAGCCGAGGTCACGCTGTGAAGGGCAGCTTTAGAGTCGGATGACTTTGAAGCCATTGCAGCGTGCCCTGAAAGAGCCGCTTCTTTCACGCCAGTGTGAAAGCATGAGGGCTTTGACAATGAAGCGGTGCACTGGCAGAATGCTCAAAAAAGTCCTACCATATGCATCTTTGAGGCGCTGTAGGATCGGTGGAGTGCTCTTCAATCCTCCTGTGGCCTCCAGAAAGCCGCAATGACCCTCCATTCCAAGTAGGGGGAAGACTCCAGGAGTTCGTTCCCCAGTGGAGAGACATCACTGCAAATCGGTATATTATAAACATGTTCTTACAAGGATACGTGATAGACTTCATGGAAGAACCTCCGAAAAGATTTCTGAGAAAACGTCCCTCGCCATGAAGTCCCTAATCCAGGAACTGATATCCCAGAGAGTCATTGTTCAGCTTCCAATAAAGGAGTTCTTCCAGTGTTTCTATTCACAAGTTTTCCTGGTTCGAAAACCTTCAGGAAAATACCTCCTCATCCTAAATCTAAAAATGCTGAATCTGTCAGTGGAATACAGAATATTTTGGATGGATTCCATTTTCTCAGTAAGAAGCCTCCTGAGTCAAGTGTGCTTTATGGCATCAATAAATTTACAGGATGCCTACCTCCACATTCCTATTGCCGCCAGGTCCCAGAGATATCGGAGACTAGCACTGAGAGAAGGAAAGAAGGTGGTACACCTGCAATTCTGCCTGTCCTAATCTCCAAGGGTGTTCACAAAGGTAATGGACAAAGCTCTGGCACCCCTACGTCCAGGGGTGATTCCTTATCTAGATGACCTGCAGTTTTTTGCTCAAACCAGAGAAGGACTTCAGAGGAACTTGGACAGAGTCCAGGCTTATCTAGAGTCCATTGGATGAATATTAATCCTCCAAAGGTCAAATCTGATTCCCTCACAGGAGGGACATACATCATTGACCAGTTATTCCTGGGTTTCCGTATCTCTTTGGAGCAAAAGATATTTCTCCCAGAAGAAAAACAGAACAAGTTGATAGAAGTGGTGTCGCTGTTGCTATCCAGTCAGCTTCTGTCCATCAGGAGGGTCATGTCAGCGCTAGGAACCCTGACCTTTTCCATACCAACAGTTCAGTGGGCAAAGCTCCATTTCAGACTGCTACAAAGTTTTCTGTTAACAATCTGTGATTGCCAGCAAAATTCACTAGTGAAGAATCCAACCAAAGTAAAAAGGAGTCTCAGGTGGTGGATGAACCAGACAAGATTCTTAGCAGGCTTTTTATGGTCCTTTCCAACCCAGGTAAGGCTAACAACCGAGCTCCTGGGGTTAGGGAGCTCACATGAGTGGTTGATGGGCTTGGGTATCGTGGTCCACAAGAGAAGCACTGAGATCCTCAAACTGGAGGGAACTAAAGCTATAGAAATGGCATTACTGACCTTTGCAGAAGAAGTCCAAGGTTAACATACACAAATCCTGTTGGACAATGCCACGGCGGTGGCCTACATAAACATACAGGGGTACACCAGAAGCAGAGATCTTCAAAGCATGGGAACATTCTACACCGGGCAGAGCTCCATAATCGATCCTTGTCCGCTACCCTCCTATCTAGCAGAATTTTCTTTACCAGAGCAATATATTACAAAGTCTGGAAAGTCTTTAACTCCTGGTGCACAGCATTCGGCAGGTCTTTAAAACAGATTTCTTCCATCCTAGAATTCCTGCAAGAAGGAGCGGGCCTAGGGGCCAAGGGCCAAAGGCCTAGCAGTCAGTACTCTCAAAGTTCAGGTTGCCGCACTAGGGGTATTTTTGGAAAAATCTATTTCATCAGAACCTCTACTAATCAGATTATTTTAAAGCCCTCAGTTGGTCTAGACCAGTAGTGATTAAAAGCTGTCTGTCTTGGGATTTATCAGTTGTGCCACAAGCCCTGACCAGGGAACATTTTGAACCCATTAATTTAACCTCCCTGATATTGTTGACTTGGAAAACCAGTTTTTTTTAGTGGCTATTACAACAGTTCGAAGAATCAGTGAGTTGCAAGCCTTATCGATCAGGGAGCCAAATTTTTTCCATTTTTTTCTTCGGACCGAATTGTTCTGAACACGGATCCGATTATTTTTTTTTTTTTTACCAAAGGTTGCTTCAGTCTAAAATCGAACCCAGGAGATGATACTTCCTACATTTCGTTCTAATCCGTTGGGTAAGAAGGAAGAATTATTCCATACCCTGGATGTTAAAGGGGTTGTAAACACAAAAATATTTTCCTCTTAAATTAAAGTCTGACAGTAGCTGATAAAGTAAAAAGTAATGTTTTTCATTATAACTAGTTTGATACCTGTTGAAATCGAGCCGTTTTATTTACCTCCAGCACTTTTGAATTGTTCTCACTGACTTCCTGGTTTGCGGTGCGCGTTCATTCTTGCTGCATTATGGCCTAATGGGAACTACAGTTCCTATTAGGCTTAGCCTCCATGCCTGTAAGGGATAAGAGAGCATCTTCGTGCAGGGATGTAGTCATAGGGAGGAGGTGAGCACATTCTGCTTTCCACCATGCCAAACAGCTCAGGTGCTGATGGAAAGCAACCAGAGGAGAGACAGGAAATGGCATTTTCAAACCTGGATTACTGTATTTTGGATGTCAAAAGGAAAAATGAGGTAAGTGATATTTAAATGCTCTAGCTTACAGCAATCAATTGATCTAATAAAAAACAAACCTTTAGTGTTCCTTTTAAAAGAGCAGTCGTAAGTTACCTGGAAGCTACTAAAGACATAAGCGTTCAGATGCATTATTCATTTTTATTTTTTTGGAAAACAAGCTTCCAGAGCAACCATTGTCAGATGGTTGAGAATGGCTATCACAGACGCCTATTTGCTTACAGGCCAGGAGAGTCCAGTAAGTATCCGGGCTCATTCTACTAGCGCTTCGGCGGTGAGTTGGGCAGAAAAAGCTGGTGCCACCACCGAACAAATTTGCAAGGCAGTTACTTTGACAAGTCTGACGCAAAACCTTTTTTTAATAAACCTCTGTTTGTCTGGTTGTATTCTGTCTTTTACCTTTTGGGTGGTTTCTCCAATATATAATAATCAACATGGACATTTGATAGCATATCACATCCCATCAAATCCCCACAAAGGCTTTAACCACTTGCCTACTGTGCACCTACACCCCCTTCCTGCCCAGACGAAATTTAAGCTTCTGGCACTGCGTCGCTTTAACTGACAATTGCGCGGTCGTACGACGTGGCTCCCAAACAAAATTGGCGTCCTTTTTTTCCCATAAATAGAGCTTTCTTTTGGTGGTATTTGATCACCTCTGCGGTTTTTATTTTTTGCGCTATAAACAAAAATAGAGCGTCAATTTTGAAAAAAAATGCAATATTTTTTACTTTTTGCTATAATAAATATCCCCAAAAATATATAAAAAAAATATTTTTTTCCTCAGTTTAGGCCGATACGTATTCTTCTACATATTTTTGGTAAAAAAAAAATGCAATAAGCGTTTATCCTAGAAAATGTGTTTGTTTAAAATTTTGCGCAAAACCCGAAATCCTGTGTATGTAGGCAACCAACACAACAAAGAAAATTGCAAAAGTGATATGAAAAATAAATGTAGCGCCACAAATAGCTAATCCACGTATGAGGTGGAATGTGAATTGGGGGGAGGACCACAGGTCTTGTGTATTCTCTTCCCAAAAGTACAAAAATAAATTACACTCAAGTAACCAATGTGTATAAAAGTGAAAACAAGGATATGAACCTATATGTCCACAATGTATATAATTAGGTTATCAACCTTAACGTAAAAATAAAAGGTGAATACAATGGTGAATGGTGATCACAATCTTCTATAAAACATATGTGAATAAATCTACCACTGTGTTGGTAGGTTCCCAATATGATATGGCGAAGAAGCCACAAAACTAGGTTAGGTAAACAAGTGATTACACTCAAGGTGATCTTATAAACACCTAAAACATGTCTGGCCAAAGACCCTTGTACAGGTATTAAAGTGAGCACAAAATAACTATTGTAGGATTTAAGTGCACCAATAAGAACCTATGTGCACTGACAACGCGCCTCCAGTGCGCCTCGGCCTGATCAAAACAAAATCACAGAAATTAAAACAAATGTCAATATATGTGAGTCCATCCGTCCTGAAGGTGGAATGAATCGATTGAACCTTCCCAGTAAGTTTGAATAAACTGGTGCACTTCAGGAAATAGTAAATATGAGTCCATCGGCCTTGAAGGTAGTAACAATCAAATCACATCTCCCAGTAAGTTAGATTAAACTGGTACACTTCAGGAAACACAATCCAATGACATGGAAATGAGGATTAAATCAAGGTACTCTTACCAGATCCGATGGACCCGTGACTCACCGTACGGTGGGGGGGTCTAAAGAGCTTGAACAGGCCGATGGCCCTGTTTGGTTATCCTCAGTATGGTGTCATCAAGAAGGTCATCCAAAGCTCCAAAGGGTGTCTAATGGCTGTAGATTGTGCTCACGGCCAGAAGTGCAGGATAGTGGGCAAAAGTGAACTGTGATATTCCGATCGCTCAGTCACAGCAACAAAAAAGAAGAAACTTCTCATAGTTTAAAAAAGTATAAAAATTTAAAAAAAAAACACAAAAAAGGAAAAATGTTGACATTTCCACAGCAATGGGAATCACACTCCAAAATTGGGAATAAAAACAATTCCAAAGAAAGCACACCAAAAGAAATATCGCAAGCACAATGACTCCACCACCCTGAATGGGTGGATGGAAATATGACAATAGTGTGCAAGGGATTGGGAGTAGACCCAGCGTACCCGACCGGTTTTGTCTTATATAGACTTCCACAGGGGAATATCGATTGGTTTGCGCAAAATTGATAGTGTTTACAAAATAGGGGATAGTTTATGGCATTTTTATTATTTTATTTTTTTACTATTAATGGCGGGGATCTGCGTTTAACCACTAGGGGGCGGGGAAGGGGTTAAATGTGTCCTATGAGTGTTCTAACTGGAGGGGGGGTGACTGGGGGTGCAGACCGATTGTGTCCCTATGTACAAAGGACACAGCATCGGTCTCCTCTCTCCCTGACAGGACGTGGAGCTCTGTGTTTACACACAGAGCTCCACATCCCCGCTCAGTTACTGGGCAATCGCGTGTGCCCGACGGCGATCGTTGCCGCCGGGCACTCGCACCGGGATCCCAGCAGAGCGGCGCGCGCGCCGGCCCGCGGCTTTAAAGAGACAGCACGTCATATGACGGTGGGCGGTGGACAAGTGGTTAATATTCCCATTAAGGGATTCTACACCTGCCAATCATCATTTGTGGTATATGCTATCAAATGTCCATGTGGACTATTATATATTGGAGAAACCACCCAAAAGGTAAGACCGAATAGCTTGTCATAAGTATTCAATCAGAGATAAACTAACGCAGCTACTACTTGCTAGTCATTTTGTAGAAAAAGGACACTCTGTCTCACAAATAAAATATATGGTATTAGAAGGCATTGTGCAAAAACAGTGTAGCGCTGGATTATATAAACCTTATATGATGACATATATCGCAGGTTAGCATATTAAACATTGCGCATGCGCTAACGGCCTAAGGCGGTCTGACATTTTTACGGAGCGTTTTTATCCTTGCAAGGATCCTCTCTACTCTCCATTTGGGAGAGCGATTTTGTTTTGTTTATTTACATTTTGTTTATTTTGTTCATGTTTTTTAAATAAATCCCCCTTTTTATACATCTCTACAGTACACTATGGGAATGTTCCTTTCTTTCCTTCCATATGGTGTCTGACATCTCATATCCATATACACTGACACAAGCGCAGATCTAACTGGATAGTACCAGTTGACCCTGTGAGGAGCTGTGGACCCTGGTTTCCTGCCCTGTGAAGAGACGCTGCACCTCTCCTCCTGTCACAAGGGATTCCAATCATCTGCTATGCCTGTTTAGACTTCTCCTGAAAGGGAAAAGTCGCAGGCTTTTTGGTAAGCTTTGAATCTTAATGGTGTTGGGTCACTAATATTTGAACGTTCCTCCTTTCACCCTTGGATTTCTGAACTGGATATCTACCATCTTCACTTCTAACCACTTGAATTGGAAGGGGCTGTACATACCCCCTGCTGTGTGTGGACTTTTTTGCAATATATTGCACTATATGTGTTATACCAGTCACTAAATAATTCTCATTTTTAGTGGTTTAAAATTGTTTGTCACATTTATTTATATATGTTTAATATGCTAACCTGCGATATATGTCCATCATATAAGGTTTATATAATCCAGCGCTACACTGTTTTTGCACATACTTGTTTACACTTTATATCTAAATTGTAGTGTCTAGCAGCAGGACGTCCCTCTAGGGACTTTTTGTTAAGGGCTCATTTCCACTGGCGTTTTTACAGCCACTTTTCTGAGCGTTTTTTGCAGCTTAAAAACGCCTGTCCATGTTAGTCTATGGCCTCATGCCCACCATGACGTTTTTGAGCTGTAGATGGCTAAGCTGCAAAAAAAAACTACGAGACCAGTGCGTTCTGAAGCTCCAGCAATAGAGCTGTAAAAACGCTCAAAAACTCTGCCGCAGCGTTTTTAAAGCTCCGGCTCAAATTTTTTTTTAGTTTTTTTCTAAAATAAACATGGACAGGCGTTTTTTAAGCTGTAAAAAACGCTCAGAAAAGTGGCTGTGTAAACGCCAGTGGAAATGAAGCCTTATTGTTTTTTATTTTTCAAGTTTTCACTAAGCGCAAATTTTTTCCCTCACCCTTTTCCTTCTTTTACACATATTAGAAGGCATAGAAAGAAACGGGAGAGGTGGTGACCATGAACTTACCTTGAGGAGACGTGAAGTACATTTGGATACATTTCCTTAATACTATCACCCCTGGCGAGAGAGTCACTGGGCTTCCGAAATAGCTCTGTATATTGGGCTGAGTTCTCTGGGAACGGTTCCCCCGGGATGCCGATCTTGTCCTGTATCCCCTAGGGGTTGTCATGCCGTGTCCACATGCGGGGAAAGTGTAGTGGCGGCCGATGCAAGCCCAGTCGGGCCGGGAGCACCTCCTAAAGCATGTCTTCACTCGGCCATTGCTAAGCCACGCCCCCCAAGGGGGATTTTCTATCTGTCTCGCATCACCTTTAATGGAAAACTAAAACCCTATGACCACTTGAAGTCAGAATTTTTTCACTTCCCGATCAAATGTACTTTAGATACCTACAGCTCCGCCACGCTTTCCGTGCACAATTCCCCCTAGATAATCCCTTGATGGAGGCAGTAAAATACCCAGACCTAAGAAGTTAATTTCAAATTTTTACACTATGTAGTCACTTCCTACGGCGACTGTAGCGGCGTATGCTCTAAAAACTTTGTGGGAGGGAGACATTGGCCCCATTGCAGATGATGAGTGGAGTGACGCCTTAGACTCGTGCAAATTGTCTGATCGGCTGACTCAGATATTTATAACACACAGAGCTTATCTCGCGCAATTAAAGTGGTTGTAAACCCACTTTTTCACTTTTACCTACAGGTAAGCCTATAATAAGGCTTACCTGTAGGTATAAAGAATATCTCCTAAACCTGTACGGTTTAGGAGATATTCCCCTCGCAATGCGCCGCTGATTGCAGCGGTGCATGCGCAGGGGGGAATCCACGGCGAAAAGACCGGCATCCGCCGGACCCTGCCGATTTGAAATTCCCGCGCGGGAGTGACGTCATCGCTGCTCCAGCCAATCACAGCGCTGGAGGGGCGATTCCCGGAAGACACGCCAAGTCAAGATGACATCTCGCTCGGCGTGGACCAGGTAAGTTCTACTTTCCTCGTTCAGAGGTAAGTTTTTCATACTAGCTCATTATGTCTTTTGCCTTGCAGGTTTAAAAAAAAAAAAAAAATGTATATGCGGTTTACAACCGCTTTAAGGATTTCAAAGTACAAAAGCGACTCCTCGGATGCCTGCGGTCGGGAAAACGGGCACTTTCTTCCACCTTCTGTGGAACTGCCCCAAAATACAGGCCTTCTGGTCCTCAGTTGTACGGTTCCTACATGACACAATGGGATCACCCATAACCCTATAGCCGAAACCGTATCTTCTAGGAATTTTCCCTAACCCGGACATTAATACATTTTCTAAAATATTTCTACACAAAACGCTTTTCTCTCCAAGAAAGGTGGTTGATAGAATGTGGATGAGACCTAATCCTCGGAATGTTTTGCACTGGATTGAGAAGGTCAACACAGTCTTGCCGTATAAAAAATTGATGTACTCTCATAGGGGTTGTCCTTCTAAATTTGAAAAAGTATGGGATAGGTGGCTAAAGGCTGCCAACACCTGTGTATAGGCAGGAGAGCCGTAGCCCACTTATTTTTTGTCTCCTGGTTGACGGGAGATATGTGTGGCGGGTGGGGGCGGGAACCCGGGCGACACGTGATGTCAATACCCTGAAGTAACCGACTGGTACTGATTAAGTAGTCTCAAATTCACGTTTATTCTGTTAAGGAATGATGTCATATTTTACAGCTAAGAGATACTGTAATGTCTCTTTTGCTTAATAAACAGATTTTGATAAAAAAAAGTCACCTGGGGGGGATTTTAAATGAATCTGATTTAAGCCCCTTTCACATTAGTGGACGAACGGTCCGCTATTTACAAGTCCGTTTACGGACTTGTAATGTGTCCCTATGGGAGCGAATCCGTTAGCGGATGATGCATCCGCTAACGTCCGCCTAAGATCCGCGTCCGTCTGGATCCGTTTTGCGGACGGAAGAAAACCCTATTTTTCTTCCGTCCGGTGGATCGGATCGGATGCAAACAGACAGATGGTCCGTTTCCATCCGATTCCCCATAGGGGATAGCGGAGAAGAGACAGGGCGGTCCCTGCACAGTGTGGGGACCGCCCTGTCCGCCGACAGCTGAGCGGGACCCCCTGCTGAGCCGACGGACACGTACGGAGCGGACCGAAAAACGGTCCGCTCCGTGTGAAAGAGGCCTTAAGTAAAAAAAAAATCTGACTTCTATCCACTCTGATTGAAATGACTTATACTGGCTGTTGGGCAGACTACTCATAAATGTTTTTTTATGTTTGGTCTGCCAAACAGCCAGTATGAGTTATTTCAATATCTGTTATATATTAATTATTAATGCATGTCCTTGTGGTATACTGTAGTTGGTGAGGTTGATAAAAGACACAAGTCCAATGTGTGTGTGTGTGTGTGTGTTTTTATGTCAGTATTACATTGTATATTCCTGTATGCTATGGTTGCTCAGGTGCCTATCTAATAGTTTTTGAAATTATCGATGCTCCTTGCTGAAACCACTGCTTGTGGAAGAGAATTCCACATCCTTACCACTCTTACAGTAAAGAACCCTCTACGCAGTTTAAGTTAAAACCTCGTTTCTTCTAACTTTAGTGAATGGACATGTCTTTTTTAAATTCCGTTTCACGGAAGAGTTTTATCCTTATTGTGGCGTCGCCAGTATGGTATTTGTACATTGAAATCATATTACCTCTCGAGCGTCTCTTCTCCAGAGAGAATAAGTTCAGTGCTCGTAACTTTTCTTCATTACTAATGTCCTCCAGGCCCTTTATTAGCTTTGTTGCCCCTCTCTGGCTTCTCTTCAGTTCCAGCACATCCATCCTGAGGACTGGTGCTCATAACTTGACAGGATATTCCAGGTGCAAATAGCGAAAGGTGCAATCGGCGCAAAAATATGTGTCAATTGAAAAAAATGCAAGATGAACACTTAAGGAAAATCACAAGATCCAGAAAAATACATAATTAACAGCGCATAAAATTCAAATGATGCAATAAATGTGAAAAACCCAGCAAAAAATCTGGGCCAAAAAGTCAATAGCTGTTTAGTAGACATGGAGGAGGGAGGGAGTGAGCTGTCATTTATCCGGGCTGTATACACCCACATGTGACTCTATCGTCCATCGTCGACATGGGCTGCACAGATAAAAGGAAGCAAATAAACTGCTTAGAAGGAACTTAAAATGGCGTATGCTCAGTAGATGTGGCAACGGTTGGTCTATACCAGGGGTGTCAAAACTTTTTTTCAAAGAGGGCCAGATTTGATGAAGTGAACATGCGTGAGGGCCGACAATTTTTGCCTGACATTCTTTGAAGCATTTTTGTGTGTGTTTGTCCGAGCAACTAATATACTGCCCAGCAAGAATTCTCCTGCCATTGTGGTGAAGAGTGGAGCTTGGGCATGTTATTTGTATCTATCTATATAGATATATATTTTTTGTGGCCCCAATGAATCCCAGAGCAGCCGTTCAAGACTAAGGATGAGCTAGTGAGTGTTATTTTATGTATACCTTATTTATCGGCGTATAACACCTTCACTTTAAGAGGGAAGTTTCAGGGAAAAAATAAATACATTTAAATAAAGAACTGTGAAGCAAAATAAGGGTCAGTGCCCATCAATGCAGCCTCGGAGGGGACAGGGAGGGGGCAGGATGAGCGCTAACAGATTACATGCAGGAGAATATCCTGTTTTCTCGGCGGCCTCTTTAATACCAAGTTCTGCCATTTTATGATAGACAGAACAGTCGTCCAATGGCAGCCCAGGAGACAGAACTTCCTTGTACAGATACCACTAAGCGCTTGTTATGCCCCCTCCCTGTCCCCTCTGATGTAGCGCCGATAAATTATGTATGTATCTTTAGTAGCCCAGGGGCCACAAAAGATATATATCCAAATTACCAGGGGGGCCACATTAAACCGGAACAAAGGGCTGCATTCGGCCCGCGGGCCGGACTTTGGACATGCCTGGTCTATACAATCTCAGGCTGCAGTGGGGACACAGATAAGGAGGGAGGGACAGTGAACTGCAGGATCAACCATTTTTTTTTTTGCAGAATACAGAAAACCAATTCCATAGTGAGTATGAACAGCATGTACTGACACTTTTTCATCATGTGGGTTTAATGACACTTTAATATGTTGGAATTGTAGTACTACAAGTCCAAATATATCCCTGTTCCAACCTTGGGTATCACAGTGTGTAAAAAAAGCACCATAATATACATGTAGTATTTAAGTATGTAAACTGTTATTGCTTACAGAAGCTAGAATTTACTGTAAATATATATGTCGTAACCTCATGGATTTGCATAAAGCCATAGTGTAAAGACTCATTCACACCTGCACCTGTGTGAAATTTGTGTATAAAGCATGTCTGCTGGTATGCGCTGTGCGCCTGCATTGCAACACAGTGGGGGTAGATCCGAGGTGGGACGTGCAAGGAAAATAAACGTAATATTAACCTGCACATGATTGGATAATAAAATCAGCAGATCTTCCCTCTTCTCAGATCTACCCCTCAGATTTCCAGCAACTGCACTTCCAAGTGCACTTGTAGTGTAAAGTGGATTTGCCTTTCGTAAATAGCCCCCATTGCAGCGTTTTTTTTTTTTTTTTTCACTCTTTACTGTCAGTTGACAACGGTTCATTCAACAGCATGTTGTGATGCTCTGCCGTGCATTGTAATACTATATTTACATAGAAAACAACTGGTTTCTGTGTCTCTTTGCAACAAACATTGATCAGTGCAGCTCAATAGATCTTGCATGGTCAAGCCCCAGAAGTTAGGCCTCATTCATACGGACTCTGAGGCTCATAGTCCACGAATAGGCTGTGTAGTTATGCAGCTTGAGTCACCAGGAGCTGTGTGCAGGCAGACAATGTAAGTGTCTAGGGAAGTGGTGGAAGTATGGACACAGCTGCTTGTCCCAGTTTGACAGATATGCAACGTCCCAAATGCAAACGGCGTTCATTTGGGTCTGCTTACCCACACCCGCATGCCTGTCAAATTGGGACAAGCGTCTGTATCCATGCAGCCGTTTCACCCCCATACACTTACATTGTCTGCCTGCATGCAGCACCAGGTGGTTTAAGCCATATAAACGCAGGGCCTATTCACGGACTGAAGAGCTTGGCACCCTTGTGGAACAGGCCTTAAGTGGTCCAATTAAAGTGGATGTAAACCCCCAAAAAAATTTTTTTTTTTTGATGTCACAATGTAGAGTATAAGATTTCCTATCATCTGTGCCCAGTCTTGCCATACAGAGTTAATCCAGATCTAAGAAATCCTCTTTTATGTTCAGTAAAAATGAACAGCCTTCTAGATAAAACCCTGCCTAAATTAAAAGTCAGTTTTTTCTCTTCTTGCTTTGAGTGAGGAGGTTATTTACAAATATAGCTAGGACATGTTTATCATATGTTATGTTTTGTTTATCATAATATGAGGTGATATAACATCATAACACATCCTAGTAATATACAATGAACTTTGGATCACCTCTTGTTGTGATAAACATGTCCAAGCTAGATTTGTAAATAACCTGTTACTGAAACCAAAAACAGAGAAATGGACTTAACCTAATTTGGCAGGTTTTTATCTGAAGTCCGGTTAATTTGCACTGAACTTTAAAAGAGGATTACTCAACGCTGGATTAACTCTGTGTGGCAAGACTGGGCACAGATGATAGGAAATCGTACACTCTACATTGTGACATTAAAACAAAAAAAAAATTTTTTTGGGGTTTACAACCACTTTAACTTTTCCCTCAGGTAAAGAGACTTGTACCATTTTGGGCAACGTAACGTAGTATATTACCAGCCCCCTTACACCTGCCATTTTTTCTTGAAGTCGAACCTTATATAAGCTTAACTAGGATGTGTTGGAGGTTTTAGGCTAAAGGCATTTGGCCACTTAGGTCTGAGCACTGCATCCTGGAAAGTTTGTCACATTTTCTCCATACTTGTATGTATTAGTGACAGGTGGGATAATTTCCCCAATAGATTGGCCATAGGTTACCGATTACATGACATTTGGTAGAATGATGCACAACCTTGTGTTTCATGTCCATGCCCTAATATTTGTATGTATGGTGGCAGGTTACTTTGAAAGAGTCCTGGGTTTAGTCTAAACTCATTAAGACTTCTTAGAAATTGCTGTGTAATCCACACTAGCTAACGTGATTCTTGTTTGTCCTTTGACCTTTAGACTTTCATTTCATAAATACTTTGGAACACTTATTGGTTATCCATTCTGTAAACGGTAATGTTTCTAAGTAAATCATTTCCATTTATGTGGATTGTTAAATGTTCCCTATTTCTTTTCAAGGAAAAACAATGGTTTCCAGATGTGTACAGAATAGTGATTAATGATTAATAGTTTTGTTCAAACACAGTGGGCTGTTTTTTTGAAAGTTTATAAAAATGTTTGCATGGCTCATTGCAGACAACGGTCATTTTCTGACAAAGGCTAAAAAATAGAATGCAGGGTTTTGGGTTCATTCAGTGGCCCAGAATATTATTTTTACAAACACCTTGATAATCAAATAACACCAAATATAGGAAGGGGGGCATGTGGGATTTTGAATGAGGTGTAGGAGTATAGCACCTCCATCCCTGGTTCAGGAGATAGAAAAACCTGAAAAGGGAAAAATTGGGACTTTGAGCGAGGCTGCAGACAGGGTGGGGATAGTATAAAAGTACACATTTATTCATGGAAATGCAAGCATACATCAACATACAGAAAAACAGACAGATGAGTAGACGCCGTGGGCAGTCCCGCTCCTCCGGATTTTTGTCTTGCCCACATGACGTTGACGGCTTACTAGCGTCCACGTGTGTAGGGCGGCTGTATAAATGCCCTCCCTTAGATCTCTTTGGTTACTAGCTTGCTAGGTTTTGCTACACCAGCTTTTCGCTGGATGTCAGAGGAGCCCTGGACGCCACTATCAGGTTACTTTACCTACCCCTATGTTTGGGTTGGCTGTCCTCGGTTTGACCCTAATACTTATTTATACCCTAATACCCTAATACTTAATTTATTTTTTATCTTTTACCTCGTTGTTTTCTTAGACTCCAGCTGGCTAGCTGCTTTGGTTTATATACCACATGCACACCTGATCCTGCACTTATTTTGCCTGCGGAGGTCTGCTTGCTGTCCCTGTCTCGTGTGTGCTGTAATGCCGCCACAGCTCCCCTGGCGGACATATCCTTTTGGCTATGGCTCTATACATCCCATATCTTTTTTCCTTAGATCCTATGTGAGTAGGTGGATATTCTTCCCACCCCACACTGGTTATCCATTTATGAACTATTCATTAATTATGCTCCACCCGTTCTAGATAATTCAAGCATCCCACCCCTGAAGAGTGTCCATAGACACGAAACCCGTCGGGCTAGTATGGCTGCTATACATATCCTGGGCTAGTATGGATGCTACACATATTCTATGTTATTATATTTTAGCATTGGTATTTTATATGCTTTTTACCAGTTCCTCACATGTGTAAACTTTTCGCTATAATTGTTAATATGCCTTCTGTACATATATTGTCATTGGATGCATCCATTTATCCATGCACACTAGCATGTGGCACCTGGCCAGGCATTGCTGCACTTGTTGCTGCGCTTATTGTATATGCACATATTACGTGTTTTCAAGTAATGTCCTCTATTTGAAATACATATGTTTTCATTTACATGTTTTTCTGTATGTTGATGTATGCTTGCATTTCCATGAATACATTTGTACTTTTTATACTATCCCCACCCTGTCTGCAGCCTCGCTCAAAGTCCCAATTTTTCCCTTTCCAGTTTTTCTATCTCCAATCAAGTAACACCAACAAACATATCATCTTTGTTTTTGTTTTTTTTGTTTTCTTTTAAATCTGCAAAGTTAACTCCCCTACATTTTAGCTCTACCACCCCATATAATGGTTCCTTCCCCTAAAGTGATTGTAAACCTCTGACATGAAATATGAACAAAGCATATCCTTCTATAGTGTAAGCTTGTCTCCATCCAAAGCCCTAAGACTGCTTTCACACTGAAAGCGCCATTTGCGCTAAAATGCCGCTTAATTTAGCGGCACGTTATAGCTGTTTAAGCGCCGCTTTTCAGCTGCTAGTGGGGCACTTTTAATCCCAGTGCTTTTTTTTTTTCTCCATTGAAAATGCATGGACAGTAGGTTACATGGATTTCAATGGCAAAGTTCACACAATTGCAGTGCATTCCAGTACGTTCAACAAAAGTATAACATGCTACAATTTTTTCCTGCAAGGATCTGCACTGAATCACATTAAAACGCATCATAAACTCACCAGAATGCGTAAAAAAGTGCAAACAAACGCATCAGTGGTGTAAACTGGCCCCAAGGTAAAAAAAACACAGCTGGGTGCAGCTCCCCCCCCCCTCCCACTATACTTACCTGAGCCTGATCGTGACCCAGCGCTGTGCATGAGAGCAGAACTAATCTGCTCTCTCTGCCTCCTCACAGGGCAGATTGATAGCAGTGGGAGCCATTGGCATGAATGTCCTAATTGCAAGCAGCTTAGTATAGAGGCACCATAGAAAAAGGGGGAGATGAGTACCTTGGGACTGCTATGCGCAAAACCATTGCACAGTAGGGGTGCGCATCTTCACTCGCCACACGATTCGATTCGATTACGATTATCATGTCAGCGATTCGATTCGATTCCGCGATGCATCATGATGCATCACGATTAGAAAGATGGAGGAGTCTGGAGATAGGGAAGAAGGAATCCATGAATAGGAAAAAAAGGATGGAGTAGTCTGGAGATGGGAACTAAAGGATGGAAGAGTCCAGGGATAGAACTGAAGGATGGTGAAATCCATGGAGAGAGAAGAATGGAAGAATCCGGGGATAGGGAAATAGGAATCCATGAATAAGGAAAAAAAAGGATGGAAGAATCAGAGGTTAGGAAGGGAAGGCTGGAAGAGTCCAAGAATATTATTAGATGGAAGAGTCTGGGGGGGTGATAGGAACTGAAGAATGGAGGAGTCGGTCCAGAAATAATTTTGTTTTAATAGAATTATTGTTTAGGGTGGGGGTTGGAGCCTGTGTGAATGGAGGCGAGTTGGGTGAGGGCTATGCGGTGGCCATTGGTTTGAATGGGGAGGTGGAAGAGGAATGGGCTGGAAGCCGTATCCATTTGATGTGTAGTTTGAGTGATCAGGAGTAGTTTGAGACATATATAAAAGGTGTGGGGGGGGGGGGGGGCCCGAGTTGGGTGAAAGATAGTGGGAACTGCGGGGGTAGGAAGGGGCTGTGAAGGACATTAGGCAGTTTGACAGCCAGCTGGGGAACATGCTGTCATATCTACATTAAAAACAAAATAAAGTGGGCGCTGTATGATTAGTTGGCAGCTAGCACAAGGTAGTGAATATACAACTTTAAATAGACCATAAAACAAAAAAAGGTGTGCAGTGCTTTGCAGTGATAAATGTACAAAAGAGTCTTATTAAGTAGTGAACAAATATAGTCCTGACATATTTATATATAAATCTGATCTGATTGAAAGCAATCTTCTGTGTATTCAAAGTAATTCCAGTGCTGTGTGTGCTCTGCTGTGTACAAGTCATTCACCAGAAATCAGGAATGACTTAAACACACAGCAGAGCACACACAGCACTGGAATTACTTTGAATACACAGAAGATTGCTTTCAATCAGATCAGAGTTATATATAAATATATGTCAGGGCTATATTTGTTCACTACTTAATAAGACTATTTTGTACATTTATCATTGCAAAGCACTGCACACCTTTTTGTATGCAGTCTGGCACTTACCTTACCATGTCAGTCCTCTCAGTGTCCTCCCCACGGCCCCCTCACCTGGCTCTACCGCTCTTCTGGCTCTCCTCCAGCTCCGCTTCATCCTCCTCCATCACACCTCCTGCTGGATACGCTGCGGCCGCCCTGAATCATTCCGGGACCTAAAGCAGTGATGGCTCCATGGCTCAGCAAAGCTCCGTGCTCCATAAGCCCGCCGCCGCCACTGCCACTCTTATCAGCAGCAGGGACAGCTCCAGCCACCTCAAACTCCGGCCACAGCACTCCATGTTCCCGCCAACCTGCACAGCACACAGCGTGGGCTCCTCACTTCCGCCTTACGCTGCCTGGAATGTGGCTATTGCTATTGGCTGATGAGGGGAGAGGGAAGGGGATTGGTAGAAGGCCTCCTCTCCTCACAGCACAAGGGGATAATGTCAGCGGGAGGCGGGAAAAACGGCACGTAAGCCTCGGGTCCACTCAGATGAACGGCGCGAGGATGATGTCATCCATAATCGATTTCTTAAAGTGACAGCATCGAAATCGCATCGTGGCCCAACTAATCCCGATGCATCGATTCAACGATTAAATTCAACACCCCTATTGCACAGAGCAGGCAAGTATAAAAAAATATTTATCTTTTAATTAAGACAGCCTTTAGAATCACTTTAAGGTCTCTTGCTCACAGGGCCGTCCAGCTGTAATGCATCTCTGTGGCAGCCTGTCGGTCTATGGCAGGCTGCTGGTGGACAGGACTAAATGCTGTACTAAGTGGTATCATTGTTTAGGACCCTGTGCATTCATAGGTGATGATCCTGAATGCAGGTCTTCCTAATACTACCCGTGGTTAATTTGCTGAACTACTAGTGAATATTGTGGTGTTTATGGGCAGTATTAGTAGATGGCAGACAAAAATGAGGCACAAGAATGTAAGAATAAAATTGTGAGGGGTAATAGTTGTGAACCATTTTAAAAAATTCTGGATTCCTGTCCAATGGCCTCCAAAATGTGGTCTAATCATCATCCAAACCATAACAGACTACTATAAAAGACATGTTTTGTATTGCCATGCTGACACTAGACAATCATGCTTTTGGTGAAAGTTGTCTTTATGATCTTCTAATAATTGACATTTTATTAGCAATTTATGCTGAAACCCAGGAAATGTCAAAGGATTCACAATCTTTTTCTAACAAGCGTAGATGATTAATCTACTGCATTTTAGGTTTATTATTGCTCGACATGCGTGTTTAATGACTTGGTGGCCGTCGCTTAACTGTTTCCTTTGATGTCATTTTTTGTGCTATTCTACTTAGGAGCACTTAAGTGTATCTGAGTATTAATGCCTGAAAGAAGTGGTTGTACAGATGACTGAGTTTATTATCTGGGTGGACTGAACTGGAGCCCAAAGCATCTATTTACGTAAAGTTAAAAAATAAATAAAAATGAGGGTGCATCATTTTCCTCCTTTTTGTATTTTTTTCTTTCTTGTATTTTATTTTTTAAATGATAAAATGTTTCTCAATTGACGTTAATGCTATTTGCATTAGTAGATTTTTTTTATTTTTTTTGTTAGCATTCTGTTTTGGCTGAATTGGCAGATTCACTCATTGCTGGTGCTTATACAGCATTCAGCAATCCTCTTCATTGGACTGAAATATTTATCTTTTTTTTTTTTTTTAACATTATAGGGCCAGGGTCACCTTGCCAATTCGGGTCAAAGTGACAATATGTGTCACTTGCAGCTGGTTGCTAGATTTGTGCATTGTCACAGGTAGAGGTGGTTTCATATTCCTTCATATGTGGAAGTTGGGTGTTGTAAATCAGGGCATTGACAAATTTGCTTGGAATCTAGGAGCCATCTAAAAAAAGTTAAGAGCCAGGAACTCGTCCCGTCCCACCGTGACATGTTGGGTATGAATTTACTCGGCTTAACATTATCTTTCACAATATAAAAAAATTGGGCTAACTTTACTGTTTTTTTGGTTTTGTTTTTTATTTAAAAAAGTGTATTTTTTCCCAAAAAGTGCGCTTGTAAGACCACTGCACAAATACGGCATGACAGAGTATTGCAACGACCGCCATTTTATTCGGGTGGTAGAATAAAAAATATATATAATTGGGGGTTCTAAGTAAAGGGAAGGAGATGGACAGGCAGTGAAAACAGGCAGAGCATTAGCATTGCTTGTTGTCTTGTCATACCAACAGCCACCACAAGAGGGCGCCAGATTCCAGAAGGAAGCAATAGGACTGCAGAAAGCCGCGGCCTCAATTACCGGCCAGCGCAGCCCAATGCGATTGCACCGGGGGGGGGGGGCGCGCGGTGTGCACAGAGACAGGATTCCCTAGCTGTGCCGGTTTCCTATGGAACCCCTGCTGAGGAAGGAGAGGCGATTATAGGAATTGAACTTGACAGTGTTGATATTGCTTTACATGAATTGTTTTAGTGCATCCTCTCAATAACAATAATGTGAATAGAATACATTTTTGAAAGAGAAGTATGGGAATCCCCCCCCCCCCCCCCATATTCATATTATGTAGGTGGATGCATCATCAGACCGATGCTGCATCTGTCTGCTGCTGTCTCTGCACTGAGAACCGAGCCACCGAACATCGCTGATCGGTTCTCTCACCTCCCAGAGCCATGAGATGCTGCCTATCAGTCAGCATCTCTCCTGCTCTGTTCCTCCACATTCACTGGAGCGCTGAGCTGTGGAAGGGTGGGAAGCGGCTGTCTCAGCGGCTCGCTGAGACAGCCATCAGTCCAGGCAGCTGGCAGATCCCGAATTCCTAAGTCGGGATGATGCGCTGCCTCAGTTGATTCCAGTGATGTCATCAAACTGCTCTCTGCTGAAAACGTGTCACAGGAGTGCAAAAACGAACTGGTACTCCTGTGACCCATAGAAGAAGCCCAGCATAAAAAGCTCAGGCTGGACTTCTCCTTTTAAACAGTATTACATTAAGATCGAGCAAGGAAGACCGCTACACTTGTAGATTTATGCAATCGGTGTTACAAGTCACATAGGGTTAAGAAAGGGCCAGATCCAGTTTGTTGAGCTGTTAATAAAACTGCAACCTTTCTGAAGGATGTTGGGTCTTGTGATACTGGTGGATGAATGTGATTTAACTGTGTGCAGAATTATAAGGCAAGTGAGTATTTTGACCAAATCATCATTTGAATACATATTGTCCATCTCCAAGCTGTATAAATACAAATGCTTATTGGATTTAAGTAAGGAAGTCTAAAAGCCGACCAACACTGAACAAAATGCACACTGGGCCAAGAAATATCTGAAGACAGTTTTTTCAAAGGTTTTATGGACTGATGAGATCAGAGTGAGGCCTCGTACACAAGGGCAAAAATCTCGTCAGGAAACAAATGTGGTTTTTCCAGACGAGATTTTTGGCAAAAATCTCTTGCCGCCCGAGTGTACACACAGCACACAGACCTTTCAAAAGAACCACGGTTCTCTTGAAAGGCAAGAACGCGGTGACGTCATCGCGTACGATGAGAATGCGCTCGTCACATTTGATGCCATCTTGCTTCACTCTATGCTGCGGAAGCTACCGTGCATGCGTCAAAGTCATTTTGAGAATGCGCGGGTTTCCACGTCGGCGGATAAGTAAATACATACTCTCGGGAAACGGGCCGACAAGAATCTCGACAAGAAAATGGAGAGCAGGTTTTCTCGTCGATATTCTGGCCAGATTTCCAGACGAGAAACCTGAAAGCCTCGTACACACGCTCGGTTTACTCGGCAAGAAAGCTCTGCCAGCAGTTTCCTTGCTGAGAAAACCAAGCGCGTGTACGAAGCTTAAAGGGGTTGTAAAGGTACAAGTTTTTTTACCTTCATGCATCCTATGCATGAAGGTAAAAAAACATCTAGCAGCACCGCCCCCCCCCGAGCCCCCATTGTACTTACCTGACCGTTCAAATCTCCCGGGCGCGTCCACGTCGTCCTCTTCGGTTCCCAGTCTGGCCGTTGATTGGCTAGGCTGGGCGGATTGATAGCAGCGCAGCCATTGGCTAGCGCTGCTGTCAATCAGGGCGGATGACGCGGCACGCTGGGGGGCGAAGCCGAGTGATACAGTCGGCGGCTATGGCCGCCGCTGTATCACGGGAGCGCGCTCGCAAAAGCTTTTCTCCATGCGAGCGCCCTCGCATGAAGAAGGAAAGCTTTTGCGAGGAGGAGCCCAGACAGCCGCCGAGGGACCCCAGAAGACCGGTTTCCGGGCCACTCTGTGCAAAACGAACTGCACAGTGGAGGTAAGTATCACATGTTTGTTGTTTTTATTTTTTTTAAATCCCTGACTTTAGTGTACCTTTAAGGCCGCGTACACACGTACGAGAACCTCGTTGGGCTAAACCCATCGTTCCGCTCGACGAGGTTCTCGGCCGGCCGTCGAGTTTGTCGACCAGGCTGTCGAAAAAGGCGTCAAGCTATTAGTCCCGATGGCCCGTCGAGGAAATAGAGAACCTGCTCTCTATTTTGGCTTGACGCCTCGCTTGTCAGTTTGCTCGGTGAAAACGTACACACGATCGAGCTTCTCGGCAGAATATGGATCCCAGCGAGCTTCTCGCTGGATTCTGCCGAGAAGCTCGGTCGTGTGTACGGGGCCTCACTCTTAGGGGCCAGATGGCTGGGCCTGTGGCTGGATCGGTAATGGGCACAGAGCTCTGCTTTGACGTGGAGGTGTGGGCTGGTATTATTAAAGATGAGCTAGCTGGGCCCTTTTGAGCAGACGATGGACTCAAAATCAACTCGGTTAACCTAAAACCTAATGCCAGTCTTTTAGAAGACACTTTCTTCAAGCAGTGGTACAGGAAAAAGTCTGCATCTTTCAAGAAGACCATGATATTTATGCAGGACAATGCTTCATCGTATGCATCAAAGTATAGTATTTATTGGCCTATAACACGCACCTTAATTTTAGCAGTGGAGTTTCAGGAAAAAAAACTTACATTTTAAACAAAGAACTTTGAAGCAAAATAAGGGTCATGGCCCATGAATGCAACCTCACCAATGTTGGATTACACAGAGCCGTGATCTCCTGTGTACTCTGCGCTCAGCAATTCACAGTCCATTGCCTCCTGGCCCTGCTCATATGATCGAAGGAACAGTGGCCTAGTGCAGGGCCAGGAGGCGTGGCTGTGCGTGACTCCTCTACCCACAGAGATGGCAAGAATCGGCATATAATACGCACACACAAATTCCCCTTGATTTTCAGGGGGGAAAAGTGCATGTTAACCACCTAACCCCCGGACCATATTGCTGGTCAAAGATCAGAGCACTTTTTGTGATTCGGCACTGCGTCGCTTTAACTGACAATTGCGCGGACGTGCAATGTGGCTCCCAAACAAAAATGGTGTCCTTTTTTTCCAACAAATAGAGCTTTCTTTTGGTGGTATTTGATCATCTCTGCAATTTTCTATTTTTTGCGCTATAAACAAAAATAGAGCGACTATTTTGAAAAAAAAATGCATATTTTTTACATTTTGCTATAATAAATATCCCCAAAAAATATATAAAAAAAAATTTTTTTTCCTCAGTTTAGGCCGATACGTATTCTTCTACATATTTTTCGTAAAAAAAAAAATCACAATTAGCGTTTATTGATTGGTTTGCGCAAAATTTATAGCGTTTACAAAAAAGGGGGTAGTTTTATGGCATTTTTATTAATATTTTTTTTTTACTAGTAATGGCGGCGATCAGCGTTTTTTTTTCAGTACCGAGCAGTGGCGGCTCGTGCTCAAATTTTTGGGGGGGCACAAACGAAAAAAAAAATATTGCCCATCAATTGTCACCACTGTGCCATTCCATCAAACACAGAAACTGTGCCATCAATTGTCACCACTGTGCCCTGCCATCAAACACAAACTGTGCCATCAATTGTCACCACTGTGCCATGCCATCAAATGTAGCCACTGTGCCATCAATTGTCACCACTGTGCCATGCAACACAGCAACTGTGCCATCAATTGTCACCACTGTGCCATGCCATCAAATGCAGTCACTGTGCCATCAATTGTCACCACTGTGCCATGCCATCAAATGCAGTCACTGCCATCAATTGTCACCACTGTGCCATGCCATTATATGCAGTCACTGTGCCATCAATTGTCACCACTGTGCCATGCCATCATATGCAGTCACTGTGCCATCAATTGTCACCACTGTGCCATGCCATCATATGCAGTCACTGTGCCATCAATTGTCACCACTGTGCCATGCCATCATATGCAGTCACTGTGCCATCAATTGTCACCACTGTACCATGCCATCATATGCAGTCACTGTGCCATCAATTGTCACCACTGTGCCATGCCATCAAATGCAGTCACTGTGCCATCAATTGTCACCACTGTGCCATGCAACACAGCAACTGTGCCATCAATTGTCACCACTGTGCCATGCCATCAAATGCAGTCACTGTGCCATCAATTGTCACCACTGTGCCATGCCATCAAATGCAGTCACTGTGCCATCAATTGTCACCACTGTGCCATGCCATCATATGCAGTCACTGTGCCATCAATTGTCACCACTGTGCCATGCCATCAAATGCAGTCACTGTGCCATCAATTGTCACCACTGTGCCACGCCATCATATGCAGTCACTGTGCCATCAATTGTCACCACTGTGCCATGCCATCAAATGCAGTCACTGTGCCATCAATTGTCACCACTGTGCCATGCAACACAGCAACTGTGCCATCAATTGTCACCACTGTGCCATGCCATCAAATGCAGTCACTGTGCCATCAATTGTCACCACTGTGCCATGCCATCAAATGCAGTCACTGTGCCATCAATTGTCACCACTGTGCCATGCCATCATATGCAGTCACTGTGCCATCAATTGTCACCACTGTGCCATGCCATCAAATGCAGTCACTGTGCCATCAATTGTCACCACTGTGCCACGCCATCATATGCAGTCACTGTGCCATCAATTGTCACCACTGTGCCCTTTTATTGTCACCACTGTGCCCCATGCCACTGTGCTCATTGTCGCCTCTGTGCCCTTTGTCACCACTGTGCCCCATGATGCCACTGTGCCCCATGATGCCCCTTTCCCTGTAAAACACTTACCTGAAGCTTCCATGTCCTCCCTCGATGTCTTCTGCCGCCGTGGAGAAGCTTCAGCCAATCAGGTTCCTGATAACCAGAATCCGGGAACCTGATTGGCTGAAACGGCCGTCAGTCTTATGCAAGGACCGCAGGTTGCCTGCGCTCCGAGTATAGACTTCCGAGAGCCGGAGGGCGGTACTGGTAAAGCCTATCAGAGCTGCTGGCTTTGATAGGCAGTTCCCCTCAGCCAACCAGCTGCCGCTATTCGGGTAACCGGCGAACGGTTATAGGAATAGACCAGGCAGCTGGCAACAATAACACACGTTCAATGCATTGCATTGAACGTGTGTTATTTGCGAGAGGGGGTGGCGCTGCAGCGCCCTCTATAGACGGCCGAATAAAAGTTCTTAAAGGGCCCGTTTTTTTTTTTTTTTTTTTACTGCGGGAGGGGGGGCGGCGCCTGTGCGTCCCTATGGACGGGCCGCCACTGGTACCGAGACATTTTGGCGGACACATCGGACAATTTTGAAAACATTTTGGGACCATTGTCATTTTTATAGCGATCAATGCTATAAAAATGCATTGGATTACTATAAAAATGCCATTGGCAGTGAAGGGGTTAACACTAGGGGGCAGGGAAGGGGTTAAGTGTGTTCCTGGGTGTGTACTAACTGTATGGGGGGGGGTGGCCTCACTAGGGGAAATCACTGATCTCCTGTTCATACATCGTATGAACAGAAGATCAGCGTTTCCCCTGCTGACAGGACCGGGAGCTTTGTGTTTACACACATAGCTCCCGGTCCCCGCTCTGTAACGAACGACGCGCGCGCCCCCTAACGGCCGCTAAAGGGAGGACGTAGAGCTACGTGCTCTCGCCCAGCAGTGCCGACCTGCCGACGTAGAATGACGGTGGGCTGGTCGGCAACTGGTTAAAGGCTGATAAATACTGCACTTCACTGCGTGGCTAGCCAGTAAAGGCCTTAAAGATGAAAGAAAAATGACCTAAACCCCATCGAGAGCTTGTGGACCCTTCTGTGTATGAGGCCGTATTAAGAATTTCCCAGGCCTCCTTTCTCTTGGGAAAACAAATCCTCTTCAGAGGATGGTGGTGAAAGTATAAATAGAGAGGAGATCCTTTTTATTAAAGACTTGTCAATTTGAACATTTAAAGGTAAGTCTTAGGCTGGATTCACACCTATGCAGTTTTAGTGCTTTTTGTATTTTGCAGATTTGCACTACAATCCATTTAACATTGTTTCCTATGGAACATGTTCGGTGCGCAAATATGCAAAAACCACTAAAACTGCCTAGGTGTGAATCCAGCCTTAACAGTAGGCCTCATGCACACTGGACATTTTTACAGCTGCTTCCAAGGGCTTCTGATGTTTTTTTACACACCTCCATGTTGGCCTATGTGACCATGCAGACATATGCTTTAGCAGCATTTAGTGGCAGGAACACACTGATCCCCTAAGGAAGTCATGTGACGTGACGAGACGCGTAGGGATCGAGGAGCATCAGAGTCCACACGCCTGACGCAGCAAGACCCCCCTGTCGTCTGTCTGGTATTCTGTGCCCAGTTTTATCTTCCAAATGTGAGTGCATTTATGTTTTTTCAATAAACTTGTTCAACTATGGTCTTTCTCTCTCCTGACATACATGCGGTGTGAGGGTCCCCCCTACCCGCTCCGAGTGTCTACCCAGTCCAGACACAGAAGAAGAGGAGCCAGGTGTGCATCCAGGACTTAGGACGAACTCAGTGTTCGTGGGAGATAGGCCCACCATCCATCACCTCCATGTGAGTGGATGTATGAGTGATTGATGATGCTTGCATAGACATTTCCCTAACACTATATCAAAACTTGCTTTGTATCTTCTCCATGCCTCACTGCTAAGGAGTGCTGATGTCGTTTCTGCCCATTGAAGTGTATTCCTCTCCCCCTGCTGGAGGTGGTTTAATTTGGCTATCCATGCCATAGCCGTGAGGTGAGGAGCTAGGGACCACCAGAGGTGTTCACTGTGTAACGTCCTTCTCCCGGCACCACTTCTCCATCTTTGGATCCTGCTTTTCCGGGACATTTGGGAAACACTCTCAGAGACTTTCTTTTTGATTTTTTTTCACTTTTTACATTGATTCACATTTGTGTATTTTTTGCATTGCTCACCGTGTTATACACCCAGGGGCGCCCCTAGTGGGAAGTTTTCCCTGATTTCACATTATATGTACTAGCACATTGTGTATATATTTTGCTTTTTTGAATTTGTTCTTTTTTTTGTCACTTGCCATTTCCTGGTATTCCACATTTTTGTGTTACACTGTAACATAGACGCTATACCTATTGACACAAGACTCATGTATGTTATCACTCCGTTCTGAATTTGCCCCCACACACCCACCCCCCCTTTTTGCTTTCACCCACGTTCACTAGCCTAGGGATCTATTCCCATGTCACCCTTGGATTTCACCCACTTCTCACAGCGCAGACACCACTCCCCTTGTTTTCTTATCTGCTATTTCTCTCTGCCCAGGACAGAGTGTCAGGTGTTTGCAGCAGTGACCCCATCCTTTCTTTCTCGTACATCACGGGACACAGAGCAGCATATTCATTACTATATGGGTTATATGGAGTACCTTCAGGTGTGGACACTGGCAATCTCAAACAGGAAGTCCCCTCCCTATATAACCCCCTCCCATAGAGGAAGTACCTCAGTTTTTTCGCCAGTGTCTTAGGTGTTGGTCACGGAATAGCTTTGCCTCCACATCCTTGGGATTAAGGCGGGCTAACCGGATCTGTCCAAGGAGCCTCAGTGCCAAAGTGGACAGTACCCGGGCCCCAAACCGTGGGGTTTTGCCTATAATGCTCCTCTCTAGAGGGCTGGACCCTGGGCCCAGGACTTGGAGTTTTCTAAACCAAAAGATCCTGTTTGCCAGGGTGCTGTATAGGTCCAGGACAGCGGCTCCTTCCAGGACCCCAGTGCCTGAAGGTCTACTACGCTACCCACGGAGATGGGAGAAGATTGGACCGTTTTGCAAAACGTCCTGCGGCATGGAGCAGGTAAGAGGGGAGCCTGCGGGACTTGGTTCGACAGCAGGCTCTCCAGGGGAGATCTTAAGGGGGGTAGCCTGAGTATGCTCTGCATTGGCACCATGGTCACTATGTCTGATGGACAGGATGCCCTGAAATGTTCCCCCCCCATCACTTGATCCCCCCTACCTATCTATGTATGTTTGCTGGCTACCTGCTGCTCGCTGGTTGAAGATCTTTTAAAAAAAAAAAAAAAAACAGATCTGTCTCTAGGCTAAAGGGACTCCTTAGGGGCCTGTTTTAGCCTTACCTTGCCGGGATTCAAAATCTGCCGCCTGATGCGTCCTCCAAACCTGCATTCCTGGGCTCCAGAGTGCGTCTCCTCCGGGGCTCTCCTCCCCCGACAGTCGCGCGCGCGTGCACATAGAAAATTTTCGCGCCGTTCGGGAGGGGGGGGGGGGGGGCGGGGAGCGTGACTGCAGTGTAGAGTGGGCGTGCCTTCAATTGCTGTTATACACAGCAGGCGCGTTCTTAGCTCAGTTCAAAGCTGAGCTGGAGAGAGAGGATGTAGAGCTGGCAGCACAGTGACTCCCGGTGGCGAGAAGGGGTACTACATGCTGGAGTCAGCTCCAATATTTTTTGTTAAGCCAAAATCCCCTTGGCAACAGGTTGAATGCTGGCAAACATGTTGGGGGTGGGGCTGTATGTTGTGAATAATATTATAAAGGAAAACATACTGAGCCCCACCGTTTTTGGGCATTAGTGATCCTATTGTCCCCTACACCTTATTTTTTTGTACTCATGGCTATAACAGTCTGTTGTTGTAAGCGGAGTCCCTCGGTTTTGTATTATGGCTTCCAAGGGTTCAGGATCAAAACACAAAAACAAAACAAAAAAAAAGGCAAAGACAAAGGGGTTCCTCCTCTGGTTCTAAGGATATGCCAATACTTTCCCCACAGGTTATTCCTATAGGGGTCACCCTGGATATGCCATTAAGGGGGTCTGGTGCTGAGGCTGGCCCAGGTCGGCCCAACCCTGTGTTATCACAGAGGAGATGCTAGCCGTCACCCTAGGGGGGCTAGAGAAAAAAGTTAACAGCTATGATCGCTGGCTCTTTTTTTTTCTGGCAAGAAGCGGACTAGATCCCCATCGCCAAAAGGGACAGAACCTAGAGGAAGGATCTACCACTGAAGAATCATTTTCAGCCTCCCAGACGGAGAGTCTGTGGGTCCAGTCTTTGACAGACATGGTCCGCTCGGCATTTAATTTACCATTTCCAGAGCCTCAGGTTCCTGCGGTATCCTCTTTGGGTTCTTTTAAAAGCGCCTTTAAGCAACGCAGCTTTTCCGGTCCATCCTCTGTTAGAGGAATTGGTTTTTCCAGGATTGGGACGACCGGACAGAATTTTTTCTGCCGCCTAAAGCTGACGAGAGGGTAGTCTTTATGCACGTCTGCCAGGAAATATTTGTGCTTTCAGGCACTCTTTCCCCTGACCAATTGCTCTTTAAAAGGGGCCCGGATGGCTCAGTCGGTAGAGCATCGGACTTTTGGTCTGAGGGTCCAGGGTTCAGGTCCCGGTTCGGGCACTGCTTTTCAACTACCCGTGAGGTCCTTGAGGTCACATCTCCCGGAAAGCGCCCGATCTCGTCTAATCTCGGAAGCTAAGCAGGGTCGGGCCTGGTTAGTGCCTGGATGGGAGACCACCTGGAAGGTTTTCTGTTATTTACCCTACGGAAAATACATTTTTCTAAGAAAGAGGGTGCTCCCAACGGTGGACGCAGCCATCTCATGGGTGAATAAATCATTAACTGGCCTAAGGGGAAACATACAAATGTTTAAGGTCCCGGTCGATAAACGTTTAGAGACACTTTTTCCAGCATCCTTGGCTACAGCCAGCAGTGGCTGCAATTGGAGTTGTGTCAGGCGTTAAAGAACCAGACAAAACAGATGCTTAAGACATCCCTGCCCAATAGGCAGAGGAGTTATTGGATATTCCCAGAGCTCTGTGCTTTGCGGTAAGAGGTTATAAAAACACTCCATCCAGCAGGCGTCTCGTTGTCACTATTTTTAGTGCATATGAGAAGGCTCTTATGGTTGAAGAACTGGGCGGCCGAGCCCCATGTAAAAGACTGCTGGCAGGTTTGCCCTTCCATGGAAAGATCTGGATAAATACATTCAGACTGTTTCAAGTGGCAAAAGTACCCCCTTTTACCAGTCAAATTTCCAGGCAGTACGGACCTCCTGCGCGATCAAACTTTTAACAATGGATCGCAAGGACAGGCCTCTGGGGATCGATCCCCGACAGAGAGGGTCCGATCATCTGTGGCCACAGGCTACAGATTAGAATTTCTAAAATTTCCGCCACAAGGAAGGCCTCAATGCGGGCGGCTTTGGATCATCTGCTTTACCAGGGCATAATGGTAGAGGTACCAGCCCAAGAACAGGGGCTAGGTTTCTATTCCAATCTGTTTGTCATACCAAGGCCCATCGGCGATGTCAGACCAATTTTGGACCTAAAAGGTTTAAATGCTTACCTAAGGGTTCGCTCTTTCCGGATAGAATCCGTTCGGTCAGCAGAAGGATCTGGCTTCTATAGACATAAAGGATGGTTACCTTCATGTACCAATTCTTTCAGCCACATCAAATACTTTTGTTTTTACGCTTCGCAGTGATACAGCGTCACTTCCAATTCGTGGCGCCCCCCTTCGGGCTGGCTACGGCCCCCAGGTATTCACGATGGTCATAGCTCCAATTCTAGTCAGTCTAAAGGATCCAAAAGAGAACCAACTATTCGCCTATGTATGCGATTACTAGGCAAACTAATGGCCATGTTCAAGGCGATACCACACGCTTCCACACTCGTGTCCTACAGACAGCAATTCTAGCAGATTGGTTCTGCCCAGTGGTCTGGAAGGCTGGAGAGCGGTCTTGAACGGGTTCACTCGCCAAGGAACTTGGGCAGAGGCGGAGAGGTAGCTGCCCATCAAGGTCTGGGAGATCAGAGCGGCTCGGCTAGCCCTCCTGGCATAGACATCCAGATTACAGGGGTCCTCGGTGAGAAGTCATTCAGACAATGCCACAGCGGTGGCATATATGTGAGCCACCAAGGGGGAACCAAGAGTCAAGCCACTCAGAGTGAGAGGAGCTTGGTTTTTCGGTGGGCAGAGGTTTATGTACCCTGCATATCGGCGACATTCATTCCCGAGGTGGACAACCTGCAGGCGTACTTCCTAATTCGCCAAACCCTGTCGCCGGGGGAGTGGTCTCTGCATCCACAAGTTTTTTCAGACAATCTGCCAGAAGTGGAGAGTGCCAGACGTGGAGGTCATGGCATCAGGATTCAACAAGAAGCTAGACAGGTTCATGTCTCGAACGAGGGACCCTATGGCCTGCGGAACCGATGTGTTGGTTTGCCCCTGGCATCAATCATAACTTCTTTATGCATTTCCCCCGCTGCAGTTACTACCCCGCCTGTGGCGCAGGATCATAGCACAGGCCGGTTATCCTGGTAGCCCCAGCTTGGTGCCGGAGGGCATGGTACTCACTAGTCCTGAAATTGGCAGCGGGAGGCCCTTGGACTCTTCCTCTATGGCCAGACCTACTCTCACAAGGCCCGATCCTCCACCCTGCATTACGGCGTCTAAATTTGACGGCCTGGCGGCTGAATCCCTGATTCTCAGGGGTAGAGGTCTGTCTAGGCAGGTAATCCCTACCCTCATTAAGGGTAGAAAGCCGGCCTCCAGGATAATTTTGTTACAGGGTTTGGAGGGCCTACGTAGGCTGGTGTGAGGCTAAGAGATGGGTTTCCCACAAGTATACCATTGATAGAGTATTAAGTTTTCTCCAGCTAGGAGTGGATAAGGGCCTGGCATTAAGCACGATCTAGGGACAGATTTCAGCCTTATCAGTGTGGTTTCAGAGGCCGCCCACTCGCTGGTTAAGATCTTCGTACAGGGAGTCTTACGTGTTAATCCTCCAGTCAAATCACCACTTTGTCCATGGGACTTAAATCTTGTTCTGTCAACTCTACAGAAACAACCCTTTGAGCCGTTGGCTGAGGTACCTTTGGTTTTACTGACTAGAAAGTCGGTATTTCTGATCACCATAGTTTGGGCCAGGAGAGTATCGGAATTGGCAGCCTTATCTTGTAAGGAACCATATCTCATTTTACATAAGGATAGGGCGGGGTTCCGTCCTCATCCTTCCTTTCTACCAAAGGTTATATCCAGTTTCCACCTGAACCAGGAGGTGGTACTTCCATCCTTTTTTCCAAAACCCACCTCTAGAAAGGAGGGGTTGCTGCATACGTTGGATATTGTCAGGGCCATAAAGGCCTATCTTAAAGCTACAGAGAAGGTTCGGAAAACAGATGTGGTGTTCGTTTTACCGGAAGGGCCCAAGATGGCTCAGGCAGCTGCTTGATCCACCATCGCAAGATGGATTAAACAATTAATCGTTCAGGCCTGCGGTTTGAAGAGGTTGCCTCCTCCTTTGTCGGTAAAGGCCCATTCTACCAGGGCCATGGGCACCTCCTGGGCAGCACATCATCAGATCTCTATGGCTCGAATATGCAAGGCAGCAACGTGGTCGTCAGTCCACATGTTTACAACATTTTATCAATTGGACGTAAGAAGGAATGCGGATACAGCCTTTTGGGCAGTCAGTACTACAGGCTGCGATTCAAGCTCCTCAGGATCTGAGGGGGCTCCCTTGACTTGATTTGAGATTCACATTTCTTGTTTAAGTTGGATTTACTAGTATTTGAGTATACCTCTAAATTAAATCCTTTTTTGGAAGATGTCTCCCTCCCCTCATTAAAGCATTGCTTTCGGACATCCCATATAGTAATGAATATGCTGCTCTGTGTCCCGTGATGTACGAGAAAGAAAAAGAGATTTTTTAATACAGCTTACCTGTAAAATCTTTTTCTTGGAGTACATCACGGGACACAGAGCTCCCACCCCTCTTTTGGGGAACATTTTTGGGAGGCATACTGCTTGCTACAAAACTGAGGTACTTCCTCTATGGGAGGGTGTTATATAGGGAGGGGACTTCCTGTTTGAGATTGCCAGTGTCCACACCTGAAGGTACTCCATATAACCCATATAGTAATGAATATGCTGCTCTGTGTCCCGTGATGTACTCCAAGAAAAAGATTTTACAGGTAAGCTGTATTAAAAAATCTCTTTATTCCACCCCCCTCGGTAGCACAGGAGCCTCTGTCTACAACACTGCTAGTGCTTCCAGGAGCAGTAGAGTTTAGGTGGATAAACGCTTGCTGCTACTAAAAGCTCCTACTTGAGTATTAATTAAATTCCAAGGCCAGAATAAATGATTTATTTTGGCCAATTAAATGAATTCAAGCCCAACAGCTTGAGGTCTGTAAAAGCTTTATACACTTTTACAAGAGTTAAAAAAATGTCCTGTGTGCATGAGGTCTAATAATATTTAATATAGGTAAATGCTTACATTGGCTTGAAAGTGCATCTTCAAAGCAAAAGGGAAAAAAAATAACTTGTCTGATCTTGGTAATGCTGTTGAAGCGCATTTTCATAAGCTGACCTGTCTAGTCAGGATTGAAATAGTTATTCAGTTTTACTTGTGTTGCATTAATTTTTCTCTTGTGCGTAAACATTAACAGATTTGTTGATCTGCTCTACCAAGCCGGCTTGGATATTTTCCATATTTTGCTCTTGGTTGGAGGTTTCAGGTCCTTTATTTTACAAAAAAAAAAACTCATTCATAGTAAGCATGATTTATTTCAGGAAATGTTATTACTAGTTATGCAGTGTGAATCTAAATCCTTTCCACCATCTGTCTATTTTTATTTTTGTAGGCTGTTTTAGCGTGTGTGCTTGTGTTCGATGCATAGCAGCGGTGAGGATGCGGCCATGCATTTTTACATATCAAAGCACTTTTATCTTCTTTTTTTACTTTTATTGAAATGTCAAAAATGACCATTCACTATAAGCCGCTGTAGTGCAGTGCGGTGTGGTTTGATAAGGTAACGGCGGGAAATGCAGCCAAGCACACCTCAAAGCTGCATTGTGGCGTGAACAGGGCATATAGTAAACAATTGTTCTCTGTGTCCTGGTGTTAAACCTGCATTGATCTGTGCTAATCACTGCAGCTCAGCTGATGTGATGTGAACAAGCCCTTAGTCTTTTCTGCGGTTGTTACAATATTATGTCACATACTTTTCAAAGGGTTCTCATTCCAAAACAGAATATCTAAGCCCTAAGTGCCTTAGCAGGTTGTATATGCAAGAGAATAGTGTCAATGATATGACGGCAGGCCGTATGTGCAGGATTGGAGTACAAAAGGTATGAAGGCAGGTAGTATGTTTAGGAGAGAAGTACAGAAAGTATGATGTTTTGGGGTTGATTTACTAAAACTGGAGGAGGCAATATCTGGTGCAGCTCAACAAAAAAAACCTGGAAGCCAAATGGTTTCTATGCAAATGCAAACAAGCTGAAGTTAGAAGCCGGTTGGCTATCGTACACGGCTGCACTCTGCAATTTTAGAAAATCAACCCCATAGAGTCTTTAGGGTTAACCTACATGAACTGGATACTCGGGCCAAGGAGTTAAGGAACATGCTTGGGAACTTCCATCCTTCTCCAGGAATAAAATCCCAGTCGGGTTGGGCGCTGCTCAGCCATTCACAGGTAGCTTCGTATTCACCTGAGGTGGAGGGGTGGGCAGATGACGTTTGGGATCTCCATGTCAGCCGATCAGAGGAAACTTTTTATTAATTCATTAAATACAAATCCTTCTGTGAATGGCTGAGCATCACTCAACCTGACTTGATTTCCCTCCCCTGAGAGTGGGATAGGAATTTCCTGCCCTGCTGCTGGAACACGACACTGTATACTGTATGAAGTTTATGCTATGTACAGTTTATACAGCACAGACAGCAGGCGCATGTGTTGGTGAAGCAGAGAGTTCATTTGGACCCGCTTGGTCTAAACTTAACTATTTATGGCCAGATCCACGAAGCCCGGCGTAAGTGTCTGCCGGGCAATGCGTATATCATTTACGCTACGCCGCCGTAAGTTAGAATGGCAAGTGCCGTTTTCACAAAGGACTTGCGCTATAAGTTGCGGCGTAGTGTAAATGAGCCAGCGTAAGCCCGCGCAATTCAAATGGGGAAGAGGTGGGCGTGTTTTATTTAAATGAATCGTGACCCGACGTAAATTACGTTATTTTAAACTGCGCATGCGCCGGGTGTATGTATGTTCGTGGATCGGCGTATCTAGCTAATTTGCATATTTGAAGTGGAAGCGCCCCTAGCGTCCAGTGTAAATAGGAAATTTTAGGACGACGGCGTAAGATGGCGTATCTACGCAAAACTACGGCGGTGCAGATTTGATTACGGCGGCGGATCTGGAGATAAGCCACCGTAATTGTTTGTGGATCTGGCACTTAGAGTTCACCAAAACCTGGAGTTAGGCCGCATTCACACCTGAGCGTGGCGTTTTCGGTCGTTTTGCCGGACATATTCACGTGTTTGCATACAGCGTTGTCCGACGTTTTTGAACTTCGTCGTTTTTTATTTTATCCAATAGGAAAAATGCTCATCTCTTTCATCATTTGTTGCTTTGTTTTTAGATTTTTTTTTATCTTCTTCCTGGGTGAATATTCTATTTTTTACAGAACAGACCAAAGCGACAAAACTCCCGTAGAAAAAACGCTTGTTGTTGCACTAGACTCTTGAATCAAGTCTTTTCATTAGTTTCTATGGGAATACAAACGTTCAAAAACGCCCAAATCAGCCCGAAAATGGGTCCAGAACTTGTTTGAGCTTCAGGCGTTTTGGAGTGGAGTTTTATAGCTTCAGGCTACAAAACTCTCAGGTGTGCATGCAGCCTAAGGGCTAGATTAGGATGGCGTATCTCCAGATACGCTGTCGTAACTCTGAGTGAGTGGGGGGTATCTATGCGCCTGATTCTTAGAATCAGTTACGCATAGATTTGTGTGAGATTCGACGAGCGTAAGTCGCTTACGCCGTCGTATTTAAGTTGCATATTTACGCTGGCCGCTAGGTGGCGTTTCCGTCGATTTACGCGCCAAATATGCAAATGAGCTAGATACGCCGATTCACAAACGTAGTTGCGGCCGGCGTATCTATTTGCGTTGTTTACGTTTAGAGTTATGCCCGGCGTAAAGTTACCCCTATAGTGAGGCGCAGCCAATGTTAAGTATGGATGTCGGGACAGTGTCGTATTGTACGTCTATGTCGTTTGCATAAGTCGATTCAGAATGTGGCTGGGCATAAGTTACGTTCACGTAGTTTATATTGACTATTTGCGACGTGATTTGGTGCATGCGCACTGGGATACGTTCACGGCCGACGTAGTTCATTCGCCGCGTTGTTTACGTCGGGTCACGATTAGTTTACATACAACACGCCCCCTACCTGCCCTATTTGAATTATGCAGGGATACACCGGTCCATTAACGCTACGCCGCCCCAACTTACGGAGCAAGTGCTTTGTGAATACAGCACTTGCCTGTAAAAGTTGCGGAGGCGTAGCTTAAATCGGATACGCTACGCCCGCACAAAGATACGCTCTCCATCCTGAATCTAGCCCTTAGGCTTTAACTCATACACTGGTAACTGATGTTGGCATACTCCTGTAGGTACTCAGTCTGATGTGTGTGTGTGTGTGTGTGTGTGTGTGTGTGTGTGTGTGTGTGTGTATATATATATATATATATATATATATATATATATATATATATATATATATATATATATATATAATATATGTATGATTAGCAGATCTGTTACATGTTTCACCCTGGACATGGCTGTTGCATATTATGAAAGGTGAACTTATACTTTTGAGGCCATACCAAAGACATAAGGCTACATTCATATTGGCGATTAGGGCTGGTGTGAATTGTAGTGGCAGGAATCTGAGATTCCTGTTGTGGCACTCGGCAGATAGGTGTAGCCCATCGCTGGTCCTGTTCATCATAATTACCAGTCACTGGGGGCTGCACCTAAATGCAGCAGTGCACAACCAGCATTAACCGAATTGTGTCCAGCAGCAATCACTGCAGGTTATATAGTTACATAGTTAGTCAGGTTGAAAAAAGACACAAGTCCATCCAGTTCAACCATAAAAAAAAATAAACAAACAAAATAAAACACAGTACATCCCATACACCCAACTCCATACCCACAGTTGATCCAGAGGAAGGCAAAAAAAAAACAGCAGAGCATGGTCCAATTTGCTACCGGAGGGAAAAAAATTCCTTCCTGATCCCCCGAGAGGCAATCGGATTTACCCCGGATCAACTTTACCTACAGAACTTAGTACTCCGTTATATTATGTGTATTTAGGAAAGAATCCAGGCCCTTCTTAAAGCAATCTACTGAGCCGGCCAGAATCGCCTCTGGAGGGAGTCTGTTCCACATTTTCACAGCTCTTACTGTGAAGAAACCTTTCCGTATTTGGTGGTGAAATCTCTTTTCCTCCAGAAGTAAGGAGTGCCCCCTTGTCCTCAGCGTTGACCTTAAAGTGAATAACTCAACACCAAGTTCACTATATGGACCTCTTATATATTTGTACATGTTGATCATATCCCCCCTTATTCTCCTCTTCTCAAGAGTGAATAAATTCAGTTTTTCTAATCTTTCCTCATAGATGAGCTCCTCCATGCCTCTTATCAGTTTAGTTGCCCTTCTCTGCACTTTCTCCAGTTCTCCGATATCCTTTTTGAGAACTGGTGCCCAAAACTGGACTGCATATTCCAGATGAGGTCTTACTAATGATTTGTACAGGGGCAAAATGATATCTCTATCTCTGGAATCCATACCTCTTAATACAAGAAAGGACTTTGCTCGCTTTGGAAACCGCAGCTTGGCATTGCATGCCATTATTGAGCTTATGATCAACTAAAACCCCCAGATCCTTCTCCACTACAGATCCCCCCAGTTGAACTCCCCCTAGCATGTATGATGCATGAATATTCTTAGCCCCCAAGTGCATAACTTTACATTTATCAACATTAAACCTCATCTGCCACATAGTCGCCCAATTAGACAGAGCATTGAGGTCGGCTTGTAAATTGGAGACATCCTGCAAGTTGTAGGTGTGCTGCTGACAGCGACTGTTTCTCTAATGCAACTGCATTTGGGCAGCGTGTACGAGGGTTAGCCAAGCCGTGTATTCGATCGTCAAGTACGTCTATGCTTTGTTCAGTGTGTTACCAAGTCCTACTGTGTGGGGGTGTGTAAACCTCTGGTCTCCTCCATGTGGTGATGTTTAGAAGCGTATCTTTTGCAAACATCTCTTCAAAAAACCTGCAATAGCCTCATCTGCCACGTAGTCGCCCAATTAGACAGACCATTAATGTCGGCTTGTAAATTGGAGACATCCTGTAAGGACGTTATTCCGCTGCATAGCTTGGTGTCATCTTCAAAAACAGAAATGTTACTTTTGATCTCAGACCCAATATCATTTATAAATATATTGAAAAGTAAGGGACCCAACACTGAACCTTGGGGTACACCGCTGATAACCTTGGACCATTCAGAGTAAGAATCATTAACCACAACTCTCTGAATTCTGTCTTTCAGCCAGTTTTTTATCCATTTACAAACTGATATATCTAATCCTGTAGACCTTACCTTACACATGAGCCGTGTGTGGGGAACTGTATCGAACGCTTTTGCAAAGTCCAAGTATACCACGTCCACAGCTACGCCTCTGTCCAGGGTTTTACTTACCTCTTCATAAAAGGAAATCAGGTTTGTCTGACAACTTCTGTCTTTCATGAATCCATGCTGTCTGCTGCTTAAATAGTTTGTTTGTTTCCAGCAAGAACTCATCCATGTGATCTTTTATTAAACGTTCCAGTATCTTCCCAACTATAGAAGTTAAACTAACAGGTCTATAGTTGCTTGGTAAAGACTTTGTTCCCTTTTTAAATATAGGCACCACATTGGCTCTACGCCAATCCAGTGGTACTATTCCTGTCATTAATGAGTCCCTAAATATTAGATACAGTGGCTTTGAAATATCAGAGCTCAATTCTTTTAGGATCCGTGGGTGGATGCCATCTGGTCCAGGTGCTTTATCCACCTTTATTCTGTCTAAATATTTCTGGACCATTTCACTTTTGAGCCATTGTGGTTTGGTGCTGTGTCACTCCCACCCCCATTATGGACATGAGCTCCCCCATTCTCCATTGTATACACAGAGCTGAAGAAAGCATTTAATAAATTTGCCTTCTCTATGTCCTCAGTCACCCACTCTAGATTATTTTGTAAAGGGCCTACATGCTCAGACTTGACCTTTTTACTATTAATATATTTAAAGAATTTTTGGGGGTTTGTCCTACT
The DNA here is from genome assembly GCA_029574335.1 of Rana kukunoris. Taxonomy (NCBI): domain Eukaryota; kingdom Metazoa; phylum Chordata; class Amphibia; order Anura; family Ranidae; genus Rana; species Rana kukunoris. Next base: position 91,593,183 of record CM056054.1, read on the forward strand.
ATCTTTTGCAATCTGTCGTTCATTTTGAATTTTTGCATCCTTGATTTCCTTTTTACATATTCTATTATATTCTTTGTACCATTTAAACGACACTAGTGTTCCTTCATTTTTATACTTTTTAAAAGCTATTTTCTTATTGTTTTATAGCTTTTTTAACTTTGACTGTGAGCCACATAGGTTTTATCTTTAGCCTTTTAAACTTATTGCCCATAGGAATATACTTTGCAGTGAGGTTCCAAAGAGTCTTTTTGAAGAATTCCCATTTCTGTTCTGTGTTCATCTGTGCCAATATTCCCTCCCAGTCCAAGCCCTGGAGAGCAGTCCTTATGCTTTGAAAATTTGCTCTCTTGAAATTAAGTGTTTTTATCTTTCCTTTATGTATTTCTTGCCTATAGTTAATATTGAATTAAATCATGTTATGATCACTGCTACCCAGGTGTTCCTTTATCTAAACATTAGTAATAAGCTCTGCATGGTTTGAGATTACCAAGTCTAACAGAGCATCATTCCTAGTTAGGGCCTCAATAAACTGGACCATAAAATTGTCCTGCAATAGGTTTTTAAATTTTTGTCCTTTAACTGTCCCAGAAATTCCATTATTCCAGTCAATTTCTGGGTAGTCAAAATCCCCCATTATTATCACCGTCCCAGCCCTTGCAGCCCTTTCAATCTTTGCAAGGAGCCGAGTCTCCACCTCCTCATTAACATTGGGTGGTCTATAACAAACTCCAATGATTAACTTTGAACTACGCACATCTGTATGCAGTTCCACCCATAATGCTTCAACTTCATCACACACTCCATCAACCAGGTCCTCTTTCACGCTTGCTTTGAGGTCACTTCTCACATTGAGACAGACGCCTCCACCTTTCCTTTTTACCCTGTCTTTCCGAAAGAGAGCATAGCCAGGAATATTAATAGCCCAGTCATGTGAGGATTGAAGCCAAGTTTCAGCAATACCGATTACATCATAGCTCTCCTCATGCACCAGAGCTTCCAACTCGCCTGTTTTGCTTGGAAGGCTTCTGGCATTGGTGAACAAACACTTAAATGTATTGTTACATTTTTCGCTGGTGTTTTTCATATAATTTCTAGTAGTGCAAATGGCACTATAATTTCCAATGGCTGTTTGCAACATGGGAACTTTCTTGTCACCTGCCATAACCCCTCCTCCATCTATCCCCATTCCACTCTCCATTAATGTCTGACCCCTAACTGACCTGTGTGCCCGATGTAATTCTAGTTCACCCTCCCCCTCAAGTCTAGTTTAAATACTCCTCCAGCATTCCCCTAAACCTCTTCCCCCAGCACAGCAGACCCCCTTCCATTCAAGTGCAAACTATCTTTAGCATATAGGTTGCACCCCATTCAGCTCTCTAATCTCCCCCTGCCTTTCCTGTGTTGCCCATGGCACAGGCAATATTTCAGAGAATATCACCTTGAAGGTCCTTCCCTTCATCTTGCAGCCTAGTTCTTTAAATTGATTCTTAAGGAGCCTCCACCTTCCATGTATACTAACAAAAACAAAGATTTAGAGCTGCGCCTTGTCACCCGGACTCGATACAATCAAAAAGAGTCCATATATCAGTCGTGTGGAGATAAACAATCCTTCAAACATGAGAGAAGTAGTAGGTTGGCTCCAAGACAAATCTCCGCTGGTCTTTAATCAGGATGGACATATAATAAACACCACTGTGCTCGAACTTGGCTTTTCAATGTGGCCCACCACCAGAAGTATAAGCAGCTTACCAGAGGAATCGCTGTAATCAACAGTCGGCTGTGACCCAGCCGCGGCCTTTAGAGAACCAGGACGAATCCCAAATCCTAGGGCAGTGTTTACACCGGGGCTCCACTCAGCAACTCCACCAATTAGATCATATGTAAATGATAAATAGAGGCAGACATAGCGTAATCCCGCTGGGACATTTATTTAAAATAGTAAAAACCAGAATACTCACATGGGAGATGAGTTAGACAGGCATATAAAATACAAAGTTGCCGGCCGGCAAACAGATCAGCAAGGACCCTCCTCCAGAGCGTAATGACGTCACTGCACGTCTACCCAATGTATACTGTCATTGCTTCCAACATGGACCAAGACAGCTGGGTCATGCCCAGCCCCTCCCAGTAATTTATCCACCCGGTCCACCACATGCCGAACCCTGGCACCAGGGAGACAGCAAACCATTCGGTTGAGGCGATCCTGGTGACAAATTATTCTATCAGTCCTTCTGATTATAGAATCCCCTATTACCACCAACTGTCTAGGCCTACCTGCACTCCCCTCACCACTTCTACTAGATGGGTTGCTCTCCCGGCTGTTAGGGGCAGCAGTAACATCTAGTGCTGCCACCTCTGTGTTAGCCACCTCCACTTCTTCACCCAACTTGGCAAATTTTGTTTTGATGAACAAATACGGGATTGGCCTTCCTTGTCTGCAAGCCCCTTCCACTCCCTCTAATTACATTAACCCATCTTCCTATCTGATAATTCTGACTTGCCCCTCCACCCTCGACATTAACCCTACTGACCACCTGCTCAGCAAGCAGAGGACCCCTTTCAAGGTTGTCCTTTCTGCCCAGTGTTGCAACTTGCTCCTCCAGATCTCTAATGCGAGCTTCCAGAAGGGCAACCTGCTCACATCTGTCACAGCGGTATCCATCCTGGAGCTATTGCACCAATTTTGCATACATGTGACACACTGTGCACTGAGCAAAACCTTCAACCCTGCTAGCACACATTTCCCAGTTACAATATAATTACTTGTAGGAAGTTTAAGATGTTACTTACAGTTTAGAAGACTCCTGTCTTAACTCCTGTTTTCAACTCCTGTTTTTTAACTCTTCCCACTTGTGTTTAAAAATCACACTTCTGTTTAGAAAATCACATGTAAGCCAGCACCATCAACTGGGAGCCAGCTCCTTATGGGAGCTTGACAGAGACTTTATACTCACCTGTTCACAATAAAACCCCTTCCCTTTGATTAGCAGAGAAAAAAAAATAACCTGTTCACCTGATCACAATTAAACACTCCCCTTAGCAGAAAGAAATAAAAAACCTGTTTAAAAAGTGTCAGAAACAAATGACACTTGCAAGCAGAAACAGTTAAAAGCAAACTCCGGTAAAATAGTTGGCTGTGCAGAATGGTACGAATGGCAGGAACTGCAGCTACAATTCACACTGGCTTTAATCTATGGCGTGAACGTCTAAGTGAAATATTTGGTTATAAAAGTCATTAGTTGAATTTTGATATTGATATATAGGTTTTTTTTTTGTTCCTATTATTCAAGGAGTACAAAGCTGTTGGTTGGGGACATTGAGTAAAGTTTAGTGAGCCTTGATTCCTCCTTCTTAAGGTCTTAATTCCTCCATCTACACCAGGGATCCTCAAACTACGGCCCTCCAGCTGTTGTAGAACTACACATCCCATGAGGCATTGTAACACACTGACATTCACAGACATGACTAGGCATGATGGGAATTGTAGTTCCTGAACAACTGGAGGGCCGTAGTTTGAAGACCCATGATCTACACACTAGCTGTGTGAATACACCGATCAGCTGTAGCTGATTGACTTCAGTTGCTTATTGAGTGCCATTTCACACTTATGAAAATTCTGTGTGCATCAGATGCTATCCGAAAGCATTGATTTGCATGTCCTCTAAAAAAGCTTTATTTCCAATGCAGGACGTTCACATCGGTCCTATCTTATTACACAAAAGGGCCCTGTGTGAGTTTGGGGCGAATTTAATCTCCAGCTATGTCCAGTCCCCTCAAAAATCGCATTAAATTTCTCTTCCGTTCATGGACAGACACAGCAGCAATTAACCTTAGGGTATTATCCTCCCTTTTAGGAGATTGTCTAGGCAGAAAAACAGCATGTTAAGTGTTAAAACACTCCACACAGTAATTTCCAGGGGGCGGATCCCTGGGTACATCCGTCCTCTCTGCATCATGCAGCCTCAGTTATTTTCTGCCTAGCAAAAGGAGATGCCTTGGCTCTGGAGATTTTTTTGCGACTTCTTGCTTTTTATTTTTTCCTGCATTTTTGGATCCTGAGATCTACAATCAACTGCCAACTGGGTGAGAGGCTGGATCCTTGACCCTTGTAGTCCCCCCATGTTCGCCCATCAAGCGTGTGCTGGCCTTTAGCTACGTGCTGAGCCGTCCATGACATGCCCCGTTGCTCCAGGGGTGGCCAGTGAGCTATACGCTCAAGGGCACACATGACCGGGCTCTATGTCCGTGTCACAGTGTGCCGGGCCCACAGCCATGCTGTAACTGCGTTCTGTCTAGGATGTCTCCAGCCGGTGGTCGCAGGACGGGTATGTAGCAGTCCCCTTGCCTTGGCATGGTGGTGCGGCTGGTGCATTCCTGGGGAGGTCGATTGGGGGTCCGCCCTAATTTCCTCTCCCTGCTTTCTGGGTGGTCGGCCGTGAGGTGGGGGGTCCGCCTGGGGGGCTCCCTCCTGTGGCTGTTGTTGGGGGTGCTGTGTGTTTTTTATTGATGCTGTGTGCGCAAGGGGGGGGGGGGCTGCCCGGGGGTCCTGGGTGTTTTACTGTGTGTTTCTGCACTATTCGCGGCCGTTTTTTTTTTCGAGCGCCTTTATTGATGTTCGGCCATTTCTTCTAGCCCGCATGCTGTTTTTGCATGTCGGCGGCCATTTTGGAGGGGGTCTTTGCCTCTAGTGGCTAAAATAACGTCGCAAACAGCTCCAGCACACTTCCTAAGGGACGGCACAGCACAGACGGCGCTCTGGGCAGTTAGCAGCAGCAGCAGCAGTACAGCCTGGTCTGGTGGTGAGTCCCCTGGGGGGTCCCCTGTTCTCTGCTGCGGATGGGAGGGTGGCCTGAGGGTCTTGCCTTGCAGTCCAAGGGCGGCAATTGGGTGGGTCAGCATGGCGTCCGAGCCGGAAGCTTCTCTCCCAGACATGCCGGAATTAATCCTTCGTGCCCCTGTTCCTGCGGCCTCTGTGGATGCTATGACGGCAGTCCTTGAGGCGTTTGCAGCCAGGATTGAAGGGGCGCATGGCCAGAGTGGGGGTAAAAGCACCCTCTCCCCCCGCCTTCTCCCGGGAAAGCCTCTGACATGGAATCGGGCCCTGCTACTGCGTCCGGCCCTGGTTCCATGGTGTCAGAGGATGCAGGCCTAGTCCACACGGACAGTGAGGATGACTCTGCTTCAGGGTCAGCGCATGATAGGGCGCTTGTTGGAGCTCTTATCACTGCGGTGCAGGATACTAAGAAACTTGAGGATTCGGCGGAGACATCAGAGATGTCGGTCCCTTTTGGGTTCCGCAAGCCGGCCCGCACTGCAAAAGTGTTTGCTTGTGTTCCTTATCTGGAATAATTTTTGTATAAGGAATGGGATCGGCCGCAGAAAGTTTTTTCTGTTCCAAAATGCTTTGTGGTCCGTTACCGTTTTGAGGAGGACTTCCTAAAAAAGTGGACCTCTCCTCTGTCAGTGGACCCCCCTGTGTCCAGGCTGAACAAGGCGACCAGGTTGCCTGTGGAAGGGGCTTCCGCTTTCAAGGACCCTGCAGATAGAAGAGCGGAGGCTGTGGCCCGCTCCATGTTCACAGTAGTGGGGTCGGCGGTGAGAGTTGGAGGAGCATGATGCTCCTGTGGACTGTGTGGCGCTGGTCGACCAGTTGGAGCAGGGCCTAAAATTTGTCTGTGAGTCAGCCCTGGATACGCTTCCCTTACTCTCTAGGGCTTCGGCCTACGTGGTAGTGTTGCGCCGCTTTGTCTGGCTGAAGTGTTGGTCTTCTAAAAAGGTCTTGGTGGACTTTCACTTCAAGGGTGAACGGCTTTTTGGGGCGTCTCTGGATGACATCATAAAAGATGCCACGGGAGGTAAGAGCTCTCTGCTCCCACAATCTGGTAAGGGTAAGGAGCCTCACCGTAGGCAAGGGCCCTCCTTTACCGCCCCAAGTGTTTTTTTAGTCTGCCCGGTGCGGCAGGTAAACGTTCCCAGGGTGCTAAGGCAAAAGCGGCCTTGGTTCCGCAAGCCCAACAAGCCTGCGGAAAAGCCTGCTTCCGCATGAAGGTCTGCCCCACCTGCTCTTCTTTCTGACCGATGAGTTTTCAAAGTAGTTTCCTCAGGGTACAAGATAGTTTCTCTCTTGTCCGCCAAACAGATTTTTTTCCTTCAAACCTCCAGCTTCTTCCGGACCGTCGGGAGGCCCTGTTTGGGGCTGTTCAGGATCTGCTGGTCAGGGAGGTGATCGTGCCGGTTCCTTTACTGGAACGGTTTCAGGGGTTTTACTCCAATCTGTTTGTAGTCCCCAAGAAGGAAGGGGTCCGTCCAATCCTGGATCTCAAGGCCCTCAACTGTTTTGTCAAAGTGCAAAAGTTCCGGATGGAGTCGGTTCGCTCTGTAGTAGTGGCACTCCATCAGGGGGATTTCCTGGCGTCCTTGGATATCAAGAACACGTACCTGCATATCCCCATATGCGCAAAGCATCAGATTTCTGCGCTTTGCGGTTGGAGAGGACCACTTTCAATTTGTGGCCCTCCCTTTCGGCCTAGCTTTGGCGCCGCAGGTTTTCACCAAGGTGCTCGCTCCGATTCTAACCCTGCTGAGGCAGCGCGGGATCGCTATTGTAGGATACCTGGATGACCTTCTCCTGAGAGCTTCTTCAAGCTCAGAGTTAGAGGTGGATGTGTCTATCACCTGCCAGACCCTACGGGAATTTGATTGGCTGCTGAATGTCCGGAAGTCAGTGTTGGTTCCGTCTCAGTGTCTGGAATACCTGGGGTTGGTCCTGGATTCCTCGGAGGCGAGAGTTTTCCTTCCAACGGAGAAACTACAGACACTGCAATTGGCCGTGCAGCGATTGGCGACTCAGAAGTGGTCGTTGCTTCGCTTTTGCATGCGAGTTCTTGGTCTGATGGGGGCGGGTCCGTACGCTTAATTCCACACATGAGTGTTACAGAAATTCTGTCGCGTTGGGACAAGCTCCCTTCGTCTCTGGATTACCAGGTCCGGGTGAGTCGCCTGGTCAGGTCCTTCCTAGTGTGGTGGCTGACATTTCTGGTTCTTCGGCCCGGGAAATTGTTTCTGCCATGCCATTGGATGGTGGTCATGACGGATGCCAGTCTCTCTGGCTGGGGGGGTGTCTGGGGTGTTTAATCAGCCCAGGGACACTGGACTCGGGAAGCCGATCAATGTCCTGGAGCTCCGGGCAATCGGGCTGTGTCTCACCAAGTGGTGTCTGGGACTGCAGGGCCGCCCGGTCAGGATCCAGTCTGACAACGGCTGTGGCGTATGTCAATCATCAAGGGGGCACACGGAGCTCGGCTGCATCGGCGGAAGTCGCGCACATCCTCTGGTGGGCCGAAAAGTACATTCTGGCTCTGTCGGCCGTGTACATTCCGGGGGTACAGAACTGGCAGGCGGACTACCCAAGTCGCCAAGCGCTAGACCACAGAGAATGGTCGCTACACCCAGATGTGTTTCAGTCTGTGTCTGAAATGGGGCATTTCAGACTAGGATCTTCTGGTGTCCCGTCTCAATCGGAAGGCATCACGGTCCGTGGCCAGGTCAAGAGACCCAGGGGTGGATGCGTCACACGCGTTGGTGGCGCCGTGGGGTCACCATCGCCTAATCTACGCCTTCCCTCCTCTGAAGCGTCTTCTTCGTCTGTTGCGAAGAGTGGAAGCCGAGGAGATACCGACAATCCTGATCGCTCCGGATTGGCCTCGCCGTCCCTGGTACGCAGATCTGGTGTGTCTGGTGGCAGACGCTCCTCTGCGAGAGGATCTACCTGATGTCCCGGATTCTGCTGTTCTTACAGCGTGGAGTGGAGCAGGCTCTTGCCTTAAGTACGATTTAAGGGGCAAATTTTGGCCTTGGCTGTTTACTTTCAGCGACCCTTGGCCCACTCTCTGGTACGTATGTTTGTGCGGGTGGTTCGACATGTGGCCCCTCCTGTGAGGCCTCCACTGCCTCCATGGGACTTGAATTTAGTTCTCTCGGTACTTCAAAAGTCTCTGTTTGAGGACATTCGGAAAATCCCTTTATTGACTCTTTCCCAGAAGGTGGTTTTTCTGGTGGCAGTTACGTTGGTCAGACGGGTGTCTGAATTAGCGGCCTTGTCTTGCAAGGCTCCATACTTGGTCATCCACAGGGATAAGGTGGTGCTGCGGCCACGGCCGTAGCCGCCATTCCTTCCTAAGTTTGTTTCGGCCTTCACATTAATGAGGACATTGTTCTTCTATTTTTGTGTTCTTGACCGGCGAACCCAAAAGAGTCCGCGTTGCATTCCTTCGACGAAGTTCGAGCCCTACGGGTGTACCTGTCTGCTACGGCTCGGTTTCGGAGGTCGGATTCACTGTCCGTGTCGGTGGCTGGTCCTAAGAAGGGTTTGGCGGTCTCAGCAGGTTGTGCTTCAGGCCTGTGCCCTAAAGGGGCGGGCGGTCCCCTTACTGGTTACGGCGCATTCGACCAGGGCGATTGGTGCCTCTTGTTTGGGGTGAAGTTGGTTTGCTGTGTTTTCCCATCTCTCTTTTTGACACTGCTTGGGGATGTCCCTAAGGTCAATTGCTGCTGTGTCCGTCCATGAACGGAAGAGAAATAGGATTTTTGTACTCACCGTAAAATCAATTTTTCTGAGTTCATGGACGGACACAGCACCCACCCCTCCTTTTTTTTGTACTGCTTGTTTATGAACTGAGGCTGCATGATGCAGAGAGAGGGATGTACCCGGGGGATCCGCCCCCTGTGAGGTACTGTACAGTGTGGAGTGTTTTAACACTTAACATGCTGTTTTTCTGCCTAGTCAATCTCCTAAAAGGGAGGATAATACCCTAAGGTCAATTACTGCTGTGTCCATCCATGAACTCAGAGAAATGGATTTTACGGTGAGTACAAAAATCCTATTTTCTTTCTCGTACATCACGGGACACAGAGCGGCATATTCATTACTATGTGGGTTATATGGAGTACCTTCAGGTGTGGACACTGGCAATCTTCAAACAGGAAGTCCCCTCCCTATATAACCCCCTCCCCTAGAGGGAGTCCCTCAGTTTTTTCGCCAGTGTCTTAGGTGTTGGTCACGGAATAGCTTTGCTCCACATCCTTGGGATTAAGGGCGGGCTAACCGGATCTGTCCAAGGAGCCTCAGTGCCAAAGTGGACAGTACCCGGGCCCCAAACCGTGGGGTTTTGCCTATAATGCTCCTCTTTGGAGGGCTGGACCCTGGGCCCAGGACTTGGAGTTTGCAAAAACCATAAAGTTCCTGTTTTGCCAGGGTGCTATATAGGTCCAGGACAGTGGGTACCTTCATAGGACCCCAGGGCCTGAAGGTCTACTACGCTACCCACGGAGATGGGAGAAGATTGGATCAGTTTGCTGGTCAAACATCCTGCAGCATGGAGCAGGTAAGGGGGAGCCTGCGGGACTTGGTTCGACAGCAGGCTCCCCGGGGTAACCTAAAAGGGGGGATAGCCTAAGTATGCTCTGCATGGGCAACCGTGATCACTATGTCTAAAAGAGACAGGATGACACCCTTTCTCCCCCCATCACTAGGCCCCCCTGTCTAAATATGTGTTGCTAGCTAACCTGCTGTTTCTTCCTAGGGCTAGTAAGGATCCCTAGGGGCCTTGAGAGAGTCCTACCTGGCCGGGGGTTTGAATCTGCCGCCTGTTTCTGCGTGCCTGGATCTCCAGCAGCGCGGCTCCTCCATGTTCCTCCTGTATCCGGCATACGCGCGCGCGCGCGCGCACGTCTTATTGACGTTTTTCGCGCCGTCCAGACAGGAGGGCGGGGGGGGGGCGGGCCTGCGGCGTCATACAGGGGCGCGCCTTTGTGCTGTTATAGACAGCAGGCCTTGTCAGGGCTCAGTCTGAGGCTGATTTTTTCAAGGAGAGGACGCAGAGCGGCAGAACAGTGACTCCCGGTGGCGGAAGAGGGGTAGTACATGTGGACTTTGTTCCAATGCCTTTATTGTTAAGCCAAGAAATCCCCCTTATTTTGCAGCAGGTTGGAGGCTGGCAAACTTAAATTAGGGTCATTGTATGTTGTCAAATATATAATATATAATATATAATTATTTAAAAAAAAAAAAAAAAAAAAAAAAAAAAACCAACATACGGGCCCATCAGTTTTTGGGGACACTAGTGATCTATTCTCCCCTAAACTCTGAAATTTGTACTCCTGGCCACTACAGTCTGTTGTGTGGGCGGAGTCCCTCGATTTTGTATTATGGCTTCCAAGGGTTCGGGGTCAAAGGGGACAAAAAAGACCAAAAAACAAAAGGAGTCCCTTTCTGATTCTGATATGCCGATACTTTCCCCGCAGCTTATTAATTTAAGAAGCGCCTTGGATGAGCCATTAGGGGGATCTGGTGCGGAGGCTGGCCCAGATCAGCCCAGCCCTGTGTTTATCACAGAGGAGATGCTAGCCGTATCCCTAGGGGGGCTAGAAGAGAGAATAGCGGCATTGATCGCCAGAGCTATTCCTGGTAAGAAACGGGTTAGATCCCCATCACCAGGGGGTGTATCCTCAGATGCTGAGATTCTCTCTCCGGAGGAATTAGAATCACAGGAGGATCAACTGGACCTGAACCAAGAGGGTTCAGGGATGGAGGGGTCTACCTCTGAGGAACCATTTTCAGACTCCCAGACAGAGAGACTGTGGGTACAGTCTTTGACGGACATGGTCCGCTCGGCATTTAGTTTGCCATTGCCAGAACTTCTGGTTCCTCCGGTATCCTCTCTGGGCTCTTTGAAAGCCCCGTTAAGCAACGCAGTTTTTCCGGTCCATCCTCTCTTGGAGGAATTGATCTTTCGGGATTGGGTACGGCCGGACAGGGTTTTTCTGCCACCGAAAAGATTTGCGGTCATTTATCCCTTGGAGGAAAAATTCTCCAAGAAGTGGAGGCTCCCAGTAGTGGATGCAGCCATCTCATGTGTGAATAAATCACTAACTTGCCCGGTGGAAAACATACATATGTTTAAAGATCCGGTTGATAAAAGATTAGAGACACTTTTAAAAGCATCCTTTGCTACGGCAGGAGCAGTGGTGCAGCCAGCGGTAGCTGCAATTGGAGTTTGTCAGGCATTAAAAGACCAGACAAAAGAGATGTTAAAGGACATGCCTACCCAACAAGCAGAAGAGTTTGCTGACATTCCCAGAGCTCTGTGTTTCGCGGTAGATGCTATAAAAGATTCCATCCAGCAGGCTTCTCGTTTATCACTATGTTTGGTACACATGAGAAGGCTCTTATGGTTGAAGAACTGGGCGGCAGAACCCCCATGCAAAAAGCTTCTGGCAGGATTTCCCTTCCATGGAGGACGACTCTTCGGAGAAGATCTGGATAAATATATTCAGACTATTTCAAATGGCAAGAGTACCCTTTTACCGGTCAAAAAGACATTCCGGGCTCCTACATTTAAAAGGCAGCTTTTTCCTGTCTCGGGGCCCTCTAATTCCAGGCAGTATCGACGGCCGCCTGCACGATCCAACGTTAACAGTAGATCGCAGGGACATACCCCTGGGGGTAAGAAGCCGTGGTATCGCAAGCCGTCAAAGGCAGCCCCTAAGTCTGCCTTATGAAGGGGCGCCCCCACTCTCACGGGTGGGGGGAAGGCTTCGTCTCTTCTCAGAAGTTTGGGAAGCCAAGATCCCCGACAATTGGGCCCAGGCATCTGTAACCACAGGTTACAGATTGGAGTTTCTAAGATATCCTCCGCCTCATTTTCAAGAATCAAGGCTACCAAGGGATCCAGCAAGGAAGGCCTCAATGCTGGCAGCTTTGGATCACCTGCTTTGCCAGGACGTAATTATAGAAGTGCCAGCCCAAGAGCAAGGCCTAGGTTTCTATTCCAATCTCTTTGTCATACCAAAGCCCAACGGCGATGTCAGGCCAATCTTGGACCTAAAGAGGTTAAACGCTTATCTAAGGGTGCGGTCCTTCCGGATGGAATCCATCCGGTCAGCAGCCGCCGCGCTTCAGAAAGACGATTTTCTGGCCTCCATAGACATAAAAGATGCTTACCTTCATGTACCAATCTTTCAGTCGCATCAAAGGTTTTTACGCTTCGCGGTGGGGCAGCGACACTTCCAATTCAGGGCGCTCCCTTTCGGGCTGGCCACGGCCCCCCGGGTATTCACGAAGATCCTAGCCCCAGTTCTGGCCAATTTAAGGATCCAAGGAGTCACAGTCCTAGCATACTTGGACGACCTTTTAATCATAGATCACTCACGGACGGGTCTGCAAAAGGCAGTAAACCTCACGGTTCGGTACCTCGAAGAATTCGGCTGGGTCCTAAACCAGGGAAAGTCAGCATTCCAGCCTACAAAGCAGTTGGAATACCTCGGCATGAGGTTAGACACAGAACATCAAAAGGTGTTCCTGCCCCTTGTAAAGATCGAAGCTATCAAGGGGTTGGTTCAGTTGGTTCTAAACAAGAAAAGTCCAACTATTCGCCTGTGTATGCGATTACTAGGCAAGCTAGTGGCCACATTCGAGGCAGTACCATACGCTCAGATCCACACTCGCGTCCTACAGGCAGCCATTCTAGCAGCCTGGGGCAAGAGGGCACATGCCTTAGAGTCCCCTTTGACGCTATCATCAAGGGTCCGACAAAGCCTGGCCTGGTGGTTGAACCCTCAGAATCTTCTAAAGGGAAAATCCTTCAGCCCTGTTGTCTGGAAGGTAGTTACCACAGACGCCAGCCTGGCAGGCTGGGGGGCGGTCTTCGAGGGGTTCTCCCGCCAGGGAACTTGGGTGAAAGTAGAGAGGCAGCTCCCCATCAATATCTTGGAAATCAGAGCTGCCCGCCTAGCCCTTCTGGCTTGGACCTCCAGACTAAAGGGGTTCCCGGTGAGAATCCAGTCAGACAATGCCACGGCGGTGGCATACATAAACCACCAAGGGGGAACCAGGAGCCAGGCCGCTCAGAGGGAGGTGAACTTGATTTTTCAATGGGCAGAGGTTCATGTACCCTGCATTTCGGCGATATTCATTCCCGGAGTGGACAACCTGCAGGCAGACTTCTTAAGTCGCCAGAGTCTGTTGCCAGGGGAGTGGTCTCTGCATCCCCAGGTCTTTCAGACAATCTGCCAGAGGTGGGGAATGCCGGACGTAGATATAATGGCATCCAGGTTCAACAAGAAACTAGACAGGTTCGTGTCGCGAGCGAGGGACCCTATGGCCTGCGGAACCGACGCGTTGGTTTGCCCTTGGCATCAATTCAGACTTCTATATGCATTCCCTCCACTACAGTTACTCCCGCGCCTGTTGCGCAAGATCAGAGTGGAGAACAAGCCAGTCATTCTAGTAGCTCCGGCTTGGCCCCGGAGGACTTGGTACTCACTAGTCCTGAAGATGGCAGTGGGAGACCCTTGGACTCTTCCTCTACAACCAGACCTACTCTCACAAGGCCCGATCCTCCACCCTACATTACGGCGTCTAAATTTGACGGCCTGGAGGCTGAATCCCTGATTCTCAGGGGTAGAGGTCTGTCTAGGCAGGTAATTCCTACCCTGATTAGGGCTAGAAAGCCGGTCTCCAGGGTGATTTATTACAGGGTGTGGAGGAACTACGTAGGCTGGTGTGAATCCAAAAGATGGAATTCCCGCAAATATACTATTGATAGGGTGTTAAGTTTTCTCCAGCTAGGAGTGGATAAAGGCCTGGCACTAAGCACAATCAAGGGACAGATCTCAGCTCTGTCAGTGTGGTTTCAGAGGCCGCTGGCCACCCACTCGCTGGTAAAGACCTTCTTACAGGGGGTCTTGCGTATTAATCCTCCTGTCAAGTCACCAATTTGTCCATGGGACTTAAATCTTGTCCTGTCCACTCTACAGAAACAGCCTTTTGAGCCGTTGGCTGAGATTCCTTTACTCTTACTGACAAGAAAGTTGGTTTTCTTGGTCGCCATAGTTTCGGCCAGGAGAGTGTCAGAATTAGCAGCCTTATCGTGTAAGGAACCATATCTCGTTCTGCATAAGGACAGGGCAGTTCTCCGGCCCCATCCTTCCTTTCTACCAAAGGTTATATCCAAATTTCACTTGAACCAGGATTTGGTACTTCCATCCTTCTTTCCAAAACCTACATCTAGAAAGGAGGGGTTGCTGCATACCTTGGATATTGTCCGGGCCATGAAGGCCTATCTTAAAGCTACAGAAAAGATCCGGAAAACAGATGTGTTATTCGTTCTACCAGATGGCCCCAAGAAGGGGCAGGCAGCTGCAAAATCCACCATCTCGAGATGGATTAGACAATTAATCATTCAAGCCTACGGGTTGAAGAGGTTGCCTCCTCCGTTGTCGGTAAAGGCCCATTCTACCAGGGCCATGGGCGCCTCTTGGGCAGCACACCATCAGATCTCTATGGCTCAGATATGCAAGGCGGCAACGTGGTCATCAGTCCACACGTTTACAAGGTTTTATCAACTAGACGTGAGAAGAAATGCGGATGCTGCCTTTGGTCAGGCAGTACTACAGGCTGCAGTTTGAAATCCTCGGGATCAGAAACACCCTTGGTTATAAAAAAAAAAAAAAAAAAAAAAAAAAGTTTTTTCTTGACTAAGTTGGAATTATTATTATGATTTGAGTTTATCTCTAAATTGAATCCTTCTTTGGAAGATGTCTCCCTCCCCTCATTAAAGCATTGCTTTCGGACATCCCACATAGTAATGAATATGCCGCTCTGTGTCCCGTGATGTACGAGAAAGAAAAAGGGATTTTTAAATACAGCTTACCTGTAAAATCCTTTTCTTGGAGTACATCACGGGACACAGAGCTCCCACCCCTCTTTTGGGTGACCATTTTGGGAGGCATACTGCTTGCTACAAAACTGAGGGACTCCCTCTAGGGGAGGGGGTTATATAGGGAGGGGACTTCCTGTTTGAAGATTGCCAGTGTCCACACCTGAAGGTACTCCATATAACCCACATAGTAATGAATATGCCGCTCTGTGTCCCGTGATGTACTCCAAGAAAAGGATTTTACAGGTAAGCTGTATTTAAAAATCCCTTTTTTTTTCCCCTGCTACAACAGAATTGCACAGTGAAATCACATCAGATTTGCACCGCATTAGTGTGAACCTGGACTCGGAAAAGTTTTCCAGCATGTCCATTTTTCAGTATTTTTACACTGCTGCAATGTATACAGATAATAGCGGGTTGCTGGTCCATTCAGTAAATGTCTTGAATTATTTCACATGATGCAAAGTGCTTTGGGAATGGAAGTGGTACAGATGAACATTTCCATCTCTCCTTTGCCATATTCCTGTGAAAAGAATGCAACTCGCCTACTGAGAAAGGTGCAGAGCGAGCAATCCATTGACTATCAGAGCTTTACTTCAGCCTGAAAGTATACATTTCAGTGGCCGACAATCATTGTGAATGAAAGTAAGAGTTGTATAGAACACTGCAGCCTAAAAAGATGGCAAACACTTCATTAGCGATAATTTATTTTCAGAGCACTCGGGTCCAGATATTATTTTTGAGTACAGCTTTAAGAACTCCTTTTGCTGCTTTTAAAGCTACTCACGGTTTGGTCGTTTTCATCTGTTGTAGTTTTGTAATAGTGTAGTTCTCTACTTTTAAAGTGTTATTAAAGTCTTGTCTTTTCGGGTTCCTCTTTGGCACTTTTGACCCCTCAATCCTGTTGAATGCCCCCACAAAAAGCAGCTTGCTATGAGGCCAGCCGAGCCGCCGCACCCTGTGTCCATTTAGACACAGAGCCGTGGTCTCTCTCGATTGCTCTCTCTCGATTGCTCTCTCTCGATTGCTCTCTCTCGAGGTGGGGCTTCTACACTTGGAACACTTTTTTTTTTTTTTTTTTTTATATTCATGGATGGAATACATTGAGATTAAAAACCTGCCTTTACAACCATTTTAAGCCATAATGGAAACTGAGACTAACCCTTTGGAAGCTACTATTGCTGACCTAACTTTTTCAAGGTACATACTTGGGCTTCTTTTATCTCACTTGTTACATAATTACTAGTTGCGAAGGAAACTAGGAAAGGAAAATTTTTTTTTCACCTTAATGCAATCTATGCATTCAGGTGAAAAAACATCTGATACTTCCGCCCCCCCCCCCCCCCTGAGCCCCCCTTATATTTTGCTGACCCCTCGAATGTTCCGCGGTCCTCTTTGCCACTCAGCCTTGCCGCTGATTGGCTAGAGCGGATGGATTGAGAGCAGCGCATCCATTGGCTGGAGCTGCTGTCAATCACATTCAGTGAGGTGGCATGCCAAGGGGCGGGCCGAGTGATACAGTGAGCGGCTATAGCTATCACAGTAGCGCGCCCACAATTAGTGACCACCATGCGAGCTCTCACATGACTGTGGTGACTAATTGCGGGGAGGACCAAAGACAGCCGCCGAGGGACCCCAGAAGACATGGATCGGGGGCAACTCTGTGCAAAACAAGCTGCACAGTGGAGGTAAGTATAACATGTTTGTTATTTAAAAAAAAAAAAGTTTCCTTTTAGTAACGCTTTAATCATCTTAGATTGAATGAGATGAATGGCTGCCTGAGGGTATCCTTGATTTTCAATCGCTGCCCCCAGGAGCCCTGAAAACAGGTGTGATCTATCGTGCTAACAAACATTCACTAAGGCCCGAATATCGTACAACTTTTTTTGCTTAATAGTCACAAGTAGCAATTAAATGAGTTACCAAAGTCACGAAAATTCTCGTACGATGGGGGAAAAAAAATCGGAAGTGATGTCATGTGTTGTAATGTATTTGTATTGTATTTTCGGACAACAACTGTACTGACTAAACAAAAGTCGTACGATCTGGTATTGGACGAGAGATTTTCGTGCATGTCCGATTCAAATTATATCGGATGAACTGTCATGATCGGCTCTCGAAAGCTCTGTACCAACGATCCGATTATCGTACGATTCTTGGACGACATTTTTCGGTCGATATTTGGATCGTGTGTACGGGCCATTAGTGCTTTTTGCATTTTACAGATTTGCTCTACAATCCATTTAACATGCTTTGCTATGGAACAAATCTGCTATGTAGTGCAAATCTGCTAAAAATGCATAGGTGTGAATCCAGCCTTAGGAAGCCTGAGGTTTGCCTTGATAGGCCCGGATTTACAAAGCACTTTACGCCGACGTAGTGCAAATGTGCACCCGGCATATGTGTGCGCTAGAGTCACAAACCAACATACGTCCAAAAAAAGGCCATCCTACCTCAACGTATATTGCTTACGCCGGCGTAGTGTGGGCGCAAATATGGTTTGGACGCATGTTGCTTCTGAGTGAGTGAGTGAGTAACTTGTATAGCGCAGCAAATGCAAACTTAATTCCAGTGTCGTCCTGATCCTTCAGAAGAGGTGAGTCTTTCGTTTTTTTCCTAAACGCCCAATGGTTTTCTTCCAAGCGGATGGTCGTAGGTAGTGCATTCCAAAGTCGGGGTCCTTGAACCGTAAATCTGCGTTCTCCCTTGGATTTGTAGCGGGTCTTGGGTATTTGGAGGAGGTTTTGGTTGGTTGACCGGAGCACGCGATTGGTGACGTAGGGATTTATTTTATCGCTTAAGTATTGGGGAACGTTTCCGTGTGTACATTTGTGGGTATTGCAGAGTGTCTTGAATGTGATCCGATCCTTTACGGCCAGCCAGTGGAGGGACCTCAAGACCGGAGATACTGATTCCCACGTTTTTTTTACCTGTTACCAGTCTGGCTGCCGTGTTCTGGACGACTTGTAGCCACGAAATCTGGTATTTCGGTAGTCCTAAATAGAGGGAGTTTGCGTAGTCGAGTCTTGAATTGATGATAGTTCCAACCACTACTGCTGTGTCCTCTTCTGGGATGAAGGGGATAAGTCTACGTAGCAGGCGGAGAAGATGATAAGAACCGCTGACTACTGCTCCTATTTGTGCGTCCATAGTCATGTCAAAGATGACTCCGAGGCTTTTGACTTTGTTGCTTGGGGCGATGGTTTGTCCGAGGATGGTGGGTGGTGTCCATGTGGTCCTAGTATTAGATTTCCATTTTGCGTGAAGGATGATGAGTTCTGTTTTGGATCCATTGAGTTTGAGGGAGCTTTCAGTCATCCAATTATCGATCAGAGTGAGGCATTTCCCTAGTTCATGATATTGGTCTTTTTTGTCGGTGATTCGAAGGTAAAGTTGCGTGTCGTCGGCATACGATGCTGATGATTTTGAGGAGCGGGCGGATGTAGATGTTGAAGAGTGCAGGGTAAAGGGGTGATCCTTGAGGAACTCCACATGTAATGGTCCGTGTTTCTGACGTGAAGCCTCCAAGTTTCACGGTCTGAGTGCGATTTTCTAGGAAAGATGTGAACCACGGTAGGGCCGAGTCTGAGACTCAGGCTACTTCTTTGAGTCGAGTGAGTAATGTGTTGTGGTCTACCGTGGTCTACCGTGTGGTCTATGCGATGTTTGCGTAAGTTGTACGTCCGGCGTAAAGTTATTCCCCATAGATGAGGCGCAACCCAGCAATAGATATGGAAAGGTCTGCCCCAGAGAACACAGGCCGGCGTATTGGGCGTACGTTACGTTCACGGCGTACGTAGTGATCCGGCGTAGCTTAGGCAGTTTTGCCGGTGTAGTTGAGAGCATGCGCATAAGGGTGCAGTTTCATGCGTCTATGTCACGGTGCATGCGCGTTCGTGATACGCCGTGCGTAAAACACTGCACCATGCTCAGACCATCATTTGCATGGGAAAATATAAAGACTTGGTGATGGGGGAGGGGGAAAGGAGAAAGAGGGGGGGGAAAGAAGGGAGAGAGTGGGGGGGACCAGGGTTGAAGATACACAGGGAATGCACTCACATGGGCCACATCCGTGTTAATAGTAGAAAAGAGGGAGAACCAATAACTATGAAAAGGTATTGATGGTCGGACTTTGAGGCCAAGGAAGTAATTGTTTAAAAATTCAAAATTTTAATATAATCAGGTAAAAAATAATAAAACATACATTACAATACAATTACAAGAAGAAAAAAAGGGGGGAGGGTACACTTCCACTTACGCTGGCCTGCGCCTTCGAAAATACGCTACGCTGGCGTATCTTGGTGAGCAATAGCTTGCTGAATACAGTGCATGCCTCCTCCGCGCGCGGCGCCAGCGTAGCGTATGTGTGTGCGCTATGCCAGCGTAAATGTGCGCCCACTCTCTGTGAATCCGGGCCATAGATTCTATTAAAAGTATCCTATCGGTAGAATTCACAAATGTGTGCATTGAATAGATATGATTCTGATGGTCTTATGGATTTCTGATTGGGATGGTGTACGAGTGATATCTTGTGATGTGCAAAGTTCATAAAAAAAATGCTGAGGTCACTCCAGGATAAGTGTTTAACCAGTGTACCAGGCTACAAAAAGCACGTTTTTTATTAATGCAGTTTCAAAAGAGTCAATTGCTCTGCACACATTTTTGTAAATGCATCCATGTGCGTTTGTGTCTTCTTTCCTTAATTAGTATGGTGATTTTTTTATTTTATTTTCTTTATCGTACATCACGGGACACAGAGCGCATAGCCATTACACTTGGGTTATATGGGTACCTTCAGGTGTGGACACTGGTGTAATCAATTTCACAGGAAGTTTCCTCCCTATATAACCCCCTCCCACTGGGAGTGCTTCAGTTTTTTTGCCAGTGTCTTAGGTGTTGGTCACGTCTAGCTGTCCCTCGGAGGTCTCGGGACCCAGGATAGCTAGCTGGATCCGTCCGAAGTGCTTCAAAGCCAAGGTGTACGGTACCCGGGCCCTGCTGGAGTGGGGTTTTGTCTATAATGCCTCTCCTGGGAGGGCTGGATTGTGGGCTCCAGTGCCTTAGTCTCTTCCATGAACTAAACGCTACTGATGCCAGGATGCTACATAGGTCCAGGGGTGTGGGTTCCTTAACACAGGACCCCGGTCCCTGAAGGTCCAAGACAATACCCACGGAGATGGGGGAAGGTTGGGCCTCTTGCATTTTGCAATACCCTGTGGCGTGGAGCAGGTAAGAGGGAACCTGCGGGACTTGGTTCGACAGTAGGTATCCCCCTGGGGGTTCTGGGTTGGCTAATGGTATGCTTGTGCATCAGCCACTATCTCCACTATGTCTTTTGAGGCAGGATGGGATGTACTAATGTTTACCCAGATAACATGTAGGTATATGTATGCTTTTAAAGATATGTATTTTGCTACTCCCCCCAGATTTGCCTGTTAGCATGATACTGCAGCCCCACGTGCTATAGGGAGGAAATGCTGACAAAACTCCTGTTTCTTAGGAAGCCTATGGGGACAGCTTCATCTATGTGTGCACTACAATAAAGATTAGTGTCTTGCCTGGTGTCTATTGGGTTGCTAGCGCTGGTCCAGGCTTCTCCTCTGCTTTCTGCTTCCTCCATGTTGGTTTCAGCGTGGGGGGGGGGCGCGCGCGCCGCCTTTTACAGCGTCAGCGTGCGTGGGGGGGGGGGGGGGCGGCTCAGCAACGTCAGGTCTCAATTAAAACAGCAAAGCATTTCCTGGCTGGTCATTCCCTCCTGAGAGCAGAGGAGGCTGAGGACACAGAGCGCGCAGCTGAGCTATTTCTGGCTAACAGTGACACCCAGTGGTGGTTTGTGGATCTGCAGGTCTGGACTTAGTCCATACTGACCAGAAAAAAAAAAAAAAAAAAAAAAAAAAAAAAAATTTTCTTAAAGGGACTCAGCCTTAGATCTGGCAGTATCTGAGTCGGTGCAACCTTGGGCTCCAGCTAACGGGCATTGGTGTGGCAATACTCACAGGACTTTCCTCGGTATTGCCGCCTTCTCAGGCGTATGAAAATTTGGCAAAAATTTTACCATAACCTGTTCTTATTAATGGTTCACTTGCTTTCGGGGTGTCTCAAGGTTGTGCAATGGCTCCCAAGGGATCAGGACCAGCTAAGGCTGCAAAAGGTACCAAAAAACTAAAGGGGTCTCCATCGGGGTCAGAGGATTTGGGCCAGGTGCTAGCGGTCCCACCTTCACCAGATAGACCACCAAACAGCATGTTGCAGGAGCCATTGAGGGTGCTAGGGGCAGAGGCGGCCCCCAATCAACCCATTCCCGTTTATGTTACAGAAGAAATGCTAGTGACCACCCTGGGTGGGCTAGAGAAAAGGTTAACTGCTTTAATTGCCCGATCTTTGCCAGGTGGCAAACGGGCTAGATCCCCATCACCTAGAGCGGTGTTTTCAGATGCAGAGGTCCTCTCTTCGGAGGAATTGGACCCACAGGGGGATCAAGCGGACCCGAGTCCCGACGGTTCAGACATTGAAGGTTCCACTATAGATGAAATTTTTTCGGCTTCTCAAGCAGAGAGTCTGTGGATCCAGTCTCTGACGGATATGGTTCGCACTGCTTTTAAACTTCCAGTGTCAGAACAATTAGCCCCCGCGGTATCCTCTTTAGGTTCCTTGAAGGCACCGTTGAGTGGTGCGTCTTTTCCGGTTCACCCCCTTCTGGAGAGCGTGATTTTTCAGGATTGGGCTCGACCTGATAGGATTTTTATCCCTCCTAAAAGGTTCACTATTCTCTATCCTATGGAAGAAGAATTTGCAAAGAAATGGGCACTCCCTACCGTGGACGCAGCCATTTCCTGCGTAAATAAATCCCTGACCTGTCCGGTTGAAAATGTCCAGATGTTTAAAGATCCAGTCGACAAAAAATTGGAGACCCTACTGAAGGCTTCTGTAACGGCTACCCAAGTAGGGAGAGGGTATCAGCCGCTGACGACGTCCTTTTCCCTGGCAAGTTGCTATGCAAGTAAGTCCAGTATAAGCCCATCCACGAGATCCAGAGGGAGAGTTAGGTCCAGTTGTAAGAGGCACAGAATAAATCCCATTGCATTCCCTTCCATAAACGAGACAGGCTACGTTTGAAGGGTCCAGTAGACTAACTTTAATGGTCCATTTCTTGGTTTAAATCTTAGTTACAAACTTGTGAATAATCAAGGAACAATGGAACTCTCCGCCCCCTCCCTCCACAGGGGGGGCCCTCAAGTTAGACACACTGTCACCAGGCTAAAGAAGCCACATTCCTTTCTCAAATACAATTCAATCACAGATAATCCCCTCCGTAGCTAAACATTTCGGCTCCGCAAAGCCTGACAGTTCTTCTGAACATAAGTGACATGCTATTTCAATACAACTGGCCGGATACTGCTAATTTGGAATACAATATACAATCTCTTAAGGATAAACACAGGTCTTTCACACACACAATAGATCAATTAACCTTTGGGAATAGAGAGGTGAATTAGCATACTAAAGAGAGGTTTCCAGAGACAGGCTGATTCAGTTCTAATCTACATCTTTACAGACAGAGGATGTTCACACCTCATAATATACCACTGCATGATTATTATAGATGTACAGGCAGAATACATAGTTCCGTTACACTGCTCCCCTTTTGTGGAACACTCCGGCAGACCCGGATTGATCCTTTTCGGGTCAACTTGGGGATGTCCGGTCTGCTGTTAGGGTAAAAGTTCAGTTTGCCTGGACAGTCCATCGGCATTGCCATTAAATCTGCCAGGTCGGTAGCTGATGGTGAAGGTGAATAATGGAATTCAGTTCTGGAACAGTCACTTGCTTTGCTCTCTCAATGGCTCCCAGGACCGGTTGCTGATGCTCTTGGGAGAGATAAGGCACCACCTGAGCGCAAATCCCATTTAACCTTCTGACAATTTCAGCCTGTTTGTGCATTTCAATGTTCAAGCCACGGGACATCTCATAATACATGACGTAGTGTCGTTGCATCTCCGATTTCTCACTGGCCAACTTGTCACATTCCCATTTTAGACTGTGATATTGGGCCGGATCTACAGTACATGTCGGGGAAGGTAGTCTTACCCGGGTCTCAGCAGCAAGCGAGTTGGTTCCAGCAACGCAGGTTGGGGCACAGTTAGTCACTGTGTAGGCTTCAGCGGGGCACATCGGGGCGTACGCAGAAACAAGGGGGGCCAAATCATTCCCCAGTAGGACATCTGCTGGCAAATCCTTCATCACCCCCACTTTCACATGTCCCGAACCAACCCCCCAATCCAGATGAACCCGGGCAACGGGTAGCCGGAAGACGGTGCCTCCTGCTACTCTTACGGCTACGGTGTCTCCGGTGTGCTGGCTCTCTGGGATGAGTTTCTTCTGTAGCAGTGTCATCGTGGCCCCCGTATCGCGTAACCCGTTGGCTGCCTTTCCATTGACCCAGACAGTCTGCCTGTGTTGCTGCCTGTTGTCCTGATTAGCTGCTTGTATCGGATCTGCCTCATGCAGAACACCCCAATGTTCTACCTCCCCAACGCCGTGGGCCGCAGGCATGGATGTGTGGGGGTTCCCCCTTTCTGGCTGTCTCCATGACTGTGACTGCCTGGGTACATTTAATGAACAGTCTGACTTTTTGTGCCCTGGTTGCTTTTGAATCAGAGCGATAGTAGCCTCGGTATCTCTTAGGCCTTGTGCTACTTGTCCATTCACCCGTACCTCCTGACGGTGATGCTGATGGTTATCTGGAGAGGCCGCTTGTATTGGGTCTGCCTCATACAAAATTCCCAGACATTCCTCAGGGCCCACCTCAGTCTCTAGGCAGTGGGCCGCAGAGGGCTGTGATGGAGTGACCTCTGTGTTGGGTGTTGGGCGTCTCCAGTTGTTATTTGTAGCTCTCAAAGGACAAAAACGAGCAATATGTCCCGTGTTGCTGCAGTGATGGCACGTCACCCTAGACGAATCCCGGGGGTAGTTGTTAGGCCCCTGAGGACGTGGTGGTCCTGGTGGGACTGGAGCGCGAAACTCTGGGCGTGGGGTGTCGGTTGGAGTACACGGTTCTACCTTATGAGCCAGGCGTGTAGTACCCTGGCTTACTTTCCTTGTTTCCGTGTACTCATCTGCTAGCCGCGCCGCCTCGTTTAAGTTAGCGGGACGGCGATCTCGTACCCAGTCCTGTATGTCTGCGGCCAGGTCTTGGAAGAAATGTTCCATTAGGAATAGCTGCAATACTTTCTTCCCGGTGTTGGCCTTGCACCCTTGGACCCAATGGGATGCCACCCTTTGTAACTGGTTGGCCCATTCCATGTGGGAGTCCACAGCCTTCTTCTTGGATTCCCGGAAGCGGCGGCGGTAGGTTTCTGGAGTTACGGCATATCGGGTTAACAGCGCCTTTTTCACTTGCTGATATTGTAAAATATCCTCTGGAGCAAGAGCCCGAAAAGCTTTATTGGCTTTGCCCGACAATTTTCCAGACAAAATAGTGACCCATTGGTCTGGTGGTACCTGGTGTAGTGAGCACTGCCTCTCAAAATCCGCCAAATATCCATCTATTTCCTCCTCACTTTCTACAAAAGCTTTAAATGCAGTGAACGGTATTTTCTTTCCTGTAGCAGCGGGTGGGGAAGTAGGAGCTGCGTGTGTAATGGGCTGTCTAGCTCTTACCAGTTCCAGTTCTTGTCCCCTCTTGGTTTGAATCTCTTCTCTTGCTTCCCGGAACAGCTGGTTTATTAGTTCCGTGGATGTTTCTGGATACAAGGATAATCTCCGCTGTACAATATCCGTAATTACATCTTCCTCGCTGACAGGTGCTAGAGGCTCCGCTCCTTCCATGGATCCATCCATTTGGTCCAGCTCCAGCAGATCCGCTATCATCTCCCTCCGTGGTCTGTTACTGGCACTCCTACCACGACTCTCCAATAAAACTTTTAGTGTGGTTCTTTTCAGCCTGGCATACTGAGACTCCATTCAGAACTTGCTCCTTGGATAAAAGGACCATCCCACTGCTGCCACCAATGTAACGGCTACCCAAGTAGGGAGAGGGTATCAGCCGCTGACGACGTCCTTTTCCCTGGCAAGTTGCTATGCAAGTAAGTCCAGTATAAGCCCATCCACGAGATCCAGAGGGAGAGTTAGGTCCAGTTGTAAGAGGCACAGAATAAATCCCATTGCATTCCCTTCCATAAACGAGACAGGCTACGTTTGAAGGGTCCAGTAGACTAACTTTAATGGTCCATTTCTTGGTTTAAATCTTAGTTACAAACTTGTGAATAATCAAGGAACAATGGAACTCTCCGCCCCCTCCCTCCACAGGGGGGGCCTCAAGTTAGACACACTGTCACCAGGCTAAAGAAGCCACATTCCTTTCTCAAATACAATTCAATCACAGATAATCCCCTCCGTAGCTAAACATTTCGGCTCCGCAAAGCCTGACAGTTCTTCTGAACATAAGTGACATGCTATTTCAATACAACTGGCCGGATACTGCTAATTTGGAATACAATATACAATCTCTTAAGGATAAACACAGGTCTTTCACACACACAATAGATCAATTAACCTTTGGGAATAGAGAGGTGAATTAGCATACTAAAGAGAGGTTTCCAGAGACAGGCTGATTCAGTTCTAATCTACATCTTTACAGACAGAGGATGTTCACACCTCATAATATACCACTGCATGATTATTATAGATGTACAGGCAGAATACATAGTTCCGTTACAGCTTCTTTTACCACAGTAGGTGCCGTGGTTCAGCCAGCAGTGGCAGCCATTGGCGTTTGTCAGGCTTTAAAGGATCAGACTAAACAGATATTAAGGGACATACCGGCTCAGCAAGCTCGTGAATTAGCTGACCTCCCAAGGGCTCTCTGCTTTGCAGTAGATGCTATTAAGGACTCCGTTCAACAGGCGTCCCGTTTATCTCTCCTGTTGGTTCATTTGCGTCGCCTTTTGTGGCTGAAGAACTGGTCAGCAGAGGGACCCTGCAAAAGGCTTTTAGCAGGATTTCCCTTTCATGGTGGGAGACTATTCGGTGTAGACCTAGATAAATATATCCAGACCATATCAAGTGGTAAAAGTTCTTTCTTGCCTGTCAAGAAAAGATCGCGTGGGCCCGCGTTTAAGCGACAGGCCTTCGCAGGCTCGGCCCCTTCAACTTCCCGTCAGTATCGACTGCCTCCCGGGCGTTCAGCATTTAATAGCCGCCCCCAAGGACAAGCCTCGGCAGGCAAGAGGCCATGGTCTCGCAAGCCGGTTAAACCAGTCATCAAGTCAGATTCATGAAGAGGCGCCCCCACTCTCTTGGGTGGGGGGAAGGCTTCGGTTTTTCTCCGAAGTGTGGAAGGCCAGAATTCCCGACTCTTGGGTACTATCCATGGTAGCCACGGGCTACAAGCTAGAGTTTCGGGAAGTCCCCCCTCCTCATTTTCAGGGGTCAAGTCTTCCAAGCGACCCATTAAAGAGGGCCTCTCTTGTAAAAGCATTGGATCGTCTCTTGCTCCAAGGAGTAATTGTAGAAGTACCAACCCAGGAATGGGGTCTGGGATTCTACTCCAACCTTTTCATAATACCAAAGCCCAATGGCGAGGTCAGGCCTATCTTAGACCTCAAACGCCTAAATCGCTTTCTAAAGATTGACCTTTCGTATGGAGTCCATACGTTCGGTGGCAGCCAGCCTACATCAAGACGACTTTCTAGCATCTATAGACATAAAGGATGCGTATCTGCACGTGCCGATCTACCCGGCACATCACAAGTTTCTTCGTTTTATGATAGATCACAGTCATTACCAGTTCGTAGCCCTCCCTTTCGGGTTGGCAACAGCTCCGCGGGTATTCACAAAGGTGTTAGCCCCGGTGCTAGCCGTCCTAAGGACAGAAGGCATTTTGGTCCTGGCATACCTGGACGATCTCCTGGTTATCGACAGCTCAGCTTCCAGCCTCAATCAGGCAGTAGTTCGCACAGTTCAGCATCTAGAGGAACTCGGGTGGATTGTGAACCAAGAAAAATCAATATTGAAACCCACAAAGCAGTTGGAATATCTAGGCCTTCGGCGCTAGATACAGACTGCCAGAGAATATTTTTACCTCAAGCAAAAGTCAGATCAATAACTCAAGCAGTTCAAGTGATCTTAGGCAAGAAGAGGCCGACTATTCGCCTATGTATGCGACTGCTGGGGAAGATGGTGGCCGCCTTCGAGGCAGTACCCTACGCCCAGATCCATACCAGATATCTTCAGGCAGCCATTCTCTCTGCCAGTAAGGATACAGTCCGACAATGCCACTGCGGTGGCATACATAAACCACCAGGGGGGCACGAGGAGCCTAGCAGACCAAAGGGAAGTAAACCTGATTTTCTCATGGGCCGAAGCCCATGTACCCTGCATCTCGGCGGTGTTCATTCCAGGGATAGACAATTCTCAAGCAGATTTTTTGAGTCGTCAACAGTTGCTCCCGGGGGAGTGGTCTCTTCACCCCCAGGTATTCCAAGAGATTTGCCAAAGATTCAGAGTCCCAGATGTGGACATTATGGCAACGAGAGCCAACAAAAAGTTGGACAAATTCATATCCCGAGCCAGGGATCCCTCGGCCTACGGGACCGATGCGTTGGTTTGCCCTTGGCACCAATTTTCTCTCCTGTATGCGTTCCCTCCACTGCAGATGATTCCCCGCCTTCTATGGAGGATCAGGGTGGAGCGCAGGCCTGTGATCCTGGTGGCCCCAGCCTGGCCCAGGAGGGCTTGGTACGCACTCATCGTGAAGATGTCAGTCAGGGCGCCGTGGCCGCTCCCCCTGCGCCCAGATCTGCTGTCTCAGGGCCCAATCTGCCACCCTGCTTTACATCAGCTAAATTTGACGGCTTGGCGGCTGAATCCCTAATTCTTAAGGGCAGAGGCCTCTCAGCTCAGGTCATATCTACGTTGATTCAGGCTAGGAAACCGGTCTCCAGAAATATTTTCTACAGAGTCTGGAGAACCTATGTGGAGTGGTGCGAGTCTCAAAAATGGCATCCTCGAAAGTTTTTTATTGATAGGATCTTCTGCATAAGGACAGAGTGGTTCTGCGGCCTCAACCTTCTTTCCTTCCTAAAGTCATATCCAGTTTTCACTTGAATCAGGACCTAGTCCTACCATCCTTCTTTCCTACTCCCCAGTCCAGAGAGGAAAGACTGCTTCATACTTTGGACATGGTTCATGCCATGAGGGTCTATCTCAAGGCTACAGAGAAGATTCGGAAAACAGATGTGCTTTTTGTTCTTCCGGATGGCCCCAAGAAGGGTCAGCCGGCTGCCAAGTCTTCCTTGGCTAGGTGGATTAAGCAGCTGATTTTTCAGGCCTATGGTCTGAAGCGCGTGCCACCTCCCTTATCAGTTAAAGCCCATTCTACGAGGGCCATGAGTGCCTCCTGGGCGGCACACCATCAGATCTCTATGGCACAGGTTTGCAAGGCGGCAACCTGGTCTTCCGTACATACGTTTACTAAATTCTATAAGTTAGACGTTGCAAGGGGTACGGACGCAGCATCTGGGCAGGCGGTCCTACGGGCAGCAGTATAGAATCCTCTGGTCCGGGTCACGCCCCCTTTTTTGTTGGTGGAGTTACTTTACTTCCTGATAAATTTTTGTTTGGCTATTCTTGGCCTTACGGTCTCCCTCCCTTCATAGAGCATTGCTTTAGGACATCCCAAGTGTAATGGCTATGCGCTCTGTGTCCCGTGATGTACGATAAAGAAAAAAGGATTTTTAATAAACAGCTTACCTGTAAAATCCTTTTCTTGAAGTACATCACGGGACACAGAGCTCCCACCCCTCTTTTGGGGCACATTGTGTAACCTCGGAGGAATTTCTTGCTACAAAACTGAAGCACTCCCAGTGGGAGGGGGTTATATAGGGAGGAAACTTCCTGTGAAATTGATTACACCAGTGTCCACACCTGAAGGTACCCATATAACCCAAGTGTAATGGCTATGCGCTCTGTGTCCCGTGATGTACTTCAAGAAAAGGATTTTACAGGTAAGCTGTTTATTAAAAATCCTTTTTTGTCTATAAATGCATATTTCTGTTTTTATTATTGTTTATATCAGACTAATAGAGACTTCTTTTTAGCGTTAAAAGTTAATTCCATTAGCCTAGAGCACAGGTGACCAAACTGGTTGTCCTCCAGCTGTTGACGAACTACACGTCCCATGAGACATTGCAAGGCTGACAGTTACAAGCATGACTTCCACAGGCAAAGGCATGATGGGAATTGTAGTTCCGCAACAGCTGGACGGCCGCCAGTTTGACAACCCTGGCCTAGAGGCACCGTTTCTAGAGGATCTATGTATCGTGTATTTATATGTATTTTCCTTCTGAAGAAAACCTTGGGGCACATTTGCGAAACAGATTCTTGTGTTCTCCAAGTTGACTGCATTTTTCCCTCTAAAGCTCATAACAGTTGGAATCATTGCACTGTGCTGATTACTGGACTATGAAGGTTCAATTTGCTCTGCTAGTAATTACAGATTTCTGTCAAGATTTTCCCAATTGGTTACCATGACAACTGTGTAATAGCTCATCTGAAAGCTGTCACAGTGATTTAAAAGTATTTGAGCCTTTCCTATGCATTGCTTTGCTATTTCTTTCCTACCCACCAATCTTTAGGGTTACTATGACAACTAGGTTATTTTTTTATTTATTTTTTTAGGCTTCTTTTACTATAATGTACATCATGTTTGCACAGTTTTTATATTTATCATATTCAACTGACCTAAGCGGTTTGGTGTGGTGTTTTGTAGAAACCTGAAAAAAAGCTGATCATGTCCATGTAGTCTCCTGTATACCATTTTCCTTTATAATGGGAGAATAGCTAAATGTACACAGACCACAATAGTGAAGACCTGGCTAATTTGCCCTGGAAGGCAGGGAGATAGTCTGGAACCTTTTCTCTACACTGACCTCGCATTCACTCTAGCGCAACACGTGAAAAACATAGGTTGCGCTTGTGGTGCCCTTTATTGTTAATGGCTTTCTGAATGTGCCAAGCAGTGTGTTTTTGCAAGCATGTGAGTGTGTGACAAGCTTAAATTTATTGGTTGTGGGGCAGCCTATTAAAATGAATGGGCTGCCCTACACACACATGTGAGGACTTGGGGCTCTGTAGGCATCAGGGAGTCAGGGGGTGATTGCTGGGTAAGGGCTCATTTACAGAATATGCTCTTAAAAAATCCACCACATTCATACTGTGAGCCACAAGGATGGCCCGGATTCACATACATTGGCGCATATTTATGCCGCCGTAGGGTATCTTCTTTACACTACGCCGGCGCTGCGCAGAGAGGCAAGCATGGAATTCACAAAGCCATACTCCCAACATTGCACCAGCGTGGCGTATATTTAGTCTGCGTAGGTGGAAGTGGGTGTGAGCGATGCTGATGAGGCGTGACCCCATGCAAATGATGGGCCGAGTGGCAGACAAGTATTTAAAACGAACAGGCCGATATATGTAACTAGGCTTTCCCGTCTTTTTGGTATGTTTGTGAAGTATTTGAACTAATGCATGCTTAGGGTCATCAGTGTAAGTGAAGAAGCCTCAATTGAAAAGTCAGTCTGTTTTCTAAAGGCATTATAAACCTTCCTACCTGCACCTTGTGTTTTTCACCTCCTTGTGATGCACACTGATCATGTAGCTTAAATTGTGTTAAATGTTGCCCCTTATGCACAGCCTGTAGTAGAGTAAATTTTCACATTCCTTTGTCATCAATTTCTAAGGCTACTTTCACACTGGGGCATTGGCGGTAAAGCGCTTCTATTTTCAGCTGTGCTTTACAGTCGTTTTTTTTTTTAACCCCCACTAGTGGCCGGAAAAGGGTTAAAACTGCCCGCAAAGCACAGGTGCGCTTTGGCAGTTCAGAAGCGCTGCCCATTGATTTCAATGGGCAGGGGTGCTTTAGGAGAGGTTTATTCACTGCTCCTACAGTGCCTCAAAGATGCGGCTAGCAGCGGCTCTTTAAGGGCACTTTGCGCTATTTTTAGCGTTATAGCACCTGCAAAGCGCCCCAGTGTGAAAGCAGCTTTACTCTGTTCAAACGTTAGACATGCTGCATGGCACTGCACTGCATAATTAATGCATTACCACTGCCTATAGTCTGACAATCCCTTCAAGAAACAATATATCCCACAATCCCTGGGTCTCTGTCTAGTGTTCTGCAGGTGAAAGCCATACAGTAATTTGATCTAAAAGATACAATCAGGCAGAGCAATGAAGGGAACAGATGTATTTTTATCACATTTAACCACTTCAATACCCAGCCATAGACAATTGACGGCCTGGGATGGGATTTACCATCCTAAGTGGCCGTCAATTGACGGCCTGGGTATTGCAGGCGAATATCTGGACGATGCCTGCAGCCAGAGGCATCATCCAGATATCCATCTCTTCAGCCGGCGATTCTGCACAAAGTAAGAACGATCATAGCGGCGGTTCCGCCGCTTGATCGTTCTTACAGGCCGCGGGAGGGGACATCCCCCCCCTCCCGCCGCCATCCGGTGCTTCTCCGGGCTTACCTGTACCTTCGGGGGCCCGGAGAACGAATCGTCGGCGGCGGCAGGAAGCATAGAGATGACTGGTGACCAGATGGTCACCAGTCATCTC
The DNA here is from genome assembly GCA_029574335.1 of Rana kukunoris. Lineage (NCBI taxonomy): Eukaryota > Metazoa > Chordata > Amphibia > Anura > Ranidae > Rana > Rana kukunoris. The sequence goes on from CM056054.1 coordinate 91,624,526, forward strand.
TATGACCGTCGGAGGACCCGGGCGCGATCTGATGACGTCACGCCCGGGTCCCCGTATGTAAACAAAGCCGCGATTGCGGCTGTAAGTCACCATTCATGAGATCAGTGAATTTTTTTTCACCGATCTCATGGTTTCCAGCCTGGAGGTGAGATGTGATGTCTTATTGACCCCACATCTCTCCATAAAGAGGACCTGTCACACACATTTCCTATTACAAGGGATGTTTACATTCCTTGTAATAGGAATAAAAGTGGAAAAAAAAAAAAAAATGAAAAAAAGTGTAAAAATAAATAAAATATAAGTAAAAAAAAATAATAAAAGATAAAAAAAAAATGAAAACGCCCCTGTCCCCGATAGCTCGCGTGCAGAAGCGAACGCACACGCAAGTCCCGCCGACATATGTAAACGCCGTTTAAACCACACATGTAAGGTATCGCCGCGTGCGTTAGAGTGCCAGCAACTAATCTAGCACTAGATCTCCTCTGTAAATCTAAACTGTAACCTGTAAAAAATAAATAAAGCGTTGCCTAGGGAGATTAAGTACCGAAGTTTGGCGCCATTCCATGAGTGTGCGCATAATTAAAGCGTGACATGTTGGGTCTCTATTTACTCGGTGTAACATAATCTTTCACATAATACAAAAAAATTGGGCTAACTTTAGTGTTTTGTTATTTTTTTAATTCATAAAACAATTTTTTTTACAAAAAAAAGCGTTTGAAAAATAATTGCGTAAATACCGTGCAAGATAAAACTTTGGAATGACCGTCATTTTATTCCCTAGGGTGTCTGCTAAAAAAAACATATATAATGTTTGGGGGTACTGTGTAATTTTCTAGCAAAAGAATGATGATTATTACATGTAGGAGAGAAGTGTCAGAATAGGCCCGGTATGGAGGTGGTATAAAAGCCTAGTATTGAAGCGGTTAACACATATTTGTGATGTAACACAGAGAAATGGCAAGGCATGGGTTGTACAATGCGTGACCTGCAGCTAGGTGAATGAAGCGTCAAATCGATCAGCTATGACTCTACATGCTGCAACCACATGAGCTTATCATTATAAGGCAAACAAACACAGAGAATAAGACTACTTTAATGCCATGTCAATACAGCACAAACATGTGAACGTGTACAATGCCTTTACAATCTGAGAGAATGTTTTAGTGAATTGGTGATGCTGGCATTCTCAGGCAGCTCAGGATGGGTTGGTCACAGATGTGCATCACATCCACACTTGCATCTCCATCTGTGCTTGGCTGCATTATTGCAGCCAAGCACAGATCATGATCACTGAAGCAAGTACTGTAATTTCCATAAATGCCACGTTGTTTTCCTGGACATGCTTACATTTTTACTATTTTTAGACAGTGGGTGTGATGCATAAAAATAGGGAGTAATAGGTAGAAATGTTTCACATAGCAACTAACTTACAGGGCAATCATGGAAAAAAATATAAACTTGGACCAAATTCTTGAACCACTGTATCAATAGTAATTTGATGAAATTGGTCACTGGAAACTGACAGGTTTGAGTAATGGATCATTGTTAGTACATGAACAGGCACCACAACCCCCTGAACTGACAATGCTTAACCACTTGCTTACTGGGCACATATACCCCCTTCTTGCCCAGGCGAAATTTCAGCTTTCAGCACTGCGTCGCTTTAAATTAAAATTGCGCGGTCGTGCGACGTGTCTTACAAACAAAATTGACGTCCTTTTTTCCCCCACAAATAGAGCTTTTTTGGTGGTATTTGATCACCTTTGCGTTTTTTTTTTTTGCGCTATAAACAAAAAAGAGCGACAATTTTGAAAAAAAAACGCACAATATTTTTTACTTTTTGCTATAATAAAAATCCAATTTTTTTAAATTTTTTTTTTTTTTTTTCTCAGTTTAGGCCGATATGTATTCTACATATTTTTGGTAAAAAAAACAATCGCAATAAGCGTATAGTAATTGGTTTGCACAAAGGTTATAGTGGCTAGGAAATAAGGGATAGAATTCTGACAATTTTACTAGTAATGGCGGCGATCTAGGAATTTTGTCAGGACTGCGATATTGCGACGGACACATCGACACTTTTGACACATTTTTGGGACCATTCACATTTATACAGCGATCAGTGCTATAAAAACGCACTAATTACTGTATAAATGTGACTGTCAGTGAAGGGGTTAACACTAGGGGGTGAGAAAGGGGTTAAATGTGAGTCCTGGGTGTGTTCTAACTGTGTGGGGGGAGGGGGGTGACTGGGGGAAGTGACCGATGCTGTCTCCCTATGTACAAGAGAAACCGCATCTGTCTCCTCTCACTGACAGGACGTGGAGCTCTGTGTTTACACACAGAGCTTCACGTCCCTGCTCTAAAACTGCCGATCGGCGGGTACCTGGCGGACATCGCGACCGCCAGGCACGCGCATCGGCATCTCGGGGGACGCGCTGTGTGCGCGCGCGCACGCCCCCCAGTGGCCGGAGAACACGATGCCGCTTGGATATTCAGATCCACTAAGCTGCCGTCAATTGACGATAAGCGGGGCCTCAAGTGGTTAAAGTGGTTCTAAAGGCAGAATTGTTTTTTTTATCTTGATGCATTCTATGTATTGGGATAAAAAGTCTATGTGCAGCAGCCCTCCATATTACCTGAGCCCTATCTCAATCCAGCAATGTTGTACGAGAGCCTCTGCTGTACGGCGACTCTCCCTCCTCATTGGCTGAGACAGCAGTGGGTGCGATTGGCTGTTAATTAAAATCTGTGAACCAATGCGGACAAAGGCCAGTGCGATGTGGCTCCCAAACAAAATTGGCTCCCTTTTTTCTCACAAATAGAGCTTTCTTTTTGTGGTATTTGATCACCTCTGCGGTTTTTATTTTTTGCGCTATAAACAAAAAGAGCGATACGTATTCTTCTACCTATTTTTGGTAAAAAAAAATCGCATTAAGAGTTTATCGATTGGTTTGCGCAAAATTTATAGCGTTTACAAAATAGGAGATGGTTTTATTGCATTTTTATTAATTTTTTTTTTTTTTTACTACTAATGGTACGTGTATGCGTCTCCACCCCTTTTCTTAAGAAGCCCCATAATTGGCTGGTGTTCGATGGCTTCTCAGTCCTACCCACCCCCAACATTGCCACTAAATTATGACAGCACCTCTCTCTCCCTGCACACAAACAACGCAAGATTTCGGCAGTAGGCGATTCGCAAGGAGTCATGGGATACATGACGCTGCTACCCAGGAACCCTTGCAAATCGCCTAGTGACGGGGAAGGGGAACATGCTCTGCTTCAGTATGTCATTGAACTGTAGTTCCCCAGTGCCGGAAGCAATCATGCAGCCCCAGGCCATGACACTCCCACCACCATGCTTACAAGAAAAAGATGCGCCAATCTAAGTGCAGTATGTCAGTATTTATTCAATAGTAAATCAAAAGCAATAAAATAACTACTCACAAACATAGAGTAATATGGGCCTTGATGTAACTATAGGCTCGGGGTCACCATTAAAGTGACCCCGGACCTATAGCTACATCAAGGCCTGTATTACTCTGTGAGTAGTTATTTTATTGCTTTTGATTTACTATTGAATAAATACTGACATACTGCACTTAGATTGGCGCATCTTTTTCTTGTATTCCTGATTCCTCCAGAGGCTCGCTTCTGCTTCAGGTGCTGCCGCTAAGTCCCCCTTTCCAACTCATCAGATTTTTGAAACTGGACTGTCCGGATATCATATGAATCCTTTTTCATTATATGGACCCATAGTGACTTTTCCCCTATGCTGACTTCAGTTTAGGTTGTATGCTTGAGTTGATCGTGCACCACAAACCCATTTCTCCACCACCATGCTTGACTGTAGGCAAGACACACTTGTCTTTCCTGACACAGCATGACAGCATATAGCATGGGTCTTCAAACTATGGCCCTCCAGATGTTTAAGAACTACAATTCCCATCATGCCTAGTCATGTCTGTGAATGTCAGAGTTTTACAATGCCTCATGGGATGTGTAGTTCCGCAACAGCTGGAGGGCCATAGTTTGAGGATCCTTGGCATATAGGTATGGGAAGGCTCCGCCCCCCTGCCCAATCAGGACCGGTTATACTATAAAAGTAGGTCTCCTCCCCTACCCCAGCATTCTCTGTTTTTTCCTTCACTGCTACAGGCGGTTATACTACTGCTAAAGAAAGCAGGAATTTCTATTTTTCCCTCACCTGGCCGGACACTTCCCGCCAAGCCGCACAGGTTCAAAGCCTCTCCTGTGACGAAGCTCCCCGCTGTACAGGCAGACCTGAACGCCTAATGGGGGAGGCCTCACCCCAGCAGGATCCAGGAAGATGGGGGTGAAGGCATATGGTCTCTAGGGATTGCTCATTTATCATGACGCCATGTATGGACATTCATTGGACTTTGGACATGAAGCATGCAGGTGGTAAAGCACCACATGGTGCACACAATTCTATTCAGTTACTGCTGCAAGTATAGGCAAGTATGTGGTTAAACTTGCATTACTGAAGGGCTGTGGTTGTGTCTGCAATACTGCTAATGATGATAGCAGGTGCTGTGCTGGGCTGAAGCCTTCCTTTTAACTGAATAAGCCTGGCTCTACAGTCTTGATTTATTTCCTGCAGGTTTGTGGTTAATTTGCATTTCTGAAAAGCATATATCACACATGTGAATGTAACTGGATGTCTGTAGTGTCACTCTGTTTACTAATATTAAACAGACTAAGAGTCGGTTCACACTGGGGCGACACGTCCAGCACGACTTTCAGAAGCAACTTCAACACAACTTGAGCATGAACCACAGGGCGATCTGGGGCGATTCACAACCCGACTTGAAGTCCTTTTCAGGTCAGGAGACATTCCAGTGGCCAATAAAACAACAATCAGCTCTGGGAGAGGGAGGGGGAGGGAGGGGTTTGCCTGAGAAATGTATGTTATCTTGCTGGGAAGTAGCTTCAATTAAAACAGTGATCAGACTTTGAAGCGACTTCCATTGAAATCAATGGGTACAAATCGCCTAGAAGTCTGATTGAAGTAGTACAGGAACCTCTTCTGAAGTCGGAGCGACATGAGTAGTGTGTATTAACACCGCTCCCATTCATTTACATTGCTTTTCTGGACAGCGCGACTTGGGACGACTTGAGACGACTTCAAGTCGGATCCCAAGTCGCCCCAGTGTGAACCGACTCTTAAGGATGTGTTTGCAGCATTGCTGAAGTTTGAACTGATATCAGGTGATATTGAGAGCCCTTTCAGGTTAGTGCAGGGATTGGGCCTGCAGTAGGGGCTCACTGTGTATGGAAGTTTGGTCTCCTCTGATAAGTTTAACTTGCTAGTGCTAATGTCATGGGATCATTAATTTGTGCTGCATTCCTGTGATTACATTAACTCCACACTAGGTAAGGCTGTGATGTGTTTACTTCTATGCATTTACATGTTGACCTTGGTGCTAAAATGTCAGGATCTGTTTAGTCACACTCCTTAGTACTTGTTAGCAATAGGTAATTGCTTGTGTTATTTGGGGTACCCCACTGAAAGATATGGGGTTTGTAGTGGTTACTATTTATGGGAAAATAATCCCAGGCATCTGTGAACCAGTAGCAATCAGCCTTCCTAGAGACCAGCAACTTTGAATAAAGGTGAGGGCAGGTAAGTATATGCTATATCCTAAAAAAGAGTGCACATTATGGGCATAATGAGTGTACATCTCAAGCCCTCAACACCAAACACCAGTCTACCTGCTTCTGCGACAAGGGACAGATCCTCTTCAACCCTGAAAAAATCCCACTATGTAGCTAACTGCCAGAAAATCGCTACAGGAATCATAGTGGTCGGGTGTAACTGGTGTGACGGCCAGAATGCAAAACAAGGTTGCAGGCCAAAGACAGTGACAAAGGGGCAGAGACTGAGAAGGCCTACAGTCACTAATGGTTCCATACCAAGCCTAATCAAACAACTGTGCTTGTTTAAAGGCAACCTCTACCTGAGAGCTTGCTTATGGAAAATCGCTCTGACTAGTTGGCATATCAGAAGCAAGAGACGGCGACTTTAACCCCGTCCAAACTGACTGTGTGGAACTCGGGTACTAAGCTATTCAAGCAAAATCAGCTAAAGGGTACCTCTGCCTCTAGAGCATGAATGAATGAAAACTTATATAGCACGGCACATGCGAACTGAATCGCCTCTGGTGCTTGTTGTTCCTGTCTCCTTTGGTATCAAAGAGCAGCCAGCCAAACAGTCTTCAGCAGATTAACCAAGGGTACCATTCTTCCAAACAGAGGAAACAATATCCTTGCAGAGACCCTGTGACAGCAAATAGATCTGGAGATCATCAAGATTCATACTACTGTTAAGTAGTGTTGTTGTGACCTGCGATGAGGCAGGATGGAAGCAGAGCTCTGGTCAGTGATAAGCTCTCTATGGCAGATCCTAGATTGAAAGGTAATAGCCAATGATGCAGTTCAGTCACTGCGGATACAAGACTGTATGCTGTTTCTCCAGAAATCATTGTGGCCAGTGAACCCGTATGGCCCCTCCCACAAGTGAACACATGCCGCTTTTAGTCAGAGTGGTGACTGTTAAAGTCGGATCTGGCAATATCTAGAAGGAAGATTAATTCCTTATGTTAATCACCAAAGACCAGAGGATAGCCAAAAGATTGACAAGTTAAACGTGGGAGAACTATGGCGGAGAATAAAGAATCAATAATCTTTATTAGCCTAAACCCAAGTCGCCCAATAGGGTCAGCTGACAGTTGGATGTAAAGTTCAGCGAAGGATCCGTGAGACCTGTGCATTAGGAAGCCAATGGAATTGTTTTCATTCCTCTACCAATTAATTGCATTCCCTCAATGATGCATCAGAGCACAAGGGCTATGATTACATGGGCGTTGGTCATAGTAAAACTTGAATAACAAGAGGTCCAAAAGGATGGCAGAGGCCATCGTGGCAATTAATCTCTCCAGTCGTCAGTAAAGCCTGACCTCCACAAATCCTACTCCAGGATTTTTAAGGAGTATTGTTCATAGCAGTGCTGCGACTTCAAGGTAGTCCCTACACTACGTTTGAACCCACTGTGGTCTAACTGGGGGCCGTGGACGTCAAGAATACACAGGCATTGATTCAAGACGCAAAGGAATCGCAGTAAAATCGCACAATTTTATGCCGTAATACTGGAAACCTAGTCCATTAAGTCCAACCTGGTGGTGTGATAGGGGTAGTTACCTTGGTATACCCTGTATGTTGTGGTCATTCAGGCCGACTTGCGGGCACAAGGACTACTAGTAAGTCTTGTTTGAACAGCAAAGTGAGTAACTTGTATAGCGCTGACAAATGCGAACCGAATCGCCTCAAGGCGCTTTGTATCCAGAGTCGTGCTGATACTTCAGAAGAGTTGTGGCACAATGGCTTCCAAGTTCTGGGAAAGGTCCCAGTACAGACTCTAATCAAGTCAGGAGGAGCCATCATCGAGAGACAAACTAGTCTCATCGCAGTAATCACCTACTGGAAGGTAATTCTGAATGGGAAAAAGTTAATGAACAAAGATTAAGTTACACTCAGAGAAACCGTGTAAGTATCCCATTTGAACAGATGCTCTTTCCTATTGGTGGCATCCCACGATCGATAAAGTACCCTGTAATAACCCATGTGGTCCGAGGGGGCCCAAGCAGGGTTGAAATCTGTATTAACTTTAGTAAAGAGAGACTTGCTTCCCACGTGAGAAACGATGACTCCACAGAGGAGAAAAATCCCCGATTGGGGAGGTAGCTAAGCTGATCTTTCAGCATACCAATCATCACAAGTTGTCACTCGGGGGGTAGTCATGCCAATGAAGGACAAGGTGTCCAAAAGCCAGAGCTACAGCGGTCGCAGACTAAAGTCTTGGGGAAACACAACAGAGGGAGCCTCAACTATGCTAAAAGGACTCGGCAAAATGGGGAAGGCCTAGCCTCGCTGGCAAGAAGGGATGCAAAACTAGTCAACTTCTGTCAGAGGTATCTCCCAGCATGTTAGGATTTTCTGGAACTTACAGCCAGAGGGCGTAAGATATAAAAGCCGTTGGATGACAAGGGACAGTCTCAAACAAGACAGTCAAGGGATCGGCAACGAGCAAGGCTATTAAGTTATTGGTCTGACCGTAACCTGGGTGGCTTCCCAGAGGTGGAAGCAGATAAACTAAGGACAGCCAGCTGGGTTGGCAGATTAGCCAATACGTATATATTTAACAAACCTAAGAGTCTCCAGGAGGCCTATCCGGATTTGCAGCCGTTCGGTGGTGATGACGATAATTTACCCTGTAGCTTGCAGGAAAGATGCCCACGGGTACAGTCTCAGATCTGAGAACTCCCTATTCTCCTTCCTGAGATTCAACACCTCATACAGCGTGCCAACGGTATCTTCCAAATTCATACAAATTATATCGAGATACAGGAGACCAAGATGTGGAGGTCTCACCATTTAGTGTTGAAATCTAATGGAGGTCAGAGTGTCTACTCCAGACTTCAAGTACCTTAGCTAAGAGAAGAACCTACAGAATTTAAAGGATGGAATTCTCTGCTCTTTACTGGAAGGAATGAATTGTATACAAGAGAGCCTATAGACGGCATTAAAGAATACTGAAATGCAGTCGTATCTATTCTTCACTCTCTGGGTTGCATATCCCAGCAACCAAGTCCGAAAGACCTAGGCAGGTTATTCTTTCCCCCATGGGGTCTTCCAAATAGTGTGAGACACATTATCTCACTCTCCATTTAGAGGGACAACACATCCTGAATATGGCCAGGAACATGGGAATAAGTATTCCTTTTGGCAAATACAGTAGGTAAAGTAGATTTAGAAGAATCTCAAACATCCAAGTGTCAAACCATAAACTACCTTGTTGCTGAAATGATCAGGCAAAATGGCTCTAGTCTCTTCCTCAACACTAGACAAAGGTTGGTATCTTGGCAACCTGAGTTAGAACATCATCATCCTTTTGGCAGATCCAAACGGAAGTGTTGGAAGTTCCACAAACTTGGAAAAGAGATTCAAGGTTGAAGAGACATAGAATTGGCCCTTCTTCTAGGAGAAAAACTATAAACTCATCAGGCCTAATGGCATCGGAAAAGGACAATCCCGCTGTCCAACGAAGACCATCGCAGTTGTACGGATACAATTAGTCAAAACCTAGATGGAGAGGACAAGTCCATCAGATGAGGGCAGAGACAGCTCCTCCAAGCCGGTGATGCATCCATTGACGGAACTCCAAAATAGTTCCTCCAGAGTTAATATCTAAACTACGACCTGGTCTACATTCAACATGTTGGGGGTCCATTCTGGTGGACCCAGCAGTCATAACTACAATACATCTCAGTCGTTAGAGGGAATAGATGTAATCCTCTTAAACACTTGAGCAGTACCCACCCTTGTTGTCTGGTGAGTTGGTACATCCCATATGTATATGCTGTCATGCTGTGTCAGGAAAAGGGAAAATTTTATACTTACCTATGGTAATTTTCCTTTCCTGATGCAAGCATGACCGCATATAGGTTCCCTCCCCTAAAAAATAAAAAATAAATAAAAAATAAAATAAAAAAAAAAGAGAAAGAAATGGCAAATATGGGGCCTGAAACATTTAAAGTAAGGCCTTCCGCAGCGATACTAAATTACGAGAATGCGGGGGTAGGGGAGGAGACCTACTTTTATAGTATAACCGGTCCTGATTGGGCAGGGGGGCGGAGCCTTCCCATACGTATATGCTGTCCTGCTTGCATCAGGAAAGGAAAATTACCGTAGGTAAGTATAAAATTTTCCCTTTTGTACTCACCTGGTTTCCGCCACACAGGCTTGACATCATCTGAACCAAATAAGTTTATCTTGGTCTCAGACCACAGGACACTTAGTCTGCTTGTCTTTAGCGAACTGTGTGCAGGCTTTCTTGTGCATCATTCGTAGAAGAGGCTTCCTTCTGGGGCGACATCGATGCAGACCAATTTGATGCAGTGTGAGGCATATTGCCTGAGCACTGACAGGCTGACCCCCACCCCTTCAATCTTCTGGCAGCATTCCTGTGTTTATTTCCCAAGACCAACCTCTGGATATGACGCTGAGCATGTGCACTCAACTTCTTTGGTCGACCATGGCAAGGCCAGTTCTGATGGAACATATCCTGTTAAACCACTGTATGGTCTTGGCCATCATGCTGGAGCTTAGTTTCAGGGTCTTGGAAATCTTCTTATAGCCTAGGCCATTTTTACAATGTAGAGCAACCATTCTTTTTTTTTTTTTTTTTCTTTTTTTTTTCCCTTCTTGTCTTTCAGGTCAGCACCTTGAGAGCGTGGCTCCACCCACTTGACAGGAAACACACCTCCACCAAACTTCTTAGAAGGGAGGCTCCTTCCACTTCTCATCAGTCTTTGTGTTTCCTCCGGCGGGAACACATTGTGGGGGGTTAGGAGCTCTCTAGGTACTACCTGAAAGGTCATATCTCCCTACTCCACCTGTTTTTTTTTTTCTTACCTCAGGCTGCTTTCCCCGGAAGTGAGTTAACTGGAAAGGGACAGCATCCTACGAGCGGGCGCAGGGCATGGACGTCATTTCCGCCAGAAAGCGCTGAGGGAGGAGGGAGGAACAGGTCTGGTGCCTTGTTAGCCACCGGGATCACGCTGCTGCCTCCATATGGACGCAGGATCTGCAGCGAGTGGAACAGGCACTGGCAGCAGCAAGGCCCAGGTAAGGGGTAGACTGAGGTTCTACCCTCATTTACTATGGGATCTCTCTCTAGCTCACTTCTCCCTTAGGGGGGGGGGGTGAGTCGCCCCCCTTCTGGTGGCGGGGGCCTGTTTGGGCACATAAGTGTAGTGGATCTCTCACTGTGCACCTGTGGTGAGCATCTTGATTTCCATTTTTCTTTTCCCTTATGGCAGGCCAGGAGCTCTGATCCTGGGAATAAAAAGAAATGTCCTTCATGCAAGTCTAAACTACCTGAAGGCTGGAAAAAAGCTTTATGTCAGACATGTATTGACTCATTGGTGAAGGTGGAAGCGTCTGCTGCTTGCAGCGACATAATCACATTTGTTAAAGAATTGGATGCTACTATTCACACCTTTTAAGTCCTCACTCACAAAACCATCCGTGAGACAGACCGCTACCTCACAAGTCTCACTGTTGGTCCCGGTAGTGGAGGCAGAAGCGAGTCCTCTGAACCAGGAAGGTCCTTCTCCCTCACATTCTCAAGAATCAGATGAGGAGGATGAGCTGGAGAATATGTCTTCAAAATATAAATTGTCTTTGGAACAAGTTGATGGCCTCCTAAAAGCTATTCATGCAAATTTAGGATAAGAGGAGGAATGTAAAGAATTATCTTTACACGACAGGATGTATGCACTCAGTGAGCCCAGGATACGTACCTTTCTAGTCCATACAGTAATTTCTGAAGCGATCAAATAATGGACTGATTCTGAAAAGAAACCTTTCTTTGCTAAGGCACACAAGAAAAGGGTTCCTTTAGACGAAGACCCAGCAGCTCCATGGAATAAAGTTCCAAAACTCGATGCAGCCTTTTCTCAAGTCTCAAGATCTTCAGATCTAGCATTTGAGGACTTGGGGATCCTGAAAGACCCCATGGATAAGAGGATGGATCAGCAATTAAAGAGCACCTGGCAATCCATCATAGGCAACCTTAAGCCAGCAATGGCGACTACTTGCGTCTCTAGAAATATGGAGTATTGGTTGAACCAGCTTAAGGATCATATAATAGCTGATTCTCCAAAGCAAGAAATCCTAGACTCCTTTTCAACCCTGTCAGCAGCTGTAGCCTATCAGAATGACGTCAAGATCCGCGGCCCTTACTAATTCAGTTAGGAGGGCGCTGTGGTTAAAAACCTGGCTGGGGGACACCGCATCTAAAAACCAAGCTGTGTGGAGCTTCCAAGGGGATTTATTGTTTGGCCCTGATTTAGATGCAGTGCTTGACAGAACTGCAGACAAGAAGAAATCTTTTCCTGTCAAGAAGTAAAAACAGACATTCAAAAGTTTTTTTCATCCTCAAAGGGCTTAAGAACAAAAGAAGCCTCAAGAGAGGAAGAAAGGTTAGTCAGGGCAGAAGGCAAAGGTATTGTCCTTTTCCATCCACCTGTGGCAACCAGCAAAACAAAATAACAACCGGTTGCAGGTAAAGGGAAGACTTCAATGTTTTCTCCCTTTCTGGGCAAGCATAACATAAAATCAGTATTTTCTCTCTATGCTGTCCCAAGGTTACAGAATAGAGTTCTCGGACCCTCCCCCAGAGAGGTACCTGTTGACAAATCTACCAAGAGTCAAGTCCCTAGCAATGAAGAGCCTATTGAAGGATGTGATGAACCAGGGGGTTGTAACTCAAGTACCACAGGGGGGGTTTATCAGGGGTTTTATTCCCACGTATTCATAATAAAAAAGCCGTCCGGAAGTGTCTGACTCCTTCTCAACCTGAAGCCGCTAAACAGATCGGTCCTTTAGAAAAAATTCTGTATGGACTCAATCTTCACGGTCAATCTTTTGACAAAGGAGTGCTTTATGGCATCAATCGACCTGCGAGATGCCTATCTGCATATTCCTATAGCCCCCCAATCCCCAAAATTTCTAAGATTGGTGGTAAACATGGGAAAAGAGGTTGTGCACCTCCAGTTCAAAGCCCTCCCCTTCGGCCTTTCCTCGGCCCTGAGAATATTTACAAAAGTCATGGCAGAGGCCCCTCACTCCTCTTCACTTACAGGGGTTAGCAGTAATTCCATACCTGGACAACCTGCTCTTCTTTGCCCCCTCCAGGGAGAAATTGTTGGAGGATCTCGAAAGAGCTCGCAGTCATCTAGAGGCCTTGGGCTCGATCATAAATATAGAAAAATCTCATTTCAACCCAACCCAAGAGGCAACATTTCTGGGGTATCAGATAAACTCAGTGCAGCAAAGAATTTTTCTCCCAGAAGACAAAAAAACTAAAGATACCAAGGGCCGTAGCCTCCTTACAGTCAAATCAAGAGCTATCAGTCAAACAAGTAATGTCAGCTCTGGGAACCCTTACCTCATCTATGCCAGTGGTGCAGTGGGCAAGGCTTCACTTCAGACCGCTTCAGAGCTTCCTCTTGAAAATATGGGATCACTGGACAGAATCTCTGGAGGCAAAGGTAAAAAGGTAAAAATTCCCACCAAAGTAAAACTATAGCTTTGGTGGTGGAGAAGTCAGAAAAACCTGTCAGCAGGCCTGTTATGGTCATTTCCAATAGAAAAAGTGGTAACGACAGATGCCAGCCAGATGGGGGGCACACCTGGGTCAGAACTATGCGCAGAGTCTTTGGTCCCGGTCAGAAGCAGAAAAGGCCTCCAATTGGAGAGAATTAAGGGCAGTGGCACTAGCTTTGGATGCCTTCTCCGCAGACCTTCAAGGTGCCCATGTTCAAGTCTTCTCTGAGAATGCCACTACCATAGGCTACTTAAACAGGCAAGGAGGCACAAGAAGCAAAACACTTCAGCTTCTCGCCTCAGACATCCTAAACTGGGCAGTCCTTATCAGCGGTCCACCTCAAAGGCACTTTAAATATAGTGGCGGATTTTCTAAGCAGAAGACGGATTCAGGAAGCAGAATGGACCCAAAAGTCTTCACATTGATCATCCGAGCCTGGGGCCAACCACAAATACACCTATTTGCGTCAGAAGAAAATATGCAACTTCCGGTCTTTTTCTCCATTCACAGAAACGACAGTTCCCAGGGAACAGATGCGTTAATACAGCCTTAGAACTTCCAGCTGGCTTACGCCTTCCCTCCGTTTCAACTAATTCCTTTGGTACTGAGGAAGATTCAGAAGGAGAAGGTGGAAGTAATTCCAATTCATTCTGGCCAAAAAGGGCTTGTTTTACCACCATTCTTCGAATGGCAGTCAGGCCGCCTTGGCGGCTGCCGCTCCGACAGGACTTCTACAGGGTTCCATATGCCATCCGGAGGTGGTCTGTCTAAGCCTCATGGCGTGGTATCTAAGAGGCAGTTATTGAGACGAAAAGGTCTGTCTCGTCCACTTGTGACTGCCTTGCTTTCCAGTAGAAAGGTGGAAGATCTATGCTAAATACTGGAAGGTCTACAACTCCCTGGTGTCATTCGTCTAATAGAGTGATGAAAAATCTAGTGTCAATTCTGGAATTTCTTCAGAATGGAGCAGAAAAAGGCTCGTCAGTCAGTACACTTAAAGTGCAGATAGCCGCATTGGGTGTTTTTCTGTAAAGGCCTATATCTTCAGAGCCGTTGGTTTCAAGATTTTTCAAGGCACCTTCTAGATCCAGACCAGCTCCCGTGAGACATTTCCCCAGTTGGGATTTGTCAGTGGTTCTTCAGACACTATCAAAGGAACCCTTTGAACCGCTACAAGACATTTCTCTAAAGTCAAAACGGTGTTCCTAGTGGCAATTACGACAGCCAGAAGAATCGGTGAGCTGCACGCTCTGTCAAAAAAGAAACCCATTCTATCCATATACAAGGACAGGGTTGTACTAAAGACTGATCCAGCCTTTCTACCAAAAGTGGCATCAGCCCTCAACCGGTCGCAAGAAATTGTCATACCGACTTTCTGCTCTTACCCATAAGGGGAGAAGAAACACCAATTCCACATGCTGGATGTGAGAAGAACCTTACTACATTAAGTGACCAAGGATTTTCGATCTTCAGACTCCTTGTTCATACTTTTTTCAGGAAAAAAAGAAGGGCCACCAAGCGTCTAAGGCAGGGGTGTCAAACTGGCGGCCCTCCAGCTGTTCCGAAACTACAAGTCCCATCATGTCTCTGCCTGTGGGAGTCATGCTTGTAACTGTTAGCCTTGCAATGCCTCATGGGACTTGTAGTTTTGCAACATCTGGAGGGCCGCCTGTTTGACACCCCTGGTCTAAGGGGTCAATAGCTAGATGGCTAAAAACTGCTATTCTGGAAGCTTACTCCCAAGAGCTCAGGCCACTTCTAGAGCTCAGGCCACTACATGGCCAGAAATAGCTGGTGCCACCCCAGATCAGATCTACAAGGCGGCTACGTGGTCAAGTTACCTAACGTTCATCCGTCAAGCAATAAGGGTTTTGGCAGAAAGGTCTTGCAGGCTGTGGTTCCTCCCTAAGTGGGTAAGTCTCTGTTATCCTCTCAAGGTGCTGTCCTGAAAGACGATAAGGGAAAAGTCAAGGTACCGGTAACTTTCAGGACAGGAGCAACCCGCCCTTATTGTTTTGAATATTATGCTGTGACTAACCATACTCTGATTATGTGTTCCAGCTTGGGCTGGAGGTTTCTCTACTACTACTACTACTACTACTACTACTACTACTACTACTACTACTACTAACTACTACTAACTACTACTAACTACTATGTGGAAGGAGTCTCCCTTTTTAAGAACTGTAGTTATTTAAGTATAAATTGCCTTTTATTTTAATCTTTACATATTAACAAAAGTATACACCACACTTTTTTTTTTAAACAAAGCCTAAATTGGCCAACTAATCGAAAATGAAAATAATTGTTAGTTGCATGGCATCCTACCAACACAATTTGCTTGTCAATGTGTGTGTTGTGGTGTCCTCATCTGTCAAAAATGCTACATGTACCTATTTTTGGTGTGTTTTGGTGAACTAAGCAGCCCATGGGTTTATGAGTTTTGATGCGCTGCAATGCATTGTGCATTGGTCTCTACTGTAAGATGCATTGAAGTGTCATTCATGGCAATGCAATGCACAATGTATGGCATAAGGAATGGCACAGCAGCACAATGCACATAGAGCTGTTGTGTTGCCATGCGTTGTGGTTACTCATTTTGCCACAATACAGAGCTGACAATGGGCCCCCAAAGTGCAACTGCATAATGCTTTTTATCATTTTGTTATTTGTAGCAATATTTTAACCGAGGATTTGCACTTTTTTTGCAGTATATGACTGTGTGACTTTATTTTGTGTTGCGCATTGATAATTAAAATGTCACAATTCTGCCTTGCATGTCTTTTAATAATACACCAGATAGTATGATGGTACAGATTGTAAAGTTTAGTGAAACCAATTTTGTATGGAAATGGTTGTGTTAATTCTGTTTTTACTGCTTAGAGTTGGGCCACTGTGTTGGACAAAATAGTTTGCGAATGCCTAGTTTGCTGTCATAGAAACAAAAACAAAAGCTCCTTTGCTGTAGCATTGATGTATAACCATGGAGACCAGTGAATTGTATGTTACTTTATTTTTCATTCTGGGCCATTCTTGTTTATTAAGTTCATAAACAAAAAAAAAACATAAGCACTATATGACTTTGGCAGTTATTTTTTCTCATTTCTTGTAAAATCGCAGATTTCAAATTGGAAATAGGCAAAAAATAAATACAATTAAAACTCTGACTAAGCTCTTGTTTGACCATGCGCGTGTTTTTTTTTTCCTGTGTAAAAGGTTCTTGTGTGTTATTAAAAAAAAAAAAAAAAAAAAAAGAACCTTTTACAACCTTTTAACCACTTCATCCCTGGGAGATTTTACCCCCTTCCTGACCAGAGCACTTTTTACAATTTGGCACTGCGTCGCTTTAAAAAAAAATCACAATAAGCGTCGCTTTAAAAAAAAATCACAATAAGCGTATACTAATTGGTTTGTGCAAAAGTTATAGGGTCTTCAAACTATGGGAAAGATTTATGGCCTTTTTCATTAATTTTTTTTTATGAGTAATGTCGGTTATAAGCGACTTTTAGCGGTACTACGACGGACAGATCGGACACTTTTTGGCACCATTGACATTTATACAGTTATAAAAATGCACTGATTACTATGTAAATGTCACTGGTAGGAAAGGGGGTTAACACTAGAGGGCGACCAAGGGGTTAAATGTGTGTTTTCTGGTTGTGTTCTAACTGTATGGGGATAGGACTGACTGGGGGAGGAAACATAACGTTGTTCCTACCTAGTAGGAACAAACTAAACATCTCCTCTCCCCTGACAGAACAGGGATTTGTGTGTTTACACACACAATAAATGTACATGCTGGCTCTCGTGCCTGCCGACCACATGCATTGGGTCCCCCACTGTGCTGTGGGTGCGTCTCCAGCGGCTCTTAAAAGCAACAGCATGAACAGCGGCTTTTTCATTTGTATTAGTGGGTAACTGGCAGCGAGGAAGAAGATGACGGCTTGAGAGAAGGCATCAGGGAAGACAGAAGACATTGGGGGCATTGTTATTGGCTGTGTAATGTGCTGTTCAATTGCATTCTTTTTTTTTTTGGTTGGAGTAGGTTGCAGGGAAAGGAAGGGGAGGGGGGTGGCTGGAGCTCTAGGGGGGTGGGCATAGCAAATTTTCCACCCTGTGATTTCTAATTACGTCGCTATTTTCGACCCACCGGTAGGCCAGCCATAGATGTCGCAATGGTTTTGCGGCTCCCAGTTTTTTTTTCCCTTTGGAAATGGGTCCAAGTCGCTCTTTATGTCTTAAAGGTTGGAGACCCCTGCTCTATCCCATAGAGATACATGTCAACGGATGGATGAAAAACAGACATACGGAACGGCTGTGGTAAAGGGGCCCATCTCTCGGCGCTGAGGAATGTTGATAAACATTTGTCTGCTTTTTTATTTAATGGTTTGATTAATCGTGCAGCTCTACTGGAGGGGCATCGCTCTGCCACATTGGCTAAAGAGCCGCTGGATTACTTTTGCAGACTGCTGTGGCCTGTTCATAATCTACTTTAAACTTGTCCCTTTACAACAATCTCTCAGTGACCATGCAGACACTGTGGAGCAATTCACCCTTTCACTGCAGAAACACAAATCCTTGTCTGAACCAGCTCCCCTGACGCCAGCTTTCTGACCTGACTCTCTAATGACTTTCTTTTACTGCCATCTTTGTAATTATTTCACACAGTGGTATAAGGAAATCTTGTTTAACTTTTAGCAAGGTCTTATGAGTAAGAAAAAAAACAAAAGGGTAGAGGAGTAATGAGATTGCTCTGCTCTTGGGTCTGCCAGGTACCTGCGATCACAGAGCCAGGGACGTGGATCTCTGTGTGTAAACAGAGATCCACGTCCTGTCAGGGAGAGGAGACTGATGGTGTGTCCCCTCCCCCCCACAGTAAGAATCACTCCCAGGGAACACATTAACCCCTTGATCGCCCCCTACAGGTTAACCCCTTCCCTGCCAATCACATTTATACAGTAATCCGTGCATATTTTATAGCACTGTTCGCTGTATAAATGTGAATGGTCCCAAAAAAGTGTCCTCCGTAATATCGCAGTCATGACAAAAATTGCAGATCGCCGCCATTACTAATAAAAAAAATTTTCGTAAATCTATCCCCTATTTTGTAGACGCTATAACTTTTTTGTGCAAACTAGGGTTGTACCGATACTAGTATCGGTACCGATACCAAGCATTTGCCCGAGTACTTGTACTCGGGCAAATGCTCCCGATGCTTCACCCGATACTTGTACAGTCAGCGGTGATCAGTGCGTGGAGAAGTTACAAGCACCGATCACCGCTGTATAGATTTAAAAGTAATTTCTCTGCTTCTCTCTTCACCCTCTGCGGCTTTCAGCTGCTTTAAAATCAGCAGTGATCGGTGCTTGTAACTCCCCGCTGTAACGATCACCGCTGAGTGTCCTGTGTCCTCCAACCCCCCTCCGTTTTGCTGCAATCTCCCTCCCTCTGTGTCCCCCTCCATCTGCCATCTCCATCCATGTGTTTCCCTCCGTGCTGCCGTCTCCATCCATGTGTCCCCCTCCGTGCTGCCGTCTCCATCCATGTGTCCCCCTCCGTGCTGCCGTCTCCATCCATGTGTCCCCCTCCGTGCTGCCGTCTCCATCCATGTGTCCCCCTCCGTGCTGCTCTCTCCCTCCCAGTGTCCCCCTGGAACTGTCAGGATGGAGAGCGGAGGTAGGAGCTGGTAAATCCGGCTCCTTACTGTTTCGAATGGACAGTCAGTGATCACTGATTCTGTTCATTCACATAACTAAAACATTGTAAGCTGTGTTTACAATGTTTCAGTTTATGAATGAAGAGAAGCGGCTGTCTTCTCCCCATTCATTTTCAGCGCAGCTGAGGCTGCAGAGAAAGGGACTGGGGAATATGTGTCCCTAGTCCCTTTCCTTGTCTCAGTGGGGAGATGTCAGAGGTCTGCAAATAGTGAACAAAAAATGTAGCGCTAAAAATACAATGTATGGTACCATGTGAGGCAACAACACTCACAGTACAGGTGCATGTACGTGAACTACCAACAAAGACACTCAGGTAGCCAAAAGCAGTGCTCAATGTGATATTGAAACGTTGCAAAGTCTATAACTTAAAGTTGAATAAACATCAATAGAATGATTGGTGCAGTAAATTAGATGGACTACTGTCCGATGATTAGGATAAAACAGATATTCAAGTTGTCTGTAGGGATCTATGGAGATCGCAATCACATCAGAGGTGTAAGATAAGTATAAACACGCTTAGCAGATGAGTTGGACTCTAATACTATATAGCAGAGAGTCAATCAGACGTTGTGGTCATTGGGAACCGGGGACCACTGCAACCGGGATGGGACCGTAGTTGTCACTGGAACTCCAACTGGCATGGACAGCAGGAACCAACAATGCTTGGATGGCGTGCTGCGTCAACACCACAGGCTCCAGGTGTAATCCTTAGGCCGTTGATCAAGGAGTGCAGGAATGGACGTAGCTGAAGCTCCAATAGGACCAATGATATAGGAAATAGAAAAAAGGGCTCCAATTGTGCAGGTCAATTAAACCAATGAAAGGTTTTTTTATTAAGTCCTACACAAAAAAATATGACATAGGTAAAAGTGATCACATGAAAAATAGCAATATGGGGTGCTCAATAGCGGTACCCGATGCGTTTCGGCCACATAAGCCTTCAACAGGGTCATAAAGATGCACCCACATATTGCTTACTTAAATATACAAAATGGCTGTTAAGCCCTCCCCCAACGGGGCGGTGCTTCAAAACAGGATATGATGTAACAAACATTACAACGTAAACACAATAAAAGAAGAATAATTCCTCAATTAACCACTTGCTAACCGAGCCGGTTTTTCAGATTCGGTGTTTACGAGACTAAACTATTTTTTTTTTTGCTATAAAATTACTTCAAACCCCCAAACATTATATATATATATATATATATATATATATATATATATATATATATATATATATATATATATATATTTTTTTTTTTTTTCTAACACCCTAGAGAATAAAATGGCAGTCATTGCAATACTTTTTGTCACACCGTATTTGCGCAGCGGTCTTGCAAGCGCACTTTTTTGGGGGAAAATTCACTTTTTTGAATTAAAAAATAAGACAACAATAAATTTGGCCCAATTTTTTTATATATTGTTAAAGATGATGTTACGCCGAGTAAAATGATACCCAACATGTCACGCTTAAAAATTGCGCCCGCTCGTGGCATGGCGTCAAACTTTTACCCTTAAAAATCTTGATAGGCGACGTTTAAAAAATTCTACAGGTTGCATTTTTTGAGATACAGAGGAGGTCTAGGGCTAGAATTATTGCTCTCGCTCTAACGATCACGGCGATACCTCACTTGTGTGGTTTGAATACCGTTTTCATATGCGGGCGCTACTCGCGTATGCGTTCGCTTCTGTGCACGAGCTCGTCGGGACGGGGCATTTAAAAAAAAAAAAATTTTTGTTTTCTTTATTTTAATTTAGTTTATATTTTTTTACACTGAAATAAATAAAAAAATATTATTTTATTCCTAATACAAGAAATGAAAACATCCATTGTAATAGAAAAAAGCATGACAGGTCCTCTTAAATATGAGATCTGGGGTCAAAAAGACCTCAGATCTTATATTTAGGCTTAAATGCAAAAAAAAAAAATAAGAAATGTAAAATGTCATTTTTTTTAAATGGCATTAAAAAAAAAAATTCTTTTTAAGACGCTGGGCGGAACTGACGTTTTGACGTCACTTCCGCCCAGCAGAGCTCTGGGGACGGGTGGGGGCGATTTTTTTCCCTCGCTCGTATCCCCGCAGAGGAGCCGCACACACCCGATCGCCTCCGCCGCTACCGACGGCAACGGTAAGCGGCGGAGGGCGCGGGACCCTCTCCCGATAACGGCGATCTTGCGGCGAATCCGCCGCGGAGACCGCCATTATCATTAACACAACCGGCCCATGAAGAGATGGATATCTTGGTTGTGGCAGCAGCTGCTGCCGTTACCGAGATATCCATCTTTAAAAATAGGACGTCATTTGGCAATGGGCTGGTTGTCAAGTGGTTAAATATGCATTACATACTGATACTAGGTGCACCACATAGAAAGTGGTATAGAATAAACAAAATGACATATCAGGTGTCCTGTATGAATCAGGACAAAAACATACCACATGATTCACTCTATAAAAGGTTTGGCTGAAAGTATACATATATAACATGACGTATACCATGTCACCGGAGGGGCATTTCACCAATTCACATGTGTGGGGACACTAAGATGCACTGTAGACCGCTCCACAATGTCAATAGCGCCATAGCCTCACATCCAGGGCCAGCATGACTTGGTGATAATGCCGATCGTCAGTCTCAAGGAACAGCACAATCCCATTAGCATATTCACAAAAGGGGGATGGCAGAAGTGTCACCGATCGGTGCAGCGCCCGTGCAATGGCGCGCGCATCAATCGGATGAGACGGGGGCGTGTCGTGCAGCCGCATTAGCCAATCAGCACTCACCGCGAGAAAGCCTCTCTCCTACACCAATCCAACGCGCAACAGCGTGTGCACCAATCAGCTGGAGAGGAGGCGTATCGCGCAGCCGCATTGGCCAATCGGCGCTTATCCCACGACAGCCTCTTACTCACACCAATCAGACGGCTAATGGCAGATCACGTGACCGCGGCATCCAATCGGCACTGACCGTGGAGCCTATGGCGAATAACGCGACCAGACATCGCCATCCAATAGGGGAGGCAAAAGGCAAGTCGCATGCAATGTGACCAGTGAACCAAAACCTCTCTAACAAGGCCCAACAAATGGAACCGCCCATATGACTCCAAACAGAGTCACATGCGCTGAATGCTCCAATGGGGACATCATGAACTGAGTCATGTAAACTAATCCCATAGTCCAGTCAGTGTTTGGTGCAAAGCTGAATATTAGATGATTAATAAATAAATACCGTTCAGGTGCTTTAGAAAAAAACGGTGGACTGGTGAAATATATTAAATATAATACAAAGGTAACCCCGATTGACCCGCCCAGACTGGGACAGCCGAGGCCACCAGTGATGCTAAACATAATATAAAAAAATCTAAAAAACTTTCTATTTATAGAAACAAAAAAAGAACAAAAACATAAGGTAGTATGTAGATGGAAACCGACATCCATGATGTGTTTACGTCAAGTGGGTGATATAAAATATATGTAGGTGATGCCTAAACAACACAACCATCTATTAATAATGAATAATAGTATGGTAGACTGGCGATACTCAAGATGACATAGGGAAGGATACATGAGCCCAGGGTGCTTACCCTTGATTGATAAAGCAATCCACGTCCCAATCGACATTCATGCCATAAGGTGTATAGCACCTGCGCTCATGTATCCAGAATGTCTCGAGTCTCGAGACACCCCTTAGTCTAGAGTCACCTCTCCAGTGGGGGACAAATCTATCAATTACATGAAACAATGATGCCCTTGGATCAGAATCATGGTGTTCAAGATAGTGTCGTGAGACGGTGTGTTTAGGACACCCCTTCCGGATTTTGGCTATATGCTCGTTGACCCTACACCCAACGTATTGAAGCTTGCAAGGACATGTTATGAGATATACAATGAAGCTTGTAAAGCATGTAGTAAACTGCTTCATAGTGTATATCCGATTAGTCACTGTTGAGGAGAACGAGTCTATTTTACGTCTGGCTATGGTGTTGACATGGTGTTGACAACACAGACATTACAAGATCGACAATGATAAAATCCATTGGCTTCAGGAAAAAATTACACTTTCTTAGGGGGGTCAATGGTATTGGGAGCTACATCGCTTTGGACAGAGCGGGCACCCCTAAAAATGACGCCAGCTCTATTGGGTAGCGATGGCCCCAAGATCCTATCATTGAGAAGGACCTTCCAATGTCGATTCAAAATGTTGGTGATTTTGCTATGTTGGATAGAATAACTTGTGAAAAAAGACCATTTAAAGCTCTCCTGTTTAGCTACTTTAGGTTTAACCTGTAGGAGGGAGGCTCTATCAGTAGCCAACACAGAGTTAATGGCATTATCCAACAATGCAGGTCGATGCCCTTTATCGAGGAATCTAGTTTTCAGGAGATTACTTTGGAGATGGAAATCACTGTTCCTAGTACAGTTCCTCCTAAGACAGAGGAACTGACTGCGTGGAACAGATTCTAACCACCGACGATAACTGTCGACCGGAATATAGCCATTCCGGTCGGTTGGTTTGAAATAAGTTTTAAATTCCAATCTGTCGTCGGTGGTGGTGATCTCCAAATCTAGAAAATGTATTGAAGTGGGACTGGCCTCATAGAACAGGACAATACCCCGATCATTGTCATTTAGCTGGGTCATCCAAAGACACCCTGTCACCCTTCCAGAGGAAGAGGAGGAGGACGATCTTGTAATGTCTGTGTTGTTAACACCATAGCCAGACGTAAACCGTGACTAATCGGATATACACTATGAAGCAGTTTACTACATGCTTTACGAGTTTCATTGTATATCTCATAACTTGTCCTTGCAAGCTTCAGTATGTTGGGCGGACCATAAGAAATTTCTCTATTAGGGTCAACGAGCATATAGCCAAATTCCCGAGGGGTGTCCTAAACACACCGTCTCACGACAAGATCTTGAACACCATGATTCTGATCCAAGGGCATCATTGTTTCAGGTAATTGCTAGATTTGTCCCCCACTAGAGAGGTGACTCTAGACTAAGGGGTGTCTCGAGACTCGGGACATTATGGATACATGAGCTCAGGTGCTATACACCTTATGGCATGAATGTCGATTGGGACGTGAATTGCTTTATCAATCAAGGGTAAGCACCCTGCGCTCATGTATCCTTCCCTATGTCATCTTGAGTATCGCCAGTCTACCATACTACCTATAATTATTAATAGATGGTTGTGTTGTTTAGGCATCACCTATATATTTTTTATATCACACACTCGATGTAAACACATCATGCATGTTGGTTTTCATCTACATACTACCTTATCTTATCTTCTTGTTCTAGTTCTTTTTTGTTTCTATAAATATAAGAAAGTTTTTTTTATATATTTTTTTTATATTATGTTTATTTTTTGCATCACTGGTGGCCTCGGCTGTCCCAGTCTGGGCGGGTCAATCGGGGTTACCTTTGTATTATATTTATTATATTTCACCGGTCCACCGTTTTTTTTCTAAAGCACCTGAACGGTATTTATTAATGAATCATCTAATATTCAGCTTTGCACCAAACACTGACTGGACCATACTACCCTCCTATGGGATTAGTTTACATGACTCAGTTCATGATGTCCCCATTGGAGCATTCAGCGCATGTGACTCTGTTTGGAGTCATATGGGTGGTTCTATTTGTTGGGCCTTGTCAGAGAGGTTTTGGTTCACTGGTCACATTGCATGTGACTTGCCTTTTGCCTCCCTTATTGGATGGCGATGTCTGGTGACGTGATCCGCCATTAGCCCACGCCATTGCACGGGCGCTGCACCGATCGGTGACACTTCTGGCGTCCCCCTTTTGTGGATATGCTAATGGGATTGTGCTGTTCCTTGAGACTGACGATCGGCATTATCACCAAGTCATGCTGGCCCTGGATGTGAGGTTATGGCGCTATTGACATTGTGGAGCGGTCTACAATGTATCTTAGTGTCCCCACACATGTGAATTGGTGAGATGCCCATCCGGTGACACGGTATATGTATACTTTCACCCAAACCATTTATAGAGTGAATTATGTGGTATGTTTTTGTCCTGATTCATACAGGACACCTGATATGTCATTTTGTTTATTCTATACCACTTTCTATGTGGTGCACCTAGTATCAGTATGTAATGCATATTTAATAGAGGAATTATTCTTCTTTTATTGTGTTATTCTTCTTTTATTTATTTATCGTAAAAAGAATAATTATAAGCTGTGGGCACTCGGAGGGCGGATTAAAGCGGAGCTCCGCGGTTTAAAAAATAAATACAAATACTGTAGCTGCTGACTTTTGATATATGGACACTTACCTGTCCTGGAGTCCAGCGACGTCTGCAGCAGAAGACAAGCAATCGCTCGTCTCTCGGCTGCCCCCACCGCCATCCTCGGTGAGGGAATCAGGAAGTGAAGCGTTCCGGCTTCACTGACCGAATCCCTACAGTGCATTCGCGGGTAACGCAGAACAGACCTCACTGGTCCCCGCTGTGTTTTGGGAGCCGAGTGTTTCCCAGAACACAACAGGCGGGGGCGGGAAGTGACGAATTGCCTGCAGAGAGGAGTCCCGGAATTGGGGGCAAATACCTGTCTGCACCCCCCTCCCCTTGAAAGGTGTCAAATGTGACACCGGAGGGGGTTCCGATGAGCGGAAGTTCCACTTTAGGGTGGAGCTCCGCTTTAACTATTTTTATATTACTGGGTTTAGTAACAATTTAATGTTTGCCAGACCCTCCAAAAATTAGGGGGAGGGAAGCCTACATTGTATCCCTGTAATTGATTGCCATTGAATGTTTTCCATGCTATGGAATAACCTAAACTGATTGGTAGACAGAAATTCCCTAAACGTCCAAACGTAAATTCTTGGGCTCCAATAACTGGAGACCTAGGGTGCGAGTCGGAGAAGTTCAAAAGACCTCCTGCCAAAAACAGGGTGGTGCTCGTCAAAGGCTACACTTTAATATATGGGAGGGCTGACAACTGCCGAGGGAGAGATAATGGAAAAAGGGCATCATATTTGTTCTAAACCCACCCAACTCTTCAGCATGTTTAATCCAATCCAGTGCTCTCTTCCCATGGACTGCATAAAAATATTTTGTGGGATTTGGGAGCACGATGCCACCTTTTTTTCTTTTGACAATGCCAGGAGGCTGTGAGATCCTCCTTTCTTTTTTGTAGCCCCAAAGGAAGTGCAAAAGAAGGAAGGATCCCGGTATAGACACTAGCAGTCTCTGGAGAAGATGCAGCAATCTCTGGAGGGCAGTCATCTGCACACAATTGCAGCGCTTTGTGAATGGGAAGTGGCAGATTAGGAAGACTGCCTAGCAACAGGAATTTAGGGAAAGTAAATTTATAACCACATTTATAACCACTTCCCTACTGGGCACATATACCCCACTCCTGCCCAGGTGAAATTTCAGCTTCCGGCACTGCGTCGCTTTAACTGACAATTGCGCAGTCGTGCGAAGTGGCTCCCAAACAAAATTGGCGTCCTTTTTTTTCCCCACAAATAGAGCTTTCTTTTGTGGTATTTGATCACCTCTGCGGTTTTTATTTTTTGCGCTATAAACAAAAAAAAGCGTCAATTTTGAAAAAAAAAAAAAAAATGTTTTACTTGTTGCTTTAACCACTTAAAGCGGTATTTCACCCTAAACATAATATCTCCCATGCGATCCAGCATACTGGCGTCAGCGCCAGTATGCTGGGTTTTTTTTTTTTTAATAGCACACTTACTGTATTATTGTAGAATTCCTTTTCTGTCCCCCGTGGTGGACGGCGCCAGTATAGCGCGTCACATCTTCCTAAAATACCCGATATGGACTCGGGTAATCTCGGCGAAAATGCGGCGCCTGCGCACAGACCTAGGAGCTGACTGCGCAGGCGCCGTATTTCTCCGAGTCCTACGGCTATGGCGCGTCACGCCCTCCGAAATAGGACTCGGAGAAATACGGCGCCTGCGCAGTCAGCTCCTAGGTCTGTGCGCAGGCGCCGCATTTTCGCCGAGATTACCCGAGTCCATATCGGGTATTTTAGGAAGATGTGACGCGCTATACTACAGCCGTCCACCGCGGGGGACAGAAAAGGAATTCTACAATAATACAGTAAGTGTGCTATTAAAAAAAAAAAAAAACCAGCATACTGGCGCTGACGCCAGTATGCTGGATCGCATGGGAGATATTATATTTAGGGTGAACCTCCGCTTTAAGCCCGGACCAATATGCTGCTAAATGCCCAGAGGCATTTTTACAATTCGGCACTGCGACGCTTTAACAGACAATTGCGCGGTCGTGCGACGTGGCTCCCAAACAAAATGTGCGTCCTTTTCTTCCCACAAATAGAGCTTTCTTTTGATGGTATTTGATTTTTATTTTTTGCGCTATGAACATAATAGAGCGAAATTTTTGAAAAAAAATCGATATTTTTTACTTTTTGTTATAAGAAAAGTCGAATAAACTAAATTTTAGTCAAACATTTAGGCCAAAATGTATTCAGCCACATGTCTTTAGTAAAAAAAATCGCAATAAAAAAAAATTAGCTACCTAGCGCCAACACCGACACTACTACAGCGATTAGAAAAACGATCGCTTAGTGACGCTGGCAATAGGGCGTGAAAGGGTTAACTAGGACGGTGATCAAGGGGTTAAAACTTTATTAGGGGGGGTACGGGGCTACCCTGGACCTAACACTAACTGCCTGTCACACTAACTGTCACACTGACACTAAATGCAGTGATCAGTAATATATGATCACTGCTATTAGTGACACTGTGACAGGGGGCTGGGGGGGGGGGCTGATCTGAAAGGGTTAAGTGTGCCTATGTGTGTGGTGTCAGTGTAGTGTTGGTGCAACTTTCTTCTGATGTCTTCTCTCCACTCGACGGATTGAAAATACCACCGAGAGGAGAGCTGACATCACTTCCTCTGCCTGTGTATACATTATACAGGCAGAGGAAGTGCAGAGCAGGGAGGGAGCGGATTGGCTGGGAGCGGACAAAAACGAACAGCCGCCCCCTCATCCCGGATCGCTCCCACAGCAAACCGGACCACCGCATGTACCGGGGGGGGGTCCCGATCGGACCCCCGACCCACGTCTAGGCAGGGACGTACAGGTAAGTCCATCGGGAAGTGGTTAATAAATAGCCCAATTTTTTTTCTCAGTATAGGCCGGTATGTATTCTTCTACATATTTTTGGTAAAAAAAAATAAAAAATCGCAATGAGCGACTGGTTTGCGCAAAAGTTATAGCAGCTACAAAATAAGGGACAGAATTTTTTTTTTTTTACTAGTAATGGCGGTGATCTGCGATTTTTATTGGGACTGCGACATTATGGTGGACACATCGGACACTTTTTACACATTTTTGGCGCCATTCACATTTATACAGTGATCAGTGCTATAAAAATGTGCACTAATTACTGTATAAATGTGACTGGTATTGAAGAGGTTAACACTAGGGGGTGAGGGAAGGCGTTAAATGTGTACCCTGCATTGTGTTCTAACTGTGGGGGGAGGGGGGTGACTGGGGGAGGTGACCGATCTATGTCCCTATGTACAAGGGACACAAATCGGTCTCCTCTCTCCCCTGACAGGACATGGATCTGTGTGTTTACACACACAGATCCACGTCCTTGTCTCTGTAACCACCGATCGCGAGTGCCTGGCGGACATCGCAAGCGCATCAGCATCTCAATGATGCGGGCAGTGGCGCGGAGGCCGTAAAAAGATGGCGACTCAGAAATTTAGATGCACCCTACGGCTGTATATAGTCATACGGCCGTCAGGAAGTGGTTAAAGCGGTATTTCACCCTAAATATAAGATCTCCCATGTGATCCAGCATACTGGCGTCAGCGCCAGTATGCTGGGTTTTTTTTTTTAATCGCACACTTACTGTATTATGCCGGAATTTCTTTTTTTTTCCCCGTGGTGGACGGCGCCAGTATAGCGCGTCACATCTTCCTAAAATACCCGATATGGACTCGGGTAATCTCGGCGAAAATGCGGCGCCTGCGCACAGACCTAGGAGCTGACTGCGCAGGCGCCGTATTTCTCAGTCTTACGGCTATGGCGCGTCACGCCCTCCGAAATAGGACTCGGAGAAATACGGCGCCTGCGCAGTCAGCTCCTAGGTCTGTGCGCAGGCGCCGCATTTTCCCTGAGATTACCCGAGTCCATATCGGGTATTTTAGGAAGATGTGACGAGCAATACTAGAGCCGTCCACCGCGGGGGAAAAAAATGAAATTCCGGCATAATACAGTAAGTGTGCGATTAAAAAAAAAAAAAAAACAGCATACTGGCGCTGACGCCAGTATGCTGGATCACATGGGAGATCTTATATTTAGGGTGAACCTCCGCTTTAAAGACCGTGTTATGTAATATTTTTTAGGTTTTAGGGTGGACCTCCACTTTAACTTGCTGTAGCTTTTACAGTTGTGATGAAATAAAAATAAAAAAGATAAGCACCTAAATGACCACAACAAACAGGGATATACAATGTAATGCTGACATATAATTAAACACATAAGTTGGACTTGTGTCTTTTTTTTTTTTTCAACCTCACCTACTATGTAACTATTTGTGTTTTGTGTTTGTTTTTTTCACTCTCCAATCGCAAATGGAAATGAGGCCTAAGGGCATTGAGGAACTATGGGCTAGATTCACGTAGCCCGACTTATCTTTGTGCGGGCGTAACGTATGTCATTTACGTTGCGCCACCGCAACATTTACAGGCAAGTGCTTTATTCACAAAGCACTTGCCTGTAAAGTTAAGGGCAACGGTAGCGTAAACGACCCGGCAGAATTCAAATTCGGCGGGTAGTGGGTGTGTAGTATTTACATCAAGCGCGTCCCTGCGCCGAACGAACTGCGCATGCGCCGGCCGTGACTGAATCCCAGTGCGCATGCTCCAAATCACGTTGCTAATTGTCAATGAAAGCGACGTGAGCATAACTAACGCACAGCTCCATTGTGAATCGACTTGCGCAAACTACGTAAATTACGTCTGTCCCGACGTCCATACTTAACATTGGCTGCGCCTCACTATAGCAGGAGTAACATTACGCCGGCCGCAAGTCTTAGGTAAACTACGTAAACAGATACGCCGGCCTGGAGTACGTTCGGTAATCAGCGTATTTGCTCAATTGCATATTTTACAACGGGAACGCCACCTATCGGCCAGCGTAAATATGCATCTAAGATACGACGGTGTAAGTGCCTTACGACGCTCGTATCTTGGCAACATTTAAGCGTATCTCATTATGAGCATACACTTAAATTTGCGCGGGCTGAGATTAGGACTTAAGACGGTGTATCTACTGATACGCCCGTCGTAAGTCTTTGTGAATCTAGCCCTATGTATGCATTGTCTGTCTGACAGTCTTGTGCATTGAAGTGTGTTTTCTAGTCCTTTTTACTTTCATGTTTTCCAATCAAGGCAATTAAAACCTATTATGCAGTTATTCCAGAAAAACTGATCCTTGGTTCTGCAAAATTGCAGGGCTAACCTGTAATGTGACCTTCAGCCCTTGGGCTGTGCCTTTGGCACTCTCCAGACACCTGGAGTACTGTGCTAGGTCCACGTGACCTTCTCAAAAGGATAAACGCCTCAATTACTGTGTTCCACAAGTCATTGCTAGAAGTTTAGGTGCTTCATTAGGTGACATCATGAAAGTGGAACTTGAA
Organism: Rana kukunoris; assembly: GCA_029574335.1. Lineage (NCBI taxonomy): Eukaryota > Metazoa > Chordata > Amphibia > Anura > Ranidae > Rana > Rana kukunoris. Next base: position 91,655,106 of record CM056054.1, read on the forward strand.
AGCTGAAGGCCTCATGCACACAGGGTGTTTGTCCTGGTGCATGAGGCTTCGGTATTTGCTGTGGACAGAGAGCACAGGTGTCCCATCCTGCCCTCTGACAGCTGGAAGTCAGACAGATGCTGTGGCTAGATGGTGCACTTTGTTTCTTTTTAGTTCCGGGCATTCGTTTCTAGGCACATAATGCCATAAATGTTCATACAGGTGTACCATCCAGCCGCAGCAGTTGTCAGATCCTCAATTTGAATTTGACCGGCTGCCAGTAGCAGGGCTAGAGTGGACACTTGTGCCCTCTGTCTGCAGCTAAACGCTGGAGCCTCATGCAGTGTGACTATACACTGTGTGCAAGGGACGTTGTGCTATGATTGCTTACATTGAATGTCTATTAGTTTAATGGTCCAGTTCTCTATCTTGTATAATAAATGTATAGATAGATTCAAGTTGTAAGTCCCATGCACACTGGGCGTTTGCTAACGCCACATTTTGTAAACACATTTGGAGGCTTTAAGGTGCATCAAGCATTTGGTTGTTATTAATTTGACCAGAATTTAAATTTTAAGGTGTGTGGGGATTTTTTTCTGCCCAAACGCTCCTCTACTGAATGGAATTTTGTTGTGTTCAGTATTGTCTTGCCTCTAAAGACCTATAAACGTATATATGCTATAGGTTAACATATAGGCTACATAGAGGGGCCGGAAAAAAAAACAAAAAAAGTAAAATGCCTGTAAAATTAAACCGAGAAAAAAACCCCACTAATGGGATTATGTGGGCCCAAGATCAAGTTATAACAATAGTAAACCTCAAAAGGTGTAAAAGAAAAATTGCAATTTTTATTAAGAACAACTGTTAAAATAACATTATAAATGGCTGGTGTGTGACAACTTATCACCTTAGGACATATAGTGATACATCATATTCGGAACATATGTTGTCATCATACACATGTACATGAGCCATGACTACCCAGTATAAAAATGCACAGGAACACACTGTGTTCCTTCTTCAGGGGTTTGAGTGTAAAATAAATATGTACATCAGCCAATTGATTTTTATTATGTGGATATGAACATACACTATATGGTGGTCACATTTTTACCTTTTTGGGTTTTGAACTCTGGAGAGGATATTGAATAAAGAGAAGACACAATCGTGGTTTTGGGATCAAGCTTTATTTGCCCACACTCACTAGGGTTCTATAATCTGGTCAGAGTCAAACATATTAAATATAGGAAGACAAATATATGAAAATATTTTCATTAAGGACATTTTCACCAAGTGGTTGGTTTTATATACTGGCTCGGTACAGTTTTTTCTTTTTTTCTTTTTACTGTGTGTGTGTGTGTGTGTTTTCTCTACCTGCAGTACAGCTTTAATTCTAGTCACTATGGCAAAAAAAATTGTCTTATTAAATTAGTATGTTATGAGGAAGGCCCCAGATGTTTCATGTTACATTTACTTATGAGTACTTCATGGTTTCATTTAATTGCCGTAGCTATAATTACATTTTTTCTTGCCTTGCGATGTTCAAATATGTATGTTCTGATGTGTTTGTGCGCCTGTAACACAGATTTTATTTTTTTGTTTTTAGTAAAGAAAGCATAAGGGACTTGTCTACAATTTACAAGCCATCTGTGAATCAAGTCTAGAAAAATGGTGTCAATGTTGCTTACTAGACATATGACACAGGCCCTGCAGCAAAACTCCAGATTACTTGTGCCATGTAAGTAAAACTTAATATTCATTTACAGTCAGAAGTGTAATGCAATTGTTTAAATATCGGTATAAACACACACATGCATGTATAAACTGGTACATCATGTTCGAAATTATGTATACAGAATGGAAGGGTTAAATAAAAGTGGAAGCCTCCCTTATTCAAATAGTGTCCAAATAACAACTGTATTCCGTTCCTATATGTAAATACAAAAAGGAAAAGGCAAGTTGAAATGTCCTAGATTGTAAGCTTGAACGAGCAGGGCCCTCTCATTCGTCCTGTATTAAATTGTATTGTAACTGTACTGTCTGCCCTCATGTTGTAAAGTGATGGGTAAACTGTTGGCACTTCTGTATTATTATAATGACATGTTGGTCCCTGTAGCCAGTGATTTTTGTACTATGCATACCATCTGGTTAGTGCCCAGAGACGCTGTATAGGCAGTTGAAATTATATGTCTTATCGTACAGTACACTGGAATTGATTCATGGACCGTAGTTGATAAAACCCTACATTCAGGAGATTGGACACTGACAAAATCTTAGCTGGGATTGTCCCTAGTGTACCCATATAAGCCTACCTACTCCGTGAGGCTCCAGTTTTTTGTAGCGAGAATTCTGCTGCAGGCCCTGAGGAAACTCTATGTTCCTGGTAGGATGATGGTGGTTTGTGCCAGAGGAAGTTCTTAGACTGAGAGCGCTTCATCCCTCTTTAAATGTGAAGTGATGCGATAAATGTAAAGTTATGCACTTGGGGGCTAAGAATAAACATGCATCATACATACTAGGAGGAGTAGAACTGGGGGGATCTGTAGTGGAGAAGGATCTGGGGGTTTTAGTTGATCATAAGCTCAATAATGGCATGCAATGCCAAACTGCGGTTTCCAAAGCGAGCAAAGTCCTTTCTTGTATTAAGAGAGGTATGGACTCCAGCGAGAGATATCATGTTGCCCCTGTAAAAATCATTAGTAAGACCTCATCTGGAATATACAGTTCAGTTTTGGGCACCAGTTCTCAAAAAGGATATTGGGGAACTGGAGAAAGTGCAGAGAAGAGCAACCAAACTGATAAGAGGCATGGGGGAGCTCAGCTATGAGAAAAGATTAGAGGAACTGAATGTATTCTCTCTTGAGAAAAGGAGAATATATTGGGGGGGGGGGGGTATGATTTACATGTACAAATATATAAGAGGTCCATATAGTGAACTTGGTGTTGAGTTTTTCACTTTACGGTCAACACTGAGGACAACGGGGCACTCTTTACGTCTGGAGGAAAAGAGATTTCATCTCCAAATACAGAAAGGTTTCTTCACAGTAAGAGCTGTGAAAATGTGGAACAGACTTCCTCCAGAGGTGGTTCTGGCCAGCTCAGTAGATTGCTTTAAGGCCTGGATTCTTTCCTAAATGCACATAATATAACTGAGTACTAAGATTTGTAGGTAAAGTGTATCCGGGGAAAATTGGATTGCCTCTCGGAGGATCAGGAAGGATTTTTTTCCCTGTTGTATCAAATTGGATCATGCTCTGCTGGGGTCTTTGCCTTCCTCTGGATCAACTGTGGGTATGGAGTTGGGTGTATGGGATTCTACCGTGTTTATTTTGTTTATATTTTTTGTTGTTGAACTAGATGGACTTGTGTCTTTTTTCAACCTGACTAACTATGTAACTATTCAGGTTCCTCACAGGCACCCAACATGTGGTCTGTTTGAATAAAGCAACATTTTGCCACAGTCTGATCTACTTCAGAGGGTATCCTCACTTCTGGAAACAGGTGTCAACAGCTGTAAACACGCTTCCCCTCTCCAACCCCTGGCTATTTTCATGGGTTACAACCCATCCTAATATTGGTCTCTGGCTAGACACATCTAGCTCTGCACAACCTTCCCATACTCCAACATGCACGAAAAAGAAGGCAATTCCTAGAGAGCCTTTCCTTATTCTCGAACAGACCAACCTAAAGATATTTTATTGGCTATGTTTTATAACCGAAAGTAGAAAATTCTATTTCTTTCTCCAAAAAGTTTTTTTGTTTTTATATAATAATAAAAACAGACTAATCATATACCACCAAAAGAAAGCTCTATTTGTGAAAAAAATGTGTATACAAATTTTATTTTCGTATAGTGTTGCATGACTGTGCAATTTCCAGTTAAAGTAGAGCAGTGCTTGGTAGCAAAAAATGCCCTGGTCACGAAGGGGTAAAAAAAAAAAAAACATTTCCGGGGCTAAGTAAAGCGATATTAAATCCAAAACCAAAAATTTAATATATTGCAGTTTACCAATCCTTGGATTCGTTTGTTTTGTTTTTTTTATCCTTTTTCGCCTCTGTTTTTACCTGGCATTCTGGTCGGTAACGCCTCTCCTGTGTTAGTGTCCCCACTCTGGATGAAGGAGCACAAGGGGGCACCTTTAAAAAGCATCATTGTTAATCTGGGTGGAGGAGAGTGTTGCGTGTAATAGCAGTTTTAAATATTGAAGTCAAACGCAAACTCGCACTGCACTCGGCCAAGCAGTTGCAGGAAAGATTATATTTATTTTGGGATAAAGGATTTACATACAATACAATCAAAACAACAAATGGCATGAGCAGAAACTTGAGAACCTTGGTTTGAGAGCGTTTTGCAGGACAAGCAACATTTTTAACCACTTCCCTACGGCCATACGACTTAATACGGCCGCAGGGTGGTTTTAAATCTCTGGAGCGCCGTGTTTCTACGGCAGCTCTTTTCCTTGTTCCCCGCGCGCTCTCCCGTGCGCGCAGCGGGGAACTACTGTGCTGGCCGTGTCTCCTGGACACAGCCAAACACAGATCGCGCTGAATAGCCAATTACAGCGGCTATTTACAGCGCGATCTGTGCAGCCAATGGGAGATGATCTCAAATGTAAACATATGAGATCATCTCCCGTTGCCTGCTCTCCCTCCTCACACAGACAGCGCGTTGAGGAGAGAGAGAGCTACTGTGAGTGAAAGTAAAAGTATTAGTGTCCCAAATCAGTCCCCAATCAGTGCCACCAGTACTACCAGTGCCCACCTGTGATCACTGCTGCCTCAGTGCACATCAGTGCAAATCATTGCCCACCTGTACCACCAGTGCCCACCTGAGATCAGTGACCACCTGTGATCAGTGCCACCTCAGTGCCCACCAGTGCCCACCTGTGCCCAGTGCCCACCTGTGATCAGTGCCGCCTCAGTGCACATCAGTGTGTATCAGTGCCCACCTGTGCCACCAGTACCACCAGTGCCCACCTGCGATCAGTGCCCATCAGTGCGTATCAGTGCACATCAGTGCGTATCAGTGCACATCAGTGCCCACCAGTACCACCTGTACCACCAGTGTCCACCTGTGCCCACCTGCGATCAGTGCCCACCTGCGATCAGTGCCCACCTGCGATCAGTGCGTATCAGTGCCCACCAGTACCAACTGTGCCACCAGTGCCTATCTGTGCCACCAGTGCCTATCTGTGCCACCAGTGCCTATCTGTGCCACCAGTGCCCACCTGTGCCACCAGTGCCCACCTGTGCCACCAGTGCCCACCTGTGATCAGTGCCGCCTCAGTGCACATCAGTGCGTATCAGTGCTCACCTGTGCCACCAGTACCATCTGTGCCACCAGTGCCCACCTGTGATCAGTGCCCACCTGCTGTCTCAGTGCACATCTGTGCCACACACCTCTGAAGTCACCAGCATGTCAAAACGTTGCTTTTCCCTCAAGCAGGCATATGAAATTATTTCCGCGGCTGACGAGAGCAACGGGGAGCTCTCTTCTTCCGATTCCGATTTGGACGTAAACTATGAGCCAGTCTACACTAGTGGAACAGCGACAGGCTCAGAGGGGGAAGATAATCAGCCTGCCAAAAGAAGGCGCTCTGGTGAGGAGGCAGTGGCATCCACCAGCCCTGTCATGCCATCCACCAGCACCGTCATGCCATCCACCAGCACCGTCATGCCATCCACCAGCACCGTCATGCCATCCACCAGCACCGTCATTCCATCCAACAGCACCGTCATTCCATCCAACAGCACCGTCATTCCATCCAACAGCACCGCAGTGCCATCCACAAATACTGAAGTGCCATCCACCAGCACCCAAGAACCTCGGCAACAAAGGCCAAGGACCCATGCCAGCCTTCCCTATGCCCTTCAGTACCCCTTGTGGCTTCCTCCAAATTCCGGAGAAGCCAACATTCCCCCTTTCACTGCCCAGCCAGGAGTCCAGGTGAACACGGACAATTTTTCCCCAATTAATTTTTTTGATTTATTTTTAACTGAGGAACTGCTATCTAGCATTGTGGCCCAGTGCAACTTATATGCCCAACAATTCATTTCCAACAATCCCACATCTTCGTATGCCCGTCCCTTCGAGTGGAGAGACCTAACAGTGGAGGAGTTTAGGATTTTTTTAGGCCTCGCCTTTTGCATGGGACTCAACCCAAAAAACGAAAAGCATTCCTTTTGGTCAAAACGCCCCATTTATCATATGCCCATCTTTTCTACAACAATGCCCAGAACCAGATATTTCATGATCATGAGGTTCCTCCACTTCAACGATAATACCCAGTGCCTTCCCCGAAATCACCCAAATTTTGACAGGCTTTTTCAAAATTCACCCCTTACTAAATTATTTTTCTGAATTATTCCCCCAAATATATACCCCGGAACAAAACATTTGTGTCGATGAGTCCCTCGTTAAATTTTGTGGCCGACTGAAAATAAAGCAGTTCATTCCCAGCAAAAGGGCCCGCTATGGGGTGAAGATTTATAAACTTTGTGAACGAGCCACAGGGTACCTGTATTCCTTCTTGGTCTACGAAGGGAAGGACACCCAGCTGAATCCCCCCAATTGCCCAGACTACTTGGGATCAAGTGGAAAAGTTGTCTGGCAACTCATCAACCCCCTACTGGATAAAGGCTACCATTTGTACGTGGATAATTTCTATACCTCTCTTCCCCTGTTCCACAACCTTCATCGGAAGCAGACCCCAGCATGTGGCACAGCAAGAAAGAACAGGAAAGGCTTTCCTCAAAGCCTTGTGAATAAGAAGCTGAAGAAAGGGGAATCGGCAAGTCTGCGCAACAAGGAGGTTCTTGCAGTGAAGTGGAAGGACAGAAGAGAGGTATACATGTTGTCCTCCATCCACAACAATTCGTTTGTGGAAACCCGCAGAGGGCGTGGCACCACCGTCCAAAAGCCCACATGTATCCGGGACTACAATTTGTTCATGGGGGGAGTCGACTTGAACGACCAAATGTTGGAACCTTACCTTGCCATAAGACGCACGTACCATTGGTACAAAAAAGTAGCTATTTATTTTTTTCAATTGGCCGTATACAATTCATATATAATTTATCGTAAGTCCACCCAAAACCCCCTACCCTTCCTTTGCTACCAGGAAGAAGTCACCACTTCCCTGATATTCCCGAACGACCTGCCCCAGAACATCCGATCAGATGTTTTAAGTCGACTCTCCGAACGCCATTTCCCTGATAAAGTTCCTCTCACATCAACAGGCCGACGAGGTCAAAAAAGATGCAAGGTGTGTGCCAGTGAAGGAGTCAGAAGAGACTCAGTTTATCATTGTGTTGATTGTCCTTCCCAACCAGGCCTCTGAGTAGTTGGCTGTTTTCGGCGTTGCCATACCAAACTAAATTATTAATCCTCCGTTCCTGCCTTCTCACACCTATACACCCCTTATGCCACTGCCTGCCCTGTAACTGACCCCGGCTTGTTTTTCGACCACGATTCTGCCTAATGATTTTGTAATACCTCTGCCTGATCTGGAATTGACCCTGGACTGTTTTTCGACCATTCTTCTGCCTAACGATTCTGTAATGCCTCTGCCTGATCTGGAACTGACCTCGGACTGTTTGACCATGTTTTTGCCTGCCTCTTGGACTGATCTTGTACCCTGCTACTGGACTAGTGGGATTTAACACAGGGGTCTCACATATGTGAGGGGCTCCAGAAAAGATTTTCTGGATGAAGAAAACATTTTTTTTGTTTTCTCATACTAGATTAGGGTCTGGTTGCCCGGAGGCTTCAAAGAGATTTGGGTGGGAGAAGCCTCTACCCCTGTCCCAGTTCTGTCCTGAACGAGGCCCTCCATCATGCCTCTGCCTGTTGCATGAACTGACCACCTGCACTAACCCTGATGGGACAGTATCCCTGCCTGGATGTTGCTGACCAAGTCCCTGCCTGCTGCCTGGACCAGTGCTATCCTGCTGTGTAGAACTGCGCTACTATTACCACAGGTAATCTTTTGTTTACGCTTTACTCAGCATAATGTATTTCGGGGTGTAACTCTTGGTATGTGCATGCTATGTGTCTCTGGAACACCTGACGGTGTTCCTTGCATGTTGGATCTCTGTATGTGGTCAGGCTGTGTAGAAGTCTCACACATGTGGTATTGTTGTACTCAGGAGTAGCAGAATTTATTTTGGGGTGTCATTTTTGCTATCTAAATGCTATGTGTTGGAAATATCTTATAAATGGACAGCTTTGTGTAAAAAAAAATGGGTTTTCATTTTTTTTCCACATATTCCAAAAACTGCTGGAAAAAAATAAACCGTTCAAAAGACTCATTATGCCTCATAGATTATACGTTGGGGTGTTAGCTTTCCAAAATGGGGTCACTTTGTGGGTAATTCCATTGTCCTGGTGTTCCAGGGCCTTCAAAAGTGTAATAGGTAGTCAACTAGTTAGATGTGCAATTTATGCTCCTAAAACCCCTGATGGCGCTCCCTGCATTTTGGGCCTCCGTATGTGGCCAGGCAGTGAAAAAGTCTCACACATGGGGTATCATTTTACTCAGGAGGAGTAGCAGAATGTATTTTGGGATGTCATTTTTGCTATGTACATGCTATGTGTTGGAAATATCTTATCAATGGACAACTTTGTGTAAAAAAAATGTGTTTTCATTTTTTTTACACATATTCCAAAAACTGCTGGGAAAAAAAAAAAACATTCAAAAGACTCATTATGCCTCATAGATTATACGTTGGGGTGTTAGCTTTCCAAAATGGGGTCACTTTGTGGGTAATTCCATTGTCCTGGTGTTCCAGGGCCTTCAAAAGTGTAATAGGTAGTCAACTAGTTAGATGTGCAATTTATGCTCCTAAAACTCCCGATGGTGCTCCCTGCATTTTGGGCCTCCGTATGTGGCCAGGCAGTGAAAAAGCCTCACACATGGGGTATCGTTTTACTCAGGAGGAGTAGCAGAATGTATTTTGGGGTGTCATTTGTGGTATGCACATGCCATGTGAGAGAAATAAGCTATTACAATGACAATTTTGAGAATTTTTTTAAATGAAAAATAAAAATCTTAATTTTGCAAAGTATTCTGGGAAAAAATTACAACTTCAAATAACTAACCATGCCTCTTACTAAATACCTTGGAATGTCTACTTTCCAAAATGGGGTTATTTGGGGGTCATTTGTACTTTCCTGGCTTGTTAGGGTCTCAAGAGATGAGATAGGCCTTCAATACATCAGGTGTGATCATATGTGATAATTTTTTATGATTTGCACTATAGCTTGTAGACTCTAAAACTTTCACAAAGACCAAATCATTTCCAAAAAATTTGGGTTATTTTTATAAAAGACATGTAGCAGTATAAATTGTGGCCAAAATTTATGAAGAAAAATTAATAATTTGCAAAATTTTATCACAGAAACTAAGAAAAATATTTTTTTCCCCCAATTTTCTGTCTTTTTTCATTAATAGCGCAAAAAATAAAAACCGCAGAGGTGATCAAATACCACCAAAAGAAAGCTCTATTTGTATGAAAAAAAGGACAGAAAAATCATTTGGGTATAGTGTTGCATGACTGAGTAATTCTCATTCAAAGTGTGAGAGCGCTGAAAATTGGTCTGGTCAGGAGGGGTGTTTAAGTGCCCAGTATGGAAGTGGTTAAGTACATTTTGACTTGATATACAAGTGATGTCTTGATTATACAAGTAGCATCATGTCACAACTGAATATAAAAGAGAAGAGAGGTGCCTCTAAGTGTATTAATATGGTTACATTTAAATTGGTTGTAAAAGTAAATTTTTTTTCTTCCTTTTAGAACCGGTTCACACTGGGGCAACATGACTTTTAGCACGACTTTGGGAGGCAACTTGAACACGATTTGAGTATGAATCACAACGCAACTTAAAACATTTATTGAGGTCGCCTCCAGGAGGGGGAACTCGATGCCAAATTTTAAATAAAACAACGGCATGGGTTCCCCTCTAGGAGCATACTAGGCTCTTAGGTCTGGTATGGGTTTCAAGGGGAACCCCCTACGCCAAAAAAACATGGGGGGTTTCCCCCAAATCCATACCAGAACCTTATCCGAGCACGCAGACCGGCCGGTCAGGAAAGGGGGTGGGGACGGGCATGCACCGCTTCCCCCTCCTGAACCGTACCAGGCAGCGCGCCCTTAACATGGGGGGGTGCCCTGTGGCCCCCCCACCTCAAAGCATCTTGTCCCCTTGTTGATGGGGACAAGGGCCTCTTCCCGACAACCCTTGGCCTTTGGTTGTCGGAGTCTGTGGGCGAGGGGCTTATCGGAATCTGGGAACCCCCTTTAATAAGGGGGCCCCCAGATCCTGACCCCCCCGCCCAGGTGAATGGCCATCGTACCCCTAGCCATTCACCTGGTGGAAAATAAATGTCATTAAAAAAAACACTACACAGGTTTTTAAAGTAGTTTATTAGGCAGCTCCTGGGGTCTTCAGACTTTGGAGGTCTTTTGCCGGGCACCACCGATGTCTTCTTTCAGCTCTCTTACCAGCGGTGGTCCGGTCTTTGCAACCCCTTTAATGAAGGTACAACATTTAAGCAACTTAATGGTTGATGATTAAAACAGGCACATCTAAGTATGCAGGCATCTGGGGTAAAGCTGTTCATAGACCATCCTCCTCACCGCCGTCAAAGTCGTCCCCTCCATGCTGCACTCCATTAGTGCTTCGAGGCTCGCTTTAAAATAGCTCTACTGCAGGGTAGTCTTCACAGTCATCCCTTCACAGTCATGATTGCAGACTGACGGCGGTGAGAGCTGGCGGTGCGGGGGATGGTCTGTTTACAGCTTTACCCCGGATGCCTGCATATTTGCTGTAGATGTGTCTCTTTTAATCATCAACCATCTGAGAGTCGGTTCACACTGGGGCGACTTGGGATCCGACTTGAAGTCGTCTCAAGTCGTCCCAAGTCGCGCTGTCCAGAAAAGCAATGTAAGTGAATGGGAGCGGTGTTAATACACACTACTCATGTCGCTCCGACTTCAGAAGAGGTTCCTGTACTACTTCAATCAGACTTCTAGGCGATTTGTACCCATTGATTTCAATGGAAGTCGCTTCCAAGTCTGATCACTGTTTTAATTGAAGCGACCTTTCAGCAAGATAACATACATTTCTCAGGCAAACCCCTCCCTCCCTCTCCCAGAGCTGATTGTTGTTTTATTGGCCACTGGAATGTCTCCTGACCTGAAAAGGACTTCATGTTGTGTTGTAAATCTCCCCAGATCGCCCTGTGGTTCATGCTCAAGTTGTGTTGAAGTTGCTTCTGAAAGTCGTGCTGGAAGTGTCGCCCCAGTGTGAACCGACTCTGAGTTGCTAAATGTTGTATCTTTAATAAATGTAACCATATTGCTACACTTGCAGGCGCCTCTCTTTTTTGTTTTTGTTTTGTTTTGTTGCTCCTAATCCCCTTGTGAAGGCTTCCATTTGTGGATGGACATTTTATGATTACACAACCTATCACATTGCTGTAATCATTTTATATGGACTATAAACTGTGAAGGACTTATGAATAAATGGTTGTAGAAACGAATCATCTGAGTTTCCATTATTTCTTATGGGGAAATTTCGCTTTGATATACAAGTGCTTTGGATTACAAGCATGTTTCTGGAACAAATTATGCTCACAATCCAAGGTTTTACTGTATTTGCTCACTTGTAAAAGGGCACATAAAAAAGTCCATAAAATATCTTCACTTCAGAAAATACTCACTGACCACTTTATTAGGTACACCTTGCTAGTACCGGGTTGGACCTCTTCTACTTGCCTTCTGAACTGCCTTAATTCTTTGTGGCATAGATGCAACAAGGTGTTGGAAACATTCCTCAGAGATTTTGGTCTATATTGACAGGATAGCAACATTGCTGTTACGTCAGATTTGTTGGCTGCACATCCATGATGCAAATCTCATGTTCCACAACATCCCAAAGGTAATCTAATGGATTGCAGAATGGAGGGAGAGATAAGGGTGCTCTGGTGAGAGGCACCTTTCCCTTTTCTTTATGCTCTATTGGATTGGGATCGGGTGACTGTGGAGGCTATTGGAGTACAGTGAACTCATTGTCATGTTTGAGAAACCAGTGGTGGGATGCTTTGAGCTTTGCGACATGGTGCATTATCGTGTTGGATGTAGCCGTCAGAAGATGGGTACACTGTAGTCATTAAGGGATAAACCTGGTCAGCAACAATACTTGGGTAGGTCCTGGCATTTAAACGATGCTCAGTTAGTACTAAGGGGCCCAAAATGTGCCAAGAAAATGTTACCTACACCAGCCATCAAAAACTCCACTCTCCTGCTCGCAATTTGCGAGTGGAATTTAATGGAGGGCGAGTGAGGAGCGGGGGTGGACCAGGCTGAACATTTTGTTGCTGAAGCGATCAGCTAGGATACTGTCAGCCAGAGGACACACAACGGCAGGACCGGACTGCCCTGGCGCCGCTTTGAGCTGAGGAAGCTGCAGCGCTCGCCTTCCTCCTCTCTCTCCTTCTCTTCCTCTTGTCATGTTTTATCGCACACACAGCGGGGATGTCATGGAGTTGGCTGTGTCTGTGTTTTCGGTGCGCTGTGTAACACGGTCCCGACCCCTTAGACCGGCTTGTGTGATAGTATTAGTGTTCCGCCTATGAAACTAGCCATCTAGGGGTGTGGGACCTTGTTGCACTGCGCGCGCGGGGGGGGGGGGGGGGGGGGGTTTGGGTTGTTTGCTCGCTGAAGAAAGGCTGCTACCTCAGGAAAGGAAAGCCATGTTAAGACGCTGGAAGGGAAAGTCGGCTGACCAGCTGACATCAATGGAGTGAAGGGGGAGGATTTCTCCCCTCTGCTGGAGATCTCATGATACAGGAGCATCCCTGGAGGCATGGGAGTGACATAATAGTCTGCCTTTTACTGACCCCCCTCACCACCACAGATCTTAGCCCTATCCCTGGAGCCACCCTCCACCACCTCTTACTGCCAACCCCATCACCACCAATCCCACCCACCACCACTGATGTCACCACCCCTGCCACCGATCCCACCCATCCTGATGGCCACAGGACAAGCCTGAAGACTCCACACATTCTGCTATCTTCCTTTCTAAGCAGCCCATGGATCCGGGACGAGGACTACAGGATGTTACAGATGAGCCTTCTTTCCTTACCTTCTGGTAAGTGTGTTTTGTACAATGTGTCATTAAAAGAACCTCTTTAATACTGCACTTAGGTGGCGCTTCCTTTCTATACCCCTCTCAAAAGAGTCAGCTCTCCGAGGACAGCAGCCGCCATTGAACAGCCAAATCACCTGCATTTTTAACCATTGAACTGCCTGTTACTATTATTTCTAATAGACTAATCACCATACCCCTACCTATACATGTACTTTGTATCTGCGCTGACAGTTACCTCTCCTACTGTACTATTAAAGTGGTTGTAAACCCTCCACTTTAGCTCATTGCAATCTATATAGAACAGGCAGCTAATCCCTGCCTGTGAAATTTTACTTACTCTCTCTGTTTCCTCATAATAGCGGTTTGGTTTCGTCGCGATTGCGCATGCGTGATATTTAGACAGGAAAAGAAAGTAAGGGTGGTAATGGTGTCCACAAAAGATTCAGCAACCGCTAGTAAAGATGTCGCGGCCAATACCCGGAAGAAATTTTACAAGAGCTAAAAAAAGGTATTTTTTAAACCTCGGTTTAGTCACCTTTTACACGTGTAAGGCCCCGTACACACAAGCAAATAGATCTGTTCAAATCGGTCTGTCCGACCAATTTGAACAGATCTGTCTGCTGGGATGTATTGGTTTGATCGTGTACACACGATCAAACCAAAATTCTCACCGGCAGACGGCGCGCTGACGTGGTGGTGACGTTGACGCCGCCACGTTACCGCACCAGGAAGTAAAACACTTCCGCGCATGCGTCGAATCCATTCGACGCATGTGCGAGCAGATATGTCTGCTGATTAGCGTACTAACCAGCAGACATATCAGGCTGACGGGTTCCCAGCCGACAGATTTCAAAGCATGCTTTGAAATCTGTCGGCTGGCCAAATCCGTCTGTTTGCCCGTACACACAATCGAATCTGTCTGCTGAAACCGTCTGGCAGACTGTTTCCAGCAGACAGATTTGATCGTGTGTACGTGGCCTTAGCCTTACAAACACATTTGTTGGCTCATATTTTAAAAACACAAAATAAAGTACGGGGTTTACTTCCTCTTTAAGTAGCCTAAAGATGTTCTAAGCTCATGATAGTCTGTATGATCTCTATTCTGCCAATGTAGTTCTCTGGGAAGAGTGCCAGTGGTGAGGAATAATCGATCTTCCTGCTGTTCAGAAATGTTTTCATTAAAGTGGTACTAAAGCTTATTTATTTAAAACATTTTTTTTTTTAAATAATAAGCATATTATACTTACCTCCACGGTGCAGTTTTGCACAATGGCCCGATCATCCTCTTCTGGGGTCCCACGGCGGCTCCTCCCCCACAAGAGCTAACCCCCTCTCAGAAACTCTCTCCAGAGAGGGTTAGCTTGCAAGCGCGGGCATGCTCCTGTGCCACACAATCGGAGCCCGGAGTCCACGTCATTGGATTTGATTGACAGCAGCGGAAGCCAATGGCTGTGCTGCTATCAATCTATCCAATGAAGAGCCAACGAGACCTGGGGAAAGCAACCTGGGATTGCACCCATGGAAATTCGGATCTCAGGTAAGTAAAACGGGGGCTTGGAGGGGCCGGTGACTGCAAGGTGTTTTTTCACCTTAATTCATAAAGAGCACTTACAGTATTCTCCCATTAACTGCTTGCCGACCTGCCGCCGTCATTTTACTGCGGTGGGTCGGCACGCCTGGGCGAGAGTCTGTAGCTCTACGTCGGCTCTTTAAATGCCACCAAGGGGCGCGCGCCATTGTTCGGTACAGAGCGAGGGCCGGGAGCTGTGTGTAAACACAAAGCTCCCGGTCCTGTCAGCGGGGAAACGCTGATCTTCTGTTCATACAATGTATGAACAGAAGATCAGTGATTTCCCCTAATGAGTTCACCCCCCCATACAGTTAAAACACACCCAGGAACACACTTAACCCCTTCCCTGCCCCCTAGTGTTAACCCCTTCACTGCTAATGGCATTTTTATAGTAATTCAATGCATTTTTATAGCACTGATCGCTATAAAAATGCCAATGGTCCCAAAAATGTGTCAAAAGTGTCCGCCATAATATCGCAGTACCGCAAAAAAACGCTGATCGCCGCCATTACTAGTAAAAAAATGTTTTTTATAAAAATGCCATAAAACTACCTCCTATTTTGTAAACGCTATAACTTTTGCGCAAACTAATCAATAAACGCTAATTTTTTTTTAACGAAAACTAGGTAGAAGAATACGTATCGGCCTAAACTGAGGGAAATTTTTTTTTTTTTTTTATATATTTTTTTGGGATATTTATTATAGCGAAATGTAAAAAATATTGCAATTTTTTCAAAATTGTCCTATTTTTGTTTATAGCGCAAAAAATAAAAAGCGCAGAGATAATCAAATACCACCAAAAGAAAGCTCTATTTGTGGGAAAATGACGCCAGTTTTGTTTGGGAGCCACGTCGCACGACCGCGCAGTTGTCAGTTAAAGCAACGCAGTGCCAAATCACAAAAAGTGCTCTGGTCATTGGGCAGCAATATGGGCCGGGGGTTAAGTGGTTAAGCAGCAAATCATGTTTTTGATATGTTTTTGCATGCTTAGCATATTTTTGGACTTTGATATTAATGTAATTAAACTTTAGTAACCATTATACTTGTTTTATAACGTAATCTCCTTGGATTAGTGTTTATAGTTTGTTCTGCAGTTGATCTAGAACCTGAGCAAAGTCTTTGATATGAAAGAATTCTGAGTCTTTTCTCGTGGTTCAGTTAGGCTCGGTTCACACTGGTGCGATGCAGGAACCCCTGCATTTCCTGTGTGGGTTCCCGCATTGCATCTGAATTGCAGACCGTTCACACGGACATCTGCGAACCGCTGTGGGTGTCAATATAAAGTTAATCACACCCCCAAATAGGTTCTCAGAATGCAGTGTTGAATCCATGCGATCCAATTTTATTAATGTTTCCAATACAAAACAAACTTGAGTGTAAACCATCAGATTATTTCTTGTAAAACACAAAATATAAACTTATCTGGAAGGACCATATCTTAAATGGTATAGTGCTAGACGGCTAAAGGCCTGATTTATTAGAGTCCAGACATGCACATGAATGAATGTAAAGCAAACTGCCTCAGTATTAAGTCAAGACACTGCTGGCTGATTTAGGAAAGAAAGTTATATTTCTGTTCCATGGACGGACACAGCCTTCACAAGTCTTGACATATGGGTTATGTTCCTGTTCATAGGAGAGGATTAGGCAGAACATGTTAGATATTTCAATACATGTTACATTTTATCAGAGTTGAACAGTTCTGCCCAGGGGCGGTCCATCCGGACATAACCCTCCGCCCTGCATTATGCAGCCTCAGTTTTTTTCTGCCTAGCAGAGGAGAAGGACACGGCTCCCTTTGGACCCATCGACCTGAAGAAATGTTTTGTTTTGGTTGAGATTCTTCTATCAACTGCTAGATGGGTGACAGGCTGGATATATAGATCCTTGTAGTCTCCCCAGTCCGGCCATTGAGCGTGAGCAGACCTTAGCTAAGCGCTGGGTCGGACACAACATATCCCATGGCTCCAGGGGTGGCCGGTGGGGTTTTTGCTCCAGGGTCCACACATGACTGGGCTGTTTTTGTTGTCTTTCACAGTGGACTGGGCCAACAGCTACTCCAATGTGGTTGTAGGCCTGTCAGGAATGCGCCAGCGGGTCCTTGCATGGACAAGTAAGTACAGTCCCTCTTGGCGGGTTGGAACAGCTGGGCATTCCTTGGATTAGGGCGGTCTCCTATCTTCCCTTTCCCTGCTCTCTGTCACATTTCCCCTTCTGCTCTACAGAGCTCGCTGCGACCGTGGCTGGCCTGTGGGGAGACTCCGGGTCCCAATGGGGGACTGTATGGTGTGGGGGCCTGTTTTTTCTAGGGTAGGGGTGTCGAATTTAATCGGTGCATCGCGATTCGGATGTCCCCGATGCAGCACCAATGCATGCGACCGTAATAATCGATGTTTAGCCCTGCCCCCGTCCCTCCCGGGAGAGCGCTCCGTTCAGATGTTGCCTTCTCTTGTCATATGGTGCGCTCATGTGACTGCCTGGCCCACCTCTCTGCTCTTATGTCTCACGTCTCTCCTGGCATCAGCGCTGCCCACTGACTGTAACTATCAGATCAGTAGAAAGGCGGGAAGGGCTGACGCCGGGAGAGACGTAAGACTTGCGAGGAGAGAGGCGGGCCGGGCAGTCAGTCAAATGGGCGCGGCATATACAAACAGCTCCATCCAGTGAGCCAACAATGTTTTCTCTACCACGGGACTGAGCTGACAGTCTGTTTCAGAGCACAGCACAGCCCCGCCCAACCCCTCCTTCCTCCACACGATTGGCTGGCACAAAGCTGGACCTTCTCTGTTTCCCCGCCCACACTCCGGCCAGCCTGTGTTGTATGAGAAGAGGATGTGTGGGCGGGAGAGTACAATCTGAGCAGTCTGCTTGAATCCAGCCAATCTCCTGGAGACTGGGACTGGCCAAGTAAGTGAACTTCTCCTCTGCAGCTAAAGATTTTTTTTCTAGCAGCCTGTGACAATGCCTTGCCTAGGTGATGTGTTATAATGTTGGCTCACACTGACATGCTGCTGTTTGTCTGCAGTGCTGGTGTACTGGCAGTCTTCCTGCATGTTGCCCCTGGCTCCATAGAGGTTGCACATTTTTACTGCATGTTCTGAAAGTGCACAGAATGTCCTGCATGCTGCATCTTTGATACACTTTCAGAAAATGCAACAAAAATGTGCAACCTAAATGTCTGAGGTTCTGTGGCTAAGGAAACCCTTAGCCTGTCTGCAGTCTCTCATCATCTCCTGTACTATGTCCGCAGTCTCTGACCATCTCATGTACTATGTCTGCAGTCTCTGATCATCTCCTGTACAATCTATATTTGCAGTCTCTGATCATCTCCTGTACCATGTCTGCAGTCTCTGATCCATCTCCTTTAGTATTTTGGGGGGAGAGCCATGCACATCGTGATGCTTTGCGGAATCGAATTGTGGACCTGATAATCGTAATCGCATCGAATCGTGAGACCGGTCAAGATGCGCAGCCCTAGGGGGTGGTCTGCCTCAGGGAAGTCCCTACCTCTGCCTTCTCGTCCACATTGCGGTGTTCCACTGCCATTTTTAGTATGCCTGCTGCTTCTATTGAATTTTCCCATTTTGTCGTGGCCGTGCTGTGGCGCAGGTTAATACGAGCAGCCATTTTCTTGTGGTCATGCCCTTTTTTTCTGAGGCGTCTGGTGGCCATTGTGGTGTGGATTTTGGCCTCTAGTGTTGGCTTCCTGGACAGCGCGCAGCACAAATCTCCTCACAGATTTTTCCTCACAACGCATGCTGTGTGCAGAGGGTGGGCAGCGGCTCTGAGCAGTGTCTTGCTGGGTTGCCCCCCCCCCGCTCAGTGCAGCAAGAAGGGGGGACTTTTCAGGTCTTGAATCGGTCCCTGAGAGCTGTCTGTGGTGTTATAGAGTCAGTATTTGGTCCTTCTTTCCCTAACATGCCATAGGTGGCAGCTGGTGCCCCTGCACCTGCGGTTCCCATGGACACTTTGTCGGCAGTCCTGGAATCATTTGTTGCCAGGGTAGAAGCGGCATGCGGGCGTAAGGGGGGTAAAAAGTGCCCCCTCCCCTGCCATCTCCTGGGGAATGCTCTGACTCAGACCGGGCTGCGGCACAGGACCCCGGTTCTGGGTTGTCAGAGGATGTGGGCCAGGACCTTCCTTGTGAGGAGGACCTCTCGCCCCAGGTCAATGCAGGACAGGGCTCTTGTTAGTGCGCTTATCAATGCTGTGAGGGACTCCCTTAAGCTGGATGGTGCAGCTCAGGCATCCACAGAGGGGTCAGTCTCTTTTGGGTCACACAAGTCGGACCGCTCTGTAAAAGATTTTTTTTGTGTATCCTTCTTTGTCAAGTTCATAGAGAGGAAAAGCCACAGAAGTCCTTTGTGGTCCCTCAGCGCCTAACGGTCCATTACCCTTTTGAGGACAGCCTTTTGAAAAAATGCGCTTCTCCTCTGGTGGTTGACCCCCACCAATTGGCTGCAACTTTGGTATCTCAGACTCTTACTGAATGGGCAAAGATTTTGCACCAGACTGTGGAGGAGCATCAGCTCCCTCCAGAGTGTGTAAGACTGGCCGACCAGTTGGTCCAGGGCCTTGTATATGTATGTGATGCCATTCTGGATGTGGCCCCCTTGATATCCAGAGCCTCTGTAATCAGTGTAATTCCACCGCCTGATTTGGCTGAAATGCTGGTCCGCTGACCAAGCATTCAAAAAAGCTTTGACAGATTTAGCCTTCAAAGGTGGGAGACGTTTTGGTACCTCGCTGGACGACATTATTAAAGATGTCACTGGAGGTAAGCACTCTCCTCCCTCAGTCCACCAAGGGGAAGGAGCCGCGCCGTAAGCCGGGTTCTTCCTTTCCCATGCAGAAGCGTTGTTTTCGTCAGTCAGGGCCCGCGGGTAGAGCCTCCCAGGCAGACAAAGGCTCAGCTGGAGGACAGAAACTTCAATGGGTCCGTAAGCCGAACAAGCCGGCAATCAAACACACTACCGCATGAAGTTTTGCCCCCGCCCGACTCATAGGTGGGGAATGGCTTCACAGGTTCATGGCTTGGTGGACCTCCCTGCTCTCCGATCAGTAGGTTTGCGAGGTGGTCACTTCTGGGTACAAGATCGTGTTTCTTTCCTGTCCACCGAACAGATACTTTCCCTCAAATCTCCCTCTCCTTCCGGCTCGTCGATCTGCCCTATTGCGGCCAATGCAAGACTTGCTAAATTGCGGGTTCATTTTACCTGTTCCGCAGGACGAGAGGTTTCAGGGATTTTATTTGAATCTGTTTGTGGTCCTGAAGTAGGACGGAGTCCGTCCAATCTTGGACCTCAAAGCCCTAAATGCCTTTGAGAGAGTATGGAAGTTCCGTATGGAATCCATCCGTTTTGATGGTGGCTGTGCTCCATCCAGGGGACCTTCTGGTGTCCTTGGACATCAAGGACGCATACTTGCATGTCCCAATTTGTGCAAGACACCAGAGATTTCTGCGTTTTGCGATTTGGCGGAGACCACTATCAGTTTGTGGCTCTTCCCTTTGGCCTGGTGTCGGCCCAAAGAGTGTTCACCAAGGTGTTCGCCCTGATTCTAGCTTTGCTTAGACAGCCAGGCATTGGCCTTGTGGGCTACTTAGACGATCTTCTGAGAGCAGCTTCTGGCTTAGAATTAGAGGTAGATGTGTCTATAACCAGCCAGACCCTCCAAGAATTTGATTGGGTGTTAAACTTCCTGAAGTCGGTCCTGATACCAACTCAGTGTTTGGAATACCTGGGGTTGATTCTGGACTCTGCGGTGCAACTGTTGGCATCCCGAAAATGGTTGTTTCTCCGTTTTTTGAATGCGAGTCCTGAGTCTTATGTTAGCATCTTTCGAGGCGGTACTATATGCCCAATTCCACACTCGAGTATTGCAGAAGGAGATCCTGTCCAAATGGAACAAATCTCCATTGTCTCTGGATCGCCAGATTCAGGTAGGCCACCTAGTCGGTCTCTGAATTGGTGGCTGAGATCCCCGGCTCTTCGGTCAGGGAAGTAATTTCTTCCCTTTCAGTGGATGGTAAATACGACGGACGCTAGCCTCACAGGTTGGGGGGGCATCTGGGGGGTTTAGTTGGCCCAGGGTTGCTGGACTCTAGAAGAATCCCATCTGCCGACCAATGTCCTGAAACTTCAGGCGATCAGGCTGTGCCTCTCCTCGTGGTCGAGGAGGTTGCAAGGTCGCCCCCAATCAAGATCCAGTCTGACAACGCCATGGCATTGGCATATGTCAACCATCAGGGGGGAACGCGATGCTCGGCTGCTGCGTCAGAGGTCACTCACATCCTGCGGTGGGCGGAAAGAAGCGTGCCGGCTCTGTCGGCTGTCCTACTTTCCAGGCGTAGAAAACTGTCAGGCGGACTACCTAAGTCGCCAGATGCTGGACCAGGGGGAATGGTCATTGCATCCGGAGGTGTTTCAACTCCTTTGCAAGAGGTGGGGCACACCGGACGTGGATCTCCTGGCCTCTCGCCTCAACCTTTGAATATTTTCTATTACATATGTATTTATTAATTACACATTTTTGATTTTTGGGTTCACCACCAACAAAGGATAAAAATAAGAAGAATATTGATGAATACACACACCTGATTTGTTTACTTAATGTCCATTGTCACATCTGCCCGCAACCTTCCTTCCTACCGTAGGTGGTTTCGGCTCCCTCAACAAGGACATCCATCCTTGTGTCCTCAGCCGGCGTATCCTAAGAAGGTTGCGCTTCATACTTTAGACGTGGTACGTGCCTTGCGAGTGTACCTGTCTGCTACGGCTCAGTTTCAGAGGTCTGACTTGCTATTTGTGTAGGTGTCTGGTCCACAAAAGGGCCTGGCGGTTTTGTCGGCCACCATTTCTCGTGGATCAGGCAGACCGTCATACAGGCTTATGCTCTTAAGGGGCGGTTGCCCCCTTTTCCGGTCACGGGACATTTAACCAGGGCAATTGGTGCTTCCTGGGCTTTCCGACATCAAGCATCCTGTCTCACAGGTGTGCAAAGCGGCGACTTGTTCGTCTGTTCACACTTTTTCCAAATTTTACAAGGTTGATGTGAGTGCTTCTTCAGATGCTTCCTGCGGCCGCAAGGTT
This sequence comes from Rana kukunoris, assembly GCA_029574335.1. NCBI lineage: Eukaryota > Metazoa > Chordata > Amphibia > Anura > Ranidae > Rana > Rana kukunoris. The sequence goes on from CM056054.1 coordinate 91,676,902, forward strand.
TTGCAGGCGGCTGTTTAAAGTTGAAACTCCTCCGTTGAGGAGCTCTGCTTGTTTTGGGGTGAAGTTATTTGTTTTTCATTAATACTGTTCCCACCCTTTGTTTTTTTTACACTGCTTTGGGACGTCCCATATGTCAAGATTTGTGAAGGCTGTGTCCGTCCATGGACGAAAGGAGAAAATAGGATTTTTTTGTACTCACCGTAAAATCCTTTTTCTCTGTCGTCCATGGACGGACACAGCACCCTCCCCCCCACACCTTTTTAGGTTTGTACTCTCCTATGAACAGGAACATAACCCCATATATCAAGATTTGTGAAAGCTGCGTCTGTCCATGGACGACAGAGAAAAGCATTTTACGGTGAGTACAAAAAAATCCTATTTTCTCCCTCGTCTTCCAGGACGGCACTGTGAGAGTAGACTGGCTCACCTGACAGGAAACACAATCAAAAATGAAGTTTAAAAGGCCCCACCCCTCCCGTGTGCCTCAGTTCTGATTGTGTTTCCCTTGCAGCGAAACGTTTATTTTTTTCTTATGACCTAAAGCCTGGGGCTGGTGGTCCCCCCCCCGGAGCCCGGACCGCAGGTACTGGGTGCCGTTGGGTCCGGTGTAGCTTGCTACCCCCCGGGGGGTTTCCCCTTCAGCTTAGTCCAGGGGGGAACAGGCAGAGCGTATCCATGGAAGACCTCTCCTCGGCACAAGACGCGACTATGGAGGAGGACCGCCGTTTTCCTATGGCTGCAGAGGAAACCACCAAGGGTGAGTCTTTCCTTTTTCATAGGGGGTTTGTTGTTGTCCCCCCCCCTCCCCTAATCCTGAGAGGTGAAGGCTAATGGGCATATGTTTCTCCCTGATATGTTTAGGTGAAGACCCTGTTGCCCAGGGGGAGGCCAGCAGAGTGGCTAAGCCTCCTAAACGTGTTAGGAGATGTGGCAATTGCAATGACAAATTACCAGTTGAGCATAACAAGCCATTTTATTCTAAGTGCATCTGTAAGCTAACAGGGAAGGAGACCTCACAGATTATGAAGCAATTTCTCTTGGTTCAGACCGAAATGCTATCTACCCTAAAGGAGTTTCAATCTTCCCTAAATAGAAAGAACATTGATTCTCCGGTTCCGGGCCCCTCCTCCCAGGAATCCTCTTCAACCTCTCGTCAGTTTGTACCACTACAGGCTCGTAGAGTGTACCCCTCGGATTCTGAGGAGTCCGAGTTAGCCTTACGTAGTGAATCCCTGGTTGACAGCCAGGCAGAGGAGGAGGAAGAGGAGGAGGAGGATACCAGGACAGGAAAATATATGTTTCCTACTGATGATATGGAGGGTCTTTTAGCGGCTGTCTATGCTACAGAGCACATTCAAGAACCAGCAGAGCAGGTCTCAGCCCAGGACAGGATGTACAGGGGTTTAATAAAACCTCAAACCATGACCATCCCGGTCCATCAGTCACTAAAGGACATTATCCTCAGGGAGTGGGCAGAACCTGAAAAGAGCTTACCTAGTTTCAAAACTTGGAAACGCCGCTGTCCCTTTAAGACGGAGGTAGTAGACACCTTTTTTAAGGTCCCTAAGCTTGATGCCTCCTTGGCACAGGTCTCAAAACAGTCAGACCTTTCCTTTGAGGACTCAGGCAGTTTAAAGGATGCCATGGATAGGTGTACCGACACTTCTCTCCGTAGAGCTTGGGAAGCCAATGCAGCCGCCCTTGGTCCTGCATTGGCCTCAGCCTGCGTGGCAAGAAATGCCGACGCCTGGACTTCCAAACTTCTAGACCATATCCCCAATTCTTCCAAGACTAAGGAGATACGAGATTCCCTCCAACTTATTAGCGGGGCAGTGGCCTACCTGGCAGACGCAGCGGTAGAAACCATTCGCGCCTCAGCCAAGACCGGGGCCCTTATTAATGCCTCTAGGAGGGCCGTCTGGCTAAAGACTTGGAGGGGTGATCTTGCCTCAAAACGCCGCCTATGTGCACTCCCCTTCAAGGGTTCCCTCTTGTTTGGGGAAGCCTTAGATCAGGCTTTGTCCAGGTCTTCTGAGAAAGGGAATAAGTTCCCTTCAAAACCTAGGCAGAGTAGGAAGCGGTCCTTTCGTCCCAGCCAGAGAAAGATTCCGGCCTCGGACAAAGGACAGTCCACCAGTCGACGTTGGCCCTTTGGTAAGGATAGACCAAAGGGGGGGATCCTTTTTGCCAATCCCAAACCATCCGGAAAGGACACCAAGTGACGGGAAGGTGGGGGGCAGGCTCGCCAGGTTTCTTCCAGCCTGGGAGAACATAACCCAGAGTCCCCATGTCCTGCAGATAATCAGGGAGGGTTACCACTTAGAGTTCAGAGAGCTCCCCCCCCCGGCCTTTCTCCTCACCCACCTCCCAAGGGACTCCAGCAAAGCTATAGGCCTCTCCCAGAATATTACAAGTCTGGCGGAACAGGGGGTCATAATCCCAGTCCCGCCAGACCAACAAGGTCAGGGAGTATACTCCCACATTTTTGTGGTTCCCAAGCCGGACGGCAAGTTCAGACTGATAATCAATCTGAGACCTCTGAACTCCCATCTCCTCTACAAAAGATTCCGGATGGAAAGCGTTCACAGCCTCAGGAGTCTTTTGTTAGAGGGCGTCTTTATGGCAACCATAGATTTGAGGGACGCCTACCTGCATGTCCCGATTTTTCCGGGACATCAGAGGTTTCTGAGATTTGCCCTCGCCTCCGCACAGGGAATTCAGCACTGGCAGTTTGCTGCCCTCCCTTTTGGTCTGGCCTCCAGCCCAAGGGTATTTACGAAGATCCTGGCGGAGGTAATGGCTCATCTACATCTGAAGGGGATCTCCCTCGTCCCCTATTTAGACGATCTCCTGCTTTTCAGCCCAAGTCAGGATCAGCTCCTTTCGGACCTGACCGTCGTCATGACCACTCTGGAGACGCTTGGTTGGATAATCAACAAGCAAAAGTCCTCCCTTCTGCCGGAACAGCGGAAGGTATACCTGGGGGTTATCATAGATTCCCGAGAAAAGAAGCTTTTTCTTCCCCAAGAGAAGTTCCAGAGGCTTGTGACGACGATCGGGTCTTTAGTGGCTACAGAAGATCCCTCCCTCAGAGAGATCATGAGACTGTTGGGTCAGATGACCGCCTGCATTCCAGCGGTCCCCTGGGCCCAACTACACGCAAGACCACTTCAGAGGTTCCTCCTCTCCGCCTGGAACGGGAAGGAGGACACTCTCGATTCCCGGGTCAGGGTTCCGATCCTAGTCAAAGACTCCCTAGAGTGGTGGCTCCACCACCAAAACCTCCTGAAGGGCCGTCCGTGGAGTCAGACCGATCCACTGAAGGTCACTACGGACGCCAGTGCTTGAGGTTGGGGAGCCCATGTACAGGAACTACGGGCTCAGGGATCCTGGGATCATCGCCAAAGGCGGACCTCCTCCAACTATCGAGAATTATTGGCAGTGGGAGAAGCGCTGAGGGCGTTCGAAGGAAGAATTCAGGACAGAGATGTCCTGGTCCTTTCCGACAACGCTACAACAGTCGCCTTTCTCAACAGACAGGGGGGCACCAAGTCCCAGTCCCTTCTGACACTCTCCCTGGAGATCCTGGGTTGGGCGGAACAGAGAGTACCCTCTATTCAGGCAATCCACATAAGGGGAGCCACCAATCTGGAGGCCGACTTTCTGAGTCGTCAACCCATTTGTCAGGGAGAGTGGGAATTATGCCAGAAAACCTTCGACTGGATCTGTCGGCGGTTCGGGGTCCCGGAGATAGATCTCTTTTCCTGCAGGAAAAACAGAAAGGTGAACAAATTCTTTTCCCTTGTACAGGGACCGGGTTCCCAGGGGGTGGATGCGCTGGCCCAGGACTGGGATTTCCGTCTGGCTTACGCTTTTCCCCCGCTGAATCTGATCCCAAGGATCTTACAAAAGCTGGCCTCCGCGGAGACAAAATTAATCCTAATCGCTCCTTGGTGGCCCCGGAGATCCTGGTTTCCCATTCTGAAGCTCTGGTCTCTAGCTCCCCCGCTTCCCCTTCCTCTCCGAGCAGATCTCCTGCGGCAGGGGCCGATCTTTCATGCGAACCCAGGGGTTTTTCAGCCTGACGGCATGGCTATTGAAAGGCGGAACTTGCAGCGGAAGGGCTGCTCGGATAGAGTCATAGATACCCTACTATCTAGCCACAAGAGGTCACCAGACACATCTACTCAAAGGTCTGGACAGTCTTTTGCCGTTGGTGCACCACAAGGCGGATCTCTTCTCCCAAAACCCCCGACATCCTGGAGTTTCTTCAGGATGGCGTGGAATTAAGCTTAGCTACTAGAACTCTAAGAGTCCAAGTGGCAGCTTTATCATATTTTTTGGAGAAGAGCCTCTCAGCGGAGCCCCTCATCAAGAGGTTCCTGACGGCTAGGGACAGACTTTCGCCTATGCAGATTTCCAGGGTCCCCTCATGGGATCTTCCCCTGGTCCTGGAACAGCTGACTAAGGCTCCATTTGAGCCTATAGACAGCATTTCTGTAAAATTTCTTACGATTAAATTTACTTTTTTGTTAGCCATCACGTCTGCCAAGAGAGTTGGAGACTTGCATGCTTTTTCTATCAAAGAACCCTTCCTACGGGTTTTTGAAGATAGGGTTATTTTGACTCAGGATCCTCTGTACCTTCCCAAGGTGGCAACCAGGTTTCATAGGTCTCAGGAAGTTATACTTCCTTCTTTTTGCGCAAATTCCAGCAATGAAAAGGAAACCACTTTCCATTGCCTGGACGTAAGACGCTGCCTTTTAGTTTACCTAGAGAGGGTTAGAGAGTTCAGATCTTCCCCTCACCTTTTAGTTAATTTTTCAGGGCAGAAGAAGGGCCAACAGGCAACTAAGGCTTCCATCTCCAGATGGATTAGGCAGGCTATCTCTTTGTCATACACACAGGCAGGTAAACCACTTCCTGTTATTAAGGCTCATTCCACGCGTTCTCTGGCAACCTCCTGGGCAGAAAGGGCAGGAGCTTCCATAGAGCAGATCTGTAGAGCGGCAACCTGGTCCAGCCGGAATACGTTCATCAGACATTATAGAGTCGAACTACTGTCTCCTCAAGACCTGAGTTTTGGTAGGAAGGTCTTACAGACGGTGGTCCCGCCCTAAGGTAGGCCTGAGGATTACTTGCTTTTCTCTCACAGTGCCGTCCTGGAAGACGAGGGAGAAAGTACCAGTTACTTACCGGTAGCTGGATTTCTACGATGTCTTACAGGACGGCAGGCCTACTTCCCTCCCTTTTACTTCTATCTATTTTCCTCCTTTTTCTGGGTCTCTGTTTATACCGTGTTCTAAAGAGCGGTTACTTATCTTAAACTGAGGCACACGGGAGGGGTGGGGCCTTTTAAACTTCATTTTTGATTGTGTTTCCTGTCAGGTGAGCCAGTCTACTCTCACAGTGCCGTCCTGTAAGACATCGTAGAAATCCAGCTACCGGTAAGTAACTGGTACTTTTATATATTTTTTTTTATTTGCGTGGCTCCATAATGCAGGTATAAAGGCAATTTCAACAAAGCTAGTGTACAACGTGGCTTTTATGTAAATATATATGTTATATTAAGTTTTAACGAAACTTGAGTTTTCCTTTAACCACTTAAGGACCCCCGCACGCACATATACGGCCACAGAATGGCACGTACAGGCACAAGGGCGTAAATTTACGTCCCCGCCTAAGTGCGGTTCGGGGGTCCCATCGGGGCTAGCCCCCCCACCCCCCCTAATAAAGTTTTAACCCCCTGATCACCGCCCTAGTTAACCCTTTCACTCCCTATTGCCAGCGTCACTAAGCGATCATTTTTCTGATCGCTGTATTAGTGTCGCTGTTCCCGCTAGGTAGCTATTTTTTTTTATTGCGATTTTTTTTTTTTTTACTAAAGACATGTGGCTAAATAAATTTTGGCCTAAATGTTTGACTAAAATTTAGTTTATTTGATTTTTTTTTTAACAAAAAGTAAAAAATAGTGTTTTTTTTTCAAAAATGTCGCTCTATTTTTGTATATAGCTCAAAAAATAAAAATCGCAGAGGTGATCAAATACCACCAAAAGAAAGCTCTATTTGTGGGAAGAAAAGGACGCAAATTTTGTTTGGGAGCCACGTCGCACGACCGCGCAATTGTCTGTTAAAGCGACGCAGTGCCGAATCGCAAAAACACCTTGGGTCATTTACCAGCGTATTGGTCCTGGTCTTAAGTGGTTAACTAGCGGTGAAACTGTTATCAGTTAAAATTATTTTAACAGACTAAAGTCCATTTCTACTGCATAGATAATGCTCTAAGATGCAGTAAAACTTGAAAAGTATAGTTTGCACAAATATGTAGTCGGTCAATTGTGTGTTTTTAAGTAACCTTGGCCAAGTCTGGTACACACTATCAGATTGTTGGACGAATAATCGTCAGGTTTTTTGTTGCACGCTCGTCTCATAGCGAAAGTGAAGAGGTTACTCAAAGTATGAAAATCCTCTTACGACAGAATACAACTTTGGAAGTGATGTTATGTGTTGATTTGTTTTGTCATTTCTTTAGTTTTGGAGCATGTGTATTCTTTCTCGTATGTTTTTTTTTTTTTTTTTACAAACAAAAACTACTAATTAAACAAAAATCGGACGTTATGTTCACTTCCGATATAATTTTTATAGCCTGCAAGTTCAGGTTTTGTTGTCTGAAGTTGGAATCGGGTGTTGCAAGCACTATACTAACAATCAGATAATCGGCTGATCATTTGCCGTATGAAATTTTACTTCCGATTTTTATTTATTTTTTTCCTTACCGTGTGCACAAGCTTTTAGTGTATTTACTGTGAACCTACTAATGATAAAAAATCAATAGCTTTGCATGCTGAATACAGGCAGCCCCCAAGTCACATACATCTGACTGATTTACATGCGACTCGTACTTCAAAAAGGAGGGTGACAACAGGAAGTGAGAAGGAAATGTACCCCTAGGAAGGGAAATTCACTACTGTAAGTGTAACCATTGGTAAAATGTGTCTCCACTGATGTTTTTTCACCAATCCTTGCTTCCACGACAACCCAAACAATTTAAAATCCAATTGTCACATGGAAAGAAAGTGAGGTGCTTTTTAAATGTCCTAATTTCTTCTGAGAAATCCTCACTTCCTGTTCTTCTGTAACTCCACACAGTAATGCAAGACTTTCTCCCTGGTGTGTCATGCTCGCCCCCTCCCTTGGACTACAGGAGAGTCAGGACGCTCTCTACGTTGCAGATGGAGAAAGGAGCTGTGTGTTGGTGGGTGTCCTGACTCTCCTGTAGTCCAAGGGAGGGGGAGAGCAGGACACTCCACACCAGGGAGAAAGTCTTGCATTACTGTGTGGAGTTACAGACAGAAGAACAGGAAGTGAGGATTTCTTAGAAGAAATAAGGACATTTAAACGCAAAATCGAAGGAATGGGTAAGTGAAGGAGGACTGCACTAGGGTAAATGAAGCTATTTAGGAAAAAAAATTGTTTCTCTACAACCCCTTTAAATCCAGTTACTAATTTCAAGGACTTTAACCACTTAGGGACCACCGGCAGAATGGCACGGCTGGGCATAAGCACGTACCTGTACGTCCTCTTTAAGTGCCCAGCCGTGGGTCGCGGGAGTGAGCGACGCGGTCCCGTGATGCGGTCCCACGATCGGTCCCCGGAGCTGAAGAACGGGGAGAGCTGTGTGTAAACACAGCTTCCCCGTTCTTCACTTTGGCGCTGTCATTGATTGGCTGTTCCCTGGTATAGGAAAAGGCGAACAATGATGTCACACGACCAGCCCCGCCCCCTACAATTAGAAACACATATGAGCTCACACTTAACCCATTCAGCGCCCCCTAGCGGTTAACTCCCAAACTGCAATTGTCATTTTCACAGTAAACAATGTATTTTTATAGCATTTTTTGCTGTGAAAATGACAATGGTCCCAAAAATGTGTCAAAATTGTCCGATGTACCTGCCATAATGCCGCAGTCACGAAAAAAAAATGCTGATCGCCGCCATTGGTATTAAATTTTTTTTTTTTTTAAATCCAATTAAACTATCCCCTATTTCTTTATCGTACATCACGGGACACAGAGCGCATAGCCATTACATATGGGTTATATGGGTACCTTCAGGTGATGGACACTGGTGTAATCAATTTCACAGGAAGTTTCCTCCCTATATAACCCCCTCCCACTGGGAGTGCTTCAGTTTTTTTGCCAGTGTCTTAGGTGTTGGTCACGTCTAGCTGTCCCTCGGAGGTCTCGGGACCCAGGAGAGCTAGCCGGATCCGTCCGAAGTGCTTCAAAGCCAAGGTGTACGGTACCCGGGCCCTGCTTGCGTGGGGTTTTGCCTATAATGCCTCTCCTTGGAGGACTGGATTCTGGGCTCCAGTGCCTTAGTTTCTTCCAAGGACTAAACGCTACTGATGCCAGGATGCTATATAGGCCCAGGTGTGTGGGTTCCTTAACACAGGACCCCGATCCCTGAAGGTCCAAGACAATACCCACGGAGATGGGGGAAGATTGGGCCTCTTGCAGTTTGCAATACCCTGCGGCGTGGAGCAGGTAAGAGGGAACCTGCGGGACTTGGTTCGACAGTAGGTATCCCCCTGGGGGTTCTGGGTCGGCTAATGGTATGCTTGTGCATCAGCCACTATCTCCACTATGTCTTTTGAGGCAGGATGGGATGTACTAATGTTTACCCAGATAACATGTAGGTTTATGTATGCTTGTTTAAGATATGTATTTGCTACTCCCCCCAGATCTGCCTGTTAGCATGATACTGCAGCCCCACGTGCTATAAGGAGGAAATGCTGACAAAACTCCTGTTTCTTAGGAAGCCTATGGGGACAGCTTCCTCTGTGTGTGCACTACAATAAGTATTAGTGCTTGCCTGGTGTCTGTTGGGCTGCTATCGCTGGTCCATGCTTCTCCTCTGCTTTCTGCTTCCTCCATGTTGGTTTCAGCATTGGGGGGCGCGCGCACACGCCGCCTTTTACAGCGTCAGCGTGCGTGGGGGGGCGGGCCAGCAGCGTCAGGTCTCAGTTAAAGCAGCAAAGTATTTCCTGGCTGGTCATTCCCTCCTGAGAGCAGAGGAGGCTGAGGACACAGAGCGCGCAGCTGAGCCATTTCTGGCTATACAGTGACACCTAGTGGTGGTTTGTGGATCTTCAGGTCTGGACTTAGCTCCATACTGACCAGAAAAAAAAAAGGGTTTTTTCTTAAAGGGACTCAGCCTTAGATCTGGCAGTATCTGAGTCGGTGCAACCTTGGGCTCCAGCTAACGGGCATTGGTGTGGCAATACTCACAGGACTTCCTCGGTATTTCTCGGGCATATGGAAATTTGGAATTTTTTTACTATAGCCTGTTCTTATTAATGGTTCACTTCTAGCTACAACAGTGGGGTGTTGGCTACAGGGGTGTCTCAAGGTTGTGCAATGGCTCCCAAGGGATCAGGACCAGCTAAGGCTGCAAAAGGTACCAAAAAACTAAAGGGGTCTCCGTCGGGGTCAGAGGATTTGGGCCAGGCTCCAGCAGTCCCATCCTCACCAGATAGACCACGGAACAGCATGTTACAGGAGCCATTGAGGGTGCTAGGGGCAGAGGCGGCCCCCAATCCACCCATTCCCGTTTACGTTACGGAAGAAATGCTAGCGACCACCCTGGGTGGGCTAGAGGAATGGTTAACTGCTTTAATTGCCCGCTCTTTGCCAGGTGGCAAGCGGGCTAGATCCCTGTCACCTAGATTGGTGTTGTCAGATGCAGAGGTCCTCTCTTCGGAGGAATTGGACCCACAGGGGGATCAAGCGTACCTGAGTCCCGACGGTTCAGACATTGAGGGTTCCACTGTAGATGAATTTTTTTCGGCTTCTCAAGCGGAGAGCCTGTGGATCCAGTCTCTGACAGATATGGTTCGCACTGCTTTTAAACTTCCAGTGTCAGAACAATTAGCCCCCGCAGTATCCTCTTTAGGTTCCTTGAAGGCACCGTTGAGTTGTGCGTCTTTTCCGGTTCACCCCCTTCTTGAGAGCGTGATTTTTCAGGATTGGGCTCGACCTGATAGGATTTTTATTCCTCCTAAAAGGTTCACTATTCTCTATCCTATGGAAGAGGAATTTGCAAAGAAATGGGCACTCCCTACCGTGGACGCAGCCATTTCCTGCGTGAATAAATCCCTGACCTGTCCGGTTGAAAATGTCCAGATGTTTAAAGATCCGGTCGACAAAAAGTTGGAGACCCTACTGAAGGCTTCTTTTACCACAGTAGGTGCCGTGGTTTAGCCAGCGGTGGCAGCCATTGGCGTTTGTCAGGCTTTAAAGGATCAGACTAAACAAATATTAAGGGACATACCGGCTCAGCAAGCTCGTGAATTGGCTGACCTCCCAAGGGCTCTCTGCTTTGCAGTAGATGCTATTAAGGACTCCGTTCAACAGGCGTCCCGTTTATCTCTGCTATTGGTTCATATGCGTCGCCTTTTGTGGCTGAAGAACTGGTCAGCAGAGGCACCCTGCAAAAAGCTTTTAGCAGGATTTCCCTTTCATGGTGGGAGACTATTCGGTGAAGACCTAGATAAATATATCCAGACCATATAAAGTGGTAAAAGTTCTTTCTTACCTGTCAAGAAAAGACCGCGTGGGCCCGCGTTTAAGCGACAGGCCTTCGCAGGCTCGGCCCCTTCAACTTCCCGTCAGTATCGACGGCCTCCCGGGCGTTCAGCATTTAATAGCCGCCCACAAGGACAAGCCACGGCAGGCAAGAGGCCATGGTCTCGCAAACCAGGTTAAGCCAGTCATCAAGTCAGATTCATGAAGGGGCGCCCCCACTCTCTTGGGTGGGGGGAAGGCTTCGGTGTTTCTCCGAAGTGTGGGAGGCCAGAATTCCCGAATCTTGGGTATGGTCCGCGGTAGCCACAGGCTACAAGCTAGAGTTTCGGGAAGTCCCCCCTCCTCATTTTCAGGGGTCAAGTCTTCCAAGCGACCCATTAAAGAGGGCCTCTCTTGTAAAGGCATTGGATCGCCTCTTGCTCCAAGGAGTAATTGTAGAGGTACCAGCCCAGGAATGGGGTTTGGGATTCTATTCCAACCTTTTGATAATACCAAAACCCACCGGCGACGTCAGGCCTATTTTAGACCTCAAACGCCTAAATCGCTTTCTAAGGATTCGGACCTTTCGTATGGAGTCCATACGTTCGGTGGCAGCCAGTCTACATCAAGACGACTTTCTAGCATCTATAGACATAAAGGATGCGTATCTGCACGTGCCGATCTACCCGGCACATCACAGGTTTCTTCGTTTTATGATAGATCACCGTCATTACCAGTTTGTAGCCCTCCCTTTTGGGTTGGCAACAGCTCCGCGGGAATTCACAAAGATGTTAGCCCCGGTGCTAGCCGTCCTAAGGACAGAAGGTATTTTGGTCCTGGTGTACCTGGACGATCTCCTGGTTATCGACAGATCAGCGTCCAACCTCAATCATGCAGTAGTCCGCACAGTTCGGCATCTAGAGGAATTCGGGTGGATTGTGAACCAAGAGAAATCAATGTTGCAACCCACAAAGCAGTTGGAATATCTAGGCCTTCAGCTAGATACAGACTGCCAGAGGATATTTTTACCTCAAGCAAAGGTCAGGTCAATAACTCAAGCAGTTCAAATGGTCTTAGGCAAAAAGAGGCCGACTATTCGCCTATGTATGCGACTGCTGGGGAAGATGGTGGCCGCCTTCGAGGCAGTGCCCTACGCCCAGATCCATACCAGATATCTCCAGGCAGCCATTCTCTCTGCATGGAACAAGTCCATTCAGGCGTTAGATCGTCCGTTAGTTCTCTCCCCAAGGGTCCGGCGCAGCCTGTTCTGGTGGCTGGTCCCTCAAAATTTGTCAAAGGGGAAATCCTTTTGCCCCATCACGTGGAAGATAGTAGCCACGGATGCCAGCCTGTCAGGTTGGGGGGCAGTTCTAGAAGGACGGACCCAGCAGGGGCAGTGGTCGGAGGCAGAAAAGCTGCTTCCCATCAATATCCTAGAGATCAGAGCTGCTCGGCTGGCCCTGGTCGCCTGGACTCTTCCCCTTCAGGGTCTGCCAGTAAGGATACAGTCCGACAATGCCACTGCGGTGGCATACATAAACCACCAGGGGGGCACGAGGAGCCTAGCGGCCCAAAGGGAAGTAAACCTGATTTTCTCATGGGCCGAAGCCCATGTACCCTGCATCTCGGCGGTATTCATCCCAGGGATAGACAATTCTCAAGCAGATTTTTTGAGTCGTCAACAGTTGCTCCCGGGGGAGTGGTCTCTTCACCCCCAGGTATTCCAAGAGATTTGCCAAAGATTCGGAGTTCCAGATGTGGACATTATGGCAACGAAATTCAACAGAAAGTTGGACAAATTCATATCCCGAGCCAGGGATCCCTCGGCCTACGGGACCGATGCGTTGGTTTGCCCCTGGCACCAGTTTTCTCTCCTGTATGCGTTCCCTCCACTACAGATGATTCCCCGCCTTCTACGGAGGATCAGGGTGGAGCGCAGGCCTGTGATCCTGGTGGCCCCAGCCTGGCCCAGGAGGGCTTGGTATGCACTCATCGTGAGAATGTCAGTAGGGGCACCGTGGCCGCTCCCCCTGCGCCCAGATCTGCTGTCTCAGGGCCCAATCTGCCACCCTGCTTCACAGCAGCTAAATTTGACGGCTTGGCGGCTGAATCCCTAATTCTTAAGGGCAGAGGCCTCTCAGCTCAGGTCATATCTACGTTGATTCAGGCTAGGAAACCAGTCTCTAGAAATATTTATTACAGAGTCTGGAGGACCTATGTGGAGTGGTGCGAGTCTCAAAAATGGCATCCTCGAAAGTTTTTTATTGACAGGATCTTGCGATTCCTCCAGGTTGGCGTTGACAAAGGGTTGGCTCTTAGTACTCTAAAGGGGCAGGTGTCGGCTTTATCAATATGGTTTCAAAGACCCTTGGCCACCCATTCGCTTATGAAAACCTTCTTGCAGGGGGTCTTGCATGTGAATCCCCCTATTAGAGCTCCCCTCTGCCCCTGGAATTTAAATCTGGTCTTGTCAGCTTTACAAAGACAGCCGTTTGAACCTCTGAAAGAAATCCCTCTTGTGCTGCTAACCCGAAAGTTGGTTTTCTTGGTGGCTATGGCTTCGGCCAGAAGGGTCTCCGAGCTGGCAGCCTTGTCATGCAGGGAGCCGTACCTGATTCTGCATAAGGACAGAGTGGTTCTGCGGCCTCAACCTTCTTTCCTTCCTAAGGTCATATCCAGTTTTCACTTGAATCAGGACCTAGTCCTACCATCCTTCTTTCCTACTCCCCAGTCCCGAGAGGAAAGACTGCTTCATACTTTGGACGTGGTTCGAGCCATGAGGGTCTATCTCAAGGCTACAGAGAAGATTCGGAAAACAGATGTGCTTTTTGTTCTTCCGGATGGCCCCAAGAAGGGTCAGCCGGCTGCCAAGTCTTCCTTGGCTAGGTGGATTAAGCAGCTGATTTTTCAGGCCTATGGTCTGAAGCGCGTTCCACCTCCCTTATCAGTTAAGGCCCATTCTACGAGGGCCATGAGTGCCTCCTGGGCAGCACACCATCAGATCTCTATGGCGCAGGTTTGCAAGGCGGCAACCTGGTCTTCCGTACATACGTTTACTAAATTTTATAAGTTGGACGTCGCAAAGGGTACGGACGCAGCATTTGGGCAGGCGGTCCTACGGGCGGCAGTATAGAATCCTCTGGCCCGGTTCGCCCCCCTTTTTTCTGTTGGTGGAGCTACTTTACTTCCTGAGGGCACATCCAACCAGATAAACTACTGGTTGTCACAAAGTCTGCTTTATAGGCATGCAGCATCTCGGCCGTGGCCAGTGATGGTCTGCAGTATCATGGTGAATTACTATGGCTCCTGGCAATTCATTGCTGAAGGTACCATGACTTAGGCCGGCCATACATGGATTGAAATTCAGCTGGTTCCGTTGAATTTTGATCCATGTATGGGCTAGCTGGTTATACACATACTATTGATCAACTTGTGTACAGCCAGTCTGTTGGGTTTTTCCTGAATGATCAATGCAGCCGGCAGAATGCAATAGCTCAGCAGAAGTGAATTTTCCCATTAACATCAAATGTGTAAATTAATTAATCAGTTCAGTTTCTGGTTGAACGAAAAAAAAAAGAATCCTGTATGGCCTGCCTAATGCTCCTTTTTGTCTGCTGCTGCTCACCCCTTCTGCCCCATCTTTAACTTCAACTTCGCTTCCTCTGTTCAATGTATGGGAGCAATGTATGAGGGTATGGAGGCCTAAGGTTTTACCTTCAGCTGGGGTTTGTGGTCGCTGTTCAGGGTGGGCGGGAGAAGCCCCCCATAGGACATGCTGTACTTGATGGCATGGCTGGTTAGTTCCCCTTATAGGGATCACTACTGTGGCTGGTTTTGGGGGCAGTGTGCTTGGGCTTCTGTCACTTTTTTTAAATTGTTTGAACAGTGAGATCGAGTTAGGTTAGGGCTTTTGCCCCGTGCATTGTGTGCTCCAGGCTAATGCAAAAGGTGCACAGTGGTTGTCCACCCTAGTGTTTACAGTTGGCTTTGTGCGTCATAGCCTTGTAGGGGAATAGCCAAAGCCATGGCCCATATCGGTAGAAGAAGGGGCAATGGGATTATACAATGGTGGTAGTGCTGTACATTGGGTAGCTGTAAACTTTAGAATCAGAGCCTACAAAGTCTTGCTGTGCTGCTGCGATCATTAAAGTTTCCATCACTGGCAATATCACTCCCATACTTTGAGTCGCCTCTCCCACCCTCAGGTTGCCCAGGACCAGCTGTAACCATGGATTCCCTGATCCTCATGTCACAGGGCGTTGTTTCTTGGGTGGAATGAACCTGTACCCAACCACGTTTTGGTAAAAAAAAATCTATCTCTACCTCCCTCAGTGTCTCCAAAGGAATTTTGAGCAGGAATCAATTCAGGTGGTAGGTGCAGCTTCAGTGACAAATGAGAGGTCATATTCAGGATCCGCATCCTCCTGAAGCAAAGAACAGTCTACCTCAACCTTGTTCCAAGAGGAAGGTCCCACTAAGTCCACAGAGAAGCCCCCCCTCCTTAACATGACGTTTTGTCCCCATCTCTCCAGTTCAAGGTGGGTGGGGGGGGGGGGCAACTTCTAACATTTAGAAGACTGGCTAGCCCATGTGTCCGACCAATAGGTTTATGGATTAGTATCTTCGAGGCACAAATCGCGTTTTGTACACTCCCTTCAAAGAAGTGTGTGTGTTTTTTTTTTTATTCCTCCACCTATGACTCCTCTACTGAAAAGTTAGCAGGCTTACATCTCACGGTCACAGATTTCTGATCCAGGTAGGGATCTCAGTACCTGCTGCAGAAAGGTTTCAGGGGTTTACGCAAATCTTTTATGGTGCCCAAAAATGGTGGGATAGGACTGGTCTTGAATCCCAAAGCCTTGAATATTTTATTTAAAAATCCCCAAATTTCAGAATGGAGTCCAACTGGTCAAACTGGTCAGCACATTCATTGCTCCTCCTGTGAGATCGTTGTTGTCATTAAGGTTTCGCGGCTAACGTTTGGTAACGCAAACCTTTAGTTCCCCCCACATTCTATAGGATTAGGTTTGGAGACTGGCTAGGCCACTCTAGGACCCTAATGTGCTTCTTTTTGAGCCACTGCGTTGTTGCCTTGGCCGTGTGTTTTGGGTCATTGTCATGCTGGAATACCCATCCTTGCTAGGGGAAGGAGGTTCACATCCAAGATTTGATGGTACATGGCCCCCATCCATCATTCCTTTGATGCAGTGATGTGGTCCTGTCCCCTTAGCAGATAAACTTCCTCAAAAATGTTTACACCTCCATGTTTGACGACGGGGATGGTGTTCTTGGGTTCATAGGCAGCATGCCTCCTGCTCCAAACATGATAAGTTTATGCTATAGACCTTGATTTTGGTCTCATTTGATTGCAACACGTTCACCCAGGTCGCCTCTGAATCATTCAGATGTTAGCAAACTCGAGACAGGCCTGTACATGTGCTTTCTTGAGTGGGGGGACCTTGTGGACGCTGCAGGATTTCAGTCCTTCATGGCTTAAACAAAAAACAAGTGTGACTGAACGTCAAACACTGTATATCAGTGGTGTGCAACCTTTTTGGCACCGGGGACCAGCTGAGTGGAAGAAAATTGTGCCCCGGTTGGGGGGAGGTTGCTGTTGGCACGCGGGGGGGGGGGGGGGGTAAGTCTTTGTTTTTTTTTTGCAGGCTGAAGGTAGTGCCCCTCCTCCAAGGCTGAAGGAAGTGCCCCTCCTCCAAGGCTGAAGGAAGTGCCCCTCCTCCAAGGCTGAAGGTAGTGCCCCTCCTCCAAGGCTGAAGGTAGCGCCCCTCCTTCCACGGCTGAAGGTAGCGCCCCTCCTTCCACGGCTGAAGGTAGCGCCCCTCCTTCCACGGCTGAAGGTAGCGCCCCTCCTTCCACGGCTGAAGGTAGCGCCCCTCCTTCCACGGCTGAAGGTAGCGCCCCTCCTTCCACGGCTGAAGGTAGCGCCCCTCCTTCCACGGCTGAAGGTAGCGCCCCTCCTTCCACGGCTGAAGGTAGCGCCCCTCCTTCCACGGCTGAAGGTAGCGCCCCTCCTTCCACGGCTGAAGGTAGCGCCCCCCTCCTCCACGGCTGAAGGTAGCGCCCCCCCCTCCTCCACGGCTGAAGGTAGCGCCCCCCCCCCCCTCCACGGCTGAAGGTAGCGCCCCCCCCCCCCTCCACGGCTGAAGGTAGCGCCCCCCCCCCTCCACGGCTGAAGGTAGCGCCCCCCCCCCCTCCACGGCTGAAGGTAGCGCCCTCCACTAAGCCCTGAACACTCCATGCACACAGGTGTCCTAGTCGGTCCCCGCTCACACTCACCCTGTCACTGGTAGTGTTGTCGTACTCGGTAGGGTTGTCCCGATACCACTTTTTTAGGACCGATACTTTTTTTCATGTACTCGCCGATACCGAATACCGATACTTTTTTTAAATGTGTCCCCAAATGCAGCCATGTCCCCCCACATATATTGCAGCCATGCATGTCCCCCCCACATATATTGCAGCCATGCATGTCCCCCCACATATATTGCAGCCATGCATGTCCCCCCCACAGATGCAGCCATGCATGTCCCCCCCCACAGATGCAGCCATGCATGTCCCCCCCACAGATGCAGCCATGCATGTCCCCCCCACAGATGCAGCCATGCATGCCCCCCCCCACAGATGCAGCCATGCATGCCCCCCACAGATGCAGCCATGCATGTCCCCCCCACAGATGCAGCCATGCATGTCCCCCCCACAGATGCAGCCATGCATGTCCCCCCCACAGATGCAGCCATGCATGCCCCCCCACATATTGCAGCCATGCATGTCCCCCCACATATTGCAGCCATGCATGTCCCCCCCACATATTGCAGCCATGCATGTCCCCCCCACATATTGCAGCCATGCATGTCCCCCCCACATATTGCAGCCATGCATGTCCCCCCCACATATTGCAGCCATGCATGCCCCCCCCCCACATATTGCAGCCATGCATGTCCCCCCCCACATATTGCAGCCATGCATGTCCCCCCCCCACATATTGCAGCCATGCATGTCCCCCCCACATATTGCAGCCATGCATGTCCCCCCCCCCACATATTGCAGCCATGCATGTCCCCCCCCACATATTGCAGCCATGCATGTCCCCCCCCACATATTGCAGCCATGCATGTCCCCCCCACATATTGCAGCCATGCATGTCCCCCCCCACATATTGCAGCCATGCATGTCCCCCCCCCCACATATTGCAGCCATGCATGTCCCCCCCACATATTGCAGCCATGCATGTCCCCCCACATATTGCAGCCATGCATGTCCCCCCCACATATTGCAGCCACGTCCTGTCCCCCACATATTGCAGCCGCGTCCTGTCCCCCAGATTTTGCAGCCGCCGCGTCCTGTCCCCCACATATTGCAGCCGCCGCGTCCTGTCCCCCACATATTGCAGCCGCCGCGTCCTGTCCCCCACATATTGCAGCCGCCGCGTCCTGTCCCCCACATATTGCAGCCGCCGCGTCCTGTCCCCCACATATTGCAGCCACCATGTCCTGTCCCCCACATATTGCAGCCGCCATGTCCTGTCCCCCACATATTGCAGCCGCCATGTCCTGTCCCCCATACCTGTAGTAGCTGCTGCAGGGTTAATCCCCATGCAATAACAGCGCGCATTACAAGCTTTCGTTTGTATACTTGTAATGTGCGCCTCGCCATGTATAGACATGCCCCTTCTCGAGATTGGACGGATCCGTCCAATCCCGAGCAAGGGGGAGTGTCTATACACGGATCCGTGCATAGACACTCCCCCTTGCTCGGGATTGGACAGATCCATCCAATCCCGAGAAGGGGCGTGTCTATACATGGCGAGGCGCGCATTACAAGTATACAAACGAAAGCTTGTAATGCGCGCTGTATTGCACGGGGATTAACTCGGCTGTATGCGGCGGTGGGGAGGTATTCTATTTAGGTATTGGGGGTATTTGCGGGAGTACAAGTAGTCCCGCAAATACTCAGTATTGGTCCCGATACCAATACTAGTATCGGTTTCGGGACAACCCTAGTACTCGGGGCTCCCCAGGGCCTCTCCTCCGGAGGTCAGTCATGTTGTGAGGTCCAAGGATTAGCACCAGGTAAGTATATGGAAGGATCAGAGGGGGGCGGCTTCCTGCTTTCCCAGAAGTGTAGACTCCTCTCCTCTATCCAGCCCCGTTGCCAAGGGACACCAGTGGCTTCCCTGTTCCTGTGGGCTGTCTTGGAGGTGACGGTGTGCGGCTTTCCCCATGTTGATGGGGACAAGGGCCCTTTTGCCAACAACCCTGGCCGTGGTTGTCAGGGTCTGCGGTTGGGGGCTTATCGGAATCTGGAAGCCCCCTTTAACAAGGGGCCCCCAGATTACAGCCCCCCCCATGTGAATGGGCATCGGGTACATCGTACCCCTACCTATTCACCAAAAAAACTGTGAAAAGTAAGAAAAATGCAGGTTTTTGACAAGTCCTTTATTAATGGCTCTGAGTCGTCTTCTCCTTCGTCACCGGTTACCCGCAAAAAAAAGTCACGGAGTGGGCTCTCCGGAGTACGTCACCTGATGGCCACGCCCCATGGCTATATAACAGATGCCAGGCAGCGAGCGACAACACAATGGAGGATGACAACCACAGAACATCGGCTTTTTTTATTTTTTGTGTAACCGACGGCGAGGGAGAAGATGGCTCAGGAATGACAGGGGCTGGAGAAGACAGCTCAGAGCTATTAAATGTCAAAAACCTGTCTCTTCTGTTTTTTTTGTTTTTTTTTTACTGCTTTGTTGGTGATTGGGTAGGAGCATGATGTACCCGATACCGCTGATGTCCGCTATCCCATATGTCCGTTTTTCATCCGCCAACAGATGGAAAAAAAAACGGACATACGGAACGTCTGTGTGAAAGGGGCCTTAATTGTCCTTGACCCATCAAGAGAAGCACCATAGTTCAGCAGAGAAGATAGAATATGTGTGCTGCACCTCACGAATCTGGTGTGTGAGAATGTGCAGGTGTCTTGTTGATGTTGGGCAGCGTCCCAATAGAAGTGGGGCTCCGCTGGGCTAAACTCTGCCACGGGAATAAATAGCCAGTGCCGGTGACCTGCTGAGCTCCAGAAGCTGTGCTCAAAAGATACTGTAGTATGGAGACATCAGGCAGAACACAAGATGGGGCCAGTAGCAGCAGGGCTGAGCTACAGCGTGGAGATGGGAAGGAATTGGACAAATCGCTGAGGCTCTTAGAACACACTACATGTTTCGGGGATTAACCCCCATCTTCAGGTCACATTTTCTGTCCCCTCGGAATAACACAGCTATTAATATCTAAACTGCTGCCAACAAAAGTGATTTTTTCCCAATTAGCCATTTTCCCTCCCTGGTGTTATGTAACTCGTTAATGTTACAAGGTCTCAGGTGTAAATGGGGAGTAGATGTGTTAAGTTTGGTGTTATCTACATGGCACTTTATGGCAAAGAACTTGCTGATTATCTGAAAAAAAGAATTGTTGCGCTACATAAAGATGGCCTAGGCTATAAGAAGATTGCAAAGACCCTGAAACTGAGCTGCAGCACGGTGGCCAAGACCATACAGCGGTTTAACAGGACAGGTTCCACTCAGAACAGGCCTCGCCTCGGTCGACCAAAGAAGTTGAGTCTTTGGGAAATAGACGTATGAATTCTGCCAGCATTACTGCAGAGGTTGAAGGGGTGGGGAGGTCAGCCTGTCAGTGCTCAGACCATACGCCGCACACTGCATCAAATTGGTCTGCATGGCTATCGTCCCAGAAGGAAGCCTCTTCCAAAGATGATGCACAAGAAAGCATGCTAACTGTTTGATGAGACCATGACAAACTTATTTGGTTTAGATGGTATCAAGCCTGTTTGGCGGCAACCAGATGAGGAGTACCAAGACAATGTGTCTGATCTACAGTCAGGCATGCTGGCAAGAGTGTCATGGTCTGGGGCTTCATGAGTGCTGCTGGCACTGGGGAGCTACAGTTCATTGAGGGAACCATTTATATCAACATACACTGTGGCATTCTGAAGCGCAGACCATGATCCCATTCTTTCGGAGACTGGGCTGCAGGGCAGTATTCCAACATAACGACCCCCAAACACACCCCCAAGATGACCACTGCCTTGCTAAAGAAGTTGAGGGTAAAGGTGATGGTCTGGCCCAGCATGTCTCTAGACCTAAACCCTATTGCGCATCTGTGGGGCATCCTCAAACGGAAGGTGGAGAAGGGAAAGGTCTCTAACATCCACCAGCTCCATGATGTTATCGTGGAGGTGTGGAAGAGGACCCCAGTGGCAACCTGTAAAGCTCTGAACTCCATGCCCAAGAGGATTAGATAGTGCTGAAATATAATGGTGGGCACACAAAATATTGACACTTTAGGCGCAATTTGGACTTCCACTTCCATGACGACATCATGGAGCTGGTGGATGTTGGAGACCTTGCGCTCCTCAACCATCCGTTTTAGGATGCCCCACTGATGCTCAATAGGGTTCAGGTCTGGAGACATGCTTGGCCAGTCCAACACCTTTACTCTCAGCAAGGCAGTGGTCGTCTTAGGCCTCGTACACACGATGAGATATGTCCGCTCAAACTTGTCCGACGGACAGTTTAGAGCGGACATGTCTCATCGGATTTCGGTCCGATTGCGTGTACACACCATCGGATCAAAATCCCCGCCGGCAGACAGCGTGGTGACGCGGCGGTGACGTTGACGCCGCCACGTCACCGCTACGTCACCGCACCAGGAAGTAAACACTTCCGCGCGCATGCGTCGGATCCATTCATAGGATACGACGCATGTGCGGGAGGATATGTCCGCTGGTTTCCCGTACTTACCAGCGGACATATTCGACGGACAGGTTTGTAGCGGACAAATTTTAAAGCATGCTTTGAAATTTGTCCGATGGACAAACCTGTCCGCTAGCCCGTACACACGATCGGATTTGTCTGCTGAAACGGTCCATCGTTTTCAGCGGACAAATTCGATCGTGTGTACGCGGCCTTAGAGGTGCGTTTGGGGTCGTCATGTTGGAATACTGCTCTGCGGCCCAGTCTCCGACGGAAGGGGATCATGCTCTGCTTTAGTATACCACAGTACTTGTTGGCATTCATATAGTTACATACAATTGTTAAGGTTGAAAAAAGAAACCATTCCATAAAGTCCAACCTGTATGTGCTTTTATGTCCATATTACATTGTATATCCCTGTATGTTATGGTTGTTTCGGTGCCTATCTGATAGTTTTTTTGAAACTCTCTATACTCCCTGCTGAAACCACTACTCGTGGAAGAGAATTCCACATTCTTACCGTAAAGAACCCTCTACGCAATTTCCAGTTAAATCTATTTTCTTCTAATTTTAGTGAATGGTCGCGGGTCTTTTTAAATGCCCTTTCACAGAAAGGTTTTATCCCTATTGTGGGGTCACCAGTACGGTATTTGTCCATTGAAATCATATCCCCTCTAAAGCATCTCTTTGCCAGAGGAAAAAAGGTTAAGTGCTTGTAATCTTGTCTCATAATTAATATCCTCCAGTCTCTTTATTACCTTCTCTGGACACTCCAGAGTCTTAACCACTTCAATACTCAGCCATAGAAAATTGACGGCCTGGGATGGGATTTAGTATCCTAAGTGGCCGTCAATTGACGGCATGGGCATTGCAGGCGAATATCTGGATGATGCCTGCAGCCAGAGGCATCATCCAGATATCCTCTTCTTCAGCCGACGATTCTGCATAATGTAAGAACGATCATAGCGGCGGTTCCGCTGCTTGATCGTTCTTACAGGCCGCGGGAGGGGACATCCCCCCCCCTCCCGCCGCCATCCGGTGCTTCTCCGGGCTTACCTGTGCCTTCGGGGGCCCGGAGAACGAATCGTCGGCGGCGGCAGGAAGCATAGAGATGACTGGTGACCAGATGGTCACCAGTCATCTCTATGACCGTCGGAGGACCCGGGCGCGATGTGATGACGTCACGCCCGGGTCCCCGTAAGTAAACAAAGCCGCGATTGCGGCTGTAAGCCCCCATTCATGAGATCGGTGAATTTTTTTTCACCGATCTCATGGTTTCCAGCCTGAAGGAGAGATGTGAGGTTAGAGTGCGTTTAGAGTGCCAGCAACAAATCTAGCACTAGATCTCCTCTGTAAATCTAAACTGTAACCTGTAAAAAATAAATAAAGCGTTGCCTATGGAGATTTTTAAGTACCGAAGTTTGGCGCCATTCCATGAGTGTGCGCATAATTAAAGCGTGACATGTTGGGTATCTATTTACTCGGTGTAACATAATCTTTCACATAATACAAACAAATTGGGCTAACTTTACTGTTTTGTTATTTTTTTAATTCATAAAACAATTTTTTTACAAAAAAAAGGCGTTTGAAAAATAATTGCGTAAATACCGTGCAAGATAAAACTTTGGAATGACCGCCATTTTATTCCCTAGGGTGTCTGCTAAAAAAACCATATATAATGTTTGGGGGTACTGTGTAATTTTCTAGCAAAAGAATGATGATTATTACATGTAGGAGAGAAGTGTCAGAATAGGCCCGGTATGGAGGTGGTATAAAAGCCTGGTATTGAAGCGGTTAAAGATTGTGAGAATTACCATTTTATCTCTAAACGTATATTTTTTTTTTTTTTTTAAATATATTTTTATTGAAAGTTTACAATAGTACCAAGGTAAGGCAAACAGTGACAAGATCAAGTACAAAATGTTAATATACCTTAACCACAAAGACACTGAAGAGCAAGTCTAACCTTTACATACCATGGAGCCTGTAGCAACCACTCCACCTCACCCCCGCGCCCCAGATGGGACCGTGCTGCGCGGGGGGTGTGTGGCACGAGCCACCTCCAATGTAGCGCCTGCTCGGTGAGAAGCACCTGAATCCAGGATAGGCAGGCTATCCCGCTGAAAGCATAGAACTTGACCGAAAACTATCGAGGCAAAAGGGTCAAGGTAGTCCAAGGCCCAGGAGAGAGGAGAGAACTCCAAACCCCCCTGAGTCCGGGAAGTGGCACGCGAGCGACACACAACACAGATGATAACAATTTAAACCATAACTATAAAAAAAGGAAAAGAAAGAAACATAACTAAGGGACCCTTATGGTCCATAACAGTCTTGACTGTTATATTAGAATAGCTAAAGGAGTTAAGACAGCAGAGAAAGAAGAGACAGGGGAAAAGGGAGCAGAGAAAAAGAAAGAGAAGGAGCGGAAGGGTCAGGAATTACACGGAGGGTCACAAGTTCAGAGGATTCGGGCCCGAAAACCGCAATACTCTAACTGACGTCAGAGTCAAATCATAGAAGGACTCCAACATACGAAGCCCATGGTTCCCAAATGAGTTTGAATCTATCAATAGTATCAAGGATAGTGTTGGAGATCTTCTCATTCGACATTATCCAGGAAATTTTCCTTTTGGCCATTAGGAAAGACTGTTGGGGACTTCCAGGCCTTAGTAATAGTCATCTTGGCTCCAAGTAAGATAAAAAAGATCAGAACCTGCGTGTACCTGGGTATTTCGGGAATTGGGTTGTTAAGTAAAGCAATCGTGGGATCTCGGGTTACCCCCACCCCTGTGACTTTACGGATGAGGTTGAATGTTTTATACCAAAAGGACCGAATCCTAGGACATTCCCACATTATGTGGAGTAGGGAGCCCGTGTGTCCGCAGCCCCTAAAACATAGAGGGGAGGATTGTGGATAGAATTTGGCAAGGCGAGTGGGAACCAAGTACCAGCGGGTCATGACCTTAAGGTTCGCTTCTACCAGCGAGGTATTCATAATGCCCTTATATGAGCGGGCTAAGTTAGAATGCCAACGTTCCAACGTCCAGTCGAGGTCAAGGTCTCGGTCCCAACTGGTCATATATGACGCTTTCTCCAATGGCTCGGCCAAAGCTGAATAAATAAGAGAGATACCCCCTTTTGTGTCCCTGGCTGAGGAACACCATTGTTCATAGGGGGTTACTGATGGTGGGTCAACACTGGTTTTTATGACCTGGCGAAGGAAGTGGGAGATCTGGTAGAACCGGAATTTCTCGGAAGGGGGCATTTTAAGTTTGGAAGTGCAATAACCTAGAGAGAGGGGCCCATTGGAATTAAAGAAGTGTCAGATTCTGTAAATGCCTTTGTCAAGCCACCATTTGAAGGCTATAATGTCCAGCCCAGGGGGAAACCGAGGGTTGTGGAAGATGTGGGCCAGTGGGTGCTATATCAGGGGTTTCAGTTTGTGTAGAGTCACAGAGTGCCATAGAGTGGGATAATGTAGGAGCAAGAATCAGAGGTCTACTTTAGGGATGATTCCAGAGAAGGAAGTCTAGGGTAAACCCCGGGGTCGCCATCCTTTCCATGGAAACCCAATCCGGCTTGGGCCCTTTCAGGTAGATTATCGAGAACTGGCTAAGTTGGGTAGCTCGGTAGTACCACCACAGATTGTGTAATCCGAGGCCCCCCCTCAATCTAGGCCTATAAAGGACTGTCTTAGCTAAACGGTGTCCTTTCTTATCCCAAATGAAACGGTTTATAGCAGATTGGAGAGAGTTAATGTATGATCTGGTGATTGGGATGGGAAGGGAGCGGAATAGATATAAAATTTTAGGTAGCAGAGTCATCTTGACTGCATTTATGCGGCCTAGCCAGGATAGTTTATAAAGGGACCATTGGCGAAGGCCCCCCATGAGCTTTCCAACCAGGGGGGGGTAGTTAAGCTTGTGAAGGAGTTCAGTCCGCGAGGTGAGGTGAATGCCTAAGTAAGGAATGGAAACAGAATTCCAGGAAAAAGGGAAGTGGCATTTTAAACTGTCTATTTGGGCTTGAGGGGTTGTTATGTTTAGAGCCATTGACTTAGTCATGTTAACTTTGAGGCCGGATATGCTGCCAAAATCTTCGAGGAGTTGGGTCACGTTGGGGGTCGAGGTGAGTGGAGATGTAATGAAGAGGAGGACGTCGTCCGCAAACAAGGCGCACTTGTGCGACGATTGTCCGCAGCGAACTCCTTGGATGTCTGGATGGTTTCTGATCGCGATAGCCAGAGTCTCGATGGCTACCGCAAACAGGAGAGGGGAAAGGGGGCAACCCTGTCTCGTGCCCTTCCTGATGGGGAATTGATCTGAAAAGTGACCGTGGAACCTAACCTGTGCTATCGGTTGGGAGTATAGTGCCTCTAAAGTTTTGATGAAACCTGGACCAAATCCCCATTTCTGGAGCAAAGTGAAAAGATAGGGCCAAGCAACCGTGTCAAATGCCTTTTGGAGATCGATGGAAAGCAAGTAACCTTCCTGGGGGGGGCCACCATCCCAGCCCGACCTCATGAGGGAGATGATATCGACTGCTCTCCGAATCTGGTCCGGTCCCTGTCTCCCCGGTATAAAACCCACCTGGTCTTTATGGATATATGAACCTATAAATGAAGCTAACCTGTTCGCTAATATTTTCGTCATTATCTTCAGGTCATTGTTGATCAAAGAGATCGGTCTGTAATTGCCTATCTCGCTAGGGTCCTTACCCGGTTTAGGAATAACTGAAATGAAAGCTAAGTTCGCTGTGGGATCAAGAGAGGGGTTCTCACGCAGGAAATTAAAGAACCGGGCCAGATATGGAGATAGGATTCCAGAAAAGGTTTTGTAATAATGGTTTGAAAACCCATCCGGGCCTGGGGCCGAGTCCTTCTTCTTAAGGTCTTTAATAACTGCACAAATCTCGGTTTCCAGAAATGGTGAGTCTAAAGTGGAACGGTGGGAGTCAGAGTCTGGGAAGAGGGACATTGTGTAGAAAGGTGTCAAGACTGGAATGTGAGGGTTGGGTGTCAGATGAGTACAGGTTGGAGTAAAATGACTGGAAGGCCTTGAGTATCTTCTCAGGGTTCTGAGTCAGGGCGTCGTCCGAGGCCCTGATCTTGGGAATGGAGTGAATCCTTAATTTGGGGGTCAGTTTGGCTGCTAACTGTGGGCCAAACTTGTTTGCCTGCATATAATGCTTACCATTCAGCCATTGCAGATGCTTATCCGCCGAAGAGGTAAGAGCCAAATTGAGTGCTAACCTAGCCGAATCGAGCTTGGCCAGGGAGGCCTGAGTGGGGTTTCGTTTGTGGTCCTTGCTAAGGAGTTTAAAATCCCCCTCAAGGTTCACAATGTCCAACTTCCTTTCCCGCTGCAGTTGCGACGAAAGTTGAATAATTTTTCCCCTCAGCACCGCTTTATGTGCTCCCCAAAGGGAAACAGGGGAGATATCCTCTTTATCATTGTTCCCGAAGTATTCCCGCATCTCCCTCTCCAACATAGCGCAGTGCACCGGGTTGGAGAGGAGAGATGAGTTTAGACGACGCCCAGGGGGGGATATCGTGTAAGAAAGCTTAAGGAGAACTAAGGAATGGTCAGACCAAGGGACTTTGTGAATGGAGGCGTGAGAAGCTACGTGAATGTCAGAAGAGGGCATAAGGATAAGGTCAATTCTGGCGTAGGTCTTATGGGGAGCAGAGTAGTGCGTATAGTCTTTTTCGGAAGGGTTAAGTTCCCGCCACGTATCAATGAGGCCCAGAGTGTGGAGAAGGCGAGCAATGTGGAGGCTCTGTTTAGGTGGTCTTTTAAGGCGGGGGCTTCCTGACCTCGATTTATCTAGGACATTGTCAAATGTGATATTGGAATCACCACCCAATATTACCCTGCCCTCAAAAAGAGGTGCGAGAGTATTAAGCATAGTGGAAAATGTTTTAGATTGTCCCCGGTTAGGGGCATAATAAGAGACTATGGTGTGAACTGTCCCTTCTATTGATCCTTTAACTAAAATATAGCGCCCTTCCTTGTCAGCGACAGTCATGGAATGTACATAGTGGGTCTTTTTAGAGAATAATATAGCTACCCCTCTCTTTTTAGTGTCAGCGTTTGCCAGGAAAAAGGTGGGGTACCAAAGAAATATGTAGCGCTTAAATAAAGGATAACAAATAATAACACAAGCTGAACATTAGACACCATAGGTGCACATTGAAGTGTCTCTAAAAATAGTGCTGAAGTCCAAAAAATCAATATATAGTGACTGGGTGCAAGTGAGATCTGAAAGGTCCACCACCATAGATGAAGCTGAGGAGGCTTACCGGATGGATAGCGACCACAATAAGTATATACCTATTTGGTCAGCTAAAGCATGATCTTATACCAGTAGGGGGAAGAGTGGTAGAGGTATCCGATCGGTTGAAAGATCAAATCCAAAAATGTTATTTTCCTTTCTTTTTACAATATACTCAGCCGACAAGGTGACTCAGAAGGCCCAATAGTAAGGAGGAGGAAAAATAAAGCAAACATAGCGTAACTCTGATAAACAGGTTTACTGAGATAAAATAAAGTAGTACACTCACATTGGTATGAACAATCATGGGTACATAGATATACAGGCAGTAGGGTCAATCGGTTCCCGACGCGTTTCGTTATACAAACATCTTCATGGGAGTTGTCCTACTGCATAGAAAGACCCTTCAATATATAGTGAGCCCCCACAGGTAATCAGCAATGACGCAAATGGAACAGAGTCATCAGTTAATGAATACTTCCGGGTGGGTAAAACTGCAGCGTGCGTTCCAAGCCTCACTTCCGTGTAGGACATTGGAGCGCATCGCCGAGCACATATGGACCATCAGTTAAAAGACTCAATTAAAACATAAAGTAAAATAGAATAAAATGAAATAATCACGCCCTAATGCGATATAGAGTGGTGACCCTGACTCCATTTGCGCCGCTGCTGATACACCGCTGTGCGTTGCAAACCTCGTATCAAACGCACAGCAGTGGAGCGCATAGGAGATGGACGTACGCGCGTCATCACGTCATGTAGCGCATCAAGCGTCATTGGTTTGTACTCCGCGATGCGTTCCAGACCTCGTAACCAACAGGGGGAAGAGACGTAGGCTCTGGACGCATCATTGGAGCGCGTGATGACATTACGATCGAGGGGGACCAATCAGACAAAAGAGAGACACCACGGCCCTCAAAAGGATGTGAACACCCCGTCGCATCAGTGAACTATCCGCACAGGAGCTTAACGGGATAGAGGGATCATAATATACATTTCAACAGATAAAGATTCAAATGAAATGTACACAATCCTAAGAACGATTGGTTATGCAAGATGCAATAAACCAATCTTACAAAAACAATCAAAAATCACAGTATATGTTGAATTAAAACGCATACATTATAGAAAGTAATGATAAAAAATGATAATGAAAATACATGTTAATATGTAACTAAACATCAAAGACACATAATGGGCTAGTACATATATTGTAGAATGACTAGCTGTATATGAGAACTTCACATATAGATCCGACAGCTAACATGAATTAAAATATTGAAATTGTTAAACAATATATCCAAAAGTAATGGGACCCATGATAGATTAAAAAGGAAGGAGCTAAAAGGACACCAGATAGTAGCCAAAACCAAATAAAATCTGAAAGGGTACTAATCTCAGGATAGGTTAATGAATGCATTTACGTCCCATTCAACATTCAAGCCATATGGGACATAAGTGCGCAATGTATAAATCCAATAAGTTTCTAACCTGGAGACGCCCTTAGTCTTAGCGCCGCCCCTCCAAGGTGCCACATATTTGTCTATGATTAGAAATTGGGTACCCTTGGGGTCACGTGCATGGCACTCCCGATAATGGCGGGGTACAGTATGTTTAGTGCAACCACCTAAGATCTTGGTTACATGCTCACCTACCCGTACGGAAAATGCACGTTTAGTGCGTCCCACGTATTGTTTCCCGCACGGGCAGGTGATAAGATACACTATGTGTGTAGTTGCACAAGTGCAAAAGCATTTAATAGGGTAAACTATTCCGGTTGAGGTGGATCTAAATTCCAAAGATTTTGTTCTACCACTGATGTTAAAGTGGCATACATTGCACTTCTTACATGGGAAGTAGCCCTTCATATCTTGAAAGAAAACGGGGCGAATAGGTGGATCTATGACATTTGGAGCAATGCTGTTCCTTAATGATGGAGCTCCTTTGAAAATGATTTTGGCCGTATCGGGTAGTTTTGGTCCAAGGACTTTATCGTTCTTAAGTACACCCCAGTGCTTATTGATGATGGATTTGATATCTCTGTGCTGTGTAGAATAAGACGTCAGAAAAGGAGGATTGTAGCTACCAGGAAAATGAGTTTCCTGGAGTAAGATTATATCCAGGCCCCTCGAGTAATAACTCTGGAACGCCTTGCGTCTTTTTGTTGGGGAATTTAAGCCTTGGGTGTTATGCGAAGCCACCTTAAGGGCAGCCTGACGGGGAGATGTATCAGCCATGGACACGTGAGGGTGGGCACGAGCAAACTGAAGACAGGCCTACCTTGAACCTCGAGAGACTTTGAACGAGCATAGGAGAACCTGAGAGAGAACGTAGATGCGGGCTGGGAGTGATGGAGGCCCTCCGTGTAAGTTCCTGGGAGGAAAAAAGTAAAACAGATTAAGTAAGATTTAAACATTAAATAAGAAAAAGAGAGCGGATAAAAGGAACAGGGAAAGAGAGGCCTAGGCGAGAATGACTAGGGAGAAGAGCATGCAGGACTGATCGGCCAAGTCCTGTACTGAGACCCAATGAGAGGATGGGCTCAGGAGAGTAAAAACCTCTAAGGGGGTTGTTCGCCTGCAGTCACAAGAGGAGTGAACTCCTGCCCGTCACTACAGAAAAAGTGGCATGTTTGACCGCCCCAGCACATCGGCCCCCAGAAAGATAACCTAACTGTAGACGGGAGATCTCCATGATGGGGAGCCAAACTTTAAACATAGAAAAAAGCTGTAACCATATATGAGGACAAAGCACAAACCAAATGGCTAACATAATAAACCATAACTTAGAAACCTTGATGCTGCCTGAAAAATGGTGAGGGAAGGATGGGGAGGAGGAAGGGTAGGGGAGGGAGAGAGGGGGGACAGTATGCATACGGAGCTACATGACAAAAATGAGCTACAATATAGAAGTACCAAAACAAAGAGGAGAAAAAATACAAAAAATGAGAACAGAGTTCTCGCTACAGCAGTTCTATAATATTCCACTATGTTTGCCCACCCCGCACCCCCCTCATGCAATGGAATAAACCAGGAAGCTATAAAGAAATAAATAATAAAAAAAGAATAAAAAAAAAGAATAAAAAATAATAAAAATTATAAAAATTATAATAAAAATAAGGAATAAGGGGGAAAAACCAAAAATAGGGAATACTTAAAGGGATAATGTCCCGCAGCCAGCGTGGGTAGAGCAGGGTGGACAGTTTGTGTAAAGCACAATCCAGAGATTGTCCTTAAAAAAAACCTAAGGGAGAGAAAGAGATGTTAATGGCAAAAAACAAAACTTGGCGGGAATAGTGAATAGCACTATACAGACGAGGGGAAAAACCCCTAAGTTAGGATGCAATGATCTCAGAGAGATGAGTGGGGGAAACAAAGTCATCTCGGGGGGCGAGAGTCTCGATGTCTCTTTGGTTGCTGTTTGTTCCACAGTGGAGTAATAGGGCTGCCTGTGGGAGGCCTCTTTGAGGAGCCAGGACGAAGAGATGGATCCTGGGGGGGTAATTCTTGATTGATAAATCCGAGTCGTAGCAACAGCTGTTCACCATCCCTAAAGCTTGAAAAGCTGTGCGATTTGTCTTTGTAGTCGAATTGGAGGCGAAATGGAAAGGACCACCTATATTTGATGGATTTCTGTATGAGGACCCCTAAAAGGGGTTTCAGGGACCTCCTCTTCTGGATCGTGGTAGGAGAGATATCGGCGAAGATCTGTAGTTTGTTACCTTGGAAGTTGAGGTCATCAAGATTACGGGATCTCCGCATAACTTCCTCTTTTACACTGTAGTAGTGGGGTTTAACCACAACATCCCTCGGGAGCCCATCTTGGCGGGGAGGCTGGAGTGCCCTGTGGGCCTTGTCCAGCTCGAGCTTGTGGTCTGGGATGTCGGGAATAACGGTTTTAATGAAAAGTTTCACTGTTTCAGGAATATTAGTGACACTCTCGGGTATTCCCCTAATACGGAAATTATATCTCCTGCTGCGATTTTCCAACTCATCAATTTTAGCGAGTGCGACTTCAAGTTGGTCCTGCAGCGTCTGTATGCAGTTAGTGTTTTGGTTAGTGCGGGCTATAGTATTGTCCACTGCTTGTTCAATGGCTTCAATGCGAGCCCCAATGTTTTGCAGGTCTGCCTTAATAGAGGATGTGATCTGCGCTGCTGTTTGTGTCAGACCTGCTGCTAGCATGTCTGAGAAGCAATTGAGGAGTTGAGCCATGTCAGAATGGGGGGGCTGCAGGATGAGGGAAGGCATCTGGAAGCCAGCGTGGTTCATGGGGGATTGCAGCATGGGGGTATTCATCATGTCCGCCATTGTGCGGCTAAGGAGCGACTCAGTGGAGGCTGGTGAGGCTAAATGGGGTGGAGCGGTACTCACTGGTGTTGCCAGCAGGGGTATAGCAGGCTGGATCGGGGACGCAGGGTCTGTAATTGTGGTAAGGTCCGCCGTGTCACCGCAAGGAGAGGTCGCGCCCGCCATCTTGGAGGCTGAGGGGGCTGCTAGGCCAAAGTCCAGCTGCCGGCTGATTCCCCGCTTGTCACCGGGGCCAGACATCCAGGAACGTGCACCGTACCTTCCGCTCCCCTATAGGGCCGTCCTCGGCTCGGTTCTCCCACCCGTTCGTGTGCTAAGAGCCGCGTTGTGCTGGGGTGGCTAGGAGCTCCCGGTCAGTGCGTCTTCCCGGAAGTCCCGCGCATGCGCACTTCGAATATTTTATTTTATTATATTTTATTTTATATTTTAACGAATGCCAATATTCTATTGGTTTTGCTTGCAGAAGCTTGGCATTGCATGCCATTGCTGAGCCTGTCATCTACAAGGACCCCCAGGTCCTTTTCCATCCTAGATTCCCCCAGAGCCTCTCCCCCCTAGTGAGTAGATTGCATTAATGTTTTTGCACCTAAATCCATTATTTTACATTCTTCTACATTAAACCTCATTTGCCTTGTAAATGTATTTCTCTTATCTCCTTAACTCCTTAAATCTTGACAAGTGGGTTATTTTCCTGATCACAGGAGAGAACTAGGCAGAAACATGTTAGATAAATAATTAAATACATGTTACGTTAACAGAGTTGAACAGCCCTGCCCAGGGGGCAGTCCCTCTGGACATAACCCTCCGCCCTGCAGTATACAGCCTCAGTTTCTTTCTGCCTAGCAAAGAAGGATGTATGGCTCCCTTTAGGCCCAGTGCCCTGAGGAAATTTTTATTTTATTTTCTTCTTGAAGAATCTTCTATCAACTGTCGGCTGAGAGACAGGCTGGATAGATAGATTCTTGTAGTCCCCCTCAGCGTAAGCACACCTTTGCAAAGAGGCTGGGTCTGCCCCGACATGCCCCATGGCTCCTGGGCAGCCAGTGAGCTTTGGCTCCAGGGTCCACATAAGACTGGGCTGTAGTTTTGTCTCACTCAGTGTACCGGGCCGACAGCTACTCCTATGCGGTGTATGCCTGTCAGGAATGTGTCAGTGGGTCCTCGCATGGACTGGCAAGTATAGTCTTTTCCTGCTTCGGTGGGTCAGTATGGCTGAGCATTCCTGGGGTTCGAGGGTCTTCCTGTCCTTCCTTCCCTTCTCTGTCATATTTCTGTTCTATTGCTGCCGGGGTGGACCTGTGGGGGGGAGGGGGCTCATTCTCCCAACAGGGACTGTGGGGTGTCTGGGCCTGTGGGAGTGTATTTGCTCAGAAAGGCCTAATTAGGCCTTCTCATCCATGTTGCAGCATTTTGCTGCCATTTTTGTGGCACGGCACCATTGTGAATTCCTATTGGCGGCCATTTTGTTGTGGTCGCGCTATGGCGCAGCTTACTATTGCGGTCGGCCATTTTACTGTGCCCGTTTCCTGCTCTATCTGAGGCGTCCGGTGGCCATTTTGGAGTTATTTTTTACCTCTCGTTAGTGGTGCAACGGATCGTCATTGATCCGTGATCCGAACTGAAAAACATTGATCCGAATCACACGCACGTGATCCGAGGATTGATTTCTGAAAAAAAAAAGTTGTTGCGCATGTTTAGTCCACACACAGCGTGGTCATGGTGAGGCGCGTTATTTAAATCCCCTGTATGGGAGCATTTTGGCTTCCCTGGCAAATAGTGGTGCAACGGATCACAGTTGATCTGTGATCCGAACGGGTCACCCCCTTCGGATCGGCACACACTGTGATCCGTGGATTGCTGAGGCTCCGGAGCTAGGCCAAAGCCGTGGCCTTTCCTAATGTTATCGCTGCGGCTCCATACTACCTTGGGGGGTTATGTCTGTACTACCTTGGGGGGGAATGTCTGTACTACCTGGGGGGGGGTGTCGTCACTGCACTGATACGGGTGTCTGCACCGAGGGGGGACTATAGTTGGTGGGACGGGGATGTGAATATTACAGTGGGGGGTTTGCTGATCCAAAAATGATCCGATCCGTGACTCTTGATTCGAGGAACGATCAGAACCGTGAGTTTTTTGATCAGTTTCACCCCTGTCTCTGGTGATTGGTGAGTCCCCTGGGTAACCCTTGGTCAGCACAGCATGGAGAGTGGGATTTATTCAGGTCTGAAGTGGGTCCCTGAGAGCTGTCTAGATCAGGGATCCTCAAACTACGGCCCTCCAGCTGTTGTGGAACTACACATCCCATGAGGCATTGCAAAACTCTGACATTCACAGACATGACTAAGCATGATGGGAATTGTAGTTCCTGAACAGCTGGAGGGCCGTAGTTTGAGGACCCCTGGTCTAGATGGAGTCAGTGTCTGGTTCTTTCTCCCCTAAACATTCCAGAGGTGGCAGCTGGGGCTCCTGCACCTGCGGTTCATGGAAACTTTGGAGCAGTGTGCGGGTGTTAGGGGGGGTTAAAAAGTGCCCCCACCATCCCCTGGGGACTGCTCTGGCACAGACCAGGACCTGGCTGTCACGTCCCTGGTTCTGTGTAAGTGGACCAGAACCTTTCTTGTGAGGAGGACTCCTCACTTAGGTTGGTGACAGGGCACTTGTCAGTGCGCTTAGTGATGCTGTATGGAACTCACTTATGCTGTATTGTGCAGCGGAGGTATCCTCTGAGGGCTCGGTCTTTTTTGTGTACACAAATAAGACCACTCTGTTAAAGTTTTTTCTTCTATGTCCTTTTCTTTTGACTAGTTCATTAATAAGCAAAGGGAAAGGCCACAGAAGTCCTTGTAGTTCCTCAGAGCCTGGGGTTTCGGTACCCCTTTGAGGAGAGTTAAAAAAAAAAAGGCTTCTCCTCAGGTAGTGGCCCCCGGTGCCTTGTTGCAAAGGGGATGACCGCTTTCCCTATAGAAGGGACCCCTGCCAAAAAAACGGAGGTGTCATGACGTGCGGCACGTGACGCGCGCACGCCGAGGGAGGGGCTGACCGTGCCACGGACCGCGCTGGGAGACCGTATGGAAGACGCCGGAGGATCTGAGGGAGAGCGCATCGATGGCGGTGCACCAGGGTGGGAGCCTGCTGTCCCGCTGACCGAATGCTCAGACCAAGCGGCATTGTAGCGGCCCCGGAGACCTCCTACATCCCTCTGGGATCAGACAACCAGGACCAAGCGGCGGGTGAATACACGGCGATTCGCGGCGCCTGCCCCTGGATTTGCTCATCTGTCTGAAAACCTCCCCCGCATCTCCCAGGTAACATCTACCCATATGATCCTCTAGTATGGAGGCTATGCGCAACCCATTGCAACAGAGATCTGCTAGATGGGTAAGAGAATTAACTGCATTGTAATGGGAAGATATAATAATGCTGTGGATTTCTGCTGCTGTCTGCATCTGCTAAAGATAACTTTGGAGTGGCATATAAATCATTTTTGCTGTGCTTTAGATTCTCTATATGCCTACTAACATTGTCAGAGCGTTTTCATGAGGATATGGGCAATATATTCGTCCTGGTGTAAGATTGTCCCAATGAAGAGATATCAACACGCAGGCCTGATTTGGTCACCCTTTCTGTTCTAAAATGTGTTATATGCTGCATTGGAGATAAATGTAATTTACTGACTGGACACCCGTGCGGACAGACTCAGTAAAGGAATCGCTAACACCTGGTAGCCAGCAACCCCTATCTGCACTGTATCAGAAGAGGGCCCCAGGTCAGAGAAACTCGGACGTTAGTAATACGCCAAATTAATGGAGTTTTGCACTACATTTTTCTTATGGTGTAACAGCGTTTTTTTTTTTTTTTATCATCAATTCTCTGCTTAGTACTCTTTTTTTTGTTTTTTCCTCTTTTCCCTCCCTGTTTCTGTGTGATGGTGCGTCAACCACCCCCCAGGGCGGAGGGAGGCTGATAACGGGAAACCTAGCGCCAACCACTAAACTAAGTACCCCCCTAGGTAACCTCAAGTGTGGGTGGAAAACTCCAGGGGGAAAGAGGCTTATATAGGGGTGGTTACACGTATTCGCCAGGCCGAGGAGAACGTCCTATGAGATAGTTAGGTTGCTCTGGCGAGGGATAGAACCGCAGCAGGGAGTCGCACCATCCATAGCTTTACAGGCAGGGGACCGAGATACAGTATACGATACGAGTGGTAAACAGAGGACCAGGAGCCCCCCATTCACCAACCCCAGATTTTAGGGTGATTGCTTATACTAAAAGGAAGGGGTGAGGAGAATAAACACCCCCCCGGGTGTGCCCTAAAGGAACCCCAGAAATCGTATAGGACATAAGTAAACATTTCCATCGAAACTGGGGAAGCGAATTAGAAGGAGGATCTGTCACAGGATGAGTAAGATCACAAGGGGCTCCGCCCCGAAAATCTCTAAGGATAACCCAACCACGGGCTCGATAAGACAATATATGTCCCAGGAGGGAGGCACCAAAAACCCTGCTAAAGACAAGAAAACAGCAAAAACGGGTGCCACCAAGAAAGGGGTGGGGGGTGCGAACCCACCTGCCAGTGACACATCAATAGAAGGCGACCTGGAAGTAAGCCATACAGAGGAAATAAGAAAAGGGTCGCATATACCAACAATGACTGAACTAGATGGGATGTTAAGGAGGTTGGAGAATGCTATAAAAGAAGAAATTAGCACCCTTAGAAATGACATCAGTCACATTCTGACACGGGTAGAAGAGATCGAAACTAGGATAGAAAAACAGGAATGCGAACTAAATCAACTAAAGAATCAATACTCTGACATTAAACTGTATCAAAGGCATCTACAATATCGTCTGGAAGACCAGGAGAACCGGAATAGACGGCAAAACTTGAGAATCCGTTCTATCCAAGAAGAAAAGGGAGAAGATTTGAGAAAAATAATGAATAACCTATTCGCTCCCCTCCTGGACAGCGGGAAACCCCTTTAAAATCGAAAGGGTTCATCGCTTAGGAAGACTCAGGGACAACGCAAGTGAAAGACCAAGGGACATAATAATTAGGTTCCGACACTACGAAGATAAGGCGGAGATCTGGCTTAAAATGAGAAAAATGCCGCCCATTAGTTACGGTGGTACGGTGCTACAGGTTTTTCCCGACCTGGCCTGGGAAACGTTGGCAAGGCGAAGGCACCTTAAACCCCTGCTTGACCAGTTGAGAGAGCACCACGTTAAATATCAGTGGGGTTTCCCAGCATGCCTTATCGGCCAGAAGGAGGGGATTTCGGCCAGATTAACTTTCCCAGAAGATCTACCAGGTTTCTGTAGCAAATTAGATTTGCAAGTGGTGGACATCCCAGGATGGGTAGAATGAGGGCAGTGTGGGAGAGAGAGGGTTCATAGGGGTGGTGGGGGGTCTCTGGGTAAGGAAGGACGAAGAAGGGAGGTACCCAGTGCGAGGTTCCAGCCCTGCCTGATAAGATCTGCCCCAGTGGGAGAGGGGACCCAGGAGGGATAGGGTGCGGAGAGTCACACCTCACTGGAAAAGAACCGGTGGGCAATGGGGATAGAAGACCCACATGGTCCAGAGTCTTTTTCTAGGCTTGGGTTGGGGGGGAGGGTGGGTGGGGGGGCATGGGGGAGGTTTGGGGTGGGAAAAAACGGGGAGGGGGGAGGTGGCCCCCAGAGACTCCATAAGGATAGCTAGGTTAATAAAGGCACAGTAGGATATGGCGGACGTAACGTTCTTATCGTATAATGTGAAAGGTTTAAATTCAAGAGGTAAGCGACTGCAGGTATTAGAAGAAATCAAACAATATAGGGCGGACGTGGTATTCATTCAGGAGTCCCATCTTTCTCTTGATTCCAATATTAAATTATATTCACCTACATATCCCACTTGGTTTTACGGAGATGCCATCTCCAACCGTTCCAGAGGCGTAGCTATTGGCTTTGCGAGGGGGGTCGACTTTGACTTAGAGGCAAGGATGACCGACCCGGAGGGCAGATACCTGTTCTTGAAAGGTAAAATAGGGAACAAGGCTTATACTCTCGCCAATGTCTACGCCACTAATGCCCACCCTATAAAATATCTGTGCAGAATTTTGGACAAACTGAAAATATTTGCTACAGGATACATGATATTGATGGGGGACCTAAACTTTGTCTTGGATCCAAGACAAGATAGCACTTCCCGGGGGAGAGAGACAACTACCGTACAGTTACAAAGGATTAAACGTAAGATGCATGATAGCCAATTGGTGGATGTCTGGCGGGCCTTACATCCAAATACGCAGGACTATACGTACTTCTCTCCTCCCCATGGAACGTACTCTCGAATCGATTATATGCTGATCGATCACAGGCTATTGGATGTTATTGTGGAAACCGATATCGGGATTATGACTATTTCCGACCATTCCCCAATAACAATGAAATTAAAGTCAGCCCACCCAAACAATAAACAGGGGATATGGCGCCTCAACGATTACTTGATACGTGATGAGGCCGGGGCTGGGAGGGTAATGGAGGAATTAAAACAATTCTTCGATACAAACGACACAGAGGAGATCTCAAGAGCAACTCTATGGGAGACGCACAAGGCCTATATCAGAGGGGTATTGATATCAGAGGGGGCCCGAAGGAAAAAGGAGAGAAACAGGTCGCGCAACTTATTGGTCAAAGAAATAACTCTTTTAGAACAAATACATAAAGAAAGGGGACAAAAAGAGACGTTTAGGAAATTAATCATAAAAAGAGACGAACTAAAGGCAATCATGGAACAGGACGCCAGGAAAAATCTTAATTTGATTGCCAGAGAAAGGTACCTTTGGGAAAATAAATCGAGTAAACATCTGGCTAAAATGGCCCAAAAAAAGAAAACCAGGAATTACATTGAAAAAATCAAAAAGAAAAACGGGGATTGGGCCTATGCAACGGCCGATATTGCCAACACATTTAAAAATTACTACGAAGAATTATATAATATCAAACAACCATCGGGGCAGGTGGGAAAAAGGGAGTTGGCAATCTCGACCTTCCTCGAGAGGGCAGATCTGCCAAGGATAGATGAGGAGGAAAGTGTATTTATGGATAGACCCATCACGGAGGAGGAAGTCAAAAATGCCCTGAAAAACATGCCCATCGGGAAAAGCCCTGGTCCCGATGGGTTTGCGGTATCATACTATAAGAGATTCAGTGACTTTTTGATACCCCGACTTTGCAGTTATTTTAATGGCCTGGGGGCAGAGTATGAGATGAGTCTGGAAGCATCAGCAGCTCTGATTGCAATTATCCTGAAGGAGGGCAAGGATAGATCCCTATGTTCGGGATATAGACCTATTTCTCTTTTAAACATAGATGTTAAGTTGTATGCAAAGGTCCTAGCCGAACGTTTGAAAAGCGTCATGAATCGGTTGATTTATCCGGACCAGGTAGGGTTTGTCCCCAATAGGGAGGGCAAAGATAATGGCATAAGGGCACTCCTTTTGTTACAGATGATCAGGCGGGATGGGTTCCCCTGTCTATTCCTGTCGGTTGATGCCGAGAAAGCTTTCGACAGGGTAGACTGGGGACTCATGATGCAGACACTTGCAGTAATGGGAATAGGGAACAGGCTTATCAAATGGATTAAAGTATTATACTGTCAACCCACAGCAAAAATCAAAATCAATGGATCTCTTTCGAATTCCTTTGAGATGAGGAATGGGACAAGACAGGGATGCCCCCTGTCCCCCCTCCTCTTCATCCTTTAGATTGAATCACTGTTAGCCACTATCCGAAAGGATTCTGACATCAAGGGGATACGAGTCGGGGTTGAAGAACATAAATTAGCGGCATTTGCCGATGATTTACTGTTTTTTATCACGGACCCGGTGAATACCATCCCTAGGCTATCTCACATCCTACAACAATATGGCCTTATAGCCAATTTTAAGGTTAATGTAGCAAAATCGGAATTATTAAATATCAACCTGAAGAAAACCGAGGTTGACAGGGTGAAAGAGATATGCAATTTCCCCTGGCGCAAAGAAGTCAAGTACCTAGGCATTAAATTAGCCAACACGATCAAGAAGATCTATAAGATTAATTACGTTCCCTTGTTGAATGAAATAAAAAACGATTTAAAAAAAACAATAAATAAACCAATCTCATGGGTGGGACGCATTAATATGCAAAAAATGATTTATGTTCCCAAGATTTTATACAAATTCCAACTAATTCCAATCGCGCTACCCCCACAATACGTTAGAACATTAAATTCCATACTAATGAACTATGTATGGAAAAATAAAAAACAGACTATCTCTGACAACTCTAAAACAGGATAAGCAGGACGGAGGCTGGGCGGCCCCTGACATTAAAAGCTACTACAGAGCTGCAGTCCTATCTAGGGCGGTGGAATGGGCTAGAGACAAATATGGGAAACGATGGTTACAGATAGAGAAAGCACAAGATATGACACAACTAAGTAAAATACTGTGGATACCTTCACAATACAGAGCACTGAATCATAATATATATGAAATGACGAAAAGCACTTTGAGAATGTGGGATAGGTTACAGGCACAACAGAATAGTAAATTCAATTCTCCGCTTATTGATATTAAAGAAAATGCTTATTTTGCACCAGGTGAAAAAATAACGGGGGGTAATTGGATTAAAAAGGATAGAGTGTACTTAGGGGATATCATAAAGAACGGTGAGTTAGCTACCTTCGAGGAGCTAAAGTCCAGATGCGATATTTGGAACCTCGATATGTGGCACTACACGCAACTACGTCACTTCGTGCAGCAACTCCCCCATCCATTAAGAACGGGGTCGGAGCTGACACCACTGGAGAAAGCATGCACTGGGGAGAACACAAAGGGCACTATTTCGAAATTATACAAGATAATCATTAAGATTGGGGCACAGGGAGCAACACCCTTTGTGGAAAAATGGGAAAGGGAGTTGGGAGTTTCTAGGGGGTCATGTACGATAAACAAAATAATGTCTCTGGTTCACTCCTCTGCCACCGATATGCGCACTGCGGAGACGAACTACAAGCTCATTTCTGGGTGGTACATCACCCCGGTTAAATTAAGTCAATTTAGAACTGGGCTGTCCGACGAGTGCTGGCGCGGGTGCACCAACAGTGGCACGATGGCGCATCTGTGGTGGACCTGCCCGGTGATACAAAAATTTTGGGACTCTATATTGAGTCAAGTTAAGGAGATCACGGGCATGGTGATAAAAAAAGATCTGTGGGTAGTTCTCTTCCACGGCAGCAGTGAGGCTATCAAAAAATATAAGCAGACATTATTACCTCATCTACTAAATGCTGCGAAACGGCTCATACCCAAAAAATGGAAAGATGCTGGTAGTCCTCAGATCTGGGAGTGGGTAGCTGCCGTGGAGGAAACCTATAGAATGGAAGAGTTAAAAGACAACCTCATAGAAACGAGGAATGATTTTGAGACCAAATGGCATAAGTGGAGGGTTTATAAAAAAACGTGGAGCTATGTTGTTAATTCAAGACCACCCTTGTGATGTCGCCTGTTGTATCTACACGGGAAAGGAAATCCTACTCATAAATAGGAGTTTTTTTTTTTTTATGCCTAGCACGGTAGATATCGACATTACCTGAAGGTGAATAGCGAGAAGGAGTCCTGGGGGCCACACACATGGGGGGGGCAAAAATGGGCTACGTCACGAGAGCGTTATGGAAGTAGGCAGAGGGTAGCCAATCGGATACATTTTGATTCCACGAAGTCATTCGAGAAATAGTGGAATCCCTTGCTTCTTTACTACAAAAAAAAAAAAAGGGACCCCCCTGCCTTCAAGGACCATAGTGATAGAAGGTCCGAGGCGCTGACCCGCTTCATGTTTATCATGCTGGGGTCTGCATCGTGGCCGCAACCTTAGTGTCTCAGACACTCACTGAATGGGAAAGGTTTTGAACAGACTGTGGAGGAGCACCGGCTCCCTCCCTAATTTGTTAGACTGGCCGACCAGTTGGTCCAGGGCCTTGTATACGTCTGTGATTCTACACAGGATGCAGCATCCTTCATGTCCACAGCCTCTGTTTTGGCAGTGGTTTTGCACTGCCTGTTTTGGCTGAAATGCTGGTCTGCTGACCAAGCATCCGAAATGGCCCTGGCTGATTGTCCCTTCAGGGGTGGGATTTTATATTTATTTTTGGTACCTCGCTGGATAACAATATGAAGGATGTCACTGGGGGTAAGAGCACTCCTCCCACAGTCCACCAGGGGAAAGGAGCTGCTCCGTGAGCCGGTTACCTCATTCCCCACTCAGAAGTGGTATTTTTTCATCAGTCAGGGCCCACGGGTAAACCCTCCCAGGCCGACAAGGGCTCAGTTGGGGGACGGAAACGTCCCTGGGTGTGTAAACCGAAAACGCCAGCACCCAAACCCACCAATGTATGTAGCCTAACCCCTGCCCATCTCAGGGGTAGGGGGACAGCTTCACAGCTCGGTGAACCTCCCTGCTCTTCGACCAGTAGGTCTGCGAGATGGTCTCTTTGGGGTACTAGGTAGAGTTTTTTCCTATCCACCAAACGGATTCTTTCCCTCATGTCTCCCTCTCCTTCCGGCTTGTCGGTCTGCCAGGGGCAGTGCAGGACTTGCTAAGCTGCGGTATAATTTTACCCGTCCTGCAGGACGAGAGGTTTCAGGGATTTTATTCACATCTTTTTAGGGTCACAAAGACGGACAGGGTCTGTCCAATTTTGGACCTCAAAGCCCTAAAGGCCTTTGTGAGAGAAAGGGAGTTCCGCATGGAATCCATTCGTTTGGCTGTAGCTACACTCCATCCAGGGGACCTTCTGGTGTCCTTGGACATGAAGGACGCATACTTGCATATCCCAATTTGCGCAAGTCACCAGAGGTTTCTCGCTTCGCGTTAGAGGACCGCTATCAGTTTGTGGCCCTTCCTTTTGGTCTAGTGTCAGCACCAAGAGTTTTCACCAAGGTGCTTGCACCGATCCTAGCTTGTTGAGACAGCGAGGCATTGCCATCGTGGGCTACTTGGATGATCTTCTTCTGAGAGCAGCTTCTGGCTCAGAATTGGAGGAGGGTGGGTCTATAGCAGCCAGACCCTCCTAGAGTTCGGGTGGATGTTAAACATTCAGTCAGTGGTTCCGACTCTGCGTTTTGGAGTACCTAGGGTGTATCCTGGACTCTTTGGAAGCAAAGGCCTTTTTCGCCTGGAGAAATTGCAGACTCTTTAGTCTGCAGTGAGGGTGTTGACCTCACGCAAATAGTTGTCTCTCCGTTTTTGCATGCGAGTCCTGCACCTGATGGTAGCCTCCTTGGAGGCCATTCCGTATGCCCAGTTCCACACGTGTT
Source organism: Rana kukunoris (assembly GCA_029574335.1). Taxonomy (NCBI): domain Eukaryota; kingdom Metazoa; phylum Chordata; class Amphibia; order Anura; family Ranidae; genus Rana; species Rana kukunoris. The sequence continues at coordinate 91,720,169 of CM056054.1, forward strand.
TTGCTGAAGGAGATACTGTCCAAGTGGAACAAATCTCCTTTGTTTCTGGATCGTCAGATTCAGTTAAGCCACCTAGTCTCTCTGAGTTGGTGGCTGAGATCCCCGGCTCTTTGGTTTGGGTAGGCGTTTCTTCCCTTCCATTGGACGATGATTACGACGGACACCAGCCTCACGGGTTGGGGTGGTCTGGGGGGTCCAGTCGACCCAGGGTCGCTGGACTCTAGTGGAATCCCGTCTACCGATCAATGTCCTAGAACTCCGGGCGTTCAAGCTTTGCCTCTCCTCGTGGTCGAGGAGGTTGCAAAGTCACTCGATCAGGATTCAGTCATCTGGTAAACTGGCAGGTGGACTACCTAAGTCGCCAAATGCTGGACCAGGGTGTCTGGTCTTTGCACTCAAAGGTGTTTCAACTCCCTTGCAGGAGGTGGGGCTCGCAGGGCGTGGATCTCCTGGCTGCTCGTCTAATCCGCAGGGTGTCGAAGTTCGTGGCCATCTTTAGTGATCCCCGTGCTGACACGTCTACGTTGGTGGCCCTGTGGGGTCAGTTTTGGCTATTTTATGCCTTTTCCCCCATTGAAGTTGCTTCCTCGGCTGCTCCGCAGAGTGGAGCCTGAGGGGATCCCGATGATTCTAATCGCTCCAAATTGGCCTCGGCTTCCTTGGTACGCCGATCTTGTGCGCCTGGTAGCGGATGTATCCTGGCGGTTGCCAATGCAGGGGACCTTCTGTCTCGGGGTCCCATACCTCATCCTGCTTTACAGTCACTGGCTTTCATGGCATGGCTATTGAACGACAGGTTTTAAGAGAGTGGGGTCTGTCCGACTCGGTCATCTCAACCATGCTGAGGGTGCGGAAGTCTTCTTTCAGGAGGATCTACCATCGCACCTGGAAGGCCTACATCTTTGTGCGAAGAGATGGGGTGGCGTCCACGCATTTACTCTGTGTCCAGGGTCCTGCTGTTTTCTACAGTTTGGAGTAGATCAGAAACTTGCCTTAAGCACCGTTAAGGGGCAGTTTTCAGCCTTGGCTGTGTTTTTTCTGTGGCCTTTGGCGGGCCTTTCTCTGGTGGGTACCTTTGTGCAAGGGGTTTCGTCATAAACTTTCCCCCTCTTGACCCATCTTTTCCCCCATGGGGTTTGACTCTGGTGCTCTTGGTTCTTCAGGAACCTTCCTTTTGAAAACTTTAGAGAGTTCCCTCTCTTGACTCAGAAGGTGGCCTCTTTGGTCACCATTTCTTCTGTCAGAAGGCTTTCTGAGTTGGCGGCCTTGTCTTGCAAGTCACCATACTTAATCCTCCATAAGGATAAGGCGATGCTGCGTCCGCGACCTTCCTTTCTTCCGAAGGTGGTTTCGGATTTTCACCTGAATGAGGACATTGTTTTCCATCCTTATGTCATCGGCCGGCACAATCTTAAGGAGGTTGCGCTCCATGCTTTGGCCATGGTATGCGCTTTGTGGGTGTACCTGTCCGCTGCGGCTCGGTTTCGGTGAACTGACGCACTTTTTGTGTCGGTGTCTGGTCCACAAAAGGGCCTGGCGTTCTCGTCAGACAACATTTCTCGGTGGATCTAGCAGACCGTCATACAGGCCTATGCTCTTAGGGGGCAGGTGCTCCCTTTCCGGTCACGGCACTTTCGACCAGGGCAATTGGTGCTTCCTGGGTTTTCTGACATCAAGTGTCTGTCTCGCAGGTGTGCGAGGCGGCGAGTTAGTCGTCCGTTCACTTTTTATTTTTTATTTTACACGGTTGCTGTGAGTGCATCTTCTGATGCTTCTTTTGGCCACTAGGTTTTGCAGGCGGCTGTTTAATGTTGCATCTCCTCCATTGAGGAGCTCTGCTTGTTTTGGGGTGATCTGATATTGGTTTTACTGATACTGTTCCCAACCCTTTTGGACACTGCTTGGGGGGGACGTCCCACATGTCAAGATTTAAGGAGCTGTGTCCGTCCATGGACGATAAGAGAAAATAGGATTTTTTTTGTACTCACCGTAAAATCATTTTCTCTGTCGTCCATGGACGGACACAGCACCCACCACTTCTTTTTAGGTTTGTACTGCTTGTTACAAACTGAAGCTGCATACTGCAGGGAGAAGGGTTACGTCCGGAGGGACCGCCCCCTGTGCGGGGCTGTAAAACTCTGTTAAAGTAACATGTATTTAATTAACATGTTTCTGTGAACAGGAACATAACCCACTTGTCAGGATTTAAGTAGCTGTGTCCGTCCATGGACGACAAAAAAGGATTTTACGGCGAGTACAAAAAATCCTACTTTTTGACAAAGATCGACAGAACACTAACCTTGAACGTGAACTACCTGAGCGCATGAGAGACTTCACTTTGGAGGAGTTCCTGTGCGCTCTGTGACTTGATGCTACTCTACGATGAAGGAGCAAATGAGGATTCCCCTAGCTCTTTGCAGAATGGCTCCTCGGTTGAGACTGGTTTTTAAGCTCTCGAGGATACCCTCCTTCAATTTTTTTAACCTATCACCTCCAAAAGATTTAAACCTAAATTCGCATAACTTTCCAGACCTGATGACTTGCCCTGCTATCTGGGCGTTTCTTCACCAATCTTTTTAAGACATCAAACACTATAGATGTACTATAGAACTATAACTCGAACCTCACTTTCAATCAACTTCTAGCACTTAAACGACTACAAAAATGGGATGACATCATCATTAAACTATCTGACAAGGGTGGAAATATTGTGGTCATGTCGCATACCCAATATCAGACCATGTGTTTTTGAGGTATTGAACAACTGCACATGGTACAGACCAATCCCTCACTATCAACGAGTTCCGAGATCTCTGTATCGGTGCCTTTTGGCAAGGCCTGATTTTTTTTTTTTGAGCAAGCATCCACGGACCCGACTATTTACACTAGGGTTGTCCCGATACTACTTTTTTAGGACCGAGTACAAGTACCGATACTTTTTTTCATGTACTCGCCGATACCGAATACCGATACTTTTTTTTAAATGCAGCCTTGTGTCCCCAAATGCAGCCTTGTGTCCCTCTGATTAGCCATGTCACTCCAAGTTCAGCCATGTCCCTCTATTCAGCCATGGTCCCCTAAGTCAATCCCCCCCCTCCTCCCGCCGCTGCTGACATCTACTTACTATGCGCTGGGGGAACACAACAGCTGTCATTTGCATTTGAATACCTGTGTTTCCCCACCGCGCCGACAAGTATAGCCCCTCCCCCTTGCCCGGGCACTTTGATAGACAGATCACATCCTGTGTCCTGTTCTACGCTAACCTCTATTTGGGGGCCTGGGAGAGAAGGATGTTCTCTAATCACCAATATACTCCCTGACTTCAATCTATACTGTGCTGGTAGAGATTTATACATTACCCATTTCTAGTCTGGACGGGTTTATTAGCAAGTCTGAGAGACTTTACAAGTCCCTAACATCAACAACATGAATTTTATATATTTTACCTTCAATGTGTGTTCTGTACAGATCGCATTTCTGGATCTCTTTATTACAAATCCAGATTGATACTAATTTATATGGGAAGCATACAGCAGGCAACACCTTTCTGCATGCCTCAAGCACACAACCCAGACCCCTTGTACATAGCATTGCTTATACACAGTACCTGCGGCTACGCAGGAACTGTGCACTAAAAGATTTCCGTACACAGGCTGCTCTGTTACGGGAACGGTTATTACTAAGAGGCTATTCCCGTAACAACCTGAGAAAAGTCTTTAATCAAGCCCTGGCTTAACGTTGCCACCTACTTACAGATCATATAGGAAACAAAGGCAAGGGGACAGGGGACAGTGGCTAATGCTGGTCCTCTCACATTCCCTCCCCCTAAGAGGTTAATGGACTGTCTCGGTACTTGATAAGAAATAACATACATGTAAAAATATTACATTTTATTTCATAAAATTGGTTAGGCAAAGAATACATAATTAAAATTGAAAAAAACAGAACCTCAGGGATACCCCTGGGCAAAATCTGCGATTACAAACATATAGACTGGTCTATGTCTGACTAGTTTCGCAGTAACAACAGCTTCCTCAGGAGGACCAATCTTTAGAGCAAACAATATAATAAGAATTAGATGAACATAATAATTCAACAATAGCCATACTAATACAATAGAAAAGCATAATGCAGAAATAAATAGCTTACCCACTATTTGGGTGGTCATGTGCGGCGTCGGGCCGCCCAGGTAAAAAGGCCCCCCCTGCGGCGGACAAGGGGCATAGTACGGGAATCTCTAAATAGAGGCATAGAATGGATATAAAGTCAATGAAGGCGCAGCATAAAAGCGGAGTGGGACACCCGTGGACAAGGAAGGGGAAGGAGGGGGGAGAAAGGGGGACCAGGAAAGGGAAGAACGTAACAGGAAGGAAGAGAAGGCAAAAAGGAAAGGGAGGGGGACCCGCAGGGGCAGAGAGGACTAGAAAGGGGAAGAGAGTGGGAACAAGGTAGGGAGAGGGGAGAGGGTGGTGAAGGAAGGGGGGGGGGAAGAAGAGAGGGGAGGGAAGAGAAGGATAAGACGGTTGGGGAGGGAGATGAATTAGAGTAGTGTATGTGCCAAACCATCTGGTGGTTCACTAAAATGTGAAGGCAGTGAGGCAGGTTGAAAGTGGGGGCATCCCAAGGTACTCCTGACTAGGATGGCATCATTGGTAAAAAAAATATATAAAATCCATCATTGAAAAGAACTGCCCAGGAATAGGAAGTCTGTTGATGCAAATGAAAGTAGGTTACAGTGGGTAATTGACAAAGCATATCAGAGATGCTCTTAAATGCCAGAAGGAACCGTACCTGTGGGAGTCCCCAATCCAAGGATGTAAGCAGCCTTAGTGTCCTGACCCACATGTAGCAACCACAAAGATCCGCGATGCTCATTCACGGGCAAAGCCTTTTTGAATTTATAAAATGGGTTACAATAAGTTGGGGCAGAAGTAAATCCCACAAAATGTATTACATACAAGTTGTTAAAACACACAAGAAATTGTCACAAAAGTGGACTAGAGAACTGTCATTATCAAGTCAAGCCCCTGTGACAGGGCAGGTCAATGGTCAAACTGACTGTAAAATTTGGATTTTAGGTCCCATTAATGAGTGATTGGGGAAAAAACAAGCTAATAGTTATAGTGTCGTGTGGCCCCAAAGTCACACTAATTAAGTATTAAGGAAGTGAAGGTGAATGTTGAGCAAAACGAGTGTAGGAGTGCTCGTTAAAGCAAAGTGATGAAAAAAGATAGAAGAATTAACTAGAATAAAGAAAGGTGAGGGGTGTAGGACAATAAGGAGTCTAGGGCACAATAGTGGCCCAAATACCTGGTGATAATTAGATAGTGGGACAACATGGTCCATTTGAATGTATAATATTAGAGGATGGATAACACACCCGTTTCTTCTTCTTCTGAGTGCCTCAAACCTGTAATTACTATTTACCCAATGGTAACTATTTTGATTTCTTTGGAGATTGTCCCTGGGCTATATGGACACTTGAATGTTGTTGGCATCTAGTATACAGGTTTTCATCATGACTACCACACTACTCAGTCAGTGTTACTCTGTCATTTATCTTTATCAGTGATTTCGGACAATATTGACCATTATGTACATCAAGCAGGACTTATCCTGCAATATTCACTAGTCTTTATCCAAGACTATGTGTTAAATGGATCGGATAACATTCTGACCCAATAGAACCTCCATATGTTACCTACATTTGGAATCTGAGGCCCCGTACACACGACCGAGTTTCTCGGCAGAATACAGCGAGAAGCTCGCTGGGAGACATATTCTGCCGAGAAAACCGGTCGTGTGTACACTTTCGACGAGAAAACCGTCGGGAAGCTCGTCGAGCCAAAATAGAGAGCATGTTCTCTATTTCCTCGTTGTTCAATGAGGAAATTTTGGCTCGACAAGCTTTTCGACCGCTCATCGGGAAACTCGACGGGCGGAACGATGAGTTTTTGCCCGTCGAGTTGCTCGGTCGTGTGTACGGGGCCTGAAGCTGATGTCTAACCTCTTCCTTGGACGTACCACTATAATATTAGCAGTTCGATCTTCCCTCACCATTACGGAGTTATATCGCTGACCCCCTCCCTGTCTATGAATCTGTAACCAAGTCAATTACATTCAAATGGACCATGTTGTCCCACTATCTAATTATCACTGTCATGCATTGTTCCCCATTGCACATATTTTGCACATCGGGTATTTGGGCCACTATTGTGCCCTAGACTCCTTATTGTCCTACACCCCTCACCTTTCTTTATTCTAGTTAATTATTCTTTCTTTTTTCATCACTTTGCTTTCACGAGCACTCATACACTCGTTTTTGCTCAACATTCACCTTCACTTCCTTAATACTTAATTAGTGTGGCTTTGGTTCCAAACGTCACTATAATTATTAGCTTGTTTATTCCCCAATCACTCATTAATGGGACCTAAAATCCAAATGTCTCTGTTCTTTACAGTCGGTTTGACCAATGACCTGCCCTGTCACAGGGGCTTGGCTTTATTTGATAATGACAGTTCCCTAGTCCACTAGCCCTTTTGTGACAATTTCTTGTGTGGTTTAACAATTTGTATGTAATCAATTTTGTGGGATTTACTTTCCCCCCCAACTTATTGTAATAGTTTTTACATTGCAATTAATGTAATTTTTCCTCTTTTAATATTGTACAGCGACCCCTGGTGGTCGGGTGCGGTCTTTGGCCGCCTGGTTCTTTCCTCCCCTATCATCGGCGGACTTGTGTTTCTCCTGGGAGGGGTGACCTTTGGTTCATCCCCTACTTGCTTTCCCCGAGCTGGGCTCCCCGCCCACTGGTCCGTGTGGAACGCGCATGCGCGGCAGCGTCAATCACGCACCTGTACTGTGTGGAGGAACTGACCTGTGACGTCAGACGCCGCCTTTTGGCAGCGCCTCTGGAGTCCCTGGGTTGGGGAGCTCATTTAAAAGGGCTTTGCCCGTGAATGAGCATTGCGGATCTTTGTGGTTCCTACATGTGGGTCAGGACACTGAGGCTGCTTACATCCTTGGATTGGGGACTCCCACAGGTACGGTTCCTTCTCTGATTATGCTTTGTCAATTACCCATTGTAACCCACTTTCATTTGCATCAACAGACTACCTATTGCTGGGCAGTTCTTTGCAATGATGGATTTTATATATTTTTTTTTACCAATGATGCCAACCTATTCAGGAGTACCTTGGGATGCCCCCACTTTCAACCTGCCTCACTGCCTTTTACATTTCAGTGAACCACCAGATGGTTTGGCAGCCACACTACTCTTTAATTACTCGGTGAGCCCAATATGGGTCACGTTCTGTTCAGCTGAATTATGGTTATGGGCATCCATTCTGTCTTTCCTTTCCCTTTGGTCTTCCCCCCCCCCCTATTCATCCCCCTCCCCCTCCTCTTTCCCCTCCCCCCCCTCCATCCCCCACCCTCCCCGTCTTATCCTTCTCTTCCTCCCCTCTCTTCTTCCTCCCCCCAATTCCTTTACCACCCCCCCTCACTACCTTGTCCCCACTCTCTCCCCCTTTCTAGTCCTCTCTGCCCCAGTGGCCCCCCCTCCCTTTCCTTTTTACCTCTCTTCCTTCCTGTTCGCTTCTTCCCTTTCCTGGTCCCCCCCCCTTTCTTTTCCCTCCTCCCTCCCCTTCCTTGTCCACGGGTGTCCCACTCCGCTTTTATACTGCGCCTTCATTGACTTTCTATCCATTCTATACCTCCATTTAGAGATTCCCGTACTATGCCCCTTGTCTGCCGCAGGGGGGCCTTTTTACCTGGGCGGCCCGACGCCGCACATGACCACCCAAATGGTGGGTAAGCTATTTATTTCTGTATTATCCTTTTATATTGTATTAGTATGGCTATTGTTGAATTATTACGTTCATCCAATTCTTATTATATTGTTTGCTCTATAGATTGGTCCTCCTGAGGAAGCGGTTGTTACCGCGAAACTAGTCGAGACATAGACCAGTCTATATGTTTGTAATCACAGACTTTGCCCAGGGGTATCCCTGAGGTTCTATTATTTTAATTATGTATTCTTTGCCTAACCATATTTATGTAATCAAATGTATTATTTTTACATGTATGTTATTTCTTATCAAGTTCCGAGACAGTCCATTAACCTCTTAGGGGGAGGGAATGTGAGCGGACCAGCATTAGCCCCTGTCCCTTGTCCCCATCCCTTTTTTTTTCTGTATATCAATCTGGATAATGGTACATTCCTAAAAATTAGCTATCTTGTTTATCTGAGACTCTACTCAACCTTTTCACATACTTACAGCCCGTGGTGGCTGGTAATTGAGGCCGTGGCTTTGCAGCCTACAAGTCCGCGGCCTCGATTACCGGCTGCCGCGGGCCTGTCGCGATAGCGCGGCAGGGGAGGTGGGGGAGCACGAAGGCACAGGATCCTGTGTCGCCGTGCGTCCCCACCTCCTCCGCGGCGCGATCACGGCAGCCGGTAATTGAGGCCGCGTCTTTGCGGCCTTGTGATGTCCCAAGCTCTTCCTTCTGTGAGCTGGTGCCATCTGGTGGTGGCCATTTGGCATTACAAGTTAAACAGCAATTTTAATGTAATTTTTCACTGCCATCTCCTTCCCTCTAATTAGAACCCCCAAACATTATATATATTTTTTATTCTAACACCCTAGAGAATAAAATGGCAACCGTTGCAATACTTTGTGTCATGGCGTATTTGCGCAGCGGTCTTACAAGCGCACTTTTTTGGGAAAAAAAATTAAAAAATAAAATGGTAAAGTTATCCCAATTTTTTATTTTTTTTTGTATCGTGAAAGATAATGTTACGCCAAGTAAATTGATACCCAACATGTCACGCTTCAAAATTGCATCAAACTTTTACCCTTTAAAATCTCCATAGGCGACGTTTAAAAAAAACTACAAGTTGCACGTTTTGAGTTACAGAGGAGCCCTAGAGCTAGAATTATTGCTCTCGCTCTACCGATCGCGGCGATACCTCACATGTGGTTTGAATACCGTTTACATATGCGGGCGCTACTCACGTATGTGTTCGCTTCTGTGCGCGAACTCGTCAGGAGGCGTTTTCTGGCTCCTAACATTTTTAGCTGGCTCCTAGATTCCAAGCAAATTTGTCAAGCCCTGACTTACAGATCATATTCTCAAGAAACACATCAAAACCACACCAGAGCTAGTCTTTTGAAGAGCCACTTCCTTGAAAGATTGGCTACTAATCGGCTACTACAATCCTGCTGCTAATCATTCCTCGACCAACAAAGTACCTCGAGATGTAGCCAGTTTCCACTCTGCCCTTGGATCCTTGACGATACATCCTACAAGACTGCCCAACCGTTTATTATTTACCCCACATACCCCAGCCAATTGTGGTATTGGGGATCACCTGTATTTCACAAATGACAAATTGACTACCATTGGCCGCCACATTGACTTATACCACAGGTTTAATTCCCTGGCAGCCAAGTTATTTGTCATGGAGCCTGGAGGTTATACCTTTAGACTCTGGGGGGGGGGGGGGGTGATCGCAACAAGGTTTTTTTTGGAGGCACTTTGGATGAAAAGGCTGAATGGCACAATTCCATCAGGCCTCAATAAGGTCAATTCTTACAAGCCCTTTCTTTCGAGAGCATGCCATCCCATTGGCGATTTGACAATTTCTCAAATTAAATAGTCCACCACAGTGTTAATTATGATAGGATGTTCCATTTGCTGTTTCATTGTATAGACCTTATTTATCTTATAGACTAGACCTGTGCCTGTATGATGCCTGATATGGGTTTGATTAGGGTTTTGGCCCGATGTGTGTTTTTTTCACCACTGATATATATGTAACTTCTTTTTCTTTTAAATTGCTTTCTATTTCTACAATCTTGTATTTAATCTTGTATTGATTGTATATGTTAAAGCGGTTGTATACCCCTTTTTTTTATATTTTTACCTACAGGTAAGCCTATAGTAAGGCTTACCTGTAGGTACAATTAATATCTCCTAAACCTACAAGGTTTAGAAAATATTCACCTTTGTTTGATGCTGTACCCAAACAAAATTGACTTCCTTTTCCCCCACAAATTTTTAATTTTTGCACCATAAACATAGTGACAATTTTTACTTTTTGCTATAATACATATCCCCAAAAATATATATAAAAAAACAAATTTATTTACAGTTACGGCCAATATATATTCTTCTACATATTTTTAGTAAAAAAAAATCACAGTAGGCGCATAGTTATTGGTTTGCACAACTTATTACACCTACAAACTATGGGATAGATTTAGGGACTTTTATTTTTTTATTTGTAATGATGGCAGTCTGCGATTTTTAGCGGGACTGTGACATTGAGGCAGACAAATCTTACCTCAAATTACACGATATGTAAAATCGTTTCCCGTATCCCTGTATATTGTTTTTGCTAAGCTGCATGTCCAAGAGTCTTTTAAAACTATCCATACTTCCTGACAACGCCACCGATTGTGAAAGAGTTTTCCACATCCTTAAAGGGGTTGTAAAGGTAAATGAAAAAACATCCGATGGTAACACCCCCCCCCCCCCGAGCCCCCGTTTTACTTACCTGACCCCTTTGAATGTCCGGAGCGCGTCCACGTGATCCTCTTCGGTTCCCAGCCTGGCTGTTAATTGGCTAGGCTGGACAGATTGATAGCAGCGCAGCCATTGGCTGGCGCTGCTGTCAATCACAGCGGATGACACGGCACGCCGGGGGGCGGGGCCAAGTGATACAGTCGGCGGCTATGCCCCCCGCTGTATCAAGGGAGCGTGCTCGCAAAAGCTTTCCACCATGCAAGTTTGCGAGGAGGAGCCGAGACAGCCACTGAAGGACCCAAGAAGACAGTGTTATGGGACACTCTGTGCAAAACGAGCTGCACAGTGAAGGTAAGTATAACATGTTTGTTATTTAAAAAAAAAAAAAAGTTTGCCTTTTAGTGTTTCTTTAACGCCCTGTTAGTGAAAAACCCTCTACGCAGCTTAAGGTTAAATCACGTCTCTTCCTGTCTCATCCTGTGGCCCTGTGTCTTCTTGCACTCCCTGAGACTGAAATAGTTCATACGCTGGGATCCGTGTTAAAATATTTGCATATTACTATCATATCTCTTTTCAAGCGTCTCTTCTCCATTGAGAATACTTATAGCGCTTGTAGTCTTTCCTTATAATTGAGGTCCTCCAGTTCCCATATTTATTTAGTTGCACTTCTCTAGACTCTTTCCAGCACATCCTTTCTAAAGTTTGGTGACCAGAACTGGGCAGAATACTCCAGATGCGGCCAAACCAGAAATTTTATAAAGTGGCAGAATTCTTATTTTATTTTTGGAGTTTATTTCTGGAGTTTATTTCTGCTGGCTCTGCTTGCTGCAGCTCAACACGGCAGGCTATTGCTCAGTCTGTCTTCTACTAGGACCCCCAGATCTTTCTCCATCCTGGAATCATCTAGGGGTGAGTAACTTGCGTTTTATTTTTATTTTTTGTGTCATCGGCAAACACTAAGTTTGAGCTATTTATCCTATCCTCTAGATCAGGGGTATCCAAGCTATGGCCCCCCAGTTGTTCAGGAACTACAATTCCCATCATGCCTAATCATGACTGTAAATGTCAGAGTTTTACAATGCCTCATGGGATGTGTAGTTTTGCAACAGCTGGAGGGCTGTAGTTTGGAGATCCCTGATCTAGAGCAGATCTCTAAATCATTTATAAATAGAATTTCCCCCAGGACAGAGCCTTGGTGTACACCACGGACCACTCTAGACCATTCTGAATACACGTTATTTATCACCACCCTTTGGACATGTGACTGTAGCCAGTTTTCTATCCATGAACAAACCCTATGGTCTATACTTACCCACCTTAGTTTGTAGATTAAGAGATTTTTTTTGGGGGACTGTATCAAATGCTTTTGCAAAATCCAGATACACCCAGCCTACCCTTGTACAGGTTGCAGCTCACTTCCTCATAGAATGTTAATAGGTTGGTTTGGCAAGAGCGCCCTTTCGTAAACCCGTGATCATAATTGGATTATAATGGGTCAGACAAGGGTCAGCCTCTATTGGTGGGTGGAATGGGGAAAGATAGGGGAAGGGATTTTTGGAAATGGTACTATTTGTATTAAAATAGAAAATATACAACATACATTTGCAGAATGCGAAAATGAATTAAGGTGTTCACCAATGCCAGAAGTCTGAGTTGAGTTGGAAGCTTTTGTACAAGAGGATGACTAGGATCTACTTAGTATTGCTGAATCTTGGCTTCATTATTTTCATGACTGGGCTATTGATATTTCTGGCTATGCTCTCTTTCAGATAGACAGGGTAAAATGGAGGGGTGGTGGTGGTGTCTGTCTCTATGTGAAAAGTGATCTTCAAGCAAGTGTGAAAGAGGACCTAGTTGATGGAGAGTGTGATGAGTCTGAAGCATTATGGGTGGAATTGTACATGGGTGTGCATACTACAAAGGTTGTCATTGGAGTTTGTTAGAGACTCTGCTCCTTGCACAGATTAAAAGGGCTGCAAGGCCTGGGACAGTGATAATGGGGGATTTTAACTACCCGGAAATTGACTGGCGTAATGGCACAGTTAAAGGACAACTATTTATAAACCTATTACAAGACCATTTTATGTTCCAGTTTGAGGCTCCGACTAGGAATGAAGCAGCTCTGCTGGACCTGGTAATTTCAAACCATGCAGAGCTTATTATCAATATTCATATATAAAAACATCTGGGTAGCAATGACCATACCATGATTTTATTTATTGTTGGCTGTAGGCAACAAACGCATACGGGTAAGATAAAAACACTTAACTTTAAGAGCAAAATTTCCAAGGATGAGGGCTGCTCTCCAGGACTTAGACTTGGAGTGAAAATTGGAATCAATGGACACAGAAATGTGATTTCTTCAAAGTGACTGTATGTACACTCTATTGCAAAGTATATTCCCATGGGCAATAGGTTTTATTTTTAGCCTTTTAAACTTATGTGGCTCATGGCCAAAGTTAAAATGGCTATTAATAATAGCCTTTAAAAAATATAAAAATGAAGAAATGGGGATGGTAGTGACACAGTATCATTTAAATGTTACAAAAATATAACAGAATTTGTAAAAGGGATGCAAAAATTCAAAACAAATGACAGATTACAAAAGATAGGACAGACCCCCAAAAATTATTTAAATATATTATTTGTAAAAAGGTCAGGTCTAAGCATGTAGGCCCTTTACAAAATTATCTAGAGTGGGTGACTGGGGACAAAGAGAAGGCAAATGTATAAAGTAATTTCTTTAGCTCTGTGTACACAAAGGAGCATGGGGGAGCTCATGTCCATAATGGGGGTGGGAGTGACACAGCCCCAAATGATCCACAATGGCTCAAAAGTGATATGGTCCAGACATATTTAGACAGAATAAAGGTGTATAAAGCACCTGGACAAGATGGCATCCACCCACGGATCCTAAAAGAATTGAGCTCTGTCGTTTCCTAAAATTTAGGGACTTGTTAATGACTGGAATAGTACCATTGGATTGTCGCAGGACCGATGTGGTGCCCACATTTAAAAAGGGATCAAGTAACTATAGACTTGTTAGTTTAACTTCTATAGTTGGGAAGATACTGCAGAGTTTAACTGGTTGCCGACTGCCCGCCGTCATATTACTGCGGGAATGTGGCTCTGCTGGGCAAGAGACCGTAGCTATACGTCCGCTACTTTGCGGCCACTAGGGGGCAGGTGCGCACCGCCGCTCTCCCCTGAGTCCCGCGCACGTGCCCAGCGGGTACGATCGCCGCCTGGGCACAAGCGATCGCTCGGTACAGAGCGAGGACCGGGAGCTATGTGTGTAAACACACAGCTCCCGGTCCTGTCAGCGGGGGAAACGCTGGTCTTCTGTTCATACAATGTATGAACAGAAGATCAGTGATTTTCCCTAGTGAGGCCACCCCCCATACAGTTAGAACACACCCAGGAACACACTTAACCCCTTCCCTGCCCCCTAGTGTTAACCCCTTCTCTATTTTTGTTTATAGCGCAAAAAATGAAAACCGCAGAGATGATCAAATACCACCAAAAGAAAGCTCTATTTGTGGGAAAAAAAGTACGCCAATTTTGTTTGGGAGCCACGTCGCACGACTGCGCAATTGTCAGTTAAAGCGACGCAGTGCCGAATCACAAAAAGGACTTTGGTCATTGGGCAGCAATATGGTCCGGGGGTTAAGTAGTTAATAAAAGACAACATAGACACATTCTTGCTGTAAAAAAATGTTTTAAGCAACAGACATCATGGATTCATTGAAGACAGAAGTTGTCAAACAAACCTGATTTATTTTTATGAGGTGGTAACTAAAACCTTGGACAGGGGTGGAGTTGGACCTGGAATACTTGGATTTTGCAAAAGCATTTGTCACAGTTCTCCACACATGGCTCATGTGTAAAATAAAGTCTACAGGCTTGCAAAGATCAATTTATAAATGGATAGAAAACTGGCTAAAAGACACAATCAGCTGCCTATTGTGGAGATTCCATTCAGAGTCTCTGTGTCCTGTTGTGACTGGTGATTCAGTTAGACTCTGGTTGGACTTTGGTGTCTGGATGGTACCTTTTGTTTTCCTTAATATTGCGCCACGATCTCTTGATCCGAATATTGTCAGTTCCGGTGGATTAATGAGGGACATACTGTTGGGATATTGAGTTTTTCTGGGCCTGGTGACTTTCCCTAAACTGTGTATTCTCCTTCCTTTTGTTATATGGTTAAAATATATTATGCTTTTGAAGAAGCGTGTCTGCACGTGAAACATGTCAAGATCCATTTTTCTCCAATCAAATGCGATTTATCAAATCTATTGCTGCAGGTGTTGAGCCACACTTTCAGGACACCTATGTCACTATGAAAAAAATGTAATGTTCTTCCCTGCAAGTTGTATTAACAATGTGTCTTCTCCACTAATCAATGACATGTTTTGATTGGATGTTTATATATATATATATATATATATATATATATATATATATATATATATATATATAATATTATATTATAATTTTTTGTGATATGTTAAAGGACTTTGAGAAATCAACTTTATCTGTGTAATTCTAATAAATTGTTATATTTTTCTAAATAATAGTCCATCACTGTGCCTACAAAGCGCCAGGAGGAAGGGGTAGGGCGGATGCTGGAGCCCATTTCCACTTCCTGGTCCGGCGCAGCGGCGCTATGGGAGTCCAGGAAGCGCGCTGCATGCCACAGAGTAGCGCTGACGTTCTGCGATGGAGACTGCAGAGGTATCAGCGGTGGGGACAGGCACGGGCACCAGCAGGACCTCGGCGGGAAGCAGTAGTGTAAGTCTGCTTTTTCCTTAGGGGTGAGGGAGACTCTCTCTCTTTCTCTCTCTCTCTCGGTCTCCTGTTTTTTCTCCCCCCCAGTGGCATGGGGGCCTGTCAGGGCACGGGTTGTTATCACTCTTCCCCTTCCCAGTGCACCTAAGGTGAGGACGGGGTCCCTTTTTGTTTGAGGCCAGGTCTCATTCTGGATTCCCTCTGTTTTTTCTTATCTTCCCTTTTCTCTGTAGGTCAAGCCTGATGTAAAGAGAAAGTGTCCTTCGTGCAGGGCAAAAATGGGGGAAAGTTGGAAGAAACCATTGTGCAGGGCTTGTATTTCAGCCTTAGTACAGGAAGAAACAACCTCAGTCAGAGAGGAGTTGGTTGCTTCTGTTAAAAAACAAGCTATTGGCCACATTGCAGTCTGTTCAGGATTCTATAGCTCCTACCACTACTACTCAGCCTTCCACATCACAGTCTTCCCAGGATTCAGTGGCTGTACCATCTTTGGTGTTCTCAGTCAATAAGGAGGCCCTAGCCCCATTGTCTGGGTCTAGGGATACCCTGCCTCAGGTCCCCACTAGTGAGTCAGAGACCTAAGAGGAGATGGGGTCTTCCTCAAAATTTAAGTTGTCCCTGGAAGAGGTGGACGGTCTTCTCAGGCCCATCTATGCTACCTTAGGCCTTAGTGAGGAGAAGAAAGACTTAAGTTTGCACGACCGCATGTATGCGGGGCTCTGCGAACCCAAGGGGCGTACCTTCCCAGTCCATTCAGTTATCTCTGAGATGGTTTTAAGGGAATGGCAGGATCCAGAGAAAAAGCCTTTTTTTTTCGAAATCCCACAGAAGGCGTTTTCCTTTTGAAGAAGATCCAGCAGCTGCTTGGAACAAGGTCCCTAAACTAGTCGCAGCGTTTTCCCAGGTATCATGGTCCACAGACCTATCCTTTGAGGATATGGGTTCACTAAGGGATCCGATGGATAAACGCATGGATCTTCTCCTTAAGAAAGCTTGGCAGTCAATCCTCATTAACCTAATGCCTGCTTTAGAGCTTTGGGTGGATCAACTAAAGGCCCATATTGAGGCAGATTCACCGAAACAAGATGTTTTAGATTCCTTTTCTACCATACCTGCAGCTGTAGCCTATATTGCGGATGCCTCGGCCGAGGCAATTAAAATGTCCGCTAGATCTGCAGCTTTAGCCAACTCAGCCAGGAGGGCTCTGTGGCTCAAAACCTGGCCGGGCGATACGGCTTCTAAAAATAAGCTGTGTGGGATCCCGTTTTCAGGTGATCTTCTCTTCAGGCATGAACTGGATAGTATCCTGGACAGGACAGCAGATAAAAAGAAAACATTCCCGGTGAAGGCAAAGAAATCACCCCCCAGATGGCTTTTTCGGGCTCATAAACAGCAGGACAAAGGAAAAAGACCGCAGAGAAAGAGAAATTGGTTGGCGCAGAAGGGCAAGGAAAGGGAGTCCTTTTCCATCCTCCTGCTCAAACCAGTAAGCCACAATGACTTAGCCCTGAGGGTAGGCAGAAGGTTACAGAATTTCCTTCCGCAGTGGTCAGCAGCATCAAACAACCAGTACATACTGACCACCCTAGCCAAAGGCTATGCCATAGAATTCTCGGAGGCCCCCCAACGAGATTTTTGGTTACGCAGGCCCCAAGAGATCCAGTAAAGTCCTTAGCCATGATGTCCTCTCTGACAGAACTTCTCCAACAAGGAGTGCTGGTTCGGGTTCCCTTAGCAGAGCAAGGCCAGGGGTTTTATTCCCATGTCTTCTTGATGAAGAAACCTACGGGGAAATTCAGGATGATTTTGAATCTGAAGCCACTAAATAGATGTGTCGGGTACAAAAGTTTCAAAATGGAGTCGATTGTCTCAATCAGGAATCTCTTGACGCCAGAATGTTTCATGGCATCAATAGACCTGAGAGATGCGTACCTTCACGTCCCGATCTCTTCTCAGTCTCAGTAGTTTCTCAGGCTGGCGGTAGAGATGGGGGGTGTAGTTCAGCACCTCCAGTACAGGGCCCTCCCCTTCTGGCTTTCGTCATCGCCTCGGATTTTTACCAAGGTCCTGGCCGAGGCCTTAGCCCCACTGCGTCTGCGGGGGATAGCTGTCATCCCCTACCTGGACGACCTCCTCTTCTTTGCTCCCTCAGAGGAGAAGTTGTTGGTAAATTTGACACAAGCACGATCTCACCTGGAATCCATAGGCTGGATCTTAAATCTTCAGAAATCCGCCTTGGTTCCCTCTCAGGAGGTTTGTTTTCTGGGATACCAGGTGAATTCGCTAACCCAGAGAATCTTTTCTCCCCTTGGAGAAAACAATCAAAGTTTTGGAGGCTGTCCGGTTGCTGCAGGCCCATCAACCCTTGACAGTAAGGCAGGTAATGGCAGCCCTGGGTATTTTGACGTCGACCATGCCGGCTGTCAAATGGGCAAGATTGCATTTCAGGCCCCTGCAAGCATTTCTCTTAGGAGCTTGGGATCACAAGCCCAGCTCACTGGATTCCCAGGTGAGGATTCCATCCGGGGTAAAGAGATCCCTCTACTGGTGGAAGAACCACAGAGTGCTTGCAGAAGGTCTGGAATGGTCATTCCCAGTAGGAAAGAGGCTTACCACAGATGCCGGCGCTTGGGGGTGGGGAGCCCACCTAGAGGGAAGGTTCGCCCAGGGGACATGGCTAAAAGAGGAAGCCCTGCGTTCCTTGAAATTGGAGGGAGTTGAGGACGGTTTCCCTGGCCCTAGTGGAGTTCACTCTTCTTCTCCGGGGTCACCATGTTCAGGTCCTGACGGACAATGCTACTACCGTAACATATTTAAACAGACAGGGGGGTACGAGGAGTCGGCCTCATCAGACCCTTGCCCCAGAGATTCTGTCCTGGGCAGAAAACAATTTACTATCCCTGACGGCCCTTCACCTAAAGGGATCCTTGAACATGGTGGCAAACTATTTGAGCAGGCACCAGATTCAAGAATCAGAGTGGTCCCAGCAGATGGGGTCGTCCGGAGGTGGACATGTTCGCCTCGAGAGGGAACTCCTAGGTAGAGCAATTCTTTTCTCTGAGCCGGGGGGATGGGTCCCTAGGGGTGGACGCTCTAGCGCATCCTGCGTACCTTCACGTCCCGTTCTCTCCTCAGTCCCAGAAGTTTCTCAGGCTGGCAGTAGAGATGGGGGGTGTAGTTCAGCACCTCCAGTTCAGGGCCCTTCCAAACGCCTTTTTTTGGGAAAAAAACATTTTTAGCAGACCCCATAGGGAATAAAATGGCGGTCATTGCAAGTTTTTTTTCTCGCACAGTATTTGCGCAGTCATTTTCCAAACGCCTTTTTTTGGGAAAAAAATGCTTTCATGAATTAAATAACAAAACAGTAAAGTTAGCCCAATTTTTTTGTATAATGTGAAAGAGGATGTTACGCCGACTAAATAGATACCTAACATGTCACGCTTTAAAATTGCGTACACTCATGGAATGGCGCCAAACTTCGGTGCTTAAAAATCTCCATAGGTGACGATTTAACATATTTTTTACAGGTTACTATTTTCGAGTTACAGAGGAGGTCTAGTGCTAGAATTGTTGCACACGCTCTAACGCACGGGACGATACCTCACATGTGGGGTTTGAACAGCGTTTACATATGTGGGCGGGACTTGCACGCGTGTTCACTTCTGCGCGCAAGATAACGGACAGGGTCGTGTTTTTTTTTTGTTTTTACTTTTTTTCCAAAAAAAACATTTTGATCACTTTTATTCCTATTACAAGGAATGTAAACATCCCTTGTAATATAAATCAGTGTGACAGGTCCTCTTTATGGAGAGATGTGAGACCCCACATCTCTCCTCCAGGCTTACAAGCATGAAATTGGTGAAAGAAAATCACTGATCAAATGCCGACAGCCGCGATTGCGGCTTTGTTTACTTCCGGGTACTGGGCGTGATGTCATAAAGTCGCACCCGGGCCTCCTACGGTCAGAGAGGACTGGTGACCATCTGGTCACCAGTCCTCTCTATGTGCTTTCCAGGCAGTGCCGACCGACTTGCTCTCCGGGCCCCCACGGCACGGGAGAGCCCGGAGAAGCACCGGATGGCGGCAGGAGGGGGGGACGTCCCCTCCCGCTGCCTATAGGAATGATCAAGCAGCAGAACTGCCGCTTCGATCATTCTTATCGTGCAGAGAATCGGTGGTTTAAGACGGTGATATCTGAATGATGCCTGTAGATGCAGGCATTATTCAGATATCAGCGCACAAATTCGAGGACGTCCCAGGGATGTCCTCGGTTGTCAAGAGGTTAAAGTAATTTTTTCCCAAAAAATTGCATTTGAAAGACCGCTGCGCAAATACAGTGCAATATTAAATATTGCAACAACCACCGCGTTATTCTCTAGGGTCTCTAACATTATATATAATGTTCGGGGGTTCTAAGTTCTTTTCTAGCAAAACAAGATTTTAAACAAGGTTTGGTGTTTAAGTGGTTAAACTTTCCTAATTTAAGTCTATTCCTTTGATGTAAAAGACAAATTGTTACAATGTTATTTTTATTTGATATCACAATATACAGTATAGGATTTCCTATCATCTGAGCCCAGTCTTGCCACACAGAGTTAATCCAGCTCTGAGCAATCCTCTTATTTTTCAGTGAAATAAAATGGACTTACAGAGAAAAACCTTAGTCCGTTCCGCCCCTTGCTGTGAATGACAGGTTATTTACATATCTCATGCAATAGCCTGGAGACAGGCATTATTTTTCAATTCCCACCCCCACACCTTTTCTGAAGTCATGTGGTTACTTTTCTCGATTTTGACTGGATGTTGGTGATCATAGCAGAATTTAGTGTAAGGAATACATAAGAAAAAATGCATGTTGACAAGGGGAGTGTAGAGGAGGGCGGGGAGTCTACTGACATCACGACTCCACCACAGAGCTCCAGACAACAGATCCACCCACAGAATTAGTTTTTCAGTTCTTATAACAGACAGAGGGGAGACATTTGACAGGTAAGGATACATGCAGGAGGCATGTATATTCTTATAGATCAGCACTATGGCAGTAGTTTAGAAAGGATGAGAGTGGGTTTACATCCACTTTAACCCACTGATAAAGAATGTTCTGACTCTTGGCAAACTGCCTGGATTTTACAGCTGTGGCTTCAGCAGAGCAGAGAGAATTCTCTGCATGGAAAGATCGGGAAATACTTGTCAAGATCGCAACAGGAAAAAAATCGCGATAACGATTCTTGACGATTAATTGTGCCAGTCTAGTACAATTTTGTAAAATGTTATAAAATGGAGCACAGGGCCTGGCAGCGAAAGGGTTAGGGACTCTCGGGTGTAAGCCATCTGGTTTAGCTGCTCACCTGTTTGGAGACACTCCTGCTGCATGGACCATTTTGTATTATCCCTTGTTGGATGCATGCTCACGTGACCTTCTCCCACATAGAGGTCCATCTTTTCTGGTAAGCACATTGTGTGTGTGGTGGAGGATTCTGTTGTCACGTTCACCAGCAGAGGATTCAAACTCTCCTCCTTCAAGAGGGACTTTATCCTTACCTTGGTCTTACTATTGTATGTATATGTTGTGATTTGCATATCACTGTTTCATTTATTACTTTATTTGCGCTGCACATACCCATCTTGTCCTGGTGAATTATTTGTTAAGCTGCTCTAATTCTTTTCAAACTCTGGCCTCTGTTGGACACAAGGGTAGATCTAGTGACGTGTTACTAACAATACAGTCGTGGTTGGTATAATACCCTCCTTTTCCTGCGTGAAGACTGAGGAGAAGAAAGCATTTAGTTCTCTTAATCTCCTTGTCGTTTATAACCATCGTCCCTCTTCCTTTATGGAGGCCTATGTGCTTTTCTACCTCGCCTTTTTACAGTTAATATTTAAATATATATAATTTATTTAACTATTCTCCGCTATGTGTCTAATTTATTTTTGCTGCCCTGGTTGCATTTTTACATTTATTACATTCCTTGTAGTGTTGGAAAAAATAAATTTGTGGCGCACAATCAGTTTGAGCAAGCAACCTAGTCTAAAAATAAAAGTTGAAATAAACATCAATCAGTATAAGTCCATATGGTAACAAAATACTCCGGACAGTCCAGTTTCAGCAGTTAGATAGATGTGGGAACTTAGCGGCAGCACCTGAAGCAGAAGCAAGCCTCTAGAAGAGCCAAAAAAATACAAGAGAGAGATGCGCCAAACTAAGTGCAGTATGTCGTTTTTAATCAGTAGTAAATTGGTACAATAAAGTAACTACTCACAAACATGGAGTAATATAGGCATTGGTGTGGCTATGAGGCCGGGGTCATCATAAGAGGTTCCTCCGGAAAAGGTTTCTTCTTCCCAGGCTTGTGAGCCGCAAGTGTGGTATAGTGGACACAGGAAACCAGGAAGAGCCGTCTGATGTGGCGTGCGTTCCACCGTGGAGCGCGGCGTATCGTCGTCGCCCCGGAAGTGACGCGAGGGACCTGGCCAGCCAATCGGATTACGCGTTTCACAGCGTCAGCTGTTTCGTCAGATCCATGGCGTCCGTATGGAACGGACGTGAGTTATACGAGCAGGATAAACGTGATTGGTTGGAAATGGCACACTCTCCAGAGACCAACAACCCATTGCCCTTTCCCAAGCTTGTCCAAGTTCACCGCTCTCAAGTTTTCTATCTATGGGTAGAAAGTTAAAAAAAGGTAGATCATGATGATATTGATCATGATTTGAGGCACTGGGGGTGTGTGAGAAACATGCCTCCGGCAGCTGAGGCGAGAGCCATAATCGACAGGAGGACCAAGAATGTATGTGGAGACCTCTCGTGAGTAGGAATCACCCTTCCAAGACTGGGGTGATAAACGTGAGCCCAAAAGGATTTCTGTAGGTAAAAATCAACAAGCGGGCTTTACTACCACATGAAGTTGTTAAAGTTAAAGGGTCACTGCAGTGACGTCATTCCCTAGACGGACGTTCCGTTCTTGTCCTTTTCCTTCTCTGAATGTCAGGGCCTGGGGATGGGGCAAGCATGTGATTGATTGCTATGACTGCTGATTCCATGGTGATTGGTTTCTAGGAATTAAGCACCGAGAACCCCAATTTCCAGTAACTTACTACCAGGGCAGTAAGTGTATCCTTTACTTTCTACCATCAGGCCTCAGTTTTTCCGTTTTGTTAGGTGGCCATGTGCTCAATTGCCCAATTGTACGCCCCCCCCCCCCCCAAAAAAAAAAAAAAAACTTTCTCTGCATTAATTTGCGTACACCGCAAATTTGAAGAAAGTCTTGCCCTATTTGTTTTAAAGTTTTAAGTGGGATTGGACCCAAAAACATTCAGAGTGGTTTCCATAGCATGTAGACAGGGTGGTACAGGTAGTGGGGCACTCTGGATTGTGCTGGAGGAAGTGATCATTGTTTCCCAGTATTCTCTATGGATGGATTCGGTGAGTATTTATTTGAAACTTTTTTTTTTTCTTACATGTACAATTTTGACCCTGTATTACATATGGCTTTTAAAGGGGGGTGGGGTTGCACTTTTGTTGCAAGGTCTGCTTGAGAGCAAATAATGTGATTTTCTTTGGTTCCTGTTAGTGACTGTTACAAGGTCGTGTTCCCTGACCCTCATAGAACTGTATGCTTTTGTCATTGAACCTTTGGTGATTGCCATTTGGCTTGACCCACCATGTCATTGACCGATAACATTAACTCCAAATATTGACGTTTTCCATTGCAGGAGTTGTAAGTGATTATAGTAGTCATGATGATAATGTATCAGAGAAAGTATTGTGTTGCTGTGGCAACTCTAAAGTTTGACACATACGTTATGTTGTGAAAATGAAGTAAAATTGAAAAAGGTTCTCCTAAACACAAGGAAATTTCCTCCCATTTCCATTTGAAACATAATGAATAACTCCCTGTTTTGCATTCTAGGGTTGGGCATCAGTTACTTGTGAATTAGATGATCAAAAAAAAAAAAAAAATCTTTAAACAGTCTGTCAATGACCATCTTTTTAGTTGACATGATAAACACGAAAAACTGCTCAGAGTTGCTTTTAAAGGCAACACTATTTTATAAAAAGTTTAGTCATTTAAATTGTCACTATAGATCTTTGTAGTAGCCTCTCAAGGCAAGGTTGTGTAGGAGACCTATAATGGTTTACAGAGTAATCACGTTTTGTAGGCATACGCTGGTAAATCATTTGGAATACAGTAGATGCTATACTGTTTTCATATGTCGTTTAATTGCTATACTCTGCTAAAATTATTATACAGGATTTATATAGCGCTAATAGTTTACGCAGCCTTTTACAATATAAAAGGGAAACAATACAGTTATAATACAATAAAATACAAGAGGATGAAGAGGGCCCTGCTCAGAAGAGCTTACAATCTAATAGGGTGGGGTAGGTGGTACAAAAATTTGTAAATGTGGGGAATGAGCTGATGGAAGTGGTAAAAGATTAGTTGGAGACGTAATAGGCTTCCCTGAAGAGATGAGTTTTCAGGGATTGCCTGAAGCTAGTAAGAGTAGGGGATAGCCGGACAGGTTGAGGTAGCATATTCCAGAGGATGGGAGAGGCTCTGGAGAAATCCTGGAAACGAGATGGCAGCAGCATTCATGATAGACTGAAAAGGGGATAGCCTATGGAGAGGCATGCCAGCGAGAAGGGGGTTGCAATAGTCAAGACAAGGGAGTGAATGAGGAGCTTGGTAGTTTCATTTGTTAAAAAGGAGCACATTTTAGAGATGTCAAAAGTTTGTAGAATTCAACTCTGTAACATTGATTGGACTTGAGGCTGAAATGGCAAGTCAGAGTCTAGGATTACACCTAGTACTCTGGCATGAGGGGAGCAACTGATGGTTGCACTGTTGATTCTGATGGAAAGGTCATGGAGGAGAGGGGAATATTAGTAACTCCGTTTTAGAGAGATTTAGTTTAACCCCTTCCATACAGGGCATTTCCACCCCCTTCCTGCCCAGACCAATTTTTAGTTTTCAGCGCTGTTGCACTTTGAATGACAATCGCGTGGTCATGCAACACTGTACCCAAATTAAATCTTTGCCCCCCCCCACAAATAGAGCTTTTGTTTGGTGGTATTTGATCATCTCTGCGGGTTTTATATTTTGCGCTATAAACAAAAGAAGTCAAAAAAGGGGAATACAAAGGACTTTATAGGCACAGTAATAGACCATATTTTATGAAAAAATTTAAAAAATGCATTGATTGACATAAAAAACACAATTCTCAAAAGCCTAGGTGAGGCATCATAATTCAACAAACACCCATACAGAGCCAAACAACATAAGTAATATCAGTGGACAAAACATGGTAAAATGAACTATCAAGGTAATAAGACAAATCGAAACACGGTTGACTTGGAAAGTTGATTAACCACTTGCACTACTGTAGATTGGCATGGGAGATGGATAGACTTGCCATGTTTCGCGTTTATTCACGCTTCTTCAAAAGTCTTTGTTTGTTAGGCTGTAGAAAGGGAGAGAATTTGTAATACAAACAGATAGATATAAATCACAGTAAATACAAGATATAGTGCACTAATATACATGCGGACCAATAACACATAGAGCCTGGATGCTCCCGCTAGAGGAGGGAATGCCAGATGGAGGACATCGGAGTCAACATATAGCAACAAGGAAGCCAAACTGAACACTATGGGGATGTGTAAAATATTATAATAAATTTTGCGCTATAAACAAGAAGTCGAAAAAGAGGAATACAATTTCATAAAGAACTGAAAATATAATATACATAGTGCATCCACAAACTTGGAGGATAAAAAGGAGATCCACTAGCCAGCAGCGGAGCTATAAAAGGGACAATACTCCAAGTATAAAGGTGAGCCTCGGCCATTTTAATACTCCCTAGGCCCTCAGACAATAGTGCCTTACCTCATGCTCAGTTACAGATCCTCAAGACTGGAATTTGAGATTTGGAGGAGCATTCAGAGAAGCTCCTAAGATGGTGGCTTAGGGGAAGAAGGCTCGCCTCACCACTGACCACTGTAATATGACAAAATCATAGGACATTTTTAACCACTTAAATTCCCGGGATTTTATACACACCTCCATACCGGGCCTATTCTGGCACTTCTCTCCTACATGTACAAATCATAATTTGTTTGCGAGAAAATTACGCAGTACCCCCAAACATTATATATGTTTTTTTTAGCAGACACCCTAGGGAATAAAACAACGGTCATTGCAACATTTTATCTTGTACGGTATTTGCGCAAATATTTTTCAAACGCCTTTTTTGGGGAAAAAAATTGTTTCATTAATTAAAAAAATAACAAACCAGTAAAGTTATCCCAATTTTTTTGTCAAATATGAAAGATTAGGTTACACCGAGTAAATAGATACCTAACATGTCACGCTTTAAAATTGCGCACATTCATGGAATGGCGCCAAATTCGGTACTTAAAAATCTCCATAGGCAAGGCTTTGAAATGTTTTACAGGTTACCAGTTTAGATTTACAGAGGAGACCTAGGGCTAGAAATGTTGCTGCCACTCTAACGCACGCGGCGATACCTCACGTGTTGTTTAAACGGCGTTTACATATGTCGGCGGAACTTGCGTGTGCGTTCGCTTCTGCGCGCAAGCTATCGGGGACAGGGGCGTTTACATTTTTTTATTATTTATTTTACATATTAATTTTTTTACACTTTTTGTATTTATTTTTTATTATATTATTACTTTTATTCCTATTACAAGCAATGTAAACATCCCTTGTAATAGGAATGTGTGTGACAGGCCCTCTTTATGGAGAGATGCAGGGTCAATAAGACCCCACATCTCTCCTCCAGGCTGGAAACCATGAGATCGGTGAAAAAAATTCACTGATCTCATGAATACTGTGGCTTAGAGCCGCAATCGCGGCTTTGTTTACTTACGGGACCCGGGCGTGACATCACATCGTGCCTGCGTCCTCCGACCGTCCTCCGACGGTCATAGAGATGACTGGTGACCATCTGGTCACCAGTCAAATCTATACTTCCTGCCAGCGCTGGACGATTCTTTCTCCGGGCCCCCGATGGCACGGGAGAACCCGGAGAAGCACCGGATGGCGGTGGGAGTGGCTGGTATTGAAGGGGTTAATATAAAGGGTGTAGTAGTGTGGTACCCCAAAAGCGTAATGACCCAGGCTTCTCAACAAGGCAGGTTGAGGGGCTCCAGGGTATTTGCTGGTATGGGAGGAAACTGGCTTTTCAGTTTCCTCTGTATGAAGAAAAGGAAAAGTACCACAGAGGGGCTTTGAGTTGCAGAGACAATGGTCAAATAGTAATCAAAAAAAGATATATGGAATAAAATTCACATAGTGATGTGGTTTATTTAGAGGGAAAAGGGTTACAAAGTGAGGGAAATCCTCCAATAACACATGACCTCTGAACAATAATGTAAAAACATTTGTATACAGTTGTATATGAGTAAATACAAAGAGTAAACTTATGCTCACGACCCTGACGCGTTTGGACCCTTGAGTTGCTGTGGGTCATCTTCAGGGGGGAATGAGGTTGCGGACATAGTTTCTATAAAGAGATATAAGTACAATATGAGGTCTGTTGAGTTACACAAACAAAAACCGCATAACTGTATAGTGTTGATATATATATATATATATATATATATATATATATATATATATATATATATATATATATATATATATATATATATATAAATAAAGTCCATTAAGCAGACAATAAAATACAATAGTAACACTATGTATGTATGTATAATTACCGAGGTGAGCGTCATAGCTTGGAAAGGGTGGTTAACCCAGGATATCCACCGCCAGGAACAGGCAATTTAGGAGGGACACCCAGATGGGGGAAACAGGGGGCCAGGATGGAACAATTGGGCCGAGATATGGGGAGAGTGTGCCGTACTCATGCCTACGGGAAATCGCAAAAAAGGCAGTACCCCACGCGGGGCCGGTGGGGGGGAGGTAGAGACAGGGAGGGAGGGACACATGGACGGGATGGAGAAAGCCAACACCAGGCGAAGTGGAAGAAAAGCCTAAGGGCTCGGACACACCTCCCCGATTACCGGCCCAATGGTGTAAAGGTAGACAGTCCATAGACGAAGATAGAAAAAGGGAAGATGTGGAAAAAGAAAAAGAAAAAAAGAGGAGAAAAGAAAGTAGGGCAGTTGAGACAAAGAGGTGTGAATAGGTGGGGAAAGTGGAGGCTAGAAAGAGAAAGAAAAGAGAGGAAAAGATGAGTAGAATAAGGAATAAAAAAGACAGGGAAAATGAATGAAAGGTGAAGTGAAAAGGAAAATGTAAAATGTGAGGTGTGGATGAAATGGAAGTGTGGTGGACAAACTACTGTCTGAGATATGCTGGTGGGAGATAAGGGAAAAGCAAATGTGAGATGTAATCTAATGCAGAAAGTGAGGAGTGTGGAATGTGAAGTGTGAATGAACAATGAATGTATGGTGGACAGACTGATGCCCAGAATGTGGTAGTGTAAGGATGTAAAGTAGATGGAAAAGAGTGTTGGATAAAACATGATTGTGTGGTGTAACGTTGTGAAAAATAAAAAATTGCAAGAAAATTGAAAGACTAAGGATAGACAAAGAGAGAGGAAAAGTTGTTGGCTGGGGGTGTGACCGGAAGAAGATGGAGTAGAGACACACACACGCTCCACAGCTCCACTCCCCACCCGACTAAAAATGCAGACTAAGTAGCGGCTTCCAGAGAAATGGAGACACCATAGCGCCACAAGGACTGCAAAGACAGCTAAGACAGCTAAGGGAGACAACAGGCTCCACTGAGGAATGAAGAGGGGGAAAAAAGAGGTTGATAAATTACCTGGAGGGGGAGAGCAGAGGGAGCCATCCCCACTATCCCCGCCGTTCCAACAGCTCCAGCCGTCTCGTCTATCTCGTCCGTCCCAGCCGGAGATCCAGCGGTACTTCCCGCTGACGCGATCGGCTACGAGCAAGCATCGCGAGACCGGGTCACGGGACATAGTGACGCACGGAGGTACAGCTGATCCCACAGTCTGTCTCCCGAATACGCTGCTCGAGCTGCCAGTGTCTAGGATGTCACCCGCCGGCAGTGAGGGAGAAAAGGGAGGTCAGAAGGGTCAGGGGAGAGGCGAGAAGACCTATACAGAACCCCTACAGGGAGACCATGAGACGGAGCTAAGCGTACTGAAAGCCATGCTGCAGGCCCTCCCTACACGGACCGATATGGAGACGCTGATAAAACGCATGGAGGAGTCCCACCGTAAAGACATGGAGAGTGTCCGGGAGGAAGTACTACAAATATCAGATAAGTTGGAAAAAGATGAAATGATTTTGACTAAATTGGATGCACGGGTATCTATTATAAAACACTTACATGCTGAAAATATCACAGGTCGATCGCATGCAACTGCGATTAGAGGAAATGGAAGATCGTAGTAGACGCAAGAACCTAAGATTTAGAGGGGTCCCCGAAACAGTGGAAAAAGAGGCTCTGCAGTCAACTATAAATGGGATATGTAGTCAACTAATTCCCCCCCGACCTCTCAGATGTATGAGTTTGAAAGACTACATAGAGCCTTAGGTCCCCGCTCGACAAATTTGAACAGGCCCAGAGACATAATTGGCTGCTTCCATAGGTATGCACACAAGGAGACGATTAGCCGAGCAGCATGGGAGACGGGGGAAATTGTGTTTAACGGCGTTCAGATAAAAATCCTACCAGATCTATCTAGGGCCACATTACAGCGAAGAGCCATGCTGCGACCCCTCTTGGATAAGATAAGGACATCGGGGGGGACCTACAGATGGGGGTACCCAATCTCGGTTACAATTAAAAAAGGAACAGATTCCTTTCTTTTACAGCGGCCCATGGACCTCCCTGACCTGTTTAACTTCTTGGAAATAGACCCCATCGAGGTCCCGGACTGGTTACAAGATCTACCAGGATCAAGAAGATAAAGATACATAAGAGATGGAGGAAGTAGAGGAGAGAAGTGGAGATCCCCGCTTCTCTGCCCCTTGGGTGCCTCTGGGTTGACCCCGGCCCCCCCCCCTTCTTTTTTTTCTCTTTCTCCCCCCCTTCTAGCCCAGTCCGTCCACCCGAAGGGGCAATGCAGAACACTTGATATAATTTAATTGAGAATACACAGATGTTAAAGAGGATAAAGGGACACAATAGGTCATGATAGGAGGACGTCACGAGGTTGAAGAAAGGGGACCCTTTTTTTTTTTTTCCCCTTTCCTTTTTCACACTATGACCCTTGAAAGAGGGACACGGAGAAAGCATATGTTGTATGGGTTCGTTTTTTTTTTTTTTTTTATCTAATTACCTAATTATTTTTGTACGTGTGCATGCATGCATTTAAATATTTATTGATTTATTCTTCACAAGACTCACAAGACTCACAGGGGATTACTGGAACGTATTGATTGTTGTGATTAGTTTGATAAAATTAATGCACTGGGAATATATTTAGTTTAACGTAGAGGGGATATGTGCACATGTATGTGTATATACATATATATATGTGTATATACGTGGAGGTGTATGTGGCTTTTTCTTATTTTTTTTTATGTATTTTTTTTTTTTTTATGTATTTTTTTTTTGGGGTATGTGGAGGACTGGGGTGGGGGGGGGATGGAGCAGGGGCTGCTGACGGCTCCGATGTTGAGGGGGGAGGGTCCGAGAAGGGGAGTTTTGCTGTGTGGGTTAGGGGGTCTTCTTTTTTCAGCCCCCATTTCCTCTAGTAGGGGGGAAGTTTATGCAGTTTATGCAGTCTCTCCCTAAAATAGGGTTGAAAACGAGAATGTGATTTTTTGTGGTGTGTGGTTTTTCATTTTCTTTTTTTTTTTTTTTTTTTTTTTTTGTGTTCTCTCTCTCCCTCCTATAAATGAAGCTCATACTGGCCAAGGTTTGGTACTTAGAGGAACCATTCCCTTTCCCCACCGGGGGAAATAGGGACCCGTAAGGGACTAGGAATTGCCACCTCCCCACTATACAAGTTGTACATGAGCAATTAATTATAAAGCATAAAGTATAGGTAAGGAAGCGGGGGGGGAGAGGAGAAGTAGGAAGGGATTGGAAGAAAAAGAGAAAATAAACAAACTAATGGCAAAAATTTATATATGCTGGGTAAGAATAAGGAAGGAAGGAAGGAATAGAAGCTAAAAATAATAGGAGGGAGAGAAAAGAAGGGATATGGAAACTCTGGAAATAGAAGAGATTGAGTATAGTCGTGGTGGGGACGGTAGAAGGAAGCTGGGTGGGAGCCACTCGATCAATCCAGTTACATCCCCTAAAGTAGGTATACACCCATGGTGGAAACTGGAGGAGGATCCAGTTCAGGGTGTTTTTTCCCTTAGGGACATAGAAGGGAGGCGGGGGTTGGATTAAGGGAGGGAGGGGGGTGGGACTTGGGATTTTTTTATCCCCCCTTTTTTTTTTCCTCTTGTCTCTCCTCCGGCTTAAACTTATCCGGGAGCAGGAGATGGAGTCGATAAAAGTAACATCCCTGAACGCTAAAGGACTGAATGTCCCAGAAAAACGTAAGATGTTGTTAAAGGACTTAAGGAGCTGGGGGACAGATGTGGCCTACGTACAGGAGACCCACTTCAGGGAAGGGAACCTCCCATTTTTGCAGAACAGATTCTTCCCATGTGTATACCACGCAATGAATCGGGAAGCGAAGTCGAAGGGGGTAGCAATTTTGATCTCCAATCGAGTGGCATGGACGCTACAAGACAAACGCCTAGACCCGAATGGTAGGTTCCTTTACCTGAAGGGGAGTATAGGAGGTGTCAAAGTAACCCTGGCCACTATGTATGTACCAAATACTAAACAAGATGTATTTATTAGGAAAGCCCTTGTAGAGTTGGCCGAATTCACAGAGGGTAAGTTGATCCTGGGGGGGGATTTTAATATCACCCTGGACCCCAGGCTTGACACATCCTCTGGGACATCATCAATCTCAGGGAATATCAGAAAGGGGATAATACGAAAATTACACGAAGTACAGCTGGTAGATGCTTGGAGGATTTTACACGCAGATGAAAAGGACTATACTTTCTTCTCCAACTCGCATCAGAGATACTCCCGTATAGACCTTTTTCTGATCCCTCATTTCCTGATTACATCAGTTACGGAGATAACAATAGGGAACATAACGTGGTCAGATCACGCCCCGATAAGTCTGTGTCTCTCCCTCTCCAATGAGGTATTTGCCCAGGACAGATGCTGGCGTTTGAATGAGAGTCTGCTGCAAAACCCAGAGGTTAAAACAGATGTCGCCAAGGAGATTGCGGCGTACTTTCAGGTCAACGACACGCCAGGGAGTGACTTGGGAATGGTGTGGGAGGCACACAAGACGGTTATCAGAGGTGTTTTGATAAAACATGGATCATATCTGAAAAAAAAACGGGGAGAAACAGATCAGGGAAATATTAGCGGAGATTCAGAGACTGGAAATCCAACATAAAAAAATACAACTACCTGCAGTTGGGAGAGAACTAGGACAATTGAGAAGGCAGATTTCAGAGATTATGCGATTTAAAGCTAAGGCAGTCATACAAAGACGTAGAAAGGCGAACTATGAGTTGGGGGATAAATGTAGTAAACTACTGGCAGGGAAACTTAAGGAAAAGAACAGGGCAATATACATCCCGCAAGTTAAGGGGAAAGAGGGACAACTAGTAAAGAAACCAAGAGATATAGCCCAGACATTTGAGGAGTATTATTCCTCATTATACAATTTGAAGCCAGTGGGTGACATACAGGCGGGAGTAAAGGAGTACCTTTCAGCAGCAGGAATGCCGAGACTGCCATCCCCAGCCCGGGAAAGCCTTGGGAGCCCTATCTCCATTGAGGAGATATGTGAAACCCTCAAAAAGGTCAAGTCTGGGAAATCACCAGGCCCAGATGGATTCTCAATAAGTTACTATAAAGAATTTGCCACGCTATTAACGGGACAAATGGCAAAATTTTTCAATGCGTTGGGCTGTACTGCGGCACTCCCTCCGAAGGCACTCCTTGCTCATATAACTGTAATTCCCAAAGAAGGGAAAGACCCGGCGAAGTGCGGCAGCTACAGGCCAATCTCATTGTTAAATGTAGATCTAAAACTCTTTTCAAAAATTATAGCCGCTAGGCTCCAACCATGGGTAACACAACTAGTAGACTTAGATCAGGTAGGGTTTGTCCCTGGACTAGAGGCCAGGGACAACACGATTAAAATGCTTAACCTGATATACTATGTCGGAGAGAAAAAAATTCCCTGCGTATTTCTGAACACCGACGCAGAAAAGGCGTTCGATAGGGTGAATTGGCGGTTCCTGGAAGAAGTACTGAGACAGGTGGGGTTGGGAGATCGGATGGTTAGATGGATCATGAGTGTGTACACGAACCCACAGGCCTCAGTAAGAGTCAACGGAGTATTATCATCCCCCTTTAAGATCAGGAACGGTACGAGGCAGGGATGCCCCTTATCACCGCTGTTGTTCGCTATCTCATTAGAACCACTACTAAACAAAATCCGCCAAAACCCGGATATTCAGGGGATACAGATGGGAGAACGGACACACAAGGTGGCAGCGTATGCAGATGATCTGCTCTTTTCAGTGACCAATCCCCATGTCTCACTCCCTAACCTAATAAGAGAAATTGAGATCTATGGGAAAATATCCAATTTGAAAATCAATAACACCAAATCTGAAGCAATGACTGTAGCGGTCCCAGGGCCCATGGGAGAGGTAATAAAACAAAATTTCAGGTTTAAGTGGGAAAAGGCCCTAAAATATCTGGGGACATACATTCCAGCAAATATTAGGAATACCTATGCGCTGAACTTCCCCCCACTATATAATGCAATTCGGATATTGTTAGACAAATGGGGGCATGGGCTGCATTCATGGTTTGGGAGAGGAAGTATAGTGAAAATGTGTATCCTACCAAAGGTGCTGTACTTATTCCAGGCTCTGCCAATTTCCATCCCGGCAATCTTTCTCCGACAGGTGAATTCCTTGTTCATGAAGTTTATATGGGCAGGGAAACGAGCCAGAATCAAAAGAGACTTGGTGAGAATGCCAAAGAGTTCAGGGGGGATGGCAGTCCCAAATATAGTAAAATACTACAGAGCAACACACCTGACAAGGCTGGTAGATTGGTGTAGACATGGGAAATGCAAAAGATGGGTAGACATAGAGCAATATGTAAGCCCGATCCCACTGAACAGAGCACCCTGGTGCTATGAAGTACTCCCGAGATACATCAAAAGACACCCTATAATAGGGACTACATTACAAATCTCAGCAAAAATATGTGGAAACAAGAATCTCTCACCAGGCAAATCACCTTTGCTACCTATAATAGGAAACCCTAATTTTACACCTGGGATGGAAAGGGATATTGTTGGAAAGTTTAGAGAGAAAGGCCTTTGTCAGGCCTCAGATTTTGTGAGGTCAGGTCTGTGGCCTTCCATTGGGGAACTAATGGAGGTTGGAGGACCATTTGAGCTTGCAATGTGGCAGGCGCTGCAGGTAAGCCACTTCTTAATTTTATTGGGTCCAGCAATGGAATTTCAAAGACAATTGACGATACTAGAGAGAAGCTGTAGTGTGGTGGAGCCACTCCCAAGAGTGTTATCCAAAATGTATGGGTTTCTGAATACGCCCTCGGAAGACTTTGTGATGCCGAGCATCAGCAAATGGGAAAGAGATCTGGGGAGAACCTTTACCCCAACCCAGCATAAACAAATAATCTTCCTGGCACTAAATTCCTCGGTGTGTTCAAGAACCCAAGAAGCTAACTACAAACTCCTCACACAGTGGTACTATACCCCAGAAAGGCTACACAAATTTGATAATGAAGTAGAGGGAAAATGTTGGAGGTGTGGTGAAGAACAGGGAACTCTCTTACACATTTTTTGGTCGTGTCGAAAGGTGAGACAGTACTGGGGAGAGTTAAGGAGAATCTCCCAAAAAATTTTTGAAGACGTGATCCCAGATGACCCTGCCTTCTTCCTGCTGCATGTCTCACAGATGCCGGTGCAGAGGTATAGGAGGTCGGTAGTGTGTCACCTGATCAACGCGGCAAGGGCGGGAGTTACCCCTCGGTTACAAGCTGGCTTATCAGGGCCCAGGAAGTAGGAGCTATGGAAGACTTGGTTCTTTCTGCTCAAAACAGGAGGACACAGTATAAAGAAACCTGGGCAGGATGGAATCAATTTATTAGATCAGAAGAGGGGAAGAGGCTCCTTGAGGAGAGGTAGGGGGAGAGAAAGGAGGAGATGGGGAATGGGTTCCCCTTTTTTATTTATTTGTGGGGTTGTTTTTTTTTTTTTTTTCTTTTGGGTTGGTGGGGGAGGGGGGGGGTAGCATAAGGGAAAAAAGGAGTAGGATCGGAAATGTATGGATCAATATTGGAAGTATGATGTATCATAAGTAATGTATATCTTGGTCTGTAAATGTATGGTATCAGTGAGATTTTGTTATATCCTATTTTTGAAAAATTTAAAATAAAAGATAAGTAGAAAAGTTGTTGGCTGGACTGCCAAAGGGTATAATGGTGTCATTGGGCACTGACCTGTATCTTCAGTTTCCTCTGTATGTACTAAAATCCAGTTGGGGGGGGGGGCGTGGCTTGGCAGCGGATGTAGCCGGTCGCATTCCGTGTGGGCTCCGCCGAAAATCCTTTAACTTATCCTGCTCTGAGCTCCTGCTAACCCGACGCTGTGTATACTTACAGCCCGGTGCTCTCACTCTTCTCCTCTGGCTGGTGCGGTTGTGGATAGCGGCGGTGAGGATGTCTAAACGCGGAGCTACGGCCCGCTCTGTCCTGGAACATGCGGCGCAAGATGGTGGCGCGGCTGCACAGGCTGCTAAGGCTAAGTACAGGGAGGCGGCGCAGAAGCTGTTCTCCCTGAATGGCACGAGGGACATGCCGGAGCCAGTTCAGGCGGGATCGGAGGAGCACAGTGGTTCCCAATCTGATGCGGCCGATACGGTTCCTCTGGAGGACCCGACAGCCCCTGTTCTACCATGGGACGCAGTGAGTACCACTCCAATCTCTTCTCTGCCGCAAGTTGCTGTGTCCTCGGACCTGACTGGGCCTGAACCTACATTAAGAGACATTCTCTCTGCGGTCACGTCCTGTAACATGTCAGTGACAGCCCTGACAATGAAGATTAAAGGGATGAAGGTGGAGATGTCCTTCATGCGCCAGGACATGCAGAAGTTGCGGGACCGCACTACTGATGTTGAAGGCCGCATTAGTGTTCTGGAGGATGACTGGGCCCCCATGCAGAGGGAATCGCATGCTCAGCAGCTTATGGTGGCTAAACATGCTGCAAAGCTCGATGATTTCGAAAACAGGCTTCGCCGCAATAATGTGCGGGCTATCGGTGTACCTGAAAAAATGGAAGGCAAGAATCCGGTCAATTTTATTGAACACTGGCTGCTGGAGAAGTTTGGGAAAGATGCATTCTCCCCTATGTTTGCTGTGGAACGTGCGCATAGAGTTCCTGCCAGGCCGTTACCCCCGGGTAACCCCCCTCGAGCCTTCTTGTTCAAGATGCTTAACTATAAAGACCGAGATGTTATCCGATCTAAAGCTCGTACTATGGGGGATGCTTTAGTGATGGATAATTCTAAAATATCCTTATTCCCAGATTTCTCGGCGGAGGTGCAGAAGCAGCGTGCCCAATTCACCGATGTTAAGAGGAGGCTTCACTCTCTGGAAATACAATATGCTATGCTTTATCCTGCGTGTGGTCGCCAGAGATGAGGTTCACTTCTTCGATAAACCCTCACTTGCTATGCAATGGCTGGATAGGGAGGAACGCTCCCTTCGTGATGATGTGGCCAAGAGGCGAAGAAACACTTGACTTTGACCCCCCTTCTCCCCCTGAACGGGGATTGACTCCGGGCTGGAGGCGCTTCTCCTAGCTCATTCTTTTGCTCCTTTTGAGGCGGAAGACTGTTCTCACGGAATGAGTTGGCACAGTTTGCAGTGTTGAATGCAGCACAAGGTTTGTTGCCTATTGGCTCTTCGAAGCCGGCTACTGAACTTTACCCCCCGGTTGAGAGTCCTGCGTGGACGTGACAATTTTTTCTTTAGTTTTGTTCTTTTTTTCTTTTTTACAGGTTTGTTTTTTTGCTCTGAATGGGGCCCAGTTGGTCTCAATTCCCTGAGTCTACCTAACGTCTCTTTTTTTTCAGGATGTATGGACTTATTTGTGAATTGCCTGCTGAAAGTCGTTTTACTGTGTACTATGATCTCTGAATTTCTATTGGTTTGTTCCACTGCTTTTTTCATGGGACTCTGTACTTGGGGTTCCCTATATATGACTGCTGCTATGTTATGGCTAAGAGATGTGTGTTAACCAGTTGGAATGTTAGAGGATTGGGAGACAGAGTGAAACAGTTGGCGGTTCTACATATGCTTAAACATTTGGGTTCCTCTGTGGTGTGTTTACAAGAAACCCATTTGTTCCCTGGTCAGGAGTCTCCGTTTTCTTCCCGGGTATTTGGCACGCAGTTTCACTCTGCCTTCTCATCGTATGCCAGAGGGGTTAGCGTGCTAATTGGCTTAGATGTTTCCTTTCAATGTTTGTCCCTCCTGGTTGACCCTAATGGCAGGTTTATATTTTTGTTATGCTTGTTGGATGGTCTGATCTGCATCATCGCTAATGTGTATATACCTCCCCCCTTCT
The DNA here is from genome assembly GCA_029574335.1 of Rana kukunoris. Lineage (NCBI taxonomy): Eukaryota > Metazoa > Chordata > Amphibia > Anura > Ranidae > Rana > Rana kukunoris. The sequence continues at coordinate 91,757,166 of CM056054.1, forward strand.
CTGCGGAAGTGCTCAAAACTTTAGCTACCTTTTTGTCTCGCCATCCAGGTATCCCTGGTATTGTGTTAGGTGATTTTAACAATTATTTGGATGCTGATGTTGACAGGTGCTCTTCCAGAGCTTCAGTGACTGTTGTGAGAGGGGGGCCGACGCCTTTTGCTTGGCTCCTGTCGGAGCTGGGTTTAAGGGATGTTTGGAGACTTCGCCATCCGCAGACTAAATGCTACTCTTGTCATTCTGCTACGTATGGCGGCCTCTCTAGGATTGATTTGGGCTTAGGTAATGATGAGATGCTCCCTCTGATTTCCTCCTCGCAATATGTGGCCAGGACGATTTCTGACCACTCTCCCTTTTGTGTTACTATTCTTTTAACTGGGATGACTAAGAAGGTTTGTTGGAAACTTAACCCATTTTGGTTGTCGCTTTTTCCTAGCCCTGACCCTGTCTCTGCTAACTTGTCTGTATACATATGCACTAATAAGCATTCAGTCAGTCTTGGTATTTTCTGGGATGCACTGAAAGCCTTTTTAAGGGGACAATTTATTAAATCTATTAATTCTATTAAAACTAAGACCAGGGCCTGGGAACAAACAGTGCTTCGGGAGGTTGAGAGGGCTGAGTCAGCTTTTGTGGCCTCCCCCTCTGAACATACTGAAAGACTTTGGCAGGAGGCCCAACATATAGCTAAACACTTGGTTTTGTCAAAAGCTGAAAATTAACGTTTCTTTCTCCAGCAGAGGTATTTTGAAGAAGGTGAGGGAACGGGTCATATGCTGGCGATGCTGGTGAGGTCACAGAGGGGATCTTCGCATGTGACTGAGATTGTTGATTCCTCAGGGGTCTTGCTCTCCTCACATGTAGAGATTTTGTCTGCTTTTCGAAATTTCTATGCCGATGTGTATTCCTCTAAAGTTTCTGCCACCCTAGCTGACATTGCCTGATTTTTGGATTCCTGTCCAATCCCAAATCTGGAGGCCTTGGACGTGGAACAATTAAATGCCCCTCTGTCAGTGGATGAGCTGTTAGAGGCTTTGGCGCTTTCCTCTCCTGGCAAGTCTCCGGGCTCGGATGGCTTCACGGCGGAGGTGTATAGGCGCTATGCCGACATTCTGATACCCCATCTCCGGGAGGTTTTCGTGGACGCATTCGAGAGGGGATGTCTGCCCCCCTCTATGAATGAGGCGATTATCGTTCTTTTGTTGAAGCCTGGCAAGGAGGCACGGTCTCTTGATTCCTATAGACCCATCTCTTTATTAACGACGAACGTTAAGCTTTTAGCTAGGGTACTGGCTACTAGATTAGCGAGAGTTATCCATAAATTAGTCCATACGGATCAGTCAGGGTTTATCCCTTCCCGCTCTACGGCCCTTAATATTAGACGTCTTTTCCTTAATCTTCAGATACCTGTGGACAACCCTGGTCAGAGAGCGATCCTTTCCCTTGATGCAGCCAAGGCCTTTGACAGCGTCGAGTGGCCTTATTTGTGGGAGGTTTTGAAACGGTTTGGCCTTAATTTTATTCGGTGGGTGAGACTTCTCTATGCCGCTCCCACTGCCCGGATCCGTGTGAACGGAGACCTTTCGGATCCATTCCCCCTTTTTAGGGGGACGAGGCAGGGGTGCCCTTTGTCACCCATGTTATTTGCACTGGCTTTGGAGCCGCTTGCAGCCACTATTCGGTCGTCTGCTACCATTGTGGGCTTTCAGAGGGGCCAGAGGACAGCCAAAATCTCCCTCTATGCGGATGATACGTTGTTGTATTTGGGGGATATGGGTGGGTCATTAACTGGAGCTATAGCGGTGATTCAGCATTTTGGAACCTTGTCGGGATTCTCCATCAATTGGAGTAAATCTGTTATTTTACCTGTGGATGACACGACAATCTCGTTGCCGGTTGCTGCGGAATCCCTTAAGGTGGTCACCTCCTTTAAATACTTAGGAGTTCAGGTCACGGCTGACCCGCAGTCTTATCTTACTGATAATCTCCTGCCGCTTCTTAAAAGATTTCAGATGACATGCAATACCTGGTGCAAGCTTCCCCTATCGGTCATAGGTAGAATACATTTTATTAAAATGGTCTGGGGTCCTCAGCTGTTATATATTATGCATAATTCCCCTCAGTGGATTCCTCGTAGGTGGTTTATTCGTATTGATACTCTTTTTAGGTCCCTAATTTGGAAAAAAGGAGTGGCAAGGATTAGACTTACTACCCTGCAATAAGTAAGGATCAGGGAGGTGCGGCAGTCCCCAATCCCAAGCTTTATTTTTACGCATCCCAATTGCAACATTTTGGTGGGTTGGGAATCAAGGGTGATTCCAACTCCTATTGAGGTTCTATTGCAGACGGGGGCATGGAGCAACTCGGTGTTGGCGAGTCTGGAGGCGGGATTCCCTTGCCTACCGCAGAGGGCGCCCACTGTGGTTCTTTTAAAAAAACTCTGGTCCTCGGTTAAGTCAGATTTGGGGATTTGTGTTTTTTTTGGCTAATACCCCGTTATGGGATAATCCTAACTTAATTGGTTGGGTTAGAGGGTTTCCAGATGTGGAGGGATGCTGGTATCAGTAGTATTGCTCAGTTGTACTCTCAAAATGTTTTGAAATCATTTATGTAAATACTAGACGAATTTGATCTCCCTAGGCATCAGTTTTTTAAATATCTTCAGATCCGTCATGCTTTGCATGCTCAGGGTCGGGTCTCCATCCTTAGATTGGCTAGTCAACCCCTAATAAATGACGTTTTTTTTGGGTCGGGGAAAAAAGGACTTATTTATTTTGCTTATTCATACCTATTGTCATCTACCCAAAACTCGGCGACTTTACCAAGCAGACAAGGCTGGGCTGCGGATCTGGGAGATATCAACGATGAGACTTGGGATATTAGTTTGCAAGTCGGACCGCTCACGTCTGTATCTCAGTCACATAGGCTTATCTCATTTATTTTTATTACATAGGGCCTATCGTACCCCTATTCAATTGCACCGTTGGGGAAGGAGAGACTCACCTTTATGTCCCAAACGCTGTGGGGAGGAGGGATCGCTCATTCGCTTAATGTGGCGCTGTCCCAAATTACATCGCTATTGGGGTGATATTACGGAAGTTATTTCTTCGGTTTATCAGGTTAGGGTCCCATTGGACCCTGTAATATGTATTTTAGGAGCGGTTGATGAGGAGGTATATACTCCCCCTATTAATATAGCAGTAATCAGACTCTTGTACCTAGCTAGGAAAATGGTGGCTAGATTTTGGTTGTCCCCACACGTCCCGACTAAAAAACAGTGGATAGATCAAGTTAATTATATATTAATAGGAGAGCATCTGACGTATCAGCATAGAAATGCTTCTAGGAAATTTTGTTCTATATGGCAGGCATGGCTGGACACCCCTGGGCTGGCGCCTCCTCAATTGATTATGACCCGTTTGCTCAGTGCTTAGTGGATTCTGTTTAGTTGTTCACTGAATAGTTCTGCTGGAAATGTTTATTGACAGGCATGTAAATTTTCATATTCTCCCTTACTTTGTTAGGGGGATACTTCACACTGGCGGGGTTGGACTGGGGGTGCGTTTTTGTTTTTTTGTATTTTTCGTTGTTTTTTTTTGTTTTTTGTTTGGATATGCTGGAGGGTGGGCTCGTTCTCACTGTCTGGCACAATGTTCCTATACACTTTTTCTTGAGATGTGTCATTATAATATTCCCCCTTTTTTTTTTTTGTGTGTGTGCCACTGTTTGACTACCTTCATTTGATTGCATTGCATGTGTATTGCATTATGTGCCTTTACCATTTGTTGGCTATGACTTGCAATGTTCAGCTTTGTATTATCTTTTATTGGCACAATAAACCTTTTCCTGATTTAAAAAAAAATAATAATCCAGTTTGGGACCTGGAGCCCGGGGATTTCGTAGAGATTCGGGTGGGATGAAATCCCCAGTCCTGGGTTCAGGCTTTAAAGCTGATCAGCACACTGATTTTGCAGGTTTGTGTGTGGGCCTGATAGGAGACTCAGGACCAGCATTCTGGGCTCCACCATCCCGAGGAGTCCAGGCTTGGAAGGGAGAACCCTGAGAGTGCAGGTGTACACTGAATTGGCTGGAGAGTGCAGGCTGCACTGTGAAAAACCCCAGAGACCTAAGTGAGGTTGCTGACAGGAGTCAGGAAGGTTCCATGCTGGAGCCTGAGCACTGTGAGCAGTTGTGCTACTGCTGAGGAGAGCCAGGTGGCTCGGTATTTTCTTTTGCACGTATAAGCCAGGAGGCTGAAGGTATCATTTTGTATGGGCAGTGAAAACCCCCTGTGTTTGAATTTTTATTTTTTTTTGCATTTTTAATAAAAGTGGGCCAACAAGCCCTTAAAGGGGTGTTCCAGACAAAATTGTGTTTATTAAAAGTCAGCAGCTACAAAAAGTGTAGCTGCTGGCTTTTAATAAACACTCACTTACCTGCTCCTGCGTTCCAGCGACGTGCCGACCAGGGTTTCGCTCCTCTCCCCCCCTCCCCAGCCGGCGTCTCCATCTTGACTGTGGGCACCCAGCCGTGACAGCCTTCGGCTTCACGGCCGGGCACTCACTGCGCATGCGCGAGCCGCACTGCGCATGCGCGCGCGGCTCGCCGCTGATCGGAGAGGCGATCGCATGGGACCTGACAGTGTCCCATGTGATCGCCTGCAGGGAGGGGCTGGTGTAGGCGAATAAGGCTTAATCGCCTAACCAGCCCCTCGGTGGAAGCAGGAAGTGGGACAGGAAGTCCCACTCCTACTGAAGCCCCCACTCCCCCCCCCCCCAAAAAAAAATTACATGCCAAATGTGGCATGTAAGGGGGTGAGGAGTGGATTAAAAAAAAAGTCATATTTTAGGGTGGAACTCCTCTTTAAAGACAGTTCCTGACTGGCGTGAATCACTTAAAAACGCATATCCCTCTTGAGTTAAACCCCCAACGTTACAAGGGATATTAACCTGATATACACAGGAGATAAACATCCACTTATTGAGGATACATTGAGAAGCAGGCACATGCCTGGTAAATATTTTAAAAAGGGCAAAAAAAATAATAAGCAAGCTGATAAGACTTGGAACCTTCTCAAAATGGCCACAGTACCTCAGACATATGCACAAATTGCAACTGAAGCACCTTCATCACACAAACTGTGTCCCCTGTATTACATCAAGCTTTACCTCAGGAATCAATATCTAATGCTTGCCCTGCTTATTCTTCCCAAACACTGATGGAAAGAGAGAACCCTGTGGAATGTATACAAATACCTGTGTTGGTCTCCTCATGTAATACAGTCCACATGGCAACAAACAGATGTTACCCTTAATGTCTCTGAACTATTTGCTAGAATATCTGAAATGCTGAATATAGGCTTGGCACAAAATGCAGAAAGGATAACTGGAGAAATTAGAGCTGACTTTCAGTGTCTGGGTAAAAGAATTGAGACTATTGAACATAATTTGGATGTTAATATTGCTAGAACGGATCAAAATGCTGATCATTTACAAATAATGCAGGAACAGCTTGACATAGCACAGGCAAGGATCAATGACCTTGAGAATAGATCTAGAAGAGGTAATTTCAGGGTCAGAGGTCTGCCAGAATCTATCCTTGATGTTAACTCTGCTGTGCTGGACATTATTAAAATTCTATTGCCATCTATTTCGGCTCATAAACTAGAATTGGACCGTGCACATAGGCCTTTGGGACCAATGAGGAAAGATGGCTTACCAAGAGATGTGGTGGTAAAACTACTACTCTATGTAACGCCCCCCTTACTTTCAGTACGGGCACTACGCTAAAGTTAGCGGGCGAATGTGAGAGTTATTTTTCTCCCATTCCTAATTTGTCAACTTGCAGGCTGCTGCTATTTCAGAACTGTCCTGTAGGTCGGTCTGCGACTCAGGGGTCTGATTACACCCCTGGGCAGCAGTTGGCGCTACCCATACATTGTACCCCTACCCATTCACCTGGAGGCAAAGTGTAAACACAAATAAACCACACAGGGTATTGAAATATTTTATTAGTTGGCCGCCGGGGGGGGGGTGTGTATGATCGCTTTTATAAAAGCGCCCCCCTCCGGAGGGCTTCTGCGGGGGGGTGGGTGCCGCTGTTCTTCGCCGCCGTCTGTTTCTCTTCCGCCGCTGGGGGGGCGCTTTGATAAAAGCGACCACCACGCGGCGGGCTTCCTTCGACATCTTCGGCGGCGGGGATCTTCTCCGCTCTCCGGGGGTCTTCTCCCGCTCTCCGGGGGTCTTCTCCGGCTCTCCGGGGGTCTTCTCCGGCTCTCTGGGGGTCTTCTCTGGCTCTCTGGGGGTCTTCTCTGGCTCTCTGGGGGTCTTCTCTGGCTCTCCGGGGGTCTTCTCTGGCTCTCCGGGGGTCTTCTCCGGCTCTCCGGGGGTCTTCTTCTTCTTCAGGACTCGCCCCCGCTATCTTCGTGTGTTAGCTCAATTACTAGCGGCGGCGAGTCCCCTCTTCTGTGACGTCGTCTTCTTCTCTTCTCCAGATGTTGACGCGACGCTTCCTTCTGCTGTTATATAGGCCTGTCTTGTGACGTCGCAGTCCCATCATTCCCCGGTAGGTACCACGTGGGTAGGTAGCACGTGGTACCTACCGGAGCATGATGGGACTGCGACATCACAAGACAGGCCTATATAACTCGCTGCGAGCCACGCGCCCGCCATAACAGCGGAAGGAAGCGTCACGTCAACATCTGGAGAAGAGAAGAAGACGACGACGTCACAGAAGAGGGGACTCGCCGCCGCTAGTAATTGAGCTAACACACGAAGATAGCGGCGGCGAGTCCTGAAGAAGAAGACCCCCGGAGAGCGGGAGAAGACCCCCCCCCCCGCCGCCGAAGATGTCGAAGGAAGCCTGCCGGGTGGTGGGATCTTTTATCAAAGCGCCCCCCCCGGTGGCGGAAGAGAACCAGACGGCGGCGAAGAACAGCGGCACCCACCCCCCCGCAGAAGCCCGCCGGAGGGGGGCGCTTTTATAAAAGCGATCATGCACACACCCCCCCCCCCCCCGGCGGCCAACTAATAAAATATTTCAATACCCTGTGTGGTTTATTTGTGTTTACACTTTGCCTCCAGGTGAATGGGTAGGGGTACAATGTACCCCATACTCATTCACTTAGGGTGGGGGACTGGTATCTGGGGGCCCCCTTATTAAAGGGGGCTTCCAGATTCCGATAAGCCTCCCGCCCGCATACCCCGACAACCAACGGCCAGGGTTGTCGGGAAGGGGTCCTGTCCTCATCAACATGGGGACAGGGTGCTTTGGGGTGGGGGGCCGCAGTGCGCCCCCTGCCCCAGAGCACCTGACCCCCCCATGTTGAGGGCATGCTGCCCGGTATGGCTCAGGAGGGGGGGCGCTCGCCCCCACTCCCTTCCTGACCAGCCGGCCGGCGTGCTTTGGATACGGGTCTGGTATGGATTGTGGGGGGGCCCACGCCGTTTTTTCGGCGTGGGGGGGTCTCCTTACAACCCATACCAGACCTAAGGGCCCGTTATGCTCCTGAGGGGGGAACCCATGCCGGATTTTTATTTAATCCTTCTCAGGATTCATAACAAACTCCGCCCACATGTAGAATTGGTGGGAATCCGCGTCGGATCCCCGTCGCTTCTATGACGCCTTTGTCTCCATCGCGGCAAGCCAGCTCGGCGCTGGCTCCCGCGATGGGGCTCGCAAGTGCTCAATCTCGCCGAGAAAGGGAGCGAGATTGACACAATATCCCAGTCACTTACTGTATGTGCCTATACCTCTGTTATTTTTTGTTGGACTATAAAGTGTTATTACTCTACCCATTGAGCGCTACTTCTTTTGTTTTTGTATGAGTAATCGGTAACCTAGCAGTCAAGTTTATTTTCTAAGACGTGTGTATGTGCCATTATTTATCATCTAAAAGACAATTTCAGTGGTAAGATTTTGGTAAAACATTATTGTGTTTACTGTAGAATTTATTCTTTTCGGGATTTGGAAGCAAGACTATTTCCTTAAGAGGGATCCTATACACATGTAAAAAAAGCACTCAATAAATACAAAATAAACTTGGTATCATTGTCACTACAGGCATGGACTGGGCTGTATGGAGGAGAAATATAGACCATCTCCTGTACTATGTCTGCAGTCTCTGACCATCTCCTGTACTATGTCTGCAGTCTCTGACCATCTCCTGTACTATGTCTGCAGTCTCTGACCATCTCCTGTACTATGTCTGCAGTCTCTGACCATCTCCTGTACTATGTCTGCAGTCTCTGACCATCTCCTGTACTATGTCTGCAGTCTCTGACCATCTCCTGTACTATGTCTGCAGTCTCTGACCATCTCCTGTACTATGTCTGCAGTCTCTGACCATCTCCTGTACTATGTCTGCAGTCTGACCATCTCCTATACTATGTCTGCAGTCTCTGACCGTCTCCTGTACTATGTCTGCAGTCTCTGACCGTCTCCTGTACTATGTCTGCAGTCTCTGACCGTCTCCTGTACTATGTCTGCAGTCTCTGACCATCTCCTGTACTATGTCTGCAGTCTCTGACCATCTCCTGTACTATGTCTGCAGTCTCTGACCATCTCCTGTACTATGTCTGCAGTCTCTGACCATCTCCTGTACTATGTCTGCAGTCTCTGACCATCTCCTGTAGTATATCTGCAGTCTCTGACCATCTCCTTTACCATGTCTGCAGTCTGACCGTCTCCTGTAGTATATCTGCAGTCTCTGACCATCTCCTGTACTATGTCTGCAGTCTCTGACCATCTCCTGTACTATGTCTGCAGTCTCTGACAATCTCCTGTACTATGTCTGCAGTCTCTGACCATCTCCTGTAGTATATCTGCAGTCTCTGACCATCTCCTGTATCATGTCTGCAGTCTGACCATCTCCTGTACTATGTCTGCAGTCTGACCATCTCCTATACTATGTCTGCAGTCTCTGACCGTCTCCTGTACTATGTCTGCAGTCTCTGACCGTCTCCTGTACTATGTCTGCAGTCTCTGACCGTCTCCTGTACTATGTCTGAAGTCTCTGACCGTCTCCTGTACTATGTCTGCAGTCTCTGACCGTCTCCTGTACTATGTCTGCAGTCTCTGACCGTCTCCTGTACTATGTCTGCAGTCTCTGACCGTCTCCTGTACTATGTCTGCAGTCTCTGACCGTCTCCTGTAGTATATCTGCAGTCTCTGACCATCTCCTGTACTATGTCTGCAGTCTGACCATCTCCTGTACTATGTCTGCAGTCTGACCATCTCCTGTACTATGTCTGCAGTCTCTGACCGTCTCCTGTACTATGTCTGCAGTCTCTGACCGTCTTCTTTAGTATTTTGGGGGGAGAGCCATGCACACTTGTGCTGCAATCGTGATGCATCGCGGAATCGAATCGTGGACTTGATAATCGTAATCGCATCGAATCGTGAGACAAGTGAAGATGCGCAGCCCTACTACTCACTGCTACTACCCCTAGACACACTACACGGTAACTTAATACGCCTATCCCAAACAACAACCAGAGGCTCCTTCGGGGGTGAGCGCTACATCTACAAAGGAGGAGATAATGAAAAGATCTCGCCAACAAGAGCAACTAACATACCAAGGTACCAATATTCAAATCTTTTCTGATATTTCCCCTTACACAATACAAAAAAGGACAATGAAGCCTTTAACAGCCCTCATGAAGAGAGAAATGAGATATAAATGGGCATTTCCCATTGCGCAAAAATTTTCTTACAATGGCGGTTCATAATTTTCAGGAAGGAGAACGACTACTGATGAGTCTAAATATAATCTCTATGGAACCTGATATGGTCACTACTACTACCCAGCAGGGCTCTGCCTAAAGACAAAATCCTATAAGCCCATCTTCTTCTGCATGGAAGCCCATCTTTTTTTTCAGGAAGAACTGAATTTTTTCATTATATAATCCTGTATATTTCCAATGAAAGAGGAAAAAAAAAAAAACTTTTTTTTTTTTTTTTTTAACATTTCATGGTATTTCTGTATGAGTTGATATTAGTATACATTTCATGCTTAAGTATTTTTGGGGGAAAGTTTTATTTTTATTTGATGGTATTTCCGTATGAGTTGATATTCCTATGTATTTCTTTGATGCATAAATACTCGTATATATTTCATGCATAAGTATTTTTGGAGGAAAGTTTTTTTTTTTTTTTATTATTTTCTCTCCTCTTCACCCACCTTCCGAAAATGCAATTAGTATAATATGGGTTAAATATGTTTTGAATGAGACATTATCTTATGATTCTTAATGTAAGTAATGGTCACGGGCCAGTGGTGAGACATTGGGCCTCAACTCACTCCTTAGATTGACGTTTGGTCATCCTGGGGAGTGAGTACATAGCCCTTTTATATGGGCTATTCTAATGTTACTTTTTTGAATGATGGATTTTTTAACCAATGCTCGTGCGTACCAACGATCGGTTTTGACCTATTGGTTAGCCGTCCATCGGTTCAATTTTAAAGCAAGCCCTCTGTTTTTGGACCAAAGGATAACGGACCGATGGGGCCTACACACGATCGGTTTGGACCGATGAAAATGAACTTCAGTCCGTTTTCATTGGTTTGAACTGATCGTGTGTATGTGGCTTTACGCTCTGAACTCCTTTATTATTGATGTCCCATGGTCGGACCATTCCATGGTTATGTTAGCTTTGAAGAGGATGAATACTAATCAAAGGGTTTCTCATTGGACCCTTAACCAATCACTTTTAAATGACCCCAATATAGTTATGGAAATTGAACAAAGCATAAAAGATTATTTTGATATTAATAAGGACGGGATCTCGCCAGAAATCCTATGGGCAGCTCACAAAGTGACGGTTAGAGGAAAACTGATACAGATAGCAGCTAGACAAAAAACATTGAAAAAGTTGGAGATAGAAAAACTTAAACAAAAATTGAATGACTTGAGTAGAAAACATAAAATGGATCCTATCGGATTCCCTACTTCCACTTTAGATGCAGCTAGAACAGCTTTAAAACTAGCGCTTCCAGTTAAAGCAGACGAGGCTATAAAGTGGTCTGGGACAAAATGTTATCGAATGAAGGACAACATGGGTCCGATGTTGGCGAATAAACTATCACCTAGATTTAGATCAAGGATCCTTCCCAAGATTAAACAAGCTGATGATTCATTTACTCTAAATCTCTAACGGGTGATGGAAGCCTTCCAAAACTTTTATTCAAAGCTTTATCATTTCAACGGCAACTGTGATTCTAATGGAGTGAAAGAGTTCCTGGAAGGCTTAGATCTTCCAAGACTATCAGATATACTATCAGATATACATATAAATGGAGGCTCCCATATCAGTTGTTAAAGTCAAATAAGGCCCCCGGTCCTGATGGCTTTTCATCTCCTTATTACAAAAATGTTTCAATCCTTTTAATGCCCTATCTCGTAAGGTTTTTTAATAGCATGTCAGAAGGTAATCCAATAGGTAGTTAACTTAATATGGCGTACATATCTGTGATCCCTAAACCTGACAAAGATTCCAGTCTAGTTGAAAATAGACCGTTATCTTTGATTAACAATGACCTAAAAATTTTGACTAAAATAATGGCTAATAGACTATCGTCCTTCATAGGTCAATATTATATACATAAGGATCAGGTAGGATTTATCCCTAATAGACGAGGTCCAGACCAGGTTAAAAGGGCAGAGTCGACTTAATTTCAATTTTGCAATCTGGATGGCTTGGAGATCATAGACAGGAGGTTATGCTTTTATCAATAGACCTTCAGAAGGCCTTTAATTCGGTATCCTGGCCATATATGTTTGCTGTCTTGAGACGCTGGGGTTTTGGTTCTAGAATGTTAGGTTTATTATTTGCTCTTTACCCTTCACCTGAGGCCAAAATAAGACTACATGGACTATATTCAGAAACTATTAGAATTAAAAGAGGTACACGTCAGGGATGTCCTTTGTCTCCCCTGATATTCGCTGTTGTATTAGTCTTTAGCAATAGCAAACAGGAACAACCCGAATGTCAGGGGGGTTAAGTGTGCCCAGAGAGAACACAAATGTGCGTTATTTGCGGATGATCTACTACTATTTATGACCTCCCCAATCTCTTCTTTATCTGCAATCTATTCTCTATTGGATACATTCTCTGAAGTTTCAGGCCGTAAAGTCAATATAGGCAAATCTAGGGCCCTTTACTCTCTAAATTTATGGTATCCCTCATTCGAAAAAAATATAATTTTTGTTGCAACGAATCGTCCATTGAATATTTAGGTATTAATCTAACCTCGAAATTTGAAGATCTTTATCAGGCCAACTACCCTCCCATGTATAAGAAACTTGAATCTGATCTAGGTGAGTGGGGCTTACAAAATATAGGTTGGATGGGTAGGATAAGTTCCATTAAGGTGACTCTCTTGCCCAGGATTTTATACCTATTTCGTTCACTCCCAATACCAATAAAGAGAAACCATTTGAAAACTTTTCGGAGTAGAATAACCAAATTTGTTTAGAATAAAAAGAACCCACATGTTTCTTCACGCTGTCTTTTTAACCTACCTGAGCAGGGTGGTCTTGGTCTTCCGAAACTATTGTGGTATTATAAGGCTGCTAGATTAGCTCAACTGTCGGATATATACATCCAAGGGGATCAACCTGATTGGGTCAGTTTGGAAGAACAGGCAACTCTCACATATTCGTTGGAAAATTTATTGTGGGCCACTCCTAGAAGTAGACCTATTATGTCACCGACTCTGTCTCAAGCTATGGTTCTGTGGGACTCGCTTAGAAATAATACTTCCCTAATCTCCAAAGGTCACCCATTAGCCGATTTTATTCAAGGATCCTGCTTTTGCTTCTAGGGTAGATAGGGAATCCTTTAAATGGTGGCTTGACAAGGTGGTGTACCGCATTGGACGTTTTTTCTCACATTTGGGTCCTCTTTCCGAAAAGTATTTTGAGGATAATCTAGATCTTCCACCCTCTGAAAGGTCAGGGTTTTCTCGAATTTATGATTTTACTCAAAAACTTTGGTTAGATAAGGTTGTAACAGGATACATGACTCCTTATGAAAATAGATGTGACCAGGCCTTGGGGAGGAGGGGAGGAATTTCTGTAATATATAAATCTCTTGCTGATGATCAGAAATGACCTCATATGATAGCTTGGGAGAGGGATCTTCAGGTTGATTGGGATTTAAAAGATTGGTATTCTAATTTTGATAGATCCATGAAGGGCATTACTTATGTTTCACTTATAGAGGCTAATTTGTAGATATTTACTAGATGGTATTTGGTATCCTTGAAACTGGCCACTATTTATCCTTCTCTGTCACCTCTATGCTTTTAGAGGGCGAAAAGGGGTTGGTACTATGATTTATACATGGTGGGACTGCCCAAAGATACGTAGATTCTGGAATAAAGTATTTCATATTATAAGACGAACCACAGGTTGTAATATACATCAGTCTCCAGCGATTGCTTTGCTAAATGGACTTATACCACAGGCTCATAAGTTTACCAGAAGTCTAATATTATTTATCCTAATAGGAGCCTGAATTTCTATAGCAGCTGCTTGGAAAAAACCGACAGTCTCGATATTATATATGAAAAGGAAAGTCACATGGATAATGGAACAAAAAAAAAGGATTGGGTTACTGTTAGATAAAGAAAACCAGTTTAATGAGATTTGGGAACCATGGTTGAAGTACTTGGGAATCTCAAATACCATATAAATATGGAAACACAATTCGCTACTTACGGCTGTATAAATTTGGCAGGTAGGCTGTCTATCCTTCTTTCTCTTTACTCTTTCATCTCCACCTCCTTTTTTCTTTTCCTTCCTCTTTTTTTTCTTTTTCATCCATTCTTTTTCTCTTTTTCCGATCTTTTTCTCTTTTGATTTCTGTAATTTTTTCTATTATATAAATAGCACAAGGAACTTTCTTTATATTAAAGTGTGATTTATATTTTGGTTCTTTTCTATTTTATATATAGTTTGGTTTTATCCATATGGATACATTCTTAAGTCGGTATAGGTATACTGAAATTTCTGATAGAAGTGTTTTTTACTCCTGGAATCTAGGGAGAGAATATTGGAGGAGGAGTCAATTCCTCGAATATATTTTAAAATGAATTGTTTGAAAATATTTTATGTCACCTAAATATTCTTTCCCTGGATCGAAAGTATGGGAATAACACAGTTTCTGTTTATTTTTAAATTTTTTCTTTCATTAATTTTTTTCCATCTAATCCGCCATAAGAGATAGTTTTAGAATTTGGGGGGTAGAATGGATGGAGGAGATGCTCTGCATCCCTTGAAATAACTTGTCCCAGACATGGTGTAGGGAAAGATGGAGGGTAGTTTAAGAATTTACCATATTCATAGATTTGAGAGATATAACTTTTGTTGTGATTTATAATGTGAGTTACTGTGAATTTAAACAAGAGTTAAGGGATGACTGGGGATGGGAAAGTACGAGTAACTATTCAATTTCAGTTAGGTTGATTTACAGAAACTTGTGATTTTTTTGTTGTATTCTTTATCTCTGGCTAATGAATGATTCTTTGATTTAGACCACAGTTTTATTAGAAAGAGTATACTACTAAATATGACATTGTGTAATGCAATATAATGACTTTTTGTTATGTTCTATCAAATGTAACGTCTTTATTTTGAAAATAAACTTAAACTTGAATGAAAAAAAAAGGGGAATACCAAGGACTTTGTAGGCACAGTAATAGACCATATTTTATGAAAAAAATGTATTAAGATAATTGACATAAACACAATTCTCAAAAGCCTAGATGAGGCATCATAATTCAACAAGCACCCATACAGAGCCAAAAAACATAAGTAATATCAGTGGAAAAACCACTGTAAAATAAACTTCCAAGGTAATAAGACAAATCGAAACACGGTTGACTTGGAAAGTTGATTAACCACTTGCACTACTGTAGATTGGCATGGTAGATGGATAGACTTGACATGTTTCGCGTGTATCCACGCTTCTTCAAAAGCCTTTGTTTGTTAGGCTGTAGAAAGGGAGAGAATTTGTAAAACAAATTACCGGCCGTCGCGGGCCTGCCACGATCGTGTGGTGGGTGGGGGCGCACGGAGGTACAGGATCCTGTGTCTCCGTGCGGCGGGCCCACAACGGCCAGTAATTGAGGTGGTGGCTGTTGGCATTACAAGTAAAACAGCAGTTCTTAAAGTGTTTTCACTGCCATCTCCTTCGCTCTAATTGCAACCCCCAAACATTATATATTTTTTTTTATTCTAACACCCTAGAGAATAAAATGGCGATCGTTGCAATACTTTCTGTCACACCGTATTTGCGCAGCGGTCTTGCAAGCGCACTTTTTTTTGGGAAAAATACACTTTTTGTAATTAAAAAATAAGACAACAGTAAAGTTATCCCAATTTTTTTTTTATATTGTGAAAGATAATGTTACGCCGAGTAAATTGATACCCAACTTGTCACGCTTCAAAATTGTGTCCGCTTGTGAAATGCCGACAAACTTTTACCCATTAAAATCTCCAGAGGCGACGTTTAAAAAATTCTACAGGTTGCATGTTTTGAGTTACAGAGGAGGTCTAGGGCTAGCATTTTTGCTCTCGCTCTAACGATCGGGGCGATACCTCACATGTGTGGTTTGAATACCGTTTTACATATGCGGGTGCTACTCAGATATGTGTTTGCTTCTGTGCGCAAGCTTGACGGGGCGCATTTTCTGGCTCCTAACTTTTTTAGCTGGCTCCTAGATTCCAAGTAAATTTGTTAAACCCTGCATTACACACACAGTGATATATTCCAAGCATTTATTTCTTTTAATTTTGAGGATTATGGCTTACAGCTACTGAAAACCCCAAATTCAGTATTTCAGAAAATTTGAATATTTTATAGAAGACCAATTAAAAAAAATTAAAAAAAATGAATACAGAAAATGTTTAGCTTACTAAAAAGTATGTTCATGTTTAGTATGCATACAATGCTTGGTCGGGGCTCTTTTTGCATGAATTACTGCATCAATGTGGCATGGAGATGATCAGCCTGTGACACTGCTGTGGTGTTATGGAAGTCCAGGTTTCTTTTATAGCAGACTTCAGCTCGTCTGCATTGTTGGGTCTGGTGTCTCATCTTCCTCTTGACAATACCCCACAGATTCTCTATAAGGGTTTAGGTCAGGGGAGTTTGCTGGCCAATCAAGCACAGTGATACCATGATCATTAAACCAGGTATTGGTACTTTTGGCATTGTGAGCAGTTGCCAAGTTCTGCTGGAAAATTAAATCGGTATTTCCATAAAACTGGACAGTAGAGGGAAGCACAAAGTGCTCTAGAATTTCCTGATAGAGGGCAGCGCTGACTTTGGACTTGATCAAACACAGTGAACCAACACCAGCAGATGATATGGATCCCCAAATCATCACTGTGGAAACTTTACACTGGACCTCTTGACTTGGCTATTGAAGCCGGATTCCTGAAGAATAGGGGAGTGTTGGAGGCAGTCATTCCAACAATCTAATGCACACTGTCGTTTTTTTGTGATGAAATAAAATTACATTTTTAAAAACGTCATTTAAAATGATCGTCTGGGGGCTTCACATCGTTTTTAGTCTTCTGAAAAACGACAAAAAATAAATTCGAACATGCTTCAATTTTTTATGTCGTTTTTAAAAATGTATTTTTTTTGTGTTGTAAAAAATGATTGTGTGTGGGCTAAAACGACGTTTTAAATCCACGCATGCTCAGAAGCAAGTTATGAGACAGGAGCGCTCGTTCTGGTAAAACTACCATTCATAATGGAGTAAGCACATTCATCACGCTGTAACAGACAAAAAAGCGCGAATCGTCTTTTACTAACAAGGAATCGGCTAAAAGCAGCCCAAAGGCGAATAGAACTTCCCCTTTAGAGTGCCATTGTATGTGTTGTACGTCACCACGCTTTGTTCTTAATTTTTCAAAAACGATGGTGTGTGGGCAACATCGTTTTTAACCACTTCCTTACTGGGAAATTTCACCTTCCGGCACTGCGTTGCTTTAACTGACAATCGTGCGACATGGTTACCAAACAAAATTGGTGTCTATTTTCCCCCCACAAATAGAGCTTTCTTTTGGTGGTATTTGATCACCTCTGCGGTTTTTATTGTTTGTCTTCCTCTGTACCTATTGGGTGTTTCACCTGGCTCCTTGTGGCGGCTGGATTTTGCCCTTCTTTTTGTCTCGCCAGACTTGTCCCATGTCTTTGGTCAGTATGATTTTTTTCTGTGGGGTCACAGATGGCTACCATAGACCGAGGCCATTGCAGTGTGTTCCGCCACAATTTGGTCTGCTATTTTATTTTTATACTCTGGCCTCCTGGTCTAGTTTTTCTGTGCCCTGCATCATCCAATTCTGTTCACACCTACTGAGTCTGGGAGGCTTCAGTTTGGCACAGTGGTCTCCAAACTGGGGCCAGATGTTTCCATTTGCTAGCCTCTATCCATTTTTTGGGGTACTATTCCATCCACAACTGACACCAATGATGGGGCTATGTTCCTCCCACTGACATCAGTGGTGGGGACTATTCTTTCCACAGACACCAATGATTGGGTGCTATGCATCCCACTCTTTTTAACAATAGGGCACCATTATCCCCACTGATACCAACAATAGGGCACTATTATTCCCCCTAAAACCAATGATGGGTCATTGTTTACTCCATCTTACACTGGAGCATTTACTCCCACTGGCCACATTCTGGATCCCTAGTCTGAAAGATGGCAAACAGGCCCTTTTTGTTTAGAAAGTTTGGAGACCATTGGTTTTGAAGAACAAACCTTAAAGAGACCCTTGGTTTAGCAGAACAAACCTTAAAGAGGAGTTCCACCCTAAAAATTAGGTTAACCTTAATCCCCTCCCCTCCCCCTTACATGCCACATTTGGCATGTAATTTTTTTTGGGGGGGAGTGGGGGCTTCAGGAGGAGTGGGACTTCCTGTCCCACTTCCTGCTTCCGCCGAGGGGCTGGTTAGGCGATCAAGCCTTAATCGCCTACACCAGCCCCTCCCTGTAGGCGATCATGACAGGTCCCATGCGATCGCCTGTCCAATCAGCGACGAGCCGCGCGCATGCGCAGTGGGTGCCCGGCCGTGAAGCCGAAGGCTGTCACGGCTGGGTGCCCATAGTCGGCATGGAGACGCCGGCCAGGGAGGGGGGAGAGGAGCGGAGCCCCGGTCGGCGCATCGCTGGAACGCAGGAGCAGGTAAGTGAGTGTTTATTAAAAGCCAGCAGCTACACTTTTTGTAGCTGCTGACTTTTAATAAACACCATTTTTGGCTGGAACACCCCTTTAACTTATATAGTGGTATCACTTGGTTGACCATGGTTTATATTTGGTGTGGACTGAGATTTCCAGTGCATGGTAATCGTTTTTTTTAGCGTAAAATAGCACTATGCGTATGAAGGATTGTACATTTTTGGATAAATCTTCATCATCAATGTATCCCAGTAGACATCTAAGAGGATTGCAAATATTAGGAATCTCAGCTACAGAGCTGATGAAAGCAGTAGCATCCGACCAGAACTTCCTTATCGAAGCACATTCCCACATCAGATGGAAGAATGTACCATCGGCTATTCCACATTGAGTGCATAAAGGAGTGGATAATCTATATAACAAATATGGTGTAAAATCCAGACCAAACTATTGTATAGATTGTATCACCTTGTTCCTTGAGGAAATGACGGAAGTCACCTGCAGGGGAAGAATCTCTCCCAAGATCTCCTCCGTCAACTCGGGTATGTTTGTTCAATGGTGGTAAGCCTAGTGGTCGTGGAGTGTAGTAGAGTCTTATAGTAGGACAAAACTATTTTGGTGTGGGAGGGGTCAGTCAGTACTTTTTCCAGTGGGGAAGTTTGCATCTCTATATTTCGTAGTCCGAACTGAGCAGCAGCGGTATGTCATATCTGTAGATATTCCTTTGTCCTTTATAATAGTATGCTGCCTATTCTTGGTGCTGGTGCCAAGGGCTATGATATATACACTGCTTCATGTATCTTTTACCTAGCTTGCATTTTATGTTGTTCAACCTGGAAATGGCCTATTAATAAAATCTACTCACAATAGCATACCTTAAAGCGGAGTTCCACCCTAAATTGGAACTTCGGCTCATCGTATTCCCCACCCACACCGGTGCCACAATTGCCACCTTTCGTAGGGAGGGGGGACCGGATACCTGTCTTCTTTGACAGGTATCCTTTCCTACTTTCGGGAGTCCAGTCCTCGGCCTGTGACATCACCGCGGGGCTCCTCCCCCGGCCGGATAGAAGAGCGAGGCCTCGCATATGCGCAGTAGGGTTCCCGGCATGAAGCAGAGAGGCTACACTGCCGGGTTCTCTTACCCACAATGGCGGTGGCAGGAAACATGAGCTGCGGGGCCAACAACGCTGGACTCCAGGACAGTTAAGTGTTCTATCATTAAAAGCCAGCAGCTGCAGTATGTTTTTTTATTTTTTTATTTTTTTTTTGCCCGCAACACCGCTTTAATGATTAAATTCACTTGATTTATACTTCCCATATCTTTTTAATCAATTTAATACGATTTAAATTAGTAGTAAACGCATTAAAATTTTGAAAAGTTCTCCCTGTTGTTTAAAGGCCTCTTGCACATGGAGTAAAAATGCTGATTTTTTTACTGATCTGAAATGAGATGTATTGTTGTCTGAGACATTGCATACAGCAAAGTAAAGATCAAGTAATACAATTTTGAGTACAGAGCAGTAAAACAAAAATATTTTTTTCGTTTGAGTGCTGTAATTTACGCATATGAACATGTGAAGTCAAATATGTCTCATTGATAATTATAAAACATTAACAGCGCTAGAAGAATCAAAATTCATCAGAACTGAATAGTTCTTCTTAATCTGCAGTTATATATGATGGACAAATGAAATTCCAGACACCATTCGTGTGAACCTTGTCAAGTCCTCATCTCAAAGTCCAAGTATGAAACCAACAATTTTAAGATGTCATATGTCAGCTTTAAAACTTCACTTTTCTGGTGTTGGTACTATAAACTGACTTTATCCTGCTCTGGTATATGCAAAGGTATTTCGTCACTCGCGTGCCCCTTCAGATATTCTACTCACTAGACCACAGCAAAAATCCAGTATTGAAAGATCCTCTCATTCAGAGATCACCGGCAGAAACATTTTATATGGGTAGAAGTGGTTAAGAAGGTTTGTGTATAAGGTTTTAAAAAAATAAATAAAAATTTGACAACTTTTAATACAGAGGCAAATTGTGACATGGTTTTTTTTTTTTTTTTTTTAAAGTCACAATTCACCTTTTGTATTAAGGGCTCATTTTCACTGGCGTTTTTACAGCCACTTTTCTGGGCGTTTTTTGCAGCTTAAAAACGCCTGTCCATGTTAGTCTATGGCCTCATGCCCACCATGACGTTTTTGAGCTGTAGATGGCTGAGACGTTTTTAAGCTGCAAAAAAAACGCGGGAGCAGTGCGTTCTGAAGCTCCAGCAATAGAGCTAAAAAAACGCTCAAAAACGCGGCCGCGGCGTTTTTAAAGCTCCAGCTCCAAAAAAAATTATATATATATATATATATATATATATATATATATATATATATATATATATATATATATATATATATATATATATATATATATATATACATACAGGGCTCTTTTTTTCTGGGGGAACTTGGGGGAACTCAGTTCCACCACCTTTGGCTCAGACCCTTTGGTGCCTGCTCACCACAATCACTTGTAAACACAGAAGTCTGGTTTCTGTGTTTGCAAGTGACAGCTTTGTAACCCCCTGAACTCTGCACTCTGTATGTAATGCAATTCTGGTATTTAATGCCCTTTTAAGACCCTTCTACTGTTTGTGAAATCTGAACGGGTCGTGGTTGAGTTCCCGTACCTATTTTCTGAGAAAAAAAGCTCTGTATATATATATATATAATATATATATATATATATATATATATATATATATATATATATATATATATATATATATATATATATATATATATATATATACAGAGCTTTTTTTCTCAGAAAATAGGTACGGGAACTCAACCACGACCCGTTCAGATTTCACAAACAGTAGAAGGGTCTTAAATAAATATATATATATATATATATATATATATATATATATATATATATATATACACAGTGCAGAAAATAAGTATTTGAACACCCTGCTATTTTGCAAGTTCTCCCACTTTGAAATCATGGAGGGGTCTGAAATTGTCATCGTAGGTGCATGTCCACTGTGAGAGACATAATCCAAAAAAAAAATTCCAGAAATCACAATTTATGAATTTTTAACTATTTATTTGTATGATACAGCTGCAAAGAAGTATTTGAACACCTGTCTATCAGCTAGAATTCTGACCCTCAAAGACCTGTTAGTCTGCCTTTAAAATGTCCACCTCCACTCCATTTATTATCCTAAATTAGATGCACCTGTTTGAGGTCATTAGCTGCATAAAGACACCTGTCCACCCCATACAATCAGTAAGAATCCAACTACTAACATGGCCAAGACCAAAGAGCTGTCCAAAGACACTAGAGACAAAATTGTACACCTCCACAAGGCTGGAAAGGGCTACGGGGAAATTGCCAAGCAGCTTGGTGAAAAAAAGTTCCACTGTTGGAGCAATCATTAGAAAATGGAAGAAGCTAAACATGACTGTCAATCTCCCTCGGACTGGGGCTCCATGCAAAATCTCACCTCATGGGGTCTCAATGATCCTAAGAAAGGTGAGAAATCAGCCCAGGACTACACGGGAGGAGCTGGACAATGACCTGAAAAGAGCTGGGACCACCGTTTCCAAGGTTACTGTTGGTAATACACTAAGACGTCATGGTTTGAAATCATGCATGGCACGGAAGGTTCCCCTGCTTAAACCAGCACATGTCAAGGCCCGTCTTAAGTTTGCCAATGACCATTTGGATGATCCAGAGGAGTCATGGGAGAAAGTCATGTGGTCAGATGAGACCAAAATAGAACTTTTTGGTCATAATTCCACTAACCGTGTTTGGAGGAAGAAGAATGATGAGTACCATCCCAAGAACACCATCCCTACTGTGAAGCATGGGGGTGGTAGCATCATGCTTTGGGGGTGTTTCTCTGCACATGGGACAGGGCGACTGCACTGTATTAAGGAGAGGATGACCGGGGCCACGTATTGCGAGATTTTGGGCAACAACCTCCTTCCCTCAGTTAGAGCTTTGAAGATGGGTCGAGGCTGGGTCTTCCAACATGACAATGACCCGAAGCACACAGCCAGGATAACCAAGGAGTGGCTCTGTAAGAATCATATCAAGGTTCTGGCGTGGCCTAGCCAGTCTCCAGACCTAAACCCAATAGAGAATCTTTGGAGGGAGCTCAAACTCTGTGTTTCTCAGCGACAGCCCAGAAACCTGACTGATCTAGAGAAGATCTGTGTGGAGGAGTGGGCCAAAATCCCTCCTCCAGTGTGTGCAAACCTGGTGAAAAACTACAAGAAACGTTTGACCTCTGTAATTGCAAACAAAGGCTACTGTACCAAATATTAACATTGATTTTCTCCAGGTGTTCAAATACTTATTTGCAGCTGTATCATACAAATAAATAGTTAAAAAAATCATACATTGTGATTTCTGGAATTTTTTTTTTTGATTATGTCTCTCACAGTGGACATGCACCTACGATAACAATTTCAGACCCCTCCGTGATTTCCAAGTGGGAGAACTTGCAAAATAGCAGGGTGTTCAAATACTTATTTTCTGCACTGTATATTTTTTTTTTTTTTTCTAAAAGAAACATGGACAGGCGTTTTTAAGCTGTAAAAACGCTCAGAAAAGTGGCTGTAAAAACGCCAGTGGAAATGAAGCCTAAAAGTTGTCAAATGTTTTTTTTTCCCCATCTTAAACTTTTGATATCAAGTTCAGAATTTCATTTAATGCATACATTGTAGTGACATACCTCTTTTTCAGGTTGCCGATACATCAGTCAAGCTGCTGCCAAAAAGAATGTTGATTTTGAATACGATGGTCCACTAATGAAGACAGAAGTCCCAGGACCACGATCAAAGGTGAGTGAATCATGGTAAAACGTATACATACACACATAATAATATATATAAAAATAATAATTTAGTAACCACTATTCGGGCCAAATAACCACTTCAGCCTCGGACCATTTGGCTGCCCGAAGACCAGAGCACTTTTTGTGATTCGGCACTGCATCGCTTTAACTGACAATTGAGCGTTTGTGTGACGTGGCTCCCAAACAAAATTTACATTTTTTCCCCCCACAAATAGAGCTTTCTTTTGGTGGTATTTGATCCACTCAGCGGTTTTATTTTTTTGTGCTATAAACAATTTTGGAAAAAAGCAATATTTTTTACTTTTTTTTTCTATAATAAATATCCCCAAAAATATATAAACAATGATTTTTTTTCCTCAGTTTAGGCCGATACGTATTCTTCTACATATTTTATTTTTGGTAAAAAAAAAAAAAATGCAATAAGCAATTTATTGGTTTGTGCAAAAGTTATAGAGTCTACAAAATAGAGTATTGCAATAAGCAATCTATTGGTTTGTGCAAAAGTTAGAGTCTACAAATAGAGTTTAATGGCATTTTTATTAAAACATTTTTTTTTTACTAGTAATGGCAGCGATCAGCGATTTTTATTGTGACTGCGACATTATGGTGGACACATCAGACACTTTTGATGCCATTTTGGCACCATTGTCATTTATACAGCGATCAGTGCTATAAAAATACTGATTACTGTAAAAATTACACTGGCAGTAAAGGGGTTAACCAGTAGGGGGCGCTGAAGGGATTGAGTGTGTGCAAGGGATGTGTTCTAACTGTGAGGGGGATGGGCTACGTGTGACATGACACTGATCACTGCCCCGAGCTGTGCTGCTGGTCTCCCTTCCCCGCCTTGCCCCTGGTGGGCACTGCTGATGTCGCTAGAGCAATGCTTCTTCAAAACCCCCCCCCCCCCCCCATCTATGTTGGCTACTTGGTTTGTGGACCTGTTCTCCCAAAGCTCCCTCCTGTCCGAGCCTGTTTCTGCGGTGAGGCCCCCCTATGTTACTGTTATTGTTTCTCCGTCCTAGTGTGGGACCGCATTTTACTCCATGACTCACAGGAGGTGCTCCTTCGAAGTTCTGTCCCCCCGGGGCACCATTTTTTCCTGTACTGGATATCTCAGAAAACCTTCTTGACTGTTTTTGACCTAGAAGGACAGACAGCCTTCTGTTCACTGCCTTCTAGTCTGGCCTAACGGCTGGTTAATTTTGGGATGCAAACTCTCCTCCACGTTTTGGGTGGGGGGAGTGTAGGGGGTTGAATGTGTTGGGCTGCCCTATTGGCTCCCGGTTTATTGTTTTATGTTGCATGACAGTAATGTTTTTGATCCATCTCGCTGTACTGGTCTGGAGACATGGTCCCTTCCTCAGTCCTATACCGGCTATTCGGAATGCCCCATGGCACTTGATCTTTGCTTTTTCTTAATGTATTTCTCTCACTGGTTTGCATGGCTTCTCTTGATGTCCTCTCCTGGAACACACGGGGGTTAAACTCCCCTATTAAACGTTCTTTAGTGTTTCAATTCATTAAGAAATACCACCCTCGTGTGTGTGCTGCAGGAGACTCATCTGATGGGCTGTAAGACCCTCAGCCTTAAAAAGCCGTGGGTGGGACACCGCTACCATTCCACCTACTCGAACTATGCCAGGGGTGTCGGTGTCCTTGTTCTCAAGTCCCTTCCCTTTAAACTTCTTGACTTAATTCTTGACCCAGATGGCAGGTTTGTGATACTATATGCCCTGATCCATAATTTGCAGTGGGTGATAGCGGGCCTATACCTGCCGCCTCCCGCATCCCTTGGAGTTCTGAATCTGCTCTCGACCAAATTGGCGCAATTTCCCTCTGACAATGTGGTGCTGATGGGTGATTTTAACCTTGTCCCGGATTCTGCTATGGACAGGTGTGCCATGACTGGCGCAAACCCGTCAGTGTTTGGGGGCCTGGGCTGATACGTGTATGGCCTTACTGATGTGTGGCGGTGGAAACACCCAGCCACCAGGGCCTTTACTTGCCACTCCACTACCCATAAATCCTTCTCCCGCATCGACCTGGCCGATCATAGCCACAGTGCGGAGGGAGCGCAGGGCGGTTCTTGCTAGAGTTGAGGGGGATGTGTGTAGACAGGAGGCCCTCTATGTTAGGACCCGAGACCCTCAACACTATGCCCAACTACAGCAGTTGACTCGGCAGACTCTCCTACTGCGGACATCTTTGACCAAAAAGAGATTGCTTCATCAGTCAAAGCGTATTTTTGAAGAGGGAGATAGGACAGCGGACTCCTGGCCTGGCTGTCCCGAGAACAATCTGGGGTCACCATCATTGTCCAAGTTCTGGATTAGCATGGGGTCCCCCACTCTACCCCTAGAGAAATTAACCAATGCTTTGCCTCCTACTACGGGCGGCTCTATAGCTCCAGAGTGGGCTATGACTAAATTGACTTCATTACCTTGAGGCTATTGATGTTCCCATCCTTACTCCCTCTTCAGCGCAACTATTAGATGCCCCAATCAAACTGGAGGAGATCCAACGTGCGTTAGAGATGATGCAGGGTGGGAAGATACTGGGACGAGACGGGTTCAGGTTGAATTTTATAAAAATTATGTGGAAGACCTTGCCCCTAGACTACAGTCCCTTTTGTCCCGGGTGTCGGAATCCGGATCTCTTTCGGACTCGATGAGCGACGCGGTGATAGTGGTCATCCCTAAGCCCGGTAAGGACCCCACTCTATCTTCTACCGACCCATCTCCCTCCTTAAAGCGGGGGTTCACCCTAAAAAAAAATTCTAACATTACATTGATCCAACGTCAGAAGAACGTCAATCGCAGCCTGTGAATAGGAACGCCCAGTCCCGCACGATTACCTACCCGGAAGCCGGGGGTGAAAATAGCCCTAAAAAGGTATGTACGGAAAAAAATAAACCACCAGCATACTGTCGGTCAGATAAGTCGGATCAATGTAATGTTAGAATTTTTTTTTAGGGTGAACCCCCGCTTTAACGTTGACGCA
Organism: Rana kukunoris; assembly: GCA_029574335.1. Lineage (NCBI taxonomy): Eukaryota > Metazoa > Chordata > Amphibia > Anura > Ranidae > Rana > Rana kukunoris. Next base: position 91,783,233 of record CM056054.1, read on the forward strand.
AAATTTTTTGCGAAGGTGCTAGCCAACCGTTTAAACACTGTCATCACGTCCCTGGTCCATCCGGACGGCTCTGGGGTGGTGGCCTCGCTCGACGCCAAGAATGCCTTTGACTTGGTCGAGTGGGGCTATTTCTGGTCGGTCCTCTCTCGGTTTGGATTCGATACCCGTTTCCTTTCCTGGATATGACTGCTGTATGCTCATCCCATGGCCCGTGTCCACACCAACGACACTCTGTCGGACTTCTTCTCCCTGGGAAGGGGGGCTAGGCATGGTTGCCCACTGTCCCCGGCGTTGTTTGCGCTGGTGCTTGAGCCCCTTGCCGCCCACCTCCGGGGAGACTCTGGAGTCAGGGGTATCCGGGTGGGCCCCCTGGAGGAAAAACTCCCTGTACGTGGATGATCCTCTGTTGTACCTGGCGGACGCTTCTGTTTCTCTGCGAAATGCCCTCGCCCACTTTGATAATTTTATCCAATTTTCGGGGATCCGAATCAACTGGGATAAGTCCATACTCTTTCCGCTCCATCCGTCGGTGCCCCGGGTGGACTCTGATTCGCCCTTCCGCTGGGGGGCTATCTGGGGGTGCGAGTGGGCATGGAGCCGGGGAGCTATCTGACTAAGAATGTGCTCCTGGTGCTGGACCAGCTGAGCAAGAAATGTGAGACGTGGAGAAATCTCCCTCTTACACCTGTGGGATGGGGAAATCTCATTAAAATTATATATCTACACAAACTGTTGTACTTTTGCTGGCACTTCCGAACTTCCTGCTGTACTACTGGGCAGCTGTGTTGGTCACAGTGCAGTGGTTTTCTCAACCCGAACAAAACCTGGCCGTTACGTTGGAAGATGCTGTTCTCGGGTTCATATGCAGTGCTTTCCAATCTGGTTTTTAGAGGCTGTACCCTTCGGTCACTGGCCCCATGAAGACTGTCCTTCGGGTGTGGCGCTCTTCCAGGGTGAGGGGCGTGAAGCCTGGGTCTGTCCCCCCCCCCACCATGGCTAACCCCCTTCTTCCTCACTTATACACGGTCCTTGACCCGGCATTATGAGCGCGAAAGGGCATCCTCACTCTCTGGCATGTGATGCAGAATGGTAGGATCATGACATTTCAAGAGCCGAGGCTGACTTGCCATCTTCCCCCCTCTTTCCAATTCCGATACTGACAGTTGACACGCCCTTGCCCCTCAGTTCCCGGCCCCAGTGACTCTCAAAATAGATTCCGTTGAGCGCCTCCTGGTATCATGCGTTATGGGGAGCCCCCTTTCTTCCCTTTACCTCCGACTCACGGTGACTCATGACGCTGACGTGACTGGGGCCTTGGACAAATGGAGTTCGGACATTCCGGACCTCGACGAGGAGGTGTGGGAGGATTGCGTCTCCTCCTATATCCCCTCCATGATAGCCTCAATTTATACACAGGGCCTACTACACACCGTAAAGACTGGCTGGGATATACCCCTGTAGGAGCTCGCTTTGTACACGCTGCTCTCTTGAGACAGGGACATTCTTCCATATGGTGTGGTCCTGTCCCAAACTGCGCACATTCTGGCGGGAGGTGTCCGACACCCTCTCCAATCTCTGTGTAGTGGAGCTTGCAATGGATCCTCGCATATTCCTACTTACCTTTCCCCCTCAATCTCACCCAGATAGCTATGTTAAGCTTTGTATCACTTTCCTACGTTGGAGGGGATCGGAGCTTATTACTGGATCCTCTTGGTGGTTTGCGATTGGCAGAGTGCTGCCACTATACAGGATCACGTATAAAAAAGCAGAAATTGCCCAACAAAGTTCGACAAGATCTGGTTAAATTGGTTCGATGCTTCCGGCTGAGTCCCCCGCCTGGTGCTTTGCCCCTCTCGTGGGTGGTGGATGAGGTGGAAGACGATCCTGGGTCCCTCCCTGTCTCTTCCCTCTTCTCCTCTCGCCCCTCTGCTCCCTCCACCCCCTTTGCCTTGTTTTTTAATTTTTCCGCCCTCTCCTTGACCACCCCCCCTGTTATATGGCTTCCCTTCTGCCCCCCCCCCCCTCTTTTGTTTTGGGGGTGGAGGATCAAATGGGTGTAGGATGTTTTTTTGCACTGACTTGATCAACTGATACCTTTTGTTTAGTCCTGCTGTCTCACTGGTGTTGGCTTCGCTTATTTATCCATCTACTTTTGTGCCCTCTTGCCATACATTTTTTTGATTTCTTTGCTGACTTGCTAATGTAACCTGTGATGGAGTGTAAGGATCATGCCTTTTGACTGCCATTGCATTGTAACTTGTTATGTCAATAAAAGAAAACTTTGCTGGATTTGGCCTCAGAATAAGTAGAGTGATAGACCGTCGGGTAGAACCTATTCTGTAGGATGGGAATGTGTTGTTGCGGAAGTGCATTTCCTGCAGAAGTACCACATCCGCGGCAGTGCGCTTCATGTCATTGAGTAGCATGCAATGTTTCTCCAGGACGTTAAGTCCTTTCGCGTTAAGTGTGACTATGGTGAGTTCGTTCATGCCTGTGGGGAGCAGCGAGGGAGGAGAACCAAGTGAAAGGAGAAGGCGGGGTAAGGTTATAGAAAGAAAGAGAGAAGGGGAGAGCAGAGGGGCGAGGTGCCCCCCTGTAGAGAAGGTGTCCCTTTAGGGGGTAAAGACCCCTGTGGGCGCCAAGAAGACTCCCCCAGTAGCCACTGGCCAGCTAGGCTGGATTCCTAAGGTGTTAGCAAAATCTTGCTGTAACGCTCTCCGTATATACTCCAGATAGTAAGCGTTGTCCTAGTGTGGGGGTAGGTTAGCAAGAGCCAGTAGGGGGCCCCCATCAGCCCCGCCGACCTATTAATGTGTATGATAACGCAGGCATATAACAGGCGTCCGATAGAACACTAAACAACAAAGTGCCCATCGGGCGTATTTCCTATAAACATGTAGAAGGACTCTTAAGGCACACATAACATTCTCAATATTTATCTTTGGCACAGTGCAGTACATTCCAAAATATAACTAAGCTGGCTGAACTATCAAAATCTAAACATAAATAACATAAGGCATTTAACCATCTCCGCTCCCTCCCGAGCCGCATCCCCAGCCGAATCCCCCAGGAGCCAGACAACTAGAAATAGTCAAAAAACAAAAACAGCTTTGGCAACAGTACTCCCATGTGCAGCAGACAGCGGCAGCCCAGGAAGGAGGCTCAGACAGCCTGATAACGTGCAAGCCGGGCAAAGGTTAAACAAGTGTGCTTATGACTCGCGTGACCCATGGTTGAGCGAGGTTCGGGGACATTCTCTGGCTCTCTGGGAACGGGCAGGTTGGCTAGATCTGCCTACAGGCGGACCGGAGTGGCCCGATTGTTTCGGCATCTTTATCAGCCAGTTGGGTACCGGGACCGGGTCTGCCTCCAGGAAGGTGAACAGAGCTGGGAGTTCTGCAGGCACTCGAAGGGTAAACGATGCTTGTTCCGTGCGGAAGCTCACAGCCAGGGGGTAACCCCACCGATAGGTGCATCCTCGCCTTCTCGCTAGTTCCAGGACCGGCTTCAGCATTGCACGTCTCTGCAGGGTGGCGCTGGACAGGTCAGGTAGGATTTGTATATGTGCTCCGTCGAATTCTATGTCTCCTTGGTCCCAAGCCCTCCGCAGGATGGATTCTTTCTGTGTGTACCTGTGCAGGCGACAGAGGACGTCTCGGGGTCTGAGGGGGTCTGTGGACCTAGGGCCCAGCGTGCGGTGCACCCGATCAATCACTAGAGCAGGCAGCGGGGCTTCAAGGACCCTGTGGAAGATCGTGGTTACCGTCGCCGCGAGGTCCTCTTGACCAGTGGCCTCCAGGATTCCCCGCAGCCGCAAGTTATTGCGGCGACTGCGGTCCTCCATTTCTTCTATGTGAAGCTGCATCTCCTGTGCTTCCATCACATATGCGTCCTGTGCCCGCTCCAGCGTCTGCACCCGAGTCTCCAGAGAGGTAAGTAGGGATTCTCCCGAGGTCACTCGGCCATCTATCTCCTGTAGCTCTGTCTACACCTCCTGTATGTCCCTGCTATGCGCTTCCTCTATGCTGGCTATCGGGGATTCAATGTCCGCTCTCGTTGGGAGTGCACGAAGCATGGCGCGCAGGTCATCATCCAGACTGATCTGGCTCTGCGACTGACTGTCTGAGGCTGGGTGGGAGCTTGCAGCCTGTCCCGTGCGAGTCCCTACGTCTAGTGAGGGTATGGGGGAAACCGCCGGTGGTGAGAGGCTGGAGTGCTCCATGTTAAGTCCACGTGGCGCGGCCACAATGGCGCCCGGTGATGGTCTGTGCAGGCCACTGAAGAATTGCCGAATCCCAGGTTGTGTCGTCTGGTAGCGGGTCCCACGCGTCGCCAAACGTGTCCTATAGCTTCTAGGGGTGCTCATGCCTTGCCCACATGAGTAGAGAAGTGTCCAGTGGTCAGGTCAGGGCGAGTTGGGCCGGGAGCTCCTGTAAAACACGTCTTCACAGAGGCCATTGCCAGGCCACGCCCATTCAGTCCTTGCTTTAATCAATTTAAAAAGAAAGGTACAAAACCTCATTCCTATAAAAAAGTACAAAACCATTACATGTATCCTGTAGAATAAGAAACTGGAAACTGATTGTAATAGTCTAAAGGTCCTGCAATTTTTCAACTTGAGAAATTTGTACTACACTCCTCACATTGGGTACTGCTACAAGATGTAATTCAGCCCAGGTTCACACTGGGCTGTGGGAACGAAGCCATGAGAGTTCAGCTGAACTGGCATGATTTCACTCCCGCCTGTCCGTCCTGATTTTGGCTGCGATTTCAGAGACATTTGCACAGATGTCAATGTAAATCGCGGGCCAAAATCACAAAAAGTGGTACAGAAACTACTACATTTGCTGTGTTTTGGTGTGGTGGGTTTTTTGAAAGTAGTGTCTACACTACTTTTTGTATATTCTCTACTTTTTGTATGTTCTCGTGCAATTTGTAGCCAATTCAAATTTATAAGCTACAAAATTTCACTGCAGGGAACTGCATAGGCACACTCGCGTTTCTGTGCAGTTCTGGTGTGAACCATCCCCTAAGGTAGAATCCAGTAGTATTGGTAGTGTAACAGTCCCACCAGTAGACGAAGCTAATGCAATTTCTCAACGCTCCACCTTTAGCGGTGGATGGAAAGATCCTAGATTGCTCAGATATGGTGTTATGAATAGTCTTGCATTGTATTGAAAAGTTTAACCACTAGCCGACCAGCCGCCGTCGTTCTACGGCGGCAGGTCGGCTCTCCTGGGCGAGAGCCCGTAGCTTTACTTCGGGACTTTCGCGGCCACTAGGGGGCGCGTGCGCGCGGCCCGCGCGCGTGCCCCCCGCTCGCCCCCGAGTCCCGCGGACGCGATCGCTGCCGGGCATGCGCGCTCGTTCGTTACAGAGCGGGGAACGAGAGCTGTGTGTGTAAACACACAGCTCTCGTTCCTGTCAGCGGGGGAAACGCTGATCTTCCGTTCATACAATGTATGAACGGAAGATTAGTGAGTCCACCCCCCCCATACAGTTAGAACACAAATCGGAACACACTTAACCCCTTCCCCGCCCCCTAGTGTTAACCCCTTCACTGCCAATGGCATTTTTATAGTAATCCAATGCATTTTTATAGCATTGATCGCTATAAAAATGCCAATGGTCCCAAAAATGTGTCAAAAGTGTCCGATGTGTCCGCCATAATATCGCAGTACCGAAAAAAAACGCTGATCGCCGCCATTACTAGTAAAAAAAAAAATATTAATAAAAATGCCATAAAACTACACCCTTCTTTGTAAACGCTATACATTTTGCGCAAACCAATCAATAAACGCTAATTGCAATTTTTTTTTTTTTTTTACGAAAAATATGTAGAAGAATACGTATCGGCCTAAACTGAGGAAAAAAAATGTTTTTTTATATCCTTTTTTGTGGATATTTATTATAGCAAAATGTAAAAAATATTGATTTTTTTTTTTCAAAATAGTCGCTCTATTTTTTTTTATAGCGCAAAAAATAAAAACCGCAGAGATGATCAAATACCACCAAAAGAAAGCTCTATTTGTGGGAAAAAAAGGACGCCAATTTTGTTTGGGAGCCACGTCGCACAACCGCGCAATTGTCAGTTAAAGCGACGCAGTGCCGAATCACAAAAAGTGCTCTGGTCTTTGGACAGCAATATGGTCCAGGGCTAAAGTGGTTAAGATCATATGTATGTTCAGACATTTTGATAAATGATGTCTATTGTTCATTGTTTCTTATATCTTTAGGTTCAGATTGTATCTTGTTTAATTTGTACACTTTGAGAATTTTTTATTGTGTGCATTCTAATTATGACCTGTAAATACTTTTGTATTGTGAATTTAATATATATATATATTTTTTTTAGGAATTAATTAAACAGCTTAACAACATACAGGTAAGAGGCATGCTATATATATATATATATATATATATATATATATATAATACAATTAATCAAATATTAAACAGACATGTCGCATCAATGGAATTTTTTTTATAGTCAGAGCTATGAAAATGTGTGTTGTACTTTTTGTGTTGACCTTGCCATAATGAGCTCTTGTTTATCCCTGTATGAAAATAAAAAGCCAAAGACTAGGTTCATAGCTTCTCAATGAATGTTGGTTTTTCTTTGCACTTCTCTTTAGTTTTAGTGAGTTATAATTGTTTAAGCTGTATCTTTTATTCCTAAATCTCAGAATGCAGATGCTGTGAATTTTTTCTGCAATTATGAAGAGAGTCGTGGAAATTATCTTGTTGATGCTGACGGCAATCGAATGCTGGATTTGTATTCCCAAATATCATCCATTCCTATAGGTATATCATTTTATGTGTATATTTTACATATGTATATTGGTAGTTCTGTGTTTCAATATATGGTTACATGCAAGCTAGCACAACATTTCTGAACCTTCATTTCCATTGCTCTTGGCAAACTGCATGATCAATAGAACTACAAGTAAATGAACAAATGTATTCTAAACTAAGAGGAACATGATCTGGCAGTTTAACAGTGTAAATTTACTTTATTTTTATTTTTTTAATCTTTCCACTAGTTCTTTTTGGTGTTGCCCTAGTCATGAATAGAGATGGGCCAAACACCCCACCCCCCCCCCCCCCCAGCTCGGTTTGCACCAGAATGTTGAACCTTATTAACCACTTAATCACCGGGCCTATTCTGGCACTTTTCTCCTTCATGTAAAAATCAAAATTTTTTTGCTAAAAAGTTAATCAGAACCCTCACACATTATATTTTTTTTTTAGCAGACAGCCTAGGGAATAAAATGGCGGTCATTGTAACTTTTTTTCTTGCACGGTATTTGCGCAATAATTTTTCAAACGCCTTTTTAGGAAAAATGGTTTCATGAATTAAAACAGATCAAAACAGTAAAGTTAGCCCAATTTTTTTGTATAATGTGAAAGATGATGTTACGCCGAGTAAATAGATACCTAACATGTCACGCTTTAAAATTGCGCACACTCATGGAATGGCGCCAAACTTCATGCGTGTTTGCTTCTGCACGTGAGCGTCCAGGACAGGGGTGTTTTTTTTTTTTTTTTATACTTTTTTTTTATTTTTACACTTTGTTTTACATTTTTTTTTTTATCCCATCCCATGTAATAGGAATAGTGTGTGACAGGTCCTCTTTATGGAGAGATGCAGGGTCAATAAGACCCCACATCTCTCCTCCAGGCTGGAAAGCATTAGATTGTGGCTTTGTTTACATTCCGGGTACCGGGCGCAACGTTATGACGTCACGCCCGGTACCTTCTGGTCACCAGTCATCCCTATGCTTCACTAACGAGCGCCGGCCAATTCGCTCTCCGGGCCCCCGATGGCACGGGAGAGCCCGAAGAAGCACTGGATGGCGGCGGGAGGGGGGGGACGTCCCGTCCCGCTGCCTAGAAGAACAATCGATCGCCGCTTTGATCTTTCTTCTGGTGCACAGAATCGCCGGCTGAAGATGGCGATATCTGAATGATGCCTGTGGCGGCTGCAGGCATCACTCAGATATCCCCGCACAAATTGCAGGATGTCATATGACGTCCTGCGGTGATCAAGTGGTTAAAGTCTATGGGACCCGAAATTGAGAAATAAAAAGTCCCCATTTTGAAGGCTTATATGCAAGTAATTGGCCATAAAAAATGTATGAGGTCTGGGTACTGCCCTGGAGGACATTTATCAATGCAAATTAAATAAAATAAAATAAATGTAGCTACTTCCAGGCCGCCCAATGTTATTTGTAGCAAATTTTACGTTGAATACCTTTATGGCAGCAGATAGCTGCCATAACCTCAGTATTTTTAGAAACTGCTGGCCCTCTGCCTTCAGTGGTCTCGGTGGCATATTTGCAGAAAAATCACTTTTGGCTGCAGAAGAGGTGCCCACCCCCCTTAACGGAGCCATCGGTAGCCGCGGAGACGACCTGGTCCTTTCCCCTCTGAAGCTGGAATTCGAGTGATGGCATGATGGCCCCCACTCGACTCCATACCATTCGATGATGGAAGCAACATCAAACGTCACTTCTGTCCAATGGTCTTAAAGGGTTTTTTTTTTATTATTGCATTTAAGTATAAATATGAGATCTGAGGTCTTTTTGACCCCAGAACTCACATTAAAAAGGTCCTGTAAGTTTTTTTTTTCTAATAGAAGGGATGTTTACATTTCTTGTGATAGGAATCAAAGGGATACATTTTTTTTTTTAAAGGGACGATGTAAAAATAAAAGTAAAATAAATTAGAATTTTTTATTTTATTTCAATCGCCCCGTCGTGCTCGCGCGCAGAAGCGATCACATCTGCATATGTAAACTGTGTTCAAACCACACATGTGAGGTATCGCCGTAATAGTTAAAGCAAGAGCAATAATTCTAGCAAAAGACCTACTCTGTAACTCTGGTAACCTGTAGAAATTAAAACATTTTGCCTATGGGGATTTTTAAGTGTCAAAGTTAGTCCCCATTCTATGAGCAGGCGCAATTTTAAAGCATGACATGTTGGGTATCAATTTACTCTGTATAAAATTATCTTTCAAAATGTAAAAAAAAATTGGGCCAACTTTTCTGAGTTCTTATTGTTTAATTAAAAAAAAAACGGAAAATTGTACTCGCCTTTCCGTAATTTTCCTTTCCTGACGCATTTTCATGGCAGCACACACTGGGTTGTGACTCCGCCCCCACAACCTGACAGGATTGGTTAGCTATAAATTTGAAGGGGAGACGCCCCGCACCATTCTCTGTGTATATAGCATCACTAAACAAAACAGTAGGGTGGGCATCTGTGTGCTGCCATGAAGATGCGTCAGGAAAGGAAAATTACGGAAAGGTGAGTATACAATTTTCAGTTTTCCTGACTTATTCATGGCAGAATCCACTCTGTAGTGAGAAATGAAGGTGTGTCGGGAAGACCAAGTTGCTGCTCTGCATATGGTCTCCGGTGAAATTCCTCAATATGCTGCCCATGAAGTGGCCACTGCTCTAGCCGAGTGAGCCCTGATGCCCTCCGAAACCGTACGTTGCTGAATGGAATAGGCCTCTTTGATAGCTTTCACAAGCCACGAGGCGATGGTAAGGGAGTTAGTTGCCTGACCTCGTCTGCTCCTGTGTGGAATAATCAAGAGAGAAATTGTCTTCCTCAGATGAGATATAGCTGTGAGGTAACCGGGGATGGTTGACTTGATATTCAGAGCATGGGGCTCGCCCCTCTCATTAGTGAAAGCTGGAAGGATGATGTCCTGGTTATAATGAAAGGAGGACGCTACCTTTGGTCTAAACCGGTCTGAATGGTTTCAAGACCACTCTGTCAGGGAAGTACACTAAATAGGGTTCCGCAGCCATAAGTGCTTGAATTTCTGACACCCTTTTAGCTGAAGTGATAGCAAGAAGGAAAGTCATCTCTAGAGTTAGGTTCCATAGTGAGACTACGTTCAACGGAAAAAAAGGGTGGATTTGACAAGGCCTCTAGTACTACTGTGAGATCCCATGTTGGAAGAGCTGGCTTCCTAGGTGGTCTGATCTTCATGCAGGCCTTCAGAAATTGAGTGACCAGAGGATTAAGAGCCATTCTAGTACCCATCTTGATGGAAAGGGCGGATACTGGAACTTTCAGGGTACCCAAGCTTAGGCCTTGTTAAGCCCTGACTGAAGAAATTCCAGAATTTTAGATCGATCGTGGGAGATAGGATTCCAATCTCTTTGCTGTGCCATCGACATAAACCTCTCCCAGATCCTAGTGTAGATGGCATTAGTGGAACTCCTTCTAGCTTGCATTAGGGTTGAAGCTTCTTGGGAGCATCCTTGTTCCCTTAACCTAACCCTCTCAACTTCCAAGCTGCCAGATGCAGCTTCTCTAGGGCTGGATGGAAGAATTGCCCTTGATATAGGAGATCTCTGGTTACTGGAAAATTAATTGGAGGTAGTGTGCCGAGTTGTAACAGGGTCATAAACCATGGTTACCTCGGCCCGTACAGTATTACTGCAATAACCGTGGCTGAGGACTTCCGAAGCCGGGACAGAAACCTCTCAAATCAGAGGAGTTGGAGGAAAAATGTACCCCAGCTCGCAGTTCCACGGGTGGACTAGGCAGTCTGTTCCTTCGTCTGATGGAGAGTGGGCTCTGGACAGGAACCTCTGACACTTGGAGTTCTTCAGTGTGGCCGCTAGGTCGATTTCTGGTACTCCCCAAGTTTCCGTTTTTGCTGTCAATAAAGCATGGCCAGCTGGACTGGGACATCTGTGCACAAACCTGGTAAAATCTTCACTCTGGCAAAGCAGAGCAGCAGAATGGCAGCCTCTAGCATACAGCCGTAGGACTGTGCTTTCAAATTCGGCGCCGCCGTCGCGGCGCAATGTGGCGTTCGCGCATTCGTGGAAGCGTCCCGCTCGCCCGGCGCCATCTTGGAAGAGGGCAGAGGGGACAGGTGGCGTCATCATTGTGCTGCGCCTATGCGCAGAGCGGCGATAGGACGCGGCGGTGACACAAAGTATGGGGGGTGCCAGAAGAATAACAGGGCTCAGCGAGGACTGACACCAACTAAAAGGTACCAAAATCTGGATAAACCCCTGGATGGCAATTGTAATTGTTTTAAAATACACTCATGGCATCACATAATGGATAGAAAAAAGAGAAAGAAAGTGGGACCACTGCAAGAAATTAAGCTTCTTTAAAGCTTGCTACAAATGTGCCAGTATACTTTCATGTGCCCCTGAGGCCACCAGAACGGGGTTGCCACCATAAAGCTCATTTAGAGACTGTACAGGAGGGACTTTCAAACAGGAGAGGCATGAACCTGCTGGGGCGATGTGCGGGGTAAGAGGCATTACTTGCGTGTCCGTCCAATCCGTCAGTTAAGGGTAAAAAAGAGAATGGTGTGGGGCGTCTCCCCTTCAAATTTATAGCTAACCAATCCTGTCAGGTTGTGGGGGCGGAGTCACAACCCAGTGTGTGCTGCCATGAATGCGTCAGGAAAGTATTTTTTTTCCCTAAAAAAAATGCATCTGTAAGACCGCTGCACAAGTACGGTGTGACTGTCAAGGCTGGGCTCAGCCCTACCTTCTCTGAGCTGGCCGCTCAGCTGTTGGCAATAGTGACTTACCTCACCAGTCCTGCCTTCCAGTTCAGATGATCACTGCCTTTGCCTTGGTCAACATCACAGAGACTTTCTCCTCCTTTACTGTTGAAGACCTTTCTTGGCTGACATCCCTTCTGTCTTCTGATCCTGCTTGCTGTTCTACTACGTTCATCTCTGGCTCCCTGACCTTTGGCTTGTCTGAGTGTCTGATCTGGTTCTTGAACTCTGGCTATGTTTTGACTACTCTTACTTTGTTTTATCTTTTATTATCTATTATTAAACAAGTGTGATCTGTCTATCTCGGTCTGATTCATGGTTTCTGACAGTAGGCGAAGGCCATGAATTCAGAAGATGCAGTCAATCCACTTGTTGTAAATAATATGATATAAGGATTGCGCTACCCAGCAGGTGACCTCTGTCAACCTGGCCTTGTGCAATATGCAAAACTATTTATCACCTATGGGTGCCACCATGTGCCTCCACATGGGTGTACGCCTCTGTGCTAGTACTATATATACTGTAAAAATAAATAAATGACAAAACACACCAAAAAATATATATGTATATATGACAAACCCTTATGTACTTATTGTTTACTAAATGCTCTATATGGGTATTTTCTTCTAAAAATAGAAATAAACTAAACTAAAAACAAAAACATGCAGGTGTTTATAGAATTTTCAATTTTTTTTCAAATACGCAAAGATATCCACAGTCCTATTACAGACTAAAAATATGTATGTATGTACAGTATGTGTATATAATATATATATATATATATATATATAAAATCTCAAAATCCAAATGTGCTCAAACTTTGTACCAACCACTAAGATAAAGTGCAAAAAAGGGGGGGGGGGGGTCCCTTCCCTGTGTTTATTATTCGTTATGAAAAAGTCCCAGTGAATAACCAAGTGCTCTAAAACAAAAAGCGTTCCTTCTATGAAGTTTTCAAATGCAGCGTGCTTTCACCACCTTTGTGATAATCCCATCACCGTCAGAAATGGCCACTCACCAGATCCTGCTCAATTAATGCCTTTGGTTCATTTCCAGGATAACCACTCCTATTTGTGCCACCAAAACTGTCGCTTTTCTTGAATTAGTTATTATGGCCTCTTTCTCGCTATAAATGCTCATAGGGAATATATGGCCACCATAGTGTAGTAGGTAAAAGAATTTATTGGTTTAAAAATACAAAAAATATTGCACTCACATTTTTGTGCCTCTATGCTGGCACCAAGCTTCTCCAGCCGTGTATGCAAAATTCGAGAATGGCCTCTCAGGCGTTTCCTACGAATGGCATGATGTCCCGTGAGTTTCAGCAGGCTCTACGTGTTTCACAAAGGTTCTTGCGTCATCAGGAAGCTGCTGTACTCCTAATGTTCTCCATATTTATATCCCCCTGTGGCCGACTGCAACTGAAGGTTTCCGCCCACCCCCCAGAAATGAGCGGACCGGAAGTCCACTCGCCACCATTTTTGTCCCTGGAACCGTCACTCTATTTATCACCCATCCAGACCTCAGCCTTTAAAGCAGGGGTCTCAAACTCAAATTACCTGAGGGCCGCAAGACAAGTTTTCATATCCAATGGGGGCCGCATGCAAACTTTCAAACTTGAAAAACAGTACTGGTGTCAGTGAACGTATTATTAACCCCCCAGCACTGGTGTCAGCGGACATGTTATTAACCCCCAGAACTGGTGTCAGCGGACACATTATTAACCCTGACCACTGCACTGCACACGGACCACTGCACACGGACCACTACACTCTGACCACTCACCATCATGGCACAGCACATCAGGGCACAGAGCCCAGCAAATCAGGGCTCAGGGCACAGCACATCAGGGCACAGGGCACAGCACATCAGGGCACAGCACATCAGGGCTCAGCACATCAGGACACAGGGCTCAGCACATCAGGGTACAGGGCTCAGCACATCAGGGTACAGGGCTCAGCACATCAGGGTACAGGGCTCAGCACATCAGGGTACAGGGCTCAGCACATCAGGGTACAGGGCTCAGCACATCAGGGTACAGGGCTCAGCACATCAGGGTACAGGGCTCAGCGCACAGCACATCAGGTTACAGGGCACAGCGCACATCAGGGCACAGCACATCAGGGTACAGGGCACAGCGCACATCAGGGAACAGCACACAAAACATCAGGGCACATGACACATCAGGGCACAGCACACAAAACATCAGGGTACAGCACAGAAAACATCAGGGTACAGGGCACAGCACATCAGGGTACAGAGCCCAGCACATCACAGCACAACAGGGTACAGGGCACATCAGAGCACAGCACATAGGGGTACAGCACAACAGGTCACATCAGGGTACAGGGCACGGCACAATATCAGGACATGGCACATCAGGATACAGTCAATGGCACATCAGGGCACGGCACATCAGGGCACATCACATCAGGAGAGGGCACATGGCACATCAGGGTACAGGGCACATGAAACAGCACATCAGGGTACAAAGCCCAGCAAATCGGGGTACATGGCACCCATCAGAGTACATGGCACCCATCAGAGTACATGGCACCCATCAGAGTACATGGCACACAATCGGACCGCAATCAGTGCACATGGGGCATTTCAGGGCACACAAGAGCACATCAGGCACAGCACATCCAGGGCTGGTGCAAGGATTTTTGACACCCTAGGCGAAACCTAATTTTGCCGCCCCAATGGCTCCGCCCCTGACTCCACCCCCTTTGTTCAGTACGTGTATACGATGGAGGGAGCGGAGGTGGAGATTTTTGTGGAGCCTCTCCACCTATTTCTTCAGCCTCTGGACCCGGCCTAAAGACAAATAGTGGTGGCACTGGCTTGCTTCCTCACGCCAGCCGTGGTCCACAGGTACAGTATATGGACAGGCTATCTGTGTAACTGCCTGTCTGTATGAGCAGACAGATACACTGACGATGCTTTACAGTCTTCTAGTAAAATTTAAATAAATGCACTATTTTTTTACCTGCAAAAAGATCTGCATTTATTATTTTTTTACAAAGGTAAACTTGAACCTCCACACCTCACATCACCCCAATTGCTTCATCACTGTAGTCCCCTGCACACCTTTTTATCATTGTACCACCCTGAATGCCTGTTCCCCCCCCCCCCCGCACCTCTGTTCCCCACAGTATCTCCCTCCGCACCTCTGTTCCCCGCTGTATCCCCCCCGCACCTCTGTTCCCCGCTGTACCCCCAGCACCTCTATTCCCCACTGTATCCCCCCCAGCACCTCTGTTCCCCACTGTACCCCCCCGTACCTCTGTTCCCCACTTCCCCCCCCCCCCCCCACACCTCTGTTCCCCACTGTATCCCCCCAGCACCTCTATTCCCCACTGTACCCCCCCGCACCTCTGTTCCCCACTGTACCCCCCCCGCACCTCTGTTCCCCACTGTACCCCCCCGCACCTCTGTTGCCCACTGAATCCCCCCGCACCTCTGTTGCCCACTGAATCCCCCCAGCACCTTTGTTCCCCACTGAATCCCCCCCTGCACCTCTGTTCCCCACTGTATCCCCCCCGCACCTCTGTTCCCCACTGTATCCCCCCCCGCACCTCTGTTCCCCACTGTATCCCCCCCGCACCTCTGTTCCCCACTGTATCCCCCCCGCACCTCTGTTCCCCACTGTATCCCCCCCGCACCTCTGTTCCCCACTGTATCCCCCCCGCACCTCTGTTCCCCACTGTATCCCCCCCGCACCTCTGTTCCACACTGTATCCCCCCGCACCTCTGTTCTCCACTGTATCCCCCCAGGCCCCAGCACCTCTGTTCCTCACTGTATCCCCACACCTCTGTTCCCCACTGTACCCCCCTGCACCTCTGTTCCCCACTGTATCCCCCCCCCCGCACCTCTGTTCCCCAGTGTATCCCCCCAGCACCTCTGTTCCCCACTGTATCCCCCCCGCACCTTTGTTTCCCACTGTACCCCCCCCCCCCGCACCTCTGTTCCCCACTGTATCCCCCCGCACCTCTGTTCCTCACTGTATCCCCCCAGCACCTCTGTTCCCCACAGTATCTCCCCCCAGCACCTCTGTTCCCCACTGTATCCCCCCAGCACCTATTTTTCCCACTGAATCCCCCCAGCACCTCTGTTCCCCACTGAATCCCCCCAGCACCTCTGTTCCCCACTGTATCCCCCCCGCACCTCTGTTCCCCACTGTATCCCCCCGCACCTCTGTTCCCCACTGTATCCCCCCAGCACCTTTGTTCCCCACTGTATCCCCCCGCACCTCTGTTCTCCACTGTATCCCCCCAGGCCCCAGCACCTCTGTTCCTCACTGTATCCCCACACCTCTGTTCCCCACTGTACCCCCCTGCACCTCTGTTCCCCACTGTATCCCCCCCCCCGCACCTCTGTTCCCCAGTGTATCCCCCCAGCACCTCTGTTCCCCACTGTATCCCCCCCGCACCTTTGTTTCCCACTGTATCCCCCCGCACCTCTGTTCCCCACTGTATCCCCCCGCACCTCTGTTCCTCACTGTATCCCCCCAGCACCTCTGTTCCCCACAGTATCTCCCCCCAGCACCTCTGTTCCCCACTGTATCCCCCCAGCACCTATTTTTCCCACTGAATCCCCCCAGCACCTCTGTTCCCCACTGAATCCCCCCAGCACCTCTGTTCCCCACTGAATCCCCCCAACACCTCTGTTCTCCACTGTATCCCCCCCACACCTCTGTTCTCCACTGTATCCCCCCCACACCTCTGTTCCCCAACTGTACCCCCCCCCACACCTCTGTTCCCCAACTGTACCCCCCCCCACACCTCTGTTCCCCACTGTACCCCCCCCCACACCTCTGTTCCCCACTGTACCCCCCCGCACCTCTGTTCCCCACAGTATCTCCCCCCAGCACCTCTGTTCCCCACAGTATCTCCCCCCAGCACCTCTGTTCCCTGCTGTATCCCCCCCGCACCTCTGTTCCCCACTGTATCCCCCCAGCACCTCTGTTCCCCACTGTATCCCCCCAGCACCTCTGTTCCCCACTGTATCCCCCCAGCACCTCTGTTCCCCACTGTATCCCCCCAGCACCTCTGTTCCCCACTGTATCCCCCCCACACCTCTGTTCCCCACTGAATCCCCCCAGCACCTTTGTTTCCCACTGAATCCCCCCAGCACCTCTGTTCCCCACTGTATCCCCCCACACCTCTGTTCCCCACTGTATCCCCCCACACCTCTGTTCTCCACTGTATCCCCCCAGGCCCCAGCACCTCTGTTCCTCACTGTATCCCCCCCCTCACACTGTTCCCCTGCACTTCTGCCCTCCCCCAACCCCACATCTGTCCCCCTGTGTACACAATACAATGCAGACAGCAGATTCAATTTTTTTTAATTCAGCTACCTGAGCCAGTGACGGTGGTGGACTCATCTTGAGACTTGAGGAGAGGGACGCTGCTACCTGTTCTCCCACAGCAGATCTCTGACAATCCAGGAGAAGGAGGAGAAGGAGGAGGAGGAGAAGGGGGAGGGGGAGGGGTAATCGCGGCATCCCAGGCAGAGTTACATACAGCCAGGGCTTCCAGTTCCATCTCAGTCACCCGCCTCAGTTAATGTTAATGCAGCGCTTCCGGGATGCTCCTTGTCCCGGCTCTCTCTTTTGCTCGGATTACTGATGCAGCTGCTGCTAGGTCGGCACTGCACTGCAGGCTGGGGACAGAGTGGTCCTGGAGAAAGAAGGCAGACAGAACGGGGGCAGAGAGAGAAAACTGTTTTTACACAGAGCGCTGCGCTGGGATGTCTTCACAGGCTCAATTTATCTGCCCCTCCCCCCCCCCCCCCTAGCCTGGCACAATAGGACGCCTATGTTGCCTTATGGATGGTGACCCCGGCCGTCCCTGCAGGTATTTAAAAAATCTGAAATTCCAGCAAGTGGCTGAGGATGCGGATTTTGCCGCTCTCTCTACCCTGGCGCTCTAGGCAGCCGCCTGACCCGCCTATTGCTAGCGCCGGCCCTGAGCACATCAGTACAGGGCACATGACACATCAGGGTACAGGGCACAGGGTACCCTGATGTACAGAGCCCAGCACATCAGGGTACATGAGGCACATCAGGGAACATGAGGCACATGGCACATGAGAGCACATCGGGGCACATGAGAGCACATCGGGGCACAATCAGGGCAAAGGTCAGTGTTTACTTGTTGTTTTCTTCAGATGCAGAGCAGTGCAGGAAGCGTCTATCAGAGGTTCACTTCTCTTTCATGTCACGCTGCTACTCCCCGGCGGCCCCTCCTCTCTTCTCGTCCATCCCAGATGATGTCACAAGCAAATAGGGATTGACGAGAAGAGAGGAGGGGCCGCCGGGGAGTAGCAGCGTGACATGAGAGAGAAGAGAACCTCTAACAGACGCTTCCTGCCCTACTCTTCATGCACCTCGATCTACACTTCCGCGGCACCCGCGGGCCATTTATTACCTTTTATCACGCGGGCGGGTACTTTGAGACCTCTGCTTTAGAGTGACTTGCACCTTTTGATTGCAGCAAACCATATAACATAAAAACATTTGTATTTTTCCGATTTGCACCAGTAACACCTGTTCCAATCCACTTGATATATTTTTTTCCAGATTGGATGACCAGGATCACTGCATGGATCAGTTTCCCATGGCGTTGCAAACGCTTCTGAGTGAGCCGTGCAGGCTCACCTGGAAACTCCCACTGTGTCTGCTCCGGTACAACCTGTGTTGACGGCCGTCCCTGTTGCTGCTCCAGTTTCTGTGCAGGCACGCGCCTCGAGTATTGCCTCTATAGGCTTCCCTAGCGATTTGGGGGTGATCTAGTTAAATGCAGAGGGTTTCTCAACCAGGTTGAAAGATACTTTTGAGATGCTGCCCCAGGTGTTTCTCACATACAGAAGCAAAGTAGGTTTCTTGATATCTTTGCTTTCTGAGAGATCCTTGGAAAACTCTCTATCTTTGGGTCATTTTCCAACAATTCTGGTGTCCTAGTCTATGTGCTGATGTAACAGCCTTCGTAGCTGCCTATTCCGTGTGTGCTCAAAGTAGGACTCCGTGATACCTTCCAGTGGGCCTCCTACAACCCATACCCAATAGAGAGAGGCCCTGGACCTACCTATCTATAGATTTCATTGTGGAGTTACTCAACTCCCAGGGCAACACAGTTATCCTTATGGTGGTTGACTGGTTCTCAAAAATGTCTTGTTGTATTCCACTTAAGCTGCCCACTTCTAAGAAACTGGCTTTCGCTTACATGGGCTACCCAAGGTGATTGTCTCAGACAGGGGTAGTCAGTTGTGTCCCCGTTCTGGCAAGCCTTTTGTGCACAGTTGGGAATTCAGCTTGCTTTCTCCTCTATGTATTACCCGCAGTCTAATGGGGCCGCAGAACGAGCTAATCAGTCCTTGGAGGAATTCCTACCTTGCTATATTTCTGACCATCATAACTGGTCAGACCTTTTACCGTGGACGGCGTTTGCTTACAATAGTGCCTTGATTTCTGCTTCCTGATTGTCCCCGTTTATGGGGAACTATGGTTTCCAACCTACCATGTTGCCTGACTCGTTTGTTCCGCAGAGTATCCCTGCTTTGCGACATGCTAATTGTAGGTACAGACTCCATGCTGACCGCAGATGCCTGCCTGCGCCTTCCTACCAGGTTGGGGACAGGGTCTGGCTGTCTTTTTGCAACCTCTGACTTTGTGTTCCTTCTCTGAAGTTCGCACCTTTATTGGGCTTTTCCATATCCTTTGCAGGATTAATCCAGTGGCTTACATGTTGGACCTTCCTCCTAGTATGAATATTTAAAATGTGTTTCATGTCTCCTTATTAAAACCTGCAACCGCTTAACCACCTCGGTGCCACGTCCTTGCCCTATACAAGTTGAGAAGTATAAAGTACAATCCATTGTTGACTTCTGTAGGTTCCGTGGGCGCATACAGTACCTGGTGCATTGGAAAGGGTACGGTCCAGAGGAACGCTCTTTGGTCTCATCCTACGTACATGCCCCTGTCCTGCGTGATTTCCCTAGACATTTTCCCCTCAAGCCCAGTTGTCCTCCAAGGGAAGAGGGATCATTGAGGAGGGGTACTGTCAAATCTGGGCTCAGCTCTTCCTTCTCTGAGCTGGCCGTTCAGCTGTCAGCTAATTGCCAGCTTCTACAGTAGGTGACTGGGATATTGTGTCAATCTCGCTCCCTTTCTCGGCGAGATTGACCACCTACGAGCCCCATCGCGGGAGCCAGCGCCGAGCTGGCTTGCCGCGATGGAGACAAAGCCGTCATAGAAGCGACGGGGATCCGACGCGGATTCCCGCCAATTCTACACGTGGGCGGAGTTTGTTATGAATCCTGAAGGAGAAATCCCCGCCGGATTTTTAAAGAAAAATCCGGCATGGGTTCCCCCCTCAGGAGCATAACGGGCCCTTAGGTCTGTTATGGGTTGTAAGGAGACCCCCTACGCCGAAAAAACGGCGTGGGGGTCCCCCCACAATCCATAACAGACCCGTATCCAAAGCACGCCGGCCGGCCGGTCAGGAAGGGAGTGGGGGCGAGCGAGCGCCCCCCCCCCTCCTGAGCCGTACCGGGCAGCATGCCCTCAACATGGGGGGGTTAGGTGCTCTGGGGCAGGGGGCGCACTGCGGCCCCCCACCCCAGAGCACCCTGTCCCCATGTTGATGAGGACAGGGCCCCTTCCCGACAACCCTGGCCGTTGGTTGTCGGGGTATGCGGGCGGGAGGCTTATCGGAATCTGGAAGCCCCCTTTAATAAGGGGGCCCCCAGATACCGGCCCCCCACCCTCCCTAAGTGAATGAGTATGGGGTACATTGTACCCCTACCCATTCACCTGCAAATAAAAAGTGTAAACACAAATAAACCACACAGGGTATTGAAATATTTTATTAGTTGGCCGCCGGGGGGGGGGTGTGTATGATCGCTTTTATAAAAGCGCCCCCCTCCGGCGGGCTTCTGTGGGGGGTGGGTGCCGCCGCCTGGTTCTCTTCCGCCGCCGGGGGGGGCACTTTGATAAAAGCGCCCACCACCCGGCGGGCTTCTTTCGACGTCTTCGGCGGCTGGGGGGTCTTCTCCCACTCTCCGGGGGTCTTCTCCTGCTCTCCGGGGGTCTTCTCCTGCTCTCCGGGGGTCTTCTCCTGCTCTCCGGGGGTCTTCTCCTGCTCTCCGGGGGTCTTCTCCTGCTCTCCGGGGGTCTTCTCCGCTCTCCGGGGGTCTTCTTCTTCTTCAGGACTCGCCGCCGCTAACTTTGTGTGTTAGCTCAATTACTAGCGGCGGCGAGCCCCCTCTTCTGTGACGTCGTCCAGATTCCGATAAGCCTCCCGCCCGCATACCCCGACAACCAACGCCCAGGGTTGTCGGGAAGGGGCCCTGTCCTCATCAACATGGGGACAGGGTGCTCTGGGGTGGGGGGCCGCAGTGCGCCCCCTGCCCCAGAGCGCCTAACCCCCCCCCATGTTGAGGGCATGCTGCCCGGTACGGCTCAGGAGGGGGGGGGGCGCTCGCTCGCCCCCACTCCCTTCCTGACCGGCCGGCGTGCTTTGGATACGGGTCTGTTATGGATTGTGGGGGGACCCCCACGCCGTTTTTTCGGCGTAGGGGGTCTCCTTACAACCCGTAACAGACCTAAGGGCCCGTTATGCTCCTGAGGGGGAAAACCAATGCCGGATTTTTCTTTAAAAATCCGGCGGGGATTTCTCCTTCAGGATTCATAACAAACTCCGCCCACGTGTAGAATTGGCGGGAATCCGCGTCGGATCCCCGTCGCTTCTATGACGCACTCGCTGGAATGTGCTTTTACTATTCCAGCGAGTGCG